>OY829477.1:6199935-7687608 GCA_963691745.1 Ditula angustiorana
GCTATGGTCATGAGTAAATTGAAGCGAATAATATATAACATTCCTAGCTACCAACGTCTAAATCTGATAATAATGACGATGCAATACAAAATTTCACATAGATATTTTACGTAACGTATGTGACTTGAAAAAGTCAATAAAATACAGCACCTTAATCGAAAATTCCGGGCTTTGCTAATAAGGCTCGGCTCCATGCTAAATTATTAATGATGCCATGTACTAAAGGTATGTTAATACGAGACCCTCAACGTTAAAGATTCGCCGTGGAATTAATAACTACTTACGTAGAACTGGAAGGTTCACTGGACCAAATACAGCGAACCGCTAGAGATATACTTTTGAAGTAGTTGCCTCTTAACTTAGTAGTTAACAGCCTAGTTAATGCTCGATGATAACAGATTACAGTTCATTTTAATCATATCGAGTAAACAATTTGCGGGTTCCATTTTCCAAAGTTATTGAAATATGAGTTTTATATCGCTGATAGAAATTGAACTTTTCTATAATATAAAGATCGCTTGGACCTTCCAGTTGTACAGCACTTATCAATTCCATGAGATTCGCACAATATGCGGCGCGTGACTATGGCTGCGCAGCCTTACCCAGCCCGACATTAGGGCACGCACGCGCCGAACAATCTCAAATTAGGCACGATAACAGCGCATTGTTTTCGGTGACGGTTATAATCATTTGGCTAAATAGAAGAACATGCTGTTTCTACATAATATTTATTATAAAAAATACGCCTCAAGACCGGCAAAATATTTAGTATCTTGGAAGCTGGGTCAATTTTTGATGTTAGTGGTAGCTACCAAGTAAAGATTACATTGAAATTGATTCTTGCGACAAGCTATAGCGAGGGCAACACATCGCGCGTAGTATCACACTATGTGCCTTGCTAGTCACGAGTAGAAACTTACTCCATACATACAATTAAGATCAATATTTAAGGCTACCCAGCGCTCTCCATACAAACGGCCGTAACGTTGTACACCCCCTAAACCAGCCATATACAAAGCTAGGCATGAGAAAAAAAAACTGAAATCTATCTCTCCTCTCCGGACAATAGTTCAATGCTGTGTTCAATTCAAGGGCAAAAAAAGTTTGAGAACCACTGCTTTTTTTTTTTAAACAACATAGGAAGGCAAACAAGCAAGTGGGTCACCTGATGGTAAGTGATCACCACCGCCTATAGACACCTGCAACAACAAAGAGAGTGCAGATGCGTTGCCAACCCAGAGGGCTAAGATGGAATACCTCTTGTGCCAGTAATTACGCCGGCTGTCTTGCTCTCCACGCCGGAACACAACAGTGCAAGCACTGCTGCTTAGCGGCAGGATTAGCGAGCAAGATGGTGGTAGCGATCCGGGCGAACCTTGCACAAGGTCCTACCACCCGCAAAACTCTAAACCTTATGCTGTTGGGGTGATTTTTTAATAGGCTACCTTACACCTAAGCTTGAATATTTCTTGTAGTTTTAAAAATATTGTGCTTTTTGTTTTGTATAAAACTACTAAAATGTGACATATATGTGTCGCACAGACGCAGCTATTTTGCACGAGCTCGGCACTGGTTTCGCGGAGTAGCAAGGTAATTTGTTCCAGTTTGTTTATCAAAACATCAACACATACAAACCTTGTTCCAAAGCAAAATAACAATAGACAAAAAATTCAAGGCTATTCATTAAGGTTTAGAAGGTATATGGAGAGCGCTATTTGAGGCTGGGTATACAGTCCTCTTAAGACTGCGACAATATACAGCCCTGAATGTAAGCAGAGTATACATAACTACAAAACATCTACACCTACAAAACATGTGAGTCAATGCCTCTCCGTTTCATATGACATTGAACTCCAAAAAAAGAATCCTGTACCCTTAAATGTTCAACATGCTTGTGTCAAAACTGTGTACTGTTATTTGGAATAGAAAATATAGCCTCTAAGTACGCTACCTCTGTGGTACCCTGTATCTTAGTATTGTTTTAATACAAATTTAAAAGAAGCTCATTTTTTTAAAGTTTAAGATCAAGAAGTTATTCACTCGATCCTTTTTAATTATTTATGACTAACAAAGTCTGTATTTCTTAGAAATGCTTAGTTCATTTTCCTTGTGTTTTGTTGATGAAACGAAAGATAAATAAGAATAAAAATGTACTCCGATACTAATAAAAACAAAGCAGATTTAATAATTATGTTCAATCACGCATACTGTTACATTTCTCTTTTATTTAATCGGATTCACTACATTACGTCAGCAGCGTTCCATTTTAATTATTCCTGTTTTTGCTTTGTCCCAATTTCGTTCAGAATAATCCGGAGCTACAATTTATTATCTAGAAAATTATGTACATTTGTGTTATATTATGAGGATTTATCATTGTTTCATGATTCTCAAAAGCAGTGAAATGCTGCCGTTCTTTGATATTAATTGCATATTAGCTGCTCTGTCCTCCAAGCAATAAATTAATTTAAAAAAAATGGAAAATTTACTACAATCGACCTAGTCCCAAACTAAGCAAAGGTTGGCATAGGTTATAAACAACAGCTTAATATAATATATAGATAAATGTATACTTAAATACATATTTAACATCCACGACTCAGGCGCGAACATTGATATTCATCATACAAACATTTATCCCTAGTGGGAATCGAACTCACAACCTGTAACGTCGTAGTCAGGGTCACTAACCACTAGGTTATTCTGTCGTCAGCGCTTTTTCAGCAATGTAAAGGGTTTGTCTTAAGTTGCGACTTGTTTGCAAAGTATTGCAAACTGAATTCTCGCTACATCAACACAACTCATGTGACAGTTTTACCAAAAATATATTGTGCATCGGCAGTATTCGTTTGCGCAGAGAAGCGCAGACCGGTTTCCGACAGTAGCCGAACGTGTGAATAATCCATATTGTACTTTATTTGCAAGCGCAACTGGCAGAGTATTGCTTCCTATGCATTCTTAGCTTTGTCCCGCTTACACAATTCGTACACTGTAACGCACGGGCTGCCGCCATGTTGCTGCGAAATCGATAGACCAATAAAAGCGCAAGAGTTTAGCGCGCGTAAAATTCTACTTTATCATTGGTAGATCGAAATTTCTCGCGCTACTAAAATTGGTCTACTGCGCAGGTACATCGTGGCACAATGTATTTTTGGTAATACTGGACCTAAGTAACCTTTTTCAAGGCAAGAATAGGCAACTTCTTGGTGAGCGTGTCACATCTTCGTTCTCGTCATCACTTACGATCAGGTGAGACTCCCAAGCCATATTGAATATTTTAAAAACATATTGCCTATCGCTTACACTGGAGGAGGTGGTACCATTGAGGTAAGATAAAGCTCCTCCACTTGCCTATCAAGGATCACAAAGCTATATTTTACCGTTACATTCATCTCCTAAGACATTAAGTCATCTAAACAACGATTGCCTGAGAGTGTCACCTACAGATATTAAGATGCTTACTCTAAAGCACACAGTGCCGCTACATTCATGTTAGTGGTGTCAACATAAAGGACTTATTAAAACTCTTTCCAGTGTGCACTACCTATTCACTGCTGCATGCGACAGATCAGTGTAAGACGACGGACTTTGCTAGCAGGCAACAAACAACACGAATACTTTTGTTGAAATTTCGTTCTGTGATCGGAGTAGGTAGCTTTCATTCCATATTTTAGGGATAACAACGAAGATTGAGGAATATGAGAGGAAGAGGTTGAAACTATGGAAGACAACAATATGAGCTATCATGATGCCCTCGCCAGAGTGATAATGAAACTCCTTTAAAATGAATATCTTAAACAAGAAAAATCCAAATAATTAATAGATTTAGGCCTTACTTTGCGGAGATCCATATCAACAAACTGGAACAAATTACCTTGCTACTCCGCGATACCAATAATGTAACGGGCACATTATTGGTAGGATAATTCGACTCATGGCACGACACGACAACCATTTTTTTTCAAAGCTTTTAAAGCAATGAAATTAGTGCAGTGTGAGATAAATTCACAAAAATTCACTTGCCTATCGAAACATAGGTATCCGAAAAGATACCTAGAAAACAAGATCAGGCAACATACAAACATACAGGCACCTCGATAAACGATCCTATAAGGAATTAATATTGTATTTCGAATTATGAAACTTTGTGCGCTCAGTTAACGTTAAATTTCGGGATTATCTATAAACGGTTTACAAACTAACAATAACGTGATTTGTTTAATTCCTTTACGTAGAAGTTTACGCGATTCTGTCCACAGAAGTGAAATTTAATAACTTAAGTTAACTTTGAAAATTCTAAACGATTGTATAATTTTTTACGTCCAAAGACAATTTTTTTAGAACGTCAACACATGTGGGATTAAAACTAAATATCTACATAGCTATTTCAGGTAAATAGGCAGTTTGTTAACTTAGGTATACAATTACAAAAGAAAATTTTAAAAAGTTCACTACGTATTACTTGACCTTTGGAGTCATCAACAGAACTAATGAATCAATATTATATGGAAGTTCAGGTATTAGAAGTTCGTCAGTAGTCGCAGAACTCTCGTACAAGTCACAAGCTTTCTAATAATTATTTTATCGTTATTGAAATAGTAAAACCAATTTAATGGGATGGAATAATAGCACATTCAAATGTTTTCTAATAGTATAAGATCCCACCGTATAATTCTGCACGTCTTTGTTGTTTGATCGAAATGTGATTTAACGAAAAGGTTACACGTGGGGTCATGCAATGCTATAGGGTCGCCTAGCAAAATCTCGCGCAAGTATCTTATTCATAATTATTTTTGACACTTTTTTTAAATAGCACTTATATACCTATTTGAAAAGTAAATGAAGCGCCATAAATCAAAAAAAGACGATCTATATAACTGGAAAAAATAGGTTGCCACCTCGTAGTCTGCCGCAACATTTAGATTGCCGGTTCACTATATTATGATACATGTATTTATCGTATCGACTTTTTTTACATCAAATTCAAACTATAGTCTTCCCCAACTTGCGAAATAAGGTTGCGTAAAAGCCACTCCAAAGTGGCCATTAAAAATATATGGTAAAGATACTTGCGGCAAGATTGTGCTAGGCAACCCTGCGGCGTTGTGTGGAACCACGTGCAATCCTTTATTTAAATCACATTTCGATCAAATAACAGATACGTGCAGAATTTTGTGGTGGGATCTTGGGCTATAAACATCCTGTTTATTTCGTTTAGTCTGTTTGGCATTGGCAGACGAGGTGTTACCTTGTCACTCCGAATGACAGCGGGGGTGCCTTTAACATCGCACATCATTTGTAACAACTATAAATTGCGTTCTAACATAGGTGTAGTCAACGTAGTCCCCTAACTGGTAACAATGATAGAAAAATTGGTAAATGTGTAGATTATCAATAGTCTTTTAATAACATCGAGAGTTATTAGATCTAGGAGTGTAAACAAAGTCGAAGAGAACCGTTGCCAAAAGGGTCAAACAGGACCCTATCACTGAGCCTTCGCTGTCCGTCCGTCCGTCGTAGGACAACACGTCCGTAACAGGTAGACACTTGAAATTTTCATAGTGTCTATTGCTATGGTCGCTATAAAAGCAAGTAATAACAGTAAAAAAGTTTAAAATGTAGGGGTTTCCATACAAGTAGCTATATTAATCACGGTGTAATTGGTAGCGGTATTTAGTACGGTGGCACGGAACCTTTAGTGTCAACCATTAGCCAAAGTATGGTTGGTTTGTGATGGTCAAATATGTTCTGTAATGTAATGTTGTTTGTCCCCGTCGGCAATGTTTATAAGTTTACAATATTCAGGACATATTTAAAGGCTTTGCTAGTATTTCTATCTACATTGAAAAAAAACTGTTTTGGATTATAGGACTGGTTAAAAAGCGTTTTTATTGGGTAATATGCCTCTCTAAGCGAATAAATAAAACTAAATGTCATAAAAATGGAGAGTATCCTAACATTTACAGTTTAAATAAGTGACTATGGTGGTATCGCAACTAAAAATACATTATATGCAAAAAAAGAAACCCAGGTATGTTGAAAACTTAAATAAAATAAAACCCGTGTAAGAAAGTATCCAGCCTTAAATGAAAACACGCGCCTACTTTAATTCAATAACGCGACACCTCTTTACACCGGTACCGTTCATAATGGAAGAATTCCGTACAAACAGTTTATCTGGGAGGTGAAGTTCAAAAAAGCGGCACATCCATTTTAATTATTCATGGCAGAAGTATCGATCGTCCGCGACCCGCCATCTGCTGCCGCGTGCCGTGCCGCCGCCCTCTTGCCGACTCGCGATTTCAAACTTCGTCTAGTCCACACGCACCGATTTTCCTTGAAGGAATTATCCAATCTATGGGGTCCCAACGTTTTCCTCGTAGTCTACAGCCTTCCGATTGGGACCATTATCCCTTAATTATATTGAAACTACGGTCTGAACTGGTGGATGCCAGCATTGCCAGCTTGTTGAAATCTGCTACTACCTATATTAATTGTTAGAAAATAAGTTCGCGGCATTCTGCTACTTGTATCAAAAATATACTTAAATATAAACAAAGCTGACTCTATAAGCTAAATCACAGTAACATGAACCACGCTTTGGGGTATAAGCTAAGTTAAAATATTTTTATATGCCTCGTCTATACGCAAGTAAATAAATACATTTTAGGCCAGACTCTAGTTTTAAAAATTTACCCCCCTAAACCTTACTGCTTATTTTTCAAAATGAAGTTATGCTACCAAGTATTTCAAACAACCACTGACGAGGAATTTTATTTACGATCCATATCTTCGTTATTAATTCAGCACGTTCACCACACGCGTTCCAGTAGGTAATTAATTTTTAATTGTAACTAGTTTAAAATGTTCTCGTTTTAAAAGAACAAAAAAAAACATTTTTGAATAGCAAGACCTTTGACCTTTAATTAGAATACCAGAACTCTATAACTACCGTTTAGGGATAGACTGCACCGTAGATATAGCTATCGATCCTCGTCGCCTTCAAAGGAAACATCTGCTCGTGACGGATAGAAGTACGTCGCGTGTGTTTGTAAGTTTACGCAGACGGAAGCAGGCGAGCGCACCTCAACCAACGTGTTGAAAGCAGTTCTCGTGAGACACTCGCCATGGTTCCACGACATGATGTATGAGCGTATCGGGAAAACGGAAAGACTGTTTATCATTGAACACCGGGCTCATTAATTATAACAGAACCAGCTTTATGCCTGATTCCAAACTAAATAACCTACAAACACTGATGCAAATGCTAGGTGAGGTTGTTGAGTATTCCACCAGCTCAAACTTGAGAGATGCCATAGATTCATTTGCATCTCGGCTTGGCATTACACGATTGAGCGTCTTTCAAGTGGAATAATTGTAACCCTATTAATATGTAACTGTGACAGTATATTCTGAGCGACATGCTCTCATCTTCCTACTAAAGGCATACCTCGTTTTGAATTCAGCATCGGTATCATGTAGAATAATGATAATTGTAATTAGTTAGGAATACCTACACGTAACGTAGAGCAGCAATACATAATCGATGAATAGAATTATCAATAATATTCATGCTTGATGAAGTTTACAAAATCTTAGCAGTATAAATTGCACTACACTGTAGCTCAAAGCGCGAATAGTAAACATTACTGCAAGCAATTTCGTACGATTACGCAAACATCATAGCAAAAAGATGGCTCGATAGCTCTTTCTATTTACAAAACAAAAATGTCTTGTACAAAGTTACTCTATTACATTTGTCTACGGAACGAGTACTCCATTCGAGAGAATTCATGTTAGGAGCAAAGTTTACATGTCTTGTATCTTTTCAGCCGTCGGGTGCTCACAAAGACGCCCGCCTCCAGATACGGTCTCGACGAGCCTCGTACAATCTATGGCTTAAATCTACGAGGCCAAGTACTAACTACTTACGAGATACCGTATTAAAGTGAACGATCAACTATTTTTATCTACAGTACCTACCCCGTTTCCTACATTGTACACACGGCTTCAGCCACATCTTAAATAAAAAGTACATAGTTGTTGGATTGGGAGTAAAACTTGTATCTTGCCACCTTTTAAACAAGGCGTCAAACAAAAAAACAAAATCCTTTTTATGATCAAAGTAAATATTAATGATTTTGTTTATAATTTGCAGGAATTTTATTAGGAAAAGATACAAAGTAAGAGATATAACTGCTCAGTTGTCTCCATAGAACCTTAGAAAGACTGGTTTAAAAATTGTTACTTTTACGTCATAACAATGTGAAGCGGTGTTATACATAATTCATCGACCGTGAACGAAATTTTAACCACAGATTTTAACGTCCTCAAAAACAAGACCATTTTTTGTTTTGATTCCTTAATGTTCTTTCGCTCAATCAGCAAACTTAGTTAGAAAGAAAGTGTTTAAGAAATTGTACACGAAAAGATTCAAGTAATTTACAACTAGTCCAAACAATTTATCGAATAATGCAAAAACAAACTAAGTTATTAACCCTACAGTGCATTCGGGGACAGATCTGTCACAACCAATTGAATAGTCCGTAGTTTAAAAATATTATACAGACAGCGACACCTGTTGATTGCCAGGGTAAACTTGGAAGTCCCTGCCATACGGTAGTTATATACATTTCCGCTAGATGACGATGTACTTGCAACGACCGAGCGAGTAAGTCAAATTTTGGGGGTCACCGCGAATACCAGGTTTTTTACTTTTTCGTCGTGCATTTAAAAATAGTTCTTGTGGAGAAAGAGTAAAGAAAAAAATTGTCGTGTATGTGGAAAACTGTGCTTAAATAAACAGTAAGTATTGTTTTTTGTTTAAACGATAATCAAATGTAAATACGTAGTTCTTTTTTAATGTGCCAGATATGTCACGCCATGCATTAACCTCTATATCTGGTTTTTCCAATTGTTCCTCATATGTCACAGTATGCATTAACTTTTTTAATACTCATTCCTAATTTATTATGTTGATTTCAGGTAATGTGGAAAAAACGTCTACAATGTGCGGATATTCTGCATTACATAACGATAGTGGCGATGGTCAGGAATCTTCAGGGGCTGATAGTGAGGGTGACATAGAAATAGAATCCGTGAAAAGTCTAGTGGTTTCCAAGAAAGTCTTCCACCAAGTTAGAGCCAGACCCTCAGCCTTGCACTTTGGGTACCATTATACCAAGTCAAAATTATTGACTTATTGTCACCTTTCTCTGTAAACATAGTCCACGTCGATGAAGAAACAAACCACTAGCCTATTTTACACCATGGCCTTAGGGTGGTAAACCCTCAACCCAGGATGTCAGGACTTAGTAGAAAAAGCCGCCAGAAATCTCTCTAAGAATTCGTTTTTGTCTGAATTCTTAAAAAAATTGGTTACAAAACATGCTGCGGCTATTGTAAAAAGGAAGAAAGGACACTTTTTGTGTATAAAAAAAACATTTTAAGTATATTGATTTTATCAATTTACTGTAAATGATCACTTAAAATCGAAGATTAAGGAACGTTAGAGCGGGGTCTGTGGCTTGGTTGTTTAAAGTTTGGCATAAAATACCAAGGTTGCAGTTACGATTCCTGCCAGATATCCGAGATTTTTATTTGTGTTGTCATTGCATATCATTTAAATTTAATCATTTGAATGTCCTACATTATAACAATAGAAAAACGAAAAAACAATGGTTACAAAGAATTAAAAAATAAATAAGTCTCTTATATATCTTGAAAAAAATGCAAAGAATATGTTAATTAAATAATAAATAATTGTTTTAATAAGTTTCATGCATGGTCAATTATAAAATCGATCAGTATTATGTGATCTTATATTAATGTACTTAGCACTAAAATATAGGTTTAATGCATAATGTGCCATATGTGTCACCATCATGAAAATTGTTTTTTTATACTGAAAAATCCGTCTTTAATTTTTTTATTTATTTTTCCCGTCATATACACGGCCTCCTAAACCCCATTATATTTTTTATATCGCAAAAGAAAAAGTCATGCATTGTAGGGTTAAGCAATTAGTTCGAAACCATGGAACCGCATAGTCTTAAACAAAGTTGTTGAACATGGGGCAGCGTTGTGGCGTGGCGATGACTCCGTAAGGCTAAATCCACACCGAGACGCGTGCTCGGCGGCAAACGCTTAGGATAGCTGTTAAAACGCCATCCTATACTAAATGCATGTACTTTAAGCTGGGGCGTTGGCCAAATAGCACGCTTAGTATTACTCTATGCCCTTTGATAACTACGAAGAGATGTGTAATTTTGCCATTAAGCGTGCCAGCTCCGATGTGGCCTTTGCCTTGTACTCCGTATGTAGGGTAGGTAGAGATCCGTGCGCGGCGCCGGCCGTATCGACCGTCGCCTGTTGAATGCGCCCCTCTCCCCCACGACACCACACTCCCCAAGACAAGGTATGCGCGCACTGCATACTTTGTTGTCTATCTGTGATGACGACGATGTCGGAAGAAAATAACGTTTTATTGGACGGGAATTGAGTTTCCAGTTTCCACGTTCATTGTAAATTCCAAATTTTGGCTCTAAGTAGTGAGATAAAGATTCAACTATGTAGAGTTAAAAAAACTACTGTATTTCGCTTTTTCGGTACATTTTCTGAATAGATTAGACGTAGTGAAAGGTGTGTTCCTATGCCTTTATTTTTTATATTTATAAATCAGGTCAGGACAAACTAAAACTGTTATATCGTACTTAGTTCTATCACAATGGGTGTAAGAAACTAATGAAACTATTACATATGCGACTTCACTTTAAAGTTCCAAATACGGCTTGTTTAAATATTTATTTATTTTAGTAATACTTATATTATGTGAAGAACGTTAGTGGCCCAGTGGCCATGGTGACTCGTGATTAGGGTGATCAGCCCTGTGTGCTCATTTTTAGTACATGCGATTTAAAATTACTGGATTTGTGGAAAAATACGGGACATCGCGTTTATGGTATTTATGGTATGGTAACGTATGGCATGTCCTATATTTATCTTACTAAAATACAGGACACGGCCAAAATGGTAGCTGGAAACGGGACATCCTGAAAACTATAGAACAATGCAGCTAGCACAAATCTTCTCGATACGCGTTTAGTCGCTACGTAACTTAGTGCGTCTCTCTCTTACTGGGCTAGTTAGAAAGTGATGCTCTGAGTAAAGTGGCGAATTAACGCTTATCGAGAAGATTCGTGCTAGGTGCACAGTTGGCCACCCTACTCGTGACCGTGAGGTACCGAGTTCGATCCCCAGCGGTCGCCATAGCAATGAGTTTAAGTGCAAGTTCGCCTAAGCACTGTAGTAACCACCGCTCTTACGGTGAAGGAATATTTACATGTAAAGTGCGCTTATGAAGTCATGACTTACTTGCAGTCGGGGTCTCAGCTCTGAGGTGAGGCTTTGTGGGTGAGGCGCAGGAGTTCATCCCCCCACCACCCGCACGAATCGCCTCGCTCGCCTGCAGTGTACAGTAGGGGAAATATATTCACGTACCACCTTAGAACCCTATTGCAATGACGCGATAAACGCCAGGCTATGTCATACAAACGTCATGCGTATGTCTCTTCGACTAGGTTCTACGGTGGTACGTGTTTCAATTTCCTTGACTGTACCGTAGAGCTGTACTTAACATCTCTTTCTTTTTTAGTTAAGTTAAGTTCTTGTTTGAGTTAAAAATCACGTCAGAATGTTTTCAAAACATTTTTTTATTTAACAGAATCCATTCAACAACACACAAAACGCAAACAATATCGTTTAAATTCAAGACATTGCAAATATTGCAACTACATGTTTTTTTATTATTAAAAAGTATTTGTAAAGGGTGACCCAAAATTTACGCAAAATTTGAATTGGCCTCCTTTTGTACGGAAAAGGACTGGCCACTAAAAAAAATAAAACAATTTAACAGCTCATAGTTTAGGGTTATTAAAAATGGAGCACTACACAAGAGAACAACACATTTTTATTGTTGAACAATATTTCAAAATTAATGACAGTTTGGCTGCGACAGTTCGCAAATTTCGTACAAAATATGGTCGAAATATTGACTTAACTTCATCAACTGCGAAAAGAACAATTGAAAAATTTAAAAAAAATGGATCAATTGAGGACGATAAGCACACTGGTCGTGCAAAAACAAGCCGTTCAATAGAAAATATCGAAGCAACACGTGAGAGTGTTCGTGTGAGTCCAGGAACATCAATTCGGCGTCGTGGACAAGAATTGCAGATTTCAAGATGCTCTCTACAGCGTATACTCACTAAAGATTTGGGTCTCCATGCTTACAAAGTTCAATTGACACAAAAACTGCACCCTAATGACCACGCACTACGAAGAGAGTTCGTTGAATGGATTATTGAACATCAGCAAGTGGATGCTGATTTTTCGAGCAAAACCATCTTCAGCGATGAAGCTCATTTTCATCTTGATAGCTTCGTTAATCGTCAAAACTGCCGTATTTGGGGTTCAGAAAATCCTTGTGCTATTGTCGAAAAACAAATGCATCCCCAACGTGTCACTGTTTGGTGCGGATTTTGGGCTGGAGGCGTCATTGGACCATACTTCTTCGAAAATAAGGCTGGTCATGCAGTGACTGTTAATGGTGCTCGATATCGCGACATGATAGTCGAGTTCTTTTTACCAAAATTGACCGGTATTGATGTGGGCGAAATGTGGTTTCAACAAGACGGTGCAACATGCCATACAGCCCGTGAAACAATGCAATTACTGCATAAGACATTTCCTGGCCGTGTACTGTCTCGTTTCGGTGATCAGAATTGGCCCCCTAGGTCATGTGATTTAACACCACTAGATTTCTTTCTATGGGGTTATTTGAAGTCAAAGGTCTATGCCAATAAGCCCACAACCACTAACGCATTAAAGGAGGAGATTCAACGCTGCATTGACAAAATTCAGCCACATTTGTGCAGAATGGTCATGGAAAATTTCATTAAAAGAATTCGTATGTGCCAGCGAAGTCGTGGTGGACATTTTCCCGATGTGCTATTTCATACATAACCCTATTCTATGAAGTTAATGTTTAAATAAAAAAATACAGTAAAAACAAAAACAAATGTGTTTTCTATTTCATTCAAATCTTGCGTAAATTTTGGGTCACCCTTTATTAATATTTCTTTGTAATTATAGCATGTCAGTATGCTGCTCTTAAATAGAGTTCTTTGAGCTTCGTAAGTGAAGATATTTGCGTTTTCCTTTCGACGTAAGTGGCGGAGTACTCATACAAGAACCCCAAAAAGATCGGTCCTTGAAAAAAATCTGTTTTGACGGACCGACAAAGTAAGTTGGAACCGTCAAGCCGCCGTGGTGAGCAGTGCGCGGCGCGCTACCCCATACCGACCACTTTTCACGTGCTTAAAATAGGAACGTGCAATGTCGATATTCCGAACATTAGCCTGCCACAGGACACTAAGCATTACGGCCGTGTGACGACCCCGAATTTCTCCCTTTGTTCATTCGCGGCGAATTTTATTTATGCTTTACGAGTGCCCTTTCGTTCAAATACGAGGAAATACGAATCGGATTTTCAGCTTGGAATATTTGTAGCATCAAAATAAATATATAAACATGTCGAACGAATTTCAATAATCAAAAATAACACTTAGCTTAATTTATCAATGTCGTTTTTTGGGCAAGCTTAAAACCTAAGCTTAAAACCAGAATACAATGATGACTCTTTATTTTAAAGATATATTTTTTAAGTCGATCTCTCGTAAATAATAAAAATATTTAGTCACAAAACAACAAATATAGCAATGATGAAAATTTCCATCTGATTGTGAAAAGGTGATTGGGAAAAATGCTTGTTTCCCGCGCCCTAGAAGGCTAGTAGGAGATGATAGCATAGTAGTACGTAAATACCTACGTAGGTATTATATTTTGTATCTATGTTATGAGATACGTCCTAAATAATGTTTAAAATGTGTTTATTTTAAACATTACTTAAGACATTTTCAACATTATTTAAGACGTATCTCATAACATAAATACATTATATAAATATTTCCTTCGTCGGTCTACAAAAACAAAATCTAATAAGTTTAACTAATCAAATTTTAATGTAAAATATTTGCAGACAGCACAATTGGGATGCCGATCTGTGACCCTAACCTGACGGAGAAATTAGGTTCTCGTTGTTGTTATTGTTCATTACCTTTTTCTGTATTTTTTGTATGGTGCACAGCAAAGAATATTAGACAGAGCCGCACTGAGGGGTAAGGTATCTGACTGTGTAAGTCAGCATGACCGTGGGAGACCGGAAGATAACTCAAACATAAAGACAGCACGTCAAACAACAAACAAAGTGTGTCGGACTGCTGTTTACTGGAGCCAATGTAAGAGAAAACAGATTTAAATATAGAGAGCATGGCGATCAGATAAAGGTTGATACTCCACAATATAAAAATAAACCGTTAATCCCTAATCGATCTCCCTGATCAGGTATATTTTTAAAGACATAAATAACAACACCATTATTTTAGTAATTCGGGTATCTTTTTCAAGAACACAGTATCCTAATTAATAATAAGCTCAATTAATATTTCGCTTTCCGGAAAACAAAATGGTAGATGTTTACAATGATTAGAGCAATTAGGCAGCGGCTTTAATTTTAATACTAGTAAAATGAAACCGTGATTATGTACATCAATTATTCTGGCTTAAACGCCAGCGTTAAACTTAATGTCCCTTGAAATAACCCTTTCGAAGTACAATCCGATACTATTGTGGAACTCGCGACATAGTCGTGTTACAACGGGCAGTACAAATAATTTCTTTTCAATTCTCTTCTCAGAGAGCACTGGCACTAATACAACACTATGTGCAATACATTTTCTTTGTCGACGTCTGGATTCAATGTACATACATTTTCAATGTTAGCGTATTTAAATCAGTTGAAAGACAGCAAGGTTATTGAAGTTTCATGTTCAATGTGATATAAGGTTACTGTACTGATGTTACATGCACTGGTACCAGTGCAAGACACGCGTAGTAGATTAATTTCACCTGTAGTTGACATCATTGTCTCTCGTTTTTACTCGTTTGTTTCCGTATCTTTTCGTCAACTATTGGGTCACTGTCAAGGACTGGGACCGTTGCCTTATTAAAATAAAGGTGTAAAGTAAATGCATTCGTCAGCATAATTCAGCCGAAAGAAATGTACAGCTGCGTGAAGACCGTATTATATTAGAGGTCTATCTATACATGGTCTTTACGAAGTGTACGTTGCGGAGCACGTACGATACAGCCCGTGAGATTCTGAACAGACCTTTAGGTGCCATAGGTAAATATCGTTAATAATACTCTTTACCCTTTTTTTGTAATCGAAATTTACTGCCGATTTTTTTATAAATTGACAACATATGGCGTCATCTCTCGTCAGCTGACGGGCATTCATAAATGACCAAGTTGAATGAGATAACTTGGTTAAGTTTCTCATAGATGACAGCGCGGGTAGTTATACACTTATACCCTAAAAAAACATTAATGTTATGACCGTAAAAAAAACACATTGAAAAATTCGTAGGGTATGGTAGTGGTAATGTGGCGAAACTGGCAAACACAAGACGCGGAATGCTGATGTTGCAGGTTCGAGTCCTGCCATTACCCTATTTTTTCTTTGTGTTGTCATTATATAGCATTTTACTCTTCACTCTGTTGTTATTATGTACTTTTCTTTGTCAGCTTTAGTTATTGTACCTTCACGATATGTAATGTGTCGGCGTTGAACAAAACCCATAAATAAATAAAGATTAAAAAAACATTGTGACAGGCATACTCGTCCATTGAGCGTACATTGCTGTTTTCCGGTGCGAAGTCGCTATCAAAAATACTGTCTTCCGTAGCGGTTAGGCTAGCGGATCCTTTGGCTCCGGCACACGTACGGTACGTTGGCTAGACTAAGTTGAAGGAAGTAGTTAGACTTTAGGGTCGTAGTTTTAAACCGAACTCAAGTTCCAGTTTCATTTAGATACATATGCATCCCACTCTAATGTATAATAACCGCATCCTTCAGGTTGGGCAACACTTGGTGAACGTGCACCAGAGCTTTTAGTTAAATATAGCCTGTCTATCAATAATGCAAACAAGGTAGATATTGGCCCTAGTAACGAAGATTCGTGTCAAAGAGTCTTTATTTTTAAGATGTTACTGACCAACTGCAGGAGTCTTTTACTCGTGCTGTAACTGATATCGGCCGAGTAGTCATCATTATGTTCTGTGAACACCATTTTAGCATAACGACGCCGATTTCGACGCCGTCCCAGCATGGCAAGGAACCAACTTATGTGGATAACATATATTCATGCTGCCTCTCTATCCTGGTCCTGTGGCCCATTTCACGAAGCTACAAGTTACAATTTTACAAGTCTAAACCGGCAACATTGGTCATTATGCCCATTGCCATTGATCATTATTGACCAATGTTGCCGGTTTAGACTTGTAAAATTGTAACTTGTAGCTTAGTGGAACGAGCCACTGGTAGCTTACTTGTAAATAAAGTAAAGATATAGAAACAGCGAATTGACTCTCAAAACCGGAAGCCGCGTTGCGACTAAGGCACTCCTACATCATCACTCAACAGATTGTATGAAAAGCCTATTATTAGATGAAATAAATTGCGCGGTAATACCCGCTCAAACGTGGTGACAAGGAAACGCAAGCCGACACTTGTAACCGCTCGGCGCAAAAAGCCGCGAAATATAAAAGTAGTGATCAGCAAGATTAATGGTCTAGCTACATCCCCGCGTCAGCAATATCTTTCAAGCCTTCCGCTTCTCTCAGCATAATAAGTCACCGTCAAAGCTCCTATTGTGTAACTCTAATCACCATTCCCTTAGCGTTAATTCCTTGAATCAGAGTGTGAGCCACTGTTCATAGCAAATGCGATATCAATTTCGTCACCAAATAGGGCGCATCGAGCGACAAGGGAATCATGCCGAGGAGAAATTAAAATATTGGGTAGTTCATTAAAGCAGATAAATTATCATCATCATACTCCAGACGGAAGATGTTAAGTAAGCTCTCACTTCTTTTTTCTATTTATTGTCTTAGCTCGGGAGAGAGACTCCCGTACAGCGACGTCACGTTTTGTGTAAATCGTTTCACGCTGAGCAGGTCTCCCGCGGGAGCAGTTTATTTTTTCAATATACTGAGGTGGACGCGGATTTCTGCATCAGACGAGATCTATACCGGGACTTTCTAAGTCTAAACTTATAAATGTCAATTATTACGGTAAGATAATTGTAATCATATACTCTTACAATCTTAGCGACCGTAGTGTAATAATATTATACATCAATATAGCAGTCAACAACAATGTAATATATAAAAAAAATATTTAGAACTGTCAAGACTGACAAGAACAACTCCGTCCGTTCTCGAAATGTTGTTAAGAAATAAATAAATATGGTATTTTAATTATACTTAGACCCAATGAATCGAACTCTCAACCTCAGCATTCCGTGCCTTGCTCTTACCAATGGAATTACAGGAGGCCATTTATTTAAAAAAAAACTACAGAAGTCCGTGCCAGACACCCTTCTTTTTTTAATTTGCTCAGTCTTTACGACCATCGCATTCTTACTTTTGAAACTTTACTACGCTAGGTCTGTAATTTAAATTATTAACATGAATATTCTGCATTAAAACTAGTAACTTAAAACTGGTAAGAAATCTCGGTTACAATATGAAATAACTAAACAGTTGATGGTTTATTTCAAACAGTACTATATTATTGCATTGTCATCATTAGATCTACATGAAAATTCAAGTCAATCCAACCACTACAAGTGAGTCAAATTGACTTTCCAAACTACACCCAAACACTAAAAGCAAACTAACGTAACAAGTTATATAAAAGCTTGTAATTAGTTTCACGTGTAATCACCAATTGTTTTCCACCATAATACATACTATGTTTTAAATGGCGACATCTCTGTATGAGCCTGACACATCTTTTGTCATCGCGTCTATCACGGCTGAACATCGGCAAGCCGCCAGCCGCGTTACTCTTAGTGCCATCTATCGACATTTTCCTACAACACGTTCAGACTTTGCTAGCTACCGGCGGCGTGAAGTTTTTCCACGGAAAACGCTTCTCTCCTAATATCAGATGACGATAGATGGCGTTGTTACAGATTACGGTAAACCACAAAATCATAATGTTAAAAGAAACAAATGAAGCTTAAATTTTGTGTTTGAAAATACCGTTTTTGGTTTTTATATCAATGCATTAGGTAGCCTACAAAAGCTAGACAATTCAAGAGAAGGGAAGCAATTTTTCAGTTTTTATACATAAGTTCCAAGGTAACGTTTCAGTTTCATATTGAATTGATCCATTTCTTTCTTTTCGTATGTAAATGTGTCGTTACTATGTCAAACTGTCAAACATTCCACCCACACGTAAACTTAGTAACCAGCAGCATACACAGATAAATGGCTCCGGAGAGAACATGGACAAATAGAGGCACTTCAGTGGTAGTTTGAATCCAGTTGAAAACGTTTTTTTTAATACCCAAATAAACTTATAATATTAATATAAGTGAATCTACGACGACGCAATCTCTAGTTTCTTAATAAAAATGTCACACCCTTTAGGTGAAAAGCTTGCTTTACGTATTTTTATTAAAATATTGTTTTAACATAAAACTTTAATTTATAAAGGTGCTTTCCTGAACTGCTCTATTATTTTAACACAAATTAATCGGAATCACCTACTTTCGTTAATAGCTTAGGGCTTGAAATCATTATTTATTTTAAAACAATGAGAATATTTAAAAAAAATTACGTTAGAAATGGCCAAAAAGTCATACCTACAAAACGATTTCAGAATGGCTTAACCAGGCAAAAACTCAAGAACCTAATCTAATATAAGCAAATAATTCCATTTTTTCGTTTTCAATTAGTTTAGAAACTTTTAATGGGAAACCAAACACCTTAAAGTAAATATTTCGTTTCATTGCGTACCTACTTAATCGTTTTGTTATATTGAATCCTAGCCTTATTTTATTTTAAGTTTTATTGAATATCTCAAACAACATTTCGTACCTAGGTATTTTATATTAATGTTAGGACCATATTTCTTAATGTATTCTCAACCTGGATTAAGCATTTATTCGCGGCTAGGTTGACAGTACTAAATAAAATTATGGCTTATACCTTACACCTTTATTAATGAAATGAAATACACTGCTCTTAAGGTCTTAACTCGTAACCCCGTAAAGCCAAATGACCTTTTAGCACAAACGTCTAACTTTTATAGACTATACCAGCTACCTAGTGCAGCTAATAAAACTGATCTAGTCTGTTCAAGCTATTATTTTATGAGTCAAAAGCTACCAAACACCATTCGAATTAGATAAAAATGCAGAAAGAAATTCCATATATCAAATGTCGAATTTTTAACAAAATCACCTTTTTTTTAATTTACAATTTTTTTGTCTTTTAGATCACCTAATCATTATATCGCTATCTATTTTATAGATCAAGTTAAAAGTTAGAATAATTAAAAAAGATGAAATAAATATAAAAGAATCATTAAAAAACTTATGTATATTAAAAAAAGTTAAAATAGTAAAATATTGGACATCCGACCCTTTGGCTCTAATGTCTGGACCAAAATCTCCAGAGATTCTGGTCGAAGTACTCGCTTGTAGGCAATTAACCTGCTTGATTAATCAAGTTTCGTATTAGGCTTATAATTCAGTAGTTTTCCTTATTTCATCGGAAACTGCGATGTTCCTATAAGTACTTACTAATTTTGTTTTTCCAGGACATTAATGATGGATCTGTCTAATAGTTAGTTAACAAAAGACAAACAGACAACTAATGACATATAAGGCAGTTAAGTACTTGTTATGTATCATTATTATTATTATTATTATAAGCTCACGCCTGTTTCCCTTTGGGATAGGCAGAGACCACAGAACGCCAATTGCTCCGGTCCTGGCATACTTCCCTCGCTTCCTCCACACACATTCCTCTCTTCATTCTTCTTCTTTTTTGTTATGTATCGTTTTCTATTAAAAGCCTAGAATTTCTTATTGATATATTCTTTAAGAAAAATGCTAAATTATGTAACCAATCAAAAATAAGGAATTGAATTGTACCTACTTGGGATTGTTAGGCCAAAATCGCTTACTACTTTAATTTTGCTAGGTTTTGGAAACCCGAAAGAGTATCATCCCAATGGCAATAACATGACCGACTAGGTCCAGTTTATCTGAGTTTATCTCTATATCTGTCCCTTTCTTATGACACTAGTTTGACAGAGATGCAAGCGAGGATAAATTAAACCAGTAAAGAGGCCTTATATGGTACGGAAGCTTTTATCGCTAATATGAAGCAGATATCTCTTTCTAACCAGTAGGCGTGTGCGAGAGGGACGGTTGCTTTTATGTGCGCCATAAACGCTAGCGTGCTACTATAGCTGGGCCGGTCATGTATGTATGTATGTATGTAAATTCTTTATTGTATAGTCGACCAAGAAACTGCTTGACCAGTTTTCGACCGTATTCCTTTGTAATACGGTCGAAAACTGGTCAAGCAATTTCTTCGACCATTTTCGACCGTATTACAAAGGAATAGGGTTGAAAAGTGGTCAAGCAATTACTTGGTCGACTATACAAAAAAAAACATAAATGACAAAAAGAGATAAAGTCATGTCAGGGTAAAAGAATTCGTTACCTACCAAAAAATAAATCCCGCTTCACCACTAAAGATTTTGTCGTTGCAAATTACAGTAAGTATATCGGAACTGATTGGTGAACCATTTTTTCAAAGTTTGGTACTGAGCCTTAAAACCAGAGAACCATAAAAAGTGAGACTGTGACACTAAAATAGTTTTGTGTAATAATTTCTAAATTACAGTTTAGTGATCAGTTTTTCCTAGTAGGACTTACGTAGGTATGTGTAAATTTGAACCTTATTTTTTATGGAATAGAGTTGATGGGGCTTTGCAGAAAAGACACGATCGGAAATATCGAATTAATATTTTCTGCCGCCCTTGAACTAATAAAATATGAGGTATTAGTCTGTAGTTCCCAGAAACGTAGCAAGCATTATAACTAGGTATTATAGGCGGATCCTACCTACTAATATCATTAAAAAATGAAATAATTCGATGTTTGTCTGTCTATACTTACCTACATATAATAAAATTGTAATTTCCCTATATCTGTATGTAGGATATATTTAATTTAAATTAATGTAAAGGGATGTATAAAAGCAACAAATACTAAAACTAAATAAATAAATAAAACAATTATCTTTAGAGTTTTTGTCTATCTGTCCGATATTGGTGCGCACATCACACTAAAACTACCGCACAAAAGTGGTGATAATCTTGGGGACTAACTAACAAGACGAATACAAGTTAAATATGAACTTATCCTAATAAAAAATATAAAAACTTCAATCAATCTGTTGCATATTTCATCGCGATACGCCGCCTAGAAGACGAGTGAGATACCTACTTCCAAATTCAACACATACAAAGTCGTGGGCAAAAACTAGTTAGTTTAAAATACTTGTTGTTCCCGTTATGCATCCTCATGCGTTATAGTTTAAAACATTCTTGTAATTAGAATTAACAATTTAATTATGTTCTAAAACACCTTTATCTACACACATATCATAAAGGCTAAATAACGCGTTCAAAAACCCTAGGAAATGACCAGCATTATTACAACCAATGTTATTATAAGAATTTTCTTGTCTGTGGTAGTAGGTAAATCTGTTCTTTATTGGTCATCACATTACCGATATCTCGTGACTGCTCGTGACGTTATGAATTTAAATTTGGAACAGCTGTCAAAATTCAAGTTGGTCTCTATTCTAGTATCCACAGATATTAAAACAGTTATCGATACGAAACGTCAACTCAGTATGTTTTTTTAATTTAAACGCACGACATTTGATCTCGAGTGATATGACAATAGGGACTTTATTCGTTCGTCTATGGTTTTAAAAAAACGTTCGTCTTGACGGATAGATCGAACCACAGAGTACCTTTTTAATATACATGGCGGCCATTAGTTGTCGTTCGTTTTTGGTTTTTTGCTGTTACGGTTTTTTGCAGTTATGATATGTGTGTAGATAAAGTAATGTATGCAACTGTATATAATTAGGCCTTAAAACACTCGTGTGAACCTATTATGAAACTCGCTGACGCTCGTTTCATAAAACCACACTCGTGTTTTAAGGCCTCTCATTATATAGCAGTTGCATAAAATACTATTAGCAGATTAGTAGACCAAGCCTTGGATTAGCACCACGGAATACATAAATAAATCAGAGTAGCATTTCACTGTGATTTGTGTCGCCGATGCAGTATGAGCAAATAATCAAATGTTTGTATTTCTCGCATGCGTGTGCGAGCAATATGTATTGGCGAGAGTGGTTTCGATAAAAAAACACGGACAGGGGCCATTCTAACCTTTTATGTGTTCTGTGGTTAACATGCTTCATACTTTATATTGAATTATCGGTAATACATTCCCATGATAATTTCCAATGTCAACTGATTGAAAAAAAATGCTTGAAATTAATGACTACCCGAATCCCTCATAAGCAAAGTCGCGGGCGCAGTTGATTAAAAATCAATTAAATATTTATCTTTACACATGATACGTTTCAAGTCGAACTTCAAACACCGAAAAGCCAGCTTTGTTATTTTGGTTAAAGAAGGAAAAAATAACAAAACGCGTGGGCTTCTTTTATACCGACAATGGAATGAAAGGGCTTTAAGTAGTTTTATACCTTTGGAAATATTATTATGAAGGTATAAAGTAAATTTCTTCGGGAATTCCGGGAGCAATTTAAGAGGATTGTCTACGAAACCCAAAAAGCGCTTTTCATAAAAACGTCAGTAACGTTTTTCACCCTCTTAACCTACGTACTATAGTCATGGTTTTTAGAAGGTACCTATGTTGTTAAAATGCCTTAGAATTTTGGTTCGTAAAGTTTGATTTTTTAAAATGCTTTATAGGGTTTGTAAATTAAAACTTTTTGTTTTGTTCGGAACTTCAAAAGTGCAAACATTATCAAATCGCTTGGTACGCAAAAATTGGTATAAAAGTACAAACACAAATATACTCTTACTTACAGTTGAAAAAAAAATGAGTCGAATCAAGAGCATACTTATGTGTCTTCGTTTTTTTGAAGTCTGTTAAGATATAGTATTATTGAAGGCACCGCGGCTTGAAGTTTGTTTTTTTTTTTTTTCATTTTTCCCTAGTTGTTATTTGCGTATCTTTCTAACTGTACTTTAAGAAAAAGATGCACTGCATGAGCGAAAAACGGCAAAAGGCAAATTATATCAGTTCCGCTGACGTAAACCAACGGGACTTAAATAATTTTGTTCGTAAGTTCGTCAAGAACTTCAGAAGTGATTCCAATTTGAGTTTCATTGGACATACTCTCAGAATGCAACCCTAACACGAAGTATAGTGGCAATCACTCGCACTTTGTACGTGTCACGCAATTCTATCCTCTCGTTTCAATTAAGCCAGCTGCGAAAACTAACAATATGCTTCTAATAGGTTTCATGACAGCACAACATTGTACCGTCACGACTATCGGAAACGCCGTCACTAGAAAAACTCATTAGGGACGGCTAAGGACCTGTGTTATGTCGTAAACCCATATACCGTCGTTGGAGTATTGTATCTCGCGAATTATGGAGTTTTTACAGCCACACTGAAAAAACAGTTTTGTTACACTTAACCAAAGTTTTGTTTACCTATTACACAAAAAAGTAACTACCGAACTATTTGTTACACCTTACCAAACTCTTGATTTGTAAATAAATCATCAAATGTTTATCAGAAGCAAACAGTTTTGCTAATTTAAACGAACTTTGATTACCATTAACCAAAATCACGAGTAACCAAACTAGTTCGGTTGTCCCTTTTTTTCAGTGCAACAGTCGCGAAGTTGATCAGTTTGAAGACCTGCAACTTTAATTTAAATGAAGATAATGCGTACTAATAAGATCACAAGTAGGTATCCCAGGGTTTTTCGAGTTTTTTGCGAGTTCCATTTTCTTCGCTGATTTCCTATGGCCACAAGAATTCTTCTCAAGGCTGTAGCAAAGAACAGCATACAAAGGAATTAACTTCGGGCAGGGATCAGTCGAGCACTGGACTAGAGACAATCAAACGAAAATATTTTGGTAAGTACAAGTATGTATAAAATGGTAGGTTGGCCTTAGCCAAGACCCGAAATTGCCTTTGCATTTCGAGGGTGCTCCTACTGTAGTACATATAAAGGACATTCGCCCTCACTTGTCTTAAGAAATAAACGAACGTTCTAACCTAAAATTTCAGTTTTTGCCACCATAATACTGTTTAAATAAAACATTATAATGCAACATAATATGAACCACCTCTTTTCTTTACTGCCTCGATTTGTTTTATTTAGGCGATAAACAATATTTTGTTAGCTGAAAAAGACTGAAACATAAACTAAAGTCTAGCTTAGAATGTTGTTGTTTACTACTTAAGAAGTGAGGATGAATGTACTTTATACAATAAACGTTCCTAGACACGTGCAGAAGTAAAACAAAACACTCGGGGTACTGAACATTGCATAACTTGTTTAATGTAACGATAATTTAGGTGTTATGGCAAACATAGCAGTTAACGCCGTTATTGGATGTTATGATTTTGTAAACTCACGGATTTAATCCCCTTGAGTGTGGCCCTCGAAGGCGCGCCGACCCTTAATCTTCACTAGAGTGAGTACCTTACATCGTACCGCCTGCTTGCCAGCACGTAACGTAAACTTTGAAAACAAAAACCCCATTTAAAATGTAAATATAATTATCTAAGCGAGACCGATCAATCAAATATTGACTGGGCTAATAAACAAACAGATTGCGGGTAATAGGGTCCCACGTGAAGCCGATAAAAGTAATGAAATTCTCGTATCTAAAATCGTTGAAGCTTACGTGAACACTATTTAATAGGATTGTTATGACATATATGAGAGACAAAACTTATTCGATTCTTTAGCACATGACACGCACCATTCGATTTTTTACTAAATAAGAATAACCAGTTTTTATAGAATAGTGTTCCTGTTTGTTTTTTCTAGTAAGTAGGTATCTCTATTTCGTTATAAGGGTTGTCGTTCATCATATTATTGAGTCGACACGCACACTGCCCGTCACGTAGTCCAAACCCTTGTGTGTTCTGTCATGCAGATTATTGATGCTACTCGTGCCGAATCAAGAATACAAAAAAGTATGCATAAGTAGGTACAATTCATTATTTATTAGTGTTTCAGTGCCTTTGAAATTATTGCTAGCAATTTAATAATCCTTTACCAAAATCTGTTCGTATGACCGAAGAACCTAGCGAGCATCGTTTCATATGGAAATTATAAAATGTTGTTGGAAAACTGGTAAAGTATTTCTTATTGTTATTCAAAAATATTTCACTCTGAAGTACTTCAAGTTACATCAAGTACAGAGACTAAAAGGCACTTTGCCAAAGTGTTTCATAACTCCGATTGTCGCTTAAGTTATTTTTGTGCGTAATTCTGAATTGACACAGTATGTATTCTACTGTAAGGTGGTAAATAATACCATTCTTATTTCAGTCAAAACAATTAAAGCAGGTTGAAATGAAAAATTTTGACATCTCGACTAGAACAAAACTATTTCAAAATATTTAAAGTTTTACTTTTATTCTACCTTTTATGCGATGTCTAACTTGCAATATTATTTCAACTGGAGTCAAGTTAAGAATCTAGGCAGTGAATTGATGAAATATGGCTAAATACATTCGCCCGAAAAATAAACTCTGACTTCTATTCCAATACTAAAATTAAAAAAATAATCTGATACAACCATACGACGTTATTCTGTGTAAAAATAATTGATTTCACAAAACTGGGAACGTAATAAAGCCCTGCTTCACAAAACGCATATCACATTCTGTGAACTATTTGGGACGTTTCCTTACTCATATTTTTGTAAAGATTCCTTCATAGAAAGGAACGGATGGAGACCCTGTCGTGCCCGAAGTTACAGATCAATTTTGGAAATTGACATTGATGCGATATTATATCAACTCGTACTATCAACGCTTCTTTTCTTGAAGAAACATCTATGTCACTATTTGACTGAAAGCTCACGTAGGTAATTGTTTACACTTGTAACTCATTTTATAACGTATTTCGTGCTACAAAATTGTATCTTTACATAGTATAGTCGACCAAGAAATTGCTTGACCACTTTTCGACCGTAAAACAAAGGGCTAAGGTTCAAAAGTGGTCAAGCAATTACTTGGTCGAATATACACTCGTTAAAAAAAGTTGTTATCAGTTCCTGTGTGACCTTATCATATCTTTGACCGCTTACTCCTTCTAAACCACGGTTTTCACGGACATTTAGCGAATTTCTCACAGAAGGTTTTTATGTACATCCTAATTGTACTCGGACGAAGCCGGGGCGGATCGCTAATAATATATGTATATATACATAAAGGTATATTTACACGTTATATTTAAGGAGCGTTCGATCACTTAGCCAGTGTCTCGTCGATGCTTGAGTGTCGTGTCGCTTTCGCCTAATGCGAACTAATAGCCACTTCTCCATGCTAGTAATAATAGCGCTTGGTTGATACTCAATAGGCCCACAACTAAAACAGACCAATTTGAAATATCAATTAGGAATTTATGAAAGTCTGAACGCCTCTATGAAACTACATTCAACTAATATAAATAATTTATTAAGTTTTTAATATATTCAATGATAGTAATCTCTAAAATTTTGAATATTAACCCATTTAGACTGATGAATCTAAGATATCGGATATTTTCATTTTTTGCAATAGTAATAACTGGACCGCTGATAGAGGACTGGTTTCAGGAGGTAATCAATCAACAATCAATCATCGGCCTCGTAATAAAATGCGTTGTCGGGCCTCCCAATCTTCCGCATAAAGGATATCTCCTGGTCGCACAGATAATCTCTATCGATTTACAAAGTTGAATGAAATTTTAATATTTATCCTCATATCTAAAAGCTTACATAGGATCCATTAATAGGGCAAAATTTACTTTTCTCCTATATCTTCCAGCTTTTACCAGTGAATATTAAATTTAAACATTTATATTGAATATAGTAATAAATTTAAGGGCTGGTTGTTATAACTCCAACCTTTAAAACTTAGTACTGTTACGTATATCTCCTAGGTTCGTTTTATATTTGAACACCGGGTAACAGAAGGGGTAGAAAAACACGATTCATTCTGTTATCACAGGCACATTTTATCGTTACCGACGCGTGTGAATAATTCATTCACTGTAGGTTTGACGGAAGTGAATAAAATATAATCTATTTTTGTATCTCTACAGTGACATATAAAAAAAAATTGGCAACGGGCCAAAGGAACTTTACTTTATTGGCATATTTCATGGGCCTGGCTCAACGGACAGCCTTTAGGTTTGTATACGCGTGTCAGTTACTCTGAAAGTATTAAACAAGCAAATTCTTAAAATTCATGACCTAGTATGGGATTCAGTTACGACCTTTATTATTTACGAGTTTATGCAACTAAAATATTGTTGGGGAAGAAAAATGTGTATATATACACACCCGTGCCAAGTGTCGTCGCTTGTTTCTCCGTACAGACAACCAATTTAATTCATAGGTCACTGTAGAACATTGTCGCAATGTGTCTTCGCGAAGATATTATGACATTTATTCAGAAGTCAAAATAAAATTATTGTGAAAAGGTGGCATATGAATCAAATTTGGTTGACGGTACATACATGGCCTAAGACACTCCCGTGTTTCTAGACAAAATGTGTACATAATAAATGTATTTACGTGACTTACTTTCGTGCAAACCGTAAAAATAGAAAACGACAATCAAATCATCGGAAGTTGATTGTAATGGTTATGACATTAAAAATAGACAAAGTGTCAGAAAGAACACGGCGCAGTTTAACCTTAATAAAATTGCCTTAATAAAAGGAAAAAAATTCTATTCCTCAGAGGCGAAGCAGACTAAGACCACGATTATCCTCGCACCATTTGAACAACGAATTAAGCGGCCTTTACCGGAACTTAAAAAGAAATACTTCGAAACAATTGGTCTTGAAATACGGTTATGCATAAGCTTAATAATAACTGAGTTCCGTACAAAAGCCATAACTCTTTGTACAAATTGTATAGGATTATATACGATTATACGCAGTCGATTATAAGTCCCACGTTACCATTATTCTCTTCTTTATAGCCGTCGACGCGAATGAAAATGCCATCAAGGCGTAAATCTCAAATGTGGTAATTCCGTAGTACTACGTGCCTGATGGTGTTCGCGCGGCCGTTCCGCGAGGCGAATTGTCTGTTCGGCTGTAAACGAACACTCAAGTGTTAATAAAAACAGAATCTGTACGTCAATAGGCTGATCGTCAAATATGCATAAATATGCACAAAGTAGTACATGTAGTAATCAGTAGGTATTGTTGTTAGAAACGTGTCACTTTCAGTTCTACTCCTACAATTGAAACACTAAGTAGCCTTTGCCCATGATTTCGTCTTCGTGATTTTGTCTATCTTTTAACACATTAGAGGTGACATTCCCAAAAATCCTTTCTTAATGCACCTCTGCATGCCTAAGGAACATATACTTACTTCTATTTATCTTCAATGTGCAAACTAGTAGAGACGAACTAAAAAAATCGGAAGAACGTTATTTTTATTTTTTTTGGCCACAATGAGGGTTGTGATCAATTTCAAAATCTAAATTAAAACAATGTCATATTTTAATTATACCTAATACCAATAAACCTGTCCGCAACTTTTTAGTTGATGAATAACTTCTTAATTTATTCATTAGATTTTATGAAAAATTCAGAATAGTAATAAAGTTTAATTTCATTAAAAACTGCTACACGTTTTGACTTGGAAATACTTCCAAATTAAAACAGCAATTAAATTGAAGTACGCGAGATTGCGCTTGTAAAAAATCTGGTAATCTGGAGAACCAAAACAAAGGGTAAACGTACACAAGGTTTATTTCCAATATCCATTGATCCATGCGGTGATGGGTCAAACGGTGTCCGTCCAAACACGCACGTTTACATAATAAGACTTATTTAATTGAAAAGTCAAATTGCGGAAATACACCGTATAAATACGTAGGTATAAATTAAAGCCTACGTTTAATCTTTTGTGGATTAGATACACAAAATGGCATTACTATATTGAAACGTTATATTTGACGTTACCGTAATTGAATGTTATATTTGCGGTTGTACTTATCTAAATATACTCTATATGATAACCGTAAACACACACAATACAACACAGTAGATAGAACGCTAGCCAAACTTCGAACATCGACGCGTCACGTTATTCCACCAAAATTCAATATGTGAAGGCGACATATGGGTGTCTAACAATGTTTTGGGTGTTGCTGTTGCAAGAACAAGTTCCGAATCATATAAACTTGTATCGCCAACCAGTACGAGTCGCAACACCCGTGCACCCGAAGCGTTTTGTATTCATTTACTTCACAACAAATCAAAAATGAAACTTTGATTGAATTTACATACTGAGTGAGTGTATTTATCAGGCATTTTGCGTTTTCTATCAAAATATTTTTTCAATTTCAAAGATCAAAGGTTCAGTTCAGCAAACTTTGAGATTAAAAAAGAATGACTCAACTCATTTGACGACCAAGAGTTTTCTCCTACTTTCTAAAAATGAAAGGACTCTTGAGTTAATAAAATCGGGATGCCACTGTTTTCAAACAAAGGGAGCAATATGAGGTATAAATAGTAATCAGATCTAGACTTCCTTCAAACATGGCATACTTCTTGTGATTTATGCTATTGTAAACGTGACCTAGTTCTTCCAAGCTGTATACCTCGAAATAGGTGTGATCGCAATACATACACTATGTAAAGTGCAACCTTGGATTGTTTATTTTTTTTTAGCGTAGCTTTTTAGCAATAAGACCGCCTCTTTGATCACAAACTTATTAGTTTTACTTCTACGAGTATGTACGTATTGGAATATCGAAATTTACGCCATCAAGCTTTTACGCCAAAATGTAACAAGCAATATTTTAGCAATAATAATTGTTGAAATAGATGAGATGTTTTATATTCTCTTGACGACACCTCGTAAATTGTGTCTAATACGAAAAAATATTTAATCGGGGCCTTTTTTAAATTGATGGAAACGCCTATTGTACGCAATGTTAGTTCATTGTTGAATGCTTATGGTTTAAGATTACAATTATTTGACTGACCAATTGTTAATGTGAAATTACATGACTACTTGTTAATATTATTTTTTCAGAGTACCAACCTATGGACGATAGAAAATAAGTTTACAGTTTATGATGACGCCATTTAGAGTTCAAATAAATGTGGTTTAGCTTTATCCGAAGAACTCAAGTCTTTAGAGTCATTGTTTAATCTTATTGAGATTCGTTATGATACACTATTTCCCGAAATGTTTGTCCCTCTTTAAACGTTCAGTAGAAAGTGATCGAATAAATAAATAACAAATTGCGGATTTAGTACATGTTGTTTTTTTATAAATAAACGTATACCTAAGTGCTGTTGGAAACCCGATCCAGTATAGTATACAGGGTGTCTCATTTAAATCGGCCAGTATGGGAAAGTCTGAAACTATAGTTTCTTCGTATGTCTTATAAGACATACATACGGTTGTATTGAAAAAAAAACGGCGGTCACTTTGAACACCTACTAAAATAAATTAAAGTATGTGAAAACAATGCATTTTATTTATTTTAGACATCATGTTTTAGAACGGTGAGTGACAGGTCCTGTCACGATATAATAGTTAAGATTTTCCCTAACTACTATGTGTGTTTTGATTAATTAATTGAAGCATCAGAGAACATGTTAAAGTTCATGCAAATTGCTGTCACGTCATGTTAATTTCGCTGTCTCCGTTAGTTATCCGTAGTGAAATGACAGTGAGATGTGACACGCGCGGCCTTTCCAAGATTATTATGTTGATCCATGAATATACTATTCTCCATTCCATGCAGATAACAAAAGACTCCACCGACAAAATCTTGCTAAAAATATCTTAAAGAATTGGGCTCTTGCCGTTGTAGAGTCTAACATTGTGTTCGATACAACATTAGACTTCATCATTCCATACAATACCTACAATGCATTGTAGTGGCTCTGCGGCATTGACGCATATTTTGGGGGCCCTCTGCTTGTAATCAGGCCTTCACAGAGTACAATTGCTACATGTAAATTATGATATCAACGTTCTCATCTTTAGTATGCTTAATGTTATAATGTTTAATAATAAATGAACTACGTATTCGTCTAAATGAAACTTTAAGTTCGACGAATGTAAAAGTTGACATTGCTAGAAAAACAATTTGCAATTTATTAGTATTATGGTAAACCTTTCCTAACTTTGTGAGGTAGTCTATTGGGTAAAACAATCACGCATTAGATAACTAATCGTAATTAACGTTATTAGTTCATTTTGGTACTTTATTCTACAAGATGCTTTATAAATATCTGCAAAATGCGCAGCTTAAAAGTTATAAGTTTTCTTCGTTGTTGCTAATATTTTTACCACAAATTCATTTGTCAAGTAACCTTCTGGTAATAGTACCAATATAAGGTACCTTTTATTTTGAGAAAGAGCGAAATTCCGACAATAGTGTTATAACGAAACTATAGAGAAGTAACAAAAAGCACTTATTTTAAATACCAATCAAACCAACAAACGTGGACAGTATTTACTTCGGGATGAAACGGGAAAGTGAAAGTACGATCCATCAAAGCGAACGGAATGGGCCACAAACCACATTCGTCTCCCTGTCACTTTGCTCAAACTTCCAAATGTTTAAATGTAAGTTGGAAGTTACTTGGAACTTGGACAGCAGGTAAAATGGGGCAATTTCGAGATGATTCAGATCCTTTATTTGAACAGAGTAATCTGTAGGCAATTAGTTTGTGAAGAGGCAGAACAATAAAATACTTTTACATTTCTTTTTCTTCATAAACCGTCCGCAGGAATTCAAATAATTGTTTCAACGTAAACAAAATTTTTTGATTCCTACTAATAAAATAACAGTCCAGTATTTACTCTTTTTTTTTCAGTTTTACTAGTCACGTCCTATTCCTGTTATTATATTATATTATATGTTATTATCTTGTTGGTTGAGACAGTTTCAAAACTTCGTCAATTAAGTTGTATAACCAATACTGAATAATATAAAAAAATAGTGCACTGTCTTAAATTATAAGACGATTGCATCAAAACACTACAAAGTAAATTAGGTCACGTAACGGGGGGTCTTAATAAATTTTATTAGTTCCGATCACAGCGAAATAAAACACGCAGTATCATGCCAGACACGCAATAGGAAGTGAAATTAAGCACCTATCTTTTGGTATGATGATAAAGTACCTACGAGTTCTATGAGCACAACGATTTTACTACTATTAACTTGTACCAGGTGTCACAAAACCCATCAATATTGTTTTAGTGACCCTAACATGACCGCCATATTTTAATTTAGCTCTATGCGCGTTCTTTTCTTATGACACTAAACAGAGCCGCAGGGATAGTTACTTTTAACTAGCGTGGTCATGCCTCTGTAAATTGGTCTAAAAACTATTGTCAGTAAAGTTTTATTTGATGTTCTTTATTATTGACAACAACACTTACCTTCGTCAAAATTGACTCAGTAGTCGCAACCTGGAACATACGTAACGTGACCATACGTCCCGGTTTGGGCGGGACAGTCCCGGTTTCAGGCAGTCTGTCCCGGTGCCTCCAGCGAAGCCAACATAGTCCCGGTTTTGCAAGAAGACCCAACGATAGTTTAAAATTTATTTCTCCGCTCGAACCCACTACTGGGGTATGTTACATACGTAATTACATAAATACATACATAGCCTGTTAAAATCATAACCCTTCGTTTTTTCTCTGCCGTAGTCGGATAAAAAAAGCATTTCATAGTTATGGTAGTGGTGTCACACTGTACAAAAACAATAGGTACTTAGTATTTGTGTGGACTCTATTGGCTGCTTCGGTTTTAAAGGAATCCCACAAAACCAAGAGAAGTATTAATAACAATATATTACCCAGCACTCAGATTTAGACTACAAACTTAGAATAAATGACTTTGCTTTTCTGCAAAACTAGTTAGCTGCAGTTCATTTTCGCGGTGTAGCAAGGTAATTTATCCCAGTTCGTTGATATGGACCTCCACAAAGTAACCCCTGAATCTATTAATCACTTTGAGACCCTTTTTGGGGCGATGCGTGATCTGATCAGTAAAAATTTTATTTCTCAGCAGCAGCTTGTGAGAGCATTTTCCTAGAACATTTTCCTGCGATCTTTCAGCGAAAGTGCATTGAAGCATTTCTTTATATCAATCGCTGGTTGGAGAAGGAATGGACGCCTTGACTTATGTCGTCCCACCGACCACATTGTCACACTTTAAGGGCTTATTACACTACGCGGTATTCAGACAGTCTTACTAAGATTTAGCATAGTGTAATAAGAGTTAGCCTGTCTAATTAGACCGACCGAATGTGTTCGGCCGTGCTTACTGGCTTACTAAGACTGTCTGAATACCGCGTAGTGTAATAAGCCCTTAACCACTTACCTTGTTACTGCGTTTCGTAATGTGAGTGAAGAGATCCAGAGACTTAAAAGGATGTAACGAATCAACAACTCTCTTGGATTTGCCGGTTACCAAAGGTGGCGGTGATTACTTCCCTTCAGGTGACCTGTATGTTCGTTTCCTTCTCTTTTCGATAAAAGCGATTATTTAAAGCTTTACTAGATATCATCTTTGAGTAATTTATAAACGATTCCTGTACTTTTGAAGTTTAGTACAAGACGTAAACAAAACTGCCTAAACCAAAGTAAATACACGCCTTAAACAGATGAGATTTAAGAAGGCTAAATATTATGTAGAAATATATGGTTTTTATTATTAATAAAAATACTTGTTGTTGAATATTCCTAATATATTAGATATTCAGACTTTTCACCCCCAAAAGGGGTGATTGAAGTTTTTGTGATTATACTCCTACATATGTGTATCAGTACCTATATGTCTACCTGCCTAGCGTGGAATGGATGAAAAAACCAATATTGAAAAAAGAGCTCGGTTCGACTTGAATAATGGTGTATGTATGTCGATCTAATAATAATGCTAAAAAAACAGTAAACAAAAGAAACCTTTTTTTACTAAGTCCTTGACGCAAACATTTTTTATCAACGGAATCCAAACGAGAAATATCCACGTTTTTATTTCTTCGCCCATGGGAGGTTAATAGGAAAATAAACTAAAAGATCGAGCGTATTACCAATGATGAGGTTCAATCGATTGGATTAAAGACAATTGGTTTGTTTATTGCTCCACATACTCTCCTAGTACATAAATACATTTTAGGTTACACATCTGTTCATTGTTTATTTTGGTTGGAAACGAATTACCAAAATAAGATGCTCACCTACATTGCTTTAATCAATAAAAATATAGATCTCAAATTACCTAAGATTTTTAAACAGATATAAAAACAAATATCAATGAAATATGAACATTAAATTTCGTTTAAATAAAATTCCTTTTGCAGGTCTCACTTTCATGCAAACCTAAAACTGAGATGTTTAATGAAATAGTGTTCAATTGTAATAAGTTATAAAACAAACAGCCTTTATTAACAATCTTAAAATTAATTACATCTTATTTTTATTCCATATGTGATGTTTTAATTTCACCAATACTGTTTATTCAAATTATAAGTTACTAGCAGACGCGCGCGATTTCGTTCACGTAAAATTAGTAGCCTATGTCCTTCAGGAACAGTGTAGCTTTCTATCTGTGAAAGAATTTTTGAAATCGGTTCAGTAGTTCCAGAGATTACCCCCTACATACAAACAAACTAAAAAACAAACAAACAAAGTTTACCTCTTTATTATATTAGTGTAGAAAACAAAGTTTACCTCTTTATTATATTAGTGTAGATAAAATGTATCGATCTATTTTAGATTTAAATAACCTTTACATACACTCACTGAAAGCTGTTGGAGAAAAGCAATTTTGCTGCCGAAAGCAGATTTTGCTTCAGGTAGGATAATAAAATTTATAGATCATTTATCGCATCATCTAACTCAGAAGATGAGGAGGTTAACTGGAAGAAATCCCTTAAAGTGATCAGTTCATCTTTCTACATATGTTTTTGTCCTGTAGTCTGATATTTTCGTGTGTTATGTACAATGACGAGTCACACATACAAACAATACTTTGCTAATGAGATTAAATAGAATCCTACGTAAAACACTCGGATGAAACCCCTTCATGTCTAACAATGGCTAAGCTGTAAAACCCTTATTTCAAAACATAATTTAAAAAGAGACAGATCATGGTGATTAATTATCTCTTTCTTAAGCCACCTTAAAAGCTTAGTCCTAACCTGAGGCGACCCAGATCAATTCAGTTACTGAGCAAATATCTACTAGCTCAAAGACCAATCACAAAAAGAAATATTGAGTGATACAGTAACTATGGTTGGGGAATGAGCGGGGGTCCCCAACGCCAAATCAAAATCAAACAAACATTGTGTGTAAATCATAAATAGATACAACAACAGCGCAAAGTAAAATCTTGGCCATGTGCCAGGACTAGATCCTGCAACCTCAGAGTTCTGTGTCTTGCTCTTACCGATTCAGCCACGAATGACCTACTAAACGCTGATAAAAAAATCTAAATAACAGTTATAAAATGAAGCATGTTGTAATTATGACGCAAATACTGAGTTTGACATGAGCCTTCCAATCGGTCTCTAATTGTACATTGTACCTTAAAGTAAATATTGTTAAGAGCTTAGTTGTATTAGGAAACATCGGAACGTTAGTATTGAATCCGACGACACATTAACAAAGCAAGTTGTGATTTTACTTGATAGAAATTTCCTGATAAAGATTTCCTCTCTCTATACATATACATTTTTTGTAAAATATGGTAAAAGTAGATATTTGAAACCCAAACACCCACTCTACGTACAAAACATTATTTAATAACGCATATTGTAATTTAAAAAATAACCTATTGTGTTTATTTCTCTTTGTTTCATACACAATGTGATTAAGTGACACGCTACTTTTAGAACCCTCCTTGTTACATTATTTAGGAAGTCGTAAATTTGTTCGTATCACAGATCAGCTAACCTGTATTCAAATGCTGAGCTGTATTCAAATTGAGCCAACCATTTGTATAGGCATCGTGCCAGCATTAAATTTCAACAATAAGCATTTTGATGTTAAGACAGGAAGCGATCGTCTATCTATAGATTTGCGTTTTTAGTTTAGGAAAGAGCACTTTTATTAAAACCTGTCTGAAAATAAAGAGCACGCAATTCGATAGGGTAAGGTAAATGGCGAAATGTTATAGTAGATATAAGTTCACGTCTCTTTTGTTTTATCTTATTTTTAACATCTGAAAATGTGTGCCCGTCACAGTTAACATGGCTGATTTTACATTTTACCTACTGTTTTAAATGAAGGCCCGCTTTTACGCGTCCAAATATAGGTAACATTTGCAATACAATACACCCTCGTATACCCGTATTATCGAAAGAGTCTCTAAATGCTCGTCGTCCATTTATGGGCTGTTCCATTTCAAGGCCCAATGATTTGAGGACGCGTTGATTGATTATTTAGTCAGATTGTCCTTTTTCACATATTTGTCAATCAATCAGGAGAGCTGATCGGGCTCGACGCCTAATAAAGCGAGGCAAAGTTGGTGAACGAAATCTTTAAACGTTTAGTTAGGAGAAAAATTGAAATTCAGTTCTCATTTACAAACTTTGGATCCTGCTAATCTAATCATAGTGTAATGGACTAAATATTGTTTGATATCTTATTGACATTCCTCTGCGGGTTAAATTGATAAACAATACATAGAAGAAACTAGGCCCAGGTAAAACCTCTTACTCTCTTACTCCGATGGCTCGGCAACCCAAAGTGAATATTGACCTCCGATACGAGAATTCGCCACTTTTGGCGGTCTACCGTCGTACGCTACACTAGAAACCTAGTAGAATTAAAAACTTATACCTAAATAAGTAACATTTTGGAACGTAGTAACAGCAGTAAGCATTACGATGTCATCATCAACTGCTACCACTACCGCTTTTATTGGTTACAGAAAAAAAGAGGACGAATAAATCCCAGCGAGTGCGAACCGTATGACTGTAGAACCCTGAAGTAAGGTCGTACAAACTTTCCGGAGGGTGTTTGCAATCCTTCGAGACGGTGTTTTGACGTTTCTAAGATTGGCAAACATGTCTACGCATCTATGTATATTACAGTGGTAGATCCACACTGCAGCCGGATGTTGATTGCAGTACGAATGGATTAGCTCGGACGGGGCAGTACCACAGTCTCATAAATACAACGTCGGCCGTGAAGTTGTAGCTTGAGTTGAGTGACGAGATCCATCCATCTCCATCTTCGGCCTCGTCAACACTTTGATTTGCGATATTCACGCTATCCTATCTCTTTCTTAACAAACAATCTGCATGCCTGAAGATGGGTGACCTAAAAGCCTGTAAGTGGGGTATCCTGACAGTGAGTTATCATCAGTTATTACCATTATAGGGGTGAACGGTATAAGTACCTGCGGTATGACTGCGGCGCGACGGGCCAGCTGCGGCGCGAGCGCAGCACCAACGCCACGCGCGGCGTGGACCCGTGCGGGTTGCTCATCTGTGGTGCGGAGGTGCGTTTGCGGCTCCACCCACGGCGCCCGCCGCTGCCCTGCCCCCACAGGTGCGCTGTACTGTGCTCTGTGTAACAAACAAACATGCTTATATACTTCATTACACAGCTGTCCAGGTTTTAATCATGTAATGCACAAATGCTTTTTATGCGCTTTTTTTTCTTATTATGATAGGAGATTAGGACCTCCAGTACTCTCACTGAACGAGCGAAACACTAGGGTACTGTTAATTAAAGAAATGTATAGGCAGTGCTGCCTGTATGAAATGAACGTCAGATCAATTGCTAATGTGTACTTCAATGTTCTATGGGAAAGTGCTTAATTAGTACAACTCCGGTCCAGCCGGCTACTAGCTACAGCGTTGATCTATTTACCACTACAAATGTAACAAGTTTATTTAGTAAAACGTGACTTGATCGCGTGTTTTGTTTAGGTATCTCGATGTTACAGGTTGTGTTGTAATGGCGTCGATAGCATCTCGACATCGAACATGATACTGAGAATCCCCACAACATTTTTAGAATCTACATGAGGCTGGTAACCCCGTATGAAATAGTAAAATATCAGTTTTGACACTTTTGCATAAAATTGACTTTTCTTAACTGAATGTATACACCTCTACGTCATAGACACGAAAAGAAACCCATAAATTAATTAAACAAATTATTCATGTTTATTAATATATAAATATTTATCGCTATATGATACGAACTTATATATAAATAAACATCAATAAATTGTTTTTTTTATATTGAAGTAGTGACTTTGTTGCTATGAGTGCAACACGAACTTGCATAACGAAAGGTTTTACATTACTTGTAATACTCTAATTGAATTAGCGATTGTTTTATTTATTGAACTCTATATCAAACATCAACGCGTTTCCTTAATTTAAGGATTTTTGCGTCAATACGATAGGCAAGCTCTAACGAGCAGACTGAAGTAAAATGTCATTGTTGATAAACCGCATAAATTGTACAAAGACTAAATAAGTTTTGTTAACGTGGTAGGTCAGTTACCTAACCGCACTCTGTTTTGTTGCGTTGTTTTGAGCGTTGTGTATGCAGAGTGTAAACAAAAACAAGTGCGGATAGTTAGTAAAACTTACTCTTCTCTTCTAAACAGTGTTACGCTCCAATTAAACTTGTGACCATCACCAGTTGCAACATAACCAAAACGACGAGTCTCATGAAACATCACGTCCGTTTTACTATAAAATATGAGTGCAAATCGACACAGTAGCACATGCTTACATAGTGAGTGCTGATCAGTGTGACCAACTTCAAATTAGAGATCCTGCCCTACTTAGGCTAGAAAACTGACAAATCTTGCCAAAGCCAAACTCCTTTGGCTAAGCTTCTTTAAGACTGGGTTCACAATCAGAGTTTATGAGCGATAAAAACGGAAAAACGCGGCAATGGCTGTCTCTGGTTGGGCAATGGCCACTTTTTTGCGTTTTTATCGCACGCAAATGCTTACTGCGAACTCAGTCTAAGGCTATACTGCCAAACGTGCCAGCTTATATTGCAATCCTGCCAGGTACTGCCAGATTTTGAAAACTTCAACCGATCCTGCCAGAAGTCAAAATGAAGGGCTAAACCTGCCAAAAAGGCAGGATCCTGCCACATATGGTCACACTGGTGCTGATCAACTATACAAAATGTGAAGTAAGGCATAATACGAGGATACTAGCCTTATCCTTGTTTCTTGATATACATATTGAATGCAAAATATGGCGTATTTAAAAAAGTGAAAAAGAAAAAGATTACATACACGTTTTTAATGCTATGTGGGAGCTGCAAAATATTTCCAATGTTTGAAAACCGAGGACTCAATCACTGAATGGAAAAATTGATAAAATTGTTTTGATTTGGTCCCAATTGACGATATTATGTCACGTTTATTTAACTTGGGCATATTGGCTATTATTTCTGACTTATTATCGCCTATTTACATCCAAATTAGCTAACGTTAAGTAAATAAATTTCTTCGGCATAGAGCTGAGTCGACCGGCCGCCTTGTCATTTCGTGGCTCATTTTATAACATGGATAGGTATTTAGAATAAATTATGAAGGTAACCAAATGTTGTCTCTTTCCTTTTCAAAACAAGGTTCAATTTTAAATTTCTTAAAATTACAATATAGAACTGTGTTATTTTGAGACTTTAATTTTCCGACTCCGGCACGCCGCAAGCCGCAATGTTGTTTGTTGCTTTAATTTATGAAAAAGAAAGCAGCCAAGTTAAGGAAACATTATCTGGCTATGAGATTTAATTGTTTCTTTAGAACTTGAGTTCGTTAATGTCTTCAAGTTAGATCCTACGCGTAAAAAGCATATTTCGTAAAAACTTAAGAAATAAATATGAATAAAGTGGTAAATTGGTTATATGTGTAGAGTCTACAAAAAAAATACTACACATGCATATTTCTCTCAATTTAATTGATAACTATATTTTAAAACACATCTTATACAGATATTCCAAAATGTTAGGCTTTTATTAGTCTTAGACTTTCATCTAAAATGAAAACCAATTTCAATAGTCAAAGTACCTACAACCAAATTAATAAGGCGCATTGTGAATGACATCCTACGCTGAATAGTAGTATGATTAATTTAAAATCAAAGGTGGACAAGAATAGGATACTAATTGCTCTGGAAAATGCAAAGTGAAGTAAAACTCAATGACAGCATTCATTATTAATCAACCTCGATTCTCAAACCTACAAACGCCTCGAGTCAAACAATACTGACAGCCAATGTAAATCGTTTAAATCAGTATTAATAAAACAATGCATATAAAATCTAATTTTGATTAAACTGTACCTGGAGAATTGCTATTCAATGAAACAGAAACGTTTAATTAAAGTCTGCGATCGTCCGACGTCTGAAAACGTCGGGAGCTTAAGTTGATTCACATGGCGGGAGGAGGAGGTATTAAAATTCATGTATTTTATTAATGAACTTTTGACAGCTATCAACCTAATAAAAATATTATTGCCGATACAAATCATAGCGCAAAAATATAAATCATTTTGACAATAACTACCATCATCAATACGTAAGTTAATTTTTTTTGTTATATTTTGTGTTGAAAAGTTTTATTTCATACCTTAAACAATTTTTTTTTATTTAAATAATTACATTTTTCCTTTTAAGTTTCTTAGTATGAAATCTTACGGCTGTATCAACTCCGTCATTACTAGACAAGCTCAATAACACCATAATATTGCATTTATATTTGACTCATACAATGCGTATGGAATGTTTCAAGTCTACCTCATCGATGTTTAGTTTAAAATTAATTGCTAAATGTGTACAAAACTAACAAATAAACACGAAGAAAATAGGCTGATATGTTGCATTGTCATCCAGTTCTAGCTCATCGAAAAGTTTATAAATCCTGGAATATATATAGAGATAACAAACAAACAGACAGATACGAAAGCGAGTTAATAAAAACTTGTTAAAAATTAAACGTTTAATGTAAATAAACAGACAATGTTTACTTACTGAAACCGGCGTTCTAAAACTACATTTCCGTTTCCCATAAGCGCGATTTTATAATAAAAATGCAAATATTTACTGTACGTTTGTGTAGCAAGTATCTAAAATGTCAAATTTTTTAAAGATCTTTTAAAAAATGTTACAACACGAAATTAAGTGAAAATGAAGATCACAATTTAAATCCTTCAGTAATTATTTTTAAGTGTAACATGTAATAGTAATCACTTTCAAATTACTATAAATTTTTGAACTCTAAAAAACCTGAAGCTTTTTTAAAGCTATTATTTAGATTCAAATTTATTTCGTGTTGCATAAAGATTAAATCGTACAGGTGTTATTTCTTCATAAATTTCCTTTTGAATAAGAATATGAAAAATATCTTAAATGAAACGTCTCATATGGAACTTAAACGGAGAAGAAGGCATCGCTACTTTTTGAGATATGGGTCATTTTCGTTTACACGCTACTTTGAGTTTCGCGAGCGAAGAAATAACTATGTTTTTCATTTTAAAAATACTATCCAATACAAACTTATTTTTGCTGTGGGAAACAAAGTAGGTGTTAAGTTATTTTCCCTTAATTTTTTTTTTATATTTTTGTAATGGTTACGGAACTACGAAATCCTGTACTAAGCATGGCGCGACATGCTCTTGCCGAGTTTTTACCTTTTTGGTACGGCACCCTAATGAATGTAGGATTAAGTGTAAAATTGACATACAAGCAGTTTTTTAGTATCCCCGTACTAATTATTTTTGTAATCATCGAAATAAGTTCAGCCAATTGACCCACTCCAAAATAAAGTTTGAGCTACAACAATGTGTATTATGGCAACTTACACCAGCGCCAGTATAACATTTGATACATTCCTGTCTGTCTCGTAAACGATCCTTCGCAAGTTCTCACAATTTCCCGATAACGCCAGATGAGACACCGAAGTACAAGAGCCATTGAATGCTTCCGATCGATCCCTAGTCAAACTAATAAAAGAAAAGTACAGCTATATCATATTACGTATAACTGTAACTACAGTAGCTCTTCGGCGCTTTACAGGCATACCTATAAGAATCACATTGTATAAATATTTGTAGTCGAAATTTCTTTCGGTTTGTTTTTTAATGTTAAAATTGATATGTATTCAATAGTGACACAAATAAAAATGTAATGCTATTACGCTACCCTAGATTCTTCTTTGTGCCGTCATTCATACATAGTACTCACATTGTATACATACAAATACGTTAAACTATTTTTTATTTATTTGCAATTTTTTTTAATCACTTAATCAATCGGACTATCTTGAAATTTATTAACCGTACAGTTCCGATAATAATGCAATTTTAAGACACAGTCAGTAAAAAATTCTGCCTCAAAAATTTCGTTTAAAAAAATACTTGAAATTGATAGCGTCTTCATTACGGCGAGAAGATCTTTACATTAAAATACTTAACTGTTTAACGTAATCGTAAACCATCTGCGCATGTAGAAAACTAGAATTGCTGTGCCAAAAATAAGCAAAGCAATATACAAAACAGGCAACAAAGCTGAACACAAACAAACAAACGACACAAACAAGGAACTAAAAAAATGACTAAAAAGAACAATCACACACCCTGAGTGAACAAATCTTCAAAACCCCCTTTTGTGCATTTGAAAGTGGACTGTGTGAGAACACTGTCACTTACGTATCTGCAGGGTGGGATGTGGCCCCTGTTCAGAGCAGGCGCGGCGTCCGCGGCCGCTCAACAGTACCTCCCTGCGCGTGCGCTCGAGCGGCGCGTCTACGTCGTCAGGCGCGCGCGCGCCGCCGCCGTCCTCCCGACCTTCCTCCATGACACACGCAGACATCACTATTTTTAATCCTCCTCCACTTTACGACTTGAGCACAACACACACCCGCCTTGTTACGGTAGACACAAACAATAAAGCGATTAATGTTACATCTGCGTGAAACACGTTTCTCTCACTCACCTTCAGTCCGAATATATACCTCTTTTAATCAGTTGATGTCAATCTGCAACAAACAGAACACGTGGCGTTAATTACTTTCAATCGGGGCATTCGGGGGCACTATTGTTTGTCAGTCTCTATAAGCTCTATAAATGTAGCGAAACATTAATCCGACGTTGACCAAATTAAACTTCCTTCAGCTAACCAGTTTAGGCGGAGGTTGAGGCAAATTTAATTACTTATTATAACTATATGTAAACTGTCGTGGTTAGTTAGGCTGTCACGCCATCAAGCTATTAGAATAGGAATTCTTAGAACAGGCTGATTTTGTTTGGCGCCTCTGTAAAGAATTCGAGAATGTCGATTTGACTTTTAAATTTTAAATAAAGTTAACTTCCTGGGGGTAGTGACTACTAAGAATACAAATAAGTAAAGATTGGTAAGTGTGGTAAGTTACAGGCAAATGATTTGACCCAGTCTTAGTATTTAATATATGTATAACTACAGGCCTTTCAAGACTAAGGCCAGTAGTTATAGATAGTTTTCAAGTAAGTAAGACCGCGTTCTTAAGATCGCATTTGATATTTCGTTCCATAGAAATGGAGAGAAGAACGTTGCGAAACCTACTTAACGGTCTATAAGAACAGGCCTTAATGTCCTTAAAACATAGGTACGTGTACGTCGAACGTAGCTTAAAATATCATTGTAACCTACATTTGCACATTTTGAATCAGACCGTGGCGAAAGTAGCTCCAAAAGTGCCATAAATTGTTGACCTAAAAATACCGATGAAAACACAAATCCGCCTCTCCAATTCGTCCTTTATTTACCGAATAAAGTTCTTATTGGTCCGGGCCAGTTCAAATATTGTCGCACTCGGGCCTAACAGGCGATCGATCGCGTAACAACCGCGGGCCGAAACTTCATTACATTAATTGAATAATCCCCAGGCACGGGCCGCCACGCAATACTTACACCCGAGACAAACACATTACCTGAAACACAAACAATTACTCACCTAATAGCATAAACCGTCAAAGCCATTAAAATGTCGCCAATAATTTACACGATTTTTTTTCATAGGTACAACTTTTTTTTGGGAAAGCCGAAAAATTACGAGTCGTTATTGCTTGTGCGTACAGATCTCTTATTTTTGTCTAGAAATTTGCTTTGACTCGGAACTACTTCACATGCAAAGTATACCTACTAAGTGAACTTGCTCGTCCCAGTTCCTTTTCAAACACAATTTTTTTTTATTTTCGTAATACAGTAATTACGTATTATAGTAATACGTGATCATAATATACTCGTTGGGATTTAGTTATCTATCATACATCTATGTCCCATATCTACTTTAATAACTTTGAAACTACGAATTCTTCCATAAAATAACGCGGCATGTGGCACCCACACGATGAAATTAACACAGCATGCAGTTTTCGCACGATATTTTCCATGGGCTTAATCGAAAAACAAGCCTGAGTCCTCTTTTATTGCCTTCATAAACTTTATTACAACATTCTACTTATTTTTTGGAATGCTTCAATTATTTATAGTATGGGTACACTTAGCAAGTAACTAAGGCAACTTTTTTTACAAATACCTAACCATAACTTTATTAATAAATGCTGCTTAATTTTCATAAACGTATCCACTTCAAATACCATCAATAGTTTTCTATTAGTACCAATTTTGATGGAATTCTAGGTTTTCTTTGAAATACATAATTATACTAGCTGCAATTGAAATTCCACAAAACTTTTATTATTAAAATAATACTTGCTCAACTCTATTAATTTGATTCTGGTTAACGTTTGTTGTTACCTACACACAAAATAACCAGGTAAGAATTGTAGTTACCTAAGGACTGGAATGCTCTTCCTGCGTCTGTATTTCCAGAAAAATATAACCTTGGCCTTTTTAAGGTAAGAGTGAATAGGCATCTTCTGGGTCAACGTGCTGCATCTTCGGCCTCATCTTCATTTACCATCAGGTGAGATTGAGGCCAAACGCAAACACATTTCTTATTAAATAAATAAAAAACCTACTAAGGTTTTGTCACTTGCACTTAAATGTGCAGCTTTGAGAACTATTAATTCAGAGAAGGTTTATTCAACGAAAACAAACGTTCATTGAAATCGTCGTAAAAATGTTCAATTTCTATCAGCACCAGGCTTTGCCAAAATAGCTTTTCAATACACATTATCAATGGGATGTTCAATTAATTAAAAGAATTCTTATGTACAATCATTAAATGGTGGCTTCGGGACTGATTTTGGTTTGAATACTAAGTTGACAATAAGAAACAATAAAAACAGACTAGTAGAGAATACTTATACCTTTAGGCGTTAAATCCGTCTGTTGTACGTAATAAAAAATACATTCCTATTACGCTATTGTGAGCAATACCACGGCACAAATAGATATTTATTCTGTAGCGATGCGAAACAGGGTCGGTTATACGAACCATTTCATAAAGCATTGTAACACAATCAGAGAGTATTATGTGTACGGGATAACAATATGTGCGATTATCACGCAGGATTATGGGGTCGCGAGCATGCTTGCGATCCCTGTTTAATCAACTTGAAACTATCAAATACAATGATTCAGGAGCTTTACATGACTAATAGTCAATGGTAGTCATCCTTCTTAAGGTGTGTAGAATATCATTTCTTCATTTTAAATGCGACATTTATGCATGTTTTTTCTGAAGCAGCTCGCAATTATTCTAAGACTTGCATATGAAGCTTCGCACAATTAAATAAAAGTAGGTTTAATTTTACGTTGTCTTAGGAACTTTACTGACTATGTGAGTAAGAGTCAAACTTAATTATTTACTGTACAAACATTACGGAACTGCTACATTATTGGTATTTATTTTAATTTCTCGTAAAAACCTGCATTGTTTGGTGGCTTTTAACTAGCCATGAAAAGACATTCATTCATTTTATTAGTAATTCGCCCTATTTGTTTAACATTATTGTTTAGCAAAACAAGTTAATAAAACAATACTTTGGTTGCATTACTTGTAGACAGTGGTTTTCAGTGTTAGGTACGGTAATTAACATAAATATTTGCCTAGTTAATCTAAAAATCTCCTCCTTTTACAGCAAATGTAAACACTCAAATTAAGCACCGATAAACCTACTTTTTGTTGAATGATTATACAAAATTATTTATAACTCATTAATTATGCCGAAGTTGAAAACTTAGGGGTCGGAAGAGTTTTATCGAGAAAATAGGGGGTCGCAAAATAATGTTTAGAGTTTTTGGTATTCGAAGTACAAATAACTTTGAAAAATTCTGAAGAATAAGAATCCATGAAACCATAAATAGCGAGAGAGTGATACGATAAGATAACGATATTATCCCATGAAAACTCAAGGTATTTTTAAGATCGCACTGGCTGTACAAATGGGTACATAACCTATTTCGAACAACCCCTGCATATATCTATTTAACCACAACATAATGGATATAAACTGTCACTCATCGGGCTTTTGTGTGAAAAGACTACAAATGTTTTGTAAAGGGATATCAAAATACTGGGCCTCTATTCAACAATGTCTAAGCGATAGAGAATCCGAACTATGACTTATGTCGTTGATAAAATCACGACACTTCGCTTCACTGACTGATCTGATCAATTGCTATCGCTAACGGACCTGTCAAACTTCTCTAACTGTCTAACTAACGTATACAGCTTGATTAAATTTGTATGGAACCAGTTATCTTTATATGTATATAAAAATTAACCCCTATTTCTCCTGGTCACGCTATAAGTTGAGAACGGATTTACCGATTTCATTTATCCTTTTTTTTTATGTTTTCTAATAGTTCGTAGAAGGTTCTTACTTTAAAAAGAATTAAGAAAATTGCGTAGAAAATTGGAAAAGCGATAAACAAAGACTGCGCGGACCAAGTCGCGGGCAACAGCTAGTAGACAATAAAACTAAGGCACTATCACTGACCTATCATCATCTAGCCCAATTTGCAAATGCGAAAGTTGCGGTGTTTATTTGGTAACTTTTTTACGGTTTTCGACTAGTATCATAAAAATTTGCGATAATTCGTTGAGTTGAGATTTCTAACTCAACCTCTCGGAAATAAATATGCATATGGGATACTTTTGAGTTAAAGGCAGGGTTCGTGAGGGATAAGGGAAAACATATTTGACGTGGATGATACCGCGGGTAAAAGCTTTTTATGAAATCCTTCTTCATAATTCATTATTGTACATTTTACGTGGGTTTAATTACATCTTCCTATGATTTGATGCCTAAATATTGATGATTGTTAACAAACAATACAAAAAAAACTTTATTATATGTATGGAAGTGTTAATTTTTTTATGGCTCATTGAACAATCCCCGCCGGCAATACCTTATTTAAAAGGTTTTGTAAGTGTTTATATATACGAGTATATTGCCAAACTTTTATGAATTAGGTATACGGCTTATTTTTCTCTTTTCAGTACGCAGTCGGGTTTTTGGTGTTATGAATAATTTGGAAACATTTTACTTTAGTGTTGTGAAAGTCAATTACTTACACAACACCACATCTTTATTTAAAGAAAAATAACGATTTTGAATTTAATTAAAACCACGAAGACGATATCAGAATGATAGAGCTACGATTTCTGTTTTACTGTTGCAGAGAATGCCTTAACGCATTAAGTTCTCCTTTTGTACACTCATGTTTTTTGTGAAAAAGATGAAATAAATAAATAATAATAAAAATCTTGTGACACCACTTAAGTATTAATTTTTTCTTGACTGCTTTACAAGAGCCTGGTTAATACTCACCAAACATGAAAACGACGGATACAATTTACGTAAACTGAAGGCAGCCACGCAGTGGAGCGCATTAATCACGTGTATAACTTGTAAGCAGCTTTAATTGATTGTGTTGTGTAACTGTCAGCCAACATTTTACCTTTGTTTTGGAGAGCTACGTTGGGTGTTTATGTGTAGATAATAGCAATCCGCCTTGATATTCGTGTGATATTCTCTAAATAAAACTACTTGAAAATTTCCTTTCGACCGCCTCGGCTTCCCAAGCTGCCAACGAAATAAGCACTCGGTGCCAATGTTTTTACAGATAATAATATGGTTGGGCCTCCTTTATAGCATACGAGACTTAACTGTAAATACGGAAAAGTAGAAAATTACATGGTTCGCCAAAAGGCTTTTTCAGTGGCTAAATTTGCCTCTAGTTGCTGGTGGTTTTTTTTATCTGATCACCAAGTTTGTTTAGTAACTCTCCCATGTTAAGAACTAGTATGTTTCTTATCAGAAAAATATAAATATTTCTAACTTGTATCTAAGTATTTTTAGCTGGAGAAAAATTAGGACAATCGATTATTCGACGCAAACACAACATCAAATTAAAACAAACTATTTTATGCGAGGCGAAGGACTTCCCGTTTTTTCCTCATTTAAAAGTAACAGAACATTAAGCAATGAGAAGGGAATCTAATTTTTATTAAAAGTTTAATATTGGTTTTAAAGACCCCCAAATCGCTTTAGGTGTCACCAAGCATGCAACACTGATCAGCTCTGTAAGTAACCAAGCAACCTAGTTCCGTTTATCACGGTTGGTGAAGTTCCCGCGCAGCATCGGCGGAGTAAAACGCACCAATCCGTGCGCGAGCGTTACTCAAAATGCATAGCTATAACCAATTAGCATGCTGTGCGTACACAGAGTGTAGATTTTGCTGAACGCTTACCGATCCCTGAGGGAGCGGGCTTACTCCTCAATACGACTGTGCGTGGGTCACGACCGGAGCCCCTCGAGACGGCCGCACGCCACGCGAATCCCCGCTCGATAACCCGGCCCACTTCCACTCCTCCAAACAAACGAATATTTTTTCTAACGCGGCTTCCCTACTTGTGCAAACAGCGTCCGACAACACTTTGATGGACTGCCTGACAAGTTGACCTCTATTGTGAACTGAATTGACAATATTTATTCGGACCGTTATTTGTGTAAAGGCTTCGTAATCAGATCTCAATAAAATACGCTTAAAAACTTGATCAAGCTGGCCTAATTAAGGAAAAAAAATCAACACTACATTATTGATTAGGAAGTACATCGAGGACATGAACTCCGGTAAGTATTTACTACTAGTGCAGCTTCTGTTCTTTTTTTTCATAAGTTATTACTTGTCGTTATTTACTCCATCCATGGTGTATCCTATTCGAGATGGGCTAAAACGAAACAGGGTTTCGAACTCCCAAAAATATTTTTCCACGACCTCAAGTCAAAATACTTGTAAATTACCCAAAATAAACTAGATAAACCCCTAAACCGGTTTTAATTTTTAAGGTTCCGTACCATATTTCATAAAAACGTAAACCTTATGCGATCACTTTGCTTGTTACCACTTCGCCTATGCACATTTCGAATACCAGCCGCGACGCGTCAGCAGCAAGCGCGCTTAAGTTTTTTTTAAATAGGTATACTAACATATTAAGTTGCGTACGAAGGTATTTCAAAATAGAGACCTGGCGTGAGAATGTAAGGTATTTTCGTTAGAGACTAAAAACATATCTTTATTTATTCAGATTTATATACCTGTCTGATTGGGAGACCTATCCAAACAGCCTTTGGCCTGCCTGAGCCTGGACGATCTCATTGGCCAATGAATAATTGAAGTTTTAAATAATTAATAGACTCAGGGGTTACTTCGCAGGGGAGCAAAGTTATTTGGAACAAATTAGTTTGCTACTTAATGAAAGCAGTGTAGTGGTCAGCATACTCGCTAGTACAAAACAGCTCCAAGAACAACCAATACATTCAACAAATAAAAAACTTAAACGCAATTAGCAATAGTCGTACTATTTAACACATTGTCCTGATGATGCTTCGTCTAGAAGCGGTACGCATGTAGAATCTTGTTTAAGAGGTCTGTGTACCGTACCAAGTGCAAGCATTCCTCAAACAGAACGTTTTCCACCCTTTACACCATAATATATTGCCTAGATGTTTTTAGTGTATTGTTGGCATGCCAAAGAATTAGGACCATTAACAAAAAGCGTTATGGCCGTTTGTATGGAGGGCGCTTTATTGGCTTGGTACACAGCTTAGTCCTCATGGTTGAGTTTGTGTGATATATATATATGCTGTTTCATCTGGAAGCATGGGAGGATATTTTTGGCATGAAAGCACTAACATTGTTTTCGCAGAATAACAAGGTATTTTAAACCAATAGTTGAAGTTTTTACTTATGTAGCCTGATTAAAAATGAAGTCTGAGGCATCTTTTTACTTATTTTTACCAATTTTCAGCTAAATTTATCATTTTCAGATATTAAAATCTATCACTGAACACAGTTTAATTAAAAAATATACTTGTTTGATGACTTAAATGTTTTGGCAAAACCGTATTAATTATTTTCGCATAAAGGACGGTCTCGTACCTTTTTCTAGAGATACCTTTTATTTGTACGTTTTCTCTTCGTCACAGGACTTACAATAATAAACAAAGGTATCCATGTCCAAGTGTTCAGTTAATCATACAGTTAAATTCCAACTGAGGGGTTGTAAATTAATGGGAGTCTGGTGATTTTTGACAGTTTTATCTCGCCATGTTCACAGTTTATAATAAATAAAATTTATTTATTCAGACTTTCATCCATTTTGTTAGTAGCATTACATAAACACTTATTGACTAATGTTAGTAAGATAATGAATTATTAACAAAACAAAAAAAAACTATAAATGACTGAATGATTTAGTACCATTTTGAAATCATTAAAATCGGTTGAACTATAGGATTGTTGCATTACTTATCTTACATTACCGATTCTAACAGTTTTTATTAACTTCCTGGACCTAATCTATTATTTTTCCCAAATTAAGTGTGACAACACTGTTGAGTAAGTACGGAATCATGAAAACGTGTCGACGTCATTCAGAATCCTAATATTGTGTGGTAGCCTTAGTTATTTTTCTGAGGTAGTCACATATGCGGTTTATAGGAGTTTGGAGATTTCAATTGGATTGGAAGCCTGTAAGAATGGCTGTTTGTAAGTAAGTAAATAAAATAAATATATGGCGCGTGACGGAAGTCACCAATGGAAAAGTATACGTATTCCTAGAGGTATTCCTATTCATGTGTGTGTGATCTTAGGCTACGTCTGAAATTAAATCACACTACACCTATACTTATATTTAACTTTGCGCAACTGCTTGCCAATTAAGGCAACGCCTTGCTTATAAGTATATTAGTTGGCACGGGATGTCGCTATAAGTGCAAATATCTCGTCAACCCTTGAGGAAGTTCAAACTTTCAAAACTTTCATAATTGACTTAAGATGTCCACTTTCATAACTTTGTTGACACTTTAATAAACAGTGACGTCATTGTAAGCCTTCGCATTAGAGAACTATAAAAAATTACCATAATTTCTGTGAGCTAAAAGGAAAAACTAGAAAAAATAAAATATATAAAATAAGTAAGAATATTGTTAATGCTGCAGAGTTTTCGAGACAAAATAAGTTTGAAAAAAAAGTTTGTAAGACATATTTAATCATTCAAATGAGTTTAACTGCAGTTCTGAAATAGCATGTATTAACTATCAACATAAAATGAGGCTAACGACTACATCCAATGCTGTTACAAGCTTTCTATACGCGGCACCGCCGTCCACCTCCAAATCGATTGGGTGCATAATAGGTTTTTTAATTGTATCGATTTCGAATATGAATAAAGCAGGCGCGTGAATGGCCCCATCTACACTGAAGTCCAGTTATTGAATATTTTATGGGTGCTTAAAAGCTATCTGTCAATATAATAATAAGTTGGTACAGTAGGGGAAATTTATTCACGTACCACCTTAGAACCCTATCGCAATGACGCGACGCGTTAAACGCCAGGCTATGTCATACAAATGTCATACGTATGTCTCTTCGACTAGGTTCTACGGTGTAACGTGTTTCAATTTCCTTGACTGTACAACACTTAGGCAGGTAAGGGCCTACTATGAGTATTCGACATTTGTCTAATTAGTAAGTGATTACTCACGATGTGAGACTTACCAAGTGTTAACCGTTTTTGGAAACGCAGAAAAGAATTAATCCTGCTGTAATACATACAAGCGTATCTACAGCAGGATTCATTTTTTTCTGCCTTTTACAATACATAGATGCATCTCGGTCCGTGCGTAAATCCAGCTAGTTAGTTATGTGGCGTAAGAAGCCAACTTAAGTGGTATGGAAAGTGCTAAAACCAACGATAGTCATGTCATAACAATTGTTAGTATTGCAACTTTAATGTATCGCATCTCTATTATTCCTCTACTGCGGCCAAGGTCGGATCTTAAATGTTTGCTTTATGGTAATTTATATCCAATTTACTCAAGATCGAATATTTCATAAGTGACTATTACACAATCTTCTCCTTTGTCTTTCGTAACCTACAGTGCTAGATTTGCGTCCTATGATTCATTCCAAATTGAGTTATCCTGCTCACCATTAAAAATAATAGTTGCTAAATCGTGACCCTTGTTCTCATTCTATTTTGAAGCACCACAAGAAACTATAACCAAAGACTAGCCCACTAAGAGAAGAGAAAAGAATACGGCTATAACACAATAAATAACTTTTGGAAATTGTTAATATTTTTTCCTGAAATTAAGTATGATGATTAAAAGATAACACTGGCAAATTCGGAATTGGAACCTACCAAAGTTTTTTTTTTCACTTTTTTCATGAACTATTAACAGACTACATTTCAAGCTTTTCAGCTGGAAAAAAGTATTAAGAACTAATCGACTGACTTCGATCGATACCACTAGTTATTGTTTTTCAAGAAACACCAATACAGATATCGATTCTCACGGTAGACGGAATACTGCAACTATTGGAAACGACTAGGATAATTACTAAACCGAGAATCTAACCCGATATCTCATCAGTGGGCCTAACATGACCGTTGAAGATTAGTTTATCTTTCCCTGCGGCTCTGTCAACTAGTAGCATTAGAACGCAGTGAGGGATGAAATATTTAGACACTCATGTTAGGCCAATGTTTCAGAGAAAGATCATTCATTTGTTAATATAGGTCTACAGTATGTCTTTTAAATTAATAATACATTAGCTCAGCTATATTTTACCGGGGTGGCGTACACATATTATGTAACCTATTTTATGAGCATGCAGTTTAGTAATATGATACCAATTGTGTGACAATAATTTGTTATGTCAATAAAATCATATAAAATTAATTTAAAATATCACTAACTAATACTAACAAGTTACATGAAAATAAAATATAATCATATCAATGTCTTTCAAGTGTCATTCCAATGTTTTTCAATGTTGTGTAAATACGACATAATAAAATACAAACAAGCAAACGCTTTACGTTTGCCCTGTAATCGTGTTGATGTATTTTAATAAATGAATAAAATATTTCTGGCATAATATCAGAGCGCGATTTGATGCTCATCTCGTGGGAAGTCAATTTCCAAGGAATTAATTTTGTGGGTGGGACGTATTCAAAACATTTTAATAGACCAATTAAAAGCCCATGCTAAGCCGGATAAATAATGCAATATTTGCTCAAATAAAAACGGTCTTTAAAAATTGCGGTGTCTTTTAATTGACACGATCGTTACAAACAAAGCACTTAACGTCAACTTTGCTTAGATCGCTAAGCATCAACCTCGAAACATTCCAAGAGAAACATTCCTTTCACAAGGAGGTTATTTTAGTTCTCTGCCAATGTCACTAGGGCTGCTAAAATTATTTAGCTTCACCTGCCTACCCAAGACCTTAAAGATACTTCAGAGTTATTCTTAAACTTTTCGTAAGTGTTTTTAACACTGTCACTATACATATAAGATAGTCGTATACCCTATAAATACTTACTATAAATACTTATCAAAGACTATGAAACTAGAGATTGCAAGTTTAAACGAATGTTTAAGTGAATGTTAATTTTGTACTTATGCCATGAATATACATTTATTTAAGTATACATATATATTAGAAATATATACTAAAAATTGTCTAGTGCCAAGCACGAGCAGCATTTAATTTTGTTGATTAATTCTCTTTTTATTTACTAACCAGTTATGAAGTGATCAGTAAATATTAATTGATTTAACTTAGCATTACAATTACTTAATTTGCCTAATTGTGTCATTGTGTCGCGAAAAGAGCGTACATAGAAGGGCAAAATGGACGACATCCGGTTGGACGTCCTAAGTACCGCTGGAGTGATGATGTCCAGAAAGACCTAAAGAACCTCGGTTCTGGTGCCTGGCGGGAGCGATTTAAAAACCGGGAGGCAAAGCGGAATCTGGTATCGAAAGCTAAGCAACTTCATGTGACTGTGCTACTGTGTTAGTACAATTGTCTTTGTGTTTGCAATGGTAGAGTTGAAAGTAGTGCAGCGCGCACACTACGCGATATTTCTTATTTATCGCGTTTTAAAATGAAACGAGGTCTTTTGAATAAAACATTGTAACAGATCGTCATTGCGCATAATCAAGTGCTGAAGTCAGTCGAGTGGCAGCTGCGTATGTAAAGGAGAGAGATTAGTAAATAATTAGAATGGAAGGACGGAGGGGTCGCTCTTCGATTTTCCGTCAGGCTCTCGTTACTACCGGTAACTGGGGGTTTTTGGGAAGCCCTTGTTGTAATTGGAATACTTTATGCTACTCTTTATAAAAACCTGCTAAGTACGAGCTCTGTTACTATAAAATAAATGAATTCGCTTGGCCTTCACAAAACATGAGAAAAAATTAAAACGCGTAAAAGTAAAATTAAAGTTAAACTTGAGAACAGTGTAACAACAGATTATAGTTGTAAATAAAAATTAAAGGATTTATATCGTGTATAGTGCACTATACAAAGATAAAGGTATATACATATATACATACAGATAGTCGTTTTTAAGTCCTATATTCAAGGCAGAGCCATAAACCGTTCGAATGATTTTATTTTAACTAACTAGCTTTTGCACGCGACTTCGTCCAGTAAATTTGGGATTAGGTACATACTAACTCCCCTTTAACCCTTTTGGTGGAACCCTGATAGTGAAAATTCCATAAATCCATTTTAAGTGTACCTAAAGTAGTCCTAAGTACAATAAAATGCTACTCGTATGTTCAAACAACGAACGTTTCAAGTGTTGCGTTTCAGTCTGAATTAGTAAAAGTTTTTTTAATGCTCAGTTTTATTGCTGATTTGCCGACAAGTCATTCTTAAAGAGGCAAGTGGAAACAATGGCAGCACAGCAAGCTAACGTAAACCCTTCTCTTCGTATGTTACCGGGATTATGTCATACCCCAGTTTACACGGAATATATGAGGAGCCATCTTTATTACCATCTTCAATTGTTCCTCCGAAAGGGAGACATCAGTCAACGTAATTTAATCAGACATTAAATTAGATACGATAAGAAGAGTCAGCTAATGTTTCCGCGTTTCTTGTCCTTCTTTTTAATTCATTTAAGAGTATTATCCTGGTCCCACTTGATTTTGCACCTTCATTCAAGTTAATATTATTAAAAACGTTAAAAATACCTAAATTATTAAAACGGTTTCATTATCAAAATAAGTTAAGATTAAACTCTTGTATATTTCGTCTATATTTAGTAACTGAACCGCGTAAAGATTGTCTGACGATAAGAGAGCGGTAAAAAGCAATTTGCTAAGTTTTTCAAGTCAATTAACAGAATTCATTAATAACTGCTTTGTAACTTAGCAGGAATTTATTTAAGCTAAGCGATTCCGTACTTTACGGTACACAATCTGATTGTAAACCACGGATAACTTATTCAAACACACAATTTTTGCTAACATAATTTTTAATTGGGGAAACCTAAGCTTCCTTTGCTGGTTTGGTGCAATCCACTTGAAATACTCGTAAATAGAAGGCTACTTACATGTGTTCAAAACTATGAACACATCTTGAATGCTCTCAACAAAAAAGCTTTTTTTTAAAGGTACTTACCTTAACTTAATCCGACGAACATAAAAATAAATAGGAACGTGAATAAAGCTAGGGCAGTATGGATAGTGGCGGGTATCCGAAACTTGAGAACGTTTGATAGTTTGAATAGATAACATATAAACAGTATACTAAATAACAGGTACTTAAACTAAGTTTTCCGCGTATAGTTCCGCGCACAATAGTAGCTCGAGCTCCCGACATAGTTTAGATTCACATTAATAAAATAAATCCAGCCAGCGTTAAATATACATACATACTTATAATTACGGTTACGTCAATGTCAACAACAAATGAACTGAACATGATTGAACTAAAAGTTTGAGCATTTTGAGCTCTTTGTTAGACGCCGAATATGCTCATTGATAACAAAATAAGTCGATAAGTAGCTTTTAACGCGTTATAAAAACTCAGGAGTTTGACTATTTCTTATGATTCGTGATTTTGTGAAACAATTTCCACTTGACATTGTTGCGGAAAGGTCAATCCTTAGGTACCGACAGTCGCGGGTCAAACAACCTTTTTGCTTGAGAGTTGTAGATAGCGTAAAACGGGCGGGTGCTAAACCGCCTCCTATTAAAGTTTGCTGTTTCAGTTATCCGCAATGACATTTTTCTATTGTCCCCTGCAGCGGAGAAACGAATATAAGTTTTAACGGCCCGACATGCTTATCTGAAGCTATACAGCTCACAGAGCAAGAATTATGGTTCAGTTATATCGCTTAGTATTGAGACTAATAATATAACCGATTTCCTTGAATTAATATTTTGATTTTTATCCGATGAATAGACATCAAACGAATGGAAATGAACATTTTATTTTGCAAGTAAGTCTTATAGGCTCTTTTACTTGTCTGAGTCTACCAGCGCTTCGGAAAATAGAAGATCCTGCTGAGAAGAAACATCGCAAGAAAATCAGTTCCATTTTTTCTTCTATTTTCAAAACAAGATAACAGACCAATATACATAATCATCATAGTATTTAACAAAAAAAGACATAACAATAAATAGCACAGCACATCGTACCTAAAATATGTACAACAGAAGCCGTTTTTAGATAACATTACAAATATTTCAATTCGGATATTTACTAACGCCCTTTGTGAAAACATTTATGTGTTTTTAAGCCATTCGTTATGTAATATTAAGGTAATAATAAATAATAAATGAGCTCACAAAAATAAACGTTCAAAAAATAGTTGATAAAAAGAAGCTTTCATATTCATAAAATTAACTTGTAGAGTTAAAAATAAATTGATTCTTCATTAAATCTTTACATATACTTATCAGTGTCAGGTTTTAAAAATAAAAGCATGTAACACTGTTTTATCCCCCCTGCTGTCAAATGAATGTATAAAATGGCACTTACCTAATGGAAGTTCTGATCTGACACCCAGGTAGCAGAGCGAGACAGAAAGTTTCCTATATTCAGCACCAACCCAGTTTAAATGCCTCTTTAATCCAATTCCAATAAGTTTACAACAGGTTCGTTTTGTTAATACGCAAATAGATGAAAGGAGATAGTAATAAAGTTTATATTGCTTGTGACACCTCAGAGACCGCTTTGAACGCAGAAATATTTTAACTATTAGTGAACCACGTGTTTGTTATGAACACACTCGGGAGGTACGTTTCAAGGACTTAGATAAACAATATTTTACGTAATTAATTTACCTACAAAGCTGCGGTGGCCCAATAGCGTATCAAGTGCACAGTTATGAAGCCCAATATAGCACCAAAGTTGTAATAGTGAAGCAAGTCTTTCATTCAAATTTTTATTTTTCTTCTTCCACCCTTTATTAATCATTAAATTCATAACGTTACAAATACTGTGACTTTATTAATATTACAGTCTAGCTTAAAACTTAATAAGTCATTTGAATTTTTCGTAAACTGGTATATAATATGAACTTAATAATGCGTTTATGCCTGGTTATGCAGGTGAGCTTACTACACCAGCTAAATAAAAGACAATCAGGCTTATACTATACAGAAATATAAACAGAATAGCTACCGAAAGATAAAAAGTTTTCCCCATGGATGTACATTTATTCGATAAGACAATGAATTCTAGAATATAAAAAAACTATGCTGGCGTGCAACAAACAATCCATTTAAAGTGATAAATAGGTTTCTGAGGTCCAGTGACTTGCTTGGGAAACGTTACCAACACACAACCAGTGCTTTTAAAGAAATAACACCGTTTTAAACTAAGCGATTTCTTACTTGCAGCACTTACTGGCCAAAGTTAAGTAGAACTAAGTACATTTAAGCCGTTACATTTCGTTTTATATTAATCTTATACAGTATACTCCTACTTATTACCTTAATAGCAATCGTCAATCTTCGTGTTTCGAAGAAACAAAAGGGACAAATGCAAAAATAAATATCTTGGGACAATTCACACCAATTTATCTATTTTCAAATTAAGCAATTTAAATCGTCTGTATGGGTTCTTCACAACACCTATGTAGACATAATACATACTCTTAAAACATACCGAATATCGATAAATCGAGCACAAACATTCATATTCATCGTAAAAATATTTGGTACTACTGGAATTTGCACATGAAAACCGCCAGTTTGTAGTCACAGTCACAAACCAATTGGCTATTCGGCTAAATAGGAGTACTTATACTGTGAGATGCAAGAGCGAGTGTGACACAGAACGGAGATTGTCGAAAGCCATCACTGAACTGGTAGTTAATGGAGCTTCTGTTCCTGATAATACAGTTCTAACTAAAAACCAAATTTTAATAGTCCATTCTCCAATCCAAACTTTCCAGGACAGATATAGTTTTTTTTTACTTTGTCTATGTAAGTGACTTTACTAAAACGGTAAAATATTATCTAACTTAATCTAGAAGTCTTTAAGAATACTTTAAGAATAAATGGACAACCGTTTATCCCTTATACTTTGGCAGCGATTGTCAACACGTGCCTAAAGCACTTTTAATATTTGAGCGAAACCGTGTTTTATAATTTCCTCGTAAGTACTCGAGACAGGGATTCCGTTGTTTACCGAGTAACCCCGAAAGAAGTTAAAGTACATACTCGTAAGACGTTCGTGAATATTTCGTTGAAATTACTTTGCGCCCTCCTTAATTAGGCCTAGCGAAATTATTTTCAGTTTATTTCTGAAAGTACTTCGTGACAAATAGGCATTTTTACGGTGTCGCAATGCGCTGTGTTGCCTAGTTCCATTTACAATATGTAGTAACTGTTATTAGTATTACCTTCTCTATTGAGCATTCTTGATGGTACTAATTAAAGCGTGCATTAAACGAACTCTACGTACGTATTATTCCCCTTAAAACTAAATAACGGACAAATCTGAAGTTCAGAATACTAAACTTGTAACAGAACGTAACTTGTGTAATATTTTTTTTAACTTTACCGATCTTCACAAATCTAGCTACTTTAATTGCCTTCGACATGATATAAACCGTTATCAATCAGTAATAACTATTAACGCAAATGCTTCCATGGCTTTGTAAAAATTCCAAATGAATATTCTTCTACTAATAAACAGACTTTGCAAGTATAGCCTAGCCTAGTCCTATTTAAACCTGATGGTTTTGGTAACCCCCTAGGCGATACCGCATCGCAGCACAGCTTGTAATCAAGGTAAGTATTGGATTATGCATAGTTAAATTATCCTCATCCCTAGTAATCAAAATGGTATCAGTCGATCTACGAGTAAATACGCTAAAATTCTTAATGTAGATAAAATTCGCAATTTATCTTTGCGCAGTATAAAGCAAAGTCCCTATCCGTTCCTGTCTGTCCCAAATCCTCATTGTGTATAATCGGCCACCTTCTTCTTTTAAACCTCGCAACAGATTTGGATACAGTTTTCACTGCCACGTGCGAAGCAAGGGCGGATTGCTAGTTAAAAATATATGTGAGTTGACCGAAAAGGGCATAAATGGCACATTATGAGTAAAAAGAGGAGAGTTAGGAGAATATAAATCCAATAGCCCCATAAATTTTATCTATAAAACTTTAGCTGTACCATATTTTATATGATAAGCCAACCAACCAACCTATAGACCTAACAATTTAACAGATCATTAATAGTTTAACTTCACTAAACACTAATAAAGTCACACCTGCGGAGGGGTAGGCAGAGCCCTCAAGTTTATGATACACAATAAACTTTGTCAATTTAAAAATATTTTTTGCGGGTCGTAGGATCTTGTGCAAGGTCCGTCCGGATCGCTACCACCATCTTGCTCGCTAATCCTGCCGCTAAGCAGCAGTGCTTGCACTGTTGTGTTCCGGCGTGGAGAGCAAGGCAGCCGGTGTAATTACTGGTGCAAGAGGTATTCCATCTTAGCCCTCTAGGTTGGCAACGCATCTGCAATCTCTTTGGTGTTGCGGATGTCTATAGGCGGTGGTGATCGCTTGCCATCAGGTGACCCACATGCTTGCTTGCTTTCCTATTTCATAAAAAAATCATAGCGATAACTTTGTAATTAAAATTTACTTTTGCACATAAAACTCGACGTAGGATACATTTTGTGTATTTCCCAAATCGTAATTTGAAGTTTAATTATGTAAGTTGGTAAGTTAAACGATTATGACGAAGTTAGGATAACAAGAAATGTGCTCTACTTTATTGAACTTAGCATAAACAGGTCGCACGTAGAGTTTACCAGGAGATGAGCTGACCTGTCAAAGAGGGCGCTAATGCTGCGTTTCGTACAGGGGGAGTGCCGTAGTGCCCCTGCACTTAGATCTATTTACATCATGACCATTATCAAGTATATATAAACAGACTATCGTTACCTTAATCGTCATACTCTTACTGACCCTACTCGATGCTATTTCCTGCAGGCAAGATTTTGCTAGGCAACCCTGTGGCGTTGTATGACCCTAGCTGTACCCTTTTATTTAAATCACATTTCGATCAAAAAACAGATTGGAGCAGAATTTTACGGCGGGGTCTTAAACTATAACCACTTTTCGATCGTATTACTAGGGGATAAGGTTGCAGAGTGGCTAAGCAGTTACATGGTCGACTATATATCTTGGAACAAGTCTTAATTCGCAAACAGTGTGTTTCAGTATATTCGGCGAGTTTGGTCACTCCTATTTATCTGATGCTGGCTGTGCCATCTTGAAGCCTAAAAAAGCAATGCAAATGCAGGTTGCGTGTATTTCTACGAGTACCTTACCTTTCGTTACTTCGTTACTTTTGACTCGCCGAAACATTACTGTGAACATGACCCGAGTATGACCTAACGCAAATATAACGAAAGTGGAAAAAACAGTTGCGCTTTGTCTGTCCCTACTATGATACTCTTTTCACACACTCAAAGGATAACTGGAAGAGATCCCTTGAAGGGATAAGTTCTAATTTGTACATCACTGTATCTCTTTTTGTAATTTATGTTTTTGTACAATAAAGAATTTACATACATAATACATATTTAGTGGGAATCCGTCAAAGAAAGAATATGACCTAACGCGAATATGACCTAACGCGAATATGAACTGACGCGAATATGACCTAACCTAACCTAACCTAACGCGAATATGACCTAACGCGAATATGAACTGACGCGAATATGACCTAACGCGATTATGACCTACTGAGAATCGGACAAAAGAACATGACCTATCAAGAACATGGCTTTCTACCAACCATGACTTACTGAGAATACGACGAAAGTAGATTATGACGTCACTCGCCTAAAGGATAAGTAGGTACATCATTTTAGATATAATTTAAACAAAACTATTGAAAACTATACAAAGAGTTATACATAAAAAACACGATAACACGAACTCGTATACACACACTGAATGTGACATCACGCCACAATACTTATTAACGTTAGTAAAAAAACATTATTTTGAGCTTAATAATTAAATGAAATATAATCAAACTAAGTAAGTATGTCAAAGTACAAACCCATAAACCAATAAACTAATATTCGAACAGCACGATTTCCTATCTTCACAAGATATAAAATTTCTACTTTCATATTGCTTTGTAGCGCATTTCTATTTATACTGAAATAAATAACATACATAATGGAAACGCAGCGACAGACTTTAATGGAAGGTGAAAAGAAATGAATGATACTTTACTCCTTTTATCGTAAAATCGTAAAACACACATGGATTCTGGGGTTATTTTGTGGGCAAGAGCTGTGTTCGACTTTTCCTAACTTATAGGTCAACGCCTTATCGATTGTGAGGGTAGCGTGGGCTAACCCACACGTTTATTAATAATTAGGTATGTACACGATGCAACTGCCAAGTTAACTAATGAGGCTATATTAAATGCGCTTATTTATAGCTTTCTTTGTAGGCCAACTACGCATGACTTACAGCAATTTTATTTCTTAGCGTCAACTAATTTTACTAAGAGCATAAGTATAACAAACATTGAAAGTTTACGGATCAAACAACTGTAATAATTCATTTGTTTTATATACCCATAAAAAGTAAACCTAATACCGGTAATGAAATGGACAAAATGTAGGTACGTATTTATGGTTAATTGAACTTACCTAAAGTGAACTTTCTATTACGCGCCACTTGGGAAAGGGGTAAAGGAATTGATATACATTCAGCCTTTTTTCTTTTTAGACTTGTTAAAAAGTTTTCTAAAAATCGTGTGAAGATGCAGTACCACGGAAAACAAACTACATGGTTTATTAAATCTCCTAGGATGCAGCAATGACGTGTAATAAGAGCCTAGTGTTATTGCTACGGTTAAACTAATCAAGTGTGAGTAGCACCACACAATATAAGTATTAAAATTTGTGCTTAAATTGACCTAAAATCACCACACAATAATTTTGTTTATCTTTCTTTATTATTATTAATATGGTATAAAGTAAAGTCACTATCCGCGCCTGTCTTTCCTCAAATCTAAGGCCACCCAACGGATTTTGGTACGGTTTTCACTGTCATTTAGAGATTTTTTTACGAAAGGTTTTTATGATCATCACATCCTAATTGTAACTGCGAAGCCAGGGCGGGCCACTGTAGTATACTGTGCTGTAGTGTTACATATTTCAGTTGGTCGTCCGTCCCAGATATCGATAGAGCGATGTCATCGAAGAGGATCTGCGTAATCTTTTAGAGCCTAACAACTGGCGCGAAAACGTGCAAAATCGGCACAAGTGGCGAAAACTAGCATCCGAGGCCAAATCCCAAGGCTCACTTCGGACCATTAAGCGAGATTAGGTAGTCATGTAGTTACCAAAACAAACTATGCAGTTTAGTTTAGAGATAGATCCAACACCAAAAATGATTTAAAACTGAAAAATTGGACTGCGTCATTCTCTTTCGTTGGGGATAGAAAAAAATAGCTACTGTACTTACCTAATGAGTTCTACATATTACCTAACCCTCTTCCATCCCAATGGCAAGAAATCATTTTTACTTTTTTTTTCATGTAGCCTTTTTGAAAAAGATTTTTTTTTTTTTTCACCGAATATTCGAATTTAAATCAACAAACACAATACATCCGCATTTCAGATTTGTAACTCATTCAGTTGACGAGCTAGATACCCGTGACAAACGGAAGGACACACAGACGGACAGCAGATTGTCAGCAATAGGGCGCTTCCTTCTGCCCGTTGGTTACGAAACTCTAAAAATAACCTAATGACCATTTTCGCTGTATGCATATTCACAAAGACACAACACGCTACAAAAAACAACGATTGCTTTTCTTCTGTTACAAATTTTGTTCAATTTATTTTAAATTTCCTTGCAGGATATTGTCCCGCTTGATTGCGCGCGAGAAGACATTAGTAGGGGATAAAATCTGAGCGCGCGGGTCCAATGAGGCCTCTCCTCGTCTGCGACGCATTAGTGTCGCGACCAATCATCGACGGAGTTGTTGAAGGTGATATTACATACAAGCTTTTATTTAGCTTCACCAAGTTTGTCTTCACAGCTTACAAGACAAATTTGGCCAACTTCACGGCGGTGGAATTTGTCTTTGCAAAAGACAATGAAACTGAAGGTTAACTGGAAGAGATCCCTTAAAGGGATAAGTTCGCCTTTGTACATGTTACTTATTTTCTTGTAAATTGTTATTTTTTATTACTAAGTGCTATAAAGAGTTTACATACATACAATGAAAGAAATTAACTAATTATTTAACTTTATTTCGGGCAACAAGGCCCATACAATAAATACCTTATAAACTAGAAGACAAATAAATTAATAATACAATAATCCTATTTTGGCGACAAAACGGCGTTGTCCCGAGGCGTCGCTACTTCCGATGTTAGTGCTCGTCATGAGCAAAATGCCTTGGAACGTTATGGATGGAATGTTCAGGTATCATCAAACTGGTCTGATTGATAGAGTTGGAAGGCTTACATATGAACTCTGTGTCGAATTTCAGCTTATTTGATTTGTGACAACAAATCACACAAACAACAAACAACACAAATGAAAAGCACTAACCGTAATTTTTTTTTTTTAACTTTCATAAACTTGCAAAAAGATCTTCGACGTCTAAAATGTTTAATATTCAGAACCGGCAGAATTGAATTTGACTGAACGTGGCAATAAATAAGGCAAAAAATGACAGCTAAAGCGGTAAACAATTAAGACTGCCTATTTTTATCCGTTGTAACCCACTTTAAAAAAAAGGAGGAGGTTCTCAATTCGACTGAATTTTTAGTCTTTTCTTGTCATAGGCAAATGCAAAAGCACAACGAGAGAGAGAGAGAGGGAGGGAGAAATAGAAAGCTACAACTGGACTTCATCTGCTTGTTTCCTAGTCTTTAGATATTGAGCTAGGCTAGGCAACCAGTAGCCGAAGTCCGAGGCAAAGACTTTACATATAACAGCTATCATCCACCACATTTAATTTTTTGTGTCCGCATGTTCCATAAGACACGTTTGCCTTTTCTCTGTAGGTATGTAAATGAGAACAAACAAATAGTTCACTTAAACATGTGAGCTTCTTTTAATCTCTCATTGAACACATTACATGCATGTGAAAGGCATAAACAATGTATACATGAATGCAAAAATATCCCAAATTAATCTCATCAAGCGGACGAGTAGAAATGGCAGAATCCTTAACACTCTTGCCGTATTATTTAGCATTCGAGACAATTTTTACCCAAATTCTAAGCCTTTCCAATGACATACATATTTGATAGGATACAGTGATAAAATTGTAACTAAATATTACTGTTTACTCTGTCTGAGTTGAGACCTATGGTCCAGGGGCTCTTAGCACACTAGGTATTTTCAAAGAGATCTCTAAGGCTAGCCAGTGTCGCAAGGGACCTTAGAGCTGCATAGCTCTCGGACGACGAATTAGCATAGCTACACAGAGTAGACTGGAAGTAGCACATTTTCAAGGAATCTCAATTGCCTTACTGCAGTGAAGCCGAAAGGGAGGGTTATGTTTGTTCGTATCCGTATCTGGGTCCATGTTCACTCATAAAAACTTAACGGGTCAACTGAATTTGATAAATAATGTGTCGTTGGATTCGCCTTAGTGAGGCTGGTGCCACAAAATGCGTAAAACTTAAAAAAAAATATTTTAAATGTCATTGTCTGCGAACAAACAATGTTATCAATATTCAATCTCATTGTGTGGAGTATCACAGTAAAGATATTCCGGAAGCACTTTTTTTAATATACGCAACAGATTTCAATGAAAATTTATAATAGAAAACTCAAATTGAAAAATATTTTAAGTCAGTCCTGTTAAATGAAATGTGTATAATTTGTAATATATAAAAGAATATAAAAGAAAACAAATTGTAATTTGGAACGGAAATATATAAATGACAAGAAACCTAAGACCATTTCTGTTGTGCCTAGAAGTCGAATGTCAGATAATGCTTGGTACCGTAAGCTCACGAGATTTAATCCGCTTTTAGTAATTTTTGTTTATCAGTTTGTTATGACATTATTTTAACCATCTCATAATCTCATACTGATAGATACAAATAGAATAAAGTCCCATTGCTGAGCACACGGCTCTTCCCACCAAATTACGTTAAATTCCGTGTACCTAGTTAGATATGCTTAGTCGTTAACATCTATGTGTTAAATTACTTATGCAAAAGAAATAAGATTACTTAAGACATTATTATTATCTACGAAAACATGCTTTCAGTAACTGGGTAAATGCTAATCCCGCTATTAACATGAAAGGTTGTCAGCCCCAGAGCTTGTACGTGACTCTTAAGCTGGCGTGTCACTTAAAACTCACCGGCCGGATGCGAACCCGCCACGCTCACTCGATACTACACAATCGTGTAGCGCCGGCGACTTAATTCTACTTGAGTCTTGAATCCTACTAACTTCGTATCACAAAGCAATTAAAAATTAATTATCGCTGGATTACGCCGCTGCTAATTGGGTAACTTGATGCTTGGTTTCGTTACGAGCAAGATCTGAAATCCCTAATTTATTTTGTTATTTCAAATCATCTTCTTTGAGCCCTTTGAATCGCTACACTCGTACGCCGGTCGGTTTAACCCGCAAAATTGTTTCGTAATAAAGTAAACTTAATTAATCCGCATTCGTGTTGTACGCCGCCGCGACAACCGGGACGCCACACGCACAATCATTTAGTTGCGGTAACTTTAATATTAACTTATGACTTGCAAGTTAATGTTCAATTTGTGAAATGCCCATTTCGTTACGCTTAATTCAAAGGAGGATTCGATTTATGTCAGACTAACTTTTGTCCGCAACCTCGTACCCGTGAATTTGGAACTAGGTACCTAGGTGGTATCAAGATAAAGACACATTAGACCTCCAGCAATACAATTGTGAAAACTGCATTCAATTCTTGCGATAGTTTTGCGTGTGGACATAAAGACATACGAGTAGACAGACTTAAATATCTCCTGTGTATAATTTTATTACTTGTAAAGATATCTCTACAAATAGTATAATTACTTAAGGATATATCATTTTTGTACAAATGTACTAGAAAGCAAAATACGTTAGTCTTTTGAGAAGCAAATTATGCAATAATTTAAACATGGCTTACTTAGTTCCTTAACTTATCTTTCATACTTTTATGAGGTCATTTTAGATACAGTTGAACTGACTTGAACTGGATGGAAACTTTTGTGCTATTACTTACTTCCATGCTTGTTTCATTGTTTTTTCCACCTCTACCATAGCATGAGTGTTTATATACAAAATCTGTTCCAGAGGTTGTCGACGACTATACAAAGCTGTATTCACTTTTACACGTTTTTGCATTGAAATAAGGGACATAAATGGATATGTATATTTGTAGTCGACCATACCGATTTCAAAGAAGTATCATTTTCACTCTGATGACGGAATCACTGTCACGCTAAAATGTATTAAATATGGTCAAACAAGTCAATTGTTTTAGTCGCAAAAAAACATGAATAAGGTTAGTATGCTTGGATGATCATGAATGAGATAGTATGGGCAGCGGGCAAGCATATATGAGCAAATTTTCATATCGTCCCATAGCCTTTACCAATATTCAAACCACGTACCATTTGTATACAGTCAAATATTGACTAACTACTGATTGAAAAAGCGTCAAAATTCAACTGCTGGTAGGTTAATCTATCTGTGATTTGAATACTGAGAACGGTCAATACGTTCGTAGTCGCGTGTAAGCTATTATGTGTCATTAGGTTTATAGAGCCTATATATCGGTTAAAGCAATTCCGATATAAGTCACAATGGAAGGCCATTCTAACCGTATTTATATGTTCTGTGGTTTCAATTCTTTGCTACGTATTTTACAAACTTTGTTGTCATACATAAAGTATATATTAGCTAATATATATATATAAGCAGTTCCGAACTGATTTGTGAACGCCCCGAATATGTCTCGGAGGCAGCGGAGCTCTCTTTGCTGAGTTACTACTAAACTCTACTAGTACCAGTTGCGGCTTTCCGTACGTTTTCAACAAAACATTTTTAAAATGCATACGCTATTACATTGAGCAAAATGAAATCATAATATGATTTACACAAACCTGCTTTCTTAAAGGGTTAATATAAATGCTAATATATGTCTCGTCTCTACGTCCCCTACAGGGTGAGCGAGTGAGTATGGAACTTCGATCGTACATCAAGTTAAATTGAGATAAAATGAAGAAATTTAGTCCAAAGAACAGGATGATTAAAATTCCCACGGCATCAAATAACGTAGCTATCTTGAGGAAACGAAAACATTCAGACTGAATTATGTACACAGACAGACGCTGAGGGTCGAATAAAAACAATTTTCTTTTTACTGACCGACCTCAAGATGCTTTCAAATGTACTTTCGAATCTAGCTATTTGTGTTTAATGGACGTTCTCATTCTCACCAAATTCAAGTGAACTCATACGTTTTATGTGTTAAGAAATTGCCGGTTAGCTATTGAAGTGAAAATGTACAATGAAATTGGGTCGTGCAATCAACGGAACGAGCCTATTGTAACAATCTCGGATGAAGTTCTATTGAGCACATTGATAGCGATATGTAGTTGATGTCTCTACTATAAAAATATACATTTATTTCCTTTATTACGATCGTCCATTGTTGGTACTCAATAGCACTTGTAAATCTTCGGTAAATGAAATTGCCGCAAAATCGCCGACACCACACACTGTCAAACTAATTTACCTACTTCGAAAAAACAGCAAAAAATTCCGAGAAATGCATGTCGAATACGTATAAGTTTAGCAATAGCGGAGTTTATCTGTTTGAAATTCATAATATTTCTGGACATTTATACGTTTCATATCTATTGAAAAGCAAATGAATAGGCGGAAATTCAATTATGCAAAAATGTTTAAAATTTAATCGCATCTTCAATTGCGTATCTCCTTTATATATTTTTTTTATTTGTCTTTTTTACATTATTCGAGATTGGAATTGATTTTCGGTAAGATCAACTTGAAAAAGTAAATTAAAATTGTAATGACAACACAAAGAAAAATTAGGGCAATGGCAGGACTTAAACCTGCAACATCGGCATTCCGTGCCTTGTGTTTGCCAGTTTCGCCACACTGCCTCCAAAAAAATCAAAAGAAATTTCGGTTACAAAAGTTTGAAAAAGTAACCTAACTTATTTGAGTCAGCACATTTCGTCCATTGTAACTATTTGTCAAAATTAAATTTAGTTGTATTATACAATTTAGTTAAATACAACAAATCATACATTCATGTTACACCTTTATGTCAAGCTAAGCCGGCAAATTTAAACAAATTACCTTGCTACTCAGTGCAAACCAGCAAAAACCCATCCTCTTCCTCCCCTTTGTCCTACAAACGCAGCTGTTTTGCATTGTTTTCGCAGCAAGGTACTTTGTTCCTAACTATTTGTTGATAAAGACCTCCGCAAAATAAAGCCTGGATGTATTAATTTAACTTAAGCGACTATATACGGCAAATTAAACGTAAAAGGTAAAGCTTTTGGCCCAATATTCGTCAACGTGATATATAAAGATTTCCTCCATCTTCAGGACCAAACGAGTGATATTCATATAGACAGAGAATTCAAGGGTTTGGCCATAAATGTAACATGCCCACATGTTTACACGGTGCACCAATAAGGTCAAAATCACGTAATTAAGGGCATAATGCCAATCGTTCTATACCTACAGCCTGTGGACCAGTTACGGACAGCAATCATACAATGCCCTGCGCATGCAATATATATTATAATGCGTTTAGGATATTATAAATTGAGCTTGGCTCGTTTCTGTACTGCATCAGGGATGTTCGCAGACGCTGGCATTGGCATCTTTTATGACATAATTTGTCGTGTAGTACTGACTGCAGAGTACGACCAATGGTCTCCTGGAGTACGCTTTTTGAATCTCACCCTGTGCCTAAAGCTCACCAAAATGGCCGTTTTTCTTAGATACTTGGCCGCTTTGGTGAGATTTAGTCTCCTGGTGAGATTAAAAAATTGCACCTCAGGGCGTATTAGGGCCAAAATTCTTTTTAGTGCCTAAAATAAAGATGAAAATGTATAAACACTTTTACAAAATTGTAGATGTCTCGAAATATTTTACTAACAATATTACGTTAGTTCTCAACCGGGCCCCAATTTTTATTGTGGTTTTTCCTACCATCCTGGGTTTTTTATTACAGAAAAGACTCATTTGGTACCCAAATTATCACTGCATTACCAGTCCCCATGACTCCTCAAAAATAGTGTCCACTGCGTTACCAAACGATATTTTTTTTCTTATTCTGACCCCAACACACAGTCATCATTTAGGTATGCATATGTCATTCTGAATTTGAAGATAAAATGTTCTTTTAAGAATATCAGAATAAGTAAAAAATATGCGTTAAAATGTACAAGGGACGTTTTTATAGGCATCAAAAAGAATTTTGGCCCATTTGCGTGCAGGTGGAACTGTCTACGGATGGGACACCTGAACAAGCTGAATGTGTGTGTGTCAGGCAGGCGTTTATAAAATTATTATAACTATATTTTACTTTAAAATTATAAATATTAATCTTTGTTTCATTTATATACGAGTTAGCTTATTGCGCATTTAATTTGATGTCATTGATGACACAACTAACTAGCAACATTGATAACTTAACTAAGGTAAGGTAAGGCTTGGGTAAGGTAAATTGAACTATGAAGTGTCAATTTTATTTTACATTTATTTTGTTGTTGACATCAGAATGTCAACAACAAAATAAATGCAAAAAAAATTGAATCAATCAAATTCACTCAGAAGTGAATTTGATTGATTCAATTTTTTTTGCAGTAATGTAATTACTAACATAGTTTCATTGGTACTAATAAACATATGGGACCTGTGGCTGAAATAGATAATTCAATTCAATTCAGTTTGCTTGGGGCTACTGGCGTGGCGGTGAAAAGAAAATCATTTCTGGAATTGAACGGTTTCAATGCAGTTACGTGTCGCGACCATGCGCAACTGCAGAGCACTTACCGTTGCCATTTACACTGATCTAATACACTAAAGTGCTATAAGCTTCAATTGTATAGTGTTTTCTGCGATGTTATATCTAATATTTTAGATACTCTTTAATCTACCAACGCCAAGGCTGGACGTTACCAGATTTTTATTGGAGATATATTAAAATGCAAAAAGCAGCATGAAAAAAAAATTGCTAACACTTTTTATAAAAGATGTAAAGTTATGAAAAATTGTAATTAATATAAGTTATAGGTATCTGTGAACAATAATACAATTTCACCGTTTTCTATCGCGTATATTGCAATGAGATTGAGATGACAACTGCTTCCTGTGGCACAAACTATCCAATTTTTTTTAACTCAATTCTTTTAGTCATATGTCTACAAGTCACGAAGACATAACAAATTACTATACTAAATATGAAGTTTAATTAGTTAAACAGATCAGTCCACCTCCCAGCCTGTCTTTTCCCGAAGACAGTTTTAAGTGACGCTCATTTTTTTACAGTCGATCGGCTTTTAGGCTCAGCGTTGGACTGATGAACAATTATAAATGGGCTGGAGGTCGCCCTTTTTCCCTTTGTCAGTAATCCCTGCCAATCACAACGTTGTTAGTTATTTAAAATAAAAAAAATGTTTCTAAAACCATCACGGATACTACGCCTGAAAACATATTCTACGGCACGTTTCGCATAAGCCTCAAAGAGTTGTGGTAGGGCCCATTCAAATGAGATGAAAATTCACAACTTAAGGAAAATTTTATAGACCATCCAAAATGTGGTTATTAACTTTTAGTCTGTGGTTACTGTAATGGTTCCTTGTTTACTAAGGAACCCAAAAAAAATATCATTACCACCCATTGGTATTTGCTAATTGAGATTTCGTATTCAAAGATTTATGCCTTATTAATTTATTAAATTACCTTATTTAGCAATTTCGGAACCGTCACCTTTTGCGGCTGTTAAATTATTTCCTAACTAATTTTGTTCATAACAAGTAAATAATGAAAACCGTTCAGTAATTTTCAAACTTCCTAAATTAGTTATCAAAACATTACACCAGTTGAGGAATATCATATTGCTCGCTTGACAAGACCCCGAACAATATAAATAAAAGATCTTTCTCTAGTAGAATGTGTCTGAAAACCAAAGTTTTCTAATCTGTTCCGCAAATATTTTTGGTGGGAGCTCAGGTATTCTGTCAGCTAACTTGGTGTATTTTTTCGCTGAAACTCGAACTATCTCGGTCTTTGTGGGCCAATTTGTAAGACGTTGTTTTACGACTTGCGGTGAAGCACGTTTGGTTCAAAAAGTATCATACCCGAGTGATCGTATCGAAATCAATATTTTCCCTCCTTCCATTATATTACAAAGTAGCTTGTGTCCGCAACTTCGTCCGTGAAGATTTTGGACTACATACTAACTTTTACTCCTTTTCTTGCTTTTTTAATATAGGAATTTTCAAAACCCTTTCTTAGTACACATCTGCACTCTCTAAGGAACACGTTTCTAAATTTCAAGTCTCTGGGTACAGTTATGCATTGTCTGTCACTCAGTCAATCAGTAACGAAGCTCCGTTACTGGTTGACTGAGAGAAGAGTTCTTCTCTTTCTCCTATCTGTACAAAAATAAAATACCTACTTAAAATTAAAGGCAGCATGTTGCCTCTTTATCTGCTAAAAGTGTTTAAATTCCGTCCGTTAGATTTCGTCTGCGGCGTGCTAATCTAAAGTTTATTTTCCTCATATGCGAGTATATTCAATGTTGTGTTAAAAATTATTGTGAAATGTGTAAGTCTTATTTTATTACAAAATATTGAAGTAACTGTAAAAAAGGTTTTCAATCCCACGGGCTACGAGTTGAATGTTTGTTTAGAAAACAGGCAAATACTTCAAAAAAGAGGATAACATTACTTTTATAAATTGAAAAAAACAGCAGGTACTAATACAATCAACATTAAAAAATACTATTCTTTGCAACGGAGGTCGAATGTGGGGTCAAAATAAGATAAGACTCCTAGGCCATGTGGGGTATCATAATATTTATTATTTATCTACACATCCTAAATCATCTTTTTTAATGCTGTCTAGTTTTCGAAAAATGAGACATATGAACAATGGTTGCCACTGGTAACCTTTATTGACACTAACACAGTAGAATTTTATTTCACAAATCCCACCATTACTTGACGGCTTTTTTTAATTTATTGCTTACTCGTAGCGTAAAACCACAGACGAAAGAAGGCGAAAAATATCAATATTCATTTCAAAATTTCATCGCTCTAAAGAGTTCATAAGAATTAATGGGATCTCTTAGAAATGATTCCTTGAAGATTAGGTTTCGTAATGGCGTATATTTCTAATTAATTAACGTTCTTGGGATTACGTGGCCGTTTATAATTTAATTCCCTGTCGTTTACATTGAGTGGCATTATATTTAATTGGAAGGCTGTAGATCTTTTGCAGAGTAGACAGAAGCTCGAAGGGAAGCTGTCGCAATCAGTTTAGGGACCGACTATAAACTGACAATTCACACTTTCATTTTTTTTAACTGAGTATCCACCGCCAGCATACGCCTGTAAAGTAACAGCTCAGTCTTGTTTATTCACTATGCGCAACAGCGACAAACTCCACGTTAGGACATTGTTCTGTCTTGCTTCCGCGCATAGAAGTGCGATTTTTGAATTTCACCGGATGACTAAAGCTCGCTAAAATGGCCGCTTTTCATAGAAATGCGACCATTTTGGTGAGCTTTAGTCACCTGGTGAGATTCAAGAATTGCATTTGAATCTCAACATGTCACTAAAGCTCACCAAAATAGCCGTTTTTCATAGAGATTCGGCCCTTTTGATGAGATTTAGTTACCCGGTGAGATTCAAAAATTACACCTCTGGGCTTTGCTTCGACATCGAGCTCAGTGCAGCTAGCACGAACCTTCTCGATGCGCGTTAACTCACCACGTAACTCAGTGCGTCTCTTTCTAACTAGACCAGTAAGAGAGAGACGCACTGAATTACGTAGCGAGCTAACCCGTATCGAAGATTCGTGCTGGGAGCACAGATCACCCACAGACTTAAGCGGTGAGTACCTAAATAAACCTTTACTAAGTTGTGAGTACCTACATTATGTAGCCCAACCTTACAACAAAAAATATACTGTATTTTATTATATATGGACACACAAATGCTCGCAGTGGATACCCGGCTTAAGATGAAAACATTTACCACGAGTAGGTACTTCCCCAAACCCGTATCGATTTTGTCAATATTTGATATGTGAACCTGGCCTAAAAGTATCCAGTAGGATATAGTTATTGATTAATTCGTCATACTTGCATTTTTTATCGGATCTTACAATCATAACTTATATTATTGTTATATATTGGTAAATATTTATGATATTCACTAAATAACAATAATAACATATTTGAAACACTTAACTTAAAGAGTTATACAAACGGTTATCAGCAACAGGGACCCTAGTACGCTTGCTTTTATCGCTGACATAAAGCATATATCCCGTTCTAACCAATGAGCTTGTGCGAGAGGGACAGATGCGTTTATGTGCGCGATAATCGCTACTGTGCTTCTAGAGCAGGTGTGTCGTTATAATATAGCTATGTATGTCTCATGAAAAAGAGGTTCGTGAATCAGGGCTGGCTCTAATTAAGTCTATTGAAAACACTTCCAAGCTTTCAGTGCCTCTGCAACAAACCATTATATCCTCTCTACTTAGTTTTATTCTTTGGTCAAACATTATGGTGACCAACTATCCTGTATTCTACCGGCCGTCCCGTTTTTCAGCTAGGTACCATTTTTGCCGTGTCCTGTATTTTTATAAGACAAATACAGGACCATACCATACGATAAACGCGTTGTCCTGTATTCTTACCATGAATCCTGTAATTTTAGATCACATGTCCTGTAAAATGCGCACACAAGGTTGGTCACCCTATCAAACACGCATAAGGTCCCTAATGAATTGTGGATAAAACTGGAAAATACATATTTACCTAATAACATAATTGTTGTTAATCAGTCAACATTTAGTATTTTAAATATGATTATATTTAAAATACTAAATGTTGACACATTTTACTTTAAACTGTGTGCAAGTTTGATCGTCATTATTCTGATCTGAAAAAACTATGTATATTCGGTATAATTAGGCGTTCCCTCTGAGCTTAGGTTTCGACCCTAAACCTATGAAAGAGTCAAGCCTTACATCGTGTACCCCAATCCAACGCACCAATCACAGCGGTCAACGCACCAATCTCAGCGGACCCCTCGCACCATTTTGACAACTTTGATGAGAATAAGTTGAGTACGAGTATTATCAAACCGCGATTTGAATAGCATTGGAGAGTAACGTCAGCACACTGTCATTTCAGAGATACAGGAATAAAGCTTGACGCAAGTCTATGATATGATAGTGTGCTGACGGTAGTCTCCAATGCTATTCTAATCGCGGTTTGATATTATAACGGTCTGTAGTTATGAATTTAGAATAGAATGCGGTGCTACATCTTATACGAGTATGTTCAGGTCAGTTTTGTTTATTTAAAAGTGGGTGACTCGTCAGTGAAAAATAAAACAAGTAAAGTTGCAAATTCTAATCATAATGAACCCTGTACTCAACAAAATAAAGGCTAACTTAGCACGAAATTAATCATTCTTGAAATCTTTACTCAGTACTTAAGGCAGTACTTTATTTTAAACTGCAACTAAACTCTTTTCATCTTTACTTGTATTATCACGTAAACAAAATTGTGACATAAAATTTCACTTTTCGTTACCTAACATCATTTATCGCCTAAATAAAGCAAACCCAATTTAAACAGTGGTGATTTATAATGTGTTGCTTTGTAATTCAAACAATTATTTGATTGCAAAAACTGATATTTTAGGTTAGACTGTTGTTTACTACGTAAGACAGGTGAGGATGAATAGACTTTACAAATATGTATTACATACATGTATGTAAATGTAATACAGCCTCAGCAAATTATAATATTCTATTGTAATGATGATTGCCAATGTCGACTTAATTTCACTTATCCGTTCCAGAAGGCTTAGATTAACATCTATATAAATAAAAATGAATTGTTGTTCGTTAGTCTGATTAAAACTCTAGAACGGCTGGGCCGATTGAGCTGATTTTGGTTTTAAAATGTTTGTCGTAGTCCAGGGTAGGTCTAAACGGTGAGCAAATATGCCTCCAATAATTAGGCGGTACGAAGTTCGCCGGGTCAGCTAGTTATTAATATTTAGCTCCAGAATATAATTAATATCAAAAGAGTTCGTCTGACGTGCCAGCAGCACCAGGCAAAGTGAAGTGGCGAGTGAATCTTGTCTAAACGTTTGTTTAATTTGCCATGAACTCTTGATTCGATGAATTTTAAATGACCCGCGTCACTCGTTTTGGCGGCCGCAAAAAGCAAAGTTTCGTCGAATAACATTAAACAGAACATTCGAACATTGAACTAAGAGTGTTAGTAAGTGCGAGCGACTTTCAAAGCCATTGAGACTTCTATCACAGTTGGTGCTAAGTATTTAAGTCCACCCAGGTACTTTTCGGGTTCTGTTTGTTGAGGACCGCGGCGCGGAGCCATATTTGAATTTTTATTAGTTTGTCACTATTAGCGTCTCATTTGGATTATATTTGTTAAAATAACATTTGAATACAAGCTTTATGGCTGACTTTAATGTACAATTGCATTGCCATCGGAAAAACATAGCTCTTTATACCAAACTAGCTTCTGCCCGCGGCTTCGCCCGCGTGGCCTATAGAAGACAAATGACATCTAAATCCGAAAACCCCGAAACATCGTTATTTATTTATGATGAGCAGCTGCAATTCTAATTTTCAAGTTTATTTTTATTATTATTATAAGCTCACGCCTGTTTCCCTTTGGGGTAGGCGGAGACCACAGAACGTCATTTGCCCTGGTCTTGGCATATTCCCTCGCTCCCTCCACACACATTCCTCTCTTCATGCATGCTCGGCGGTTCCGTGTACTTCTGGTTTGACCTGTCTTCAGGACATCACAAATTTGGTTGACAAAAGTACATCGAGGCCGCCCTCGACCAACTCGCCCAGTCACATCACCTTCATAAATTTGCTAACATAATTGCCTTTTATCCATTCGTTCAACATGCCCAAACCAACGTTACATTCGTTTCTCTATTCTAGTCATTACATCTTCTTTCAGACCTCACCTCTCTCTCTTATAACACCATTTCTCACTCTCTCAGTCAGCTTGATCCCACTCATACTACGCAGAGAACGCATCTCTACGGCATTTATTCTACTCCTATGCTTCTTCTCGCAAACCCAGCTTTCATTTCCATACATCAACGTGGAAACTAACACAGCATCGTGAACAGCCGAACGTCGTAAAAGGCACGTTTGGCTGTTCACGTTGCTGGATGCGACATTCTGGCTGCTCACAAAAGCACGCAGAGCTCCCAATTTTCCGCTTTCACTCTCCTTTCAATGTCTTCATAGTGCTTTCCATCCCTAGTAAACATACTACCTAGTACACAAATTCTTTCACTTGTTCAACTCTTTCATTACCAATCTTTATTACACATTCAGAAACCTCTTCATTCTTCTCTTACACCATTACTTTCGTTTTTGTAACATTAACTGTCATCCCTTAAAGTCTTCCAAGTTTATATCTTCGAAAAAGCCTCCATACCTAAATACAAAGTTTTAACCCCGTTTCTCTCGTTTTAATCTCGTTTTAATCCAAATACCCTTAAACACGGCGGTATTCATTTATGCTCAATAGTTCTAATTTTCAAGTTTCTACCTTTAAAAAACGCCGATACCTCTATACAAACTCCCTCCTCCCCGTATTACCCCTTCAAATAAAAAATCTAAAATCTCTGAAATATCTCATTATTAGTTTATAACTATCTCCTGCCCGCGGCTTCGCCCGAGTGGCCTACAGAAAAGAAATGTCTTTTTTTTTAGAATCAAAAAACTTATAAGTGCTCTCACTCCCTCTCATATTTTCACCGCCCGTTTTGCCCCCTTCCAATGTAAAAATCCAAATACCTTAAAACAAACAATCATTTTGAAGTTCTTATTTTTGAATAAACCGATACCTCCCCTCCATACAAAGTTTCACCCCCGTTTCCCACCTTTAAAATTCGATAGTCATAAAACCCTGAAACACATAATTATTTATTTATGATAAGTATCTAATATTCAAAATTTCAAGTTCCTACTAAAAACCCGATATCTCCATTCATACAAACTTTTACTCCCCGTTTCCCCCTACAAATTTGAAAATCCAAAAACTCTGTGACGCGTCATTATTCATTTATGATAAGTAGCTGTATTTCAAAATTACAAGCTCCTATTAAAAGAAATCAATACGTCCTTACAAACTTTCACCGCTTCTCCCCCTTTAAATGTAAAAATGCAAAATCCTGAAATACGTAATAATACTTAAAAGCTATTTATGATCAGTAGTTCTAATTCAAATTTTCATGTTTATAACTTCAATCAACAAAGACTTTCATACAAAGTTCAACCCCCCCCCCCCTCCATTTCCCCCTAAAGGTAAAAAATACCAAAAATGGTTTCTTAGCGGATGCCTACGTTATAAAATAAACCTATTTTCCAAATTTCAGCTTTCTTGATTCAATAGTTTCGGTTGGACGATGATCGCAAATCAGTCAGGACATGTTTGCGCGTGGCAGACAGACAGACAGACGGATAGACGGGTGGCAATAGAGGCTTAGTAATAACACGTTACCACGTACGTTATTTTTACTTCAATACAAAAAAATCGTGAATGAACAACTCAAATACAAAATTTCATCCCCCTTTTCCCCCTTAAGGGTTGTAATTCCAATAACACCCGATATACTCGTTGCGTTATAAGCCTACATAATAAATGCAGTGATTTTTGCTGTGAAAATGTAGGCCTTTCCATACACAACTTTATCCCCCTTTTCACCCCTTCAGGGGTGGAATTATCAAAAACACTGAGACCCGTATAATTTTTTTTTTTACGTACGCCTAACAACAAAATTTCAAGATCCTAACTTCAAAACTGACGGACTTTCATACAAACTTTCGTCCCCTAATTTATCCCCTTGGGGGTGGAATTTCCAAAAATCCTTTCTTAGTGGATGCCTACACTATATAAGGTATCTATGTGCAAAATTTCAAGTCTCTAGGTCTAGCGGTCTGGGCTGTGCGCTGATATATCAGTCAGTCAGTCAGTCAGTCAGTCAGTCAGTCAGTCAGTCAGTCAGTCAGTCAGTCAGTCAGTCAGTCAGTCAGTCAGTCAGTCAGGACTTTGAATTTTATATATATAGATTTCAACTCCATCCGACCATTGAAAGTTCTTCATAACAAAAGTGGTTAAACGTTTGTTATTTATCGGCTGATAACAATATATAAATCCGACTGCATATAACTAAACAAAGTGATAAACTAGCAAACTAATAATTTCCAGAAAGTAACACCTAAATCTATTAAGTATTCGACCACAACCAAACATATAATCAAAAGATGAGTTTTGACAAGAGATATGCATTCCGACTTGTACCCATAGTCTCTTTGTGTAAAATAATGATAGGGTAACCATGATGTGCCAAAAAAATAGGAAAAAGTAAAGGTAAAAAAACGATTTACTAGTTTTTACTGGTGCTACTCGTATTTAGTGAGATATGTATCAGAAAAATAGTATTGTATTACCACTTCGATGACGCCCTGTATTATAATGCTTTGGTAAGTTTTATTTAAAGGGTTTTAGGGTGGTGATTATATCTACATTGCTACAGCGAGCTCGTTTTTCTCTTTTCAGTAACATGTTTTTTTACATGTAATCGTTTTTTCTAGCAATTTGGTCGATTTTAAGTTTTCACTTTTATAAATGAACGAGTTGTCTAAAGTTTGCTTATTTAGTTCAACAAAGAATTAGCATCTTGTGTTCCTTATTCACATGAAACATACTTTTTTTGTGTACGATGGTGGATTCGTCTGCTTTCATTTCATACCCATAATGCTGTAACAATCCCCTTCTCCCTCCTTTTTTCACTGGTGAAAATCACACATTCGTACATGCAAACAATAGACCATAGACACACAACAACAATTCATACACTCCAAAAACATCCCTGCTAACGGTAGTCAGGTAAAAAAAGAGTCAACTAAAAATTATACTTTCTCGTTTTCCATCTACGGGTCTTTAAATAAGAAGTATCCAAGTTTTATGTAAAATTATACCTTCATTATTATAATGATGGAAGAGCTGTCCAATTCTTTCATCAAAACGAAAACAAACAAACAAGCCTTTGCGCCTTTTAGATTACGCAGACACAATCACCATAATTAACTAATGATGTTTAGACTATCTTTGTTATTTAATACAATTTTCCTTTAGCTATTGTTGTGCCTTATAACTTGTACGATAATACTTGTATCAAACATATCGTGTCGAGTAAGAAGTTTCACAAACATTTTGACTCTCTACGTCACACCAAGGCGATCACGCCATCAGCTTACGCCGCAATAGCGTACAATCGTGGGCTGTAGTATGATTCTTGACAACAGCGACAAGCTCGTCGCTTGGAAGCACTCTGTCTTGCTCTAGCCCACTAACACGAGTGACCGAGATAGAACAATGCCCCGACGTTGAACTCGACGTTGTAGCGCTTAGAGAATGACGCTGCCGAGAGGGCTTGTTCAGCAGAAAGCCTACACCCTAGTGGATAATATTAAGTTCAGTGCTACGAAAATAATACAAATACGGCAATTGCCTCGCCTGTTTTTCATATACTCACGGACAGAATTAGTTAAGACGTCGTTAAGAAATTTACGTTATCGTCTCATAAATAAATTAAATCAATGTAAAGTTTAAATATCCATAAGATGGACATGGTGAAGCCTTTAGGCGTAAAGATTAGGCATTGCACTGATTTAATACGAGAGACTTTGTGAAATTATACTAATTCTAACGATACCGCTGTAGCAAAAGAAACCTCTCTTTTTCTTCGTCTACCTAAAATGCCATCTAAAGATCTGCGTTAATTACATTCATTACCTTTTTAATTGCGCTATCCGAATTTGCTTTAAACCAGTTTTCGCACAACGTTAAGGTTTTCTTAGACTTTATCATCCAAGAGTATTAAAAACTTAATATAAAGTAAAATACACGTAAATTAGCCTGGGTACAAAGTACAATCACGTATTATACTAAATATACATATTTAAACATTGAATTCGTGGGACAAAAGATGTGACGTTATCAAATCTTTTTGATTTACTGAATTTAAGTTAGGGACGAGTATATAGGGGTTTTAGCTTCTTGTTGTGTTTTTGTTGTCCATTTCCCAATTCTGCTAAACTTCTCAAATGACATCATGTTGAATAAAACATACCTTTAGTGAATGCCTATTTAAAAACATATCTAAAAAAACATATTAGTTTGTCGGAGCATTTTAAGAAAAAGATCACACTTAATCCTACTTGATTATTAATATTATGCTCTTTCTTTAAGCTTTCTCTGCTTTACATTTCTGTTTTCGCCAAAATCTGTGAAGCTCTTTTGTCTTTTTTTTCGAGAAGCGTCTTTATGATAAATAAAATTAGACTAAAACAACAACAGATGTTTCAAGATTGTTAAAGAAATAATTATTTTCTTTAATTTCCTAAATAATCCCCTCGCAGCAGCACAGGTAGACGTTTTTTCTAGTTTTAGTAAATTATTTCACAAAAAATCTTAAAAAACCGCCATTATTGGACTGCTCCTTTATTGGATTTATTTTTATAAACCTTTTAATAAAATAGCTCATCCACAAATTAAAAGTCCGTTTACATATGGCAATAACTATTTATTTCCCTATTTATTAATAATTTTTTTAATAGTCTATATTTGTGTCCCACTGCTGAGCAAAGGTCTCTCCACCACACTTCCACAACTCCCTATTTGACGCAATGTTCGCCCAGTCCTTTTCAAACCCGTCCAAGTCATCCCACCCGCCATCTCCATCTCATAGTCATCTTTTGCCTTAACCATAATGGAAAAGCTTTTTAAACCCTAAAAAAACTTCAGAGTATTTTGGGGAATCTGAAATTAACGTACTTAACTAAAACGGAACGAACAATCCTCAAAAATATATTCACTGTAGGATTAAATGTAAAAATTGCAACCACGCAGTTTACATATAAATGTATGCCTCGACTACGCGTACCTACGCATGAATTCTCGATATTATGATTAAAAACCGGCCAAGTGCAAGTCGGAATCGCGGATCGAAGGTTCCGTATCTGTTTTTAGTGTTTACCAAAACCAAGGTAAAAACGCCCACAGCAAAATTAAATTTGCTTGAGGAGAATATTCGATGATGTGTAAAAAATGTGCTATCGTTCTAGGTATTTCCTGTAATACTTACGTAAACTTTTATCAACTCATTAATTATTTGAGATGAGGGGAATGGTATTTTTCCTAACATTTGAATAATATTCGAAAACTACAAATGAAGCCGTTTCAAATTCGGAAGCTGTTTCCAAAATGATGGCAAAATTCCAAAGTGAAACTATTGCAAAGAAAAAACTTTTTTGTTTTCATTTGCTATAAGGTTAGGTAAACAATACAAAATACAACTATTTCAAAGTTTCAAAGTTTAAACTGAAGCAGTAATCGTTGCTCAAACTGAGACAGGCGAACGGACCGACGGATGAAGTACCCAATGGGCCCATTTCAGTTCCTTTTTTACCATTTTTTCAAGGAACCCTTAAAACAGGTCGGGTTACTTTTTCTTTATACTCAAATAAGAGATAGACAGAATCTGTAGCCCTTTTATCCGATGAAAGGGCATAATGCGGTGGTATAAAAATAAACCATTTCCTTATGTTTGCGTACCCCGTCTAAAACTCCAGTAGTGGGTTTAATATTTGCCTGCTTTCATAAAATTTAATGTACGTACTGAAGTATCTACTCTCGACATATATTTTATTAGTAGCCTATGTCAATCAGGGATAGTGTAGCTTTCTATCTGTGAACTAATTTTTAAAATCGGTTCAGGATTTCCAGAGAATACCCCCTACATACAAACAAACAAACAAAGTATTTATTATATTTGTGAAGATGAAGATAGTGTAGATAGAAGATGTAGATAAGTGTAGATAGATTGATTAGTGTAGATATATAATAGAAAAATAATGTGAATGTCAGTACATGTGTATCTGATTCCATCTACTAAGTTAATTTTAATTATTAGAAAAAATATATGAAGCTTTTTTAAAATATGATGATTACTAAGTAAGATTCGGTACCTTACTAGTACATTTAGTCGATAAGAACAAGATTATACATAAGTAATATTCTGAGTAAACCTTTAAGAAATAGTACTTAAGGAATAAGCTCGTCGCCCATTTAATAGTTCAACATCGCTTCGCCTCAAACGTAAACTTTAATAGCTGTTTAATTGTGCTTTGTTAGATGTATTTTTGTTAAAATAGGTACGTGTGAAGGTGTGTGTTAGAAGGCTACAATTATTAAAATATGTATACATTTATTTCAATGCTTCTTTCTAAGATGACACTGTGCAGCGATATCACGAACGAAGCGTACAATATTTTAAAAGAGTTTTTCGCTTCCATTGAAAATCTCTCCGGAAAATATGAGCTTTAAACGGAAACGCATTTTATCTTACAGCTATCTCTTGACATAGCTAAGCTACGTGCTTACACGCAGAGTTAGCTAAAGGCCCAGTAATTCATTATTTTGTAAAATTTACATGGAATATCTGTACTGACGAATAAGTAAAGGTTGTTTAACTGAGCAAGTGAGTTATATTGTTGACGTCTGGTAGCATAAGTTTTTCAATGTTCACTTTATTTATCTCAAATAATCGAAGGAAACAAATAAATTGGTCGTTGCCACCATAGCTTTTATACATCCTTCTTACATAGTAAAGGTAATAAATCACTGTTCCGAAGGCAATTAACCGTTGGAAAATAGTTGCATTGTTTATGTGTGAGCTTATACTTATACAATAGGCTTTTACCGGAAACGCTAATAAATCATAACATTGATTGCCCATTTATTTATCGACACGGTACAAACGAGTATCTCACCTAATAGGCAGGGTAAAAGCACAACGGTATGCAATCAGACTCTACTTCCGGTATTGATTTAGATAAATATGTAACTTAAGAAATGGCCCACCCTCCACTTCCATATGTATAGTATAGTTCACCAAACCATTATGAAATTTATGACAGATTTCAAATTCCAAATGTGTAATTTTCTAATCAAAATTGGGTTATACACATATTCTCCGAATTGTCCTACCCGTTAGTAAGTATGTTTGATTTGCTTATGTAAAATAGGAGCTTAATGTTTTACTTGATTTTAAACTATGTCATTAAAATGGGCTCTGTGGTATCCAAAGACTTTTTAATCAATCCGTCGGGGGTTTTTTAAACTTATGGTAAAAGATTTATTTACATGTAAAATTAGAATGATTTTCACATACAGTACTTCCATACAATCAAACAATCTTACTAAGATAAATATGCTTTAAAAAGTAACGGGAGCGCGCGAATAGTGGCGTCGAATGTCACGTAGTAATAGGTACGGTGTATCGTCGTGAACAAGGAATGTGAATCACGAAATATCGTATATCACAGAAAACAACTTACACTTCAGATTTTACTTTTCTTTGCAGTAAACGAAATATTACCACACCATTAAAATATCACACATATAGTTTTAACAGTTCCGATCCAATGTTAATAAGAAAATATTAGTTTTATGGCAGGGGGGTTCCACTCCGCAATGTAGGTGCGCTCGCCGCATGTCCTAAAAGTTGGATTTCGTTTAATGGTGGTCGAAAAAGAGATGTTTCTGTACGTTAGTACTATTATTTATTCTGTTATTATAGTAAGGATATCCCTCCCTTCTGGCGGCAGTCTGATAAAAACTCAATAATAACTTAGAAATTGTCTGTCATAAAATATTTATTCTTGTGAATATATACGTCAATTCGTTATACGTACGTTAATGGTCTCTGGTTAGTGGACTTGAAGTGCGGCAGTAAATTAATAAAGCAGCGCAATCTTTATATCTGGTGACATCCCTAATCGCCTAGAGTGGCCTCCCACGGTGCATGACTTTACAAAACTTACTTCGCCCACCCTGGTATTGCATGTGTATGTTTTTATAGAATAGAACGAGATATTTCTTTTCAGGTCCTACAGCCAGCAGTAGAAGAAGCTGATCATTCGAAGATGTTTACACATGGTCTTGCTCTAAACCACATTTAGTCACATTATACTCACCATCGGGGCGGGAGCTTAGCGGTCTGTCAGGGTATTCAAGTACGCATACCAGGGGCTTGTACCACAAAACTTACAATTGCTACAATTTATATTTGTCACATTTTTGTATGAAAAACTCTACAATTATGTCAAATTGTAGCACTTGTAACTTTTGTGGTACAGAGGGCAGACTCTCACATTGGTAAAACTTTCTAAACCACCGACGATTTATATTTGAAGATAACCATTGTCAGAGTGAATAAAGATTTTTATTATTATTAAATAATTTTTAATAATAATAAAAATATTTTAATAAATTTAATTAAATTTTAATAAAGTCGGATGTAGAATTTTGACCTCTTCGATTGTGAAGTTTTATTTGCTGCAACTATGCATACGTAAACGCATCTCAGGCAGTGAGTAGATAAATCCGGAAGTTGATGGTAGGAAGCCACCACAGTTAATTTTGACAGTTTTCTCATAGAAAATGTGTCAGAATTTACACGCACATAAAAACTTCAACTTCAGCTTGACATAATCTTGCTGTTGATCAGATGTCGGGGTGATAATGTTGCGAAGACCGTTAGGGTATAGGTACTTATGTTGACATAAGTGTCCCTCTTTGATCACGCGACAGCGTGTATGTATGTTATACCTTTGCGGCCTATTTTCGCTGATCTCCAAATTGAAAGGAAAACTTGCTTTTTGAATCCGATATGCTGACATTCAACTTGCGGCTTTAACGCCTCAGTGGCTTAGTATCTATATAAGTGTATTCGTATTTGCCATGTTCCCCTCCTTTAGACGCTAGTAAACCTATAATCAGAACGATTAGGCCTATTTATCGAGAAAATCAGCCTAACCGTATACTGCGTACTCGTATTGTGAAGAGAGGTTTGTTAATCGAAAAGCGACACCACCTGTGGCCAGGAAAGGGTTTAGAAAATTGTCCCTACCTCAGTTGAATACATCGCCCGGTGTTTTTGTGTGGTGTTTAGTAAAGAGTACCTATATGTATTTGCATTTACTTATATGTATTACGATTAGGTACGCTTAATCAATATTTTAGCGTCGGATCCTTGTCAAAGTTAATTTGGTACTTTTAACGTGCCTTGAAAAGTTACCAAAGTATGGATTTATATCCTCTAGCAAGACTTTAACGCGATAATAACAATATTTAGGTATTTACTTCGACGCTTCGACCGTATGGAAACGACCGTAATAGTCACGACACGAGTAGCGATGGATTATTCATACTTACAATCGAAACGTCGAGGTAAATAAACAATGTTATTGAGTTAAAGTCCCTATAGACGTTATAAGTGTGAAAATCACGAAAATTTTAAACAATCTGAAGTGTGGATTGTCCCATAAATTACAGAAGTATACTTAGTAGGTACATATTTGATTGAGACTAATAATAAAATATGGAGATATTTTCATCAAACTAAGGGATATTTTACATCCATTTGTTTATTTAAGATGATGTGAGTTTATTAATTTGTTAGTGCGATCGAGAGAAATATTACAAACGGATTTGACCCACTTCCAGTGGTCTGATTGTATCCGACCGATGGCAAAAAAAAATAAGTTTAGTCTTTTTGGCATAAGTTAAATCAGCAATGTTTTTGGACAGCATCCAGTCAAAACAGACTTTCAAAAAAATCGAAACACCTAATTCTATACATACCTACAAGGTGTGTTTCCATACATTTTTAAGTAAAAGTATCCTTCGTTCACTTCTTCCGTAAAGAAAAAACTTTTGAGCGTATGTAAAAAAGTTCCCGAGACCTAATTTATTGAGGCTCAGAAATCAGATTTCTATTTGCCGTAAGAGTTTTTGGGGTATTCATGTGATATTTATGAAATAATGTGTGTTAAAACCTTATGTTTTTGTGTGATATAGGCTAATGCGAGGGCCGAGCCTGGACTAAATGACGGAGCCTGTAAAGTATTATTCCCTAAGTAGATCCTTGGTGCTAATTAACTAATAAAGTTGGAGAGTAATTAAATAAAGTTTTCAGCTTAACTACAACAACAAAGCATATTTATTCAAGTGAACTCGAGTAAATAATTCGCGCACCTCCAGCAAAGATGCTACAACAATGCGTGAGATACCTACTTGGATTAATCAAACCACAAAACTGTACGAATTCAAGAGGATTGTGTATTAAGCGTCACAAACCGCTATCCATACAAACGGCGGTAACGTTTTCCATCTCTTAAACTTTAAGCTATAATCATGTTTTTTTAAGTATACGGTAGTTTTGCATTAAAACTAAATTTGTCCGTGTAATTTTTATTATATTCTTCATAAATTGGTCAATATTACAGGAGTTTAATACAAAACAAAAAAACATCAATATTATCAAAGCAATCGGGAATATTTAAATAACCAAAACCTACAAACCTACTTTTAATGCATAACAACATCATACGTATTATAAAATCATAGTTATTAAAGCTTTGTAGCCCAAACTTATTTTTATGTTAAGTATAACATCTTAAAATCAGACTTCAAAGATGTTTCTTTGTACTGATTGCCTATCATTTAAATCATGGCTTCATGTAGATTAAAGTTTAGAGGGTGGAGAACGTTAATACCGTTGAATGGAGAGCGCTGAGTCACAACCTTTTTAGGGAACATTTAGTTTATTACTTATTTACGAAAGACATTTAGAGATGTGTTCTAAGAATCTTACCATACAAAACTGATTTCTTTTCAACACAACCTTTCTTACCGGGCGGAGCGAGAAGGTAAGAGATTACAAAAAAAATGCCTTTAGTACCTACATAGAGTTTGAAAGACTCCAAGAATGAACATTGTGACCTAAAACAACAATGTTCAAAGATTCTAAGAACTTGTTAATGGCTATTGCACTTAATCTACTGTAATAAAAAAATCATACCATTTCAGTGGAAAACAAGCTTGCAAGACTAGAGGCATAAAGCGCGTATTGCTGACACTGCTGAATGAACCATTGTGCAGACAGACTCTCGAAATAACAACTCATTGATGATATCTGAATGCTTTAGTTACCATCAGGATCTCAAAGCAGCGTTATTTGGCTGTGGTTTTCTAAAAGGCGCAGTGGAGTGAATTTTGACTTTCAAGCGCTCGAAATATACGCTTGCTTATTTAATTGGCCCGCTGCTGGCGAATGACGAGCGGTCGAAAATTAAAAATCGACCAGCTGTTCCTTCCTCAGACGGGCAGCTGGAATTTACACGGAATAATCCACAGTGCTCTACACGTCTCGGAACAACGTGTTTCGTTCAATTGATGTCTACGAGTAGGTGTCATCAAATCCAATAAGTAGTTGTTGAGGTATTCAATTGAGTCCCTCAGCAAGAGCTGAGCCAAGAATAGCGAGATCTTAGTCAAATCTCGCGTCAACCATTGTGCAGAGGTTTTACTCGAACACAAGGAACAACAAATAACTGACACTTTATCTTATCAACAGTTAACTCGGCGTGTTTATGCATGCTCTATTTTAAACCGGCTGAGAAGTGTTTACGCACCAATTAGGTATTCGCAAATACTCGAGTCTTTGATGTTCCAAATTATATCTTTTACCTTACGATATTTTATAACGATCGTAAAACTCGCTAGGTTGATTACACGTAGCTCTCCAATATTATGAGTCAGCGCTTAGATTGCTTCAAACACGGGTTGTACCGAAAATTATTACCTTGTTGTGTTAATAAAATGTAAATTACATATTAAATGAATATGAACTAAAGGCCGGTAACGGATCAGCGTTTCTCCTAGGGTCGTTGGGGCATAGGCGGCGATAAACACTAGTTATCAGACCGCATTTTATTACTCGATAATCATTTTTAAATTGTTTGAGTACTGCATATTGCATTTAAATACAAAATTCCTCATTCATAAAACTTTATAAACCACTAAAAACGTTTTCTTTCCATAGTTCAAAATCAAGTTAACATCGTAATGACAGATAACGACAGAATGAGATAAAAGTACGTAGGGGCTAATATGCGAAAACATTCCTCATCCAATTTAAAAAATATATTTATTTTAATAATATTTCAGAACGGACATCGACCGCGTTGTTCCGGGTTTGCGTGAAAGTGAACTGTGTTTACGAGTCAAGTATTATCCACTTGATTGAATACTGGACGTGTCTCACAAGTACAATTTTTTTCTGGGAATTTATTTAGACCGGCTATATTTAGATACACTCTCGGTAAGAAACATAAAACCACGAAATACCTATGATCTCCAAAGGCAACCATTACGCGACTTAAAAAAAAGACGATGAATCTGAAAAAACCTTTTCAATTCTAACAATTTAAAACAACATGACTATGTACTTTGAGCACCTGACCAATTCAGTTAGGCAAAGGATTTTTTTATAAGATTGGCTTTTATATCGTTTTAATAGAATCGTGACTTGCTATCAAAATTGTGTTGGATTTTATGAGGCGCAGAGATTTTACAGAATAATAATCCTATTAAACTCGGAAGTGCTTTTGTTGTTTTGCATTTTTTATACATATTTCCAAACTTTTGCTTTAGATTTTCACCGTCCTTTGTTATACCAATACAATTTAAACCTGTTAAATTAGACACGCATTTAAAGCAAAAGTTTGGAAATAGGTAAAATAAAATGTTATAAACGAAGTTAAAGCATACTCGTCTTTTTCTCGTGAAAACCATTTATTTATTTACAGTGGTTTAATGAGCAACTGTAGCGATTTCAATATTCTCAGATTTTTTTGTATTAAATTACTCAGGAACTTTAGTCTTTAGTCTTCCTGGAGCCCCAGGATTGATATTTTGATAGAATTTTCATTAAAAAAAAATATATTTACAATTTAGCGACCCGCCTCGGCTTAGTACGGGTACAATTAGGATGCCGCTTATGCTGTGTACAGTAGTGGAAATATATTCACGTACCACCTTAGAACTCTATCACAATGACGCGACGCGTTGAACGCCACGATATGTCATACAAATGTCATGCGTATGTCTCTTCGACTAGTTTCTACGGTTGTACGTGTTTCAATTTCCTTGACTGTACATAAAAAACTTCCGTAAAAAAATCTCTGAACGGCAGTGAAAACTGTATCAAAATTGGTTGCTTGGTTTAGAAGGAGTAAGCGGCCGAAGATACGATGAGGACAGACAGGAACGGATAGCTACTTTGTTTAATACTATGTCAAAATAAAGATATGAGATTGTATTTACTAATGAAGGAGTTACAAAGTGTTCAGAATATTTTGAATAGAATTCTATGCAGAAAACTTACTGATTTGTAAAATATGTAAACAGAAATTCAAACTAAATTCTAAAGAGATAGTGCATAATATGCACTATGCAACTGTCATATTATGACAGTTGTTCAGGTAGATACTCGTACAGTACGCAGTAGCAGTAGTTTAACACTCGGAGTGGTCAAAAAGATTTGTACAGCACAATTTAAGCTCTTTTACGCCCTTGATAATAGAGTCATGTATGTTTTTTTAATTCTCCGACTGTGTAAAATTGATTGTTGGTTGTAGATAAAAAAGAAGAAAGGAAGAAAGTGAATAAAAAAGCCAAGCATTGCGAACGCAATGCCTAGATGTTATTACACTCCTTCATTCTTCAAATTCTTTGGCAAATATGCGATAAGATCTCGAGCTGCAATTTTATTTCATGTTCTTTTCGTAATTATTCGACAAGAGGCTTCAACGTTAAAGCAAACCTCTTTAAGTGTCTACGGTTGACGTTGTTTCTTATATTATAAAGCAAAAAGCTTGGACATAACAACCTTTTGTGACGCCTACGGTGTAAGATGTTTTTGCTTTTGTTGTACATATTGTATTTAGCGTGTTAATGTAGTCGGTATAATCGTAGTTAAGTTTAGCATTAGCTATAATGTCTATTGCAAATCGCGAGGATGAAGCGTCTGTCTCATTCATGTAAGCCATAAATGTATTAGTCAGACAGGGATAAATGTTTAACGGGGCCACATGTAAAACTGGGGCGATAAAACGAATCAATCTACTTAATTAACTAACTTCAAATCTCATTTGTGTAGTCGCGAAGAACGTTTGAAGTGGATATAATCAGTATACCTACTTAATCGATAGTCCGATGACAGATAATCAAAAAAATATCTTAGTGATAATCAACGCTATTTCATTAATCTGCCGATGTAGAGTTGCGCAGAGCCAGGCCGTACCGGGGACTTGTAATGATAATAAATGGGACATCTTGCCGTAACTACGAAAAATGACCGTCTACCCAGGATACACTTAGCACAAATGCCTACATGGAAAAGCTGATATAATTGGGAACCTAGATATAAAACATAAATAGCTATTGCTCTACTGTATTAATTGCCAATAACAAACCAGTTTTCATTTGTTTGAAATTAAAATTTCAAACTATGCAACTAACGCCGCTCATGCTACGAGTATGTGTACTAGATAGACATGCATGCATATATACATTTTATACTCTTGATACAAATGTTTGGCTTGGCCTGACAGGGTCAATATTTCACTAACTAGTAGGCTATCCAGTCGTTATTTTGTTTTGTACAGCGAAACTTTTGTAAGCAACCAAACCAGAATACTATAACTCGACAAGGCGTTATTGTCCAATGATAATTATACATATTATCACCGTTAGAACTTACACGTAAAGTGGTCTAGAGACGATAATTATACTTGCAAAGAAACCGCTGTTCAAGAGACATTCGTGAACTAGATTAGCGTATATTCTCTTGAAGAATATCATAGTAGATTTTCATTTTCAAGAGCTTTAATGAGGAAGGTGCAGTAACTAAGCTCTGATAGCTACTAATCACACTGTGTTAAATGGATGATTCTAACAATACAAAATATATTAAGTAGTTCCGGTACATTATACTATGTAAAGATTTAAAACTTAATTCCGAGCCGACGCCGTTTTGATCAAGATCTCTGAATAAAGAAAGATTTTTAAAAACGTAATCGTTCATACTGGTAACTTTATCTGAATCCTAATTAGATTTTAGTGTAAAGACACTGACTAGAAAAGCATAAAGTAGCAATGACAAGCCTGTCAATAACAGTCATTCAGTACCTTTACCATGAGTACAGTGCATCTAGCCGTAACCGTACTCGCTAGCGACGACGTAAACGATTTGTATGGGGAATTGTACAGCGCCTCTAACGCTCACTTGGAGAACTAAAAATCGCTTGTATGAGTCCAACGGTAAATTATCTATCGTAATCTAAGCGCTACTGACTAAAGTTTTGTACCTGTTGCCGTAGAATATTGGTACCATGAGTCACTAATTTGACACATGTCATCGAAACATACCGTATCGACTATGGTTAACTCCTTCACTGACGAATGGGAGCGTATTTAACCACTATCGACTGTAACGTAATATGAATTTTCGATAGAAACTCATGGTAATAGTACAGATTATCTGTTCCTCACTAACGTTTATTACTACGAGTTGATACTCTTATCAAACGAGTTTATTTATCTAATTAGAAAAACAACAAGGATACATGTCCACTTGTAATTACCTACTATAACTGATTAGTTATACAAATGTTGTTGTATTTGAACTTACGAATACACTTCCCCATGTTTATTGTAATTTAATTTAGTAAGTAAGGTATTATTAAATCAGATGGCTTTTATCAGACAAGATAAAGCAGATAGCAATGATAGTTATTAATTTGCATTTATACGAAGTATGTAGCTTAGATTTGCTTAATTTGTAGTAGGTATGAAAACGGTTTAACTCGTTAAACGGCTCAACAAAGCAATTAATTTTTAATACAATTTTAAGTACCTCGTATATATGTAGACCGTAAAAGGGGAATTTATTTAATGAAACTGTTTTATTACTTACGACAGATGTGCGAAACTCAACCTTTACTCGCATAATAGGTAAGTAAAACTTTAATATTGCTAATAAGAAAACATCTAGGGATAGTTGAGTCCCCAAGCCGGTAATATTTACTTTTTCTTATACTTTTTTATTGGACCTGAAATATCTGGACATGGAACATGTTCCAACTCCGCTGAGGATAGATTCATGTAAATTCATACATGTTTAACAGCTTGACCGATATGGGTAAATTTATTTCAAGTTCTCTTTCCAAATAAACATCTTTCTTTCTAAGTAAAGTCTATATAACGCACAATATAATACAATAAAAATTCTACATCCTGAACAACTTCCAATAAGTATAAGAAGTAGGATTTAAGGTTTTTGAGGTGTTCGGTTTGTGTTATTACTATTATAATCATGCGTGTAGTAATTAAACTTTGCTTAAAATTTGTATACTGCATTGTGTTTATACGTGTCATCGAATTGGCTCCCAGTTTCGTTATAAAAAGAAAATATAGTTCATTCTTCTAGAAATCAACTCACCTCAGTAAGCACAGTCTAAATGCAATCCTTTTGTAGTCACTATTAAACTAAAACTACGGCACTATTAACGTCACACACCACACACTGACGTGCCTAATATTACAGTTTACTGAGGCATTTAACACAAACACGACTTTGTAGTTAACAACTTTGTAATTTGTTTAACACCACACTAACTTCACACTCTTTAAACTAAAAACATTTCGAAGATGTTAGTTTAAAGTTGATGCATTGTTCCAATTTTAAACGTAGCGGTTATACATTTTGTATCTATCAGTGTGTATCTAATGCAGGTATCGCGCTACGAATGTAGGCCGTAGCTTCGTAGCGGCCGGCGCGGCTTGGCGTTTGGCGGCGGGCGAGCCGGCGGCGCGAGATCGTACCGAGTGCATGGGAAGGCGGAGCGCGACTGGCAACGTCGCGACGCCGGCCGATGCCTGAAAACACCTACTGAAGGTATCACTGCGAGCGGGAGTCGCTCGCCGGACGACTTACAACTATATCTATCCACCGGGTTTGTAAACACGACCGCGCCGCGTCGTAGCGTGCCCTTTTATCACGCGACCATTGATTGTAACCCAATGAACGTCATATTAGTTTATGGCTTTGTCGATGACCGTATTACTATCTCTTCCTAATATGCCCATATTTTAAAGCTTTCGGCTCTCTTACATGTTCCTGAGTTCCAGTTCCCGGTGCTTATACTTCTGTAGAGCAATATGGACTTAAGAAAGTTTCCTGCAATATATCACTGTTCGCTGACAGAACGCAACTAAATAAATATACAGTCGTGGGATATAAATAAGTAGGACGGATGGTGAAGCAAATTAATATGAAAGTTCTAATCTAGGCTTGCCGTTAAGCACTTTCGGTTCGAGTAAGTTACGGAACTTTATATTTAGAATGGTCTTTAATAAATGCCTTGTTTAACCATGCATTATATATATATTTTTTAATATAAGGAAAAATACAGTAAATTAAAGAAAGCGCAATTTTTCACACTTAGAATCGGAAGCTACGATGATTTATTTTTACTTCTGTGAGGAAACATGGCTTTGTCAGTCTAATCGAATGAGTAATAGTCAGAGGAAATCTCTGGAGACATTTGAATAGATTTTTAATGCGTCCCTTCCGTCTACCACTTACGATTTAAGGAAATTCATGCCAGGCGGCGGGCAGGAGCGTGCCTACTATTGTTAAGAGACTTTAAACAAATTGACTACTTAAACAAACTTATTGCAAACTCCCTTTGATCACAGAAACTTGATCCTGTAATAGCGGAATTAAACTGAGTTCTCATTGTTATATTTTCCTGTGAAATCTTAGGTGCGCAAATTGTATACGCCATTTTTCTTTCAAAGACCTACTCTACGTAAAAGCTTCTTTTTCATGATTTCTACAAAGTAATTGGTATTGCCTATTTATTTTCAATCTAGTAGCTCACTCACTAACTGCCTTAAAATGAAAAATTTGATATTTAGGTTTTAAATATCACTTTAAAGTATTTGTCGAGTTTAAGTCAAAGCGACGATCCGGCAATCATTGTAGGGGAGTGGCGATGGCGCTATTTCGAAGAGTCAGCAGTATGGCGCTTAGGAATTGTTTATCTACTATACTTTATACCTACTATATGTTTTTATGGCATATAGCCCGGTTGATATGGCTATATAGAGGGGCAAGGTCATGCACGCTTACATAACACTGGGAAAACACATGTCTATACTTTTACGCATGTAGCTGGCATACGTTTGTCTTATTTTATACATATAGTATCTTATACAAATCTCACATTACCTGCATGTATATTAGGCTAGGCTTAAATTATGATCCAATTTCGTTTACGCTGTTGATGATGATGATGATGTTCCTCTGTATTCAATTCACAAATTCATTATCTTACAATAGGTACTATATCGTTTGAATAAAAAAGCATTGTTAGTTAAGATTGTAGATACGAGTAGGTACGACATTGCGATTCTGCATTATTAGCGGGTAGACGGAGCTACGTAACAAACGTCGCGAATAGAGGCTCTTAACCTCTTCCCAAATTGAATCTCTCGGCTTCCTTACCACCGAACCGCTTTTGTGTTTGTTGTATCAACAAACCACTCACGAGAACTCTAAATCACCAGTTACTTCGCTTATTTCTAATGGGTATTTAATGAAACATTTGATGCTGACAGCTTAGTAGCTACCTAACTAGAACACTACCTAAGCTATAAAATGGATAACTTTTTGGAACCTGCAGCCTTGTTGTAATTTGTACGGCGTTTTTTTGTAAGAGAAAATGGTGAGACATAACGCTGATAGATAGGTACGCGTACGCTAAATAAAACAGAAAACAGCGCATTAATCGCCAGGATTCTTTTGTTTTCGTTGCCGAAATTACCATTATTTTGTTACATCAAAACAATTCTTACAACAACAACAAATTCTTTAATAACATCAATGGATGGATTTCAAAAATGGATATTGTCTCTCACCAAACAGACTAATTCACCAGAGTCGGTCAGTCATGAAAAATAATTCCGAAGCATCGATTAAGTAAATATTTTTATTGACTTTCTCTCAAATAAACTATTCCATTGCTGCGCGCTCTTCAGCGATCCAAACGGTTACTATGAAAGTAATTAAGCAAATAAACTTAGACCTTTTTAATTGTACTCACATAGAATATGCTGCACAGTGTTACAAGTAAAATGAATTAACTGCTTCGAGAAAAGGATGGTACGGCCGTGCCGCTTTTTTTTGCTCGACTTGGCGGGCGCACTGCCGTGCCCCCAGATTAGTACAAAGTCGATTATGTAAGGGATCTCTATCGAGGGCAGCTTATATTAGCATCCCTTTCTTACAATATCAGAAAGTCGCATTTAAGGATAACTTAAACTTGGATAGTCATGGTAGGAGCGAAGGTATTAGTATAGCTCGCTCTCTATCCGGCGATGCTCTAAATAAAAGTCATCTGGTGAGTGATTCTCTAAGGCTGCTTTTCCACCAGAGATGTGCGAGGATGCGTAGCGAGGGATGTGTTTGTAAGAACCAATAGAATCACTTCATTTACCTCGCCTCGGTCAGCACAGCTCTGGTGGAAACGGCTCATTGGTTCTTTACAAACACGTCCCTCGCTACGCATCCTCGCACATCTCACATATCACATATCATTTAGATTATACTAGTTTCGCCCGCGACTTCGTCCGCACAGAAATTGGTTTGTGGAGGAGTTTTTATTTCATAGATACTAAAAAAAAAAACCGTCCAAGTGCATGTCGGACTCGCGTATTGAGGGTTCCTTACAAACTTAATAAGTATCGAACATTGCTCTAGAAAAAATATAAACTGAATTGAGGGACAAACTTAAATTCGCTATTGGAAAACTCTTGTCCCATGCATACCCAATGCTAATAGAAGTTTATAATCGCAGAAATAAATATTTTGTCATTTAACTACATATGTTCCTTTAGTTGTGCTAAAAGACTTTGCTTCTTGTCAAATTTCATGGTTCTAGGTCAACAGAAAGTACCTACCCTATAGGTTTTTGATTCCCTTACGTGTGTATAACATATGCGGCATATAGGGCCGTATCTTTTGATGGCGTCGACTTAAGAGTTGGATTTTTCACAATGATACGCATATCACACGCATTCCTGAAAAAAATACTCTTGAAAGACAGACAGACAGACGGACAACCAAGTTATCCTATAAGGATTTCTTTTTCCTTTTGTGGTACGGAACTCTAAAACAGAAGATTTATATGTATAGGATTTTAGTAGCAATCATATGTTCTTAATAACTATGTTAATGGCGGAACTTTCCTGCTTTGTCATTAAAGTAAAACCTAAATTTATAAATTTAATTGTAATTTGCCTCGAAACAACACATAATTTACAAATAAAACAAATTTATTAAAATTAATTAAATATGTGTAACGTCCGCGAGGAAGGTGATGTGCGAGTCTGACTTGTGCTTTGCCTTTCTTATAAATAATGAAATAGTACAATAACATATTAAAAACTTGCACTTGACTCAGACGAGTAAAAGCTCGCCAAGTACCACATTAAGTATCTGTTGACGCGACAGAGCTCTATAATTTTATGGACTCAACTTTACGGGGTATTTACCTCCAGCCTAAATGGAGTGAGGAGTGTCTTAAGATAATGAGTTTGTTTCTCAGCGTCTCTATCATGACGCTGAAATAATCACCAAAGGGGCCGTCCATAAAAAATCACGAAATGTCACAAGGGGGGAGGGGGGTGTAGTAATATATCACGTGTATTCATTTTTTCGGCAAACGCGCGAAACTGAACCGAAAAGCGGCGTTACGTGTATTTATTTTTCGTTAAACGCGTATAAAATCGAAAGCGGCTTGTAGTGTGACCTTGATAAATATTTAAAAAAAAATAAGATTCTTTGTTGGTACTAAAAAATACACGTTATATAGGGGGGGGGGGGTGGTAGTCTAAACATCACCATGTATCACCAAGGGGAGGGAGGTTAAAAATGCCAAAAAAAAACATCACGTGATTAATGGACGACCCCAAAGAAGCTAGAGCCTAATTCAGAAAAATGTTAACCTCATTTCTTTCCTTCGTTTCATGAAGTTTTTATTCGAATTAACTTAATAAGTCTGGCCTCGGGGAAGTCACTTAAATGCTGCTATTAAACCTTAAGGCTTAAGCGAAGCGGCGGAAAGGCAAGCAAACGCAGTCAGCTGTCGACATCACTTCATTTACAGCACTTTAACCCCTGTTTAACCCCAACGGAATGGGAAAAGGGGGGGTTATCATAAATTTGAAGCCTTTTGGTAGGTGTGTCTAGTCGTCTGAACACGCGTCTTTTTAGACGTTTAAAATATAATAGAGTTTTAGTAGAGTCTGTCGTTGTGTGTGCATATGGATTTGTTTGTGTATAAGTATATGGTTCTCTATTGGGTTCCATAAATTTCAAAGCCATATTTTCGAAGCGCATAAAAATATTACTTGTCATAACTTTTTTTCTCCGAATTACTCAGAATTTATAAATTGTTCAGGATTGTTATAAAATCTAACCTATGGAGCTCTACAGGATAACAGTTTCATAATTTATGAAAAAAAATACGGATTCAGAGGAATACAAATATGATAAACATTAATTACATTATAACTTAAAAAACTATGTGACTGTGAAATGTTTATGTTTCGTTAAAATCAGGTCTGCTATTTATTAGTAGGTAGTATTTATTTATGCTAGATATTGTAGATATAGTAATAAATTGTTATTTGGTATAATAATTTTACTTTTAAATAGCAAAGCCTTGCTTTGATTTTTGATAGGCAAAAGTGACTACGGGAACGAAGAAAGCACATGTTATAGTATAAATAAAAGGAATTACGAAACCATAAATAGGATTACAACAACCAAAGATAGTTAATCCGATAATGCTATCTTAATTTTGCACTTAGCACGATTAGCTACGTTAACAGTCGTTTATGTGGTTTGTGTAATAAATAATATCTAGATAAATTTCTTACATTTCCTTTTCTGAAAGCGTTTTTAAGATTGGCTAAGTTTTGGAGGAGGAAATTGGGCAAAAAGAAACTTTGATTTGCACTCTTTTAATACTTTTACTAAATTAATTCGGATTTGGAGGCCCTGGGGTGGCGGGACCTTAAGGCGGGCCTAATCAATTATTCTTGTTCCTATTGGCAGCGGTGATCACTTCCTGTTAGGTGATTCGTATGCTTGTTCGCCTCCCTTTTCCCTAAAAATACTGGCCAAGTGCGAGTCGGCCTCGCGCACTAAGGGTTCCGTACAAATTAAAAAGCAACGAACATTAAAATATAAAGTAAAATGCATTTACTTCAGACACAACATCCATATAATTTTAATACATTGCTCTAACGAAAAGATAAATTGAATTGATGGACAAACTTAACTTTGCCATTGGATTGGATTGGATTGGATTAGTTTGTTCTTGTATTTACTAACACTTTTTTTAATATTTTTACGAATTTTGTTTTGTTTACCTTCCTTACCTGTGTATGGACTTGTTTTAAATAAATTCAATTATTTATTTATTTTATCTATATTATAGGTTTTTATTTCGTTGCGAGTGTCAATATATGCGGCATAAATGGCCGTATCTTTTAATTGCGTTGACTTAGAAGTTTGATGTTTTTACAGCTCCAGGGGATTTCTTACATTTTCGGTTATACGCTATTTTGAGTTTAACGAACGCAGAAATAACGTTATTTCAATGTGTCTTTGAGAAAAAGTATAAAAAAACTTATTTTTGCCGTCAGTAAAATTCATAAATACACACATATTTTTTATTTTTTTTCATTTAATTTATTGACATTATTTTCTTTTTAATAGCTACGGAGCTGATTACACTGAGCATGGGCTCTTCCTCGGGATTTTTTTGAACGGACCTAAGCTGTTAGCCTCAGACGGCTTCTGCAGCTTACTGACAAAAGGGAGGGAATAATTGCCTCTTACGTTTTGTGATTCAGTTTTGTTGAAAATATGACGCAAAAGTTCTAGGCGTGGCTTACGTATTATATTTGTAATAGCTTTTCTCTGTACCATAACGTGCAGCCGCTTATCCCAACTATTAGGGACAGTCTATCTTGTCTCTGCCCCATATGAGAAAATAGACTAAGTACCTACACACCCGTGATCGTGCTATAAATAACTCGAGAGCCCGACCATTTTTTCGCGAGACAATATTTTTGGCGGAAACAATAAAAAGTCGGAAGGGAAACTTCATCATTTAATTCCGTATTCTGTGTCGTAGAACTTTTGGCAGAACTGTAATGCAAGTTGAAAAGTTTAAGACTGGCCTTTGAGGGAAGTTTTATTACTGCGCGAATTATTAATTATGATTTCGTCAACTACTTTTTCAATCAGTTTCAAAGAGATTTTATAACGGGTTAAAAATGTAGGTATAAGTAGTTTTAGTTGTTTAATGTATGCGCTTCTATAATTTAAATTATAATACCTACTTATGAACCAATTTTTCATTTATTTTAAATAAAATAAATAAATGTTAGAGTAAAGCAATTTTGTATGTAAGCACTAAGCAGCAAGCAAGCGTAATCCAAGCGTAAAACAAACGATCGTAAAATGGTAAATACCTACGCGTATGTGAAGCTAAGGTGAAGTTACGCCTCTGTGGGCAGTGGGGGATCTATAATAGACGAATTGCTACAGATGGATAAAAAAGTGATTGTATAAGGTACGGAACCCTATTATTTAGCACTTCGTGGTATCGGATTTCAGATCTGTCAAAAGCAAGTATACTCTGTGTGTCCCCTGAAGCTGAACTCCTGTTCTGGGTTCATGAGATATTCATCAAGGAGTTATCTCACAAAATACACCACTCATAGATTTTAAAAAGAAATTGACAGTTGTTTTCGTGCGAGATGAATCTCACTTGAACCAAGAATCACCTGTGGGGTAAAATAATAGGTATAAATATACATATAGTAGCCTCCTCGTCGCAAAGTTTTTAAATCTTACGTCAGGATTTATACCGTTTAAAAAACGCCCTGATAATAAAACCGCCCTTGTTTAACAAAGCCGTTCCTGTTCGAAATCGGGATTTGTATTTCAATTTCAAGGCGTTTTATTGCGCTATAAACTAGCCGTAAAACTTTCGATATTATTATTAAATTAGCTATATCCTTACCGATCTTGAGCATGTCTTTTCTTTTAATGGCTGCGGATTTTCATCTCAATTCTAACAAAATAACGAATACCTATCCGCGTCCCTTGTCAGGGTTGCCTAAAACTCAGTCAACGGATATAAAAGCCATATTCCAGCAGCCCTAAGATGGATGACTATCATAAGGGTGCATCCCATTTTTTAGCTACGACAGACACTAGTCTTATTTGGTCTAATTAGATACTCGTAGAGCCACAATGAGGAATACGGAATGCTTATGGGCGTGGACATCGCCGGGTGCGAGGCTTCAATAAGTGTATAATCTACCAGCCAATTTCACACTTATAGCACCCCCCTCCCCCCACCTTCCACGCTCGCGATACGATCCAGCTTCTTTCTGTCTTTAAAATGACTTGTAAGTAGTTGTGAGGGCGGCCACGCAAAACAAAATAGGTAGGTACTGATAATTACTAGGTACTTAGCATCTACATGAGCAAATGACGTTTAATTGTGTACAGGTTGTGTGCACGCCATACTAAAAGTCTGTCCTTGTTCTTAGCTAAAAGTCGTCAATTTTCCGTCAATCTAAAGGGCTGTGGTATTTGAATTCGGCGCGGAGCGTATGAAAGTTTGTATAAAAATAAGACATGTATGAAAAACACATAACAAGGGCGCCACCTAATCCTAAGCAAATCTGAGATGCTTGAATGAAAAAATTGATCCTTTTTTTTATCATCATGTATTTTCTATAAGTTGAAGTACATTGAATTGCTTTTAGCTGGAGAATGCGCAGAAGGCCCCCTGCGCCAAAATACATTATAATCAAACGTATTCTGCACCTAGAAAAACAACCTAAAAATTATGAAATGCGTTTATTAAATTGAACTCATTCATAGATGAAAATTATGCAAAATTTAAATAAAAAGTTATCCATTACATTTAAATAATATTGACTGACGATACAGTAAACAGTAATTATCTCACACTGCTAACCGGTGCAAAAATTACCGGAACGGAAACAACGGAAACATATTGCCATAAATAAACATAGAATTGAAGTTGACCCGGCTTCATGCTTTTCTGCAAAAACAAATGTTATTGATGCAGGTTTTACTTATTTTTAATTAATTGACAGTTAAAGATGCATAGTAAACCCATCTCTACGGTAATACGATACAGTCGTATGTCGAGGAATCTCAGCCACTTTCATTATTGCCAACATTAGTCCCTGACTGAACGTGTCATAAATGAGATTGACTTTTGTGGGCAGTCGCATGGAGTTTATCAAGTTCTGTAAGATAATTTTATAATACGTAAAATGGCTTCAGTGCAGAAAGAGGAAGAGATTTTGAAGAAAGAAGTGGTTGAGAATGGCCAAGAGGAGGACTTGGATGACGTAGAAGAAGAGGAATCCAAGGATCCCGCCAAGAAGAAGAAAAAGAAAAAAAAGAAGAAGAAGGCAGGTTAGGTCGCAAAATGTACAATTTCTATTTATAAGTGTTCGTACGGCGGATCTACTTTGCCGATTCTGCTTTACATTTTCTCATGGCAAATTAACTTAACCTCCAAATTTTCTCCGTTTAAATGATTCGCTATATAAAAACAAAGAGAAGCATCACATCGTAGTAGGTATCTATTTAGAATACCAATTAAAATAAACACTCAATGTTTTCAATATCAATTAGTTTGTTTAAAGTACTACATTTTTGTCCATTAGCAGCAGACTCTGAAGTTGTTGGTGATGTTGCTGAAGTCGCAAATGCAACAGAAAAAGTGCAATCCTTGTCTGTGGAAGATGCTTCACCAGAGAGTGAGGAGAAGAAGAAAAAGAAGAAAAATAAAAATAAGAGTGGCAAAGGCGGGGCCAAGGAACAAACCAACCCACCCACCATACCCATTGCTGAGTTATATCCACAAGGTACGTGGTATTAATATCTTTTTACAGGTATTTAAGGCAAACAATACTGGTCAAGGCAGCTTTAACCACAAAACTTTGCGATGGTAAAAACTTGCACTTACACCTGATGAAGCTATCGGTTAAGCACGAAAATAGCGATAATCGCACCTCAACCAGTAAATAATGTTGGCAAAGTGGTGCAAATCTCACAATGTCTGTTTGTTTTTCCTCAGATACTTAACCTAGTATGACAATTCTTTCAGAAATCTGGAAGACCAGGAAACTATCTTTGTGTTTTGATTTTTCATGAAATATAGACATTTTTCAAATCAAATCAAAAGTAAATCTACTTTTCCTGTTTTTTGTAGAGCTATATCTTTGAAAAGACAACTTTTATTAGTCTAAGAATTGCCATTATATGAATTGTAAGCAGGCTTACTTAATTGGAACTAGATGGCTACATAAAGCTGCCCGCAGGGTATTCAGTCAACAGAAAAACACTAAAACGAACATTTTAAAAAGAAATTCAACTCAAATGCGCTTTTGTGATTGTTTTTTTAGGAAGAAACTATAATTGTTTAATTAAATTTAATTTAAAGAGAAATGTATGTTGTGGTTTTGAGTTCCACCTTAATATGTTTAGATTGATGGATTGATGGCATTGCTATTAAATGATGTATCAAAATACCCCAAAAAACAAACCCTGCAAGTGTATATACACTCCTTAGATGAACATTTCTAATTGCCAAAAAAACATGGTGCTAGTAGCAACTCCAGGAAGGAAAAGAAGGGGTATTCATGTGACAAATTTGCCTCTGCCATACCATCATAACTTCCTGTATAATGATATTGTAAACTGTATTACCAGATGTACCAAAATAGAACCACAGCTTTTACATTCTATCTTTTTTTTATACAACATAGAACGGCAAACAAGCAGGTGGGTCACCTGATGGTAAGTGATCACCACCGCCTATAGACACCTGCAACAACAAAGAGAGTGCAGATGCGTTGCCAACCCAGAGGGCTAAGATGGAATACCTCTTGTGCCAGTAATTACACCGGCTGTCTTGCTGTCCACGCCGGAACACAACAGTGCAAGCACTGCACTGTTGCTTAGCGGCAGGATTAGCGAGCAAGATGGTGGTAGCGATCCAGACGGACCTTGCACAAGGTCCTACCACCCGCAAAAAAATCTATAAGCTATCTACTGTATCCTCACTCTCTGTACTGTTTTATTTCCTTTGCTTGTACAAAGTTGCGTAATTCTGTGTTGTGAATTTTGACTGTGCTGTTTTAAAAGCTAGATATATGTAATAGTCCAAATTTCCCTATACTTTATCAGATAAATTGCCCTCAATCATAGATATGAAGTTGCTTAGCATAGAGGTTAATGTCATATGCTAGAAGTCACCGCTTGCCTCGCGCCATTTTGGCGCTATAGTCGAGGTCTCAAGGTTATGTGCAGTGTAACTAAAATCTACACCAATATGACATGGAACTAATGCCACTTATTAATTACACTTATATTTAAGTGACATTGGCATAATATACATTTAATACTGCACATAAACTCGACTACAGCGCCAACATAGCGCAAGTCAAGAGATGCCTTAGCTGACATCACATTCTAAAGACCTTCCCAAGCAACAAATCAATATATGTATTAATGTGAATTTCTTGAAGGAGCCACGAGAGGGTGTGGTATGTTTATTTACATTATTAGTCACAACCCTTTAAAAAAAACCTTTAGTTAAACGCATTTTGCGCCGTAACAAAGGAGTCAACCTACTTTATATCTTTTATATTGACTTACTTTTCTTGCTGTGGGTTTTTGAACTTCCATATTTGCTGTAGGTAACTTCCCCGAGGGCCAAATTATGGAGCATGGGCCAGCCGAAGGTATAGACGAGAGGACTGCCAAGGAGAGGTTCTCTAGTGAAGAGAAGCGTGCCTTGGACAGGATGCACCAGGACATATACCAGGAGATCAGGCAGGCGGCAGAGGCCCATAGACAGGTTAGGTTATTTTGAATTTAAAAAAAAACTACTTTAGTTACTTACTATAGTTATAATAATGAATAATGTCTAACAAAATGAACAATCAATACTCTGAAGCCTAGTTCAAACATGATAGAAACTATGGTATTGAGATTCACATGTTACCAATTAAGGGTCATAGTTTTAAACTGAACTCAATTTCCGGTTCCATACTAAGTATGTTAGTATGAAACTTGAACTTGAGTTTGGTTTAAAACTATGACCCTTAGACATGCTACCACAAAATCTATTACATACGTTTGTCACTTATTTAGTACTGACAATTAAAATGACATTCACTCTTATTAATAGTAATAAAATGGCATTTATAGACACGAAAGTACATTCGAGACTGGATCAAGCCAGGCATGACAATGATTCAAATATGCGAAGAGTTGGAGTCCACGGCGAGGCGTCTCATTGGTGAGGACGGGCTGAAAGCCGGGCTGGCTTTCCCCACCGGCTGCAGTCGCAACCACTGCGCGGCGCATTATACACCTAACACTGGTAATTTTCTTATGTTTTATGCTTCATAACAAATTTAAACACTAGATTAAAACTTAGATCAATACTTAAAAACACTATATTTTGCTTATAAAAGGAATAAACTCAACAATTGAGTTTTAGTTTTTTTTTCGTTCCTTAGAACAAGCGACAAGCAAGCGACGTAACATAGTTAGCATGCAGCCATCATGCTAACATTATGCTTTACATGTCCCCAACATGTAAAATGTCTTCACATTGCATCTAAGCATTACAAATATAATTCATATGCACGAAGAGTGTTGGTGGCCCAGTAACTAGAGGAGTGGACTCGTGATCGTGAGGTACCGATTCAATTCTGCAGTCACCATGTACCAATGACTTTTTCTTACTTATGTACATTACCTAAACACTGTAGTAACCAACGCTCTTATGGTGAGGGAGAACATCGTAAGGAGAAATGAGTATGTAACCATGATCTTATTGATGTAGTTTCCCTGTAATAGGAAGGACAGAAGTCAGACGGCAGTCACACCAATGTTACGAGTATATTATTTAGATTATTTCAGGCACAGGTCCCATAATATTTGTTAGTAACAATGAAACTTAAAATACATGTTAGTAATTATTATAAGCATTGTCAATAGGTACATTATTATTAAATTAATACTTATATCATCACATTTATTTTTAATAATTTGACCTGCTAAATCAGGGATTATGGTCAAAGCGTACCCCTATGTAAGAAACGGAAAAAGCGGTAGGCTAGGAGAATGTTATACCTGCAACATGTTAGCGACCATGTCAACAGTACGTCAGCGATTTCTATAGTATTCTACTACTGGAAACATTCTAATTGGTGGTTTTTTGTCGCAGCTATGTCGTGTCGCTTGCATACTTGCCTGATGACATGAAGATGTTGACAGATAGTATGACTACTGGATAAATGTTATTATTCAATCAAAGAATATTTAGAAGATAATTTCACGGCATAAAATTTACACACCTACCCAATTATACTTACACATTCAAATTTAATGTAAATATATTTATGATTTGCACGTCGACAAACAGCAGAACTCATACGTTCTTTATAAATGTACCATCTTATTTTGTGAGTTTTTTGAGTTCTAGCAAATAAATGGTTCTTACGTAATGTACTGTTGTAATAAACGATAGACCTAACCAAAAACATGATGCAGGTGACACGACAGTGCTCGAGTACGACGACGTCGTCAAAATAGATTTCGGCACGCACATCAACGGGCGCATCATCGACTGCGCGTTCACGTTGCACTTCAACCCGCGCTACGATCCGCTGGTGAAGGGCGTGCAGGAGGCCACGGAGGCCGGCATCAAGGCCTCGGGCGTCGACGCCAGGCTCTGCGACGTGGGCGCCGCCGTGCAGGAGGTCAGTTACCAGCCAGACCGATGAACATAGAATATGTGGCCTACATCCAGCGCCTTACTGAGGACCAAAGTATCGGGAATTGCCCGTCATTTCGAAAGCTTAACTCTGTTTCATGCAGTGGAGACTTCCTTGTGTTAATAAAAAATATTATTTTATACGTTTAATAAACAATCATTTAGCTGCATTCGCCTACATAAGGTTATACAAAATACTTTGAGAATTAAATATTAACATGCAAAAAAAATTTTAGTAAAAAAATACTTATGCAAATTAAAAATGATGGATGGCTAATGATATTTTTTTCTAAATTAGTAACTATGTATAACGACTTGTAGAATTGAAATAAAACAAGTTTTCACTTATTAAAAAATGGTCTAATCTAAACCGAATTTACTAGGTACTTCGTATAAACGTGGTAGGAAATAACAGAAGGAAGTGTTCTCTTCACCCTAGAATAGGGTTAAGTTTTGGAAATTTGGAAATTTCCAACCCTTGCTGAGGATAGATGTCAAACGGCATTCCAGAAACGTATTAATTTTTAATACGGTTTTTTTTTATAGGTTATGGAGTCCCATGAAGTGGAATTGGATGGCCATGTGTATCAAGTCAAACCCATTCGTAATCTCAATGGGCATTCTATCGGACCATATAGTGAGTATAGTTGCCACATAGAAAAAGTTTTGGATGTTCAAGACTCGCCCGACGATAAGTGATGATGGGGAGTGATCTTGCCCAAATGAAACTCATTGTCTCAACTATGGTTTCCATAATCAAAACACTGTACAAAGTCAATAAATCATAACAAATTGAAACCAGTTGTGTAAACAGCTGCGTCTATGCGGCTTATATAATTTGCGGAGTAACAAGGAAATTGTTCCAATTTTATGATATGACCCTCTAGAAAGTAACGCCTTAATCTATTATATTAATAAAACGGATCACTCACGTATTTTTTACGTCGAGAAATGCCCGACATGTTTCACGGTAGTTTTATGCCTTAATCTATTAATTACAACTGAAGTTGCTTATGGGGATAACTCAGCTTAGCTTCCAGTTTTCTTTTTTAAGCATATCCAAAAATATATAACACTTTCAAAGGGGACGCCACTGCTGTTTAATATGACAAAACGCAGTATACCTGTATACCTATGATTTGCCGCAATATAGCGAAGAGTTACTATTATCGTGCCTTAAGTCCGCCGTTTATTGAAAGAGTAAATAAATAATGTAATGTTATATTTCTGTTTGGGTTTTATTGTTTAATACTTAATTGATTAACAGTTAATCAACTAATTATCGTTTTCGTCAGGAATTCATGCCGGCAAAACCGTGCCGATCGTCAAGGGAGGTGAAACTACCCGCATGGAAGAGAACGAATTCTACGCGATAGAAACTTTCGGCTCCACGGGCCGTGGGCAGGTGCACGACGACATGGACTGCTCGCACTACATGAAGAACTTTGATCAGCAATTTGTGCCTCTGAGGTAAGTTACAGACTTACGGCACTTAAGTAGCGTAATAATCCTACTTACTGTTGGCCCAGCGAGCCTAAGTTGTTATTGGCCTCTGATACAAAGCAGCGCCCTCACCTAACCTCGAATGAACCACAGTTTAGTTAGAATATTTCTATTAATCTACTTAGAATCTTTAAAAATATTTACTACTGCACCAATAACGTAACGTTTGTATACGCGCCAATGTGTACCTCTCATACTAAAACTCGTTAGCCCCCCTAGCACACTAGCGTTTATCGCTAACAAAAAACTTTCGTCCCTCTTGCACACGCCTATTGCTTAGAAAGGAACGCATATTTTATGCCTGCGATAAATGCTAGTGCGTGCTAGGGGGGCCAGATTTCCGTCAAGCTAGGTATCGTGGTCTGCGGAAGCTGCGGTATCTGAATTCGGCGCAGGAAAGTGCGTGGCCATTCTGTAGGCAATACTATAATGTATTCTGTGCCAATTGTTGTCATTAAATATTCTTTAGTCCACGCGATCGACGTCGTATGTGATAGATTAGATTATCACAGGGTTATACTAATTTACCCCTGTCTCTCCTATTATTTTGAACTGGCAACATTATACTATCTTGTTTAGTTTCTGATAATGTTGCCAGTTCAAAATAATAGGAGAGACAGGGGTAAATTAGTATAACCCTGTGATAATCTAATCTATCACAGGCAAAATCTAGTATAATAATATTTGAGTTCTCACTTCCAGGTTGCAATCATCGAAGCAACTGCTCAACTTGATCAACAAGAACTTCAGTACGCTGGCCTTCTGCAAGCGCTGGCTGGAGCGCGCGGGCGCGTCTCGCTACGCTATGGCGCTGAAAGACTTGTGCGACAAGGGCGTCGTGGACGCCTATCCGCCGCTCTGCGACATCAAGGGCAGTTACACCGCGCAGTTTGAACACACCATCCTGCTGAGACCCACTTGCAAGGAAGTCATCTCGCGCGGCGACGATTACTAACGCGTGCTGCGTGAAGTACTGTCTCGCCTTGCTGGCTACATCGGGCCGCCACGCCGTACTAATACGCGTAGTTACTGCAGGAGCAAGGTGGCGGTTTGTGCACCGCGTCTCTGTGTGTAACAATGTGCGTATGGGAATCCTCAGCTTTCCGTCAATCTTGGCGACGGGACTGCGGTATCTGAATTCGAGGCAGTGCTTGGCCATGATGTATCACTGTACTGTACTATTATATATTCTGTGCGGCTGGCCGTGGCATGCACTGCGCGTGACACTAATTCTTAATAATCTCGTCGTCTAATTATGGACTGACTTGCTGGGATATAAATAAAGGCCTAGTAGAAGCGACACTTATTCTCACCAGTTTTCATGATGTTGACATTGTCAAACGAGAAGAAGTGACACTTCAAATAGTCCTTTTTCGTATGGTATTAGTGTTCTTGGAGTACCGATCCAATGAATGGCACAGCGTGGAGGGGGATAAAGAGTCTATTCTATTAGGTCTTCAGTCACATAATTTTCACGCAGCCTCCTTACCACGACTCATTGTGCCGGCTCGAGTAGCCCTTTGCGTGGTTTTGCGGCGTTATACTCTGAAAGTAGAACCTTTGAATAAAGCAATTTTCGAATAAATACCGTGGCTACACGGACAAGACTGTAAGCGCCTCTGCACTCTTTTAACAGGTTGCTCTTCATTTAAAAACGAGAACCAAAGCCACATTTACGTTTGAAACTTCATCAAAAAAAAGCACAACAAGGAGAAGATAAGTACTTCATTAGGTAACGTGTTTTAAACTAGGCAAGGAATAAAATGTAACATTGATTTGTATACTTTATGAAGTGTTTCGACAATTGTTTTCATGTTTGTTTAATATTGTGCAATGGTGCAGGTAAATCACGATATAATCGGGGATTTATGATCCATAATAAAAGTGTTAAACGCAATGGTGTGCTGTCAATAGGCAGCACTCTTTGCGAGCTTATTTTACTCAGTATATTAAAGTGCGAAACGAAGGCTTCGCAGCAATTTTGTCAATAAATCAACTTTATTTGAAAAGATTTTTTATTGCATTGATAAGATAAATAAATACGTAACTACTTTTAAAGTAAAACCTACTTTTAGACGATTAGGCAATAGTTTAAGATCAAGCCTCATTCACTCGATCTTCGATCTCTTGATCTCTTTGAAAATCTTCGGCCTCATCTTCATTTACGATCAGGTGAGATGGTGAGATTGAAGCCAAACGCAAACCCATATCTTATATAATAAAAATGGTATCTGAAATTTGATATCTTGTCAGTGACCACGAGACAAAAAACGACCAATAGTTAATTGCAATTGACACGCAGTCTGGTTTGTCAAGGAAAATACAGGGCTCTACTACCGTAGTTTCATGTTACGCTATATAATAAGCGATATTTTTTGTTCCGTACATTGCAGTCAGTATGGAAAAATAAATTTGTAATTTTAACCCTTTGTAAGTCATAATCAAAAACCGTACCTCGAATTAAGAAACTGGAAACTGAATGTCTAATTTTCGGACATGACGTTGGTAGTCACAGGAATGGGGATCATGGGCTAGAATGAAAACAATAAAGAAATTGCTACGCTTTCAACTTTAATTTAGTATTTTATAAGAAGAAATGAATCACTATAGTAATCACTCAATTTTGCAAATATAATGGTTACATCATAATTTACGTTAAGTATACATTGTAAGTTGCATAGTACAAAAACCTTCCAACTAGCATGAGGTAAAAATGTATAAAACTGCAATTTATAATATGAATACATAATACTACATGACATTTCACTACCTGCCCCTACCGACGATATCTGCGCGATAACGATCAAGACATTCTTACCCCCGACATAAATAGAGGGTGTTTATAAATCAAAAGCTTTTGCATGTCAGCCTGCTGTGTAGAGTTGTACTCCAAGGACTCGTTTTGTATGCATAACATCACTTTGAAGTGTGCATTTATAATTATGAGCAGAGCTGATTCTTAGAGCGACGCGTTTAATCAATATTACTTATGTTTTTTCAAAGATGTATCACGTTACTGTTTGACGTCAGGGGATATCAGAATTTTATTCTTTACATCATTTTAGCGCAATACTGTAAATCTTAAGACCGAGCCACACCGATGCGTTACGCGCGTAAAGCTGTACAAAGCTAGTTGGAGCCGAGTACGCGGTCGGTGTGGCATGGGCCTTAAATCGTGTATCGTTTAATCTCAACAAAATTTCTGTTTAGTTATTCGCTGTAATTTTAGTCCAGATATATCACTTTAGAATCATCAATGTTACAGAAACCTAACTTTCAATACGAGTAGATCACATAAATCGGGCCCCGTCTCAAACATTTATTCGCTGTACTCACACAGTGATGCTAAAAATAAACATCTGTTGACAAGTAACTTATAATGAATTCATCAAACATCAAAAAATAAATTTCATGAAACGCGACTTAGCCAGGATCTGAGACGAGTACAAGGCTGTTTACAATAACAAGTAATTGATTGAAAATTTGAAATGTTAACCCACTGGCTTCGAAGCCCAAACACGATCCTGGTCGTCCTACCGTCAGACAGTTAATCTAGTTATAATACTATCATCATATTTACACTGGGATATATAATGATTTAAATACTTAATTTGCAATAGGGAAATCTTATTCCGTCTCAATTTAGTATAGAAAAGTACATGACTAGATTTAAATATGTTATACATGCCAACTATAAAATAGTCATAGTTCATTAAAAACATGTCAGATTTTTATTCCTTTTCTATGAAGCAAATCCTTCTAGATATACATAACCATTGAAAATATATAGTAGGTACCACAAACTGAAATCCCCAATTAAAATAACACACTAACTGAGAAGCAATATTCAAAGCATTTAGCATTTCTTACCATTATTGCAGAGAGTTGATTAACTCTATTGTAAAATGCTATCTCATACTAATATTATCGCTATTCCGAGGTACAATTACAGGCCAGTAATCATAATGATCGCAGCACATAGTTTCAAGAACCCTGCGTGTCTGAAACAGAGCATCAGTGACCCTGGCCGACGATAATACAATAAGCCTGGCCTTAACGCGCTACCGATCAGCTAATTCTATCGTTATTAATCCATATAATAAGGGAATTAGTACGTAGCACCTATTCACTAAAGTATCCTAGTTTTCTTTATAAGTGTAACTTGGTATAACTGACAATGCCACATTACTTCAATATTATTTTTAGTTTAATTCTATCTAAATCAATACAGCCAAACTGAAACAAAATCAATAAATACTTAAAAATTCCCATACTATTTGTCTACATCAATAATAATTAGAACTGAGTAATTACACATTCAACTAAATTACAATCCCTTATACCGAACTGGTAAAGTATCACAGAAATTAACCATACCTAGCTAAACTATCATGTCTTCAGTAATAATTAACATTACTACTGGAGTTGGTCAAAATTTATATTATCTGTTGAAGGACTAAGTACAGTTAAAATTTTGTAAACGCCACAGGATACACTTACAAAATTAGGCTACAACGTAAGCCTCGTACATTACATTAGACCACTTAGCATGCGGCATTGGTGCTCGAGTATATGGTGTTTTCATTGTAATATCGTTGTAAGATCATCAGACTGCTGTATACATCTAAACTAAACTATATATTTCCAAAATGAAAACACATCTGTTTCATCGACACCAAAATCCTAGAAGGAAGCGCATATCAAGTTTAAGTAATAATAAACCCATAATTTATTAAAAAATCCTATGAAACACAAACTAAACTAGTTACTCATATCGCCTATCATTTGCAAGCAACACCCAAAGAGTAAAAATAAATTATGGAATATTCACAAAAAATGTGTAACACGACATATCATTAAGTATATTTTAAAATTAAAATGTCTAGAAAATTACCTGGGGCAGAAGACTTACAATAATGTTTACTGGAGATTTAGTAGGAGTTTTGAAGTTCCTGCGTGTCTCCGTTGACAATACTGGCGGCGGTGAAGGGCCAGTTGTATATGGACTGCAGCGGCACGTGCAGCAGCTCCACTAGGTACCGGTAGTTCGGCTCTGCAAACGTACATTAAGTAATTGACTCTTAATTGAACCACACATGACAAAAGATTCAGAGGAATAAAGATGGAAGGTGATAAATGTGGTGTTCGAATGACATAAAATTGTTTTTTTTATATACCACAGGAAGGCAAACAAGCAAGTGAGCCACCTGATGGGAAGTGATCACCACCGCCTATAGACATTAGCAACATCAAGGATATTGCAGATGCGTTGCCAACCCAGAGGGCTAAGATGGAATACCTCTTGTGCCAGTAATTACACCGGCTATCTTGCTCTCCACGCCGGAACACAACAGTGCAAACATTGCGGCTTATCGGCTAGATTAGCAAGCAAGATGGTGGAATTGGATGGACTGGGATAATGGCGGGTCGTGGTGTAAACTGACTGAATTGAAATAGGCTTCAAATAGAGTTCTGGCATATGAATAAACACCTTAATACGCTTTATTCTTTCACTCGTTTTTTTATTAATGTTGACCGCGTGGAAGGGGATGTAACGCTTAATTTAATAAGTAGTCTAAATGGTGTAAGCGTGCAGTTCCCACGAAGGACATTTGCAATGAATAACTGCGCGTAAAGGGAGTGAATTGGCGCTTTTAAGGGATCGTAGTCAAACTAAGAGCCCTTATAGTTTCGCTATGTTCGTCTGTCTGTCTGCGCGTCACACTCACTTTTTCTCGTATACTATCAAAGTTAGAAAATTAAAATTTTGCACACATCTTCAAAGGTATTTTTTTGACACTTTAAAAAACAACAGTATTAAAAAAACAAAACAATACAAAAATGTATGTTCAAATAATACACATACTTTTATATTAAAATAAAACTTTTGGTTGCCACCTCTTATAATCTCTGACGCTCTTTGCGGTCGACCACATCACCTTACGTAACTTAAAGAACGGTACTGAAAAATCCTAGAAACAATTGTAATGCATGTTAACATGTCTCACCATTTTCTGGATTGATGAATCCTTTCCTTATCAAGAAGTCCAGCAGAACCGGTGCACTAGTGGTTTTGAACTGCGGCGTGAGCGCTCTCTGAATACACTCCTGGGCAGTCAACAACTCAAAACTCTCGACTTCGCCATCAGCGTTTTGCGGGACAAAGTCTAACGGCAGTTCCAGGTCGTACACATATTCCGTATTTGGAAAAAGCCCCCTCTCACTCTCAAAGTAGAAGCTGCAATGGAATATCATCGTGAGGCAACAGGCACTACGCTACGCGCTAATTGGCTCGGTCAGTTTAAGGCCGGGCTATACAGGAAGCCTATGCAGCACGGCTCCGGGCACACGCCGGTTGCAATTAAGATGGCCATGGCTTGCGTCGCGAGCACGTAACGCAGCTCTACGAAGTGAGCTGGAACCGTGTTGCAGACGCATCCGGTCTGGCCTGGCCTTTAAGGTCCCTTTTACTGTTTTTTTTTATTTACTACTGTTTGCAATACCTAATCAACGTATAATTAATGACGTACTACAACCTATTCTAGTTCTGTTTTGAGAGTTGTTTGCACAATAGGTGTGAGTAAATCATCAGCAACACAATTATTTTTTTCATTTAAAGAGCAATAAAGGGGGCTTATAGCCACTTTGTAAGAGCATTGGTGGCCTAGTGGCTAGGGAGGTGGACTCCTACGTGATCGTGGTGTACCGAGTGCGATCCCCGGTGGGCGCCATGTACCAATGACTTTTTCTTACTTATGTACATTACCTAAACACTAGTAACCAATTTTCTTACGCTGAGGGAAAAAATCGTGAGGAAACCTGCACATTCATGTAAATTATGTCTAGTTTCCCTGTAACAGGAGTTACGGAGGTCAAATGGCAGTCGCGCCAATGTAATAACCTAACCTGCCAAATCTGGGATCATGGTCAACGCATACCGCGAACTAAGAAACGGAAAAAGCGCTAGGAGAAAGATGAGCCACTGGTCTATTCCAAATAGTTACTTTATTAGTTCCATTCATATAGTCCATGTAGTCCCATTACGGAAAACATATTCGTTAAATGTAAATACTGGGGAAAAGTCTAACTAGTTCCATCAATGGAACTAGTCGGAATAGACCGAACCACTCTGTATGGCTAGGATGGCGCGCATCAGTGTGTCTAACTAGCCCAGTAAGAGAGGTGCACTGAGTGAAAAGCGAGAAAATACGCACGAATGCTAGTCGTTTGAATAATGATAACATATTATAGTCACTATTCAAATTTAAGGTTTACAAAGAACTTCCTCATTTGCTGTACTCAAATGAGGAAGTTCTAGTCATAAAAATTACACTTGTGTGTATTTTTAAAGTTATCACCATCCTACCTGACACAGCCAGCTGGTACCAACTTCTTTACCAAATCTCCTTCCACAGACGCCTCTTCAGCAGCTTCTTTGATGGTGGTCTCTAGGACTCCATAGCCCACTGCAAGCCCTCCACTCACAAAGCAGTCCCACTTACCTAAATAAAAGTAGGTCAGGTGAGTACAGTAAAAACAAAAAAGTAGCCAGTAACTAACTAACTAGTTGGTAATGTGCCGAAACTGGAAAACGCAAGGCACGGAATGCTGATGTTGCAGGTTGGAGTCCCTGCTATTACCCTAATTTTTCTTCGTGTTGTCATTATCATTTAAAAAAATCTGAAGTAAATTTCGATTACGAAAAAAAGTAGCCTGTAAAAGAAATTATAAAGTTTTTTTATTGATGGTATTTTATTTTTGCATTGCTTTCTCACCCACTTGATAAACAAGATAAACAAACAAGTGCAGCAAGTTAAACGAAAAGCTTGTCAAAAGGAAAGGCACTTGGTATTTTGAAACCACCTCTTAAATGTCCTTATTTCAAAATCCCACTCCATACAATTGATCTTTGTTATTTTTTAACAGACTGCTGCCAGAAGGGAGGGTTATGTTTATCGTGTGTATGTTTGTATCTATATGTATATACACCCTGCAGCTTAAAAAACTTGACAGATTTTAACTTGTGAAATGGAAGTCCTATATAAAATTTTAATATGGCATCTGCAAATCAAAATAGAGGTGGTGGATATCTTTTTCGTTATTTTTATAATATGGGTAATTGAGTACAATACCTTCACAGATGTTTCTACTACACTGCTCAAACAAACCTTTTTTGGATTAGGTTTGTTTTTCTCTTTTCAATTATTAATTTTTTTACACAGTCAGGTTTTTCTTTTTCTTTTCATAATTTATTTCACAGCTGTACATTACGGTTTTTAAAATGTATGATTATTTTTTATATAGTTATTGTATTTTCATGAATCCTGTCACTGATACCAAGACTAATCCAACAACACATCATTAACCAAAATCTGTATATTTTTAAGTATTTGTGAAGTTACAAAGATCCTTGATGTGTACATTGTTACATTCATAGAGTTAAAACATATAACCCTCCATTTTGGCTTCACAATAGTCAGGTAAAAACATGGTTTATCTGAATCTGATTAGACATTCCTTGTACCATATCAAATTCTTTATCATAATATTATTAGAATGTCACTGACCCGGCCAAGTCTGTTTAGTGAAGCTCCTTTGTTGCAACCAGATGCACAGGCCTTTGGTGGGATGGTTGACATAGCCCGAGACACTGACACCATAGTTCCTGATGCCAAACAAACAGATGGCGCTCCGATCCATTTCCAGCAAACTCTCATAATAGAAAGGGGTGCTCACGCCGAAACACTGAAGTGGGTAAAAGAGAATTATGAGGGATAGCATATCAAGTGAAGTTTTTTCTATAATTGAGTTTATTGCAGCTTGTAAAAAAAGAGACACACCTTTCCTCCATAATGAAATTATAAATATCAGGAAATACTGACACAGGAATTGAGCACACAGCTTGGCAGTATTTGACAAAAACATTGGTTTGGTAAAATTCAGTAATGACATAAAAAAACATTTTTTATGCATTATTTATTCTTTCTATTTCTAAATAGCAATCTCACCTCATCACGCCAGCCTTTCAAAGCACATAGCTCGCCTTCTTTCCTCAGATTTTGTAACACATCAGCCACCTTTGCTGTTCTCTCTTGATAGTCTCTGAACGCAGGATTGAGCTCCACATATTTCCCTGTGATTCGAAATACCTGTAATGAAAAAAAGTATGCATTATTTCTATTGTATTGGCTATAGATCCAAAAAGGATATTAAATATAGTTACCTCAGGGAATCTCTGAAGATATTTCATTATATCTGGGCGAATTAGCCCTACCTGATGGCCAGCTACAATAAAAGGTTTACATATGCCTTGATGTAAACCTGCAGAAGAAAAACCCAATAAGAAAACAATCACACCCATTAAATCGTGCCTGTTGGACAAAAAATTTAAAACTTGCAGTAAACTGAGTGAACTTACCTGAAAGGTAGAAACAGTTGAATTTTTTAGCTAACTTCATCAGCTCAGAAATATTGTTCTGAAGAGAATTCATATTTTTCATAGCTTTATTGCGGAACAAAAGAATACATCAATGGATCCTAAAACTATTTTATTGCACGAATCGATGTCGATTCACGAACTTATTAAGGTCAAATTAGTTCAAAGATTTTCTTTCAATTTTTCGCCATAATTTTCTTCAAAGCATTTACAGTTACTACGATGTAATTAACTTCACAAATACATAATGAACACTAAATCTGTTTTCGAAACCAATAATACAATGAATTGGTGGTTACAAATGGTATAAATATGTATGCAAATTATGATTTACGAGTCTTTAACTTCTAATAAGTCTCTTCACTTCACTTCTCAAGCGCAACTACATAGCTTTACGTTTACGTTATTAATTACGTTTCCAACGTCAGTGTCACAAAATGTCACAGACACAACAACAGCGGAGTAATTCGCGCGCTAGTAGAGATGAAATCACATTCGAGATGTGTCAAAAAGAACTGTCAAACTCTCAGACTAAGAATCTTGGTCTTAGGTCAAGTCATGGTCAAACGTAGAAAGAGAATGATGGTCAAATCCTCTGATGAAGTATGTCAAATCCGTCAAATCCCTTTGAAATCTGTATTTTTTTCAATTTAACAGCGACTTGCACCTATTAATTTGCAGGTTTTACTACCTTGACGCACACAAAGGAGACCATTTTGACAGCTTTGGCTATGTACATTTGACAAGTGCTGAGGCTACATCCATGCTTTAGTCCTTCATCCAAGATTTAACCATTAAATACTCAAAGGATGCACATTAACCACAATACTATATGGACAAACTGATTATTGATATACATACACCTGCTATAGTAGCATGCTAGCGTTTATCGCGCACATAAACGCTTTGGTCCCTCTCGGACACGCATACTCGTTAGAACGGGATAAATGCTTTATGTCATCGATAAAAGCTAGCGTGCACAGAGGTGAAGTGATTCTTTTTTGACACGCTTTTTCTTGATGGGTAAAATCGTTGGAATAGAAGCAATATATTTTTGTATCATCATTTATTAGGCCTTATAAAGATGGATTCACAATGCAAAGGTGCAAATGAAGCGATCGTTTCAAAAATTTTAATTTAGCGTCGATAAATGGCTACGTTTTGCCTTGTTTTATCGCTTGCTTCTTTAAATTATGAACCCACCTCAATTAATCGTAATTCATCAAAATATAGAAGGTCCTATTTTTATGACACGACTGTGTGGGTTCCTTTGTCTTTTCCTGGGAGAATAAATTCAAAAAGGAAATTAATGACAGATAAAACAATGAGCATTATTGTATTCCTGCCCCTCTAGCACACTAGCGTTTATCGCTGACATAAAGCATTCGTCCCTTTCGCACACGCAAGCTGGTTAGAACGGGATAAATGCTTTATGTCATCGATAAAAGCTAGCGTGCTAGGCCCCCTGCATGCATAAACAAAACGCAAAAAAATAATCTTGTTGACGTTGTTGTAAGGAAAAGACGAAATTTACAGATCATTAATTCAATTTATGCTGTTTAATTGTATCCTGTACATATTTATGTAGTTGGTGAACAATGGCAACAGAAAGTTATGGAGTAATCAACGACATAGCGCAAGTTTTTCGTCCTTATGTTCAAAACGTATACCAGGATCTAAAACTAGGCAAGTTAAATAAACTTTTATGTCCTTTATCATGCTACCTACATATTATTACCTGACTTCGGATCAGTATAATAATTGCTAATTGGGCTTATTTCTAGGATTGTGTAAAACTAAGGTAGACGTCGAAAGGGTTTCCGGCGCCGCTGAAGGCGCGGAGAGTCAATTTCGATTAGTTTTACCGTACTGTTCAAAGAAGTTGAAATGGGAAGTTATTTTTGATGCTTCCTCCCCGTGGTTCGCGCCAGACTTCCGATTCGACGATGAGTCATTTCTGAATAATCTTGATGAAGACTTTCTAGAAGAAAAAATTCCAAGTCTCTCTAAATGGAATGAAAACGACCCTACAGCGTTAAGTGGTGTCATATCAGAAATGCTTAGTCTGTATAAGATTCACCAGGTTCGTACTTATGATGTTTTATCAGAATGCCAATATTTTATGACCAACATGATATTATTTTAAGTTCATTAAAATAAACATTATTACAGATAAGAAAGCTAAATGAAGATGAAAGCTCTCGGGCTTATTTTGAGTACAGTGCACTACTTGGTGATGCACTCACGTCTGAGAAGGACATAGAGGTGTGGGTGGGCAGCCATGTTGTCGAGTTTCTGATAAGGCTCAATGTGGACACCTCAAGATTACCCGAGTTGTTTAATGAAAGGTAAACATCAACACAATTATGCATCCTTGACAGCACTACCCCTAACACAAGGTTTGCTTAGTTTGGGACTAGGACAATTGGTGTAAATTGTCCCAAGATATTTATTATATTTTACTACACTACTGAGGCTCCTGACTATCAAAATTATCCCATATTATTTTCTTTATCTTGTCTGTTCTCATTTGATACTATCTTATTGAGCACCCAATTAGATTTTTCTGTTTTTTGTTGAGGTTTGCTGATGAAGAAAGCCTATAGGCTTTAAGTCCGCTATTTGTACAGGGTAAATTTTAAATGCTCTCTTGCCCAAACTTATAGCATTAAATAAACCATTTTAGCTCTACCACAAAAAAAAATACATTAGAAATATGTATTATTTTTCTTCAAGTCAATTGGGCCACTATAATTACTTACACTTCTGTTCTTTATTACAGCATTGAACAAAACCCCGGCATTGACACTGCATTGCTCCTTGTGAGGTACCCTAATTCCACCAATGCAGAATTAATTATGTCACCTTTACTTACCAAGTCACTGGGCAACATTTCACTACCACCGTACGTACCACAGACATTATTATATATCTTGCGACAAATTAGTTTAGGTATGCTATTGATGTCAATTTAAAATTGCCTAAATGTTTAGATTAAAAGTAAGAGGAAAAAGGTAAAGTAACTATTGTTAATGCCTTATGACTTGCTGCAAAGCTTAATCCCTTTTTATTATTTATTAAAAATAGGACATATTGATTATGCAAATAAATTGATTAATGTTACAGAATGCATCAATCTGGGGTTCTAATGGATTATGTCCCAATGGTGACAGAGTTGTTGAATAACAAAGTAAGTATGTCATGAAAATAAGAGAAAACATTACTAATAGATATTGTTGATTTCCAGATTTCTTTTTTAAGATAATTTAAAAATGTGTTTGCGATTGTGCATTGTAATATTTTTTTTTAGATACAAGCAATTTTGAACAACGAAAAATTGAAGAGAGAACTACTAGCCCAACTTATCGTGAAATATGAAGGTGCAGTGCTGGAGCATGATGCCAACAATGCATCATTCTTATTTGAAATGAATGATTTTCACTGGATACTCCAGATAGATATAGGTAATTGAAAACAAACTCAGAGGAACGAATATAGATTACTGAGCTAAAATAGATAAAAAAATGTTTACATAGGTAAACTTTAATATAGATTAAAGTTAGAATCCAGTCCTTTTTTTGAGCTACTTATCTGCATCCCAAGATATTCAGATCTAGGAGGCCCGAAAATCCGTTATTTTTGAGATATCTGGTTTACAATGTTTCAAATTATGTTGAAAAGTATTCTATAGACTGATTCTAAAGCATAAATTTCCCTACAAATGTAACCTAGTTATTTGCACAATTTACTGCAAAACAAAACCGCAAAGACTGTTAAGTACCCATCTGGCTTTACAGATGTAATAGGTTTCTGTGACAGATTGGTCACATAACTTAGAGACTTAACACATTAACTGCCACAGAGTGCTACGTGCTACGCTCGTAGCCAGGGTTTCCCGATGTGTAGCGAAAAACCCCCCCAAACAGAGAACTCACCTAGCGAGTCTGTGGCACTGAATGTGTTAAAATTTAGAGCAATTTTTTTATCTCTTTTTCGAGCCTCATTGATATAGATAGACTATATACAAAACAGATTCAGATTTATTATGTTTTGCCCAAAATCTATAAAGAAAATAAAATTTAAAATAAGCACATTTTAATTTGTACCATACGGTCCACATTAAGGTTTAATTATAAAGATATTTATGTGATTCATTAAATGCCTCGCCCTGATAAAGGGTTAAATCCTAACAAGGATTTTTTAAATTAAAATTTTTCTTTGCCTAATTCGATGAACCGGTTAAAAGTTACAAAAATTCTCATAATTTCCATACATTTTCTTTCAGGTACAAAATTCCCTGATAAGCCGCCAGTTCTTACTCTGCGTTCAGTGTATCACAGCAGTAAAGGAAAACCGAAGCAAAAAGTGTTGTCCTCCTGCCCCTACAACAACTTTGAAGGATACATTGAACAACAAGTAGAAATATTCAAAAATGAATGCAAAGGAATATCTTCTCAAATTGTTAATGTTGACAACTAATAAAATTATAATTAAGTACTTACAGTATTCTCTTTTGTTGTTTAATTATTAAACCCCAGCACATACAAAAAATTGGAAAATAATACAAATGAAATGATTACTCAGAACTTTATTTCAACATACTTTAAAAATTTCTGCTCTTTGTGTTTTGTAAGTACGTTTTTGAAATTTCAGTATAATTCTAGCTCCTAAAACTGCCTAAACTTTTATATTATACATTCCAAGACTAATTGGAAACGAAATATTAATTGATGATATTTGAGATTGATTTTTGTAACATGTTGTTAGGAACTTCAAAATAAGTATTATTATGAAATAATCTATTAATACCTAACATGATAATAAATAAACACATCAAAATGATTTCATCACAAAGAGCTTTAACAGTGACAACTCTTGCCGACAGTAAGACTCCACAATTTCAATCAACTCTGTACTTAAGTACTGATTTAATTCATTGTCTCCGTTGATCAAAATGAAGAACCTTAATTAAAAAGGATTAATAATACTCTTAAAGTTTTAATTCCTAATTAGTCAGTTTCGAACTTTCTTCATTGTTGCCAACCAGTTCGTAGCGATACCTCATGTACATAACCTTCATTCTGTCCCAAGCATTTTCAAAGGAGTCCAGGGCAGGCCTTACATCCAGGAGGGCAAATTGGTATTTGTTGTCGAGCTCGCCCCCATCATAGTAGTCAATGACGTAACGGACATCTTTGCCACAACGGTCTACGATCCAGTCGTGACGGTCAAAGGGCAATTCGTAGCTGAAAAATAAAACGTATCTAATTCAGAACCTCCTCCAGTTTTTTAAGTAAGTTATTAAACAAAAATAAAGATTACTTTAAAAAATATTTTTTTACAGAGAAATGATGTAATTTACTATAAAAAGACCCTACACGATTATTCGTTATTTTAATGCAGTAAATGGGATTGTTAGTAATAATAAACATCACTATAATCGACGCTGCGTCACTTCGTAAGGGGTTATTCATAAATTACGTCACGTTTGTGTGGGGTAGCCAAACGTGACAGTCCGTCAAAAAGGAAAGTGTGATTAAGAGGGGGGGGGTACTCGAAATCTTATAAATCGTGTGACAATTTACGGCTGACCCCTAATCGTAGCAACCCATGTTAGTCATTTTATTTATAAACTAAAAGTGACGGAAAACGAAATTTTTACATGATTTTAGATATTTACAATAATGACAAAGTTTAAATAGTAAATTTAATAACAAAAAAATTTAGCATACTCTAGAATAATTATTATTCGTAAAGCATAACTCCCCTGCGTGCTATCGCGCACGCCTGTGTGAGGGTTATCGTTAAAGAGGTCTTGCTTCCAGAAATATAGAAATGTGGTTTGTCTAGTAACTTTCAGGATACCAAACCGTTTACGAAACATTAAGGTTTGAAGGAGAGATTAGACCTCCTTACTTGACTTACCTCCCCCCTCCCCCCCTTTGAAATCTTTACCATTTTATTTTAATGCCGTAAACGTTTATATACTATTAATAAATAATTCATTTCAAAACGAAAAACATCAAGGAAAAGAAGGCTACCTTTTTGCTGCTGGCTAGTATAATACAAAATAAAATAGCCTTTAGTATTGAGAGGAAAAAGATTACCAAACAAAAATATAAAACTAAAATACTAAATTAATGCCAACAGAGCCAACATGCTGCCTGACTAGGGGGAACCATATTGCATCTCACAACCCATCTGATCATAGTCCCAGGACTGATAGCAAATTAAATAAGAAGAAAAAATATATTGATGCTGGTAAGTAAAAAGCAAAAATATTACTTGGCCTAAAGGTAATTCTCTAGGTCCAGCTGGATTTCAGGACACTATTGACCTTTTGTAATGACTAAAATTGAAGCTTAACAAAATATACTCTTGTCCGCTTTTCATAATGAGTACTTACCCGAGCCAGGATCGTATTTGGGCCCTGGGGCTGTATTGGGTTGCTTTTCCACCAAAACTCTTGAGCCGAGGGTGACCACATTCCTTTGCATGCAGAGCTTCCCACTTCAGCACCTCGAGCCATGCCTGAAAAAATTAAATTAAATTAAAAAAGTTTTTCATATATTTCATTCTTGGTTCATGCTCTTTTGTTATTTGTTTTGTCATCCAGTTTTCATTGTATGCCAAATTTCATCCCAACCAAATAACTAAAAGTAGGTCAAAAGTTCTAGATTCATTTATACTTAGTTACATACAAGTAAAGCTAAATAAACAGTTCTTAAAAGAAAGCTTATTAAGTTACCCAATAATAAAATTGGTTTAAAAATGTGTGTTGAAATTTCCTATCCTGCTGATTTCCTAACCCTTCCAGAAGTATCGCACATTTGTAACTTGTTTTTTCATTAACGCTTTAAGTACACTTATGTGGCAGGCAGATGTTCTATCACTTTCAAATAACAATTCAACAATAAAAAACGTATTCTGTAGTGTCATTTTGTCAATTCTACACTGTCATCTCTCTAGTCAAGATTTTTGCAAATGTGTGATAACAGTTGTTGAACACTCTGACTTGTATTGCCAAAGTGGGCAGTGAAAGAGTTAACTATCTAAGTTAAGTAATTTTTTACTTGTGTCAAAAGTGAAACTTACTTGTTCATTGTTTGCATTGTGAATTTTTATTATGTCATCCATGTCTTTTGGTTTGATGTCCTCATCCTTCCAACGCCATCCCTTGCGTAGCATTGCATTCCAGAACATTTGTTGGCTTGGATACACCCAGAACTCGGTGGAGCCATCAGGCATAGCTCGAGGAATTGAGGAAACCTGACGCTGAACTGGGAGTGTAAATGGCTGGTCTGGTGCTGGTTGCTGATTGGCTGGTGGCATCTGAAATACATTTTATCGAATAATAATAAATGATAATTTCAGTTACATATTTACTTACATTTTCACAGTAATAATATAAGTATTAAATTGTGACATTCCCCCCCCCCCCTGGCTCAAAACCAGGTTGCGAATTGGTGTCACCCTTGGCTCGACTGGGTATGAAAAGGCAGGTGGAGCAGCTCACGAGCCCTCATAAACCTTGAGTGTCTTTGGCAAACAAGCGCTGTTACTCTCCCTCCACTGTATTACATACATGCAAGGTTAAATACATACAGGTATATTTAATACATGTAAGTATTTAATTTTATTGACTATTATTTAGCAATTAGTTATTTCATCGAAGAAAGAGCTTTGTTTACCATATTATAAGGGTTAATGTCATTCCCATGTTGAACTGGACAATCTGAAACCGAGCCTTTGGTCTTGTTTTCTTCTTTCTTGTGCATCGGACATTCTGGTGGCGGATTCGCACCGGTTGCGAAGTTTTTTACGTCGATGCCGGCCTCTGCAGACACCTTGTTACCCATCTTTAATACTTAAGACCAATCTTACGTAAGTTGACCTTAAGGTTGGACGAGAATATGAAACATAGTTTTCCTAAAAATAAGATTTAAAAATGAGTAAACAGCACTGCCTAATACACACATATCTTATTAATCATTTATAAGACCTTACAACAGGAAAAACTAGGCACTTTTTGAGAATTTTACGATTTTTTTGTGGTACTGACTGACTGATAAAGTGAGTGACGGCTAGTTGAGAGTTGCTAGTTGGAAATTTAAATTTTTAAACCACATGGTTTTAGTGATTTTAACTATGGCAACATTTATTTCGGCATGGGCATTTCGGTGATTGTATGCTATTTGATTTTATCCAAATTTTATCATAGATTTTATGATTTAAAGGGTGATTTATGGACAAACTTGAATGGATGAAACCAAAAAGTATTGTAATATAGAATGAGAAGCAAATTTTGTGTCACATGCTTCCAAGATGATTTGCTACCTAACGTTACATCACTTTAATTTTCGCTGCTGACTACATGACACTCAAATAACAAAAATAGGACAGCATGTGAAATAGCATAACAACCTCCTTTGGCAACAAAAAGAATTTGACAAGTGTTAAATGTTTTTTGATAAATTAAACTTGGGTCATAGACTTGGGTGGCCTTGGGTGGCCATTTAAGGGTTGTGGAGGTTGACATCACAATATCACAGATCAAAACTTACTTTAACACAAAAAGAAAAATGCAATAGGTATTTGATTTACCTTAACCTAGGTTTGTTTCAACAGCCCCATTTTTTGCCTCTATTGACAAATACTTCCTGCAGCTGTGACCATTTGTCTCTATCGCCAGCCAGCCAGTCTTATCTAAGTGCCACTCACCACAGCCTTTATCTCTTGACAAAAGAGTAAAGTGCATTATCCTGTTATGTTATACTTTACTATCTTCTATTATTACTCCATTCCTGTTATTTTAATCTCATTTCCCATAATGACTACAATGTTTCCATTTAAACATGATAAGAACATCATTGAAGTTGAATGGACAAGTGACAGATCAGAATAAGAGAAAAAAATTAAAGAACTTTTGGAGGTATTTATTATTTTAAGTATAACATAATAACTAAGTATGGCAAACTACATGCTACAAATTGTGTTACTTCTTTTTCATAAACTTTAAGTATTTCTTTGCATTAAAGTTGTCTTCTACATGTTCCGTAATTTTAACCTTTTTCCTTGGTTTCCTTTTATGTAATCTGAGTTTCCTTTCTTCCTCTGTTAGTTGGGACAAATCTAGTGGAAGCTGCAATGAAATAAACAAAAACATTTATTTATGTTTATAGTGCATATAATTTCCTAAGCATCAAACTCTAACATCAAATTTACACCTGCTTCCATTAATCAATCTCACATGTTGGATATTGGACATTATTTTAATAGTGTAAACCATTTAAAACATGCTTCAGAAAGTAAAATTTCATAAATCTATTCATATATTATAATTGAATAGAATCAGTAGAAATCTATAACCTTCTAAACATTACAATTAAGTCCTTTATTAAGCACACAAGTACCTTAATAATTTTCCTCGGCTCTTGATATCTTATATTGAACGAAGATCCATCCGATAAAACTACTGTAGTTGGATACATTCTTGTGTAAATTTCTCTGTGTATCTTCGTCACTTCAGGTATATTATTACTTAAACATCTGTTGAATGAATAGTTCAACAACTGTATCCTAGTGTTCAGTAGCAGACGTAAATTCATTATGATATTTTTATCAAACGGCTTTATAGTATTAATTTAAATTTATTTAAAATCCTCTTTTTTCCCAAATCTGGGAGGTTATTTGGGTCGACTTTTGAAATGTCACTTGACAGCTGACACATTTTTTTTAGTTTAACGTAATGCATCTTGGATGAAGGACTAAAGCATGGATATAGCCTCAGTACTTGTCAAGTCTACATAGCCTATATCCATGCTTTAGTCCTTCATCCAAGAGTAAAACCTGCAAATTAATAAGAAAAACGTAGAGTATACTACCTTAATGTATACATTACCATAGCCAAAGGTGACCATTTTGTCTATTGGTCGTGTACAGGGTGTCAATTGAAGAGGAGTTTAGAGTATGTAGTCATCTCTTTTTGACACATTGTATTGCCATTTAAAGTAAAGAGATCAGATAATAAAATATCGCTTTCAATTTTAACACTCCTTCTATGTTGTACTATTTCTATGTAATGCATGCTTTTTGGCCGCGTTCCGAATTAGTAGGCATCGCTCACGTTTTTGGACCGAATCACACTCAAGATTTGACTTACATCGTTCAGTAAATAAAATTCAAATTCAATCAAATCAATTTGTTCAAATTGTTTACGCCTGGCAATGTTAACAACCAACGATAGGAAATTTAAACATACGACTGACTTAAAAAGCTTGTATCCAGAGCTGGGAAACATTTCAAAAAAAAAACCTCCTCTAGTGTTGCCGTAAGTCTGCATTTATCCGTCTTTAATCAATTTTCAAGACAGAATTCAGATTAGCATTAAGTCTTTATACAAATTGCTCTTAAAAATAATAATCGAAAACATTTTAATCAACAGCTTTGTTTTTTATTAGTTAGAGATACAGATTTTCCATAAAATTTTTTTTTGAAAAAAGTGAAAAAAATGGAATTACTGTTTCTTTTCTACATCAAGCACAGAATAAAAAAATGATAACTTCAAAATAACTTGGCAATATTGGCAGCGGCATCCAGTGTGACCATATGTGGCAGGATCCTGCCTTTTTGGCAGGATTAGACCGTCATTTTGACTTCTGGCAGGATCGGTTGAAGTTTTCGAAATATGGCAGTATTTGGCAGGATAGCAATATAAGCTGGCACATTTGGCATTATAGCCTTAGATTGGGTTGGGATTGGGCCATTGATCAACCAGAGACAGCCATTGCCGCGTTTTTGCGTTTTTATCGCTCATAAACTCTAATTGTGAACCCAGTCTTAAAGGAGTAGGTTGCAGTATCGACATTGGAAAAAAAGAAACTTAAAGAACTCTGTTTTGGCTTAGAGTTTATAAATATTCTTAGTTTTCGTCGTCTATGGTTTTGGGGATTTCCCTTAGCATTTCTTATTGTATTTGTAGCTCATTCAATTTTCAACAGTCACTTGTTTTCTTAATTAGTCGGAAACACTACACATTTATTTTCATTTAAGATTTCGTGTTTTGCTGATTTATCATGAAACGCAAATATGGAGGATTATATCGCCCAGAGTGGGAGCAGAATCCGGCACTTTCGTCCTGGATAGCTAAAGTGAAAGATGAAGATTTTGTATTTTGTAAAACATGTAACTCGAAATTGGCGTCTAGGTTGTGTGTAATAATTTAATTTCTTCCCTTTTTCTCCTTGAATTTAATTGTTTTAAGTAATAGTATAAAAAAATATGTGTGTATCAATTTTAAATCTTAAAAATTTTTGGCAGGTTTTCGACATTTTGAGCATAGGAGTTTGGCAGGATTTGTCAGTTTTCTTGCCTAAGTAGGGCAGGATCTCTAATTTGAAGTTGGTCACACTGGCGGCATCGTCAACAACCAACAACGCTCAAAGCTCAAAACCGGGACTCGGACCCACGCCTATATTTTTTTATTTATTTGTAACATTTTATGTAGGTAACCGGAGGTTTAAATGTAATCAAATGTACCGCAAAAGTTATACTAAAGTAGTGCATACTGTGAATAGTTTTAAGTCAAAGTGAATAATTTCCTCGACGAATAATAAAGAAGTGGATATAAAATAATGGGTTGCGCGCAAAGTGAAATTTCACCCCAAGCCCAAAATGAAACTCCGAAGAAAGGTTGCACGGACGTTATTTGGCTGGTTATTTACATAATATTTTGGGTTCTGATGGTAAGTGACAAAAGTTATATATTTGAAAAACCTTCATAATATTTATACAACAAGTGGGAAAGTTTTATAACTCTTATTTTTTTGTTTAGCTTATTATCGCTGCCATATCCTTCGTGTATGGAAACCCGCTTCGTCTAATAAACGGATTTGATTCTTTTGGAAATACTTGCGGAGTCAAAAGTAACCAGAAGCATATAGATTTCCCTCTAGCCGGTATCAGTACTGTGGACAAGCCATATCTCTTTTTTCTGGACTTGAAGGAACTGAGAAGATCCATTAAAGTATGTGTTAAGAAATGTCCAAATAAAAAAATGGAGTCTTTTGCTGACATTCAGAAGTTTTACCGTGAAACTGAATCAAATCTGTGCACCTACGATGTGAACTTGAACACTGTAGTGAGCACTCCAGAACTGCATAGCATCACCGGACCCTGCCCCACTCTGCCAGTCTACGAGTCGTTTCCAGTGCTGCACAGATGCTTCCCAAAGTCTGTCCACGACTTAGCAGGGAAAGTGTTCACAGACTTCTATGACCTGCTGAACAGCTGGGATACTATTGAACAGATGCTGACAGATCTATATTCATCATGGAAAGAAATGATAATCTGTGTGATTGTAGCATTCTGTAAGTTTATAAATTTTTTTTTAACATTTAGTATTAGACTCGAGAGATCTATGCTACCTTATTTATATGCCTCATATTATGCCATTATTCTATTTGGCTTAGCAACCTGCCTCTTGAATCTAGTTCGAGCTGTCACTTGTACTCTCGACTCAAATGTCCTGTCAATCGCGCAAAGGTTAACTGGAAGAGATCCCTTAAAGGGATAAGTTCGCCTTTGTACATGTTATTTATTTTCTTGTAAATTGTTATTTTTATTATTATGTGCAATAAAGAGTTTTACATACATACATACTTGTAACTTGGGTTACCATACCATCTGACAAGCATTTTATGGTTTAAATAGGTACCCAGAGCTAGGCTGAGATACCTATTTTTTTATATACACAAGTTTGTGGTTCAGCCTTTAACAATAAAAAGATTGTTTACATCATTACATTATTTCCTTACATTTTGTGCTAAGAAATAAAGTACACCTTGTGTGTTTCCTGTTACTTGCTGATCTAGTTATTTGTGTGGGAAGCCTGACTCATCACTCAATTAAATATGACATCATACCAACCTTGTGTCAGTCTGCTAGTTTACATGAACTGAATTGTTTATAAAAGTATGACCTATTTTAAGATGGCTAAGTAATTTAAAACAGCTATTAAGTAAAATTATGAAGAGGAAATTAAAGTCAAATGTCAATATGAAATTATATCTTTAGTAAGCTTTCTTTATTTTGCATGTCAATGAATCATACATAACAAAATTTTAAGTTAATCCGACCACTGGAAGTGGTTCAAATTTCACCTTTTTTTTTAAAGATTAAGAACCACTGTATTTCTATTTGCAATTTATGTTTTTTGTATTATCATGAATTTATATACACACATATAATTCAGACACAGAACACAGGGTAAGCTAAATAAGCTTGTGATTAATAAAATCTTTATCTTTACATAGTATAAAATAAAGCGGCTATCCCTTCCTGTCTGTCCCCATATCTTTGGCCGCGTAAACCACTCAGCGGGTTTTGATACAATTCTAACTGACATATAGAGGTTTTTAGTATGGAATATTTTTTTAAGTGCAATTACATCCTTATTGTGTACCCATACATAGTCAGGGCAGGTTGCTAGTAATAAATAAACAATGTAGTTCAATGAAATATTTTCTGTTATGTTTTTATTACATTAAAAAAAAGATTTCCTGCTTTAAAATGGGTAACATTGTGGTCATAATCAACATAACTAATTAGTAGGTATTATTCATTAGGAATACAACGATTTAGCCATTATGATAAGGATTCAAATTGTTATTTATATGTTTGCATTACAATTATTTCTTTAAATAATTGAATGAACTTGATAAATTAAATACATTCATTGTTATGTAAAATACATTTGCCCAAAACCCCAAGAATTTCAGAAAAAAATTAAATTTTGAAAATAAGTCCAAGGCCTGAGACGTGATTAAGACTTGATACACCAATTTCATGAGATTTTTGAAATATAATCATAACTTATTTATTCTAACAAGATATTTGTAGTCATTTTGTTCTTCAGTTTGTTTCAGAGTGTTCAGTGTGAAGAGCTGTGTAATCGTAATATTTTAATTTTATATTTTTTTAATTTTCAGTATGTTCCCTGCTCATGGTGTCTATTCTCCACTTACTGGCTACTGTTGTATCTTGGATTTTCATGATAGTAGTCTCTATTGTGAGCGTGGCCGGTACCTGCCTCCTGTGGTACACATACTATGAGATTAAATCAGGGAAACAAAGTTTTGCTGAATCCTTGTACTTATCAGTAAGTGGACCTTGTTCTTGTAGTATTTAAATATTTTAATATTCTTGTACTACCTATAACAAATGGCGAATCCTTTTTCGCATGTATGACAACTTGCTAAGTTTTTAAGAACAATATACCCTAAAAATAAGGGGAGTAATAAAACTTTGTCTGATAAATAGCTGTGACAAAACTGTCGCTCATTCCTTATGAACGCATAATTACCCTTAATAACTAAGGCGGCCAGCGTTACCCGTAATTATAACTGATCAAATTAAAATGGAAAAAAATTGATGACTGTGGTTCATGCTATGGCTATGACTAATATTTCGTATGCCATCATTGGCCTATAAAGCAACAATTGATCTTTAATGTTATGTTTAATTCACAATGTTTATTTTCAGGAAACCCTTAAAAATGAGACTGCATTTCTCTGGTACTCAATTATTGCTACCATAATTACAGTAAGTTGAATTGTATGTAGGCATTATGTTCTTATGACTTGAGTTTTTTTTCACTGTAACCTGTTTTTTTTTTAGGTGATTCTACTACTTCTCGTGTTTGTGATGCGCTCGCGCGTGTCGTTCTTGGCGGCCTTGTTCAAGGAGACAGCGCACTGCCTCGGCTCCATACCGACACTCTTCCTGCAACCTATAATTACATTCTTCTTCCTAGTACTCTTCTTTGCTTTCTGGTCAATTGTTGTAGTAAGTATTACCAGCATTGGTAGCACTAGCGTTTATCACAGACAAAGCATGTGCCCCTTTTGTACCTGCCTAGCTAGTGTCCTTTATGTCCGTGAGAAAAGCTAGCGTGTTAGAGCTTCAACATTCATAGCCCACCAGGGGTGCAATTTTTGAATCTCACCAGGTGACTAGAGCTCACCAAAATGGCCGAATCGCTATGAATAGCGGCTATTTTGGTGAGCTTTGGTTACCCAGTAAAATTCAAATGCAATTTTTGAATCTCACCAGGTGACTAAAGCTCACCAAAATGGCCGCATTTCTATGAAAAACGGCCATTTTGGCGAGCTTTAGGTACCCGGTGAGATTCAAAAATCGCACTCCTGGGCGAGTATTCGGACGTTTTCACCGCCGTCACTCTCGGCGACAACCTGCAGATGAAATATTTAAGAAATGGATGGTGCATTGTGTTAAATTAAAATTAAACCGGCTACTGCTCTGAGCACAGCTTCAGATCATGTTAAAGGCGGACATAATTCTGCCAGTCAATAAGTTGTAGCTGAGAATTACGGTGGTTAAAACACCCGAATATTTATAATCATATATTCATCTATAGCGTTTATCGCGGATGCAAAGCGTCCTTTCCTTTTACACACGCTAAATTGGTAGAAAGGGATATACGTCTTTATTTTCGCGACAAAAGAAAGTTTGCTGGGGTCTCCAGCATGTAGTATTAATCTTATTAATTGTAGTACGTTTAAGTTAGACACATGTAAGTGAAAGTTTTTAATAGTTTTATTTTTCAATACAGGCCTGCCTGGCGACTGCCAATTATCCTGGAATACCGTACAAGTACAACTTCTTTATAAACGGCACACAAATGCATGATCAAGTCAATAACGTGTCTGTTAAAGCGCAAAGTGTTAATAGCAGTGTTACGTGGAAATGTAAGTACTTTCCTACTATATATTAATCTGTCTGGCAATTTTTTTCTGAATCCGTCCACACATGAAAGCATGACTGAGGAACAAACAACCAAATATCCAAACATTACTTTCACATTTATAATATTAGTAGGATAATAGCATATAATATGTCTATACAACCTGGCAATTCTCTCACCAGCTTGGAGCCTGGACCCCATAGAGTTCAACCACATGTGGGTGCAGAGCATGTGGTGGATGTGTCTCATTTGCCTCATCTGGGGCAGCGAGTTCATCCTCGGCTGCCAGCAGATGACCATAGCTGGTGCCGTATCGCATTGGTACTTCCGGTACGTAAAAAATGTTTATTAAAAAATACTTAGAAAAACAACTGTTGACATTAAATCGAGTATTAACTTCAGTGGCGCGCATATGAGCAAAAATTCAGGTGTTACAAGTCTTGTCACTGACTAAGTTAAAAAAATGATAAAATCCTTCAAAATTACACAATCTGAAGTGCGATATTTGAATCTCACCGGGTGACTAAAGCTCACCTAAATGGCCATTTTTCATAGAGATTCGGCCATTTTGGTGAGCTTTCGTCACCTGGTAAGATTCAAAAATTGCAGCCCCTGGGGTTTAAATACATAAATTATGAACATTGAGTCTTTTTGTTGTTTTTAAGTTATATTACTTACATACACTTGTTAAAATCTCATGCTTGACTTATTTTATTCCTATAATTTCAGAGGCCCAAATGCGAACTCTCCAGTCCTGTATTCTATTGGTAAACTACTTAAGTACCACTTGGGATCCGTCGCCAAGGGCTCGTTTCTGATAACTCTGTTCAAAATCCCACGACTAGTTCTCACATATTTGCACGCAAAGTAAGTGACGCTATTTTTTATTGCAGTTGTATTTACGTTTAAACTAGAGATGCCACGAATATTCGGCTATTATTCGGTATTCGGCAACTTTTTTTACTTTTCGGTATTCATGATTTGATATTTGGTATACTGTATAGTGTCAGCTTCGACCTAGAGCCTAGCCGATATCCGGTATTCGGCAAAATCACTATTCATGTATCTCTAGTTTAAACTTAAACTCGCAAGCGCGCGTCGCTCTCGATTGTATGGAATATCTATACATCTGTGAATGTGTGCGTCTATGTGTGTACACTAATTACGTCCACAGCCAAAGACCACGCGCGTTCATGAGATGCAACAAATATATTCAGCTTTTTGATTATTATTTGGTTGGAATTACTGACACATGGCTAAATTAACATTATTATGATATTCTTGTAGACTTTCGGCGAGGGCTGACAAAGGCTCGGAATGTGCGAAGTGTGGCCTCAAATGTGGTATTTGTTGTTTCTACTGCTTGGAAAAGTTTATCCGCTATTTGAACCACAACGCGTACACTATTATTACGATAGAAAGGTGTCACTTTTGCAAGGCTGCTGCTAAGGTAATTTTTATCTTCTTTACATAGTTTAAAGTGGCGTTTCGGCGTATGTTCAGCCGCCTTCTCCTTCTAAACCCCTCAACGGATTTTGATACCGTTTTCACTGTAATTTAGAGTTTTTTTATGGAAGGTTTTTGTGTTACATCCGGTAGTCTATGGTTACATCCCAATTGTACCCCTGCAAAGGACTGCTAGTGTATAATATTAATTAAAATGTAACTGGCCGATGTCTACAAAGGAAATACATGAGGGGTCTTTATAAGAGCAATAATGGAAGTCATAACAAATAGAGCGGTTTCGCACTACGTCCGATCCGAATCAGATCCGAACCCGTGAAAACATAGGCCTAGAAAACTCGGACCGAATTCGGTTTTTTTTTATACATCATAGGAAGGAAAACAAGCAAGTGGGTCACCTGATAGTAAGTGATCATCACCGCCTATAGACACCTGCAACAACAAAGAGAGTGCAGATGCGTTGCCAACCCAGAGGGCTAAGATGGAATACCTCTTGTGCCAGTAATTACACCGGCTGTCTTGCTCCCCACGCCGGAACACAACAGTGCAAGCACTGCTGCCTAGCGGCAGGATTAGCGAGCAAGATAGTGGTAGCGATCCGGACGGACCTTGCACAAGGTCCTACCACCCGCAAAATTCCTTTGCGCGATATTCCTTACGCACTAGTCTGATCTGAATCCGATCCGAACCCGTGAAAATATGGGTTATTTTCAAAATTTTCAATGAAAGTAAAAACATTATCGGGAAACATAACGCAAACAACAATTTGCACATGCGCTCGCTGCAACACTGAACTAAAACACTGAATGCTATGGCTACTTCGGTCCGTCAAAAATCTTCTCCGGAATGGAGATTCTAGAATGACAGAAAGAAATCGGATGACGGATATCGGACCTAGTGCGTAAATTACCATAGAAATAGTTCTACGTCTACTTATTTTACGGACCTTATTTTCACGGATGCGCATCGGACGTAGTGCGAAACCGCTCTTATTGTTAGAATCTTTGGTTCAGTCTATCTTGAGTGTTTGTACGTCCATCACGCAAAAAATACAGCACGAAATTGGATATGGCTTTCCCAGTTATATTACTGGAACTCTAACTTAAGAAATGGTGCATGTTTCACTTTGATACGCCCCCTAGTGGCCCAGTAATTACATATAGACTAGGAGGTCACGACAAATTTGGCAACGATCACCAATATGGCTGATCGGAAGCTCACAAGATAAAGGGCAACTCCGTGATGCCAAATATGTCGGTCTGCCTGCGCTAAGTGGTTGCGTTATCGAAATATGGCGCCTGCAAAACCAGTTATTGTTCCCAAAAAAAAACGATAAGTAAAATGGCTGAATAAAGTACAGAAAGGAAGTACCGGTTGCACTCATGTGAATTCTGCTAAAACTGAACAAATATTTGGTCGCGTTTCGAAGTTCAGCTCGTTTAAAGACCCTTGATCGTTGCCAAAAAAAAAAACGATAACGGAAATGGCTGAATATGACGTGGTATAAAGTATCAGTATGTACGAGCTTAATGCACCAAAACTGAAAAAATCTTTGGTTGCGTTTCGTAGTTATGAAGCGGTCTAGGTTACAATATCTCATACATTGTTGGAGTATTTTTTCAAAAGCATTGGATAAATCAAGTTCAAACATATTTTTGGGGAATAAGCACAGTGTCAAAAACATCCTCCTACACTTCTTTAGCAAACCTACCCTCCTCCGGTTAGGGGTAAGTAAGACCTGGTATCCAAATGGAAGACAAATTCTTTCTCACCTGCTGAATCTTATCAGTTTCTGGGGGCCTAGCACGCTAGCTTTTATCGATGACATAAAGCATTTATCCCGTTCTAAGCAGTATTCGTGTGCAAAAGGGACGAATGTTTTATGTCAGCGATAAACGCTAGTGTGCTAGAGGGGCTGGATCCTATTCATTTCTTTTTCATCCACATCGACATTTAACGAAAAACAACCCTTAAACTTAACAGTTGTAGTTACGTTCTAATGAACGTAACGACATCATTACATAATTGCTACCGTCAAATCGAGGTTTGATGATAATAATAATAAAAAGGCTTCGTTTATAGTTCTAAAGTGAGTTTATTTTTCAAATGCTGCGTTTCTTTTGATTTATGATGATGATGATGGATTTGCAACTAGTTTCATCCCCAAAGCTTTGAGCCCTTTTCAGATCTCGTGCTTAGTGGCAGACTGATATAATAATAGCCTATGTACGAGTATGACGAAACATTAAAAAAATACATACTACAGCTTAAATTATATAATAATAGACATAAAAACACCCTGCCAATCTGCTAAATATAAACTGATTTTATTTGATCCTTACGTCTAATATTCCTGTTATCAATAAAGAAACTTCTAAAAGTATAAACAAGCTCCATTTGTTGGCGTATCATCGGTATCTTACCTGCCGCTCAACGACGCCACTTCGCATCGCGTTGCAAAAGTGCCACTGTGCGCTTAACGGGAAAGACACAAACTATTCCGGTAAAATGTATACATGCGTGCCGCGCAAACATGCGGATACAGATTAGTGTGCATTCCTATAGATAAGTAGCACATAATGATATAAATAACGCATACAATAGCACAGAGTAAACAGTGTCTTTCTCAGCTTGAGCGTCAACAATTACCGAAATTTTCCGAACAGTTAGCTTGATAGTAAATGGCTTTTGTACACCTGATTTGACTTAAACGTCTACACTGTCTAAAAATTCTGTGAACGGCACTGAACGTCAAAGCAAGACTAGAAGTGACATTTCAAAAAGGAAAAGCTTCGGTAGATGAGGAAGGACTTGTCTTCTATTTGGGGACCAGATCTTACTAACCCCTAACCGGAGGAGGGTAGGTTTGCTAAAGAAGTGTAGGAGGATGTTTTTGACACTGTGCTTATTCCCCAAAAATATGTTTGAACTTGATTTATCCAATGCTTTTGAAAAAATACTCCAACAATGTATGAGATATTGTAACCTAGACCGCTTCATAACTACGAAACGCGACCAAAGATTTTTTCAGTTTTGGTGCATCAAGCTCGTACATACTGATACTTTATACCACGTCATATTCAGCCATTTCCGTTATCGTTTTTTTTTGGCAACGATCAAGGGTCTTTAAACGAGCTGAACTTCGAAACGCGACCAAATATTTGTTCAGTTTTAGCAGAATTCACATGAGTGCAACCGGTACTTCCTTTCTGTACTTTATTCAGCCATTTTACTTATCGTTTTTTTTTGGGAACAATAACTGGTTTTGCAGGCGCCATATTTCGATAACGCAACCACTTAGCGCAGGCAGACCGACATATTTGGCATCACGGAGTTGCCCTTTATCTTGTGAGCTTCCGATCAGCCATATTGGTGATCGTTGCCAAATTTGTCGTGACCTCCCGTAATAATACCAAGAGGTATTTTTGAGTTAAACCAAACAATTCAGTTTTTTTACTAAACGTGCAAATGTATATTGCAGCAGTTTTTGAAGCCTTAGCTTAGCTTAGCTTAGCCTTAGCTTCAAAAACTGCTAAATATAATGACAGGGTTTAAATACTTATCTTTACTTACTTTAATATTATCTTAAGATTTTTGTAACACAAAATTCCTTTAAGAATTTCAGGGTTTTAAATGCTATTTCACAATAAATGCGAGTTCACTGGTATAGGGGTTTTAACAGATGTTCTGTTTTCAGGCATTCAGCACGATAATGAACAACGCGCTGCAAGTGGCGACTATAAACAGCGTGGGCGACTTTATCCTCTTCCTGGGCAAGTGCATTGTGACCGCGGTCACGGGCATCATCGGCCTCCTCTTACTCAAGAGGAATTCAGACTTGCACTTCTTCGCTGTCCCCACTCTCGTTATTTGCATCTATTCCTTCTTCATCGCACATTGCATACTCTCCCTTTATGAGGTTTGTGTTCGTTTTATGTATTTATTTTAATTAAGTAAAGTTTGAGTCACGATTTTAAATAATCACAGAGATTGCATGGTTTTCTTCTGTCTGGAATTTAGAGCGTATTTTTTTTCTGAGTAACAGCTTAATAAGAGTGAGTGAGAGATATGGAAGGATCCGCGGGGGCCCGGGGGGGAGGGGGGGTTAGCTACTGGCAACTCTTGGCATTGCGTAGAATTAACCCGCATACAAGTTTCTTCCTTTCTCTATAACCAAATAATTTAAACACACAGCTTGCGTGTGAGGGAGATTTCATTTACGTTTTATGAGGTACAGTCATCTTATTTGATTCATAGGCCACTGTAGAATGTTGCCGTAATGTGTCACCGCTGTGATATTACGAAATTTATTAAGAAGTCATGACATTTATAGCGAAAAGGTTGTACAGTGGCCTATGAATCAAATTGCTTGACTATATATTCTATTATAACACGCCACAAATTTTCTTCTTAAAAGGTTTTAGTATCGATCTCAGAAGATCTCAGTTCAATATTGTAGAACATTGGGTATTATTTTACATATTTAAAAAGTACTGCGAAGTCTCCACAATAAGGAGGAATCTCCCTAAAATGCGTACACACAAAGCCGCAGACAGAGATAAGTTGACAACAATGGTAACTTTCAGATGGTGGTTGACACGCTGTTTATATGCGTGTGCGAGGACAGGAACATGAACGGCGGCGAGGGCAAGTGGCGCAGCTCCCGGCTGGCCGAGCTGGGCGGGCGGCCGGGAGCGCGCGACAGCGAGGAGCCCGAGACCACGGAGATGGGCGAGCTCGCTGCCAAGTACTGAGGCGTGAGTACCTTTTGGTCCTTTAACTTTTCACCGCCAACGACTCCAACAATAGTATGTATTTTAACAGTAGCTGTTCCAGATTTTATGTTTTTACTTTTTATAATTATATGACGCAACCAAAGAATCGGATATTATTTTGGTTCACTTAGGAAGCTATTACTTTGTAACGAAAAAATATCCAAGCACTTTGCCGGAATTCACATACTGATCAGATCGGCCTTGAAGCCTTTTTTTCAGGTTACTATTATTGAGACTAATAGCAGACTGAACTAGTAGCAAATTGAGCGTAAAACCTGTTTGAGACAATTGTCAGTCTATTACAAATTGTCTATGGGGAAATATGACCCCCCCCCCGCACCAAATTCAGCATGTACCTACATACTATCATTACCCTAAATTATTAACTAAAATTGTCTTTTCCAGGTAATAATGGTCCAAGTAAGAGGCATTTATATATCTCTAGAGTAGATGTAAGCGAAAATTTGTAACAGTATGTAGCGGATAATTTATTTTCTATATGATATACATGTTTTATATTAATTTATTATGAATTTTAGTAATCTACAGCTAGTTTAAGTTCAATCAAATTTGCATTTTAAATCTGAATTATCTAAGAATTTATTATATTACTCAATCAATTGAATCTCTATTTCCTATTCTCTTTTTAATGTCCTGTGATAGTTAGTCTATTGTATTTTATATAAATAAAGAAATATATATACCTACATCGTTTCGTGAACGCTATATGGTAAGAAATGCACTAAAACTCGCCATGAATTAATTTTTATTTTTTTAATCATAATGATATTGTACGTTTAAGAGAACTGGCAAGAACCACCCGTCCGCTATAAGTTTGGTTACCGTACCTCAAGTGATGCCCACCTTAGGGCCAGGTAACACCAGTTTCGTACGCGTTGCGTATGCTTCAGGGCTCCAGCTAGCTTCCTAGAGCTGCGTTACGCCGAAACGAGCTACATACGCATTCAGTGTCGCTCGGCCATTAGTACCGACCGTGTACTCTTGTATGGCGTCGCTTGAAATGTGGTGCTAGGAAGCGCGGCGGGAGATAACGGCAAGCATATAGCGTACGGGTAGTATCATTATAATCATGGAAAGTTAATTATTAAGTTTAGATGGTATCTATTATACAAGTTGCTAGTATTTTATAGATGTTTACAAGCAAGTTTTTGATAGATGTGAATTTATTTGAGTGTTTTAGCATTGTGATCCAATACGGAAGTCGTTTTTGATGCAGTGTAACTACATAATATTGAAGCTTTAATATAAACATAGCATAATCAAGATTTATGTTAAGTTCAGGAAAGTACTCCATCCAATAAGGACTATTAATAATTTCTTATTATTGTAACTTTTTTACTTTTTTATGCTCATTTTTTCTTTTATAAATGGTACTATTTTCCACTTTCGAATTAGATAAGTGTTTAAGAATATTTTAAATAGTGCACTCATTTTTTGTATCACCAAATGTTTATTTAAAATGAGTATTGTAAGACTTGTATTGTAATATTTGATTGCCTATGTAATCTTCAAAAGCACAAATGAGTAAATTGATGCTATGCTGATCACTGGCTCAATTTTAAAGATACTGATGTATTATGTAAACGACTACCGTCCATTGTTGTCTCTATTATAGATCTCAACTATTACGACGCAATAGTTCAGTATGATCAATTTTATTTTTGACTTGTTTATAAATTATAGCATTCGTCGTAAATTATGTTTTAATTTTATAGACTTGCAATTTCTTCCAACTGTACCTGTTTTATCATAATGCTTCTCATTAAAATAAAGACTACCTGTGTGAAATATATTTGTTTTATTACAAAAATACAGCTGTTAACATAATATTATAATGCTGAACAGGAAAGTTACTTTTTGTTTGGTTTCTTCTTTTTGAACTGTTTCCTTTTTTTTATCTGGTCAGATATTGCTTTGCTTTTAGCTTTGAGTTGCTTACGCCTGATGGCCATGTCTGGTTTGCTTTTAGACTTCTTTACCACTGGCTTCATGTGGACCACCTCTTCACTGTCATTTTCCTCATTTATTTCTCCTGTATTATACAAAATAAAAAATATGTTTATAACATTTCTGATATAAATTAAACAGGAAAGTAAAATTTTGTATATACCTTTAACAACAACTTCTTCAGCCTTTTCCATTACGTCTCCTTTAAAGAAATCTGCATCCTCTATATCTGGATACCCTGTTTCAGGTTTAGTAGCTTCATACACAACTTTCTTTTCAATCCTTCTCTCATATTTGTCACCAGCTTTCTTCGAGTAAGCTTGCCGTAACTTAGCAGGGCTGACATATTTCGGGTTTTCCCAAATAGTGACCCCACCAAATGATCCAGAGAATATTTTAACCTGCAAGGATAAACAATTAAATAAAGTATCAGGTGACGTCTTTACAAAACTATACATTATAATTAATAGGACAAATGCTTACAGGATTCAGTACAAATCGTGGTCCAATTTCAGCTAGGGCCCCATCTTCTGACAAAATTTGATAATTCCTGAACCAAATTCTATTATCGAGGACCATGAATGTGTAAATGTGATCAAAGAAAGGCTGGCTTTTCGGGTGATGGTAGGGGACACCAAATATTTGAATGAGCAGCTCTTTCAGCAAAGAGTAATGTGGATCCTTAGTGAATTGAGGATCAAATGAAAGCAATGGCCTGGATCCCCTCAAACAGTTCCCTGTCATTTTCAGTTCTCCCATTGTGTAAACTGCAAAAACATTTAAAAAAGTTAATACTGTCAAATAGTATGTTAATCTAATAAATAAAATAACATCATAACACTTACTATTTTCAACTAGGAACTTAGCGCTTGGTCCATTAGGGATGTTTGCTGCCCACATGTACAAATCTCTCATTTTCCGTCCCTCAAACAGAATGCATTTGTTGCAGTTCTTCATTTCACTGATCTCGTTCACTACATAAAGGTTTTTGCTTCTCTCCATTTTAGACTCCGTCTTGTGGTGGGGCATTAATTTCTTAATGTCCTCCATCAAATACCTATGTCGGTGGTTAATACCACGAGCCGCAAACACCAAGACCCTTTGCCTGTTAATCCATTTTACCTGCAAGGCAACAAAGATATAGCGAAATATTTAAAGTGTCTAACTAAGCGTAAAATCAGGAAGCTCAGAAGATACCTGTTTAGGTGTGGGATCATCAGACATCCTCACAGGAGGCAGCACCACAGTTTCTGTCACCTTTTTTATAGCGTGGTCTTTTATTTCTTTCTTTTTAGCATTTTTTGCTTTTACTTTAACCATTTTTATTTTTAATTATTAAATACAAACACAAATATTGCGACCAATTCAATTCGATTTAGGTTATGCCGACACAGGACACGAATATAGGTATTTGGGGGAAGGGAAGGAAACCGCGCACATGTGAAAACTGTCAATGATGACATATGTCATTTAAGGCACTGAAAGAAACACAGATTAGAGAGATATGCAAAGAAACGCCATTTTTTACAAATAAAAGCTAATATTAAACCATGGAAGTTTAAATGCTTACGTACAACTGAAATTTTCCACATTCAACCTTTCGTAACAATGAAAATTAAATCTTAAAATGGAATAGGAAAAGCTCTTTTCAAAAACTTTTGACACCAAGAAAATGCCGTCCGCAACAAACTTACTTTAAGGGCCAGCGCGCACGAGCAACTTTTGTTTCCGCAACTATTTTGTCTCTTACATCAAATCTACGGGTTAGTATGTAAGTGCGCGCATGTACTACATGTGCGCACTTACATATTAACCCGTAGACTTGATGTAAGAGACAAAATAGTTGCGGAAACAAAAGTTGCTCGTGCGCATTGGCCCTTAGGTCGCGCTGTTTCTTTCACACAGGTTCCTAGTTCCTATATGGCTTGCCTACTACTTTACTTTAGTTCCATGGGATGTCGCCTGCGCATGACGTCATTATTGTAAATCGACCGACACAAATAAAATATACACGATCGATATACACACGCACACACACACAGACATACACGTCTCGTGTGATAAAGATGAATTGCGAATTGCGAACGAGATAAAAGAAAACATACAAACAGAAACAGATGAAATCTAGTCTCTTAATGTTTGGTTTCAGTTTCAAAGAAGTCGTCGGGCAAAAGCAATATGTTAAAGTCGCTTACTCTTTTAGTTAAGACTGTTAGAACTCCAAATGGAGTTTTAACTCAAACTCGATATGCCTCACAGGCCCTGCCTCAACTATCAGCAGTAAGTACGCATTTAGTGTAGTTTAATATAAATTATAAATATTATAATCCATGTAGAATATTTTTAAAACAACTATGCTATGCGCTGCAGAAAAGAAACTGATTTTTTTTTGTTTAATTTGGTGTTAAAAGTTGTTTTTATGTTAAATAGTGTTTGATATAATTATTGGCATGCTAATCCCCGCTCTACTCGACATTACAATCTGATTTGCTATTTTTATTACATTTATCTTAATTGCTTTTCAGACAAAATACAATATTAAAAGGAAAGATTTTGGTTCCGTCCATGCTGATGATGTTAATTATTTTAAATCTGTTTTGAGTGATGATCAGGTGCTTACAGAAGAGAGTGATGTACAGCCTTTTAACATTGATTGGATTAAGAACTGTAGAGGTAATTAGAATTCAATTTTAAAATTAAAAAAAATATGTTTTTTTTTCTACAATATTTTTTTTAATGTTACATCTACAGGGCAATCACAAGTGGTTTTAAAACCCAAGTCAACACAACAGGTATCTGAAATATTGGCGTACTGCAATAAGAGACAACTTGCTGTGTGTCCCCAAGGAGGAAACACTGGACTTGTTGGTGGATCGGTGCCGGTCTTTGATGAAATTGTTTTGAGCCTATCATTGATGAACAAAATCATTAGCTTGGATGAGATATCAGGTATAGTCTGTTATAGGTTAAGCCATGAGAGTTGAGCTTAATGATAACCCACTACTACACAGTGCCATACAAAACAAAACAATAATTTGACAATTCAGACAAACCCTCCTGTATTGTACACACATTAAATGCTGCTGTGTGCATGACCACTGAGACCCATACCTACTAGTTATAGCATGTACAGCACACCATCTGAACATAAACCACTGTGGAACCTTTTCACAATAAATGTCATAAAGATATACCTATCTATATCAACAAAGTCATCACAGGTTATGGAGCAGGTAATTATTTTAATGGTTAAATGTATGTACATATTTTTGTACAGTCATTAGTCACGTCAGTATGAGACATGTCAGTTTTCTGAAACACCTGAAACTAGTGACCTGCCTGGCTTCGCATGGTTGGTTTGGTTGGTTATGGTTGGTTAGGATGTAATGTAGGTACATACATAAATTTACGTAGGTACATACATTTATGTAAAAAATCTCTCACTGACAATGAAAACTGTATCAAAATTAATTGCATGGATTAGAAGGAGTAAGCAGTTGAAGATATGATGACAGACAGACAGAAACAAAAGCGACATTGTTTTATACTATGTAAAAGAATATTTAACTAAGTGCCTACACTTAGTACCATAGTAGCTATACTATGCAATTATTATTGGCTGCAAAATTTATATACAATAGCTGAGATGTTAAAAAAATATTAATTTTATTATTCAGCAAACTGACCGCTTTTTTTTCTTAGGTGCATTAGTTTGTGAAGCAGGCTGCATACTAGAAACACTGGACAATTATGTGAGGGAGAGAGATCTCATCATGCCTTTAGACCTTGGTGCAAAGGGCTCCTGCCACATCGGGGGCAATGTGAGCACCAATGCTGGCGGTCTGAGACTTCTACGCTATGGCAACCTTCACGGATCCCTGATGGGGGTTGAAGCAGTAAGTATTGTGTTTTCATTAAAAACCTACTGACAAATCATGATATTATATAATGTTTTTGTGCCAATGTCGCCATTTTATACACAAGGGGATTTTGGTTTGAATCATTTCTCAACCACGCCATTGTGACTGCCGCAATCTGTCAAAAACGAAATAAAAAAATTGGCACCCCCTTTAATTTTCTTTATCCTCGTTGCATATACTAATAGTAGTTTTCTTATCATGAATTTTTTTGTAAGGCAATCACTATCATTTAACATTTCATTGAATATTGCTTTTAATTATTACAGATTTAAATGCATGTTCAATTATGAATTTTGAACTAAAGCCACTAAGTTTTATTTGTATACAAACTTTTAAAGGTCAAGGCAGATGGCACCATAGTAGATTGCCTTAGGACACTAAAAAAAGACAATACGGGATACCATCTGAAGCACTTGTTCATAGGATCAGAGGGAACGCTCGGCATCGTCACTAAGGTCGCCGTACACTGCCCAGTGTTGCCGAAAGCCGTCACACTTGGATTCTTTGGTAATAAAAAAAGAGTAAATCCTAACTTTGAATAAGTTTTTGTTAAACTATAATTTTCAGTATTTCCAAGCATTGTTGTTGGGCTAATATATTGGTTATCGTATTGGCAAAAGCAACACGCATGACAAATTTTGAGTCAATCCAATGATGAAAAAATTACTTTTTTTTAGTATCAAAATAACATATACATACATTATAGATAATTAAACTCAAAGTGTATACGGTTTATCTGTCCAAATTTCAAATCGGTCGACGTGTTTGAGAGCTACATAGTAACAGACAAACATTCTTTATCCAAAACTGCTTTATATTCCATGCCTTAGGTTAAAATGTTTGAAGAGCCAGCAATAGAATGAATGTTGTCATTCATTGCTGACTTACTAATGATTCCAGGTGTAAAGGACTTCAATAGTGTACTCCAATTGTACAAGAGTGCTAAGTCGTCGCTGGGCGAGATTCTGTCAGCCTTTGAAATGGCTGACAATGATTCCATCAGTTCCACTGTGCAGAACCTTAAATTGCCGTAAGTAATTTTTAGTGTAATTACTATATTATAGACTAAAGCGCGGTTACACTATAGCAAGGCTTACTTAAGCCTTGCTATAGTGTAACCGCGCTTTAGGTGCTTAGGGGGTTATCGTACACTGCCGATAGCTCCCAGTCGCGTTACCCTTAGGTCTTTGAACCAGAAAAGGTAAAAAAAAAATGATCCCAAAACAAGTAACATTTCCACGCGAGCGAAGTAGCGAAGTAAAGCTAGATGAATTCATTTATAACTTGCTGTGGGCGCGACTTCGTCTACGGATAATTCTAATATCCCGCGAAAACTGCATTTTTTCTCGACAAAAAGTATCCATGTTTCAATCTGGGAAATGAATCCGAATGCCGAATTTCATCCAAATTTATCTATTCATTTCCCCGTGACTGCGAATCTTCACGTACTTTCACATTTTTACCAAACATACAAACTAAAGAATTCCCCTTTTATTATATGTATTGGCGTGTATGCCCTAGCAATTCGTTAGTTACAGTTAAGTAAGGCCCCCTAAATAGGTAATGAATGTGTTGCAGTATAACTGTAGAAGTATAAACCGGACAGTTACATACTTATATGCATTTTACTAAAACCAGGATTTCACAACATGATGAATCTTCATTTCTACATTGATAGAGATAAGAATGGCAAGTTATAATGTTAACTTACGTAACGTTATGCCACAACGCGTATCAAATAAAGATAACTGAGAAGTATTTACCATAAAAGAGATAACAACACAATAATGATAATATATAGGTAACTTTAAATCTGTAATAGGTATGTATGGTTTAATAAAAAAATCCACTACAAATGATACGGTATAATTTTCGGTATTTTTCGTGTTTATGGAAAGAATTAAAGGTTTGTTTTACCTCTCTCTGATAAGTTCCCGATATCATCTCGCCGTCTCTGTTTATTCTATGGACACAAGCAGAGACGGTATCACAGATATTAGTTAGGTATTATATCGGGAATTTAGCAGAGTGTTGAAACAGGATCATAATGTAGTGAAAACTCCAATACTCAGCATCAGTATGCACCTCTTACTCTACCGTATGAATAGCGGCATCCCTCAAGGATTCAAAATCTTAAGTATAGGATGTAAGACGTATTTCTATTTTTTCGGTGTAATTACTGGCACAAGAGGTATTCCATCTTAGCCCCCTGGGTTGGCAACGCATCTGCAATCTCTTTGGTGTTGCGGGTGTGTCTATAGGCGGTGGTGATCACTTACCATCCAGATGACCCATTTGCTTGTTTGCCTTCCTATTTCATTAAAAAAAATGTACTCATAAGCTGCATACTCGCCATGTTACAACCACGCAGCTTATGTCCTCAGAAGCCCGCCCTATATAATTTTTGGAAATAACCAAAGTTGCTAAGATGGCGGGGCGTGGCAGGGAAGCTTCGCCCTCTGTGTTTAGTACAATAACTTTCGCGATTGGGCCGTTCACGGAATGAAGTTCCTATTAGAGGCGTGGCCTTGCTTATGTTTTTTTGTCAACTCTACACTCATCGAGGCGAGATAGCATGAGAACAGAGGAGTCTTTACCTATGGTGCACGGTGTGCGTTGCACAATGCACATGCAGCGGTCCCAGGGGGCGCTGTTACTTATACTTCGTACCCATTCCATTTTGACCGCGCCCTTATTAGGGGGCGCTAGGATAATTTTGCACACGGGCGCTACATGGGCTAGAGACGCCTCTGCATGAGAATGTAGTTGGTTTGGTACCATCGAGTCATCTCGCCTTGATTGTGTGCGAGTCGGTTTTCAATGTCGGGGCGCGTTTCAAACGACGCGAGGTGCGCGGGACAGTAGAGGCGACATAGAGGAGGAGCAAAGTCAAGAATGTAGTCGAACCCCGTGCTACTGCGCCTCGCGTAACCTTGTCGAGCCGATGATACAAATCATCTTACGTCAACGAAGGTGAACAGCTAAGGTTCTATGCTAGCCTATGGTTACAGCCTACTATACAGCCGAGCGATTTTGTTGCATGAACCAGTTTCTTCACGGGTGGAAAATGAATATAATAATCTAAATCCGCTTAATACCCTATTTTTTTTTATTTGTTTCAGTAACCCGATCGCCGATTTCCCGTTCTACGTATTGGTGGAGACGCACGGCAGCGACGAAGCGCACGACGCGGAGAAGCTGTCGCGCTTTCTTGACCGCGAGATGAGCAGCGGACTCATCGTCGACGGCACCGTCACCTCCGACCCAGCTAAAATGCAGGTGCGTTTACCCAGAAAGCTTAGCTAGGCTAGGCAGCTATGGGGGATGGTCCCACGGCGGTTCCGCAAACTCTCAAGTCGCCCCAGGTTTGGTAGTATTCCGTAGTTTAAAAAAAACAAGTTAGCGAGGACGCTTTGGATCCACTGTAACCCTGTACTAACGAGGCACAGAATTAATACCGGCTCAAAGTAGCAGCTTGCTACTTTACGTTGAGTGACAAGCCAAAAGCCACGGATTTTAGACATTCTCAGGGTTACTGGGTCCCATGAACTGCGGTGACACACTCCCAGACTATGTATGAAGTCGATAAATATGATTAATTATACGCTGCTTAAAGAACGTTGTGTTCCCGGCAGACAATTTGGAACTTGCGCGAGAGCATCGCGGGCGCGGGGCTGCTGGACGGCTACGTGTACAAGTACGACGTGTCGATCCCGGCCGCGCGCTACTACGACCTCGTGCCGGTGCTGCGCGCGCGCATGGCCGGCACGGCCGTCAAAGTCTATGGCTACGGACATGTCGGTGTGTATACCATGCAATTGCAATAAGTAAATCATACTATTCAGATACTAGATACTATAACCACGCCCCTTAGATTAGTGACAAACAATTGTTTTAGGCTACAAGGGGCAAACGATTAAAAAAATATTTGAAGATTGAGTCCTGGCCACCTTTTCTTTGCCAATGTCTGTCTAACAATTAGAGGTCACACAGTACAATATCGATCTATGCGCGTAAGCAAAAACTAAATTCTCAGTATATTTTAACCCTTACACAAACGCGGCACTGTATTTTTTACTGGTGCTGTATGTAGCGCACTGGAGCGTTTCGCAACGCTTGACCGCTGCTATTTTGCTGCTCGTGATAATTCGAAAAATATTTATACTTAGAAAACAACTAAACGCCAGTTTCTGTTCTTATGACGAGTCCTTTTGATTTAGGAAATAGTTAAAATTCAATAAAATACCGTATTCCATGGTTTCAGGCGACGGCAACATCCACATCAACGTAACTGTGCCGGAGTATAGCAAGGAGGCGACGGCCATGCTCGAGCCTTTCATCTTCGAGGAGGTGGCCAAGGTACAGGGCTCTATCAGCGCGGAGCACGGCGTCGGCTTCCGCAAGCCGCACTTCATCCACTACAGCAAGGACGAGACGGCCATAGGGCTCATGCGAGACCTCAAGCACCTGATGGACCCCAATGGCATTCTCAACCCATACAAGGTTTTGCCTGATCCTTAGTGATTTATCATAGTGAGAATTTTATTGTAAAATATTTGTATATAAAATTTGTTACTTATTTAATGTTTATTTGGACCTTGTTAAACTGCAAAATTATGTATATAGTTTTTTTATACAGATTTGATTCATTAAAAGCAAATAATAAATAAAGAGGCAACAAAATAAAACAGTGATGTGGTTTTATTGAAATGACTTTTATTAAAATATCCATTTATTCTTATAACATTCATAATATCACTGCAACAAAAATACAATGGAATATTATAAACATTCTCCTAATTGCATCAAGTAAATAAATCCCGCACTGCATAAACATTAAAAAAAAAATGGTATTGAAGATTAAATTAGCACATTGTCAGTTTGAATCACGGGTTTGAATGGTAGATGTGGCTTACTTTAGCAGTTCTTGCTGAGCTGCGTACACAGCATTACAATACTTATTAACCAGCAATTAGATCTAAAATTATCGAACGTTCAGGCAACTATCACACATTGTTTCACTCATCTCAAATAGACAAATTCAAAATTTATAACAAAACATTTAAAAAATGGCAGCGGTTCAATAAGGTTGGTGTTGGAAAATGCTGCCTACGTAACATATTATGAGCTAAAATGTTCCATAACGGACATTATTCAATTTTCCAGGCAGCAACAACAAATAAAACATTTGTGCTAAAGAAAACTCACATGCAACCAAATCTAAACACTACATTACATTTTATTCAAATCTATTGTTCAAAAATTTACAGTATTGATGGAACTTACGCGTTCAAAATAAAATAATAATCCGTATATATAAAAATCATTCAGGGTTTAATAAATAATAAGAACCAGCACACATGTCGCCAGTCAGCGTTCGTCCGGTTAAATAAAGTTATCGGCAGTGGATGCGCGCCACTGAATGGGATTTCTCTTGACACAGCGTTTCATTGTCAAGTGCATAATTGTGCTTGTCCAACTTGCTTTAGCTCTCTGTATTGTGTAGAATACCGAAGCAAGGAAAACACGCGTTCATATGGGCTCGTATTGTCATGACAAAGAAGTAATAAATGGAGAAATAATGAGATCACTAAAATAAATATTATTTAAGTTTTTAGACGTAATGTAAACAAGATACATGGCTCCTAAATGTATGGCCTTGAAACGTCCTGGCGGGGCTCCCATTGACACCGATACTGCCGTCGCAGCGACGCGTCGTCAACAAGCAATCACCACAACACATATTTTACAAAATTGAAAGATGCAAATTCCTACTTTAACGGCTTGTTTACATTAAGTCTATGGAATTTACAATTATCACCTGATGCACATGTTTACGTATAAATATTGGTATAAAACCAAACATTGAATTCTTACCGACGACAAGTGTTTTCGAAATGCGCGTTACTTTTATACGTAAACAATATCCCCACGCATAAAAAGACCAAAATGTTCATTATTTTAACATATTATAACGTATGTATTGTATCGATAAGTATTCTATTATGCTATTCAAGAAAAAGCACGTAAGTTCAAAATTAAAAAGCTCTTAAATATTTAATGTCCAATTATCTAACCACTCTAAACGGCAACGTTCGTCGGTTTCGATCGTGATCGATTCGTGTCACTAGTTCCGGTTACTGAGAGCGGGGCTCGGAGTCGTCGAGGCGACTGCGAGGCGCCGTCGAATCATTCTAGAGTGATTATAAAGTTGGTCGCTCTAGGATAAATATTTTTATAGTTTTGTGTTTTATATTTTTTTTATAGTTTTTCACCATAGTCTAGGCGATGGGCGGGCGGCGCGGCGGGCGCGTTATCGGTTGATCTGGTTGGACATCTTGAGGAACTCTAGGAAGCCGGCCTGCATCTCCGCGTCCATCCCCGTGTCCCACGCCTCGTTCTCCAGCTCCTCGCTGCGACCACACAAACACATTACCAATCACAACACGTCGCCACTTCTTCATGTTTAACAGTATGTAGGTAGATTCACCTTTGATTTGTAAAATACTTTGTAGTAAAATATATATAATTAAATACACAAGGTAGAATACAGTGCAAAAGGACAAACTTATTGTTATTGACGCGTAACTGGGTCATACCGTAATGACAAGTAATTTGAATAAGTAGTTTTAGAAAATGCTGTAGGGGCGGCGCTTTTGTTAAAGGAGACTTGTACAGAAATTTCTTTTCTTTTTGTAATTGGAGTAAAAGTTATTTTTAATCGACTTCAGAAAATCAAAGACGTTCTTAATTCCTACCCGTATATTTGAATCGTCGGTTGTCATGAGAGCGTTTACGCCGCGCCGTATAAAAGCTTCGGACCAAATAGCCCCAACGATCGAACGGCGAGAACGCTTATAACGATGGCTTATTCCAACTACGTGGTGCATCAAAGCTTTAAAAAACTACAGGGCATCGTTTCCCAAGCAATTATAACATTTTGAATGGTCTCAGTTAACAGCAGCGCCGGCGAGCGGGTACGCTGAGCGTTGGTGTTGGTGCTCACAGTATGTCGTCGTCGAGCGCCTGTCCCTTGGGCGCGGGCAGGTTGCTCTGCAGGAAGGCGCACTCCTCCGCCGTCAGCGAGTGCCCGTCCGCCAGGTAGCCGCCGTCGCCCACGCCGTCCGCCGACCCGTTCGTCACTGCCGAGCAACACATTGAGCGTTTAAACAGTTGTAATGGCCGAGATGCGTATGCAGTTGAAATTCATGAAGACACGGATTTTCTATAGTAATGCAGGGGCATTGTAGTGCATTTTACTTTAAATTTTGGTTATTATTCTAAGGGTAGAATAATGACCAAAATTCAAACTAAAATGCACTACAAAGTAAATCGTTTTAAACTTTCGCAATTTTCACACATATTTATAACAACAACAGGACTTTAACGCAATACGCGAAGCAACTTTTATCACGTTAACGTTATCAATAAAAAGCACCATGTTCCGGTAATTAATAATTTTTGGCCATAAACTTTTCTACAGCAAATGAACTCGGATTTATCATCTATAAAGCCTTCCATCGAGCTTCTAGACATCCCGTATACATATTGGTCAAATCAGATGAATACCAGTGGTTATAAAAGTATTTACAACAGCAACAACAAACACACCATATAAACAAAACTAAGTATGGATATACTTACAATATTTAAGTGGGTAAATAAATAATTTAGCTCCTGCTCAGCTCTTGAGGTAAACACAACCTATTACTTTCTTCCAATTTGGTAAGGTTTAAAACCCGGCATCGACGACGCTATTTTTCATATCAAATAGCATGAAATGCAGTCAAATAATATGGAGGGTGTGTTTCGTGTGGCGTTACCGCGTCGATAATGCTACTTCTCACATATGGCAAGAAATGAAGCGAAATAGTATGTGTGATGTGCGGTGTTACCGCATCGAAGACACAATTTCTCATATATATATGGCAAGAAATGTAGTAAAATAGTTTATCTACACACATATCATAAGTGCTCAATAACGCGTTCAAAAACCGTTGGAAATGACCAGCATTATTACAACCAATTTTATTATGAGAAATTTCTTGCCTGTGGTAGTAATGGTCACCAACCAATGCTTGCCTGTCTGTAATGGTCATTACAGTACCGACTTCTGTACCTTCATGAGTTTAAATTTGGAACAGCTGTCAAAATTCAAGTGGGTCACTATTCTAGTATCCATAAATATTAAAACAATTATCGATACGAAACTTCAATCCAGTATGCTTTTTTAAAATAAACGCACGACCACTCGTGTTTCAAGACCCCTCATTATGCAACAGTTGCATAAAATACTAATGCGCGGTGTGCGGTGTCACCGCCTCGAGGACGTTATTTCTCATAAAGGCAAACAATGTAGTGCAACAGTTTGGTGTGTGTCGTGTGTGGTGTGTGGTGTGGTGTTACCGCGTCGGGGCGGCGGCGCGGCGTGCGGCGGCGGCGCGGGCGCGGGCAGCGCGGGCTCGGCGAGCCCCCAGCGCGCGGCGCGCAGCGCCACCACGTTGCGCACGCACGCGAGCTGCGCGCGCCGCTTCAGCCGCTCGAACACCGCGTGCATGCCCGACGGACAGTCCGCGTCCAGCGCTATGCCGGACAGCTGCGGGCGGAGAAGCGGATTGCTTATTCGACTTTTGAAGTGACAAACTCAGAGTAAAAGAAAAGTCAAAGTCAAAATAATTTTATTTAGATTAGGCTTACAGGTGAGGTTCATAAAATTTACCATAAAATTTAATTTAAAAGTGACCACTATAGTTGTCATCTGGCGTGTTTAGAACGCCGCCGACCTACATGGTTGTAAGAACTGAGCGCAATAACGACCCGCGTGCCTATACCATACCCTATTGTCTTTTACTAAAAAGTACTGCTCATAGAAAATAGTCCGACAAGCTCGTTCGTTTCTTGCATGGAACTCGTAGCGCAGTCCTATACATATAGTTAAAAAAACAGTCTTATAATGACGTAGCATGTTGATGACAACTTTGTATGCACCGTAGTTAATTAATATTATAAAGTTACTTGCAGTAAGCTACTAGAATGGCCGGGCATACTCGCCTCGCCTAACATTTAAAAGGCTAAAGAGGCACACACATCAGAGTCTCTTCAGGACTATTCCACACAACTATTATATTAGGCAAAGTTTTCTATGAAGCGAATTTCCAGAAAACTATCCATTCCCCTAAAAAAGCAGACACAAATGCAAGAAAACATTAAAACGAGATGAATTTACTATAAATACGAAACGCCGTCGATCTATATTTAAAAGAGAAACCGGTACTGCGATGCGACCTCATTATTGGGGTCAGTAAATGCGTCATCTCAACTTTATGCATAACCGTGTTTTTCAGAGTAAATAAGTAACTGTTGCAGTATTTACGAACGCATGAATAAACACTTAGCAATACAGAAGTCAAACTCAGATGCCCTTAATTGATAAATGCAATATTGGTTTTTTATTTGCAGCAAAAAAAGAGACCTCAAATGGAATCCCAGTTCACATTCTACTTCACTTATAGCCCGAAAGAGAAAAGTGTGCTTATCCTAAACGAGCAAACCATCCTGGCTTCGCAAGGGTGTGTAATTTACTAACAAACACTAAGATTGCATTCTACATAAAAACTTCCGTAAAAAATCTCAAAATGACAGTGAAAACTGTAATAAAATGAGTAGGAGTACTATGTAAAGAAAAGAAGACATGAAATGAAACGAGCGACTTACTTTGAGTAGCTGGCACACGGACTTGATGTTGGTTTCGTTGTCCGTATCCAGCAGATGCAGCAACACTTTGCAGAGACTCTCGCCCAGCGACCTGATTCTCCCACCCTGAACAAAAAATTTTTTTTATATTATCCATTTTTAACACAAGCTTGTTGACGGCACTTTATTATTGCTTTGTCATTAGACTTACAAAATTGCAAAATTGGCATTAAATACCACCATGGCACCAACCGGCATTATACCGGTAGCGCACTTTTTTTAAGGTCTGCAATTTAAGGGGCGGCCAATCGCGGCTAGCGAGGAAAAAAAATCATAGGGCAGCAGTTAGAACTAAACTGCCTTGGGCGGGCGGCCATGGCTGCTAGTCAGTCTCTATTTAGTAATTACACCAACAAAAGGAACTTCAATCAGCATGTGCAGCTACGCAAGAGCGGAGCAATGCTGGTTTTCTGTTGAGCCCTGCTCTAGTAGCACGCTAGCGTTTATCGCGCACATAAACGCATCCGTCCCTCTCGCATACGCCCATTGGTTAGAAAGGGATATATTGCTATGACAGCGATAAAGGCTAGCGTGCAACTCCTGGTTGGGGTTGTACGCCGGTTTAAAATTCGTGGACATTTAGTTGGTATTGGTACATATTTTTGAGTATTTTAAACACTACATTTTGACTGCATCTACTGGGGGATGTTGACGTTTGATTAAGAGCGTCCGCTACATGGCGCAGGTTCACGGAGCGGGTGCACGCCTATCTAACAAATAGTACGACCCCGCACCCTAGCGGACGCTCTCATACTATATTCTTCTATATGCGTACATCCGCTCCGTGCGCCGGCGCCACTTAGCGGAGGCCCTAAGAACGCGTAATTTCTGTGCACCGCGTAACGCACCTGGCTATCCTCGAGCTGCGTGTAGATCTCGGCGAGGAACATGGCGAAGCCGCGCATGTTCTCCTCAGAGGTCTCGACGCCGCTGATGATCTTGTTCTCCTCGGCCGAGCAGCGCTCGAGCAGGCACGCGCGGAACGTGGACTCCTCCGGCGGCGCCACAGAGTCGTACATCGAGCACAGCCGCGCGCCGTTGTAGCGGAAGTTCGGCTCGCCTATTGACTGCGCAACCAATCCTCTGTTTGTTATACCAGTGCATCTAGCAAGAATCTTCTCGATAAGCGTTAATTCGCTACGTAACTCAGTGAGTCTCTTTCTAACTATGGCCCAACAGGAGAGAGACGCACCGAGTTGCGTATCCCGTTAGCGCGTGTCGAGAAGATTCGTGCTTGGTGCACAGCTTAATTCGTGTAAAGGATAAACCCGGGGGTTGTAAACTGGACCATTACTTTTTCAACAGTTCCAATAACCTAAGGAATAGCACTTCATCGAACACAAACGACAAGAACGTTGTGCCGATATCTACTATAAAAAACCGTCCTTCTAATGCATTTGAGAAAAATGTGTATATTTTCTTGTTCTTTTGCAACTCAATAACCAATGTTTTCATGTTTTCATGTTTTCATGTTCAACACCTAATGAGTTTTGATTTTTCAGGTATTGTTTAATGACAAACAATGGTATAAATTGGTTAACTGTTATTTATTTTGTGTTTATAAAACAAAAAAGTGGTAGAGCCAAACTGCAACTAGTTGCAGGTTGCAGCACGAATGGGCCGGTACAACCGGGGTAGTACCACACGCTCACGCTCTCTCCGCGTATAGTATGGTTAGCGAGGGCCCATGGGTGGAGGGGGAGCGAAAGGCGAGCAACGGATCAGCGATTGATATTTCTGGTTCCGATTTCTTCCCATCAGATGACCCGCGCGCTTGTTTTGCCTACCTGTTCTATCTCAAAAATACTTGTTACAATATTAAAGAATAACTTAACTTCTTTACTTTTCCTGAATTTTATAATGCAAGGCGTAATTTCAAGCATTTAATTAATTACTATTTAATGTTTTTAATATGTACTTTTATGAACAATTGAAGTTATGTCAGAAGATTAGAATACACAATTATTTTACACAAATTGTAGTAGAACAAATAAAACATGTATAGTGGGTTCAAGCCGCGAAAACGTGCCCTCTCTTTTTTCGCTTGCACACGCGCCCCACTCGTTTCTTTCTTATTTCTCGTTGACACTACATTAAGTTGGGCCGCGTTTTCGTGTATTGAACGACTTAAAAACAGAACTGCCAGGTGTTTGATATTAGGGCTATTTTTTTTACCACACAGCAACACATACTCTTTATTGAATCATACATGTAAACAAAAAATATAAAATACACAGGGTTTAACAAAAAGGCTTTTTGGCCGCGGTTTTCGTACCCATTTTAGTCCCTATAATTTTATTTTGAAGCTGTATGATACAAATTCGTTGGAATTGCTGAAAAGAGAAAATTGACGAGACCCATTAAAGGTTTTATTTAATTCCTAATTGTGAAACAAACACAATAGTTTTCATCATCATTGTTGCATCATTAAACTAAAGTCGCTATAATCTCTATGTGTTACTATATTTATTAATGATATAATGACCTTTAGATACACAGAGGTCATTCTATTTCATAGTTACCTGATTGATGATGGCATCAATGAGAGGCCTGGTGTAGCTTCTCTCGTGCAGCATGGTGGCAAACGAGTCCACCAGCGGGCCACACAGGGTGTCAAACTTGCCCGGGTCGAATGTTATCTCACACATAACAGTTATCAAGTTGCCGATGTTCTCCTGTGGAACATTGTTCAATGAAAAAAAAACTAAACAACAACTGATGAACAGAAGCAGTTCAGTTTTTAATCATCATATTGGTAGCTGTTAAGTTTTTAACATAAATCTTTTTAGTTTCCTAATCAAGAAAGTTTAAATTTATCATAGTTATATTTCACAAAGAAACACCTTCGAAATGCTATTACTTTTACTAGCATTTGTGATAAATAAAAACAGAACTTTTCTTACATAAAGAAATAATTGGTTCTGTCTTAAAATTTTCAGCTAGTTATTTACATAAAAGAAAGTCCTTTGGCTTCTGAAACCAATTAAGAAATGGCTTTTCAAAAGTGCACTTCTATTTTAATGTTCCTTTTGTTACATGGAAATTTATTAACACTAACACTGTGATCCAAGTTGGCCTAAATAAAAAGATTTTGATTTGATTTGATGAGGTCAAATGTTGAAACAGGTATAAGCATTTTTCATACAATACAGACAATGAATACAAACCCGCAGATCCATGTTCTCAGCCTCCTCGAGGGAGTAGGACATGTTGTCAAAGTTGTACGGGTTCTGGTCCTGTGCCTGGCGGAGGCGGTCCTGGACAGAGAAGCGCTGCGGGCGGTAGGGCGCCGGCTCGGGCGCGAACGCCGGCATCGCCTGAGGGGTGTAGTTTGGCGGGTACCATTCCTTAGCCTCGGCAGACAAATTTGACTTTGGAGCTTCCACTATTGACAGAATAAGGTAAACATGTTTACACAAATATGTAAGTTCCTTTTTATCATATTATTATTATCACATGTCTAATCTCACATTATCATTACAAAAATGTGTAAACAATATTCCTATTAGAATCATTTATAACTCCAACTATCCAATTGAGACATGCCATAAAAATGGAGATTTACCTGTTAAAGACACTTTTAAATTTAGATGAAACAATAACAGGCCATTCAAATCCATATTGCTTAGGATGTGTGTGTGGGTGACAAAACTAGCAATAATCCAAAGTTCACTTGGAAACAAGTTTGTGGCTGACCATCACCCTTAATTATTTGACCTGGTGACCAATAAGTAACTTAAAAGATTTTGACAAAATTAAAAAGTAGTCACATTTTACACAACCTGAAAGTAATAATATGCTGAAAAAATGCTTACTCAAATTGATAGAAAGGACAGCTGCTTATAAGACCAAAGTAGAATGAGTGCATGTGCTTTTCACAAAGTCAACTTCAGTTAAAACCACAGGGTATCTTAAAAACAAATTGACACTATTGATAACTACGTAGGTACGTGGACGATTTGAATAAATTAGCAAATACCCTGAACATTAAACCATCCTGGAGATGGATCAAGAACACCGAGAATGGAAAATAGCGCAAGCCGCGGGGCAGCCGGCCGTCTTCCTTCTGTCAAATTACGTCGACGTCATTAGAAATTGAAATCCTTACTTTCACCTGAAGTCTTGAATAAAAAACGCAGTTAACTGGCCAACTATGACGACGTCATCGCGAGCCGGATTGGTATGAGAAAGTATAGCATTAAACGCATTCTGTTACCTTTAGCATCCTCCCCGACGATTCTCGGACGGCGAAGCTCCCGTGGCTGGTTTTCCGGCTGCTGCCAACCGCGGCCTCTACCTCTGGACCCCCCGATGTCTCCGTTATTCATTTCACAATTTTAGTCTTCTGCAATAACTCTGTAAGAATGTCTTTGTAATAATTTCATAACCCACGAAAGGATGATTCTTTGTACACTTGTTACATTCACTATCTTCCGCTTTCATTAATTCAACACGTAAACAAAGACAAAATCGTTCAAGACAGTTTCCACGGCGCTGCCTCCATGTTATTTGTGCAAGAGAGACAGGTAATAGCAGGACTTCTCGTTCTCACACATAGATGCGTTCATTTTCAAAAAGTTCCAGAAATATCTACGTTCACGAATAAAAAGATTCAATCGACTTAATCATGGGCGACTCGACCAATTGGACTTCCATCGACTGAGAGTATTGGGATGAATTAGAATTTAGAAAGATGTTATGAAATTGCAATTAGAATACTTAGATAGATTTTATTTTTTTCATATAGTTTTCGCACTACATCAGCTAGAGTTCTAAATACATTTCGTATAAATTAAGTTTTTTTGCTCGCTTTAACTTTAAAATGGAACCCTTTTTCAACTAAAAAGTAAAAAGATTAATCGATCTCACCTATTTGGATACTTTAGATTAATGCTGACTACTTTCTTACGGGAACGGGATTAAGCATTAAGCCTTAAATGATTAAAATACGTACTGAAATACTTATATCCTTTCCATATTCACAAATTGCAAAGGAGACATACGTAAGCAACTAACTTTGGTGTTGTTTCTGTCTTTCGTTGTGTTTCAAATAGTATCGATTATTTGATTATTGACGCGAATATATCGCTGTATCTGCCGAAATATTTGCATGAGCGAAAGAAATGTGTTATACCATTTTTCACGTGAGCGACGGGGATGCAACGACTGAAACACTGGCACTTATAAATAACGAAGAGTATAGGCCTTTATCTTTTTTAAAATGGAATTAGGAGGAAAACGAGCTATCGGGTCACCTGATGGAAAGTGATACCCGGCCTCCCGTAGGAATCAGCCACTCTAAAAGAATCGTCGACCCGTTGCCGCCCTATAGGTGACCCCCGTGAGTCGTTGCGTGGGTAAGTATGCCTTACATCTAGGAATAATGATAACGTTAATAACTATAATTGTTATTCGTAGCTTTACGTGTAAATGAATAGTACCTCTGTCACGACTATTTCAATTATGGAAAAATGAAGTACCACGACGACTTATACACTAAAATTAGGGTAATGGCAGGACTCGAACCTGCAACATCAGCATTCCGTGCCTTGCGTTTTTCAGTTTCGCCACGTTAGCGCTACCATACCCTGCAAATCTTTCAATGTGTTTCGTTTTTACGGTCATTACATTATTGATTTTTGTTTGGGAAAATCTAAGTACCCTCGGTGTCATCTATGAGAAACTTAATCTAGTTATCTCATTCAACTAGGTCATTTGTGAATGCCCGTTAGCTGACGAGAGATGACGCCATTTGTTGTAAAATTTTTGTAATCGAATATTTTTTAATGGCGTCATCTCTCGTCAGCTAACGGGCATTCATAAGTGACTAAGTTGAATGAGATAACTTGATTAAGTTTCTCTTAGATGACACCGAGAGACCCTCAGCGAGGGTAGTTTTCCCAAACAAAAGGGGTGCAGGTTCGAGTCCTGCAGTTTTCAGCAGCACCCTAATTTTTCTTTGTGTTGTCATTATATAGCATTTTTAATTTAATTTGGATGTATAAAAAAAATACAAAAAAAAATCGTAGTCACACAGGTTAGTGACCCTGACTACGAAGCTAGAGGTTGGGGGTTCGAATCCTGCTAAAGGCAGACAATTGTATGATGAAAACAAATGTTTGTACTTGAATCATGGGTTATATATGTGTATAAATAAGTAAGTTCCCACGTGAATAAAACAATTTATTGCGTGCTTGCGATGTAAAAAACATGCCATTGTTTTACATCAATAAAACGATCAAGATCAGAGAATCAAGCTATTTAATGTACATAAAATATCGAGAAAATCAACAATGCTACAACTACAACTAAGTGTAAAACTTATGCTAAACAAAATATACATTAAGTCACCAATTTATAGACAATAGTGGTGTCATTTACTAATAATTTATTACTTAGCATCTTGCTTACCATCACAGTTTTAATTTTGTTACCACTTACAATATGGTAAGTATTCATATTCTTGTTATGATATGAATTATGATTATTATTTCCATTATTGAAAGAATTTATTATAAGAAAAAAGTTTTTGTTGATTTTATACAATTTTTTTTTATTACTATGACATGAGTAATAAAATGACAGTGGTCAATCCTCGCTAAATGGCTCCATCATGCCTTTAATGAATTAATTTAATTATAGTTACACTCACAACAAAACTTTCTACATTTCCAATGAACATATTTGGAAACAAAAACATAAACTCTTTTTTAAGCATTTTTAGCATTTCTAAAATATTGTTTTTTTTTTAATATAAATATTTTTAATGATGACCTGAACAATTTTACTTTGTTGCTACCGAGTACATATTTGGTTTGTGAGAAGAATACTGTATTGAGAAGTATTTCCTAAAGGTTTATTGCTTAATTTTGGAAGCAATTAGACTTTTTATCATTAAGTGAAATGATTTTAAATTATCATTTCATCAAATTTATCAGGCAATCACTTTGAGATAGTCTAAAAAGCTGTCAGCAGATCAATTTTAAGTAAAGGCTACATTTCATACAGGGACTTTGTCTAAAATATTTATAAGCAAATAAATGCCTCTATTCTAATAGAATTTAATCTATATGCTAAATGATTCACCACAGCCACATGTGCCTTTAATGTTTGGATTGTTAAAAACAAACTCAGCTGATAATTTGTTCTCTACAAAGTCCATTTCAGTTCCTGAAAAAGAAATAAATTTGAATTATATATGAAAGGGTTTGTTTTATATGCAATGCTGACATAACTATTAGTAAATTCATATGATAGCAAGTAATTAATTCAGGCAGATTTGTGGAGGTCCATATTGATACCTTAAACTTTAATTCGCATAAGGTACAAATGACCACAATGTGCTTTACAGGAATTGAAGTTTAAGGTATCAATCAATATTAAGAAATTAGAACAAATCACCTTGAAACTTGACAAGGACACTATCTAACACACTCATCCTATAAAAGTATGTCACATAGACACACCAAGTAGCAGATTATTAGTTCCAATTTAGATATAATAGAAATAATACTTGAGGACTTTGATATAATTGGGACTTATTTCTAGGCAGTAGTTCATAATGACCGAATAAACAGTCAGATTGAAAAAAATTATTTATGCTAGTCACTATTAGTCTAAAATATGCCAAAAAAATATTACATAATGTGGTTTTTATAATTGTTTATAAATTAGAACCAATACAAACCTAATAATGTTAACTGTGCCTTCTTATCTATGATAATGGTGACTCCGTCTTGCTTGACTTCTTCATCTAATTTGTCCTTTGCCTTAGCATAATCCAATGTATATGAAAGTCCGTTACAGCCACGCTGTCTGACACCTACTTTTAGGCCAATATAGCCATTAGCTTCTTGCTTGGCCATTAATTCTTTTACTTTGTTCACCGCTGTAGGCGTCAAGACTAAAGCAGCTCGTGAAGGCAGAACTCGCTTCTTTACAGCCCTTACAGTGGCACTTGCTATTGTTTTGGTGGCCATCTGGAAATAGAATGAAAGTATTGAATTATTGCGTGTACGTTCCACGGAAAATATGCCACTACCTACAACAGAAATCCCTTAATGAACAATAAACACTTCAGAGACTATTGCCAAAAAGATTCTTACGAAACAGTAACACCAAACAACAGTCACTGCGTAATTGTAATAGAACATGTAAACAGCAATATACAAACGATGTTAATTTTATATTCAAATCTGTCTTAAATATACCTAGGTACTTACTCTGTTTTTCTTTATTTTATAGTTTCAATAATTTCTATTTCATATCATTTAAAATTTTCTTCAGGCCGTCTGTCCTGTCCTGTCACTCTAACTGTCAAATTTGTCAAACTACATGCAAAATACACATAAACACACACTGCAAACGCCTTGCAAACGCGTACTACGTGCGTACTACAGCCTCCATCTCTTTCGCTCACCTATGATGGTTAGAAAGGGATATTTGCTAACAAAATTACGTGATACTTAAGATCAACTGGAAAGTCCTCTTATCCAATAACGAAACTTTCGAAAGGTGGATCTACAATGCAAAGTAACAAGCAATAAATCGCGGCAATCAATCTATCGCACGAGACGTCGTTTCTTTCGTTATCTATAATTGGTCGATGCGAAAGATGACTGCCTTTTTATTGCTCGCAACTTTGTATTGTGAAGCTAGCTTTGTGTAACAATTTGTTTCATTGCCAAAGACAATAAATAATCTTGTTAAAATACAAGTTGAAGTCGTTGAGCTAAGATTTAATTTTCCGTGATATAAAATTATTCCTTGGTCTACTCCACAGGTCCAATCCACCTTCCAGTGCATTTAATGCGTTAAGTTAGTGTGTTAACTCGCTACGTAATTCAGTGCGTCTTGTTCTAACTAGCCCAGTAAGAAAGAGGTGCACTGAGTTACGTAGCGTGCAAGCTCGTGTCGAGAAATTTCGTGCTAGGTGCACAGTTGTACGTGAAGCTGTACAAACTGTTCGAGCCCCAGATTGAAATAACCAAAAATTTTTTTTAAAGTGTGAGCTTATGTATTATTGTTTGCTTAAACCACCCAATGAAATGACAACATATTTTTGACAATGACGTTTCATGACACGTCTCCGCTATCGAACTCGTGTTGCGTGTAGTGATTTTCTTTTTCTTCACAAATGATTTAATATAATTACGATGGGAGGCCAAAAATTTGAATATGATGAGAGTGGATCAACATTCTTTTATTTCGTTCTATCATTCCTTGCACTAATATTGGTGCCAGCAACGTTTTATTATTGGCCAAGGAAAAGAAAAGAAGGTAATGGTTTAATTCATGTTTTTTAAACTATTTGCTGTTTAATTATTCACCTTAATGATTCTTTAATAGTCTCACTTGTTAAATTGCTTACGGCGCTTGTATCTCGTACGTAGTTGGGCACCTTTACCGTTATGTCAATAGGATCGTCGGAAGTTCGGAGAGCAAGCGCATACTAATACGTGTAGATACCGCCGCTGCCCATTGAGGTTACGAGTCTACTGTTTTACTTAACATTATTATGCTGCATAGTTAGATTCTCGTACCCCGATATTTACCTGTAGAAACCCCACCAGTGTCTCATTCATCACCACGTTTACATACGCCACACCCACAGTCAGCGTATCCTAGAATGATCGTTGTCGAATAAACTATAATTTCTATTAAAGTAATATATTTGTTTAGCCTAGCAGAAGCTTATGTATATCAAAAACCTATACAATTTTAATATATGATACTTGTATTACAGATCCAGCAAAACAAGCAGAACTATGCCAGTGTCCAGGATGTATAAAGAAACAATCAATAATAGAGCAATCACAACCCTACAAAACATTAAAGAATTTCTTCATAAAACTGGCAATCATTTTGGGTTGGGTGTTACTAGCATTTTTAGCATATAAAGTGTCACAATTTGACTATGAGATGTCCAATTTTGATCCCTATGATATTTTGGGATTACCGCCGGGAGCAACTCAGGCTGAAATCAAGAAGTCTTATCGTAAGCAATCTCTCATACTCCATCCTGACAAGGAAACTGGTGATGAAAAGGCTTTTATGAAACTCACCAAAGCTTACCAGGTAAGAAATTGTGCTCCTGAAATTTTGTACATTGATCAAATAAATAAAATCATTTACTGCTAGTGAATAAATGGACCATGAAGTGCTCACTCAAATCTGGTAGCCTTACATGATTATTGCTTATTATTATTTTCCAACTAGAGCCAGCCAGCATCTGTCTTAATTTTAGTTACCTATAAATGGATATGTTTCTGTGTTCAATAATCCAATAATGGCTGTATGCATGTAATTCATACCTATAGACTAACACCATCAACAATCAACAAATTTTGGTTCCCTATGTACTTTTTATCTCTAACCTGTTGAATTGTTTTCATTATGAATTAACCACTTAGACATTTCCTCCGCAACTATTTTGGCTGTAGGATGTTGCATGATGCATAAAATTTAGCTCTAATTAGTCTGAACTCATTCCAGGCACTGACAGATGATGAGGCACGACGTAATTGGGAGAAATATGGCAATCCAGATGGCCCAGGAGCTATGAGTTTTGGAATAGCACTGCCAAGTTGGATTGTAGAGAAAGAGAATAGTGTTTGGGTACTTGGACTTTATGCTCTCGTATTCATGGTTGCTCTACCTACAGTTGTAAGTATGAAATCACAATTTGTTATACTATGTTACAGAAATTTAAATTTAATAAAGTGAAACTCAGTTCCGTGTTTGCTGGAAAATATTAAGATTCAAATTCAAATGTATTGTTATACACACATTACTTTAATATTAAAACAGAAATTTTAAACTATTTTCATAAAACGGAAAGTCATGATTAGTAGCAGGTTTTTTATATAATTAATATAATAGATAAGATAATTATATTAATGGATAGTTTGATTGGTTCTTTGATTCACAAAAAGTCATTAAATGTTAGGATAAACTATGTTGTTGCTCTATTTCCAGGTTGGTACATGGTGGTATCGTTCAATTCGGTATTCTGGAGAACAGGTGTTATTGGACACAACACAAATGTATTTCTACTTCTGCCATAAAACACCATCAATGCCCCTTAAACGAGCTCTCATGATCCTTGCTGCATCATGTGAGTTTGACCGCAGACATAACTCTGAAGTCATTGAAAGGATAACTGATAATGAAGAAGTGCCTATGGTAAGACCAAAGTTTATATTGTTGGCGTGACCAATTTTGATACGATACACTTATGGGCAATTTCCGCCACGAGAATGAGATAGCCGCCACCCGCCCGCATGTCCTTTCACTTCCTACACTTTTAAATAGAAGATTCGAACCATTTATTAAGAAAATAGAATCATTAATGTAACTCATTATGATAAGGATAAAAACATACTAGTGTTAAATAATTTATGTTATGTATAATGGCGGAGCTACACCATATGCGTATGCAGCTTTCTTCATAGAGGTACGTTACGCGTGCGTAACGCAGCTCTACGAGGTTAGATGGAACCGTGTTGCATGCGCAACATGTACGCAACCAGTGTGGCCTGGCCATTATTTATCATGCTAAATTAAAAATAGCTTGTTTATGTTGGTGTTGCATATAATATGTAGGTTATATAAAAGTATAAATAGTAGCAGTAAATCAAGGCAAGGTACAGGTAAATCACTTGAGGCAGGCAGTCTTTGTGTGTAGAAGTGCAGTGTTTCATATACTAGATTGTATCAGAGCCTAGATGTCAGTTGTCATTTACGGTCAGCCTCAGAAGTAGCTGAACATTTTAGTACCTTGTCGCTGTCAGTAATGTAACAAATTTAAGCAACTCATTTTATACATTACTACAACAAGGTCTTTAAGTGTTCAGCTACTTCTAAGGCTGACTGTACTTGTACATGCTTGCACAGATATGTACCAATGCCAGGCTGAACAGATTTACTTATCATTTATTCCAATTGCCGTACCCCAGCTTCTCCGTGACCTGCCGAACCTGGGCGAGAAGAACAAGGAGCAGCCACTGTGCCGGCCGTACAGCATCAAGGCGCGCGCGCTGCTGCACGCGCACCTGTCGCGCATGCGCCTGCCGTCGGAGGCGCTCGACGCCGACCGCCGCTACGTCGTGTCCCGCTGCCCCGACCTCATCGTCGAGATGGTCAACTGCGTCAATCAGCTCATCGCTCTCGCTTATGCGAGGAGAAGTGAGTGATGCTTATAGAGGGCTTATATTTATTTATTTAGTGTACAGAACAGTTGAAATATTCTCCTAGGGTGATTCAGAGAGATCTCAGATTTGTCAGGTCAGATTATTCATTACAGTCTCTTGTGACAGGAAAACCAGACTTATATAGGATCATGTATGTACAATTAGTTATATGAATGTACATGTGTACCGTACCATAGAAGCTCTGTTAACTATGGTCCTTAAATATTATATCGAAATTTGTTAGAAATATTTAGTGGTAGATGGCGACTACTAGGGATCAAACTAGGCCACCAAATCGACACTTGCAAAAAAAATACGACATTATTTATAGCATGGGTAAAGTTGTTACCTTTTTGGCCGGAGCCCTAAAGGCAGCGTGGGGTAGGCAGAATCAAACAACTGTTTCACAGTAATGAGATTTTTATTTTCCCAAATATAACAAGGAAAAGTTGGCACGGCTAGCAATAGGCGGTCACAGTTAAACTATGTTACAGTTCGGTGAGCAAATTCCAGGGGTGGGCTTATCGGACTAGTCAGAGGAGACTGTTACAGCTATTATTTTTTAAAAAAACTACAAATAGAGCGGTTTCGCATCTATGTGCGGCATTAAAGAAATTTAGTATTGGACGCCACTGACATTACGGTGTCAGACCGGATTAAAGAAAAAAAAGAAATTTATCACCCGAGTGTAGGCAGAGGCGGGTCCGGAGGTAGGTCCGCACCACGAACTCCAACAGCCGGGAAGAGAGAGTACGTTGTCCGCAGCCACGAAGGCTGAAGGGTTGTGTAAGGGTATGCCGGGGTGACCCCGCCGTTATACCCCGTGTAGTTAGTTAATAAAAAAAAGAATCCCAATGTAGGACAAAACAAGGATTAACATAACAAAACCCCCTGAAACAAGGAAAGTTCAGGTTAGAATGATTATGCCAGCGGCATGGCCGGAAGGCACATGGCTAGGTTGAAGGAACTAGAGGTCATAAAAGGTGAAACGCTTACCGAAGGAGGAATGGAGACCCTGCGTGGGCGCTTGATCAGGACGCGAGGCACGTGGCAACCTGTCGACTCCGACGGGGGTTTAGTAGGCTGGAAAAGATAATCCTTCATGAACACAAAGCTAAAACAATTGGAATGCTCCTATGGAGTTAAGGAAAAGATTTGTAGCTTACCAAAATTTTTAATGTGCGCCGGCACAGGTAACGCGGGATTGTCGGTGTGGCTGGCCTTTTATTTCATTCCAGGGACTGTACTGAAAATAAATAACACACATGAAACGAGATGCTTGGAAAGCTAAAAGAAGTCGAAATGTGCCCAAAATACTTACTAGGGGTCCACTTGGAAACGATAAAAAAATACATCGGCTGCGCCGGTCGTGAGATGTAAAGGAAATGTGAGAGAAGGCCGTAAGCGCCATGACACTATCGTTGCCCAGTTGCCAGGAACGAAATTGAATAAAAACGAAGAACTTTAAATTGAAACCTGCAACGTACAATTTTGAAAAGTGGTATGCAAGTACTTACCGAATTTAGGGATCCTTTTACAGCAATCGCCTAATTTATAACTTCACCAGGATAAAATAAACACAACTAGACCGATCAACAATTATTACCTGCAGCAACACTGCATTTTTGTCTTATAACTTGACTGTATTAAAAGGGACAAAGGAACTAGTGGCCATACAGCCCGTCATAGACAAAAAAAAAGGTTTCAGATTTTAATAAAGGAAAGGGGGGGGGGGTTAGAAATTTATACGTTACAATACCTCCTCACCCAAGGAAAATTTTGCACCTGCAAAATTTTAAGCTGGTCCCCAGCTACTCACCTGACTCTGTAACCGCCAAACAAAAAAAATGAAACCTTTGGGTACGGAACCCAAAAGAACGAAAGGAAAAAAAAATTGAGGCCTTGGCGGCGCAGCGAGACGTGATCAGCATCGGGCTACGCGTCCAAGGACTCCAGAAACCTACACCTAATACAACATAACTCGCACTCGCATGTAAACGAGGCGAAGGAAAATAAATGAAAAAGTAAAAAAAACAAAGCAAAATAAAGTAAACAAGGCACCACCAAAACGAACCCACGCATTACCAGTCAGCTGCTGCTGTAAAGAGGCATCAGACTGAACGCATACAATATTGAATAGAACGTAGAGTAATAGCAACGCTAAGTAGAGCGTCATCGCAGTCTACTTACCGTAATTGCTACTTCACTGGGACACTGGCGGTGCAGCGAGAAGTGTAGAACGACGGGCTGCACGTCCAGCCTCCACAGCGGAAAAGATAGCCACTGGCTAAATAAATTTACTGGGTACTACCCTTGAGATTTTGAATGTGCCAAGATCCCAAGTTTTTCCCACTTACAACATCTTCTAACTCGTAGACCAAACGAGAATGTTTACAAACAACTCTACATTTTAAGTATTTCGGCGCTAACTTCGCCATGAAAAATTTTCCAGCGTCGCTCAAAGGAAACGTCTTCTTCCAAACAATATCTCCCACCTGAAATTCTAAAGACTGTCGACCCTTATTATAATAACGAGCACCCTTGCCATGCGCCTTGGCCAGGGCAGACTGGACTTTATCAAAGACGTCGTGTAAACCTCCCAATCTAACTACGTAGTCATCGGGTGAAGCGCAGGACAGGTCCAACTGTGAGGTTTTTCGATCTCCATAAACCTTACCGTTCGGAACAGCTTCACGACCGTGAACTAAGAAATAAGGGGTAAAACGAGTGGACTCATTGATAGTGGTGTTCAGGGCAAATTGAACTTTAGGTAACGTAGTGTCCCAGGAGCGATGATCATCCTGAACCAAGATGGAAACAGCGGTCAGGGCTGTTCTATGGTACCTTTCTACAGTATTTACTTGGGGACAGTAACGGGGGGTATAATGAACCTGAGGGATGTCATATTTCTGAAACAAGGCTTTTAATTCACTGCCAGATAGCTGGGGTCCATTGTCCAGAACTACTGTACGTGGTATGCCGTGTTTAAGAAAAACTTCATCCTCTAGACGTTGGGAAATAGTCTTACCTATTGCGCGTCGAAGTGGAAATAATAGAACGTATTTAGAAAAACAACAAACAACCGAGAAAATAAAGGTAAATCCAGCCCGAGAACGGGGTAAAGGCCCTACCAAATCGATGCTAATTGCTTCGAAGGGTCTCGAACAGACCTTAGGGTCTCCCATCAGACCGGTCGGTGGTTTCTGCGAATGCTTGTACGCAGAACACACGTCGCATTTACGAATAAAATTAACCACATCCTGATACATACTTGGCCAAAAGTAGTGCAAGGATAAACGTTTATAAGTTTTCAAAACTCCTAAGTGTGATAAATCATTACAATGACACGTTTGTAACAGTTCCAAACGTCGATCTGATGAAATAACTTCCTTCCAATCAAATTCACTAGAAAAATTAAATTTATTTCTAGAATAACGGAATAGTTTATTATCCTTAATGGTATAATTTGGACAAGCCGTTGGGAACTGTTCACATTTTTTAAAAAGCTTGTTGTACCAATCACACGTACGAATTTCTAGAACCGGTACGGTACGCGATAAGGAATCGGGCACGACATGCTCTTTTCCCTTACGATGAACGATTTCGAAATCGTAGGGAGATAAACGACAACCCCAACGAGCCAATCTACCTGTAGGATTACTGAGATTGAAAAACCATTTTAAACTAGAGTGATCAGTCACTACCTTAAAACGTTGTCCACCCTCCAAATAAGGACGGAAATGTTCAACAGAGAACACCACCGCTAAAGCTTCCCTTTCAGTTGCCGAATAATTTCTTTCCGCCTGATTTAATGAACGGCTAGCGAAGGCGATCGGGTGTTCTTGACCATCCTCCAGCACCTGAGTCAAAGTTCCACCAATTCCGAAACCCGAGGCATCGCAATGCACTGAAAAAGGTCTTGTAAAGTCTGGGCAAGCCAGGATTGGAGATGAAACTAATGCGGACTTCAACTCTTGGAACGATTTATCAGCGGCTTCCGACCAAGTAAATGGGGGAGCGCTCTTACGCGTGCTAGTTAACGCATTAAGAGGAGCGGCAATGTCACTGAAATTTCTAATGAACCGACGATAGTACGAAGCGGTTCCTAAAAACATTTTGACTTCCTTCCGATTGGATGGAGTAGGGTAATTAACAATGCATTGTATTTTAGAAGGGTCAGTGCGTAGACCGCGTTCGTCTACGACGTAACCAAGATATTTTAATTCGCTACGGAAGAATTTAGACTTATTAAAATTAATAGTAAGGTTAGCCGATTTTAATCGGTCTAAGACACGAGTAAGTAATGATATATGGTCGTCAAACGTCTTGCTAACGACTATAATATCGTCCAGGTATACGAAAAGCCTGCCGCCGAATTCTGGTCCAAATAACTTATCCATTAATCGTTGTTGAGTAGCCGGTGCACCTGTAAGTCCGAAACACATCACTTTAAACTGAAAGAGTCCGCGGCCAGGAACGGTAAACGCGGTCCGCTCTCTAGATGAGGCGTCAAGGGGTATTTGCCAGAATGCACTTTTCAAATCGATGGAAGATAGGTATTTAGCGTCTCTAAGTTGGTCGAGGATACCGGAGATGTAAGGCAAGGGGTATGCATCATGCTTACTCACAGAGTTCAACTTGCGACTGTCTATACAAAGACGCAGTTCACCATTTGCTTTAGGAGTGAAAAGAGTAGGGTTGTTCCAAGCACTTGTGCTAGGTTCGACGACATCTTGGTCTAGCATTTCGTCTAGCTGCCTATTCAGTTCAACCAAACGATGAGGAGATATAGGGTAATAACGCTGCTTAAGTGGTGGACAATCACTAGTATCGATAACATGAGTAAGGAGATCCGTACGACCTAGGCCTTTCTTTTCAAAAGATATACATTCAAACTGTCGAATCATATGATCAGCGATTACTCTTTGATCCAGTGTTAACCGATCAAAGGAATGCAAACGTACTTCGGAAACGACATTCCCGGTAGAAGGATCCTTGGCAACGCTATATTCTTGAAATAATTTTGGAGCAATGTCGAAGGCTTTCCAAAAATTAACACCTAATATAAGAGGTGTAGTCACATCCGGTATAACGTAAAACTTAATAACCCGAGTCAAGCTATGAACCTTGACCGGCAACGAAAAACAACCACAGACTCTGGCTTGGGAATCATTAGCGGTGGCGATGTATAACAAATCATCAGAACCGTCTAAAGTAGCACCCCAAGACAAAAACAATTCATATAAGTCAGATCCTAAAATGGAGATCGAAGATCCCGAATCTAACAAACCGTAAAAAGGGCAATCATATATCTCAACAGAAATATGAGGACGATCGTCGCTGCGATCAATAAAGTTCCGAACCGTCGAAACGCTTGGAGAAACAAAATTGGTAAGAGGCTTAGCGATCTTAGAATCACTACGCCTTGGTAAAACAGCAGAAGAGTTCTTAGAGTTTCCTTCGTAAGAACTCGAAATAGTTATATTTAAACGGTTCGGGTTTTCTAGTTTTTTGGACTCACGGACGAGGAAACCACTTCACTAGAACCCGAAGCTTTAGGAGAACAAGTGGGACAGGAAGGGTAAGGAACTCCTTGCTTCCCACACTTAAAACAAACAACCTGCCGCGAACGACAGTTACGCAAATCGTGGGTATCAACACGACAACGAGGGCAAAATAATTTAATAGTGGTCGCTTCTACCTTAGGTTTAGGAAAGGACTTGCAACACAAGTCAATCGCAAGCGAACCAGAAGAAGGCTTAGGGGGCTCCACGAACGAATTAGCTCGCTGCCAGCTCTCCTCCAGAACGCGACAAACTCTCTTCAGTTCTTTCAAGGACGACACGGCGTTCATCGCCAACGGTACCGAGTATTCGGGTCTTAAATTTATAGAAACGATGTCAAACTGTTCGATATCTGTAAGTTGTTTAGTCAATCTACTGAAGTAATTAAGCATTACGCTAACATAAGTTGAAATATTTTCGCTCGGACCTTGTGTACGGTTACGGATCTCTTTTAAAAGGCGCCTGTCATAATCAAAAGGCAAAAACTCTTCTAACAAAACTGACTTTAACTGAGCCCACGATACGATTTCCGCTTTAACACCACGATACCAAAGTAAAGCATCGCCTTCGAACAATTCGACGGCCGAAGCAACAAGAAGGTCGTCAGTAATCTGGCGCGAACTGCAGAGTTCCTCGAGTCGTTGGAGAAAAGCTTTAACACATGACTTACCGTTGAACTTTAAGTTTAACGAACTAACCGACTGACGTTTGATTGCCACTACGGGAACAGCTGGAGTAGTTTCCGGAGTTTCCGCAACACTTTCCTCGGGTACTCCGTACTGATCAGTACTGGTCTTAAATATTGAGAACATGTTGTCCAGTTTAAGCAAGGTACGGTTAAGTTTTTCCGTCAGTTCAGTATGAGAAGTAGCATTAGACTCATCGGGAGTAATGCGGGTCAACCGGTGAAATAGATGATGAGCTAAAGCTTGTATTCTATTTAAACTCTTTAGTGTTAAAGGACGCGCGGTCGCGACAGTTAGCTGTGACAGTTCCTCCAATTTACAAGTTATACAATTTAATTCCGTTTGTACATCGCCCTCGAAATCACTGATAACATCAGAAGGTATTTCCTTAACTAATTTACGTATTTGAGTGCGTAAGGATTTTAAATCCTCCGCCGGTACATCGTCTCTAATGCTCACTTCATACAGTAATTCATCCTTATGTAATAGTTGAAACGCAATGGGACGTTCCTCCATTGTAACAGGTATAAATATTCGAAATATTAAACAAAACCAATAAAATCGCTTAGTAAAGAGTTAACTCAGGCAGTAGCAGTAGTTCCAGCAGCAAAACCAATATCAAAAAATTTTTTTTTTTTTTGTCGACTGTACTTAAAAAAAAAAAAATTAAGTACGAACGGGTAAGTACTACTAGTAGAAGGCTAAGGAAAACAAAAGCTATGAAAAAAAAATGTTATAATTTTTTTTTTTTTGCCAACTGTACCTAAAAAAAAATGAAAGCGGTGTAATGCAGAAAAACACGTCAATAAGAATACAGCAAACAGTTAATAATAGGTAAAAAAAAATTTTTTTTGCTGACTGTACTTTTCAAAATATGATAATAGTGGATGGTTGTGCACTGCTACTGCTAAAGGCTCAGAAAAACAGCACTTGAAAAAAAAAGTTTTTTTTTTTTTGCTGACTGTACTAAAAAAATAATGGAACGATTAAATGCTTTACTGCTAGAGGTTCAAGAAAACAGCACTCGATATAAAGTTTTTTTTTTTTTTTTTGCCGACTGTACTTTATGAAAAAAAAAATATAGAAATTCTTGATAATTAAGTGTGGAACAGTAAAGAGTTAAATTGTGGAAACAAAGCACCAAGAACAAGGTTTTCTTTTTTTTTTTATGCCAACAGTACTCTACTAAAAAAACAAAGTAAGAACATGGATATGAGTTTTGACGGTTAAAGGGCAAAATATGTAAAAAACTAAACCAGGAAAAAAAAAGATTAAGTTGACTATACCAATTAAATTTACTACTCAGTGCACACCAACCAGAAGTAGATGATAAATAGTTGGTAATTTTAAAGCAAATAGATGTCGCTATAGCACCCAAATAAATGTTGGTCCAACCAAAACAGAGAAGTAAAACCTTAGAGATAACAAGAAACAAGAGTTGTCCAAGTTATAATTGTAACAAAGTAATAAAAGTTAGATGTAAAATGTTTTGCTGACTGTACCAAAGTTATAAATACTGCTGCCGCCCTTACAATAATATAATGGCAAATATCTGACCACTTTTTAAATTCAACCAGTATACTTAAGTATTGTTACGTTATTAATTTATAGTTCACTTTTTCTGCTACCGACTGTACGCAAGAAATGGAAATAACAAATAATAAGTTTCAGAAATATTTGTAGAATGTAGATAGGCATTCGATGTGCATTTATAATATTTAGTTATATCTCGATATCATTAATATAAACACAAATAAGGTAGAAGAATGTTCAATCTGGTATTTCTCCTAAAATAAGATTACCCACAATGTACTTAAGAAAAAAAAGTTGAAGTCACAAAATGAATTTGTGATAATTAAACAACAGTTACAACCTGGTTTTAACCAACAACATGATCACTAAAATTAATTTTAAGTTTTAAGTCAACCTTTACTTTTAAGTTAGCATTTATTTTTTAAGTTATATTTTAGTGTAACAACTTAATTTTAAGGAAGCAGTTTTTTCAGAAAAAATAAAGTATCTTGACAATTTAGAATAAAAATTACAATGTAAATTAATGTAATATTTTGCAATAAGTGTAAGGTTATTTATATAAAGTATGCTTTCATAAGAATTACCCTCGTCGCAGACACCAAACCATATTTTTAGAAAATTTCAAGTAAGTAAGTTATAGTAAGTATATAAGACACAAGTAAATAACAGTAACAGTTTCCTCTTATGTTATAGCTTTACCGACATAGCAAACTATCCGAAAAAAAAAAGCCCCACGTTGGGCGCCACTGTTACCTTTTTGGCCGGAGCCCTAAAGGCAGCGTGGGGTAGGCAGAATCAAACAACTGTTTCACAGTAATGAGATTTTTATTTTCCCAAATATAACAAGGAAAAGTTGGCACGGCTAGCAATAGGCGGTCACAGTTAAACTATGTTACAGTTCGGTGAGCAAATTCCAGGGGTGGGCTTATCGGACTAGTCAGAGGAGACTGTTACAGCTATTATTTTTAAAAAAAACTACAAATAGAGCGGTTTCGCATCTATGTGCGGCATTAAAGAAATGTAGTATTGGACGCCACTGACATTACGGTGTCAGACCGGATTAAAGAAAAAAAAGAAATTTATCACCCGAGTGTAGGCAGAGGCGGGTCCGGAGGTAGGTCCGCACCACGAACTCCAACAGCCGGGAAGAGAGAGTACGTTGTCCGCAGCCACGAAGGCTGAAGGGTTGTGTAAGGGTATGCCGGGGTGACCCCGCCGTTATACCCCGTGTAGTTAGTTAATAAAAAAAAGAATCCCAATGTAGGACAAAACAAGGATTAACATAACAAAACCCCCTGAAACAAGGAAAGTTCAGGTTAGAATGATTATGCCAGCGGCATGGCCGGAAGGCACATGGCTAGGTTGAAGGAACTAGAGGTCATAAAAGGTGAAACGCTTACCGAAGGAGGAATGGAGACCCTGCGTGGGCGCTTGATCAGGACGCGAGGCACGTGGCAACCTGTCGACTCCGACGGGGGTTTAGTAGGCTGGAAAAGATAATCCTTCATGAACACAAAGCTAAAACAATTGGAATGCTCCTATGGAGTTAAGGAAAAGATTTGTAGCTTACCAAAATTTTTAATGTGCGCCGGCACAGGTAACGCGGGATTGTCGGTGTGGCTGGCCTTTTATTTCATTCCAGGGACTGTACTGAAAATAAATAACACACATGAAACGAGATGCTTGGAAAGCTAAAAGAAGTCGAAATGTGCCCAAAATACTTACTAGGGGTCCACTTGGAAACGATAAAAAAATACATCGGCTGCGCCGGTCGTGAGATGTAAAGGAAATGTGAGAGAAGGCCGTAAGCGCCATGACACTATCGTTGCCCAGTTGCCAGGAACGAAATTGAATAAAAACGAAGAACTTTAAATTGAAACCTGCAACGTACAATTTTGAAAAGTGGTATGCAAGTACTTACCGAATTTAGGGATCCTTTTACAGCAATCGCCTAATTTATAACTTCACCAGGATAAAATAAACACAACTAGACCGATCAACAATTATTACCTGCAGCAACACTGCATTTTTGTCTTATAACTTGACTGTATTAAAAGGGACAAAGGAACTAGTGGCCATACAGCCCGTCATAGACAAAAAAAAAGGTTTCAGATTTTAATAAAGGAAAGGGGGGGGGGGGGTTAGAAATTTATACGTTACAAAGTTACGAATTAATTAGTTAAAAATTAATAGTTTAGTAACGGAATTGATACTTAATCAATAGTCCTCCATCTGTATGGTATTAATGTCTGATTTTATTGCACTTTCCAGTACCTCGTCTGCCTACAATAGAGACAATAGAAAACTGTATGAAGATGTCACCAATGATTGTGCAAGGTCTTTGGGAGTACAAATCACCCCTCCTCCAATTACCGTACATAACGGAAGACCACCTCAAGTATTTCACAAACAGGAAGAAGCACATCAAGTCTTTGCTCCAACTGGCTCAGCTACCCGGTGAAGAAAGAAGGCAAGTCATGAGGTTTTTGAATGACCAGCAGTATGACGATGTCATGAAAGTATTGGGAAATATGCCTTATATACATTTCCAAGTCAACACAGAAGGTAAATTAATGTTATATACTTACATGTAGAAGTATTATAACTGTATATGTATCTGTAAATTTTCTATATTATTTGCAGTTATCGACGATGAAAATTCAACGGTCGTAACGGCGGGAGCCATTGTTACAGTTACAGTGTTCCTCAGAAGAACAAATATGAAAGAACTATTTGGCGATACGTCCATTAAAGAAAAAAGTATCAAGTTAGTGGGCAGTATTTGTACAAACTATAGTTAGTTCTGTCTGTGAAGACGCGCCTCACTTTTTTATTTTTACTTACTCAGCTTTGACTTTAAGAAGTAGAGCGCGTCTGCATGGATTAAACCATTTTCTTAAACAAAAAAAGAAAATCAAAGAATGCGTCCTTGCCAGGTCGCTTTTGCAAGAGCCCTTTAACATCGATAACACATACCGACATGAAACATTATCTAACCAAATTCTCACCACTGGACCACTTAGTGGTTAATGTCATGTCGGCTCCATACGTTTGCCAAGTTGGTAAACGCACAGGACGCAGTTATTTGTCAGAATAAGGCAGAAATATCTATTTTCCACTTTAACATGTAACTGTGTCCCGTGCATTTGCCAACACTTGGCAAACGGGTGGGGCCCGCATCAAGATATCCGCTTGCTCCGCCAGAGAAGACGACGACGGTAGCGGCGACGTCACGAAAAAGGGCGACAATAACAAAACCGAGGAGAACGACAAGGACAAGAAAGAGGCGCCTAAGAGGCCGGTGTGGATGAAGCAGGCCAAGCGCGCGCCCGGGAAGAAGGCGCGTATTTATTTGATTCTGTTTTATTTTGACACTAGCGGACGCCCGCGACTTCATTCGCGTGGAATTAGTAGCCCATGTCCGTCAGGCATTGTGTAGCTTGCTATCGGTGAAAGAATCTTTGAAATCGCTTCAATAGTTCCAGAGATTCCCATCTAGGTACATACATACAACAAACAAAGTTTACCTCTACTATAATATTAATAATTATTAATAAGTCAGAATTCTGAGTTTCATGGTTCTAGAGCAATCTTATAACTTTTTTCCATACAAACTGCACTCCTCTTATTTTTCCCCTTCTCATCTTTTTTCCAATTTTTATAGTCTTAGTACTATTTTGGACTTCTTTAATTAGATCTGTGAAAATTCCATCCAAATCCGTTCAGCGGTTTTTACGTGATGCGCGTACAAACATTATTGTCTTAACGATTTTATTATATGTATGTAAATAAATATTTTGAATTTGAATGTGAAGGCGAGGAAGCCGGCCGCGAGCAAGCAGCCGCCCGCCAAGCCCGCCGCGCCCGCCGCGCCCGCCACGCCGCCGCCCTCAGACGCCAAGAAAACTAAAGAGAAAGAACCAAAGAAGAAAGACGACGAAGGTATCACTGTTTATTCATTACTAGCGGCTCGCTCTGGCTACGCGTACAATTATGATACAATATACAGTCAAGGAAATTGATACACGTACCACCGTAAAACCTAGTCGAAGAGACATACTCAAGACATTTGTATGACATAGCCTGGCGTTTAACGCGTCGCGTAATGGCGATAGGGTTCTAAGGTGGTACGTGAATATATTTCCCCTACTGTAAATAAAAACCTTCCGTAAGAAATATTCTAAATGAGAGTGAAAACCGTATCAAAATCCGTTGTGTGGTTTAGAAGTAGAAATAAATAAATAAATAAATAAATATCTTGGGACAATTTACACCAATTGACCTAGTCCCAAACTAAGCAAAGCTTGTACTATGGCTACTAGACAACGGATATACATACTTATATAGATAAATACATACTTAAATACAAATAACATCCATGACTCAGGTACAAACATTCGTATTCGTCACACAAATATTTGCCCATACCAGGATTTGAACCCAGGACCTCTTGCACAGTAAGCAGACACATGTGCCACTGCGCCATACAGGTCGTCAAAGGTGAAAGAAGGTGGCCGAATATACACTATAAGGATGTAGGATGGACAGGAACGGATAGGGACTAAATGATACCATGTGAAGAAGATTACTAGCATACATGTATTTATAGGCACAGTAAATGGGTTAGGTGGATATAAACTGAGGTCTTAAAAATACATGTAACTCTAATAGGTGTTGATGCATCTTAAAAACTAGTTGAAATTTCAAAATTATTTAAATAAAATAACTATTTTATTACAATTACAATAAAATGTGAACTCCAAATTAAAAAATTAAAATTTGGTCGACTATAAAATAATAAAAAAATACAAAGAAAATTAAAGTCTATAATGTATCACGATGAAAATATGATTAAAAACAAAAAAAATTAAAATACACATACAATTGAGAAGCGAAATCAGTTTGAAAATAAAATAACCATCACAGTAAGGTAATTCACCAAAACAAATCAAATCCACACAATCATAAAAACAAATCGTCAAGACCCACAAAAAAAAAACAATATCAAAATCCAAAACCAGATAAATATTAATACTTGAAAAACAATCTAATTTAAGTGTTTACATCCATAAACTCTCTTACAGAATACTAACACTTGTCAGTGAGCATTCAATGTTCGCAACTGAATTAGTAGTATGTAAAATGGTGAAAATGTGTCTAATGCAAGTAATACATGACTACTGGATAATAAGGCCGTGGGTGCGAAACCTCACATAACTCGACGTGACGAATCAAACTCATAACCAGTGGCGTAAAATTTTTAAAAGTCTTCGCGCTTTTTATAAGATTGTATTTAATTACGAAATCGACTTGCAATATAGTTTTTCAATAAAATCGACTTTTAGAGGCTAAGTAGAGCTTTGGAACTTGCACACGGTGTTTGTTAAGCGGGAGAGAAAGAGTGACTACTTTAAACTACGCGGGTTTTGCGGGTGGTAGGACCTTGTGCAAGGTCCGTCCGGATCGCTACCACCATCTTGCTCCCTAATCCTGCCGCTAAGCAGCAGTGCTTGCACTGTTGTGTTCCGGCGTGGAGAGCAGAAAGCCGGTGTAATTACTGGCACAAGAGGTATTCCATCTTGGCCCTCTGGGTTGGCAACGAATCTGCACTTTCTTTGTTGTTGCAAGTGTCTATAGGCGGTGGTGATCACTTACCATCAGGTGACCCACTTGCTTGTTTGCCTTCCTATTTCATTTAAAAAAAAAACTGGAGATCACGCGCCACACGCGCGCGTTTTATATTTAATTGAAAGTAAAAAATTTATGAATGATTTTTTTGTTGCAATTTTTTTTCCATTCTTTGGAGTTTTTGGGTTTATGTGTCTAATTTTATTGAAGCGTGTTTGTCTGACATTTTAATTTGTATTATTCTCGTAAATTAGATTTAATGTTGTATCTACGTAAATATCCTGTAATTTTATGAGTCGAAATGACTTGAAATAAATGGATTGTATTCTAGAGAACGTGAACAATAAACGATATAAAAATTTCGGACAGACAGGAAAAATAGCCACTTTGCTTTATACTGTGTAAAGGTATATGAAAAAAGAGTTAAGGGCTTATTACACTACGCGGTATTCAGACAGTCTTAGTAAGCAAGTAAGCACGGCCGAACCCATTCGGTCGGTCTAATTAGACAGGCTTACTCTTATTACACTATGCTAAATCTTAGTAAGACTGTCTGAATACCGCGTAGTGTAATAAGCCCTTTACCAAGATTGTTTACGTCATTTTTTAAAAACCTACCTATAAATGAAGCCGTACCGGTTTATTCACGGATCCACGTCGTTGGCAGACGAGGAGTCCGCGGACGAGTGCAGCTCGGACGAGTCCGGCTCGCGCGACTCGGGCTCCGAGGAGTCGCGCAAGTCCTCGGGCGCCGAGGACGACGACGACCAGTGGGACAAGTTCCAGAAGCGGCTGCAGAAACGGGAGCGCCTCGAGGGCCGCTCCAAGAGCTCGCATCCCGTACACTGTCCCAACTTCCCGCAGGTAAATACACACATACACAAACGGCCGATGTTGTAAACAAACCAATTTATCATTATCACTCCGTAATACTCACTTTTGAACAACGACTAAGGTCGCATTATCGATTTATACAATTTATCCTTGTATTTTTATTCGTCAAAATATCGATTAATTATTTGTTATTTCAATAAACACTTTCGATGAAAATTTAAGGTTATGTGTCAAATGCTAACCATTTTTGTTTGCAACATTGGCGATTTCTATTGAACACGACTTTAAGTGCCCATTAAAGATGGAACTAAGAAAGAGTATAATTTTCTGAAAGGGAGGCATATAATATGCGCTATGAAGTTGATATATCCATCCCTTTCAAGCATAGACAATTTATCTCAGTCCCCTCTTTAATAGTTAATTAAATTTGTTGCTGTTTGTACGTTTAATTGTCAAATTTAATTTAACAAACAAATGTAATATTGCTGTAGCCATGATTTTTTTATATGCTGTTTAATATGCCTTAGGTTTGTGTTTTGATTTTTTAAGATATTCTTTAAAGTTTGTAAAAGTAGGTATTGGCTCCTTTTTGTTTTGTATGAAACTCCTGAAGTGCAATATTTTCAAATCTACTAGTATGAAAAAAAAATCAATACATACAGAACTACGCCCTTATTCATAAACGTTGCGTAAACTTATGTTAGTTACATGTGTTGTCTTCATCTGTCATTGTGACGTTTACCCTAAAATGAAAGGGACAAAGCATTTCTTAGTTTAAAAAGATTGTTATTTTTTTGTATGAAAAGGGGGCTCAGTTATAACAACAGCATTCTAAAAAAATCAGGGCTATAAGTTATGGTTTATAGGGTGGAAAACGATATAGGCGAAAAACTTCAGCAAAGCTCCTCTTGCATGTAGTAGTGTAAAAAAATTATATATAAGCTGTCATTTTAGAACATGGAGCGTCACGTCAACTTGTCTATACGGACGCGTTCCTACTACACGCCAGTGGCCCTGACATGACTGGCCAAGTTTAGTTTATCTCTATCTGCGTGCCTTTCTTATGACACTAGTTAGACAGACACAGGGAGGGGTTAAACTAAACCTGGGCTGTCATTTTAGGGCCGCAGAGGGGCTTTGTTTAAGTTTTTTTTAGAGTCCGACCGAAACTGGTTTTTCGGCCGAAACCAAAACCGAATCTTCGGCCGTGGCTTCAGTTTCGGCCGAAACCGAAACTCACGTGGTCAAGTATAAAATTCCTTAAAATACTGAAATTTAGTGCATTTTAGCCATTATCATTGTCTAAGTTGTGTTGCTACAGAGCTATCCGAACGGCGCACGACAATTCCCGAACAGGGTCGCCACCGTCCGCAAAAGCGTTGCCGCGAGAAACGAAGTTAGGCGAGCGTGCACGACAACTTCCGAAATCAGTTTCGGTTTCGGCAAAAGTTTCGGCCAATTTTGGCCGAAAGCGAAACTGCCGTCGAAACTTGATTTTTGGCCGAAACTCGGCCGAAACCGAAACCGAACTTTCGGTCGGACTCTAGTTTTTTTCCTATATCCCCGTTTGTACGCAATCCTCTGAGGCTGGCGGGCGTTCGCAGGACAAGCAGGAGTACTGGTGGTGCTACATCTGCGACCGCAAGTCGCACACGCTGCTGACGGCGCCGGCGCACTGCACGGCGCTGCTGCGCGAGCACGAGCTGCAGCTGCGGTTCACGGCGCCGCGCTGGCCCGGCCTATACACGCTTGCAGCCTGTCTGCGCTCCGGTACCTACCCCCCAAACAACATGATAGCGGACTAGGGGACGCCTGCGACTTCGTTTGTGTGGAATTAGTAGCCCATGTCCGTCAGGGATAGTTTAGTTTTCTATCGGTGAAATAATTTTTGAAATCGGTTCAGTAGTTCCAGAGATTACCCCCTACATACAAACAAACAAAGTTTACCTCTTTATTATATTAGTGTAGGTAACATAGGACGAAAACGAGCAAGTGGGCCACCTGATAGTAAGTGATCATAGACATCTGCAACATAGACACCCGCAACACCAAGGAGACTGCAGACGCGTCGCCAACCCTGACGGCTAAAATGGATTACCTCTTGTGCCAGTTATTTCACCGGTTATTTATGTATCCATGAGATAATATTTTTTTAATTAATTAACTCATGGATCTATAAACAATAGTTAATTAATTACACGATCATTCTGGCCCCTGTTTCACCAAACTGACAGGTGATATGTGACAGCGAAAATTCGGCATAGTTAACTGGAAGAGTATTTATATACTGCCGGGCTATGAGCATAGCTAGATCGGTTTTTCCTGCGTAAACGAAATAAAAATCTGCTTGTTGTGTGTGCATATAATTTTTAAATGATGATCTACAACAATTTAACACTTTACGCCATTTGGTTTATGGTATCATTTACTCCATTAAATATACGTTCTTGGTCTCCCTTTAAACGCTGACACTTTAGCGTGTAAATTACAGTTCCTGGCAAACAACTTGAGCACTGACCTTGACTGCGCAGCAGCCGTTTCTAGTACAAATGTGTATGCGCAAAAATACCCCCACCACTCGATTCATGCTCAAGTTGTTTGCCTGCAACTATACACAACCTATCAATTGGCGACGTCGGCGTTTAACGGGAAGGCTTACAAGGCCAGCTTAAGAAAAGATAGGGTTAAGATAGGGTATCAGCATGTAGCTGTGCATGTGATGTGAGTAGCGATTCGGCAATATACCGAACTATCGATAGAATTGTTGATAGTATCGTGACCTAGAAAAATAGTCACAATATCGACCGACCTACCGATAGTATCGACAGTCATTGAAATCCTATACTATCGATGGGCATCAATACTATTGATATTATTGATACTATAAGTATTAGTTAAAAACTATCAATACTATCGATAGGCATCAATACTATTGCTACTATTGATAGTATTGCTTTTCGATAGTATCGATACTATCGATAGGCCTGTCGATATTATGATTATTTTTCGAGGTCAACTGTCGATAGTCATATTATCGATAGTTCAGCAACGCTAGATGTGAGCTCTTCCGTCTTTATAGATTCGTACATCGGCATGGACCAGCAGCAGGACATGAAGCTGGACGTGAAGGAGGCGGCGGCCGTGCCCGCCGAGCACCCGCAGTGGGACCTCTCGGACACCGACACTGACAACAACGACCAGGTCTGAACTGGGTCCCGTTATCATTATTTTCGAGTATACAGTAATTTTTGAACAGGGAATAAATTGGAACAAATTATCTTGCTGCACCGGGAAACGAACGTTATGTACTTACGTGCGAAACAGTTGCATCTGTGCGATTACATATAAATATTTCATGGAAAACCCACCCTCAGCTTCCAAATGAAACGACATACAACACAGACTTAACTATTACCCACCACCACTAAACTGAAACTACGCAATCTGCGTGCGTTTTGCCTCTATACAAGGCATCATCGGGATCTTAAATTGTACGAACGTTCGCTACTTGACTGAATGACATACTCATAGTGAGTATGGCAAGTCCAAAACCACACTAAAATTGTGTACCAGGCAATAAGTTGACCCGGCTATTTTACGGCTCCACAAGTCTACTAAAATATTCAGCTGGCAACAAAATACAAAAAAAAACCTGGTCGTATTAGCCCTACACGATTCAATAAACAATTCGATTTAAGCATATTTCTAGCGGTCGGATGAACTTGAAATTTGTGAATGAAGCTCTGATGTCAATGCAATTATTTTAGAAAAAAGCTCTTGATAAAATGTTTAATTTTAACAAAACCTTGTTTGTACCCACAGGGAGGCAACGAAAGCGAATTCACGACAGACGACGAGGTGGAAGAGGAGTAGCGGAAATTAAGTTATTTTTATAGAGTTTATTATGAGGTGTAATTGCAGGCCTGTGCCGTGTGGATGGATGAAATAACTAATGTTTTTATGACAACATATTGTTTTATTATGTCCTCTACTTACGTTTGCGATTCAATGCTGTACTATGTACTAGGCGGCTATCGCTGACCTCGAAAGGTGAATTATTTGTACGGTCAAAGCCATATTAGTGACCATTAAAGTTAAAACTGAGAGGTGTCATTTTGCGAAAGGGAGAGTATAGACAATTTATCTCAGTTCCCTCAGTAATGATTCGTTATGTTTGTAACTATTCGTACATAGGTACCTAATGGTTGACTGATTCGCGATTTACCTCGATCGCGTATTTTACAGTCACATTTTGTTCGATCCTTTACTTCGTTATTCACCAATCGTTTTAGGCGCATTCTAGTGAACCACTAAAGAAAAATTGGGATAAATAAACCAAAACAACACCTGAAATATAACCGCTCATCAAAATTACGACCAACGGGATAGGTGACAAGGGTAAAAATACTACAAAAAAGTAGGCGTTAAGTATTTTATACATATAGCTCTAATCAAAAACCTTTTTAGATTTTATTCTTTTAATTAGACATAAAATGCGAATCGACAAATAGCTACAAAGCATTAATGCTTTCAAGATAAACGTCTAACAAAGGCTACTATAAAAAAAAACTAGGTCTGTTTCACTAACATGTTTGCAAGAATTGTAGATCATAGTTTTTACCGCCGAATCTTTAAATTTCATACTAAGCAACTTAACGAGTATTTGTTATTGCACAGTGGTTTTGTAATACACAGTGGTTCTTTAAACGCTGGAAAGTTTTATTCCAAAACGAAGCAAACTATGTGAAGCTCAAAAGGCAAGCGAGTAGGGAAATCTCTGGTAATCAAATAATTACAAAAGCTAATAGTATAAATAAAGTAGAAATTAAATGAAATTATTCGTTTTTGAAATAATTCCACACAAAACCACTTATAAACAGTACACCTACAAAGACTTATATAATTTTAACAGTAGTTGCCTATAAGTTGGGGTGGATGATACGTTCATAGGTACTCTTAGGTGCTCTAGATTACTAGAGCTGATTGCTAACCACAGAACACATGAATAAGGTGAGAGTGGGCATGTGATAGGGGGCAACTCTGGCAAGCCGCCAGCAATTATGAGCAAATATTAATATTGTCCCGCTGACACGGACAGCGGCTCTTGGTCGCGTGCGAGATATGATTTATGGAGCAGGATTTGCAAAAGGCTATTCTAACCTTATTCATATGTTCTGTGGTGCTAATACATGAGTTTTTAATGTCTGCTATGTGATGTCATATCGATATGTGTGGTTCGCTGCGCCTATTCACTCCCAGACCAGATATTTAATAGGGTACGCGGTCAGCTTTCGATAATCAATCCGTGAGCTATTTAGATTCACTGAGATGATACTCTGTATATAGTTATACTTTCTTTGGTATAAGCCGAATATTCCATCACTTCCATCTGCTAATCACAAGCTAATCATTTAATTTACATCCGATACGTTTTTAATTTAAATATTTTTATACCTACCTATCATCAGTTTAGAAGTGAACCAATTTAGTTGATTGATAAGCCATATTGTACGAGAGACGGATCGTATCCGGTCGCAAAACTATAAATCCTTTTATGTTTTTATAGCCTCACTCAACTTATTATAATTTTAATCAAGTGCAGCTTAAACCTGTTACGGCTGAACCCTGTATAATTTCAATCGGATTTGAAGCACAAAAAAGAAAAAAGTCGACATTTGCCATTGCAGGCGAGGCTTCATTAATCTCTGGCTGCACATCGCGCCAACTACACAAAGGGAGGTTAGGGCTGGCGCGCAATGGACTCCGTGACATTTATAATGAAAGTAGTACATATTATATAAGGTAAAGTATACGTGGATTTATAAGAGCTGCCATCGAAAATGTATGAAACTTCCATTCATTCCAAAGACATTCGGTGGCTAGGTGTTCTGAAAGGACCTATATATTTTCTGACGACACTCTTCCTAAACAGGGCATTGATATTAGTTAATGTTGCTGCTGTGCGGTAAACAGAGCATTCCGTAGGTACCCACAGAGGATATAAGTAGGCATTTTTGAAATCTACACCGGGGAAGGCGGCTAGTCTTGGGTTTTAGGGTTTTCTTAACGACGGTACTTCACTTTTGTGATTCGGGTTCGCGAGAACCAAAAATATATCCTTATTCACGTGAGTGACGGAGATGCAATGACCGAAACGCGAATATGAAACGAACAAAAGTGCCACCATTTCGTGTGTGATCGGATTCAGAACGTTTTGAATCATGGTGTTGGATCCTTTATATATGTACTTAGTACCTACCTACTGTATTATTGTTATGCCGTAAGTCTTTAATCAAAAGGGACCTTATCCCTTGTGATAAGATATAAAAGGATCATGCAATAGTCCTTATCCGACACGGAGGTGGACCTAGTGCGGATAGAGGGCTCCCTGAGGACTTCAGTGTTGAGGAGTTTGAGATGATTGAGAAGTTTTCCACGTAGCAAAATTGTAAGAATTAGTGATATGTATGGTATGATCATGGTGAACATTGCGCGCGAGGCTTTACTCTCGGGGGGTATCGTCCTGTCCGTGGGGCGGGCGTGGAGGCTGCGCGGGCGCCGCGGCGGCGGCGCGGCGGGGCGCGGGCCGGCGCCGCGGCGCACTCGCGCGCCCGCGCTCGCCGCACATTCACGACCGAACGACACTCGCCACCCACCGGTGTCGTATTACAGCTCTAAAAATACCCCGCGAGCGCGATCGCCTATTTAGAAACGGTCGCGCGTCGTGTTTTGAACCAGTGATTGACAGTGCCAAGTGAAGAATACCATCTTAATTGACCAGTTATAGCAGTAAGTAGCCCCGATGTGCTCCAGGATTATGTTATTCGTGCAGATTATGTTACCGCATCTCGGTTTAAAATAAACAGATGTTTCTCCGAATCTATATAGCGCTAGTTTCGCGCTAAATTAGGAATACGCTTGCAGTTGAAGTTTAAGGAAACCCGAGATGGTAACTACAAGGGATTTTTATGTAGAATAACCATTAACGCCCGCGCGATTTTGCTAGTATGACTTATTAGCTAATTTGATCTATTTGCGTACCGACCTTTTGTAAACCCTCGTAGTCCTATTCTGTTCCATGCCTGTAGGCTTCAGGTTTTTCATTAATTTGGCCAGAACGTTTTGTTGCAACGATTTAGGAGATCTTAATCGCTTTGTATTAGATAATTTTGTTAATACAACTTATACGTACTACATCCAACTTTGCGACTTGCGACCTGTATTAACATATTGCGGTCACTTTGAAGAGATCAGTATTCTTGATATTTTTTTTAGGTATAGGTTACTTGAGTTTTTGCTGCACAAAACCCCTATAAATCCGATTGTAATGGCTTGCCAAGATTTGCGTAGCTCAGCTCTGTAGTCTCTGCCCTGATCTTAGCAGCAAGGGCACGATGATGAAATCGGCGTTGAGCCGAAAACACTTCTTTTACCCATCGAGAACCCAAAAAATCATTTAGTACGTAATCCATATGTTATCTAAGAAAACAGAAGAAACTCATTCATATGGATATTATCGACTTTACATTTAAATTGTTGAAATTTGCAATATTCAGATGCAAAACAACTAGAGGTTTGAATTAATTATAATTTAATAAACTCTATTTTACATTGCTGACATCTGAGAAACAACTTCCAATTGGAAACCTGTCATGATCACTCGTATTTAGTATCTACAATAGTATCATCGTAGAATCATATAGCAAACTGTTATGTCATATGGAATGAGTAAAATACGGGAAATTTGCTTTTTGTTCGTAATACAGGAATTACGTCCAGTTGGGTTGCAGCCAAGCCACCACCTACTTATTAACAAGTTCAATGTCTACCAAACCCCAAACCTACACGAAGTCTAATTGAGCTATTTGTTTCTTTAACGACATTTTAGACAAAGTTCACCATAAAGTTACGTTATTTCTATATGTGTTGCTAACGTTTCGTAAACAATTTCGGGACAATTTTAACTTTGGATGGGTAGGCTAAGTGTTATTGAGTGAACCATGAAGCCAGTTGAAGTTATGGTCGCTCCATGAAGGTAGCACATACATCGATGCAAAGCGGGCCGCGAATTTCAGAACCGGTTGATATAAGAACCCAGTTCCAGCCGTCTGAGAGGTTGGGGACTGATTTTAACTGTTACCTAACTATACTTGTTCTGAAATATTTTCTGATGTTGTTAGCACCCAATGCACAGTATAAACGTAACTAATGGACAACGGGAAAATGTTGTTTTAGCACTTTTAGCCTTCAGGAAAATCGCAATCATACCTAACTCTGTGATACTTTTATGGGAGATAAAAGTCCATCATACACGCTTCTTATCAATACCATAAAGGCTTTTCCGAACCGGTAGTAAATTTTATGACATTCATAAGTGTAACTTATTGTTTTTTTTTCATAAAAATACCATTAAATATATAAATAAAAAAAATACTAACTATGTTTTAGGCAGCTTACATATTTATCTCACGTTTTACATTACGCATTTTTATAGGCAGATCCATTGTGTACCCAACGCAGTAATATATTGGGACAATTTATGTTCACTAATTTAATTGACCTAGTCACAAACTAAGCAAAACTTGTACTATGAGTCGACAACGGATATGTACATAGTTATAGATAAATACAATAATTAGTATGTTCATAATCCAGATGCCACATGCATACAAATTAACAATCTAAGGTTAAAATTAGACTAATGAAAATTTTGTGCAGGTTAAAAATAAATGTAAATACAATATCTGATTAATTTACATTTAGATTGCCTTTAGCAGGAATCGAACCTGCAACCTCTAGCATTATTATCAGGGTCACTTTATTAACTACCATATTGGCTATCCGGTCGACAAACAAACATGTATTTGTTGACTTGCCGTATTCCTAGACACCCGTGTATTTTACTACTAAAGTTACTTAATACGCATATAGTTCGCTAATGCTGACGAGCAACCAATAAGCCACACCTGCCTTAACTTTAAAAATAAAATGCGGACTTCAGATAAACAAGTGAATACTGCTTCGGACAGCGGAAAGTAGCCTATGGCGCTGGTCTCTATGCTATCTTAATTTATAGTGAGTGGATGTACCCGATTGGTACAAGACTGCTAGTAGATCCGCGCAGTAAGAATATAGCCCGCAAGCACGATTGGTGATACCGCGGGCCACGGGCGGTCGCCGATGAATCGGACCGCGGTCTGATAGCCGGCCGGTTAGACGAGTCAGCTCAAGCCGGAGAGTGCATTGGCCCAAACTGTTAGGGAATTTTAAAATACTCTTACTTACTTGAGAGCCCTTTTCTCATTTTGAAACTTCTGTCCCAAAGTCTAAGCTAAGATCCATCCAGCGAACATTTCAGAGACAGTTCATCGAGTACGACAGGAAATTAGAATTAAAATGGAGCAGATTATGAGTTTTGTATAAAAAAGACATTGTGCACTCGAATCAAAACACAAAAACGGAAGACCCACAGAAATACTTAAAACTTACTTATTAAATACTTAAAAACCAATATTTCAACGTATTTGTTAAAGGTCGGTTTGTTTCGTAAAAGTAAATAAAGGATTACTCAGTTTTACAATGAGAACAAAGAAGTATAAGGAAAAAGGAAATGCAAATTTTTAAAGATGTTTTTTATGTTCATCATACCATTTTACCGATGTTGTAAATGCAGTAACGCCCGCAGATTCCTTTATTAAGAAAATAAGTTAACGTCAAACTCTATATGATAATTAATTAAATCACTTATCTATGTTTAATTATTGCAAACAAGTTAACTAATTATTGCGTAGTTACAAAAGATAATACATTCCAAGCAAGTGCCATCTCTATCGTTGTGTTTCAAATAAGCGAAACTGTATCCTTAGAAAATAACTAAGTATTAGTGCTATGGTTAATTTTGTTTTACTTTTTTACCTTAATTATGACAGTGCTTAGTATATATACTCAGCAGGAGAAGTAGATGACACTCGAAGACGTCAAAAAGATGAACAAAAGTTCTTATACATATATTATACTCTCCTGACAATAAATTACCTATTTTAATTTCTTCGACTGTTATGTCTGTTGCTGACTTTACGGCTAGTGCCTGTCACAATTAAATTACTTTTGACACTTTGGGGTGGCTTATGTAAATCAAGCCTCACAAATAACAACACGTTTAAACACTATTGCACTTTGTTTTCGTTCTTTACCACAGTATAGTTTTTGTTTTGCCTAAAGGTTGACTGGTAGAGAATGCCTTAAGGCATTAAGTCCGCCTTTTGTACATTTAAATCTTTTATTGTGCAATAAGATTAAATAAATAAAAAATATATAGAAGGTCATCAATACCTAATTATATACAATTCCATTTTTTCACTTAACACAATTGCAATAGGGTGAACTGTGTATAACTATATTTATTTATGATCTTGGAAGTCCACGACATGTTTATTTTTAGCTCTTGGCAGTTCCTTAATAGAAATAAACAAAGAACGAAATATACATTCAACGCAAATAATAATTACAACGCAAAAATACACAAAGACGCTAGCCTGACATAATGCCGCCTAGTATGGATGGATAAAATATGAAAATGGTTTAATTAATTCTTTTAAGAAAAATGTGTTTTGTGAATGTGTTTGAAGCCTAAAAGCGATTATTACTTATTAAGTAAGCATAATAGGGTAATCTCCACAAAATAAATGCGATACATAAAGTGGTGTGTAGATGCTTGTTGCTGACTGTACCTATACTCCTTTATAACTTTTTTTTTAAACAGTGAAGGAACTAGTGATACTTAATAAAGTAGAGTCGTCCAAAGCAACACAACATAAGCATTAAAATTACGAATTTTCCTGAAGTTTGTCATCCTTATTATGTGGAATATGACATCACGGCCTCTGTTCTGTAGCTGAAATGTAATTCTTCTCAGAATTCTTGACATTTTTTAATATGTCGTGTTGATTACTAATAATCTCTCAGTAAAGGACCGATAATTGAATAATCTATATATTTCGGTGTTTTTAACCCAACAGCCGCCAGAAGGCAGGGTTTTTCTTTTTAACTTAAGAAACGGAGTTACGCGTTTCAAATAAAAAGTTGCGATCGTAACATGCGAACAACTATAACTAACACACACAACAATTATAACATGACAATTATAACACAAGCATCCTTCAGGCTTCAGGCAAAACACTGAAGAATGACTTTACCGTTTACCACCAAACCTAGCTAAAGACCATCTCGTTGAATTAAGCTACCCAACAAAAAAAAGTGTTTTAAATCGGTTTCTCGGATCTCGAGGTCCTCGAGATACGAGGCCACAAACAGACAAGATAGACACAGGCTTCAACTTATAATATCCCTTGCCCCCTTTTTAGCCTTGTGTCGGGGATAAAAATCAACCAAGCACAAGCAACGATTCATCGGAAAAGTCTATAAGTATTAAATACTTCTAAGTGAAATCAGTCAATCAATTGTTTGAATTTGTGATCGATGAGCAAAATCAATCGCAATTAGCGGTTGAAATTACTTATTCGTAACTTACGAATACCATGGAGTAATACCTAAGTAAATTTAGCTATTCCCTGACTCATACCGCCGTCGCTGTTGACAAGTCAATTTGCATGTAGCCGTTGAATACCTACCTAGTTATCAATAAAGTAAATAAACATGTTCGGCCGGTAGACACAAATAATGAATTGGCCAATTGGAATTAGATAGGAGATTAGATTCTTGGAATTTAAAGATGGTCAAAGAAAATAATAGAATTTACCTCGAAATGCCGCTTTTATGGAAATATATTTAAAATAACGTAATAGATTGTAGCCGTGTCGAATTCATAACAACATATTTTTTTTAATATTTAATGAATGACTTGTCGTTTCGCTTGGGGAACCAAAACGGCATCCTCTAGGTGTTTTCTGATAGAATAAAAGAACCGACGAAAAAAATGTTAAAGACGTTATAACATTATACTTAAGGCCTGTGACCCTATAGATACGAATGTACACATCAATTAGAAGTCGATTATTAATATAAAAAGTTACTTCTTAACCTATCAATTATTTCTGTGATATACTAAAACCAGGATTTTGCGCAAAAATAAATTTGATTTAAATAATGTTTCGGACGTGTTGTACGGCCGTGGTCACGAATAATAAGGTATATGAACATCAGGATCAGGCCACATTCAGGCTATCTACAGCGGCAGCGGTCTCTCATACTTTTCAAAATAAACAACAACACGCAAGATTGAAGCAAGATTGTTTAGTTTTCCAATATTAGTGTTTAGTGCGCAGTCCTCATGATGAGTCAGTGTCGAGTTTGGGCAGCCGTAACACAGTATAAACATATTGAACAGTATCTCAACTCGGCTTTACACGCATACAAACGCTCCCATCCCCTCCCACGTTTCTGCACTAGCGCAGTGATTGACATGTATTGCGAAGCTCGCCTTAGAGGTCTCGTTGTATTGCGAATTTTTGTGTGAGTGCGTCGGTTTGGACGTTTAGTTATACGGTCTTGTTTTACTGCTAACTATATATTTACTGTGGCCATGGTCAGGTCATCCAGGCGTTACTCATCGCGATGCCACACTGTCACACTATGTCATAAAAGAATAGCGTTGCATAAATACGTCTAGCTATAAAGTCACTTTAATCTACAAAATAAGTTTCAGTTTGGTTATCTAAAAAGGAAGATTATACATATAACGTAGATTTGTTTAGGTTATTAGGTGGTTATTTAATGGTAAAAAGTAAGAAACACTTAGGTTTTGAGGCTATAAACATTTACAAAACCCATTAACTATAAACTTTAGTAAACTGATTTTCATGTTTTATGTTACATACGAGTATTTAGTAAAATGTTTAAAATTTAACAGTGATTAGTAGGTTTGTCTTTAGATAAGTACTGAATTGTTTATTTTTACTACGTTAGCTTGTGTTACGGCAGCGATTTTAGGGTTTCATCCCAAAGAGGTAAATTAAAGAATCCTTATGGTGCGACTCTGGTCGTCCGTCTGAACCCGCGGCATTAGCAACTGCTACATATAAATAAATATATTATATGGATGGTGATACGGAAGTGCGGAACTGTCGGTGCTGACTCGGAACTATTTATATTCTCGAAATTACGTTAGGAATTCAGTATATGTATATTAATAGCGTACATTTTTTGTCACTGGCACACAATCCTACTTTAGATTATAATTATAAATTATTCCTACGACACATGTGAGCGGTTGCATGATAAATCTGCATAACAATATTAATGAGAGATATATAGAGAGAATAAGATCTAGAGCACAAAGTTAAGGTTGAGTCTGAATCGGGGTAAGGCGAGCGAAGAAAAGATCGGTTTCAGTTCAGTGTGCCATTCATAAACATGCCAATATGGCAGGATCAATCGTGCACATCCGTTCTGCCCTGTTGCTGGTACGTAGTAGCTGATCTATACAATGACGAACAGTAAGTCCTTATTACTCATAATGTACTTGGAATAATGCATCGTGACGTCAGCGTCTATAGACCCCTCTTTTTACGAGATTATTCCCTCGCTCACATGAGGAAAAGTAGTACCGCTTGTGCGGACTCTATAGCATAGTTTTAAACATTGTGCATATTTCTTGACCTAAATAGTTTTCGAATTCGGTATTTATAAACTTACAATATCAAAGATTATTTTCATAGAGAGCGTATGTTTAAATCGAAAGTTTTCTGCCATTAAAATCATTGGTAGCCTGCCAAATCGTTTACTTACCTACGGATGTGATGTTGCTGGGTAATGAAATTTATGCTGGTTTCTTTACTCATTGAATGTCATGTTTTCAGAGAAAAAAAATCTAGTAACTTGGCATGTTACTGAGGACTTAAAGGGACTTACCAGAAAACAAGACGATAAAAAATATTGTTTATAATAAAATCACGTCTTCTTCATATTACGTTAAGTGTAAGATAATCATGATTATAAAAGATAAGATGTCTTACAGATTAACAGATAATACTTATTGAATTGAATATACAATAAAGAAAGGTGCACTATTTTTCCGCAACGCAATTTCTAAGTTTCTGGATTTTAAAAGAGTATTTTCGCTTTTGTAGGGTTTCTTAGTTAAATTAGGAACCCTATTTGTTTTTCCACGTCGGTCTGTCTGTATTAGTTACGTCACAGTTACGTTTTTCCGGAAATTATTAACGTTATAAAACTGTTTTTTTTTACAAGTATAGATATTTATTGCCATTTAAACGGTGAAATTACAGTGCATTTCCCCCAGTTCACGTAAAACAACCCTATGTTCTGCACAAGCGACGCTTGGCTAAGTGCGCTTTTTCATATTTATCTACTGATCCAAATGGTAATACGCACCCCGCCCTCGCATATCATATCAATGTATTACACTAAGTAAAGAGTGTTATCAGAGAGGAGTCCGACTGATCGTCACAAACAAGCGATGGCTAAACGCCAAAAGTTTCGCAACTGCTCTATTTTTACACCAAGGTTCTTACTTTGCATTTTGGAGGTTATTGACACAATGTATTATACAATGTGTTATTCAATATTTTTACTGTATCACGGGAAAATCAGCGCTGTTCAGGTTAGAGTCAAGAGTGCCAAGTTTACGCCAGGACCGTGTAATCGAGGCTCCCTGGATCGACGGACAGGGCCGTCTCTTGAATGTTAACAGAAATAACGCAAGGTTAAATTTAATAAATGTGGGTAAATCCACCCAGAGTTTATGTAACGCGGTCGAGACCAATTTAAATTTAAACGCAGCACCTAACAGCAGCAGATTCGCGAAGAGATCATCTCAGATAGGCAGTTAAGTATCTATACGTTGTCACGCTTCAAGCTTCAAAATATCCGTCAATTAAAGAATAATTTTATATTTTAAGTGAAGAATGGACAGCTAAATGCTTAAGTTCGACATATAAAAGGTCGCCCTGAAAGCATTATTTACCAAGCCGCATACCTCCTTGTGCGACGTAATAACAAAACAATTTAAAGTTGTCAACATTTGCTTGCACACGTCTTGTGTCTGCAGGTGTCCGTTTTTCATATCCTGTGACGTCTTTAATGTCAGTTATTTGTATCCCTTTGTTCACCTTCATTAAAAAAAATCGGCCAAGTGCGTGTCAGACTGGCATAGGCCCAGGGTTCCGTAGAATACTTATAATTTTCAACTTAACGGCCTTGAGTTAAAGCTTGTTTAGGGAGTGCGAAGTTATTTGGTAACTGAAAAATCTGGATGCACGTATTTTTAAATCAATTTTAGTTAAATGTGTTCAAAAATAACACCTTGATTTTTAATAAATTAGCAGTTTGAAAAGTTACGAGTATTAGAGGTGAGAGGATTAATTATTTTAAAAAATAATTATGAAACATCAAGTTCTATCCAAAGATAGCGGGGCACGTCTGTGTGCAGTTGTGCACTATTTGTTTCACCCTTTACCATTTTTAAGGTTTCGTACCAAAAAGTTAAAAAGAACACTTTATGATGCGACTTGCTCCGTCCGTCCATCTGTCAGATCAGCATATTATTTCAGCAACCACATATATATTATTAGTAGTTTCCGAAAGAATACTACTGCATTACATAATTTGGAATACTATTCAAATAATTCTCGTTGTACCTTGTTGCATTTTTTTCTTTGCAAACGGGTCGAAAAGGGAGGTTAAAACCTTGTAGGGAGGCTACTAGGTCTAGTGTTGTATTTTAGAAAAGGGTTTTTTTTTTTTGGCTCACGCGGATTGCGTATGTGCCACAGACGGTAAAGGTAGGGAAACGAGAGAAAACGGAAAGGGAAATACGGAGTTTTTTAGAAAAGGGTTTCATCTACATATTCTTAAAGGCATTTTTTAATTTCCTAAGAATGATTTACGGGGATACCTAATCATTTAGTATGTCTAGGGCGGGTAACGGACAGGGCGTAAACGCGCCGCGTGAATAGTTTAACTATAGTTACCACCGCCACCATACCAAACCGGCAATATATATTCAGTGAACTATGACTGCTAAGTAAATAACATGTACTTCTTATGTTTATTTAACCCGACCGGCTAGCGCTTGGCAGTTCTAATGGCGCCGAGTATTCGAATAGTTTCGGCGCATCGGCCGCCAACGCTTGCGACACCGCAGCCCGCCGCCAGCCCGGCCACCCGACCCGCCCGTCTGGACAGTGAACTCTGTACAACCTCAATATTGTTGGCTATGCATTTGTTGACACGTAAACAAATCGACAATTGTTTTCTACCATTTACTAGCTATAAATGCTATGGTAGCCTAATGGTTAGACGGTTCTCAAGCAGATCCCTTCACGCACCTTGGAGTTTTATTTTAAATTTGTTTTGAAATTTATCATGAGTGCTTCGGTGAAATAAATCAGTAATTTGTTAATTTATTTGCTTAAACATGATACAAGTGGGTGTTTTATAGTCAAATTACAGTATTACATGTTTTGTCGCAGACAGCCCCTAATGATAAGTTTCAGATTTTGAATTTGATGATGAATTTTTACTTAGTACCTACTTATCTAACTCTGCGTTTACTGTTTTCAATGACAACTTCAACGTCAACTTCATTGACCTTTCCCCACAACAAAATTGATGATGCTGCTTGTAATTGAAATGACACGCTTTAATCAAGCCTCAATCAACATACACCACTAATTGTCCAGATTTGTTTTCGCTACCTAATCTCGCTGTCTGCTGCTTATTTCTATTAAGATGCCCATAATATTATTGGCACGAATAGCACTTGGCAACATAAAGCTTAGATTATTATAATCGAAATTATTTATTTTTAAATTTTTTCGATTTTTCTTTTTGTATTTTTTTTACATTTAAATTAAATTTAAAATTAAATTTAGTTTTTTTATTTAGATTTAAATTCAAATTTTAACAAATGGCGTCATCTCTCGTCAGCTAACGGGCATTCATAAATGACCAAGTTGAATGAGATAACTTGATTAAGTTTCTCATAGATGACACCGAGGGTAGTTTTCCCAAAGAAAAAATATCAATAATGTAATGACCGTAAAAAAAGACGAAAGACATTAAAAAATTCGCAGGGTAGTGTGGCGGAAACTGGAATACGCAAGGCACGGAATGCTGATGTTGCAGGTTCGAACCCTGCCATTACCCTAATTTTTCTTTGTGTTGTCATTCATTATTAAGTTAAGCTTAGCCCTGTTCGTTATTTAACCTAAATTTATTTTCCTTGTGTTTTGGACTTCAAATAGGACACCCGTCAAAAAAAAAATTAAATTAAAAAATCAGCCAAACGTACAAACTTAGTAAGCCCCAAACGTTGCTCTAACGAATTGAGGGACAAACTTAACAATACCATTAGAAAACTACTAGACAACGGATTTATATACCTGCATAGATAAATACATAAAAACTCCAAGACTGAGGTAGGCACAAATATTCATATTCATCATACAAACATTTGGCCCTCACGGGAATCAATCCCGAAACCTCTAGTTGTCGGGTCACTAACCACAGGGGTTGGTCGATATATTTTTGAAACATTGAATGTATCCATATTTGTTATAAGCCTTTATTTAACTTGCAATGTATTAGTTTCTTTTGGTCAAATCTTGTAAGTAAATTTTGACTAATTAGTCAAAATTTACTTACCCTAGATACCCTGGTGGTTAGTGACCTGACTACTAGAGGTTCCGGGGCTGATTCCCGTAAGGTTCAAATGTTTGTATGATCAATATGAATATTTGTGCCTACCTCACTCTTGGAGTTTGTATGTATTGTCTGGAAGTGTCCAGGGATCGGATTGTTTTTAAATTTGAAATATGTTCCCTAAACTGATACTGTTCCGTATCCTTCTAAATAATCATCGCTGTTGTTGATAGTGCAACTGTTTAGTTAGCGTAGGTTAGGTACCGCCGACGACATGAGGTGGTGAAGGCAGAGGGATCTAAGGGTGATTAGGGGGTATGTCGCATGGTAGAGTTATCGGCAGTGCAATCTCCGCCCAACATCTTGCTCGGTCGCTCTACATGTACAGTGAAAGCCCTGTCTTTGTAGTAGGTACGGTTAATAATCAAAAGTCTATCGGCAACGAACGCGACCTCAGAAGGCCGCAGCTGGACAAACATGCTGTTTGAAACACGTATGTATTTTGTAATTACACTGAATGAGATCACCGCCGTATCGTAGATATTCCTACTTAATAACAATAATAAGTAACTCTCACGGCACGATAGCGTTCGTCAAAGATTACGGTACTGTCATACCATGCCACTGTTAGCAAAGATGCTAATTGGTTTAATCTTCTTTACGCTAATAAACGACCATTGGAGCAAAGAAAAAATGGTGCGGTTATTATAATAATATAAAGGTATTTATAATCCTTATTAGATATTGAATAAACGTTTGACTGATCATTAATAAAAAAATGCTAATATGTCTTCACATAAAATAGAATTTAGTTCACAGTACACCCGAAAAATAAACCTCTATTTGAGGAAGCCATCATTTTCCGGCCCTAATTTGACTATACATCAAGTTTTTGTTATCCCTTAGTGCAGACTTTCTTATTATACTAGCTTCATAGAGCCACACTGAAGGATAAATCATCCTAATATCCTTGTGTCGTCATTCATCCCCTACCTGTTCTATAAAAAAGCACGCTAAGTTGTACGGTGCGAACAGAAGCATTAGGAAGGGTAATTTGTATGTTGCTTACATGGGTTATGTAAGCACATTTTTGATTTGACATTTCCCAGTGTGAAAGCCTGTAGTTGTGGATGTATAATTGCCCTGAAATAAAGTAGGTACTTGATGCTTTAGGGAAATTAGAATTTCTGCAGTTTTTATACTGCAATGTACACACTAACGGTGTATTATTCTATTTTTACCGTAGCCGGAGTCTCCCACGCGTCCCGCGTTAGTTCCCGCTACCCGCAGTAGCAGGTGTGAATGTTTACTTTTCACCTACACGTTAAAGCGTAAATTATATTTAGACAAATGTAATAAAAGCAAGCCGCCTTGAACGGAAATGTTGTCTGCGAGCGATTTTCTTAATACAGTCCAAGCTTTCTTTCTTGCAGGGAACACATGATCATCGAGCTTTAGGCAGTAACGCCTAGGAAATAATCAATAACCGAACATACCTACTCCGTCACCTTTTTGTTTTCAGAATAACTTAATAAACGTGGACGGTCAATATACAAAGAGATTAGTCTAATTTGGTAAAATGAAAACATAGGAAAACGCAATATATTTAATTTTAAACTTTAGAATCAGTCATGGTTCTAGCGATATTTAATTCTCATACATTATCAATAGAGTTAAAAGTAACGCAACGATAGTTTAGGCACAGAATAGGTAATATGTAGATAGTAGTACCGCATAGGCGCACACCCAGATAGAAAGGAAGGAAAGAACAAATTTACTTCTCTACTCTGAGGGCGCACACTACTGCATGTCATGTTCACCGGAGATTATCGTTTGAATTTTCAAATTTTTGTTTGGTCGTATGGCGCTGTGTAATCGTTCACCTCAACTGTCGTTGTTACGTATACTTATTAGCTCTACAACAATAAATAGTAGAGATAATATATACAATAATAAATAGAAGACATAATAAATGATTCATGGTTTAATTAATGCCGCAGCACTTTTTTGTACATAATCATTAACGTCACGATTAGAATGCAATTGACCTTATTCGGTTTACATCGCGTGCATCTTCTTTTGATTTCGTTAACGAGAAATATTTAGTTTTGAAATTTTTTAAATATTAAAGGTAGGTAGTGCTGGCTGACCCAAGTGGATATTTACTTATTTAGTTGGTAGGGATGCGCCGAATATAGGTTAAACCGAATACGAATATTCAGTCAAAAATGCACCGTACCGAATATTCGATTGTTATGTCGCAGTACCTATTGATTAATTTGAACAAAACCTGAATTATGGTGATTTTTAATTTTGTAAATAAATTAAAGACAAGGTACGCAAGGTGTTGAATGTTGTTTTATTCACAAATACTCTGTACGGTTCTAAGAATAAAGTCATTATCATAAAAATATTACTACCTATTTAAATATTTGGTAATTATATGGCTAACTAACCGAATGTGAATTAAAAAAAAACGTCGAAAATAGAGATTACGAATATTCGGCCGAACATTCGGCGCGTCTTTATTACTTAATATACATTTATGAAGGCAACGAAGCCCTACCATGAAACTGGTTTTATGATAAAAGCTATCGAAAATGATTAAGTTAACCGTTACAAGAGCTTTTTACACACTCAATTATAGTTCTTCGTAATTAATTTACAACGCAATAATCGTCTAATGCTAATATTAAAAACTGTCCGACGGTTTTAATGCCGTCATTAAGACGCTTACAACGCAAATGAATGTGAGAAACAATTTTATTTTTGGTTGCACTGACATACAAGGGAAGAAATGATGTTGATGGCTTGAATGGTGATGACGGAGGAGTGCAGTTTTGAGTAAAATATGACAGAAAACTATTTATCTAAAAAAAAAATGCATTTCCAGTCCCGAGCGACGAGACAAGACCCGGAGGCCCAGGGTTGGGGACCTAAAGACTGGCAAAGCGACTCTTTCTTTTAGGGTTGCTGGTTCCCATGCATGGATGGTGCAGATCACTTCACTACTAATCAGTCACTATCTACGATTATAAAATAAATTACCGAGGACGTGGAATTGCATACGTAGTGGTATTGTGTGTTTATAGGCATTCTATATTTGAAATTTCCTTTTTCCCGTTCTATCAGCATAAAAACAGATTTGTTATAATTATATTGAAGAATAGAAATCCAAATTAATGTCAGTGTCAAGTTCTAAATATCATTTACGTTGTGCGTATATTTTAACGGCTGATTTTATAGTAAGAATACAATAAAATCAGCCGTTAATATTGTCAAAATAATTGTGTCTGGCCTCATACGACTGAAGACTGTAAGTCACACAGTTTTTAAAGACTATGGCAAAAAAATATTTTGGTCCGATTGACGGATTGAAAAGCAAAGTAAGCAAATTATTATGAACCGTTATATGGTTTGAACTTGGACTGATGAAACATTTTAATTCACCTAACAATTACAAACATTAAGAGTGCAAAAAAAAAACAAAAAGATAAGAAGTTAATAAATGACAATTCATAAACAATAAGCTAACCAGTATACTAACCGTTAACAATGGATAGAAGATAAGCTTCAAATTTAAAAGGGGACACATTAAATATTTCAGCTTCAGAAAAACGAGCGTTATATTAATCGCAAGCTCTAATTATAAATGAATTAAGGGGAACACGAAATAGACAATTAGTACGGCGACTATAAAAGCGCGGAACTCTAAAACCTATTTCACTAAGAACATCATTGACATCATTGTCTCTCGTTTTTACTCGTATGTTTCCATATATTCTTGTCCATTATTGGCTCACTGTTAATGACTGAGACGGTTACCATAAAATATTTTTTTAAACCGCCATGTTTTATAGAGAATACGATAAAGATTATAAGGTATCGCTCTCGCTGCTACCAAACACATTTAAAAAAAATCCAGTATAACTAATTTAACTCTTGTCAGCGCCTTAAACGTTTCGGCGATACGTCGGCTTGGCGACTGGGATCACCGATTGTCTTTCAACGCTAGGCCGTCTGTCGGATTATGCATCATCATTTTCCTCTCACAAAGGAATCTCGGTCTCGCCCAAATACCAAGATAATCAGTGCTGCGACCGACGGCCCGCCGACCCTCGCGTTACTCAGCCCTGGTGACGTCATCGATTAACGCATGACTAACAATCAGGAAAAAATCAAATACGTGTTGTTAAACAATCACACATCGCGTTCTCAGAATCGAACGTTCACGGTGAAGAAACGTTTCGGGCATTCGGTTGCGTCGTAAACCGACCGGTGTGTATCCTACTGCTGAGGCCGGCTCTAGGTTACAGGGACTCATCATGTTTACCTTTTTACTTTCATCTTCGCGTGTCGGTTCAACAACTTGACAAGGCCGCGTCTAACTACGCAGTCGCAATGCATAGGTTTATTTACTACGTAATGGAAAGTGGAAGGTAGAGTTGTTCTTGTGTAAATAAACTGCAAGTATGTATGAGAACGCTACGGTAAATTGATTGTGCCTATAGGTTACGGGTACGCACGCATCGATGTACATACAGCCAATAGGTGGGTAGTTAGTAGGAAATGCCCATAAGCTTTAAACACGACACATTTACTGTGACACGATTCTTGTATTTACATTTTCTCTCAAATATTCGTAAAATTTTAGAATTGTAAACCGGCTTTTAAAACCTTCATTTTGAGATTCTCTCGATGTTTAAGAAAAATATATTCTAGACTTTAATTTTTTTACCAAAATTTTCATTGATAACTTGTGTGTATATTTTTGGAATTGCCCAGTAAAAGTCTTTATTTTGATACCAACCGGATAGGATTGATTTTTACAACTTTTTTTTGCTAGCACATTGTATGTCTCACAGGGTAGTATTATATAAAAGATACTGGTGTAACACATAACCCTCCCTTTTCGCTTCGCCGTAATCGGGTAATAAATTAGCGCAGTTGGCTCAGAATCCATGGTTGGTTCACAAAAGAAAAAAAATGTGTGTCAAGTCCAAGTGCGGAATTTGCGGCGAAAAGAGTGATCTGGCGCGAGACTAATTAAGCATATTTATATTAGCAAACACATGCTAACATACTTATTTAGCGTAAAATAGATGGAGCAGCTAGCTAGGTCGCTTCAGGATGGAATGTAATTAAACATTGCATTCCTTAGATAAGGAAGGCCGTTCGTGCTAATGGCGGTTCATCACGAACAAAGGCGAGAGTTGACATTGCCACCTTTAGAACAAAAGGATGAGATACGAAATGATAACGTTGCAAGTCTGCAGAAGTATTTCCTAATTTAATAAATAAGTATCTTTGGACAATTTACACCAATTAATCTAGGTCTAGTCCCGAACTATTGTATGTATAAGCAAAAGCTTGTACAATGGGTACAATCACAAGCGCAAAAATCTGTACCGCCGAATATTTCCCAATTTTTCAAAAACATATAACTCTACTATAAGGGTTTGTGCGCAAGTGCATATTTTTGAGAGGTTCACTACATAGATGTTGGCAGTCGGGTCTGTTGTACTTATGTATAAATAAACCTACTTATTGAAAAAAAATGTACTTAAGAGCAGGGTAACCGAGCAACGTTTTTTCTATACAAAAGCTGACGACGGTTAGTGACACTAGAGAAATATATTTTGAATATGTATACTTCTGTTTTCCTTTTTTTGATAACTTTTTTCTATAAAGACGATCGATACCAATGGGCCTAATATAGAGTACATTTAACAAAGAATTAAAAACAAACATAGGGTCCTAGTACTCCTACTTCTCCTATTCAATTTAAAAATATTTTTTATGTAGTTCTAGTTTTAGAGGAGGAAATCGTCGAGAGGCATACCTCGAATTTTACTTTGTTTACTTACGAGTAGGTGCATTTATTTAGCGGGGGTTGCGGTTGTTTTTATCGCAAAATATTTAGAGCAAAGCGATGGCAATACTTTTTAAATATTTTTATTTCGCAAATGTTTCTCGCTCTCATATCTCCTCTTAAATTGATATTGACAGACATTCACAATTCCGGTAGGTATTTACCTACAAATAGGTATATATTTTATATTTATTACCCAAGTGTTTTGACAAAAGATGGAAAACTATGAATCTTGCATTATTTCCGTAAAAGTTTTCGCATCTAATCTTAATATGGCATTCAGTACATTAACGGGTAGGTATGTACAGTCAGCGTCAAATATACCAGAGCGGGCAAGGTGGTCAAAAATATCTGAACACGCCCGAGCGTATTTGACAATAGAGTCGAGTTCAGATATTTTTGACACCTTGCCCGCTCTGGTATATTTGACGCTGACTGTACATTTATTTTGTAACCTCACATATTTTAAAGAACCTACCTATATGAATACAAAAAGCGTTGTGACACCGCACTGGCGCCTGAATGACTAGTCATTAATAACAAACGACTTGTTTAGTCGGCTACAATCTTTTTTTTATTGTGAATTGAAGAGAATTGATGAAGATGTCAGTTGAAGAGTGTCGCGACCTTTTGATTGGTGCCGATGCATCGGGCAAGGATGAAGAATGTGCACTTCACAACACGACCATGCTAAGTGCATTTTAACGCTTATGCAAAAAATAAACATTAAATATGATGATGCACGCACAAGAGTTTGCGATATCGGGTAACAATGACCGTAAATTTGATTCTTACAGTTCTGGTAAAATAAATATACAAAAACATGCACACCATCGTCGAAGAATAGAATACTTACGTAGGCCTTAAATGTTATAAAAAGTCCCGGTTTATTTAAGCCGTACAATCGCGATATTCTACCATCAGTTGCAACAAAATTGATCCTAACAATTAAAAGGAGAAGTTCACGCAAAAAACTTGCATATATAATCAAATAGATACCTACTTTACATCTTAGACTTAAGGATATTGCCAAAATTATGGCAACGGAACCGTGGATCTGCAAAAAAGTCGAAGTAGACACTGAAGGCCTCTGCCTCCAGTGTCTACTTCGACCATTTTCGTCTTTGACGTCTTGGATGTTGATGAATTGCCTGCACATCGACCTGGTGGTGAAGATGTGACGTGACTTATTATCATCGAGGCGATCGGAGGTGAGAGTTGCGACTGCGCCAATGTTGCGTCTGCGATGCGTCCTTTTACAGGGTTGCGGTTGGCCCTTACTCTCACTTTTAAATTATATTTAGTTCTTTAAATATTCACGGCTGACGTAAAATGACTAACATAATTGATTAATTTATCCTTCAGCGCCTTTCTTATGACATTAATTAGTCAGAGCCGCATCTAGGATAATTTGTTATCCTTGTGTTATTTTATGTATTTGTGTAAATCACCAAATAGGGGTCCCAAAAAAATTATAGATTTTGAATATTCCGAGAAACTTAGCGATACCCATCTATGTATGAATCTGTTCAGTGAAGAATGAAGGTATTTGCAGTCCGAGATTGAATCAGCAGATTCCTTAATTAAATTTGGAATATCACGAAGTGAAATCTAAGACCTGTGAAAATTGATAAATGATTCGTTTATTGTTTATACTTTGTACAAATAAACGAAAGTTTTGCTCACAGCCTCCTTTCACTGATGTCTTTTGGTTCGCACTTAGATTCTGATCGTAGATAAAATAGATCGCACGATGTCTGTCTGAATGTAGCGAACTGCGAGTGCGGTCAGGCTGGGCCTGGGAGAAAATAAATCATCAATTGGGTCGATCAAATGCCACGCTTAATGCTCTGGCGTCATACTTAATCGCCAGTTTACTTTCCCTCGGCTTTCTTTCTCGTAGGATTTATGTCCACTTTTGTGTTATCGTGTCCTAATGGACAGTGATGATAAGATTTAGTAGGTGTACCTCGGTTTTCGGCAAGTCCCCACGATTAATGTTTGTTTTAAAGATATATTAGTCACTCTGCCAAAAAATCTGATTAATTTATTAGCAGCAAAGCGTACATCTCAGAAGTTAGAGTGCCCTAGCTTTCAGCTATTGAAATGAGCTGCAAGCACGAGCTTTACCAATTAAGCGATCTAGAGCCATAATAACATGATCATCGTTCGAAAAAAACACGTCCACTGCTGGATACACCCAAGACGTTAGCCCACGGATTTTCCTTCCTTATGTTAACGTTTCTTTTTATGTTTACAGATGGCACAGTTGCTAACTGTGCGGCTGAACAAGGCTGGGCCCGAGCCGCTCGGCTTTCGGCTGCAGGGCGGGAAGGACTTTGGCACTCCTCTCGTCGTCCAAAAGGTAACAAAAGGACAAACTGAATGAATATAATTTCTTCATAATTGAAAGTTTACAAATAAACTTACATTTAGGTGGAAAAATGAAGTCTTCGCCATTAAAAAGCTCTAGTCATGTTCAAGCTGTTAATTAACGCTTTCCAGTATTATTCCTAAAAAAGTTTATTTCAGTTCTTGGGGGCCTAGCACGCTAACTTTTATCGATGACATAAAGCATACATCCCTTTCTAACCAGTATGCGTGTGCGAGAGTGACAGACGCGTTTATGTGCGTGATTAACGCTAGCGTATATTTTACTTCCTCTTATTAAGCTACATCTTGATCAAATCTATAAATCAGTTGAAGAAGCTCGCTGGTAAATATAACTGTTTAATATTACGCGTGGGTGGTGTACCAAAAAAGTACCTACCCGTGTAAGTACAACGGGTATCTTATAGTCACATCGGAGAATAAAAAAGTGTGCAAAGTTTAGTCTAGTTGTTATATTCAAATGTGGTGATTTGTGTTACGAGAATAATATGACATGAGTTTCAGCGATTGCAAATGAATAATAAAATAAGTAAGTCAAAGTAATCCTATATTGATCCATTAATAAAAGCGAACGTTACCACTTTATTATATGTTGGTTAAAATGTTCGTTGGCCAGCGAATTTTCGAGTTTTTCTACCCAAACTTCACCCTATCTCACCAATGTCTAATAAGTACCTACAGTAAAAAGAAGTAGTCAATTGGTAACGTTACTTTTTATTGACTCTGCGTCTAATAGAAGCTCGCAGTTCGATAAGCTATCTAACTAAAGGAGCTTTTACCTCATCATTAACGGTTAGTTGTCCCCGTTAAAGTAGTTTTTGACAGTCGTGACATATGTTCGATATATTTTAAAGACATCGATTTATTATTTTTTCTCATGCACAGGTAGCACGCATTCTTGATTTATTTCTTGCTTGCGCTTTAAGTTAGCTGTATGCTACTGTAGCTACAATTGTGTACTTAGTGATTTTTATGATTGATAACGTAGGTACATACATAATACATAAGGTATATCTTTATTTCTAGGAACAAAAGGGTAAACATGAATCAAGTGTTAGATATAGGAAAGAAAATGTGTTAAATAGGTTATATTTGATAGTTATCGATATATAAAAAACAGATGTAGGAAATTCATAACCATTACAAATGAGATAAGTATTTATGTCTTTCTAATTTTAGTTTTTCATGTGTTAACCGTTAGCTACAAGCACGTTTTTAGACTAAAATTGGGCGCGTCGTGACGCTGTCATAATTTTAAGTATCTAATACCTACCTAAGTACTTACAATGAGAAACAATGTCAACAACGCTTCTTGATGATGTTGATGTATTCTCAATAGCCTTAACGGTGAACGCTTGACTTGACGTGTCTTATAATGTGAGGTACACTAAGTAGATGAGTATACTACATGTAGACCCTTTCGGACAGTACAGACTCTTGAATCTATGCAATAAACCAAAAATAGTTTTAGCCTGTGGCAGTAAAAATGGACTGAACTCACGCACGTCTTATATTAACCGACGAAAAAAAAGGGAGAAGGATCTCAATTCGACCCGTATTTTTTTTTGGAAACAGTAACTACTTAATAAACATAAATTCAGTATAAATGAATAATCATAACTCAGGAACGCTTAATTTTAATTATATGCAAATATTAATCCAAAAAATAAACCGCGAAAGTAAACTGTTTTGCACTTCTTTTCAGACCTGAATTGCCTAATTAAAAGTTTCATAAAAAAATTTGCTAGCAATTATTTATAGTCCCGATACTTTCTGCCGGTAACCGTACCTACTGTAAATGTTTAGTTTGATTCGAAACACAAATGAGTATTTAGCCACAGAATCATCTGGCACATCGCAGCGCTAGACTCGCGGGTGGTGTCGCGTGCATTATGTGCGGACACTGGATATAGCGCGTCCCACGCTTTAGCGCCCGACCGTCGAGGGCGTCATTCGCGACTCCAGCCCAAGACCCTGACCCTGCTTAGAGTGAACTCGAAAATTGCAAAAATTGTATTAACACACGTACTCTTCACGTACTACATTTTTAAAGAGTCTATATAGTAAACATACAGCACACGAATAAGGTAAGAATGGCCTTGTGTCTAATCAGGGGCGCCAGTAATTATAAGTAAATGTTCAAATTGTCCTGCTGAGATTGACAGCGGCTCAATCACGTAAGAATGGCTATGACAGGTCTGCGGAGCCGACGCATTGGCGGCAGCGGTTTCGGTACAAATCATGGCGGAAGGCTATTGTAACTATATTCTGTGTTCTGTTGGAATACACCATGCATGCATATTATGCACTTACTTAGAAGTGGTAGTAGAATTGAGGAAGAATAGTAATTATTCAAAAATTGCCCTTTTACCGATGGGACATTTTATTTTAATGTTTGCTCGTTTTCGTTTGTAGTTAGAAACCAATGTGAATAATAGGCAAGTACATACAGCACCTATAGAGTTAATAAATCTTATTGGTATTTGGTTATTATCTACGCTTTGAAATTGAATGGGCCAAGAAGAAATCAATTGTAGAAGCCTTTCTCAAGGTGCACTCAAGATGGACGTATAAAAACATTCCCGGCAGTCAATGAATATAGTATATGTTTCATTTAACAGAGTTCATTATTACTGCGAAGTACATAAAACGTGTCCCATCGGTTTGATTTGACGACCGGTTTGAAACTTTGAAATGATCAAGTAATTGGTGTTAATCTCTCGGCAATGAGTTCTCTAGCTCTAGTCAAGCTGCAGGAATGTTAATACCTGATGAACGCTCTTGACCATTTCACGACCCATAATGTTGTTTTATGTCTCGGTTTACTTCTCACTAATAATAAAATTACTGAAACAATAAAAAAATTACCGTCAGTTGTGTTGGCTTTTAGCTTTGCAGCCAGGTTTCAATGTCTGTTTTTCTCGAATTTTATTAATAGAAGCATTAGACATGATTATCTCGGCTTCATTTTAATTTCCCTGTTTTCCTTTTACCTATACCTAGCTACCTTTCCTCTGCAACGTCTGAGTCAGAAGCACGTTATTTTGGCTTTTAAGCATAAGTATCCTACACTATCTTAGGTATACGCGACCCTTTTAAAGAACTGTAAACTGACTAACTGACAATCCAATGTATAAACGCGTCGTATTTTCCGTAGACAGAAATATTGCAATGTAATGTAAGAGAAGATGACTACGTCCCCTCTAATCGGGAGTAAGGGACAGACAGGTTTTTACTCGGACTGCATTCCTGAAGATATGGCGTCACCAATACTTTCACTCCACTGCCACAAGTTAACTTTTAAACATTTAACGGGTGGCTTAAGAAAAATGGGTCATCCGTGAATCGCTAACATCTACTTTAATGCAGGATTTTACTTGGTCATAATTGTGGTGATAATTTGTACGAGGCTTTATACGAAACAATGTGGCATAATGTAGCACATAAAAATGCAAACGTAAACGGATTGCCCATTTAGGATAAAGTGCACGTCAATAGGTGTTATCTTAACGACACTGCTCCTTTTAAGTTTACACTTGGAAGAGTAGGTATGTACGAGTATCAAGTTATTAGGTACCTACCTACTTACATAACTTCTACATTCTACTCAAATAGTATCTGTTTATGTTGATAATAATAGACATAGATTTCCATATTTTTGGAAATAGTTACTTCAAAGTTAGGTAGGCGTGGAGACCTTTAGCACAGAATAAATAATAGTACTAAACGTACCTTTAGTAAGAATTCATTACTAAAGGATAAATAATTAAAGTCTCATCGTGTTAGAGAAGTGTCCTACCGACCCGACAGATGATTTTGTGAAGGATAATGTTTGTTTATGATACTTATAGAGGAAAGGCTATTTCCTCGTAGCGTTTGTTTGGTTAGGTACATGTGTTAAATTAGATTTAATAACAGAACTGTTTTATGAAGACTTAATTCATATCGCGGCTGTCTGCCTAACGTACGTTTTTGACAAGAGAGTAAGTTTATAATATCTGACCTAATTACATAATTTTTTTCTTTAATTTTCCTGTTTAACAGTTTTATTAGCACTTCTGAAGTTCCAACAGATGTCAGGTTATCTACAAACTGCAGTAAGATCATAGTCATATATTATGTATGTCAACACATTCTGAATAAACTCGGAATAAACGTAAAATTTTCTATGGCGTCGACATCGGCATGCTGGAAGGCAGGTCCATCCAGGAAAACATAGAAAATAATATCGATACAATAGCAAGACAAATAACCAGTAATATCAGAACCAGATAGTTTTATTCCTACCAACCGGACTCGGGCAGGCAGTCGCTGGCCGCTGGTGGTTGTTATGCAACGGTCTGGTTCTATCTCCGATTCGAACACAATCTGAGTCACGTACTGGCTGGGATTTGTTTTGAAACTGGAACGGCAAGCTGCGACAACAACGCTTTCTGTGGATTATCGCTGCTGGAATTTTCTAATTACCTACCCAGCGTAGGTACAATGCCGTAGCTTAGGCATTGTATCTACACTGGGTAGGTAATTAGAAGATGTCAAACGTTTGTTTACCAATATCTGTAAAATACGGACTATTTCTATTCCCTTCAGTGGCCCTTACATAAATGTTCAAGTTAAAGTTTTCCCTTGCTTTGGAGGGCCCCAGCACTAATCGTTAACCTGTTTACTAGTGCCGTAAAAGAAAGCGACGCACACAGTGATAATTTCGACTTAGGCCATAAGCAGTCGTGTTTGGGCTACAGAATTCGTGCGGATCAGAGAAATTAAATAGTCGTTAATTTACAAAAAGTTTCGTCCCCTAATCTTAAGCAGCAACAAAGGATTTTTCCGTTTAGGTTTATTTATCTTATTTGTCATCTGGAGTTAAATCGTGAAGTCCACGGTGCCTGTTTTGCATGTAAGGCTTACCTTACGTGATGGTGTTGCATTAATTTCTTGTTCTTGTTATTCTGCTGCCTTAAATGGTTCGCGCGTGCGCCGTGAGGGCCGCCGCTATAGAAATAAAATATGTATATAATGGGTACAAGGAAAAGAATGATGAACGAACATGCTACAGTCAACATCTTTCCGAGAGGTATCCAAATATGCATGCTCATCTATTTAAAGCACCTACCTAAATGCTGTTACTAATATAAGATTGAGAGAGCTCTCTTTGAATTTAACGTTTTACTAAGCATCGGCGAAATATGTCAGGTCAACTGCACTTTTGACACATTTTTCATGTGTCTTAAAATTGTTTTCCTCTAACTGGGTCGGCTTAATGTTGGCTTGGGGTCATACATAAACCAATGCTAACCTGACCTGCTCTATGAGATATTTATATAAAATATTATTAGAAACAAACGGTTTTACAGGTACCTACAAGTAAGGCTTTGTATTTTTTATGTTATGGCATCTTTATCTTGTAACACAAAATTTTCGAATAAATTATCTTCTTATATTATATCCGACTATTTATTTCATTTCAACACATTGCAAAAGACTAGGTACACACACACTTGCGGTAAACTTTGTTTCTTTTAACCTTGTAATTATTGTGCCGTCAGTATTGTCATAACTTCATACCCCACACCGCATGCACTTGCATCGGCGCCAGCGCCGCCTTCGAGGCCGCCGGAAGAAGGCTTTAAGGATTTGACACACTGAACGCGTCCTGCGCGCGCGGTTCGGTCTAATCGAACGCGCGTGTGTGTATGTGTGGTTCCATTAATGAAAGGTTCCAACGGACGACGGTACCCTATTACAAAAGTCTGTGCCTACCGCTTGACATTAAAGGCACTTAAAGGGCTCTATTGTTTGAACCGTAATTCTTAATAGCAGCTTGAAATTTTTACAAAAAATAATTAATGTTTGTTTTTTTGCAGCTTCTATTTTAACTCTATTTGTAAACGTATAAAAACGATACGGTGACACATGCATAATAAAAACCAATTAAGTGTGAGTCGGGGTCGCACTAAGGATCCCGAACTGGTTGCCAACTAAATAACTAAAAACTTATTTTTAAATAAACAACTCTCATATATTGTGCGGTGGTGCGGAACCCTCGATACACGAGCCCGAATTGCACTTGGCTGGTTTTATACATTTTGTATCACTTGCGCTCTCACCTTGTGGGTCCTTGGAATCAACATCTTGATGATTCGGGGTGATTCTCTAATGTCTGTCTTGCTCTAGCGCGCTAGTACGAATGAGTGAGAAAGAACGATGACTCGACATCGAGCTCTGTGCTGATGCGTTTAGAGAATAACGGGGCAGCCTATACACGACCCTTAGAACCACTGACCGGTAACGACGGCAACTCTGGCCAATGATACATCGATGATGCGGGTTGGGTTAGCTTTGACCGGACCGCAGATCGCATTCAGTGTGCCAAACCTTTATAACAGGAATAAATCCTGACAGCTGACTGATAAGGAGGGGACGCTTACAAAACTATATAAATGACACGAAATATTACGTGCGTGTAAGTTGTGATACGGCACGCAATGTTCGACTTATGGTTGATTTGTGGAGATAAATCATGTGACAGAATCTGATCGTTAGTTTTAAGTGTTGTTAAATATGACCTCTGTGGATTGTCTTTAATTACCTGCGGCAGTTGTGAGTAAATTAACATTATATTTTAGTTTTCAAGGTAGGTTTAACCGCTTTCGTTTTAAGGTCAGATGTAACGAGACATGTGGAACTTGGAAGGTGCAAACAATTAGTTGAGCCATTGCAATGAGCGTGTTTTAAAGAATGAGAGTTACGTGTGTTGTTTTACCTCGTAATTTGCAGTTTTGACCTATTATTAGTACTACCTGTACTTAGTTGACGGCGTTTTTATAATATGATAACATTCTAGAGGGCATGCATCTGTCCTTTGCATTCTTGATTCGTTTTAAGTAGAATAACTGCAACTATCCAGTGCAAGGATTGACACGTATATGCCTACCAACTTATAATGTGCTGTTCTTAGAGGATATTAGTACCTGATTTAAGGTGCTGTTGCACTCAGCCGTTGTACCTCGTGTGTTCATAAGTTTTGAGACGAATTTAAAAAGGTGAATTTGAAATAAGAACATGCCCACAGCTTGCCTCGAGTGTTTCAAATTTTGAATTTAGAACCTTATTATTTGAAAAAAGAAATGTTATTCGATTATTTGTCATTCGTTATCGAAATGGCGGGAAAGAAACAATTACGGTCAACGGTGATTTCGTTGTACGAAGCTGGAGCAAAACCTATGGAGATTTTCAATCAGATTAAAAGTTTTACAGTTAGTCGCAATTTTGTATATTATACTTTGAATAGGTACAGGGAGAACCAGTCAATTAATGATCGACCAAGAACCGACCGTCCGCGATCGGTAAGGACTCCAGCGAACATTAAATTGATCAGGGAACGACTGCGTCGAAATCCGTGCCGCACGCAGAAGAAAATGGGTCTTCAAACTAACATATCACGTATATCGGTAAATATAATTCTTAAATATGATCTTATAGTTAAGGCCTATAGTCGGAGGAAAGTGCATTATTAAAATGATTGCCTTCGCAAAATGCGGCTTGATCGATGTCGGATGCTGGTAAGGACACACGATCCTAAAAAAAATTTATTTACCGATGAAATAATATTTACAGTAGAAGAAAAATTTAACAGACAAAACAACAAAATCTATGCCAAAAGCTCGAAGGATATCCCGGCTAACGTGCGAAACGTCCAACGTGCCCATCACCCGGCTAGCGTCATGGTATGGTGGGGCGTTTCACATGAAGGGGTTACTCCACTATATTTCTGTCAACAGGGGGTCAAAGTCAAGGCACAAAATTATTAGAATGATATTCTAGATAAAGTTGTAAAACCCTTATCTACAACTCTATTCACTGGAAAAGACTGGATTTTCCAACAAGATTCTGCCCCGTCACATAAAGCGAAATCGACACAGAAGTGGCTAAAAGAGAATTTACCAAGCTTTATTAGTGCTGAAGAATGGCCTTCGTCAAGCCCTAACTTAAACCCGTTGGATTACGCTTTGTGAACAGAACTGGAGCTAGAAGCATGCCGAAAGTCACTTCCAAACCTTCAGGCCCTTAAACGCACGCTAGTGAGAGAATCGAACCGAATCCCTATAGAAAAGGTGCGTGCCGCTATAGACGCACGCAGTCAGCACGCTTAAAGGCCTGTATAAAAAAAAGAGGCGGTCATTTCGAGTAAATTTTATTAATTTTTTATTTATTCAAAGTATATTGATAGCCCTATAAATGTTTGTTTTATAAAAATAAATTGTTTCTGTTTTTTATAATTTGAGTTTTATTCTCGTCTTAAAACTTATGAACACACGAGGTACATAAAGAAGTCGATCTCATAGGTAAGTTGGCAATGTGAACAAAACTGAGAACCCTTTGAAGTAGTCCTATGTAACCTTACCAGCCAAATAATTCTCTGCATGATTGCCGACAGATTGATCAATTGATCAATCAATCAAGTGGATGAATGGATGTATCATTTATTATTATCCTCCTAAAGCTTTTTCCAGTTTGTTCATTAGGGGTACGCTTTGACCAAGAGCCCAGATTTGGCAGGCCAGGTTACTGAGCGCCACTGGAGCGACTGCCATCTGACCTTCGTAACCATTGCGATGGGAAATAATAATAATAATAATAGTTCTGTATTGGCAGGTATAAACCCATAAAAATATAATCCAAAACCAGGCCGATATTATATAGGATCATGGTTATATTATTCAAAGTCAAAGTCAAAATATTTTTATTCAAATTAGGCTTACAAGGAAGCACTTGTGAATGTCATAAAGTTTACTACCGGCGCGGAAAACCTCTGATGAGAAGATACCGATATTAACATCTATGCGCAGAGCTGAGGTGTTTTCCAACATCTTAGGTACTAGAACGTTGGTTACTAGGTTACTACTAATACTTAGGGTGGATGTATCCCTGTGGAATAAATATAAATGCTTGACAGACAGGTTGGCCTTAGTCCAAAATAGCTAAATCATGAAACAACTGTCGTTGTTTACTTTTTCTCGTAGGCGGTGATAACACGTACTAATTTTTGTCTCTTCTTCACTGTCACGTTTGAAAAGCGATATCAAGCGATTTTACCCAAAATAAGAACAGTTTTTCTCGGGTATTTTCCAAAATGAAATATTAATGCAACTACCTTGAATACTAATATTCTAAACATGAAAGCAATTCTGTCTCTCTGGGAGCCTCTTCACGTCAAAACCGCTGAAACGATTTCGAAAAATTTGGCAAACGGATAGTTTGCAGATCAAAGGATCGGACATAGACTACTTTTTATCCCGGAAATACACAAAAGTCCTAGTCGGGCAGCAAATATTGATGAGGCAAGGAGATCTTCATATCAAAGATAGATACAGGCTCCTAAACTTTTTATCCCGTAAAAATGCTTGTATAATTCCCGTGACCTGCTAGTTACGGGATTATATAAGCATTTTTACTAGTGTTCAATATTATAATATCCTTAATGTAAACTGCTTGAACTGCTTCCACTACTGAAGTAATCGATTGATATCGATAAGATAGTGTAGGTCCATGAAAGAAATGGCGGATTTGGTCTACTATTCTTAAAGTGGCCTAGTACCCTAAGAATAATTAGGTTTCCCACCTGGTTTAAAACCTCATAGCTCTAATCCCTAATCAATCTGCCATAAATTCCTCTTCACCGGTGAAAAAATATTAAAGTTACGTTTAGTAAAATAATAAATGTTATCATGATCTGTATCCAGCCCACAAGTGCCTTACAATAATTAGGAGTTCGATTCGATTTACTTTCTATAAATAGCCACAAATTCTTTTGCGATAAGTAAAGCAAGTTTTTATGCGCTGCGACCGCCGCAGACGGGTGCGCGCTGCTCGGGCGCTGATCTCATGCGCTCCTGACGTCACCGCGGCTTCCTTCCGCCGTCGCCTGATCGCATTCCACATTTGATACTAGGAATCGGGAACATATCATATCTGGAATAGTGTGTTAACCGCAAGACTTTTCTAATAATATAGATAGATAGTTTTGGTAAACGAACGGAAGGCTCCTGTCAAACTCGCTTTTTTCTACAGATTTTGCTTTGCCTTCCCCAAATTGGTGTACTTAGGTACCTACGTTCACTTGTATTTCTGGAGGTTAACGAGATGGGAAAATAATGCCTGTAAACAAAAAGTGGCTAAGATTGACCCGTCGTCACGCTACTTAGCCACGATGCTCGGTCGCGGATCTTTCTTTGCCTAATTCAAAAGCTCGCCGCTTGTACAGTCAAGGTTACAGATAAATATATTCCTTTTTTTCTATTGCAATAGTATTTATTACCTGGACTGTACCTTCGTTGTTTAAAGAGGTTCTTGTTCATCAGTGTTTTTCAAGGATACAGTCTATCAACATTGGATAGCACTACAAATCGTTATAACATAATAATGCGTATATAGTTATTAGTCGTATTCGTGGATTAACAAGGATCTAAAGGTTGGTGCTATAGATGCAAGCGGGAATCTTTCCGAATGTTTCCCAGGGAATACTTCCCGTAACATTCGGAAGCATTCCGAAACATTCGGAAGTTTTCGATGGCCGAAAAATACGAAAATTTCGTTAAAAACCGACCAAGTGCGTGTCTGGCTCACGCGCCGAGGGTTCCGTACAAACCTAATAAGCACCAAGCATTGCTTTAATGAAAAAAGAAACCGAATTGAGGGACAAACTTAACTTTGCTATTGTAAAACTCTTGGTCCCATACGTACTAAGTGCAAATATAAGATTGTAATAAATACAAAATGTGATGTAACATACCTTACAAGTTTACAGTTTTCGGACTTTTCCCTTTACTTGTGAAAAAAGTAAAAAATGTATGTAATTCTGAGGTTATTACTCATTATTTACACTATAAGTTAAGAATTATGATACATAATTATAAAATATGTAATTCCAACTTCCAATAGAATCACTGTTTAAATAGTAAGTAGTGATGCAGACCGATAAAATTACCCTGGTAAAATACGGTAAAATTCACTATTTTTCATACTTACTTCATTACTAGCACAAGTGGTATTCCATATTAGCCCTCTGGGTTGGCAACGCACTGCAATCTCCTAGGTGTTGCGGGTGTCTATGGGCGGTAGTAATCACTTTCCATCAGGTGACCCACTTGCTCGTTTGCCTTCCTATGTTGTATAAAAAAAATTGGTAAGAGTAACGCGATAGAAAGAGATGGAAATTCGACAGGGCTGTGCGAGCTGAATATTTCTTTCATCTTAGAAATAATTCTACACTTCAGCTTGATTTCGAGGTACCTACCTAAGTACCTTGCTTAAATTACTTAACTGTAATTCAACACGAAGAATAGGCGAATAAACTGAACGGCGCGTGCGGCGTTTTACAAGCTCTCACACACAACGCAAGTAAACGAAATCAAAGACGCCGTGCGCCGCCGCCGCCGCCCCGGCCCGCCAGCTCTGCGCGCCGAAAACTTCCTTGATTGATTCCATCTTCGGTAACATTCGGAAACATTCCCAGGGACGTATGAGGTGGGGAACTATTCCGGGAGGGGAGGAAGGGAAGTATTCATTCCGTTTGGCCTCGAGCTTCGGGCTGTCATTTTTGAATGTTGAAAGGCAAAGGTATCTTGGCACATACAACCATGTTTTATATAACACACGCCGCAAACTATCGGTATTTTACGCGCCTTTTTGTTAAAATTACCTACGTAATTTTGCAACCGTATGTACATTACACGCAGTACGTCCGTAGTTAGTAGGGGAAAAACCTAAAAGTAGATATCCACTGGATGGTTCCGGCAGGCGATTACCGATAAAGACTTTCTTTGTAGAAATCCAAAACAAAATAATAAAAACTACGACGAAATTGTTTTTAAACACTTAATAAAAACATCGTTTTAATCATTCCAATCCTTACATAGGTACATACCTACATACTCGTGCACAAAAATAACCCTACTACTGTTATGGTATTCTTTTATTGTAAAATTAACAAATTAACAATGAACAAGTTACCTGGGCCCAATTTCATAAACGCGACAGGTGACAGTGACAATTCGCTATACATTACTATGTCTACAAGTAACGCTACAGACTTGTACAGACTTAACATCATAGTGGGCAGGCAATGTATATCAAATTGTCACTGTCACCTGTCGCCTGTCGCGTTTATGAGATTGGGCTCTGGGACTAATTTCATAAACGTGACAGGCGATAGGCGATAGTGACAATTCGCCGTACATTACTGTGTCGACATGTAACGCTACAGACTTACAGACTTAACATCATAGTGGGAAAGCAATGTATACCAAATTGTCACTGTCACCTGTCACATTTATGAGATTGGACACTGGTACTAATTTCATCGACGCGACAGGCGACAGGTGACAGTGACAGTTTTCCGTACATTATTGTGTCAACAAGTAACGCTACAGACTTAACATCATAGTGGACAAGCAATGTACACCGAATTGTCACTGTCACCTGTCGCCTGTCACGTTTATGAAATTGGGCCCTGGACTACAAGCGTTGACTACATTCAAGACGAGGATGTACGTAACAAGTATCTGTATATCTACGCTTTTCTACATAAATTCATGGGACAGAAGAAAAACACACGGCGGCTAGGTTTTTAAGTTGCGTATTCGATCGAATATAACAACATAAGAAAATCATGATTAAATTACAAAAATTGGTACATAACTTGCCCTGACATAGGTAATACGATAAATATTTATGTTTTATTTACGCTTTTTTAACATCAACACGGGTGGAAACTTAATTTACCTACTGGGAAGTATTCCCAGGCAAAGACGAAAACTTCCTTGATTCCTTCGGAAACATTCGGAAACATTCCCAGGGACGTATGAGGTGGGGAACTATTCCGGGAGGGGAGGAAGTATTCATTCCGCTCGGCCTCGGGCTGTCATTTTTAGTGTTGAAAGGCAAAGGTATCTTGGCACATACAACCATGTTTTGTAATAATACAAAAAGCCTGATCCTTTTTTTAAATCTATGTTTTCAGTGATCATAGATTAATTTGATGATGATTAATAAAGATGAAATGCTGGTGTTACGCATTTTAAAGTCTCTGGGAGGTTGTTTAACCAAAGTCACATCGCCGACGAAAGACTTGACTAGCGGTCGTAAATAGTCGTAATATAAGCCTGATTGGATATTATATGTATGTATAATTTCATACGGACATTTTAAAATAAAAATATATCACTTTAATTCCAAAATGGCCGAACCATGAACTGATGGACTGCGCGCTGTGAACAGCACAAACGGTCTAAGCGAAAGAGACTCGAATTAAACGCCTCTGTCTCTTTCTAGTGTTGACATCATTAGAATCGAATTTCCTGTCACTTTTTTTAATTACTCGTTCTGAAGTAGAATGACTAAATGTATGCACCCTTATGATTAAGGAATGTTTTCTGTTAAATATAATAAAAGAGTCCAACTCGCACGTGACCGGTTTTATTACTGGGAAAGTTTCCGAGTAATCGAAATATTCCCGGAAGTTTTCCGGAATAATTCCGAATATTTCAGAAGTTTTGCAACTATAGTTGGTGCCTAGAGTTTGCTCTATCGCCTATTATGAATTTATGACACAAAACTTGATGGGTTATATAGAGCTCTGAATAGAATAAACTCTCAAAGCACTTGGTAAGGGATGCGAGAACTGCTCCAAATGTTGCAGTTTACAGGCATCCTCATTTTTTGCGGTACAGGCTTGAGTTTATATTTTCATGTGGCGCGATCGTTTGTTTTAGGTGAACGGTGGCAGCGCAGCGGAGCGCGCCGGGCTGCAGGCCGGCGACGCGCTCATCAAAGTGAACAGCACCGACGTGTTCACGCTGCGGCACCAGGAGGCGCAGGACGCCATCCGCGCCGCGGGGGGTGCGCTCGAACTGACAGTCCAGCGGTACGTCCACTTTACGACACTGCTAAAATAGAGTTTCTACATGGAAATGCCGAACTTCCGACCGCTCATGTGATAAAGTGAACCACATATTCCGGTCCCAACTTAAGCATATGCTCTGTTGGGTGACTAGAATATGTAGAAAGCTGAGAAGACTTTTGGTCTGACGTAAAAACAACCCTGATATTTAAGCATTTCAAGATTATTCATTCGACGTCACAAAAATAGCTTACAATGATCGATGTTACGCTGTATTTGTGAAGCCAATATGGTTTTTGGTCTAGTGAGTTAACAGCTGTTGTCTGGACGAGCCCACTAGACATTGTTCCGATGTGCTCTATGGCCTGGCCAGTCAAGGACAGGGCCTGATGAGAAAAAATCAACAAAATGACAATTTATACACGAATATAGTAGAAACTGATAAAGAAACTTCTTTCAATCAGCGGAATTTGTATTTTGAAGGGTAAGGGTTAAGGGTATTTTGAATGCACCCATATTTTGCACTTGACTAATACACAACAATCGGTATAGTACCGCAAAGATGACATATAACTACAACCGCTTTTTATTTGTGAGCTTGAGGTTTTTCTCTAAGTTTCCTAAGTAGGTTTGAAATCTGATCCCGGTGAATCACCCTTTTAGATTGCCACAGAGATAACGTTTCCTCGAGCTATTTTTATGTTATTTGAATAGCGGTGGTGGCACCTGGCGGCCGTCAGTAACGCCGACGGGCAGCCTGCCCAGACCCGGCTCCAGGCCGCTCGGCGCCAGCCCGACTCCCGTCACCAACACCTCCTTGAAGGCCAATCAACAGGGCACGCGCGCCTTCGGTTCCGGCCACAACAACGTCGCCAAACCCTTCGGATATGTAAGTGTTTTACCCGCTGTTAAAAAACGTTTGTGGAAAATGAACCGTCTAGTCTTGCAACTTACAAATGACCATACAAAAAAAAGTGACAGGCCTTGTTCGTTCCGCTGGGACATATCTAACGCAACTTATGTTTCAGTTTAAATCGAATGGCTACCTACTCAAATTTACCGTAGTTGATCCATTTAATTATTTCTACAACATTATTATTTTTGTTCAGAACAGGCCACTTTTTTTTCTACATATCTACATTTTTCTATTGAGCCAAATCTACGTGATTTTTTACAAAATGTTTTCTCAAAAATTTGTCATTGCATTTGATTGCCGTTTGAGAAATTCTATATGCTCAATTTCGTGGATCTTTTTTATCATACTTTCCTTGCGGTGTCCTTTAATAAAGAATGAACATTGACTGCATATTCCAGATGAACGGTAATGAGAACGTGAAGAGCATAGTAAACAAGCAGTATAACACGCCGGTAAACATGTACAGCGACCAGACCATCGCGGAGACGCTTTCTGCGCAGACCGAGGTCTTGGCTGGAGGTGTTTTGGGGTAAGCTATTGAGGAAGCACTGGCCATATAAAAAGATTCCATGGCTATTGGGAAGAATTGATAACATGAACTATGAAATAGTCGTAGAGGAGAGAGATGGGATTATAGTATTAAATCCCTACTCTCCATCTAAGGCGCATAAAGCATTAGGTGCACAGAGACTAAATGAATTTATCCCTCTGCTAAATGAAATATTTTACTACCTACATTACGAAGTGGAATGTGAGATTGCTTTTCTAATGACTGTATCCATCCCCCTTTGCAAGTACAATTTTAGTAATAATAACCTATCCTGACTAATCTGCAAATGCTCAGTGACAGTTTTTAGTCAGAATGATGTTATTTAATAAATTCGTTTGGTTTCGAAACGTAACAAGTAAAAATATTATACCTACATCAAAATACGATGTTTTTTGATTCAACAGAGTTAACTTCAAGAAAAATGAGAAACATTACGACGCTGAGAAAAGTGCAGTATTCAAAGTGCTGCAAGAAGAGCAGAACGACCCTGAGCCAGGTATGAGTGTCTGTCATCCCCCGGTATATTTACCGACCCATGTAAAAGAGCACATTTATGTATTTGTGACGTGATTACTACATAACTTCTCTCATACGACTCACATTGTGTAAATATTTCATGGTCCTTGGAGTTCGACGTCGAAAATGTCAGTTCTTCAAATATTTTCTTAGCGATAAATATGAGAAAAACAGCTCAAACCAAAATTACCTTTTAATAGTTAATATTAATTTAATAATTAATATTAAGCTCCTATCTTCATCATTATTTTATCGTAGAAACATACTGGTTTGAAAACCCAGTATTAAAGCGGAACTGATGCATCGTCATTACAGACTTTATGCTTCCTGCCATTTTACGTTTGTAATCGAGAATATTGGCACTGTTTGGAAAATAATCGTCAGTAAAAATTGGCTAGTAGAGGTCGGGTCTCCGGGAGCGCCGCCGGCGGCGACCGGGCTTCGGCACGTGCAGGCGCCCGTCACTCGGCCCGATGCGCCGCTCAACAACACGGGCGGGTTGCCCGTCGGACAGAACATTTGCGAAGAGTGCGAACGACTCATCACGTAAGTCGGACGACACGCGCGGACCGACACGGTGGCAAACATAGCGGCCTTATAACCTATACGCGCTCAATAGGGCTATCGTCGTTCAATTAGTGACGCCGAGGTCGGCATACGGCATACACTAATTGAGTTGTTGGACTTTATAGATAGCACTGCGTGGTTTGACACGTCCAATTAGACGGTTGGCGTTTAAATGAATAAAAATATACCTGACTAATTGAAAAGTCCTTCGTAAAGATTGTTTAGTTTACATGTAGGTATCGGCAATTGGTGTAGTCTTTAGGTTTCGGCATGGTTCCCGTTCCGGCATTGCGTCCCTCCTGTCCCTGCTCGTGTTGTTATGCTAAGTGTAACTAAATGTTGCGGGCCGGCAGAGCCGTCTCACTTTTACTCGCGCGCGAGCGTGGCGCGCACGGGCACGCCGAGCTGCCTGCACCGCACGCACCGGTCGCGCTCGCGCACGCCGCGCGTGGCCGTGACGCCGCAGCCGCGCGGGGCCAGCGCGCCGCTGCCGCGCGCCTCCACCGGCACCCAGACTCCGGTGCCGGCGGCGGAGTCGCTGGCCCCCGAGCCGTTGCACCGGCCGAGCATCCCGGTCGGCTGCCACCAGGTGCTGCCGGACGGCCGCGTCGCGCTCGGCGCCCCTGCCATGCCTCAGCCGGACCAGGCTTCGCTGCCCGTCGTCAACGACACGCCCTATTGCTCCGAGTGTAACCGCTACATTATGTAAGAGGCGCCTCGTGGCATGCCTTGACGTGTTTGCGACCGTGTCGATCTGTGCACTATTAGTTCTAATGCGTAGTTTTTAAATATATTTAATGTCATTAGTACATTTCTGTTGCGGCTCCGTTGACTTGTCTTTTGTATACATATATACGTATATTTGCGTAAACCCGCTAGTACACAGTTAAATGGAGCAGTAACATGAAAATTAACTTGGCACATTTATTTGTTGTTTACGATAGTGCTGCCTCTTACTTGTGCTAGTTGATGATTTCCATTTTCACATTTCATAATAGTTACAGTACGAGTTTTCATAAGCGGTGTCTTGATATTTTCTTTCGACCATGAAATCTTCGTTGTACTTTAACTATCTTTTGCACATTCTTTCATCATAAGTCTTTCTTGTGCTCATTATCATCACTGTACATTAATCTTCTTCAATTTCTTCGTTGTACTTGTAGTTAAAAGAATGCGAATCACTTAGGGCTAGCATTGTCAGCAGTCGTATCGTATATATATCGCTGCATGACCGTATCCGTCACTTCGCTACATCTCATAGCGTCATAGCGCACCTGTCCATGTTGCCTGGTAGAATAATGGACTCGCACGAGCTGGGTGAGCATGTTTGTAAAGGTAGTACGCGAGACCTCGATCATTTCCGATATATGGAACATTCTCCCGCAGTCGTAAGTTCGTAAGTCGTAAGGGACTTTAAGCGTCAATGTTAATGCGTTATTTTTGACTGTAGCGGCGTGTTCGTACGCATAAAGGACAAGAACCTTCACGTGGAGTGCTTCAAGTGCTCGACGTGCGGCACGTCGCTGAAGAACCAGGGCTACTACAATCTGAACGGGAAGCTGTATTGCGACATCCACGCCAAGCTTGTCGCGCGCCAGAACCCGCCCGCCCCCAACCTCGAGCCCGTAACCGTGCCACCGTTAGTATTATCCTCACAAAACGAATATAATAAAAGTAATTTACATTTTTTTTATTTAAGTATTTTATCTTTTATTTCACATCTGGTTAGGAAAACCAGTAGATAAATGGAGAGTTAGTTTGTCACTGGTGAAATAAAAATAAATATATTGTATTATATGGTACTAGTATATCTAGTATTGCATATTTAATCGTAGAAAATATAGTTCGAGAATGATCGAACGGCTCCTGAACCAAAGTATAATCTACCGTGTGGTACATTGCGCAGCGAATAGCGACTTCGACAGTAGCTTGCCATTCGTTCTCAACTAGGTATATATAATGTACAGTCAGCAACGAAAGTCCATGAACACATCCTGATTTCCAAAACACCTGCACACTATAAAGTTCCATATGTTACTGAACAGGAAGATATACAAATGTCTGTGGACATTTGAGAATAACAAAAGTCAATAAACATCGATTTTTCAATAGTTGCTGAACATGTCTGACTACCTAATTAGCTGATATGTACAATATCAATAGTTGCTGAACATGTCTGACTGCAGAATTAGCTGATCTATAAATTATCAATAGTTGCTGAACATGTCCGATTGATTAATTAGTTTAAGGTTACACTCCAAATGAAAGAGATGAAACGCTAACTGACAAGTGAGTAAGTACTCTTCTCAGTGATTGTCAAAATTCAAAATTCGAAGAGATGAGCATATCTCAGTAAAAAAATAAATAAATTGAATCTTATCGCGTATCTTCAATGTCATACCAGTTCTATTATGTCAATTTCTCACTTTACTTGTAGTAAGTAACATATTCATTGACAGGAGATAAAATTAAATAAACCATTATGTTATTTAAAATAAAGCTCAGTTTACCTTAATACCTTTAAAATCAATAATGTAATGACCGTAAAGACAAAGCACATTGAAAAATTTGCAGGGTATGGTAGTGGCAATGTGTCGAAACTAGCAAACGCAAGGCACGGAATGCTTAGGTTTCAGGTTCGAGTCCTGCCCTTACCCTAATTTTTCTTTGTGTGTGTAATTATGCTAAATATACATACATATACTATTCAGCGACTTTTCCAAATATTAAAACAATGGCAGTGTTCAGCGACTTTTGTAATTGAGCTGTTCAGCAATTTTTGGAATTATGCTGTCCCGTAATTTTTGAAATTACGCTATTCAGGGACTTTTGTAATTAGGCTGTTCAGCAATTTTTGGAATTATGCTGTCCTGTAATTTTTGGAATAGCGCTGTTCAGCCACTTTTGGTATTTCGTAAATGTAATTTTGCTCTTAACGCAGTTCAACGACTTATGGACAAATGACCTGTTTAGGGACTTTTGTAACGTTATTGTGTTCGGCAACTTTCGTTGCTGACTGTACAGTATCTTGCAAAAGTAAGTTGCAATAAATGACATAACTGTGTTTTCCTTTACAGTGGCGGCAGAGTCCCCACGAACACGTATTCGACACCATTGCCGCCGCTTACTACTAACAACTACAGCAATGGCTCTTCATCATTGTTTAGCGTAAGTATACCTATATCTAAATAAATACAGCTTAGGACTGTATGATATAATTTTGGACTCCGACTCATTTAGAATTGGAACGTTTGTAAGCATGGTTTAAGGAGCAGGTAGGCGCTTTTCACGCGCTATCAAACAATGCATCCTGTTTCATGAGACCATGGCTCTATCTAGCAGAAACCTCAATTGAAACAGTATCATGCGATCTAGCATCACAATAGGCGAATAAATTACCATGAAGGTGCACACCTTCATGGTAATTTAAAGTAAACATCTTTACAAGGTATAATCAAATACTGCGTGTATCACCAGTTACTAGGCTTTTGGCAATCGTCCTTCCTAGAAAACGTGAATACTGTACTTAGTTGTTATTTATGTTTAGCCGTCAAGCAACCTGTCTGGGCCAAAGCCGTTTGGGTCGTCGATCGGTTCGGCGTATTCGCCGTCGCTGTCGCCGCGCTCGGCGCCCATGTCCCCGGCGCGGCCGGTGGCGGCGCCCGCGCCCGCCGCGCATGCGCCCTTCACCCCCGCGCCCGCCTACACCCCTGCGCCGGCTCACGCTCCGGCTTACGCGCCCGCGCCGGCACCCGCACCCGCTCCCACCCCCGCCCATGCGCCGTTTGCGCCAAGTAAGCGAGTTACTTTTGCTATCTAATAGCTCGGTTATCCCTTATCCAAATAAGGGACGGTTGTTTACCGTATATTACAAAGAAATATGAACTTTAATAACTTCACAAGATCTCTATTGTTTAGATATCGCTTTTTATTTATAAGTTCTTATCTTGGATAAGGGTTAAAGTCTGTACCTGAGATTCTCAGGATTTTAATGAGTACATACTTCGATCCGTAAGCCGCTGCTTACGAGTATAGCTAACTTACAAGGAATTAAATATACTGTTCCTTTGTATTTATTTTTTGCGATCGTTAAAATTGATTTCTACCAGAACTATTTTGGGGTAAAGTGCTTCAGTTCAGATATGTAATTAATAAAATTTAAGACTAAGTGAATGGTAGGTAGGTACGCGGAAAGAACATGTCTGGTCACTTTTTTAAATGAGATTTTAATCTCAAAATGAGTTCACAATGAAGTTTAAATTTTAAGTAAATAAAGAACGAAAAAAATGCAATTTAACACAAAACTAAAGACTAGAAATTGTTTATTTAGGATCATATAAACTAATTAGACACGTTCTGTCCTTCGTATTAGTCATGCATTTGCTATAAGGTTTTCAATTTCGTTTAGAAACAGTGCAACACACTTCCTACTGTTATGTTTGTATGTATGTACTAAGAAAAAAAATCTCTAAATCCACTAAGCAGTCTACGGAGCAACTAAGTAACATTGTTGATTGCGGGTCACGTAAAAGAATAGTGAAATTCCATCCATGACGGGATTATATGCATTTTTAAACAATAATTATTTGCACTGTTCATGGTAAGCACAACAAGTCACTTTCATTGTAACTCTGTTTCGTCAAAAATGGACATACCTATACAAAACAATCCATTTATCTGTTGATTTCTTAGCTAATATTGTTCTGAAATAGTTGCTTATTCCTTCTCAAGAGCCACGACTGACAAGGTGGTTTTGTTTGTCCTGAGCTAAGCACCGAAAGATGATAAATGTCATTGCGTGTTTGGTTGGTTGGTATACGGCTGTAGAAAAAAAAAGAATTTATTTAAACAAATTTGTTTTTCTAAACCATTATTATTTTTGACAGAGTCACCAGGTTCCATTTTTAAAGGTAAAATATAAATAGGATTGAAAAAAGCGCAAACTCAGCTTTTTTATAGCTTCTTATGTATCTAAAATACACATTGTGAATGCGCTAAGCGAGCAGCCAATGTCAACCGCAGCATTAAAATAACTATTATCCTGGCACTGACTTTCTGACGATCATTCATTACTGTGCAATCGTATCACGACTTCTCGTTATTGTTTTCTTTAGTTTTGCTTCTAATAGTTTTTTAGCGATTACACTTTTCTTCGGCTTTTTCGAGATTACTAATATTTTATTTCATCTATTTTTTTTTCCTTTCCAACCAATTTGAACCTTCAAAACCATATAACACACTAATAGCCAAGAATGTGAAAAGCGTTGTGTGGCCCCCACCGAATCCACCAGAAGATGAACCACCTAAAATTTTGGGGGGTGTTAGTACAAAAACCGTTTGCGAAAAAACTTACGCCGAAACAGCATCCGTCATGGAAGCGCCTAAATATGAAAATGCATTGAACGCGATAGCATTGCCAGTCAGTGCTACGGAAGAAACAAGCGCAATGCAATCCATTTCAACTTCTCAGCAAATCGCAGAATTTTCGTCAAATGCTTCATTTGCTTCTGCTTCTAAGTCGACTGCTACGACATCCTCAAATCAATCTGAGACTGTATCGGTTGTAGAAAGCAAACAGTCGGAACAAATTAAAAGTGAAGTAAGGAGCTGTACCGTACACTCCTTTACAGAACAAGCTATCTCAGAAAGTCAAATGTCAACTATGTATCAATCGCAGACGAACCCTCCTGTTGAAAAACCTTATGAAAATTCAAAGTGTAAAATTGAAAACAAAATTGAGTCGAAATCTATAGTGCGAAAAGAATCAGCAACCGAGAGTGCAACAGAAATAGTGACTCAACAAACGGCTCTTCCAGTTCAAAAATCATCCGATAACACCATAAGAAAACCTGATAATACAATGGAACCCAAACCTATGATGCAAAAGGAATCAGCAACTACAAGTGCAACTGAAATCTTAACCGAAGAAACGACTGCACCTGCTGAAAACACTTTAGAAAACCCTTTTCAAAAATTGGACAACACAATCGAGTCAAAATCTATGTCGCGAAAGGAATCAGGAACTAAGATTACCACAGAAATCTTAACCGAACAAACAGCGCCTCCTGTTGAAAAACCATTTGATAACCTTATTGATAAAATTGAAAACCGAACTTTGAACTCTGTGACGCGAAGGGAATCAGCAACTGAGGCTACAACACAAATTGTGACTGAGCAAAGCTACCAGGCAAACAAAAGGGAATCTTTAACTGAAACTCAAATACATACGACCGCTGACTCAAAAACTAAGGAGTGTGAGGACGCTAGTAAACGAACTGATGAAATGGTTATAGAACCACCTGGTGCGACCGATGACCAGGGCGCTGTCAAACCTACACTTATAATTAAAGATAATATTTGTATGCCTCAAGAGGTTCTCCCAGAAAACATTACCCATGTACATAATCCTGTAGCTCAAGCAATAAAGCCTTTGCCTCCGATGACTATTCCTAATTCAGTTCCGAAAGGATTTGCAGGCTCTATGGTTGATGCTTTAACTACTGCTCCGGACAGACCATATTCCCCTCTACCTACTCCACAAAACGCAAATAATTTACTTATTCAAAGTAATTTGGTAAATGATAATCTATTGGTTTCAGCAGAAAGTCAAAATATCACACAACCATCACAAGAGCCTCAAAAGATTTCTAAGCCTTCCCAACCATCTTTAATGTTTTCTCAGCTCCCAAAACGAGGAATCACACCTATTCCACCAATAAAAACTTACAATCCACCAGAAAAAAAAGATGAACCAATACCGATGCCCCCAGAAACACAACCTTATATTCCACCGGACTTTAAAATAATCGTTGAGCCTAAAGTAACCCGAAAAGAGGCATCTTCCCCAATGATTGAAGCACTGACTACTGCACCTGATAGACCATTTACGCCTGTCAATAATATACCTACAATAGAGCGAGGATCTCTAAAAGATGCTTTGACTATTGCTCCAGATAGATCTTACAGTCCTTTACCCATCAATGTTACTAATAAATCTACACACTATACGTCAACATCCACAGTACAAGTTCAATCTACTTCATCAGAAATAGTTCGTCCTATTGCAACCCAGTCCATCACACACATGACTCATTCAGAGGTATCGAATATGCAAAACACATGTAAATTGCAGTCCTCATCTGAAATGTCTGCTTTCAGACCAGTTCCTAAACAGGTTTTCCCCCCGCCGCAGCCGGACGAATTTTGTAAGCTAACAGACTTCCCGCCCATTACTCAAGAATTTAAAGCTAATTTCGAAAACTCAGTTAAAAGACAAGAAGCTTTAATAACAGAATCACAAATGATGCAACACTCTTCAAATACATTTAGCAATACGACTACTCAAGGATTTTCTTCAGTTAAATCTGCTCAAAGCTATTTTGAACAGTTAGACCAAAGAGAAACCATGTCTTCAGTGGCCGTAAGATCTAAATCCGGGCTGCACAAGCCTGATAATATTCCACCCTACCAGAAACATTTTGACCAACTGCCTTCTCAAAGAGGCATCACGCCAGAGATTTGTAATGCACCGGCCGTCCTTCAAAGACCTGTTACTCCCACAACTAACCCGCCTATCAGACCAAAAGATAAGTCAGTAGAACCAAAATTACCTCCTCAGCAAGAAGTTAAATCTGTGCCTCAGATAAAGACTCCAATACAGCAAAATCCACCTCCTGTACACTTTCATAAAGATGCTCCCATTTCAATGACGTTTCAACCTGTTACTGATGAACATTTCTTAAGAGCATCACCTGCTCGAAGCCGACCTACAACTCCGAGTATGATAAACAAACCGGCTCCCATAATTCCATATTATCAAATGAATTTAATCTCAGTTGAACACCTGGCACCAGAGACTCATTTGTATGAGCCATCAAGTCCAGAAGCAAGCCGCTCGCCCACCCCAAGGATGAGATCGAAATCTCCAGCGCAAGGACCTCCGCCGAATCCTCTCAAAGCTCAGGCACCTCGCATTAAGGAATCAACTCCACAGAGACACAGTGGTCATTTACTTTTAACCCAAGCTACGTCAAATCTCCGCAAGGAACATGAAATAGCTCAGAAAGGTTTCCAAAGTGGCGTAGAAGTTTTCAATGCATCTGGTGCTAAAAATTGGGGACAAGATCAACCATCTGTGATTAAAGAACAGAAACATTCTAACGTCGGGTTTAAAAGCGAAACTTATAATAAAGGCGAAATGAACATTAAAGAAGATTCAATGATTAATCAAAACTATGGCCAAAGACAAACACAATCACAAAAAGTATCGGAGTACGGAAATACTACTGTACAAACAAGTAGAAAAACATATGAAGAGTTTGAACGAACTCAATCTGCCAAAGTTATACAGATACAAAAAGGTGGTTCATCATCGTATGGTGCCCAACAACAAATCGATTTTAACGTTCGAACTTCCAATAATTCTAAGCAAGTGTTTCCACCTCCAGTCATGAGTTTGTCATCTTCCCAACAGAATTCATCTGTTAACATCACTAATCAAAATGTTGTTGCTGCTGCTAGTAGAAACATTGAAAACTGCTATCCAAACCCTTCGATTTCTGGTGCTAACCAAGATCCAGTGTGTGATCCTACCCCATCGACAGGTTCCAGTGTAGGAGCTGCCGCTCGTGGCAAAGCCTTTGGGGTATCCTCAGCCCCAAAACGAGGGAGAGGTGTTTTGAATAAAGCTGCACTGCCAGGCTCTCGAGTACCCCTTTGCGGTTCCTGCAACGGCAATATTAGGTGACTCAACAATGAAATAAACGGGTGTATTTAGTGTTTTGCGTGTTGCATGTTTTCAAGTGAGTAGGTTGTTTGTCGAGTTTACATAATTTTGATATAACAATAGGCTAATATATTAGGTGATTAATAATTACATTTTGTGTATGACGTGTGTTGTGTATTTTTGTTTTACATTATAACCCGGCTTTTTATTTGTTTTAAATAGATGGTTTTGATTTTATAACAGCTAACGAGTTGCCGAGTCATCATATCCCGCACAAGCAGGAATTCAAAAGTGCCGCGGAGGAACGACTTATTAGGAAAATGGCAAAAATGGCGTTAAATGGCTACGAGATTGGGGTCCAAAGAAAAATCAAACCCGCGGACCATATCCAGTCTATGGCTGACAAAATTCAAGATACAGTAGTGACAAAGCATCCTTTAAATACTGATAATTTATCATCCGGGGATAGCAGTCGCGAAAATACTTTAAGGCGCCCCATTAATACATTTGAGAGAAGTTACAAACCGGAAAACAGCATTCAATGTATTGGGGACAAAATTAAAGATACTCTTTTGATTAACCATCCAGCCGCGTCCAATAATTTTACAAACGGTAATGGTTCTGGACCCCTACCTATCAACTTTGGGGATAAATTAAAAGATAGTTCAAACCAGCCTATGCCAGTTGCGCACAACTCAAACGGTATACCGCCAGCACCACCAATGTGTGTTGTGGGAAAATTAAATGACACTACAATCAAAAACTTTTCAACCCCGATCAAAAACAGTAACGCACCGGTTCCACCGCCGATTCCAAACTCTCCGATACCAACATTCAATATTAGAACTTCTCCTACTGGCCAGTTGTTAGATATGATAGACTCTAAGTCACCGATATATTGTGGAAGCACTGGAAGTAATATTATAGACAAAATACAAAAAACGGACGATGTAAGTAAAAGACTGAACGGAAGCAATAGTTTTAACAGCAGCGACAAAGAAAAAGTTGAAAATAATTATTTAAACACGTTACGAAAAAAGGATGGTAATGAAAAGCCTGCTTTTCTTAATGGCTTGAATAAACAGGATATATATAAATCTGAGCAGCATGTTGATAACAGAAATAAAAATATACTAGGCAAAAGAAACTCTTTCGAAAAAGATAACGTTGCTAACGATACAAACGACTATTCAGAAAATCAAACCACTCAGAAAGACAAAACCGTCAATATAGTTCCAGACACAAACACCTTAAAAAAAGCCAATCTGTTTGAAAAAAATTCGAACGAAAAGAATAACAGTAAATTTCACGATGATGACCACACTCCGAAAATGGACATGAATTTATATGATAATTCATTGTACACCCTGAAACCTGTGAAAACAAATGGCACCAACAATGTCACTCCACGCAATTGGAATATTTCCAATGACGTAGAATCCGTAGAAGAAAAGACTGTCTTAAATAATAACGCGGAAAAGGAAAATGATACTGACTCTGATGTTGTTGTAAAACGGAGGCAGAAAAGAAATGACAGAAATGCAGATGGCAGGAGAGATTCTCACATCATTGCTCGTCCATTAAGCACGATGACCACCACCGATGTTGCAGACGGATTGCTACCAGTATGTCATAAATGTGACAAAACAATAACCAGGTAAAATCAATAATGCACCTAATAAGAAAACTTTCAGGTATAAGTAATTAGATGGTAAATTAAATGAAAAAAAAAAACACCTTAAAATATCCAAGTAAGTTCCATCAAGCATGTTTGTTTAGAATGAAGCACGAGTGTTGAGTTGTTACAATATTAACAGATTAACGAAAAAATGAATCTAAAAAAGCCACACCGCCAAGATGGTAACAACATAAATTTTAACTGTTTATCCGTTTGTACAGGGGCCCCTTCATAACAGCTTTGGGCCGCATTTGGTGTCCTGAGCACTTCATTTGCGTCAACGCGACCTGCAGGCGCCCGCTTCAGGATATTGGCTTCGTCGAGGAGAACGGCCAGCTGTACTGCGAGTTCTGTTTCGAACAGTACATCGCGCCCGCTTGCGACAAATGCCACGCCAAAATCAAGGGCGTAAGTGACATTTTATGTGCGAAGACAGATCCTAAATTTTCCATCATAATTAGGTCCTAAACCCCTATTTTCTAACCTGAAACTTTTAAACCTACCAACAGTTAATAAGTTTAACCTTTGATTATTTTAGGATTGCCTGAACGCGATTGGAAAGCATTTCCACCCCGAATGCTTCAATTGCGTTTATTGCGGGAAGCTGTTCGGTAACAATCCGTTCTTCTTAGAAGATGGTCTGCCATATTGCGAATCAGGTAAAACATTGCTTGCCTTTTGATTTAGAGAGCTTACGCACCGCATTAGATCCGAATTGAATTTGGACGTCACTTATGCCGAGCACTGCTCCCAGTCCGCATTCGATAAAATGCAACGTCGCTTCTCTGAGGCGGCGCAATGCACAAGGGTTCATTTTCTTAAATTCGGATCCGACACGCTGCGCTAAGACCCTTAGGAATGTTTCTTTTACCCGACGATAGGTATGTATAAATGTAAATTGCGTACAGATTGGAATGAGCTGTTCACGACGAAATGTTTCGCCTGCGGGTTCCCCGTGGAGGCGGGCGACAGGTGGGTCGAGGCGCTCAACAATAACTACCACAGTCACTGCTTCAACTGCACGGTGCGTATGATGCGACCCTTACTAAATACAACACCACATTCACACTCATGATAAGAAGGCCGTGTCGTTTATCTTCGCGATTTACTTCTTTTTTTAAACTATTAAATTTAAATATTTTGTATATACATGAAATAGTCAAACTGTAAATGTTATATCAAACGACGCAATATTTTGATAGACCATTACTTTCCGGCATTTCTTATTTTCCTGTAACAAGATTAATAAATTCCAAGAACACTAGTTACGTAACATCCCGTTCCATTCAATAATCTTTTGGTACGCATAGGAACATTGAGATTTTGAGATCAGGTTAAGTTGTAGCCTTTGAAGTTAACATATTATAACATAAATATTAATTTAATCTCGAAATCACAGTGTAAAACGTATCTACAAAGCAATCATACATTAAGGGGAACATAGGCACGAACATGGGCAAGGTTACACTTATAAAAAAAAATTTTCAAATGTCATACAGTGGCATATAAATAACATCTCTTATAAAATTGCCAGACAATCTATCTAGTCCAATCCATTTAGTAGACATTGTAATAGTACCTAGGCTTGTAGACAACGAGACGTATAGGAAAATACATTTATAAATATTTACATAATTCAATTCAGAGTCCAGTAGATGCGACGTCATAAAACTAAAGGTCGACTTCAAACTTGCCTACTTCTTACTATATCACCTATCTACCGAATACCTACCCGATCACTCTTCTCAGGTCTGTGCATTCTTTTTCTGCTTAAATAGGGATTTCAATTCGTTCTGTCGTTTACGAACAAAAATGAAACCCTTGAGGTTAGATACACTAAAACAAATAAAATAACACTTCACCTTTTGAGTCCCTATGCACACTTTAAGGTCGTTAAACACCGTATCAATTAATACCGACTGGAAGCAAAAAATGCATTTAAATGTAGACTGTAACTAGTAGCACCTAAAGTAAACACCTAATTAATTTAAGTGGCCCCAGGTAGAGTCTATATTTTAATGTTTTTAAGTTACTACAGTTAGTAGTGTTGAGTTGATATAGTGTGCGACGACCCTTATTCTTTCTTTTCACTTAATACTAAGTAATGTCTTAGGTGGCTGATTTTATTGGCGTTTTATCCGCTCTTTATTTGTATAAATTAATTGAGGAAATAAATGACGACAAACATTACTATCCGACAGCAGTTGCACTTGAAATAGATACTGGATTTAGCAACAATTGCTCGTCAATAATAAATTCGGAGCAGTTGAAACTCCTATGAATCAGCCAGAAATCAGACAAACAAATCTCATCATACGCAGTTAACAGTTGTTAAGTTTTATCCGAATAACAATTACCTATCATGCGTGCGTGTTCCCTATAGAATAATATTAACTGTGTAAATTCGTAGTTATATACTTTCATACATATATTACATAACAATATGTATATAGCGGTTATTTATATATTCTATCAAAACTTCCCAAGGTTCAGGAAGATTACATTGACCCTTTGTCCATTTTAAGGATCAACATCGTTTGCGCCCATCCCGATGCTTGAACTTTTTCCCAGTACTTAATGCTTTCTGTTTCGTCAAAATATATGAGTTTGAGTGACATGTATACATTATTTTGTAGTAGCATCGTTTGGCTATTTTATGTACCTTAGCAATGTACACTTTACATATTCAATGAATTGTCTGTGAGACAAGTCGTAAATACCTCTAACGATAAATAAGATAAATCTAATAATTGTTTTTGGTGTTATTAGATACACATGCTATTTCAATTCATTGAAATTATAGTAGTTATTATGATATTTATGTGACTTGATATTTCTACTTGTTTTATTAAAAATGTAGATGTGTTATTACTAATTTTAAAAATATTTTTATTTACTTATTTAAATTTTTTTGGTAAGTATCACGAATGTTCGACTGTTTTCAGGTCTGCAAAAAGAACCTCGAAGGACAGAGCTTCTTCGCTAAGGGAGGACGACCCTTTTGCAAGACACACGCCCGCTAAATGCAATCACATAATGTACAACTCTGATACTGTTTATTCGACTACTACTTTCCGTCCAGTCTCTCCTTCTCCTCGCACGTCTCCCACACCTAGTTCGGTATCACCACAAAGAACTCGAAAGTTGGAAACACCCCTCCACTTCGATGGAGGATTGTTTTCCGATATTAGAAGTACAGAAGGCAAATTGTTAAGTAAAGTAACTGTCGACCGAGTGCACTGCTCGTCACGCCACGATGTCACAGACTCGCCTAGCGTGTACGAAAGCATTGGAACTCATGGAAACAAGGATTACGTTGACGACCTAGTTAAAACTGAGACCATAACAAATGAGGAGGTCATTAAGGTAAAATTCACTCCAGTACCCCTAGAGTTTAACAACTCGCCTCGTCTACTCACACCATCTCAATTCCAAATCGAGCGACCAAGGACGCCAGTTCCGTATATCAAAGATGGATTCGAAGATCTGCAGAGCTATAAGATTGTAAATTCAATATGTAAAGAAAAACTTATCGAAAGCCAGGATTTGTCGAAAAGCTTCGATAACCTCGATATTATGGGATCTAATAGACTGCCTAGTCATTTGTCAAAAAGCTTCGATGGCCTTGATATCCTGGAGCCTGTTAAAAGATCGCCAAGTCCTTTGGCAAACTTCTTCGTTTCGGAGCAATTAACTAAGATAGACCATTACTTGCAAGAAAGTTTAGATGCATGCTCACGAAGTGACGGTGTTAGTCAATCCACGCCGGCGAGTGTACCGGTCTTACAGGTAGAAGGAGAGACATTACGGCAATTCAAAGATGCACAAAGTAAACAAGATGAGATAATAAGTAACTACAATATCCTTTATTCAACAACCAGTTGTCAGAAAGAGGAGATAAAAACGGACTATACAACTAAATCATCAACACCAATGGTCTCTTCTGTGGAAGAAATTAAGAGAAAGTCTAAAGTAAACAGTGTCAAAGAAAAGGAACCGGGAGTGTTTCATGTTATTTATAACATGCCCATACATTATCATGCCATTATTCTTTGTTTCTTCTTAATTGTATATAATCTTATTTATCAGTATGTTAAGGAAAATTGTCATGGTAAAAAATAACACGTGTTTATCACTCGAAATTACCAATATTTAGTCAAACATAAATGCATATTAAACTAGTCATTGAGTTACTCAATAAACTTTTCAAAGTCATTTGGATTTGTAGGTATCTGACATCTTTTAATACAACTTTGAGTACCAGATGCCTATACTGTTTCATATGAAAATAATAGACCGATGTACATAATTAAAGATAACCAATAACACAGTGTCCTTTGTGTATGAGTATATTATAAATTAACAATTGATGCTTATTAAATTGCTCGCATAAAAGTGATTCTTTATAAGTTTACTCAAATTTTAATTGAGGAAGAATATTAAGTGCCATAAACTAATCGGTTCTCGGATTTTTGAGTTGTAATGGTATTGTTTATGGTACTGGATAACTTTCTTTAATTGAAGGCTTTGTATACAGCTTCCGGAATGTTGCAGTTAACTGTTACTAACAAAGCATAATCACTTTTATTCACCAATGTTGCATCACCACCACCGCAAGTTTTTTTAACCACAAGGTGTCGCAACAATGGAAAGTGACAAAAGCTAGTAGTTAATTTAATAATTTTTGGTTAATTTATGAACGACAGGAAACAATTCGAAATAAAAATTTGATAGAGTTTTTAAGATTGGTGCACCAAATGGAAAGAAATAAGTACATCAACTTGGTTTAGTTTAATATTTAGCCACTTAACTTTTTTAATGAGGTATTAATAATTGTTAATTGACTATTTTAATAAATATAGCCCTTTATAATAATATCAAAATCTACCATTTGATAGTTAATGTTAGTTTTAAGAACTTTATTGTAGAAACATGAATAATGAAATTTATGAACCTATACAATGGACATAATTTAAGAATTCAAAATTTGCTGTTTTTTTATATTTTTTTGTTGAGAATAATCTTATTCAGATATATTTATTTAGACTTTATTACAATTATCATTACATTGATAAGCAATTTTGAGCTTAAATAAAATATTTTATTGTAATATTGTTTTATTTTGTGACGCATTTTCAGGATTCTATTTAAATTCTTAGAATAATTAGAGTCTTTCAATAATTAGAGTTATAACAAACAAGTTTACACTATGCCTTTTTTCAACTGTAAAAATATAATACTCTAGTTTTTAGGAAAACATACTTAGCACAACTATTATCTATATAAATAAAAATCTATATAAATAAAAATGAATTGTTGTTCGTTAGTCTGATTAAAACTCGAGAACGGCTGGGCCGATTGAGCTGATTTTGGTTTTAAAATGTTTGTCGTAGTCCAGGGTAGGTCTAAACGGTGAGCAAATATGCCTCCAATAATTATAGACTGGTTCACTTTTCTCAAAAGTGGCCATTTTTTCAGTTCTAGCGGCATTTTGGGAAACATTTGGCCAATTGTGTTTTTTTTACTAATTCGGACCTGCTGAACACGAATATCGAGGTTGGCATTCCCGAATTTTGACCGGAGGCTCAGAATTCAAGATGGCGGCCAAGATGGCGGACGCTTTCTTACTAGTACGGTTTTTTCGTGTAAATGCCTTTTTCGGGGTTATTTTTATCATAGAATGCGAAAACAATTGTTTTAGAACGTTCAACCAATTATTTAGCCCTGGCGAAAGCTTAAAATTCAAGATGGCGTCCATGATAGTGAACGTTTTCTCAATTTTTCGACTCAGGACCGACCTTTCGTTTTAAGACTGTTAATCGGGTTATATTTGTCGAATAATACGCTTATGATAGTTACAGAGTGTTTAAGCAACTACTTAAACGTTATAGAATAAAAAAACTACCCCCAAAACACGAAATTATTTTCAGTGGAAAACCCTCTCATTTGACAAAGTTGGTGTTTTGATATGATATTGCATGAATATTCTTTGTCTTTTAAATGTATATATTTGGCGATATTTCTGGTTTGGCCCTAGTTTGACGTTTGATGAGTGAAACTAGGTTGTTGACGCTATTTACTACTTTTAGGTAAATGCGATATATAATATACAATATATGCCGCGAGAACAGGTAAACTACGCTGCCCGAAGGTAATGACGGATGAAATATCTATTATAGTTCTAGACTATTCAAAAATTATATTAATAATTTAATCATCATCCTCATCATCATCGTTTCACGAATTTGTACAAAGTCCGGAACAAAAACACGTTGACGTACACATTAACATAGCCTTTCGGCATTTGCAAAACTTTGTTGAAAAATCTTTTTTGCAACAGCAAAGAAAAATATTGGTAGCAGTCTTTGAAATGGGTTCCAGTGTGGTGAAACTGAGGATGTAGCCGTCTATTTCTTCCTTTTATCTGCAGTCTGTAATTGGTGACAGAAAGGGGCCTGGCAGGTGAGCGTTCTCCCTTTCGGAAGTTTGGTAGTAATTTCATTTAATATGTTCCAAAAGCGCTGCGCTGATCAGCGAAACAGACTGGGTTTTTTACTTGACCAAATAAGTGCAACGTTAATTTAAACTATTGAGTCAGCTACCTAAAGAAGATAGAAACCAAATTGAATTGTACGAGCCAAGTCGACGTAGGTAACAATAACAAGGTAAGTTGAACTTACTATTAATACAAACTTTGCACAATTTTGTCGCATAAGATATTAATCGCATCGCTTAATCGCACCTTGCTTCTCAGATTGAGAGGCTCAGTGCCAAGCGGCGACAACAGAGAATTGCTTTAGAAACACTTGAAAAGCTGTTGGTTTTGTAATAGAATCCATGTAAACATGATGTGACATCACTCCCGGTGATCGCTTGAAAGGCCGGTAAACTCTTCACTGGTAAGTCAACTGGTAAGAAATTCTCCATTGGCTATCTATTGCAGTTCCACTCATTAACCATACTTCATTTGCATGTTTTTTATCCAACTGATAAAGGAGCAATGGAAAGACATTGTGTCTAGCAGACACAACAGTCTGCTTTGCAGTACTTGCCACTGCGTTCAGAACAATTCATGTGTCTCCTTTCTCGTGAAAACTTTCGAGGGAGGAAATCGGTGTTGTTTGCTGGTCTTTAAGGACAAGTGGAAGAAAGAAATAGACGGCTGCATCCCCATTTTCATCACGCTGGAACTAATTCTAAAGGCTGCACCAATAAATATTGTTCTTTGCGGTTGCAAAAAAGATCGTTCAACGAAGTTTTGCAAATTCCGAAAGGCTATGTTAAGTGTACCTCAATGTGTTTCTGTTCCGGACTTTGTACAAATTCGTGAAAACATGATGATGATGAGGATGATGATTAAATGATTAATATAATTTTTAAAAGTCTGGTATTATAATAGATATTTCATTCGTCATTATCTTCGGGCAGCGTAGTTTACCTGTTGTCGCGGCACATATTGTATATTATTGCATTTACCTAAAAGTAATAAATAGCTTAAACAACCTATTTTCACTCATCAATCGTCAAACTAAGGGCCAAACCAGGAATATCGGCAAATATATACAATAAAAAGACTAAGAATATCTATGCAATATCATATCAAAACATCAACTTTGTCAAATGCAAGGGCATTCCACTGAAAATAATTTCATGTTTTGGGGGTAGTTTTTTTTTTTCTATAACGTTTAACTAGTTGCTTAAACACTCTGTAACTATCATAAGCGTATTATTCGACAAATATAACCCGATTAACAGTCTTAAAACAAAAGGTTGGGCGGAATCGAAAAATAGAGAAAACGTTCACTATCATCCACGCCATCTTGAATTCTGAGCTTCCGCCAGGGCTAAATAATTGGTTGAACATTCTAAAACAATTGTTTTCGCATTCTACGATAAAAATAAACCTGAAAACGGCATTTACACGAAAAAAAATCGCACTAGTAAGAAAGCGTCCGTCATCTTGGCCGCCATCTTGAACTCTGAGCTTCCGGTCAAAATTCGGGAATGCCAACCTCGATATTCGTGTTCAGCAGGTCCGAATTAGTAAAAAAAACACAATTGGCCAAATGTTTCCCAAAATGCCGCTAGAAGTGCAAAACGCCGAAAAGTGAACCAGTCTATTAGGCGGTACGAAGTTCGCCGGGTCAGCTAGTATAAAATAAACCTTTTGCTTCAACCAGTGATATTATAAATATTATAATGCTTGGATGTACAGTGTCATACTAAATGACATCAGAAAAACGGTCCGACATAAGAATACAGGTTGACGCCTTGATTACAAATGGAAATTATTAGTACACCATTTATAGTCATTGGATTTACAACTTTACATCAAAGAGCATTAAATAATAATTTATTAAGTTTCGTTGCAAATAGGTTTTTATACAAAATAATAGTGTTGACAGCAGCGCCGTCGGTTCGACAGACTGACAGCGCGAGCGATTGTCGATTTATTGTACTTTTGTTCTACTTTGAATGCGGCCATTTTTAAACGCTGACTAGAAGTCCATTACTTATAGGTCAGTGGCTTCAACTGTGCAGAATACGTTTTTCTTAATCCCTCTAGAACAGTCGATGAAATTATTAAGTTTTCGCGACAACGTGATTAATCAAAAGTAAAATTATAATAACAAAAACCTTTTTATATGCCTAATGATATGTAGTAATTAACGAATAAAGAGCAATAATCCTTAAAGAAAATGGACTTTTAAATGGCACCCACTACAGGATTTGTATCAAATTTTTGTTTTCCTCACAGATTAGGTAAAACTATACAATGTTTAACCAATTTAAATAAAACAAAATCTCAAGCACAATATGTAGCAAAGATTTTTTTTAGAAGTAATATTTAGAAGCTGCTTGCCCTTTAAATTTTTTTGTAAATGCAATAATGTTTTAATACAGTAGCAGTGTGATATTTTATTAAAAAAGTAATTAAACAAAAAAGAAATTACAACACAAACACCCATAAGCCCACAACTAAAAAAAATTGGACATATGTAGCTATAGCTACAGTGCTTTTCATGTACTTTAAAAGTAAACTACAGTTTTTTAATATACCATTACATTTATTTCACTATCATACCATACAACCGACTCTAATTTGCTTAATAGAAAATGTTGTCTTTTACTAAAATATTTACAGATTTGTACAAAATAATATAAATATCCATTTACCTAAGTGCTTATTTCGTTTGAACTGGATCAGTAGGGTCAAAAGATAATTTTAAATTTTCACTGTCATCACCCAGCATAAATTTTGCAACCCTGAAATCAAAGAAAAAAATGTTTTATAAATTTGCATGTTTAAGCAGTTTTAGGTAAAGTTTTATACAAGCATTGACTAATTAATTGACTTATTCATTTAGAAATATGACATGAAAAATATTAAAAGTTTATGATGTCTGATGAAGATTCTATTGAAAGAGCTGGCACACAAACTGCAGCATAAGGGCCAAGTCTTACTCTACAATTTCTTGGAGTTCATTATGCAGTGCATAGATTTTTTGGAGCACATAAGTATAATAAGGACCCCCCCCCCCCCCCTTTCCCAATTTACAAACTCAGAATGTCCACTTGCGGACTGATATATCCAGGTGCCTCTCATCATAAGGAGAGTGGATAGTATGTAGCCTGAATTGATATTATACAAAAGCAGCGAAATAGAAAAACCAACTTGGTACTTAACAAGGGACCATAATTTTGTATAACCCAATGTTTTTTTGTCATAAGAGCAACCAAAAAGGATTTAAAAAAAATCTTCATACAGAACCCAGTACCTCAGGTTGGGTCAGCAATAGAATGAATAGATTGCAAAATATCCACATTGCATATCATCATTGCAGAAAAACAAAGTTACTGCATCTTAAAAGGACTACATCACAAAATGGCACTCGTATAAAACTTCCAATATATCCATTAAGATGGAACTTGCCAGCCTCTATCGCAAGATGAGTAACACACTCCTCCACACTCAGCACATAGTCAGACCTATTAATTTGTGACTTGGTTGTTCTAGACTGAGTGTGATTTGATCTTTATGCAACTTAATACTTTGAGATTATTTTGAGATCTATCCCACTACCACCTTTTAGGTTAAGTGTCTTATATAAACACACTAAAAGATTACGGATTCAGAAAAAAAAACATTGGAGCCTATGAACTGATGGAAAATATTAGAAAACTACCATGGTAAAATGTCATGTCACAACATTACATTATTATTATTGCTAAGCATTCAAATAGAGACCCAATTACTGTTTTATAATACTGAAGTCATAATTACCATTCCCACTTGATTCCTAATCCGATAAAAGTAAATGTTAGGAATCCATGCCATAGCATTGTTACACCGGCGACTGGTTGTCTTTTGTGCCCAAAATTTTTATAGTTTCTATAATTAGGAATCATTACAGACTTTGCTGAACTTAGGACTGATACCACTTTAGAGTAGAACATCTTGAAATAATATTTTAATAGTTACTAGAATATTGTTTTCATTTTAAGCACAAGCTATAATAAGCACATACACAACACACCACCAGACCCTGATTGTCAATTTGACATTGACAGCTTTTTCTTTTTCAATTTATCTCCGTTCGAGAATAGCAAAGGGATTAATGCCCATACAGTCAAATCTGAGCCCCTATGAACTTTAATAATATACCCGAATTTGATTGAGAAAGTGTACCTTTATGTAGTTTCGGAGCCCCAGTTAAGTGGAACATACTGGTTTCGAACGCTCAATCCAGTAAGTACACAGAAATATTGAGATTGTAGTCTTTATATTCCTGTAAGTACACTGATATCGTTGGATAAATTAGGGTTAGGTGGTCATATAAGACTTCCATTGTCGCAGATACAATGCGAAGCATCAATCTTTTTAAAATTTACGTAGCATATTAACCCCTATCTCAACATTACAAATTTCTACCCATACAAAATAAATCTGAGACCAGACTGGTCGATTTAAAAGTTACCTAGGTACTTACGTATTTATTTGTTCACGTACTTATCTGAAAAATGAACTTATAGAAGCACAAGCTTTTACCAGCGGCTTCGCCCACATTTAATTTCTATGCATTTTAACAGGATACAAATTATTCTGTTTTAATCCAGGACATAATCTAATGTCTTCCAAATTACATCTAAATCTGTCTAGACGTTAATGCGTGATCGAGGAACAAACATACAAACATATTAGTAGGACTAAGAAAAACCAACAGCTGTTACATTGTTTATTGAGGATTGGAAATGATACAGAAAAATAAAGTTTTCTATAAAATTACGAACAGTGGTATAAAAATCGAGAGACATACCGCTAAAGCAATTAGATGAAAATCAGTTGCATAATGAATACACACCTATATTGTAAATTAATTTGTATTGGTGACAAAATTTAGCTCATTTCCTACCAGTATTTTTAACCTAACACGAGCGCGTGTAACACTATTCACCAGCAATTATATATTAGCGGAACGCTAGGTTTACCGCGGACATACAGTATCCATCCCTTTCGCATGATTGGGATATATCGTGAGATGACAACCAAAACTCTTTAACTGCATATGATTTTGTATACTAGGTTAAACCTGATGTTAACTAGCACTTGGTTTAGTTTGAGTAGTTTATCAAATTATAATTAGTTTAGGAGTTTTAATTGTTAGTAGACCCTACTAACTTACCACTATCTCTTTTAACTAACAGATGTTTTGTTAATTTCATTTGAAGGCAAACGACACAAAGACAGATAAAGACACGCCACGTTTTAACTAACATAGGTTTACGCAGCGTTTATAAGTAAGAGGGTTAGTCTACTAACCATTAATAAGCTAATTAAGACATCCTTAATGGCCGCGACATAAGCTAGCGTGCTACTAATGCTGGTGATAGTTCACATGTGCGTCAGGGCAGCAACGTAATACAATAAAAAGATTTATTGCTTATAATAACCTAACCAAATAAAACTTTGAATTATCCCCTAACATATTTTTAAATTTAAATATCCCGACAGCGGCGAACCAGTTTGCTGCCAAATATGGCTGACTGTGAACCATCGGAATGCAATCAGCTTTCGGTCCACCTGTTTGACAGCAATATGCGACAGACAGACACACAAAGCTACCGGTGTCGTGTTGCGGTTTCCCTAGCCTACTATCGAAATGAGTAGGAGCGAGATACAGCATCTTGTTTTCGCTGGTCTATACCGTATAGACCGTATCGAATAGACAACTAACTTAACGAAATACAAAGGGAGTGCTAATGTTGCCTAATTCCAAAAAAATACGTTTTCAACGTAAAGAGACCTTATTAAAAATCACTTACAATACAACCTTTATTTGTTGACAGAACTTTATCAATTATTGTCATCGGAGCTACACATACCTAACTAACTTCAAGTCAGTCCGACCACTACAAAAAGGTGAAAACCAAAGATCAGAAAGGCAGACGAAAGCCTTACGAAAAAACAGCGTAACAGGCTAGTCGTTATAAGGTCCCTTTTTGCTGCAAACGTCACATTGTGGTCGAAAAAATACTTACACTAGTAGTATCGCGGTCCTTACTCATTACTTAAGGACCCTCTAATGAAATTCAGCCATTAAGAAACTACATACCACTGAATTAATATTCGACCAAGTCAATAGTGTGCACCTTGATATGTGATTCATTGTCCGGGAGCATAATAATAAAAACATTAAAATATGTACATTTAGGTCAATCACGTAAACCTCCCAAACTTTGTTACGAAAGTAACAAAGGCATCACGGAGCGAGGTAGCCATAATTGACTCGATCGAGATTTTTTTACCAAATCGTAACACGTAACTTTGAATTGATTTTTTAGAATATTTGCTTCGCAACACTTTAAACTTCAACCTTAACATTTGGACTACATAGTATTTAGTATTATACAGAATGTCTTAAGTTTCAAATGGCCTAGTTGGTAAAGAGTTAAGATGAGAATGCACGAGAAAAAAACGCCAAGTTCGGGATCAGGCGGGAAATAAATTCTACTATAATACCTCTACGCTCAACGTTTGCGTTATTTAGCTTGCAACTTACCTGTTTACTAAAAGCATTCTCATTTCCAGACTTTTAAAATCAATATTTCCATACACATGGGGAAAGAAGCACCATTAAGCTATCGACATGGTCTTGTTTTGCCATATCCAGTTTGGAAAGGCAAAGAAAACCACTTCTTGACATGTTTTTCTTTGGTTAAATAAAATTAGTTAGAATGAAGTACAAAATAAAGTGCATGTCTTTTAATGCTAATATAAAAATACTGTACTTTATCTAGTAATTGTTTTTCGACCAATACTGATATCACATGTAAATCATTATCTTCAATTAAACTAATCAGTTAAGTGTAGGCTGAATATTTCAATGTTAATAAAGGAAATCATAACTATGAGTAATGCTGCCATAGGACAATAAATGCTTCATATTATTATAATTTATCTACATTTACGGGATATAAGAACAATCTTATAGTTGGATACTCAAGTTCGATTTGGGATGTTCCCTACTGCAATAGCTGGTATTGATATGTTTAACACGATCTCAGTCCAGTGGTATACAGTCACATAAACACCCGAAAATGAACAAAAGATCCATTTAAGCCCTTACTGCCTAGACAATAGTCGTGTGGTAAATTTTTATGGCCTCTTCGACTTCGGACTTTTTAGATGTGCCTGCTGCTGACTGTACATATCTGGAATTCTGGACATTAAAACTCAAAAACCAGCAAAAACTTGGATGTCCATTTTTTTAAATTACTTTTTGAACTTACTTAATTTGTTGTCGGCTTTTAAACCATCTAATCATTATATCGCTATATCTCTTATTGTACAAGTAAGTTTAACTCAAAAACCTATGTTTCTTTAAAAAAAGCGATTCTGGTCAAAATTAGACATCCAACCCTATGGCGCTGATGTCCAGATATGTACCACGCTGAAAAGACCCTGATGCGTTTCCAGTGGTAGACATAATCTTCCACGCGACAGCTATCGAGTTGTTTAGCGTATTCAAGTCCCCTTTTGTTAAATTACATTTTTCTTATTTCATTTTATGTCATGATCAGGATACCTAAGATGACCATAAAGCTGGAGAATAAATCGGCCGAATTCCCGGTTCCTATATGCAAACAACGAACCTTATCCCTACTAACGGTTACATTTTGACATATTTTCTATGGGCAATCTTTCAAAATTTAACAGCTGCTCTGGAAGCTCAAACAATCCGTTGCCTGACGCTCCTCATAGGGAACTACGAACGTATTAAGATAAGTTACTAAGTTAAATCTTTCAAGTCGCCGTCTTATGGCTGTTCCAATATTCAAACCACGGATAGATAACTTATCAACAGCGGTACATAGTGTACATCATACTTTAACACATTTAAAATTGAACTATTTTCTTTTTATTTAACTGTTGGTAGGCAGCCACTTAGGGTTTGAATATCAGCAATGTTCATTACGCAGTATTTAAATACAAATACTAGATCCCGCGTTTGTTTACCGTTTCAACGCCAACTGTTTATAGAAAAGTTTTCGCATACATGCCACATACGTCGTCTTTGTCAAACGCAAACTTGAACCTTAATGATATGCACGCAGGTCGCTGTTCCACAGTGGACAACTAAATGGGTCAGTAACGACAGCTCATACCGCTTTTAGGTGTCCTAGGCGTTGAAAAGGTTAAATGTAATAGCGAGATATTTATACTAAAGTCTTAAGTAGCACTAGCACACTAAGGTGTATCGCGGATATAATGCATTCTTTCCGATTGCACATATATTCTGATAAGAAAATAGTTAAACTAGGGCTGGCCAACCCTGCAGATTTGGCCCGGAGTCTATAGGTTTGAACGGTGCAAGCTTGGGCTACGGTTTAACATCGTATATCTCCGGCTCTGTCCGGTATTTTAAAGTGAGTCGCTCTTTTGCAAAAACAAAAAGTTGCAAAATATGATGATTTTCTTTAACAAATTACTGGCAACTTTAAAAAACTCCGGGTCTGTAATCTTTTAAAGGTGACAACGCCTGCATAACATTGCTTTATGCCCGCGACAAAATAGAGTGTGCCTGGGTCCTCAGAAGACTTGTGAAGCCGTTATATTACAATGATTGCAATGATAGTGAGTGAGCTTGCGATTTCATAATCCGTCGCCCTAGCACCACTGACTAATATGTTACAGTAGATAGATTAGTTCATACGTATAATATTACCGCACCGAACGTATTACACCTCAAAATGCAATGCAAAACGCTAGAATGCCGAGCCAATGACATTCGTTGCTATTGTGACATGATTTTTGCTACCTTTTCTACGGAAAAGAGGATAATGACCCAGTGGGTACCCTGATGGGAACCAGCGACGCCAAGAGAATCGCTGATTCGCTACTTGAACGAATGCCATACTAATGACGTATCATATCATTCGTTCTAGCAGCGAACGGTCGAACCATATAAGATCCCGATGACGCCTCGTATAGACGCGAAACCCGCGTAGATCATGTGTTTCAATTAAGTGTTTAGTGGTGGAGGTGGTTAATAGATAAAGTCTATGTGATGTATATAGTTTCATGTGGAAGCGAAGAGCGGATTTTCGCGTGACAAATATTTGCATATGTTGCACAGACGTAGCTGTTTTGCACATGTGTACACGACACTAGTTTCGCGGAGTAGCAAGGTAATTTGTTCTAATTTGTTGATATGGACCTCTGCAAAGTAATGCCCGAATCTTTTAATGAATTAGTGATCTCAATGTCTAGCACCTGCGCCTACCCCTGATTCCTCCACGGTCCGCCTGTTCAAAGTACCATTTTACCCTATTACTAAGACTCCGCTGTCCATCCGTCCGTCCGTCTGTCACCAGGCTGTATCTCAAGAACTGTGATAGATAGACAATTGAAATTTTCACAGATGATGCATTTCTGTTGCGGCTATAAGAACAAATACTAAAAAACAGAATAAAATAAATATTGAAGGTGGCTCCCATACAACAAACGCGATTTTTTTGTAGTTATATAGATAATGGTACGGGACCCTTCGTGCGCGAGTCCGACTCGCACTTGGCCGTTTTTTTTAAATAAATATAAGTCTCCTGCTTTATTTAACATTTAACATTTCTTGGGATGTGAATGAAATCGCAAGCGACTGTACTGCAACTAATATCTCTGTTGATGGGTACCCTATCACTTAACCAAATTACTTGTACCTACTCACTGTAATATTAGCCAGAAACAGATTTTTGCTGAGACTGTTTTTAACAGGATTATTACAAAAAAAGTTAAGTACGTTACGTTAATGATACGGCATCGCAAAAAATGGTTTCGTCAGAAACTAATTTCTGGCAAATGTTACTTTGGTCAAATGATAGGTAACTAGTATTTCTCCGAGCGTTCAAACTATTCTCATATCGGTGGCCAAAAGTTTTGACTTTTGTTGCGAAGTTATTGACAATTTATTTCTGAAAGCAACAAGTACAATAATACCACTGACGGTTTTCGTCAAACATGTATGAATGAAACAAAATAAAACATTAAAATGTTGGCTGCCGAAATCAGTGTTTGAACGGTTTGAGATCATATCTAACCCTGTTGTTTGTTAACAACTGTTTATTTACAAATTGGCTCAGCGTTGGCACATAATTTACGCAGCTGTTGGTACGGAGACGTAGTGTTCTAGCGTTTGCCGTTGTTGTATGAGAGACTCCGAAGTGGTGCTTTGAAGTTGGCGGCGGCTTGTATCTGGATCTGGTACGCGAGCGGGTGTATCTTGAACCCATATAACCTGGAAAGCACAAGTTAGTCACAGTAAGTTACGCTGAATGATTCGCTTTCGCAATCCAAATCAGTCAACTTAGGATGTAACCTAACCTCGGGATGTACAAGCTAAAAATTTGCATCTTCTCAATAATATAAAAAACAACACAATTTTGATCTGAGGGAACAGTGGTTGAGAAAGTTTATAATTATGTATGTAGGTAATCGTTCTGGATAGAGAGCGAAGAGTTACGTCATCCATGTGCCTACCCGTTTCATATTTATACAATACTATGTAAAAAAACAAGACTGACAGTGGACTGCCTCAACTGTTAGATGTAGAGATTTGAAATTTAGAAAACGTTCGTATTATTATAACGCACAGAACAGAACTTACGTCCGCAAGTCGGGACTCTCTTTGATAGAATTTTTACCAGTGACCAAAGCTGTCAAAATCGCGTGGTGCGGTTGATTATTGCGTTCGTGAGCGGTCTTACCTGACTTGTAGTTTCAATTCGAGCTTGGCCCATAAGCGAGGGCTAGTAATAATAACCTAATAATAGGCCAAGAATGCACAAACTAACACCTTGATTGATTATCCAGTCTTTGGCTCTAAATGTTACATGACCTATGTTTGAGTGTATGTTACCTGGGTAAAACTAGATAACGGTATGGTACTCTGGCCGGCACTCAAGGATCATTGACATCATGTTGTTGCGCGCATGTTACCTGGGTACAAATTGGACGGTGGCGCGCTTCGGCCGGTATTCGGGGTGCACCATGAACACCATGTGCGGGAAGCCGGTGCCGAAGTACGCGCCGTCGGTGTGGTGGTGCCGCGAGGACTTCGGCGTGTACACGTCCATGCACTTCGGACAGTAGAGTTTCACCATCGCCTCACTACGAACGTCGGATAAGCCTGGAGAGAAGGAATAATGTCATCAACATCATATCAGCTGGAAGACCGATGGGTAAAGGCCTTCACCAAGGATCTAAATGACAGTCGGTGTTGTGCTGCTTGCATTCATCATTGTCCCGCAACACGACAGGAGTAACATATTCAGTCAATTTTAGGGAAGTATGGTATGTTATCTATATGATGATGGGTATCATACCGACATGTTAGTAAACAATTCAAAAATAATATAATAATAGTACAAGTTCTCAGTCAAAAGAAGACTCCTGAATATAGAGACAGCCAATATAAGTAAGGGCAGATATTATACATTTATTAGTTATTTACTGGCAGTCTGTGGTTTATTAATTCACAAAAATATGAAAGCTTTAACATTTAACATGACACATTACAACATAAGAACTTCGATAACACTGAACCAGATAGTTTAGCAATTCCTTTTAAAGATTTACTTTATTAATTACTAAACTGCACATACCTAATGGTAGCATAGGCTGGCACTCGCAGTACACTCTTGGGCAGTGACCAAAGTCTCCAGCTTGGAATTTTTCTAACATTTGTCCAATGCCTCTGTTGAAAAAAAAATTACAAATATTTGAACCAAAAAATAGATAACAGATACAGTCAAAGTCACCCATTAAAGATGGAACTGAAAGAAAGTGTCATTTTTCGAGAGGGAGGAATATAATACGCACTATGATGTTAATATTTCTATACCTTTCAAGCTTAGACAATTTCTCTTAGTTCCCTATTTAATAGAATAGAATTCATTTATTTCAAGTCATTACTATATGTATAGCTCGTTTTGACTTATAAAGTTATAAAATAAGTAGGTACTCATAAAATATTAAATCAAATTTAAATAAAATAACAGAAAATAAAATGGTCAGTTAAAAAAATATAAATGGTCAAAATGGTGGTTTAATTTGTTGTCAACAAGGAAATTTGGAGCCCTACTGAAAACCAGCACTGCTATTTTATTACAGTGGCACTAAAAGTGAGGAGTGGTCCTATTCAGTAATAATGTCTTTTTTACATTATTATTAATTGTGTTACCCATCTTGTAAGCTAAATAAATATTTTTCTTGCTTTTTTCTTCAAGTAGAAATGTTTTACCTGTTAGTCAATATGTAGCGTGCATGTATCAGTCCGTAGAGCACCTCGGAGGCCTGCTCCACGAGATCCGACTGGTTGGGATTATCATCCAAGTCATCATCTACAAACAATACTTTAATTCAGTCACAGCCTCCCCAAACTATAAATACTTAAGAATGAGAATCAGTTAGTTCAATTAAAAACCAAGTTGGAACGCTAATTTGTAATGTAAAAACATTACCATAACATTAAGCTTTACTTTTAACATGACATAAAGCATTTGTCTCTGTATTTAAAACATGTTCTTGTACAAACAAATTGCAAGTTTTTCTTCACAATAGGAAACCTTTAATAAAAGTTATTACAGTCTGCCGTTTATATTTATTATGTTGCATGTTCCTGGAATGTTATTGGGTATATTATCACCAGGTGGTAAGCGTAGTGTTAATGAAATCCAGATGAACCATACTTGCCTACCGATGCCCATTTATTATCACCATTTAGGCTTACGGTCATATTGATTGAATTGAGTAACTCACCAGGTTCCAAATCCAAGATCATGTCCAGCGCCTGTCGGTAATGCGGCACTTGCTCGTTGAGCCCAGTAAGGTTAAACTTGTCGTTAATGTAATCCTCGTCCACCTGAAACACGTGTATTCAATATAAATACACCCAAGAAGCACGACATGTCAACCTCGCCACTAGATCCACTAACCTCGCAAAAGAACTCGTTCCCTCGCAGTCCGCAAAACCAAGAAATCCATGATACCTCTTCTGAGCTACTCATTTTCCTAGAGCACACAAAATCTGCAGTATTTTCCGATAGTTACAAGCATACACAAACAACCTAAACGAATGAGTTCACTTCAGCGCTTTACACATTCCGGTGATTTAAATTGTATTTTTATTATAAAATTTAGAGACTATTTAAAGAGTTGCCGAAGTGTGGACTCTTTTGGTGTTATTTTATTTGAAGTCTTTGGATGCAACGTCCTAAACCTCTCCTCTCCACTCACTTTCACTTTTTTACTTATTATTTTTTATTTACAGAATACAGAATATATAACAGTATGGGTAGAAATGAAATGAGTGAATGAAACTCCCTAACCTCTACCTCTACTCACGCTTTGGATATCGTCTGTGGCAAGTATGCAACTGCGCAAAAAAAAAACAAGGATATAAAGCTGGACTCACAATGTAAAGTTTGAACAATGAAATGTGGCATTTTATATCGCGCAGGACCAATTAGCAAAGCGTTTCTATAGCAATGAAGCAATTAGCATTTTTATCGCAGCAATACGGCAGTCACTTGGTTGGCAGAAAAAGTTACGAGCGATTAAAACGCAGCAATAATAGCACGCTAACGTTTATCGCGCACATAAACGCTTTGGTCCCTCTCGCACACTGGTTAGAATGGGATAAATGCTTTATATCATCGATATAAGCTAGCGTGCTAGGCCCCCTGCTCTAGTAACACGCAAGCGTTAATTGCGCACATAAACGCTTCCGGCCCTCTTGTACACGCATACTGGTTAGAAAGGGATATACGCTTTGTTATCGATCAAACCCAGCGTCCTAGGCCCCCTGTTGGTCAATTGCTAATCTCCATGGTGTTGCGGGTGTCTATAGGCGGTGGTGATCACTTAACATCAGGTGACCCACTTGCTTGTTTACCTTCCTATTTCATAACAATAATTGCTGCGTTTTTGCGATTAATTGCATGCTACTTCGCATTGTAAATCCACCTATATTCTATTACTTTTGGTGTACATAATTATTAGGGATAAAAGTGTACTTACAATAGAAATTATTGCGATATTTATATGTGATTTTTCAATAAGCTCTCATGTCATCATAATAATCGTATGTGCAATACAAAAACTCGGTATATCCGATATCGGGAAATTAAGAAAACAACATTTGAAATGAAATTATTTTTATTTTGAGGCGGCTTATGTACCTATATAAAACATAACTTTTACTTATGCCTACAATTATCTATTTTATATAAGAGAAACTCGAGAATTAAAAACATTAAAAATAAGTCATATTTACAACAAAAAATTTAATGACCAATCCAAACATCCAGTGTATTACTAATTTTAAGCAGATAGATCAATTCTCGGTATGGAACCGTAATCATCCATATTCTTATGTAACTAACTGTAAAACATGTCAGATTAGGTTTGTTAATTTTAAATTTGTATCCTTACAAAAGATACAAGTTCTATTGCTTCAAATAAACCCCAACCAGTATCACAGGTGAGCGAGGTCGCCATCGGTTTGGCGTACAATCGTAATAATTACATTCCAATATAAAATAAGATGTAATTAATACAGTTGTGCTCAGTTCTTTATTCTATTTCTTCACTCTCGTCGCAGGTAGTCAAGGTATGAATGTTGTTCCACTTTAACTTGGTACAGTAGGGGAAATATATTCACGTACCACCTTAGAACCCTATCGCAATGACGCGACGCGTTAAACGCCAGGCTATGTTATACAAATGTCATACGTATGTCTCTTCGACTAGGTTTTATGGTGGTACGTGTTTCAATTTCCTTGACTGTACACTTACCAAGTTATCTTTAACTGACCACGTACCACACCACTGTACGCTCTGAATCCTCGCAATAAACCTCGGCATTAATGAACCGAAAAACATTATGAACGGTAAAACTTTAACAGCGCTATCTAGTTATGCTTCAGGATACTATTCTCATATTCTATTGTAATATTATTTCTACCTAATCTATACTTCTATGCAATGAATACATATACCTATGTATATTTATTTGCTATGTAAAATGAGCTCGATTGCTGATTCGAAGTCAATACATTGTTTGAATTAACCTTTTGCCTACATATTGTTCGAATCCACAGTAAGAAAACTATCATCAAACAGTCACATGATATGATCAATGTCCTGTTTTACCCTATAACATACTAGATAGCGCTAGGTGGTGGAAATGATTTATTTGATTTTTTATATATTTCTTATACTATAGTGTTACGCGCGTACGCACGCGTAACGCAGCTCGTATACGCGACGTGTTCGCAACCGGTATGGCTTGGCCCTTAGTCGGGAGCAAATAGAATATAATCACTACGTTTTAATCGAGAGCAAAGAGCTAGTGTTAGGGTAGGAACAATCGAACTGTGCCTAAGAACTCCGCGCCGTTACAAAAGCTGTGCCGGCAAAGTGGTACCTTTTTCTTTTATCCTATAAATAATTGAGAAAATGAACAGGCGATGTTGCGAGTTCAGCTTAGTAACAGGTTAGCCTTTTTATGCACTAAGTAAACGGTTTCCTCCCCATAGATGAAACTAGTTTTGGGTAATGGTCTCATTGCCCAAACCAACTTACATCACCCTATCATATATTGTTTATGTCAAATTTATTTCATTGTTAAAGCTGGTCAAGTCGTTAGTAACACAAAACATAAACTTGACACAAAATAATAAAATCTATAGGCAATATAGATGTACCTATCATTATATATAAAAATTATTCCTATAACTGAGAAATGCATCATAAACAAGAATTACAGTTACACATATCCAATGCAATCATGGATTTTAATATTTCTATTGACTTATCAGGGCTTGCACAGCCCAGGCTTCAGTCTATGTAAAATAATAATAAACAAATACTAGCAAATACTGGGCGTAAGTTATTATTATCAATATAAATAGTAGATGAAAGTATTATTATCAACTTCTGATTTCACTCAGGCCTGTAGATTGCATTGGACAAAACAAAAATCTATCTCAAACCCCATTTTTAACGTATATACATATTTGCAATTAATACGAGTGAATGGCGAATGTAGGTCGTAGATCTCCTCAGAGCGAGACACTCTACGACGTAGTTTGAGAAACGCTGGTTTAGACCAAGGCTGCCCAACCTATTGAAATGAAATACAACTTGGCTTCATTGTCAGACACTGGACCAAAAAACATTTTAGAGCGTGCGACCATGATGCCGGGGCATCATCACCTCTAAAGGCCTAGTCACGATTTCAGACGTTGCGACGCGGGACGACACGGCGGGCGACAGGGCCCTAGTTTCGGCTGTGCTTAATCATTTTTTAACAGACTTTTAAAAAGGAGCTTCTCAATTAGTCGGGTTTTTTCATGTTAATGTATTTTTGAAAAGAGAATAAATAATAATTCCCAGCAGAATTTTCAATTTTTCGAAGCGTTGACACGATCAGACTTGTAAAAGAGCCCATAGATACTAGCAGAATTAAGTTTTGTAGTGACTAGGTTTTTTGTGGTCAAACGGGTGGAGTGGTTGGGCAGCCTTAAGAGTTCTAGACTAGACCTTTTAATCTTCGAATCTGATGGAATGGACACCCGTATCGATAGCGCCGCCGCGGTAAGAGCCTCGCTTCTTCTTGGTCTTCTCGTGCTTGAACGACTTGCCGCGCGTGTGCCGCAAGTCTTGGTTAGCGCGCTCGCCCCATGAACCGCGAGCACCGCTCTGAAGAAAGGAATACATATTAATAAATGAATACTTTTTAAACCTACTAGGGTTTATATACAAATAATAAGACTCTCTAAGAAGAATAATTCTGTTTTATTAGGTTAAGGTTAAGTTCTTCATATTTTAGTTGCTCTGATAGTATGTAAAAATATCATAATATTCCCGTTGTACGGGTCAAAATACTAACAAAAAGAATAGGATACGGGCAGCCAACACTTCAAAACAAACAACCAATCTCAGTACTAATAATGATGATGACAGCTGCAGCATCAGAACCTGAGTATAAATCGTTATCATTTCCTCTAATGTTCGTAAAATGTCGAGAAGCGAACGAAAATAGATTCTAGAGTTATCGTTCAAACATGGAAACAGAGCATCAATGCACGCATAGATGACGATCTCACCTATCTAGTCGAACGTAATCTTTTTGTTCTGCTGTTGGTTGTTTCCTCCGTCGAAACTCTTCCTGTCATTGAAACCCCCCTTGTTGAATCCGCCCCGGTCGCCGCCCCACGAGTGGCGGTCGCCGCCCCCGCGGCCGCCGCGGTCGTTCCCGCGGCCCCCGCGGCCGCGGTCGAAGCCCCCGCGGCCGCCGCGCTCTCCGCGGTCGAACCCGCCGCGCCCTCCGCGGTCGAAGCCGCCGCGCCCGCCCCGCCCGCCGCGGCCCCCGCGGTCGAACCCTCCCCGGCCGCGGCCGCGGTCGAAGCCGCCTCGTCCTCCCCTGTCGAACCCGCCGCGGCCTCGGAACCCTCCCCTGTCGCCCCCTCGCCCGCGACCGAACCCGCCCCGACCGCCGAACCCGGACTTGAAGCCTCCGGCCTCCTCTTCCGCCTCGTCGCCTTCGTTTTCGCCCTCCTGAGTGACAAGAAGGCTTATGAATACACACCGGAGACAACCCTATGTGGCGCGTTGCATGGAGAGTTTATTAAAGTAAATGCCCGAAATTGTAAGCCTGGACGGGTTCCCGACGGTTTCGCTCGAGATTGCGACGGTCACACGTAGAGTTGTCTCGGCTTGTCAAATTTGAGGGCATTTACCTTAGCGTCGAACGAATTGTCCTTAAGTCTAGGATCCACTTCGACTTTTTCCGCTGCAACCCGCCGGAATGGGACCGCTTTATAGCTTGTTGTGTCACCAGGAGTAGAAGTATTGTTCGTTGTACCCTAGAAGGTATAGTCAACACAATAAGACCAATACTACCGATTATGAAAAGATTAAAAACAAAATTGCAGAAGAAAAGTAATCCTTTGCAATAGTAATAATGTTTGTTCCGCATTACGCATTAGCGTCATTTCCTGGATTAAAACATAGAATAATTTTTATCCTATCAAATGCATAGAAAATAATGTCACGCGGTCGAAGCCGCGCGTAAAAGATCGTAATTAGATATAAAACGGATAGCTTGGTCGGATACCGGCTAGCGGCTATAAGGTTGGCCGAACATTGCCGTTAGGTGCTTCGCAAGAAGCGAGCTTGCGTAGGAGGCGCCGATGGTGACGATCGTGTGCGCGCGAACGATACAGCGGACTCGGACGACTTTGAATCTTTTCATTCATGAGCGGAGTTAATAATTAAGACATTGACTTGTTGAATTAATTGCGAACACCTTCCATCAGGTGGACCGTCTGCTTGTCTGTCGCTCCTTTATAATAAAAAATCTATCTTTCAGCACCCTGCAGCAGTGTGTACAGCAAAAGGGTTTTATTTTGAAGCCGGTCGTGTTTATGAAGTCAAGCAAACCACTTTTTCCTCTCAATGTAGAAAAATTTGTATTCGTTCACCATAGTTTGCCCTTAGTGCTGAATGAGTACTAATTTCCAAAGTTGTAAAATAAAAATTTTGTGAGTACTAATTTGTTAAGAGATATACATAAAATACTAAACAAAATTTGATATTTTGCAGTTTTTTAAAATCCGGTATTCATCCGGTTAACAACTTGTTATCCGGTATCCAGCCAGATACTTACCGGATATCCATTTCATCTCCAATTGTATTAATGATATCTTTCTTAAAAATAAATATTTGGAGAAATAACAACAAGATAAGATTACTTATCATTGCAGTACAATTATTTCAAGAAATGACATCCATAAGTTATAGTTAGGACTGTTTTTTATTTGTTTTTAAAGGCAGCAATTTACTTCAAATACTTTTTTTAAATGGCATTTTTGATGAATGCCAAAATCGCTTGTAATAATTGCACTTTACATACCTTTACAAAGTTGTTGTATGGCTTCTTAGCTGGAGTAGCTTCACTGCCAGAAGCTTTCCTTTTTCTTCCATTCTGAAAGAACGAAAATATTACAATAAATAAAAAATCTGCTGTTACGATAATTGTAAATTATTAAATCATTTTTGATGTGTTTTTGTATATAATTGTATTGTTTTCTAATGGGGCTGACATGTTCAATTCTGATCAAAGCCCCTAAATAAATAAAGAATAAAAAAAAAAAAAAAAAACTAGCGGACGCCCGCGACTTCGTTCGCAAAGAATATGTCCGTCAGGGATAGTAGTGTAGCTTTCTATCTGTGAAAGAATTTTTAAAATCGGTTCAGTAGTTCCAGAGATACCTCCTACATACAAATAAACAAAGTTTACCTCTTTATTATATTAGTGTAGATGATCAAAATAAAACATTTTTCTTTACCTGTATTGATGTGTCCATAGCTTCTTCTTGACCAAATGATTTTTTGCCAGTTTTTTTCGGTGGCGCATCTTCATCATCGTCATCATCACTGTCGTCATCAGACGATGCCTGTTTCTTGGCAAGTGCTGGTTTGCTAGCTTTTTGTGCAGGTTTCTCATCATCACTGCTGTCATCACTGTCATCTGAGGAATCTTTCTTAGCTGGTGTAGTTTGGGGTTTAGCAGGAGTATTTCGCACAGGTTTAGGCTTCTCATCTTCAATGCTGTCGTCACTATCTTCTGATGATGAATCCTTGTTAGCTGCTGCTTTTGCTACTGGTTTAGCAGGAGTCGCTTTGGGTTTTTGAACAACCTTTGGTTTTTCATTTTCACTGCTATCATCATCACTGCTGTCTTCAGAAGATTTTTGCTTCTTTGCTGGTGTAGCCTTGACAGGTGCTTTAACTGGAGGCTTGGCTGTTTGCTTGGGCTTTTCATCTTCACTGCTGTCATCATCAGAAGAATCGGCCTTTTTAGCTGGAACAGCTTTAGCAGGAGTTTTGACTGGGGTTTTAGCTGGTTGTTTTGGTGTATCATCATCACTGCTGTCTTCAGACGAAGATTCTTGCTTTTTGGCTGGTGCAGCCTTGGCAGGCACTTTAACTGGAGGCTTGGCTGTTTGCTTAGGTTTCTCATCTTCACTGCTGTCATCATCAGAAGAAGAATCAGCCTTTTTAGCTGAAACAGCTTTAGAAGGGAGTTTCACAGGGGCCTTTGCTGGTTGCTTTGGTGTATCATCATCACTGCTGTCTTCAGAAGAAGATTCTTGCTTTTTGACCGGTGTAGCTTTGGCAGGTGCTTTAACTGGAGGCTTGGCTGTTTGTTTGGGTTTCTCATCTTCACTGCTGTCATCATCAGATGAAGACTGTTTCTTAGCAAGTGGAGCCTTTACAGGAGTTTTAACAGGAGCCTTCGCTTGTTGCTTGGGCTTTTCATCTTCACTGCTGTCATCATCAGATGAGGACTCTTTTTTTTTTGCTGGAGTTGGTTTAGCTGCCACTTTTGGTGCTGGTTTATCATCCTCATCACTGGAATCATCAGATGAAGATTCTTGTTTTTTTGCAGCTGGTTTTGGAGTGACATTGTTGGCTTGTGGTTTAACAGGTTGCTTTTTTGGTTTTGAGGTGGGATCCTCATCACTGCTGTCACTGTCATCTGATGATTCAGCTTTTTTAGCAGCAGGTTTGGCGGGTGTTACAGGTCCCTTTGTTTTCTACAAAAAAGAGAAATCATCCAAACGTGTTCAATGCAACAGTTAAAATTCATGTAGAACAATGTTTATTCAGAGGTAGTGACGAAATTACTTAAAGAATAGAATCACAAAGAATCATTCGTATTTTTAACATCATTTACTATATTTTCTGAAATTAAAGAACTCAAGATATTTACATATAACTAGTGGTCGGATATTCAGATGCTTTTTTACATAAAGTTGACTTTTTCCCACAAATTGCTGTCAAAGTATGGCAGCAGTCTCCTAAAATATGTTAACTTTTTAAAATCCCAGTATTGAAGTAAGATTTTCGCACCCTAGGAATGTAATTACAAGATCTCAGTGCTGTGAACAGCTAGAAGTCTCAAATTTAAACTCTAGCAAATGATTAATTAAATTAAGATAGTTTGACTAAGATTTCGGCACTCTTTAAATCTATAGGTTCTAGTGATAGTCAAGAATGTAAGAACTATATCTCAGTGCTGTGAACAGCTAGAAGTGTGAAGATTCAAAGTTGAAGTTGTAAGTTACCTTAAAATAATTGACAGATTGTTGCTTTTATTAAATTGAATAATTGTTACAGTATATCCATTGAAGAAATCAAATGCCATGCATGGCTTTAAAGAAGGCGACACAAGCACTTAGTGTCTTGTTCGTACATTTGGATTATTGTACTGCCATCTCTTTCTACCAAGTGGTACCATTGTACATGTTGTGTACGGTCATATTTTCACATACACAAATTTGATGTGATGTACATATTGTATATGTACTGCCATCACTTCTTTTCCAACACATACAATATGTTACGCATGATTGTGGCTTTGGTTACTGTATAGCTTAAAAAACCCACCTTGCTTGAAGTTTTAACTTTTTGAATATGATAAGAGATAATTTAAATCGCTAAATAATGTTACAAATAACTTTTTAATGAAATGAAATGAAATTATTGCAAATAATATTTCATTTCAATATTTAATTTAATTACATTTCATTTAAAAGTTTATTGACTCTTCGACTTTATAATTTCCTCAATCCCTATTTTGCCGGATCTTTTTGATACCGAAGCATCATACCATGTTAGTGAGCATATTGAGTTGTAGGTAAATAAGCATCCGAAAATCAGACCACTGTATATAACACAATTGAAATTGTGGCCATATATATATACCTGTGTATTCGGTAATTTTCCATTTACTGCAGGCTTGGTTGCTGCCTTTTGCTGAGGCTCGTCATCACTTGATTCATCAGAGCTGGTGAAAAACAACAATTTATTTTATTAAATTACTTACCACAAAAGATTGAGTATTGTTAGTTCTGTGGCCAAAACCTAGATTTCATAATGACTGCATGAAAACTGGGCCATAATTGTGATAACAATGCTATTGTAAAAGTAAAGGCACCCAAGCATTTTTAAGTAGCTTCACCACTCTGATCATCATGATATCAGCCCTTGCCATTGACTTTATTGTAAACTGTTGTTACATTTAACAGTAATCTGGTAAGGGGGATATCTTTAAAAGGGTGCATTATCATATGTGTGGGTTAACATGTTTATGCTGGTTCTGTTAGGGCTCACAGTAGACTTTGTGACACCTATCGGGTTAAGGTTAAGGTGCTTATTGTAAAAATAACTACAACTTCTTTTATGTCACCTTTTCTTCAAGCACAATGGCTGGGTGAGGCTAGATGAGCTTTAGAGTGTAAAACATTATCACAGTTTGTACAAAGAGTGCTAGTGCGGTATACAATAGTCTTCAAGAAAATCTATTAATCTATCACCTGGCTTTTTATTCAAGTCTTGCACCTCAGTAGGGGGTGAAAAGCCTAAAATCTAAGTGTTGATTTTTTTTATTGTTTTTTTGATTGGTAGTTGGATAATAAGCAGGTAGACGCAAGAATTTAGCAATTATTTAAATACCTACTAAAGTAAATAGCTTAATAACTTAATATTCTGAGCACATCTATGCCTCAACATAACCTAAAAAGTGCACTTATATTTTACTAACCTTTCCGCTGCCTTTTTCGGTTGATTTCGTGTGTTGGAAGAAGATAATATGTCGATTAACGTGGGCAAGTTTTTAGCTCGTGGTTTCTGAAAAAAAAGACACGTTGGTGACAATTTGCACATAATTCATTGAGTAGGTTTAACTAACACGCAATCAACTCAGAGGTAGTGACGATTGTTAACTTCAATCATAAAATATCATGGAACAAATAACATCATAGTAGCATGAGAAAACGGACATGAACGGTCATTTGTAACGTCTAAATGGTTGAAAAATTACTCACATGTAAGTCTCGAGCTTTCAGCCAGAATTATCGCGACGTAGCAGTTGTTAAACGAAATTTACGTGGAAAGATTTAAGAAATCGACATTTGAAAATGTAAGAACATTCCTATGCAACTTGGGTTTTCACACACGTGGTGGATTATGAAATGCCATAAATACATACTTAGAAATGGTTAGAGCGCATCTTTAAAGATTCCCTCATGTTTAGCACCGGGTAACGAAAAACACGTGTGGGACCTCCACACGTGGTTTTTGGTTAAAGTACTCACCGCTTTAGTTTTGTTCAGCAGCATTGTAGCGATGGATTTATCCACAGTCAATAAAAACTGGTGAACTAAAGACAAAGCTTCAGCTTGCAAATTCGCAGGACCCGCCATTTCACCGTTTTGCCACAATATAAAAATATATTAAAATTTTAGCGAGACGCACACGGCCCCTCGTCTCATCACGTCAATGACGGTACAGATAATGGTAAAGGGATGTGAATGTGAATGGATGGATTGCACAGAATCACATAATGGAATGGAAGCGCCTGGAAGCGCCGCTACCTTCACGTCAGTGAATGAAATTGAAATAGTGAAGGATACTATAATGCCGCATTTACACAATCGCGTATTCGTGCAATCATTCCCGAGAGTGAAAGGGATGCATTATATCGTTTGCTGGTTTGCATCTCTTTTGATTGTGCGAATATTGGCACGAATACGCTATTGTGTAAATGCGGCATGACACTAAAACACTTTAGACCCGGACTACTAAAGGTGGATTCACAATCAAAATTTACGAGCGATAAAAGCACAAATACGCAGCAGTCGCTATCTGTCATTGGTTGATTGGCATTGGACTCATTTCTGCGTTTTTATCGCTCGTAACTATTAATTGTGAATCCGCCTTAAAGCCAGTACACAGCAAATCCATTGTAGTGGCGATTTATCTGCGCAGATTACGGTGGATTCCCAATGCATAGTACGAGCGATAAAACCCAGCAGTAAATCGCGCGTGTTTTTCTGTTTTATTGGTCATAATTTTTGAATTATGAGTCCACCTTGATTGGTCAAAGCTCGTCGCAAAGTTGCCGCGATTTATCTCTGATCACTTTTCATTGTGAAACCACCTTAAGAAAAATTATATTGTCTATGGTTGATCATAGTTTCTATTTATCTGTGGAAAATTAGATTCAGTTTGATCTCTAGTACTCTGTGGTTTGACAGTAGGCGAGTAACTAATAATTTTTATTGATATTTTCGTATAGAGCTATGATAATTACAAGAAATGTAACTCTTCTTTATTATTAAAATATCCTAACTCTTCACGAATAGATCTTAATTGTTAACTCAGCAGTGTGGTTAAAGTCAGTGACATGTTTTCGGATATTTGCTTTGTCGATATCCGAAGCGAGTGCAAGTTATCTAGTTTTTTGTAATTCTGTAATGTTATGTGTGCTCTTTTGAGCTTAATATCACAATGCCAGTACAGCAGATTAATGTTAAGAATTCGTCAGAGATTGAAAGTTGGGAATGGGGTGGTGGTTGCGGGCGAGAAGCGGTTAGGGCAGGGTCGGACAGCAGTCGGACGTCGTGCAGTAACTCGAGCGGAGACATCTGCCGCATCTGCCACTGCGAGAGCGAGGCGCACAACCCGTTGCTGGCGCCCTGCTACTGCTCAGGTCGGTCCGAGCGCTTCTCCGCGCTACTTCCGTCACCATCTCTGGTGACGACGCATATCATTCCAATAAACACATGCAAGAAAACATGGAAAGGAAGGGATTCAATGTTGCTCAATCAGTCTATTTACATTATAAGATAAACAGTAGCATCTGTTTAATGACTTACAAGTAGACCCTATTTATATATGTTTTATTGTAATGTATTTTTTTTTATGGACAATTTTAAAAACTAGTTTACCAAATATTCTAAATTTTATAAACAAAATATCTGCAGCATTTAATGCTAATGTCTGATCAAACATATTGCAACATCAATGATCAGAAGTTGACATTGACTTTAATTGGAGAACTTAAGTGAGAAATATCCATATTTAGTGATAATTTGTTTGATAGGCGAAAAAAATGGTCATGTAGTAGTAATAAGTTAGACTTTAATGACTATTACATACAGATATTTATTTCTGTTTGGAACATTTCACATGTAAGCTGATTTTAGCTAATGAAGTGAATGTATATAACAGTAATAGATAGTGTTTTGGATAATTCTAGTTATTATTGTACTCATTACAGCAGCTACCTAATTGCAAACTGCAAAATATATCAATATCTATATGCTCATTTTAATTAACTTATATGTGTGATAATAGTAATCTATTTTGAATGAACAACTATTTTATGCATCCTCAAATATAGGTAGTCTTCCACTCTCCTCTCCCCAAAGTGTTTAAGATTTGTGTCTGAACTAAGTTTATTGTCTGGTAAAATGTATCATTAAATTAAAGATTGTACACCTACTGTCTTAAATAGTAAAAATTTTAAATATTTAAAATGTAAAATAACATTGTACTTAATTTTGATTTATTTAAAAAATTACACCTAGTTGAGTTTCTTGCCGGTATCTTCTCATCAGAGGTTTTTCCGAACCGGTGGTAAATTTTTTGACATTCATAAGTATAATATCAAGTTTTGTTAGAAATATTGAAAGCTTGCATCTTAATATATATTCCAGTAGGTTTGTTCATTCTTAGATCATAAATATATTTGTTTTGATCGTAATTTGTTATTGAGCTTACTACACGTATTGCCGCTTTGATGGCCGCTGAGTGACGCGTTGTTGCACGGGCTTCCCTTCCCCGCGTCATTACCCGCCCCCACTAACATCTACAGTACCTCATCCCCACCAACGTCTGTTATCCTGTGGGCTGTCGAACATGAACTTGCAGGGCTGACCCTATAGAGCGACTGTAAAGTGGCAACAATAGGGCTCCATTTTGCCCTTTGGGTATTGAACTCGGAAAACTACACTAAGAGCATTGCAACTCATTTTCCGAGCCACTTGAAGGCAATCGCCGCCACAAAATGGAAAATACCTGTCGCCCGCGCTATTTCTCCTCGTTACACTCTTAGGGGATTAGGACCATTAATTAGGAATTTGGGGCCATTAACATAATTAATTGATAAAAATGAGGTTAACATTTTAAAACAAACACTTGTTAAAGTAAAAATAATAATTTAGCCATAGCCAACTTTCAACTAGCACTTAGTGCACTTTATCTTAAGTTTCACAATAGTTAGAGTTGCACTGAGCAATTGTTTATGTCTGTCATGTTAAGGCCACCTATGATTATTTTTATCCTGTCATCATTATTGTTACAGGAAGCCTGAAATTCGTCCACCAGAGTTGCCTCCAACAATGGCTCACAGCGTCAGAAACCAGATCGTGCGAGCTGTGCAAATTCAATTTCATAATGCACACAAAAATTAAGCCTTTCAATGAGGTATGTGGTTGTATGGTTTGTCTGTATATACATACCCCCTTATTCATAAGAAATTAACAATTTTTTTAAGCTTGCAAATGTTTTGTCTCTTTCATTTGAGGCTAACACAGTCATGTTAACTAACAAAAGTTTATGAATCGTTTATGAATAAGGGGGATATATTATTATTATTCATTGTGTCATTTTTCAAATACCAATTTATATAGAAGGTAATTATCCTGTAGTTTACTTAAAGCGCCTGGGTTAATTCACCTTTGTGGGTCAAGTATACTTTTGGTTACCTATATTCTTTCATTTCTCCATGGGGTTATTTGCTTACTTATAGAAAATTTACATCCCTATTGACCATTGAAAATTTTCCTTATAATAATTGGCAAGTTATCAAGAAATTTGACCCAAATCTAAATGCCATAGATGTTAGGGATTAAGCAGTACATGATAAAGCTGATAATTGTGATAATGGTTATTGATAACATTTTACTGTCAGCTTTTATGCACCTTTAAAAATATCATTTGTAGACATTCTGTTTCCAAGCATTTTATTATCAAAGGGGGAATTACCACAGTAGGTAATATTACATTCAAGGCGCAGCAGAGTGAGTAAGCGAGCTCACTTATAATATTATGATGAATACTTGAAATTATGCAGAATCTGAGCAAAATAACATAAGTACTTTACTATACTATAATGATATTCTTATTTCAATACTGAAAATATGTACATTGAATTTATAAAAATACCTATCCAAAGGCATATTTTTCTGAAGTAATAACCTTTTCAGGATTATTACCAAACAAACCTACACCTAATTGTATAATCGACATATCTTTCGATTTTTAACTTTAAATGTAGAATTTTCATATTATTAGATTTAATGACAGAGGCAATGTCAACACAGAGAAAACCCTTTGTCATCTGACTGGACTCGGCGCTGTAACGTCGGCATTTCGTGCCTTGCTCACTGCGATCGAGCTACAGGTGACCCTGCCAGACACTGCGTATTTTTACCTGACTGCCGCTAGAAGGGAGGGTATTAAACGTACTTGCTTTTACGGTAATTTTGGTTCTTGATTTATCCCCGGACCCAGAATTTTCATTTATATCTTACGCTAACCACAGTATATATAAGCAGTAAAAAATCTACGCAAAAACGCTCAAAACCGATGTACTCACACAGACGCACGTTCAACAAGACCGCTAAGCGGATCTCGCGGTGCAGTCAGTCAGGGGTGCTGCGTCGCGTCGAAACGAATGACGAGTGGACGCGAGGGTCCGCGATCTTTTTAAAGATGCCTCAAAAGTATTGCGTAGTAATATGGCTGCTAAACTCGGCGTCGTCAAAATCTGAGTTTACATTTTTTCTTATTACTTAAAACGTTTACCCAAATTTTATTTGTAAGCTAGTTAATTCATTTCCTTATTTGATTATTATAGAACCCAAAAAACGTGGTAATAAGTAATAAATAAATAACTTTTTAAATTTTAGAACAATTAATAACGAGCTATCACAAAAAAGCCTAACTAGCTGAGACGAAGCGCAAACAAGACATTTGTAAAATAAGTTTACAAAATTTTAGGCGACAACCCTAACGCTCCATGGAGCGTAGGTATCTATCTCAACAAATGGGCCCAGTTTCGGTACTACTTTATTTATATACTGTGCCCAAACCTAATGGGTTCTAAACGATGTTTCAGGTTTGAGAGGAAATACCTTGCCATATTTTAATACTTACCTACATTCCATATCCTATATTGTAATGTCTGCATCATCTGTCACGGCGAAAACAAAATTCAAAGTGTTACAAGGCCAACTGTGAAGCAGCGGAAATCGTTTCTGCAAACCTCTGCAAAATATACTATACACCTTTTAAGTCAAGTTTACAGAACAGCACGTTTCGCAGTAAGACAAACGTACATCGCCGTTGCAATGATTCCGAAGAACATAATAAATTAAGTACCTCTTGTTTGATCAAGTAATGAAAGGTCATTTACGACTTAAGTAAAGTAACGAATATTCGGTACGGCGAAGAAAATGCACACCACGCAAACTCAAAACGCCTTCTTGTCATCAGCATTTATAGAGGCAGTTTACTTGCATTATGCACTTATAGTTTAGGTAGGTGCCTAATATTTCCATGAAATATCAAAGTAGGTACAGTCTAGGAATTTAATTTCCAACCCACCTAAGGTTCAATAGCATACCTATAGCAAATTGTCACCATAAGAGCTATAGAGCAAGACGTTAGTTTGACATATCGACCTTAATGCATTGCGAATGTCAGACGACATTTCAACGAAATGGGTAGGGAATTAAATTCCTTGACTGTACTTTAAACCCTGTTGAACGAATAGTCATTTTAAAGTGATAACATGATTAATTTAATGTATTTGATAATAATTTATTTCCTCCTTTGACACATAGGGACAACAAAACAGTAAGCGAATATGTACTCAAAATGCACCAGCCACAGTACATAGGACTAAGCGTCCTCACACTCCACTATTTTGGCAGCTTTAGTTACCTACTTGCAAATATATTACATATCAGCGGGATCTTGAAAATAGGTACAGTATGGGAATTAGAGGAATTTCCCTGTCAATGTCGCTACTTGCTACTGACATATATTCGCTTGAATGCTTTCTTCCAGGGCGCTCTCACTCATACAACAACTATACAGGGTGAGCAACCCAAGTGGGTCAGTACGGGGAGTTGGAAACTATAAGAGATGGGGTAATTGTGTTCTAAGGAATCATTCGTTGTTATTAAGGCTGAGAAAAATTACATTAAAAAATTACACCCACCGGCAGTCGAATCCGGTTAATCCTTCCGATTGTTCCGGCCTTGGAATAGTTAGAAGTTGTTTTATTGCGTTAATTGATAGTGTAGAATGTTAGGAATAAATCTTGCTAAGAAGAACCATGTATATATGTGTGATATTGTAGATTTCACATTAGCATGCTCACCCTGTGTATAAGGCCTGTGGGCCGCTGGAATTAGTGGCGCCGCCCTTCTGGGGTGGCAAGTGGGACAACCGGGGCCTTGCACTTGCAGGGGCCTCAGAGGCGGATTAAATGTCGAGAGGGCCCTAGACTAGCACCTTATAGGCGCCCCTCTGCCGCTAGATCTCTATAGAAAGTATGATTTCTTGTATTTGCGCATCCTTTTATAAGATTGCGCCTCTACCTAGGCACGTGTCTAGGTTGTCTAAAGTGTAATTCGCCACTGAGGGGCCTCGCGCCCTCGCGCAACATCCCAAGTAGAAAACGTCATCAGGTACTAGGACCAGGGCCTCGCAAAGATATACCGCCAGGAGCCTCGCAAAGGCTAAGGTCGCTTCTGCTGGAGTGTAATCCGTGGTTGGGTCCATCATTGATCGCGTTGTTCCAGTGGCGGCTACTGGAGATGTCGGGCGTGGAGCGGCGGCGGTTGTGCTGCGCGGTGCTGTTCCACTGCGTGGCGGCCCTCTGCGTCATGTGGTCGCTGTTCGTGCTCATAGAGCGCGCCGTCGAAGAAGTTAACCGCGGCCTTATCGGTAAGGATATAGACAACATAAGCGTCGTCATCCTCCAGCCTGTATGCGCCCCACTGCTGGGCGGAGGCCTCCTCTCTCATCAGAAGGCTTCGGTGAGCCCGGTGCGGATGGGGAACTTCACACACATCTTTAAATTGCTACGCAGATTGATGTTTGCTGACCATTGCATTAGTAGCATACCATTTGCTATTTTTGGTGGTTGAATATATGTTTCTGGCGACGATACGTTAATATTCTGCCAAGCGTCTAACTAAACAATAGTCTAACCAACACTGTATGCCCAAAATATGAAAACTACCCAAGACTATTAAACATTTATTAAACTTTGAATTACATAAGTAGATGTTCTGAAAAGTTACAGTCTAAACAGGATAAACTAAAGTACCTAGCCGTCGCTAAAACCGTCGCTAAAATATTATGTAGTGAAGAGCGTAAACAAAGCAAATCCCCTTCCCGCCATCAAAAATTCAAGAGGCTGACTAAAGAGCTAATGACCTTGAAATTAGAATAATTAAATTAAAACGTAATTGTTTAAAAATCTGTTAATTTTAATGCAGTTTTAAAAAAAAATGTAACTTGACGATATTTTCGAAGGTTGTTATAATTATATAACACGATTAGGAAAGACAACCCTCGACAAAAGCATAGGACAAAAGAGACTCTCGAACTAACCTCTTCGTGAAAGCCCTTTAATAAACCTCCTACTGGGTTTCCTTCGGAGTCTGGACATTTTACCATAATATGGACAATTGGACAACAGTCCATTGTGACCCAATATCATCGCGCGTCCGTTTTGCCTACGCTCGGTCACAGTATTATCAATTTGATCCCATTTATGTAAGTTTGGCACATATCTCCGATGCAGCGGGCGTTGCATGACGGACACAAGTATTCTTTATCTCTCAGTGTATCCAATTTTTATGGCACTAGTTAGATAGAGCCACGCTTAGGGATAAGTTATCCTTGTGACAGCAGTTTTAAGGCCGCGGGTAGCCTAACTGTAGTCTACAGTCAAACAAAATTTCATTGAATTTTCGTGGTATTGAAGGTAGGTAATAAATAAAGTTTGGGTCGAAATGGATATAGGTAAAAACTTAAGTATAGCCCTTTTTGTATGTAGTAGTAATGTGTCCGTATAGACAAGTTGACGCTCCATATTTGAAAAGTGACGTAAGTTCCTACCACTTTTGTACCTACACTACTACATGCAAAAGGGGCTTTACTTATTAAGTTTTAGCTATGTATATCGATATAGCTATTAGTGCGTTTTAACTTATTTTAATAATGCGCCTGCTTTCAGTTGACATATGATATTTAATATGATGCTAAATTAAGAGCGGTAGTATTTGCAATAAACTTTGTTGCTAAGTTGCTGAAATGAGTAGTTTTCGCATAATATATGCCAAATAATTGTGTCTTATTTAGATAAACATTAAGGAAAATAAGTCTACCATATGACATGAAACATATGACACGGTCATTTGTTCTTGATTTATTTTGTAAATTGAATAATGATCAAAATATTTTAGCCATGTTATACACCTTACTATTAAAATAAATTAAAAAATCAAAAACCCAACTGCGTAAAAAGTAAATCAAAACTGAAAAGACTAAAACAAGACCACTAGTCCGAAGTTCTGTTAAGTAATGTTGAAGATGATTTTCAAATACCTATCCAAAATGATACCGCACTCAATATAAGTTCGTCGACTTTCATTTTTTCTTTTTTACAATATGGCGTCTGGTGGTCGCCATATTGTAAAAAAGAAAAAATGAAACCACACCTTGCTCGCTAATCCTGCCGCTAAGCAGCAGTGCTTTCACTTTTGTGTTCCGGCGTGGAGAGCAAGACAGCCGGTGTAATTACTGGCACAAGAGGTATTCCATCTTAGCCCTCTGGGTTGGCAACGCATCTGCACTCTCTTTGTTGTTGCAGGTGTCTATAGGCGGTGGTGATCACTTACCACCAGGTGACCCACTTGCTTGTTTGCCTTCCTATGTTGTATAAAAAAAAATCGATTGACGTAAGAATCATCAAAATCGGCCCACGCATTCTGTCTCTAGATCGCCACAAAGGAACAAACATACATACTTATATAGGCTGATAAACACATTATCCTCCTTTGCGTCGCGCAGTCGGGTAAAAAATACGTTTGCATGCTAGCTTTCGCTGCTGTGGAAAATAATAACGTCTCTGTTGATAATGCAATTGAAACATATAATTTCCGTACTGTAACGAATTGACATACGATAGGTGTCGTGTGTTGTCGTGATATATTATCCAAAGTTATTTTGTTGTCTGATTCGAATAAAAATATACAGTATACAGGGTGGAAATTTGAGATGGGTCGGTAAGGGCAGCTAGCTACCTTAGGAGTTGAAGCCACGCGAATAACGTTATTGAGGCGACACGAGGTCGCAAAGCGTGCCCGCTTAGATAACGTTTCGTACTCAAGCTTCGTTCGGCTACCGTTTCGGCCAATTTTGGGCCGCACCGGTCCAATTTTAAAGCTTTGATCGGTCACTAGTGTTTAATATTAGTGTTGGTTGCAGCGTGGCCGTTCTGGACGAAGCTCGTGGTTGTAGCGGTGGGCTTCACCGGCGGCGCCGTGTTTATGTACATCCAGTGCCGACAGTATCTGCACCTTTGCAACCGCTGGCGTGCTCACAACAGGTAATATATTAATAATAACGTACCAGATTATTCTGATAAATGACCAAAGTATTGATGATATTGAGGTTGAACATGAAAATGGTCAGTGGGCAGACCACCTGTCCGATAGTCGTGCGACCTTAACCTTATAGCCAACGTGGATGTGTTTGATAAGTTCACTAATGAGATAAGTTTAGTTTAGTTTTAACCAAATAAAAAGTTGTTAGTTTCAGCAACGTCACAAATGTGACATGTTATTTTTGTTCTTCATTCTATTGTACTTCAGTGGGCCATTAAGGTGGTAACTGTCAATCGTCAATCATTATATGTATGATTTGTATGCCGTATTATTCTATGCTATGAAGCTTATAAGTCAAGCCATATTGCGTATTCACTAGAGACCAATTATAGGTTCGTTTTATGGAATATGACGTGTTCTGTGACATTTAGGTACCGTTTATTGTGTATTCTGAAACAATGCGGCGCGTCGTTTCAATAGTCAGCAGCGCCAGTTTTAGCATGATCTAAATTAAATAATTACGTATGTCGATATACAGAATACTGCTCATACAAAACGCTCCGGAGAAAATGCCGATCAGCCACGGCTCGCCACCGGTGCAGCGCGCGCGCACCAAGCGGCGCGAACGCAGCGCACGCGGGCAGGTAAACGAACGTCACGGTCAACGGACCAAACTGATAACTCCATTTTGCCTTCCGAGATTTCAATTCGTTCTCATTCACCGCGTCCGTCGGCCAGGTGGTGGCCAACATCGAGCCGCCGCCGCCGCCGCCGGCCGCGTACCACGAGGAGGACGAGAGCGGCGGCTTCGAGAGCTACCGCGGCAACCCGCACCGGCGGCTGTCGGCGCTGGGCGCGCTGCGGCCCGAGCCGGCCGAGGACGCGCGCCGCTACTCGGACACGCGGCTCGTGAGCGTGGCGGTGGAGCGCGAGAGCGCCACGGTGTACCACATCAGCGTGGACCCGCTGGAGGCGGACATCCGCGAGCTGCTGGCGCTGGACGCGCGCGCGGCGCGCTCGCTGCCCAACCTGCGCGCCAGCCGCGAGAGCCTGCTGCCCGCGCCCGCGCCGCCCGCCGCCGCCTCCTGAGGCCGCCCGCCGCCGCCGCCGCCGCTGCTGCTCTACCCGGACGATAATGTGTATTGAGCGCCGCCTCGACCTCTACACGCGCGCCGCGTGAGTCTCCTTTGCCTCACCGTCGGTTTGTGGAGATCGGGATCGGGATGTCTCGTTTTTTAAGCGGCGGGCGAAGGTGACTCGAGATCGATTTCGATCATGAATATCTAGAATAGATAAATCGCTAGACGTGTTTTACCGTTTTGACGAGTCGTGTCTATATCGGGTGATATTTATTAAACGCGAACGAGTGCCGGTCGTTAGATAGTTATTCTATGTAGACTGTTAAAAGCAAATTGTTTAATCGATCAAATGAGGCACGCCGAGTTTGACTTACTGTTATATTTGCGCAAAGCCAGAAATTTTAACTATTATTTTAATTTCATTTCACGATATCTATTCTAGTTATTTATATGATCAGTAATAATAGGTTCAGAGAGTCGAACGGAGTAATTATGACAGTTGTTCTCTACCACGCGAGGCGCGGCACGCGGCGTTAGACGGCTCGCACCGCGTCTCAGTTTTGTAACCGATCCGATAATATAAGAAAGGTCGCTTCCAAATCACCATCGTCCTACAGTCTAGTATAGCCGAGTTAGCTCCAAGTTGCCGTTCCGTCTTGCAGTGAATTCGTCATGTACATCTAAGCTTTAACTGCGTATTTTAGGAAACGATATTCCACGTCACTTTTTACCATAACGAACCATGTGCTGTGCATTGTGCGATCAAGTGTTGTGTATATAGTAGTGTGGATTCTGTACATAGTTAATAATTTATGATTATTGTAATTACGAGAATGACTTAAGTTTGGTTACTTTATTTACTCGTCAGGGTCTTCAAACTTAAGTATTTATATTTTTACATGTAAAGAAAGCCATTTGGAGATACACATATGGTTATTATGATTAGTTGCTATACTTTGTTTTATAGCTAGAGAGCTTCTTATTAGAGCAATAATCATATACATATGGAGAAGCTGTTTTATGTTATGCCTATACATCATCTGTGATCGATAATAGTAGAACTTCCGATACTTCTGAACTCTACTACAGTTGGTATTGGAATGAAAGCCTCCGGCCGAGCGGGTATTTTACAAGACCTAACTAAGTTCAATTGAATAAACGCAATGATAGCAGTTCATTGTGTGTCAACAAGTACAAACGTTTGGTACGCAAGTGTATGAACTGTAGACACTTGAGAGGTCGGATAGTCAAAACGAATGAATTATTTTAGTTTATACTTTAAATGTTTAAATTAGTCTTACACACAAACATTATGTTAGCATTGTTGGTTATCCTTTCTTGGTTTTGTTGTGCTGTCAGTAGTCAGCATTAACAATGTGAATGTTGTTGAATGACGAGGGAAAATATTGTTTTCCTCTATGCGTTTCTCTTCTCTAGTTTAGAGCGAGTTTATTCACGTGAATATTTTATTTAAGTTTTATAGTAAAATAATACTTATGATTTAATCATGGTTACGTTTAGATTGACATAGTTGTAGTAAATATCGTTTCTCTCTCTCTTACTCTCTTGGTGTGAGTGGACCCGCTCTACTTCTTGTCAATTTTATCTTCGCCTTTTAGGGCATGGTTTGGAGATTTCAATTGTAGATAATGAAGTGTAGTTTAATATTTAAATACAGAATCTCCTTCTAACTAACATCTCTTTTAGGCTCTCTTTAGTATCAAATCAAACAGTAGTTCTCTGCAAAAGAATCTTTCAAACTTTTAAGTGTGTTATTTTTGTAAATGAAATCTATTTATTTAGTTTGATTAATGTGAAGCAAATTTTGTCACCACTAAAATAACAGTCATGTTATAATTGTACAATAAAGTTAAGCACAGTCCGAGAGCCCTTAAAAATTCTTTCAGTATTTAAAAAGATACTTCGGTTGTCGGCGGACGTATGAGAATGCAACATCACGCTGTACTGTTTTATTTACGCGTACTTCTTTAAAATCATTTAAAAGAGACGAAAATTGACACAATGCAAAATAAGCCATATGCTGTTTTGTATTTACACTTATTTTTTATTGGTGATGAAGCGATATGAGTTAGTATCGTAATGACAAAAACTTGCATCCTTTGTTTTTACTTTATATGACGAATTGATATTTCCCGAACCAAAAGGATTTTTTGAGAGCTACTGGACTGTACAGTATTGAAAGGGCAAAAATAAGTTTGAAATAAAATTTATATGATCCCTGATTTATATGGTCCTGTTAGATTCATGCATTTAGAAAGCATTTATAATCTTGTGAATTAACGATATATCAATGCCTGCATTAATTAATGCTTGTGTGCGGCATGACATTGCTAAAGCATAAATCAATATAAATGGGCAAAGTAAAAAAAAAGTGTGAGTGTTTCTTTTATATTATCTGTTTTATGTTACACTTTTTGCCTAAATCAGGTATTCTGTAGCAATAATTTGTTTCTACAGACTAATATAATAAGTAAGCGTAACAAATCTCTCAGATTGTGAGAAGAGAGATGCGCCTAGAGTGGGACGTATGAAGGATGATGCAGTTAAACAAAGGACGGATTATACAAAAGTAACCCTGTTACTATTGATTTACATCGGGCATTTATTTTGATTTATGCTTTTAATCTCTTTTCACCGGCTTGCTTATAGCACAAACATACCGTTAAAGTAAAAATATGGAATACTTACTTAACTATTAAAAAAAAACGCGTTTATTGTATCAGCAAAAGTTAGATACTTCTATTAAACTTGTGGCCCATTGAAAAGTATCAGAGTCATTACAGAATAATACAATTAATTAACTCAATTTGTGCTTTCGTAATTCCAAATTACAAAACAGATTTTGTCCTACAAATGTCTGGGAGTGAATATTTGAAATTTTCAGAGGCGTAAGCAAGTTTAGTACTTGATTTTTACACATTATAAATACTCACTTTTAAATATCTGTGTATCATTAAGCAGATGCCGCTCTCTGCTTCACAAAAAAAAGTTCTGGATTTTACGAATAAATACTATTGGCTGGTACCATAATCAAATTATTATGCTTTAACAGTTTTAAAAATTAAGATGCTCTATTATACAAATGATAACAAAGAAACTTTCGTTTCTGATTTTAGTATTTGATTTCAATTGCAAAATCTTGTTTTCTGGCACAAAGACGGGATTCCATAATACTTTACTTTATAAACAATAATCCAGTTATTGATTCTGCATACCTCGACCTAGACCAATTATTTCTTGAATTGAATCTACATAATTAATTTAATGTAGAAGTTTGGTTCTCCATTAGCTGTTGTTTTTATTTTTTATAAATGTTTCCCACCTAAGATACAATCCTCTTAGATGATGTCTGAACCCTATCAGATATATTATATCGGCGAAAACAGTTGATAAAAATATCGCGATACGCTCTGACAATAGAGACAAGAGTCTTGTTCACATAATATTTGACACCTTACACCTTGTAGGCTGCGATGTATCTGACGCCCTCGGTGTATCGTTTCGTCGTTTATCTAAGAGGATATCCGGCTGGTTACTATATTGAAAAAAAAAGGGATCGTTTCGCCTACAAAAGTTAAAGTTTGATACATTCTCTACGGGACATCTGACAAAGTTTAATGGCTGGTAGGTAAAACAATCCGTTTGAATGTAGTAATGCAGCATTGGAGGTTTTATTCTTAGTTATCCGCATATAATGAACAAAACGCAATACCGCTTCAGCACTTCCATACTCTTATTCATAACAACATTAAATTGAGGGTACAATAGTACCTTCTTATATTAGAAAATAAGGCAAACAAAAAACGAAGCACTAGAAAAGCAATATTTGCACATTTCAATGATTTGTCGATGTATAATTCAATTGAAATCATAATATGTTAGAGTCACAAATTATTCACAGCTCATTATATTTGTAGTTAGGTAGTTAATTAATAGTTTGGACATTTGGTGCTAATGAATAAAACAAAAAAAAAATAACAGTCCAACATAAGGTGTTATTGTCTGTATGGATGTTTTAATTGTGAGTCGTCATTCTTTCACAAAGTTTTTATTAGTTCCATTATAGTATACCAGTCATGACTGCTTATGTGAAAATGTGTTTAATATATTATTTTATTTGAAAATGGTATAATTATTGTAAAAATACTAATAATATAATACTTTTCATGTAAATTACAGATAATGTACTAATATTAAATACAATTACCAGGTCGCTCAGTTGTATACAGTTTTACTTTTGACCAAAAGTTTTGTTTATCTAAAAGTTTAAACTATATCACTATACGACTACGGCTTCACTATTTGTATGTGAAAATGACCCGAGTTATTGTTTTAACCGATATGTCCTATCAAAACCATGTATATTTTTGTAAAAAAATTAATTAGGAGCTGAGTGCTTGGCGATATTTTGCTGTTACATGCATTTAAGACACTTGTTTAGTGTACTTATTATGTATGTTACATATCACAAAATTATTGTGTATCTATTTAATAAATGTTCTGCGGCTGTGTGTAAATAGTTCTTTCCGTGATAATTCGACTCAGTCAAGCGTTCACCCGAATAGTTTCCAGTCTGGAGTACAAAATAATACTTTTCATGTTTCGAGCGTAGTTAGTGCCTTATTTGAGAATAACGTGAACAGCTTTGTATCACAATTTATTGTTGTTGTTCTATGATTTGCGAACCCCTCTGCCGAGGTTCTCGGAGAGCACTGTACAGTCAGGAGCTGATATATCGACACAGACTAAATAGGTCAAAACGATTTACAACGACTCCATTGACAAGAAAGCAAGAGCATCCGATGATCTTTTATCCGATTGTGGCAAAGCCAAAAAGGAGATTTATGTAAACGTCATTCTTTGTCCCTCGAAAGGGACACTTAACGAGTGGACCGATTGTGGTAAAGAATAATGTGTCGTTGGCTTCGTCTTGTTGGCCGCCGAGTGTTGAGCTACGTCTGCTGCTGACTGTACGAGAACTATTTATGGCGCATGAGACAGCACCACTGTGTGTAATTGTGATATAGTTAAGTTTATTTTTTTGCTCAAAATTTTATTTTCCCCTTGACTTGTGTACTTATCATTCATGAAATTTGTAAGACTGTATTTTATTTTGTTGTGTAACATTGTTAGTTAGCTCCAGGTTATAAATATAGTTATTTTGAGATTGTAATGTGTTATTTTTATTCTTCGGGCCCTGTTAAGTAAAACAACTCGCTAGATAAAAATAAATAATTTATTAAAGTGATCGAATTCCATACGCGTGGGTCGACCGGAGCTCGGGTCGAAGTGACTAGACTGTACACTCAACATTTCTCATTATGTATACATAAACAATTTTATTTCTGTTCAAACAGAAAATCAACACTTAGTAATAAACGTTACATTGCTACTTAATATAATTCATATCACTAATACTCGAGTATTAGATTAAATTAAATCCACCGAAAAATAATATTACACACTGCTGGGAGCTTTATTTTATTTTATTACATATAGCTTCCTAAAATATTCTTGTTAGTCTTATCGTTACATTACTAACCATCAAGTCAGTGGTACCTAAATGTTTGGCGCCTCCGTCTAACCGCCAATAAACTTTTTAAATCATTCGGCTACAAATATCGGCAACTGCTTTGTTTGGCTTGCAATTCATCACAGCACATAGTAGGCTATGCGGTGCATGATCGGAAGAAGCAGTTGCTGTTACTGGTGTGCCGCGGTTGCAGGAATATTTATAAGGGGCCTGTTCGGAGCTAGCGACGAGTGGCGCTAAAACTCTGTGTCGCCGAGAACGTTGTACATGAGGCGCTTGAAAGAGTTCGATTGCTGAATGTGCTCTTCGCTGATCGCGTTTACCTGTAAAAGAAAGTTTTCAATAAAATTGAGCATTGTAACTGGTTGTATTTACGATTCTCATAATTTGTTTGTCGATCCAGATATTGTGTTATATTTTTGAAACAGAAAGTTATAGATACTTACGAATGTCGTTTGTTTTCCGTTACTGCTGCCGTTTACTTGCGGCTGTTTCGTTGGTCTCGGAGTTGGCGCAAGCTTCTGTCAACCAAAAACAAACTGCCTTACAAGCCTGACATGACTCAGTGATTTGTTTGGAAAATAATGCATGGCCAGAAATTAACTAGAGGAGTTAATCTATTCAATGCAGGCACGAATATCAACAAAAGCACTTAGATGCAGATGACGTACTTAGTAATCGCTTAAAACTTTCCGCCCATTGGCGTGATTACATGATCTTATAATAACTTCGCTCGGTAATGGAAATAAATGGAAATAGATGGAACGGCATTTATCCCGTTTGGAGTCGCTGCTATCAATCATATTTTTTGTATGGCTTTGCAAATGATTCCCCTGTTTAAAATTACTTCAAGAAAGGAATATGCTTGACAATTCTCTATCCCCACTCTCCATTGAAAATAGCACTTACTGGTGGCATTGATAAAAACTACTCAGATTAATTAGACCCCATTATGTTATTGTGTCGTATGCTGTCTATTCCAGATTCTCATGTAAATAGCTAAAAGCTTAACTGGAAGAGATTCTTTAAAGGGTTGAGTTCGCCGATGTACCGGTTTTTTCTTGTTTATTTTCATTTTATTATACTGTTGTGCAAAATAAATATTTTACACCCATAAAAACATATCGATGATTAGATCATTCATTCATTCATTACATTACGCACCCGCTGCATCTAGTTCTTACATTGAAACATTTAGAGGAGTTAACAGAAAAACCTAAAAAAGCCATTAAGTACCTAATATTTATTTTTTCATAATAATTTAGTATTTGAGTATTTTACAACTTCAAAATCCCTTTTGAAAAAACCGACAATTAACCGTAGAATTAACCAGAAGCAATTTTTTTTTAATTTAAGCACTCCTGTGGCCCTATCATGACTGGCCAAGGTTAGTTTATCTCTATCTGTGTCCCTTTCTTATGACACTAGTTAGACAGGGACACAGGGAGGGGTTAAACTAAACTTGGGCTGTCATGTTAGGGCCGCTGCTATAGTGGCATGCTAGCGTTTATCACGCACATAAACGCTTTGGTCCCCCTCGCACACGCGTACTGGTTAGAACGGGATAAATGTTTTATGTCATCGATTAAAGCTAGCGTGCTAGGCCCCCTGGTTACAGTGAGATGCAGCACCTGGTGCACTCAGCTTTTATCCCCATGTGTTGCTCGCGTGTTACCTTGGCGGGCGGCGCCGTGAAGACCTTGGTCTCGACGGGCACGGGCACCTCGTGCACGGCGTCGCCGAGCCCCTCCTCCTGCAGCGCGCGGAAGGTCTCGGACTTGGCGGGGTCGTACAGCAGGGTCGGCTTGTAGCTGCATCACGAACGGGCGGGCGCGGACGGGGCGGGACGTTAGTTTTTAGTCGGTTAGCGGGCGCAAAACAATAGACAGAAACGAATTAGAACCGGCGCGGTGAGACCGTTAGGGGGACGCGGAAGCGGTTAGTGACGTATGTCGTACACGTTTAGTTGTGTTTGTTTTTAAGGAAGGACAGGTCGATAAAAATACTAACATCAATCATTTAGAAAGATAAACAGAGAGACAGATTTAAATTAACTTATAAGCTAGTTGTGTGACTATTATGGATAGTTGTTATCGCTGCACCCGCACGATGACACACAATGTTTGTCGCGTGAACGTGGGGCGGATGAAGTATGCCGGACGCTTGGGTCGCGGCGGCGACGTGAGGACAACATAGAGATCGAGAGTGTAGTGTCGGCAAGACAAGTTTCGAAAGAGTCGAAAGATAGCAAAATAAAAAATAAATAAGCATTAATGCGTCATGAGAGATGGGCGTCGACTGTTTTGGCGGCGTGTCTAGTAAAACACTTGCCTCTTGACAACGTGTGGCCGTCCGTAATGGCCGTTAGCGCTAAGTAAGCAGAGAAATAGCCCATTATTAAGCATCATCATTAACATTTTTGAAGACACAGAAACCTGTGGAGTTATTATCAGTAAGTAGGTAGTAAATGAATGTGACAGTTTGAAATTACATTTAAATCGGTTTGAGTAAAAGAGAATGCCAAGAGTTTATGAACTTTTGTACATTTGAGTGCTGTTGTGAACATTCTATAATATGATTTTGACGTCGTTCAGGTAGATGTTTTATTTTTATTTTCGGTATATTGCACACAAAGCAGAGGAAACATAAGGTAATCTAACTTCAAAATTCTAGTAAGCCAATACAAAAGACATCACTAGTGGAGTCACTTTTAGTTTATTAATTTTAATGTAATGAAATCTATACGCAATCATATTTAATAATATATTACAAACCCTCTATTAGGGGATTAAGTAATTAACTCTACAAAACTTAAAGGTAAGCACAATTCATAATTTTCAAGTAAAACGTAGAATAATTATAAACGGACAGACGGTCAGACGAGCGTTAAACGTGTGAACATAACTGGCCTGGCATTCAGCCATGCTCCTGAAATTCAGTGCCAAGATATTCGTAGTCCCAGAATGATGACACTCAAATATTTCTAGATATCTCGTTGCTCTGATATCGTTTGTGAAAACAAAATTAACCAAAATACCTACTTTAATTTATATTTATAATTTAGCTCGGCTTAGTCATCACTGTAGTAACACCCGTAAACATTTGGATTTTAAAAGTCTTCGTTAAGATCAGTTGAGTAAAAACGACAGCATATCTCTGCTATATTTAATAAGTGTATGTTTCTTAAACTTGGCCCAAAGTTGCGCTTAACACCATAAATTTACGCACGAATCAACGTGTAACTGTAAATGTCGTTAAGCGCCAGGGTAGGCCGGCTACAAGTAATGCCGTATATCTTTAAAACCATAGACAGATATTATTAGATAACGCAAGTAACTCAATGTGTAACAAAAGCGCGTCATTTTTCTAAACATTTCTTTTCATTTATCTAATAATGGAAATGTCCTTTAAATGCGATTTAAATATAATTAGTTTTCACAGTTAAATTTCATTCAATTTTCCAGCTTGACGTCTTGCTAAGCTAACAGTCGACGCGATTTCTTAAGTTTGCCTTCGTGGCAAGACAAGGGCACACGAATTAGTTGCACTTGCGTTATCTACTTAAATGCATGTCTATGTTTAATGATCTTTATACTCACGGCAAGGGCGAGGTCTGTTGCCTAATCGAGTTGGCGATGTTTTGGTCCGAATATAGATTGATTGGGGAGTTGAATTGCTTGTGCACAACCTGAAAAGACAAAGCGGCGGTATAAGATTACTATTAAACACGAGAGCGATATATGAAAAAAGCGGATTCGTATTTTTAACATTTCTATTTCTGTAGAAGACGGAGCCCCGATAATTTTTGATTGAATTATTATTAGAGACTGTATCTCGTCAGCAGCATAGGGTACAAGTATTCAATGTAAGATTCAGTTTTAGTAAATTTTCTGTAGATACTTTGAAACTTGTGACATGAAAGAAGAAAAACACCGGAGAATTAAAACTGTGAAAAAATAAAACGATGAAATGAGAAGCTTCATACAATGGCATATAGACACATGAATAAGCTGGCAATCTTTTGCAGGGTTTATTAATTTTACAGTGGTTTTTTTTGCTATGATAACGAGTTTTACGATTGTAGAATACATCCACTAGGAAAATCAAACCGGTTTTTTCTTGCATGAAAACAGTTTAATTGCATAAAAAAAAATTGTTTTCATTCCCTTGTGCCTACAAACGACCGAAGGTTCATTTATGTACTAGAGCAGGAAAGAAATATCCCATTTTAGTGAAATAATGTGGTAAACCGGCCAATTTCATCCGCAATTTCTAGCCGTAATTATCTAACTGTCTCACACTAGTATGGGAAATGGGACCATAGCTATGTTATCATTATGTTTTTTTTTTCAAAAACTGAAACACTTCGTTAGAAAAGAAAAACTGAGTTTTTTTACGAATATCGTGAGTAGTAAAATGACAATGGGCAAGCTTGGCAAAAAATCCATCGCTGTGTAGGTATATAGCACTAGTGACGACTCTTATATACAGGGCGTCCCAAGACTATACGACATGGAGGGAAAGTACCTTAAATATTGTAGATAGGATATTTTGCTGAAAGGAGACTTTATTTTATTTTTAAAAGTTAGTAATACTACATTCTAAGATTTAAAAAAAATATATTTTCTTCGTCTGGGAATCGAATCAATTCAAATGTGAAAAACAAAACACCCGTATTTTTATGATGCCAATGGAAAGAATAAACCAAAAATAATAATTCGTCTGAAGTAACATAATATCTTAAAAGAAAGGTATAACGTAAAATGTTTGATATAAATGTCAAGAAAATTATTTATAGCCGACGACGACGTTCGATAAATAGCGATATTATCATTTAATAGATAGCTTTGATTATTCACAAGCAAGTATCCACTAAACAAATGACTTCCTGGCACAGTTTTCCTTATTACAAGTACACGTGCAGATAAAATGATAAAAACTTAGTATTTGAATGCATCCTCTGTAAGACGTCTATACTACTTACGAACGTCGTCGTCGGCAATAAATAATTATCTTGAAATTTGAATCAAACATTTTATGTTATTCATTTCTTTTAAGATATTATGTTACTTCAGATGAATTATTATTTTTTGTCTATTCTTTCGATTGGCATCATAAGAATACGGGTTTTTTTTTACACTTGAGTCGGTTCGATTCCCAGACGAAGCAAATAATTTTTAGTAAAACTTAGAATGCAGTATTAGTAACTTATAAAAATAAAATAAAGTCTATTAGCAGCAAAATATCCTATCTACAATATTTAAGGTACCTACTTTCTCTCCATGTCGCATAGTCTTGGGACGCCCTGTATAAGATATGTAGCGCAACACAAATAGCTTTTATTTAATACTGTCAGCTTTTAAATCATTGCTGTCATAATAAAACTGTCGAAATTTTTTATCTGAATTCTAATGAACGCATTTTAAAATAAGAATATTTTTTCTTTATTATTTTCGGAAGTTTCTAAAATGTTTTAATTTTAGAACAATTTTACCCTTTATGCCATTTGATTTGTGTGATAGCGGTTTGCGGTTAGAAATTGGCGAAAAAGTAGCCTGTTTACAATGAGTTTAGATTTCCCTGCAATGGATTGCCGAGTCTCCGTAACAGAAGTTTGTGCACATGCTCGAAGCATCTAACACGCCACACTTTAACCACCTTGTTGCCTTCATCTCCGACCACTCGCTGCAACACCGATTCAGCCACCTGAGTTGTTATCAAAAATTCTAAATGTAATATAGGCTAAGCCGTGCGTTTAAATTTTTTTTTTCAAAATGACAACTGGCATGTACTACTACAATATCTGTACCATATGTCAATTAAATTATGGCTAGATCTACATTACATTATTATAAGCACATTTTGTTTCACAGTTATAAATTTGAAAAAAAAGTAAAATTGCAAATTTTCCTAAGTTACGATTAAAATTATAGGATTTCAGAACTACTACTTTAAAACTAATTGTTTACGTAAAAGCTAACGCCATGCTTAATCTTTGGTACCTAAAGTATTCTCAATGGCTACAGTCAGCATTAAATATATTGAAGTAGGCAGAGTAATATTCATTAGTAACAACTAAGTTAAATAAGTAAGAGTCGCGATTCTAACATATTTGATGCTGATTGTACATAATAAGCTCACAAAATAAAAAGTTACTATTTGCAGTTGCTTAAGTAGGTAGTTGTGCGGTGTGTGTGATGATGTGCGCGTGCATAATTAAGTGGAGAGAGTGTTTAGGAAAGTACGTGCGTATCTAAAGTTTGAGTATCGCTATCGCTCGCTGATTCATTTCAAGTAAAATTAGTATTACGGGGAAATTCGAACAATTATTGGATTCTCTCTATTGTGCTTATTTATTTACATGTGTAGTTACTGTAACCTTGCGGACTGTTTGCCCACATAATAAACCTGAAATAGAAATATCACGTCATGTCCATGGATTTTAATGTCTGCCTTGAATTTAACCTGTAGTGTTGCACGTCGCAAAATCGCCCATTAAACCCGAAATTTACAGATCAGGTATCCTGTTCCAGTTATTGCGATAAACACAGTTGGACACTAAAAAGTATGTGCCAGGTCTTATTGCTTCCTTATCTGTTGTCTCTGTAGCACCCTACCTTCCGTAGATTAGTATTGCTTAATAACCTTCTTAAGCATCAAAAAGTTATTGAAATCTGGTATTTAAGTAACGGAATGGAGAATCTGCACTCTTGGATCCGACCTCTCCTTTCCTTGAACACCCTTTGTCCGCCTTGTAGCATCCTCTCGTGCACCGGTAATGTAGCTTAATACATAGGTATTGTGTAAATGTGTTTTCCTTGTTCGAGACCATCGATATAAGACGACAATAGATCTGCTTACTCGTTCGGCCTAGCGTCACCACTTTGCGACGGGGTGAAGCAGGTGAAGAGGGGCTTTAAATATTTAGCCATTGGTTCAACTTTGAATCTTATTGTAAGTGAATAAAATGCTTCTAAGTTTTCTAACTAGCAGCGACACAGGCGTCGGATAGCAGAACTAAAATATGACGCGATTTAAAATGTAAGAAACGCAGAGCTGTTTACTTGGCAATTGGCAGAGACAGTTTTATTCAGGGTAAGCATGCGCTATCCAACATAGTCTACCAAATAGACTATGGTCGGCTACTCTGCCACTGCGTTGTACACATTTCTATAGTTTTCTCATTTCGATGTTTGAGACCTATACTATAGTTTTCTATTTCTATAGTTTTCTCATTTCGATGTTTGAGACCTATACGCTGCACCCATTCCCATAGTTGGAATCAGATGGACTTATGTCTACTAATAGTCTTTATTCATATGGCATTAGCGTGCATCAGCACTCCTAATCCAACGAATGACACGGCGCGCGGAGGAGTGAAGTGTCGCTTTACAGTAAAACCTGATTAACTCGGACCTGGACATGTGGAATACCCCTATAACGGGAAACAAACATGAGTTTCAGCTATTTTTGCGATCACCTACTTGTAAAACTTATGAACTTTTCTGAACTATGATTTTATTTTGAATCGATATTCAAAACCTAACCTAACTATATGGGATAGGTAAGACCGTTTACATCTATAACTGAAGCTAAATTACTGATTCACGTCAGTTCGGCACCCCCACGCCATTACAGCGTCGTGGTACTTCACCGTGCCTTAGTTGTAAAAGTCCATCCAATGTTATTTAGATGATTAGTAATTAGGCGAGTTCATACATGTTCTGCGAGATTTTCGGGGGGGGGGGGCAGCGGCCCCCCTGCGCCCCTGGGTACGCCCATGCCTACTTGTAAAATAAATTGTTCATTTTCATTTTAATTTCTGCCTGCGGCGTGCTTAGGTAGTGCTTACCTTTTGCCTCATGAGCGTGTCTCGGTAGTCATGGCTGGGCGGCGCGCGCATGGACGGGTTGGGGTGGTGGCGCAGGTAGCTCTCGGTGGGCCCCGGCTCGCGGCGCACCTTCGCGCCCGGCAGCACCAGCGGGGTCGTGCGGTACGGCTAGCAATGGGAAAAGGTGGAATAAGAGAACGAGTTATGTTTATTATTTCTAGCCAATGGGTCACCTGATGGTAAGAGATCACCACAGCCTATAGACACCCGCCACGCTATGATTGCAGATACGTTGCCAACCCAGAGGGCTAAGATGGAATGCCTCTTGTGCCAGTATTTGCACCGGCTGTCTTGCTCTCCACGCCGGAACACAGCATTGCTGCTTAGCGGCAGGATTAGCGAGCAATATGGTGGTAGCGATCCGGACGGACCTTGTACAAGGTCCGACCACCCGCAAAAGTTTCTGCTAAATAAAACATTTTAAAATACAAGCTTTTTGGTGACAGTAATTTTTAATTGTTTTGCCTTAGAAGCTACATGCACATACCAACTGATTTTAAAGTTTGATCATTCAAAGTGGAACAAAATTTGCCCGTAAGATAGGAGAACAGAAACCGAGACTTAGGCTAAATAAAAGTTCATACGCTGACACAGAATTGTATGAGACAATTCTGTGGGCCTGCTCTCTCATCCACTGAAATCTTACCGGCCATCGACAAATTGATGGTTAAACCGACTATAAAGTTAAAATCTAGAGCAAACACCAATCAACTTGCTGCTGTTGCATGCATACCGAGCGCGATTTTTACTTTTGCTTTATCGGCTCGTGAAAGAGCGCTAGGCTAGGTTTTGTAAAAACCCGTTGGATCAAATTTCGGTAAGTAATGCACTGAGTTCCTGGAATTGGGTTTGGCATTTGATCTCACGGAATTTTATAAAAGTCACTAAGCAGTAGTTGATTGAACAATTTCAACAATGCCTTGCCATTAAGTATAATATACAGCAATAAGTGAGTATTGCTCGTTGTCTAGTAAGTACCCTGAACAAGTAAGTAAGTAAGTATCTTAAATGGCGAGATATAAAAAATACACCTCAAAAATACTATTTTTAAAGGAGTAACTAAAACAGTAAGTAAGATAAGTATCAAGCTCTAAAATATAGTTAGGCTAAATTGTAAATGACGGAATTTTCTCGGAAAAGAGAAGGCACTGTGCATCGAAATAAAAGGTAATTATTCAAGGTTATTAGAGAAATCTGGACATTCATTTAGAAGTTAATTAGCTATTGAAGAGATTCATTGCTATTTATTGAGTAAATTGAGTTTTACTTCCCCTCTCTTAGAAACCATAATATGTCGTCAGACTAACGGAAGGTAAACCGTACAAATTGTATCTGACTTGACCACTAATGTCTGCCTAATTAAAACTCATTAGCGGGTATTGTTTAGAATATGTCGACATCATACAAGCTTAATATGTGGTGTGATAAACTTTCTTTCTCCCGAGCTATTAATTAAAGGAATCGAGGTTATAAGCAAAAGCAACGATCGCGGCACCGCCGCTATTTATACCGCGAGGTTGTTTCATGTGGGTTATGATTTCTACTCCGTTTCGTTCTACTATTTATACAGATGCAGAATCAATGTGGGTCGTGGTCGGCTATAAAATATATTTATTCCAGAACCACTTCAAAGATGAGGGAGTGCTGTTAAATAGTTATGGTGGGAGACAATTCGAACGATAACATAACTGATCGTTAATGGAGAATATCAGGCTAACGCTTTGAAGGAGCAATGTCACTGAGTAACCTAATTTATTTTGTTGACATTGCAGTCTGTCCATTGTAGTGTAGCGTAACCTAATTGAAATAAATAGAAAAAAACATGTGTTATTTGAAGCTCAGATTTTTAGCAACATAAAATACTAACTTTTCAGGATGTGAAGATGTTTTTCTTTCTCTCTAATGTACCTAATGTTACATTGGTAAGAGACAAAGTCGTGTGTTCGTCTAAACTGTCACGGATAAACTGATTCAGGACAACGCAATACCTACGTAGGTAATTTACAGTGCTATGCCCCAGAAACGTACAAGATACAAGTAGGTACTTTCGTCTACTCCGTAACGCCTGTGACAAGCAAACAGCCCGATAGAATCATGGTTACACATTAATTTAGATGAATGCGCTGGTTTCGTTACAACGTTGTCCCTCACCGAAAACAAGGTCAATTAACAAAAATAAAATATTTCGAAATAACATGCTACAGCGCCGCTGTTAAAATCCTATGTGACCCTTTTCCTAACGCTGGTACTGTTAAGTTTCAATCGGAATTCAATCTTACTACCTACGTGGTTATATTATTTTGAAAAGGGTTAAGCAACTCTGCTCTCTGATTTTGGAACTCAATAAAGTAAGATTAAAACGATAATGCTCTAGTCGTAAGAAAATGGATATCTATCTGACATCGCTCTGAGAGATATATCGGAATGAGGCCTTGTTTCCTAAGGCCTGTCATATGAAAGCGAAATGCTTCTACTAAATGGGTTGCCCGAGCGTAGGAACAATAAGCCTGCCGTTTATTTCCAGCCAAATGTTTACTTACTAGCCGAAGCTTTGTAGCGACGCTGACGCAACGCGTTACTCATGCCTCGTACCGCGCAAACATCTATAAAACTTGCGAATTCCTGCCATTTTCTCATCTATTATTAGTGTATTCAATACAAAAAACCCAAATCCTACACTTTAAACAAATAGTATCGAATTTATCGCTCCAATAAACATTTTTCCTAACGTGATAACACGCATTTGTTCAAAAGGGACCAGTTATAAATAAATTAAATAAAATCATGTATCATGATATGCCCATAAACTTGTTTATTTCTCGTTTATAATTGAATCTTAACGATTTACCTTAGATCGTATAAAGTCGCTTTTTTCCCTGGCTGTCCTAAATTTGTATTGTGCATGTTCGGCCGCCTTCTCCTCCTAAACCACGCAACGGATTTCGATACGGTTTTCGCTGATATTTAGATAATTTTTTGGGGAAGGTTTTTATATACATTACATTTCGATTTTACCCGTGCGGTGCGGGTCGCAAGTAATTAATAATATTTTACAACATAATTTAGAAATATAAATAATTCTAAAACAGCGCTTGAACGAGCTATGATTATCATACAAAATTAAAACAGTTACTCACAATTACTTACCTACTGACATTTAAAAAAGGTGCTGTTAATGAACTTCGGATAAAAAATAATTAAAAGACAATTAACCATAGTGGCCCTAATATGACAGCTCAAACTGAATTTATTTCTCTGTGCGTCTCTCTTACGAAACTAGTTAGACAGAGCCGCACGGTGGGATAAATTTAACTTGGGCGGTCATTTTAGGGGCACAGGAGCCTGTTTTACTAGCTGCTAACTAATAATTATCAAGTCCAATAAGGCAATGGCGGTCAAATGTAACGAAGAAAAAGTATAAATGAAGTGTATGTTTCCGTTTTCAGAATAAGAACCTTGCGACGCACGCAGTGACGCTTCTCAAAAAAATCTCTGGGTATCAAACAAACATAAACCTCATACATGTTTGATCCCTAAGGCTTTTTTGAGCAGTGTAGTTAGGTACATTTGATCAAATTAAATTATTATAAATAGAAAATATAAAAAGTACCAGTACCATAAGGTTCTATGACACTGAGATTGCTACAAACGTGGTTTATTATCGAATTCTAAATACAAGAATTGTGGAGAAAGCATTGAGATGGATCGTACCATATTTTCTTCTCCGGCTAAACATTCCGGATGTGTCTTTTAAATACCTACGAGTATTGGACTTTTGAAGAAAATTAAGTTTTATTCTCTTATTATAGAAATATGTAATGCATATAGTACAACATACATACTCGTACATAGGCTGCTAAAAACATAACCCTTCCTTTTGGCTTTGCCGTAGTCGGGTAAATAGATTATTTTTCTTTGAAAATTTATAAATAGCCATCAAAATTCGTACCTATATACTATTATATGCATAATTATATTATATTCTGTGTATTATATTGCGTTGCACTAAGTTGACTGGTAGAGAATGTCTTAAGGCATTAAGTCCGCCTTTTGTACATTTAAATATATTTTTTTGTGCAATAAGATTAAATAAATAAATAGGTAGACAACGAAATTTTTGCAATTTACCTGTCATGTAATTGATTGTTTTGACATATTTAATGAATTTATTTGAAACAAACCACTGACCGAATTACAAATTGTTCTTAGATTTATGTGGCCATTAGACTATGTTTTTACCTACTAAATCATACTCTCATTTTTCATCAACGATTTTATATGACATTTATAATCATGATTACATGTTATGCGTCCGTAAATTTTTAAGTGGGTGTTCAGAAGTTACGGTACATGACATTGCGCCGAAAATAGCGGCACAGCTGACGGCGTCTCATCAAACGGGGTGATTTCAATTGGAGGTGATGTTGTATTTAGGAATGAACTTCGATTATAAACTTTCAATTAAGAGCAGATCAGATACGAATGTAACCTTTTTTTTGCTAACATGTAGGAAAAATATCATGTAATAATTATGATATTAAGTAAAGTCTGATTTACCTGTATAGCTACGTTTAAAAGCAAGTAACATCACCAGAAATAGGATTATGAAAATAAAAAATGTTTCCGGCAAAATTATAAAAAATTGGCTAAGTACCTAAAGCAAGTTTGTGTTTCTGTTCTGAAAAAGGTATATAATCAGTTACGAATGTGATGTTTGCTGACAAAACTCGAAGGTCTTTTTAAGCTTTCACGGGCTGTACTAGAGTATATATAATACAAAAGCGAAAATAAATTACCAAAGTTAAACTTTAAGAAAACAAATATTCAGTCTGTCCTTAAGAAATGTTAGTTGCTCGCCAATCAAACAGAAAAGCTTATGAAAGCTTTCAATCGTTCTTGCAGTCGTATGAAAAACGTTTTCCGACGCAATCACTCACATACTTCTTTGCGGAAAATTACGTCGTAAAAGCTCACGAGTTATTACATCACATATTTTGTAACACTACGCGCGAGTTTCAAGTGCTCCAAAATTAGATTGTGTGTAGAACATTCGAGAAATGGAATCGGAAATCACGCAAACAGTTAAATTACATTGACGATCACAACATCTGCTTTTCAATTAGAAGCATCGCGATAAATCACTTAGTCGGCGCGACATGGTCGTAATGTCGCACGGATTAGATGGTTAACGCGTGAAATTGGTTTTAGTGTTTAATGCTGTAGTAATGGAGCCGCACGCACCCAGTTCGTAACGACTTCATCCTCAGGATGCATGGGGTCCTGGTACCCGTTGGGGAAGAAATTGGGGTTCACCGCCATTGTGGTATCACTGAGTAGCGCGGACGTGTGTCGTACAGCGTACGATCGCGAACTGCCGCTCCAGTCGCTCCCTCCCGAGTAAACAACGCGATTTTGATGCATTCTATTTTGGAAATATAGCGGGAAAATAGGCGTGGACGTGGGCGAGAGCCTCTCGCACCTCGGAGCCTTGCGAGACGGCAGCATTAAACAGTCATTATTTATTATCCGACACTTGATCACATACATTCCACGCTTCTTTTAGTTCCTGGAGGTTAGTTAAGGTGCGGATGGCCTAGCGGACAGTTGATTCCTTGAAAACGACTGTAAAAAGTTTTGATATTGTACCTAATAATGAGGTAAGGGTGTGCATTGAAACAACTAAAATAATGCTATTTTAATACTTACCCGAAAGGCTGCAGTTATAATGAATGCATATCTACTCGTATTAATAACATGCTTTCAGAAATTGATTACCATGTACGACTACTCTTAGTCTCAACGTTTCAAATTAAACTTTTGATACCTTGTATTTATTGGTATTTACGCTTAAACACAAATTTTCGTTGAATGTGCCTATAGCTCGCTGCAATTTGAATCATTGCCACATTTCTGTGTAACGGGAACGTAGCAATTCATTACTCAAATCGCATGAGCTAGAGTAACACAGCATCTAATTGCGTTACATGAATCAGAAATCCGATTTAGACTCTTACGATATTTAAAAGCATTAATGAATGGCAGTTGTTCGATACATTTAACTAGATATCATCCTACGTCTTTGTAAGTTGTTGTCTTCAGACAGGTTCGATTTAATTAATAACGTATCTTTAGACATAATAGCGATCTGGCCGGTTTCCAAAATTAGCGTAACGCCCGTACGTCTTAACCTATATCGTGAAAAACGCCAAGGACAAAATATAGAGTCAAAATAGTGCCCCATCTTTCTTCTTATAAAATGCATGCAAGCACGTTATTTAGCAATATAATAAAAAAAACGGCATAGCGTGTATCGTGTATTTCACACAATAGACAATATCCATATACTTTTTATTCACAAAATTAAAAGAACTCTTAAATAAAGTGCTTTGACTTTTTTTCTAAGGATACTTTTTGAAATATTACAAATAGAAAACTAACAAGTGTTCAAGTTGAAAAGCGGGACACACGTACACTTTGTACGGCTTCAATTACACAAAACTAAATGATTATAATAAAATCACATTTAGAGACCCCCACAGCCCGGTTTTCATGTCTCAATTACATGTATAGATGCCACACTTAATAATAGTATTATAATAGAGGTTCCCAAGAGACTCGTAGATTCCAAATTTCATCAATACAGTCTCAATAGTCTCCGAGTAAAATGGTTGTGATGTGAAATACGAGACGGAACATGGTATTCCACTAACATATTAAATTGCATAAATGTGTAAAATTGTTGTAGATTATTATTTAATAAGATATTTTTATGTCCAAAGAAGTAGAATAAAAAACCTATATTTTATTTTTATGAAGTTACTTACAAAAATCACACAGAAAAAGTTATTTATGTCAGTTAAAAAATATGCTAAAATTTAGAAAAAAAATGCGCGAATAATTAGCTAATCATTTAGTTAATAGACAGTACCTATTTGACAGCGATTTAAAGTTGGCTCTATTCATTATTGCGATAATAGCGTCACTATCATTGTAAGGAGCGCGACGGAGCGTTTTCGCGAAGTTGCCCGCTGTCATTTTACTAATCGTGATGTTTCTAAAAATATAGTTATCTTAAAAAAAAAACTTATCAGTTTTCAAAATAAATCAATAATTCGAATGCCGTTTTATAGGGGTTTCATTTGGTGGCGGTACCCTAAAAATACAGCTAAATCTGTCGATGAATGTCGCCATAAGTTACTGGAACGAAGCGAAAAATAGAAGCAAACTAGAACGCGCTGAAGTTCGACTGGAAATGTAGTTTGTTATTTTCTAAAATGAAGGGTAACTGTTATGTATGCACATACGTCCTGTTACTATTGCTGTAGCTATACCTAGCTATATGGTGCACATAACTCTGTTATGATGAATAAAGTTTTGTGTATTCTGTCATGGCGTCGTTTGATTTATAATAGTAACAAAGGGTAGGATTTTTATTTGCCTACTTATTGGGTAGGTTTTTTTTTTATACAACATAGGAAGGCAAACAAGCAAGTGGGTCACCTGATGGTAAGTGATCACCACCGCCTATAGACACCTGCAACAACAAAGAGAGTGCAGATGCGTTGCCAACCCAGAGGGCTAAGATGGAATACCTCTTATGCCAGTAATTACACCGGCTGTCTTGCTCTCCACGCCGGAACAGAACATTGCAAGCACTGCTGCTTAGCGGCAGGATTAGCGAACAAGATGGTGGTAGCGATCCGGAGCAGCAGAGCAGCAGGCAGGTGGAGGTAGCAGCTTTTTTGTGCTCTGCTTGTTTTAATGTCTGTTCTATGTATGAAATTATTTGTTTTTAGTAGTAGCTGTTTGTTTATCTAGTGTATTCAATTATAAGTATAGCTACGCGTTTTTCACAAAAAATAACTATTAGGTAAATTAGAATCTATAGGTCTTTTGCTGAAATTTAACCGTTCCTTTACCGTACCGTAGGCTATACCACTAGGTACGTACGATTCTTGTAAAGGGACCCCTTACATTTTAGGCTTTTTTATTTTCATTATTCGTTGTTATGGCGGCCATAGTAATACACACGCTGCGAAAATTTTGTGTCTACCTGTTGTTTCAAAAGATACAGTCTTATGACGGACGGACAGTGGAGGCTTAATAATAGGCTCCATTTGACACTCATTGGGTGCGGAACCCTAAAAATTAGTGAAACGTTCATTTTCCAACTTTTCACCTAGTGCCAGCCCTCCTAAAACACGAAAGTTGTAAAAATAAAACAGTGTCCGTCCTTGAAAGTTGTTTACATTAGTATCTGTTTCTATGAGTCTCAATTATTCTGTGATGGAGCTGTTTATCCACCTACATATATTATAAGACATGTATCGTATGTCGCTCAGGAGTCTATTAAAGTCATTACACGTCAACAGATAGGTTTAGTAAAAATCAATTCAGAATTGCGAAGGAAATAAAAATGAACGATGTCCCTATTCTTTATTCTGGCAGGGCATCAAATTAAAGATGACAAAAAATTATAACGGACGCGAGTGGGTGTGCAAATTACGAGCTGCGTAGAGAGTTACGCAGTAGGGAGGCTGAATTAGCAATATTTAAAATATCGGCTCAGCTCATTGGTCCTTCGAGCCGGATAAAAAATTATAAGATACTTGTCTTGAAAAAGTGTTAGGGATAGCTATACCCAAATTTTATGCAGACGGACTTGTCGGCACTGCTAGTAGGTATAGCATATGCAGGTGATAGGACCTTGTGCAACATCCATCTGGATCGCCGCCACTACCTTGCTCGCTAATACAGCCGCCAAGCAGCAGTGTTTGCAGTTGTTCTGGCGTGGAAAGCAAGATAGCCGGTGAAATTACTGGCAAAAAACGTATACCATCTTAACCCTCCGAGTAACACCGAATCTGCTGTCTCCTTGGTGTTGCGGATGTCTGCGGGTGGCTCATATTTGTATTCTTATTTTATAAAAAAAAGCTGCTCACCTGGCTGCTGATGGACTCGTCGGCGGTGTCATCAGTCCTCGTGGAGTATGTCGGCGACAGCATCATGGTCCTGTACTCGCCGTTGAACTGCGGTGGGTACGACAGCTGCGGCACGGGCGTGCTGCGAGGCAGGGACTCGGGCCCGCGGAACGCGCTCGCCGGCATCGGGCTCGGTGTTCTGTGCGAGACGAGTTTTGTTACAGGCTGCACTTGTGTTATATAGGGTGGCGACGAGATACTAAATATGCTACATGAGCAAAAGGACGTTTGGATATGTGCATTATGTGCGCGTCGTACTAAAACTCGTTAGTTTGCCGCCAAGGTAGTTAGTTTGGGCAGCGGGGGCTGGGGTTTTTCAATTCAGTACGGAGCGGTGCGTGGCCATTCTGTGCAAAAAACTAGCATTGTCAATTATAGAGAGGTTGGAACTGGGATTTTGACTACAGGCCGACTCCACCGCAGTCGTTTTTAAATTAATAAAAAGAAATTAGGATAAGGTTGACTTAAATGTTCATTTTTACAGGAGATCGACATTATGGAAAAATACACTTAAATATTTCCAAGTCTCATTTTTAACCGTTTTTGTTTGATTTTACAGAAAAACGTTATGCATGTTTCGACCATAATCGTCATCCTAAACTCGTAGGCTTACTACAAAAGTCCTCGCCTTCGCTCGAATTTCTCAATCATGCTCATTCAGGATACTTTATTTACTGTCGTCTCTGTAGTAATGCACTATAACCTATACGCTATACTTTTGCAATTGAGACACTTTAAAACAGTTTAGAAGGTGAAAGTGGACGGTTATTGGATACTTAATTAATATTATTATAGACGGGACTGTACTAGTACCTAGACTCGAGCCTCCCTACTTGCTCTAGAGCAAATGGTCAAGTGACCTGATACGTTGTTCAAGAAAGATAACAATGTAGCTGATAGCCGTATGTCAGGTTCATTTTATTGTTGGATCCTTTTTTACATTTTATTATGTATGATTGTTAATTTTTTATTACACAGTCAAGAAGGTGCTCAAAAATATTTTTTTTTATCTTGGGACGATTTATACATAGACCAAATCCCAAGCTAAGCAAAGCTTGTATTATGGCCGCTAGACAACGGATATACATACTTAAATACTACAACATCCAACACTAGGTACAATCATTCATGTTTATCATACAAACATTTGTCCCCCACAGGAATCGAACCTGGAACCTCTAGCTTCGTAGTCTGCATCACTAACTACTGGGCCATCCAGTCATCGATATGTAAGCACGATGCTATTGTCAATGATGATGACGTCAGGTACGTGGTGGATTCTGAGCACGAGCTTTATTGTATTTAATGTAGACAGTACATTAAAAAAGTTAACAAAAGAGATACGTACAAATATAGTATAGTTGCTCGAGAAATTGCTCGACCACTTTTGAACCTTATACTTTTGTAGTACGGTAGAAAAGTGATCTAGCAATTTTTTGGTCGACTATACAATGGTAAAATTATTAATCTTTGCTTCAGCTATTTTACCATGTTTCCGACTTAGCTTGGAAGATGCTTGCTTTTTTTGGTTTTAACTGTAACTTGTTTTACTTCAGAAAGTTTGAAGTTGCTTCTCTGACATTTTTGTAAAAAAAACTTGAAAATGGTTTACTTACGCATAATGCATTAAGGGGTTAAAATGGTGGCATTGCACTTCCCCTATAACCTCTTATCTTAATAGGAATACGTCGAATTGCCAATAACCCTGTATTTGCTGCCGACTGTAAGAGTACCAAATCTACGCATAGCTCACTTGAAAACAGCTACAGTAGCACCCTAGCGTTTATCGCACACATAAACGCTATCGTCCCTCTCGCACACGCATACTGGTTAGAACGGGATAAATGTTTAATGGATAAAAGCTAGCGTGCTAGACCCCCAGACATGTATTCTGGAACTCTATACAAATCAGTTTTTGATGTGAAATAAATAAAATGCGACACCACGATTTATAAATCACAAAAGATTGTTATAAAATAACTTTAACCCCAATCTACGTTACATTCTATGTTACATATTTTAGAATTACTATAACGGTAATTGTTATTGAAAAGAAATACATTAGGTAGAGTATGAAATGTGGTATTAAACCAAATTTTACAATTACGACGTATATTCTTCGGTAAGATAGTAAATAAAACGTTCCGCATCGTAAATCAAAGAACCTTAGTATATATAACGCCCAAAGATATAATTTCACAGTTCTGTCAAATTTACTTGGTACGACACGAAATGACTTACATAATGAAATTACACACGTTTACAAGGGCATTGGTTTTAATGGAATTTGACATTGAAATGTTGAGAGATATTTGTGTGCCAACAAACATTTAGTGTGTGCATACGTCTTTTTTTCATTAAATTACTGACTAATTATATTATGTGAGTCAACGATTACGAAATCATAAGGGGCCAAGAATATATAATTAAACATGTTCCTTTACAAATAAGTTTCCTTTAATGGACCGAAATTCACCGTACACATAATAATTTAAATTTCAATCATTAGGCGACTTAGAAATGTATCAGGACCCCCTTGATTGTTTTATGGAACTTGTCCAAAAATCAAGCAATTTGACAACAACACAAAGCAACAGGTCCCAATCTAGCATTAGAGAAACTACAATAAAAGTGGGGTATACTGGAGAACTATGTATGACCTTATAGTTATCATTATCGATCGTTTAATGTTTGAAGACTTTCGCGAAACGAAACTAAATTTGTCCTACCGAAAGTGATGACTCTTGATATTGAACATATAAAAATGTTAAAAGATCAACCATTAGGGCAGTTGTGAAAAGCAACTAATAAAGACACTTAACTGGATACAGATGGATTTATTCCTGCTCTCTTCTCGTCTGTTGTCTAAGTAGTAAATTGTGTACATTTTAACTTAAAATGTAAATATTTGCCATCAAAATATTTTATTGCCTAAATTAAAGAATCCAAAGCAACAAATAAAAAAATCACCCTTTTCACGTCATTGGTTGCTTTCGGTTGGGGTATGACTGCTCAGACGACATCGGCGACCGACGACTGTTGCAGCTTATTGCTTGGTTACATTGTGCATAGTACATGTGACAACTTTAACCTTTCGAATGCCGATGATCATTAAAGTTGTAGTGCCTACAACGCCACCGACCCATAACAGTTGTTCGACTACACAGTCTAATAGCGACCTACAATACAGTACAAAAATGCTCTATTGAATACCACATTAAAAAGGTATCCAAAAGGCTGTTTTATCGCTTGAGAATAATCTCTTCCAGACAACCTTTGATCTACGTGCATACACTTAAGTTTAAAGTTCACTTTTGTCATTATAACGACATGATGTGTGGGCGACAACTTTGTATGTGTCGTTGGCGTTTGACGTAACAGAACGTAACATAGCAATAAACTACAACAGGGTCTCTATTCGATACAGTCTAAGTGATTATAGAAGCGGAGCTCTCACTCATAGGCATTACATGTAAAAGTGTGATGATACAGCACCTGATTTCCGCTTTGATTCTATATGTTACTTCGATGCAGTGGAATAGAGGCTCTGTCGTCGGTCGCAGGTGGCTTGCGAGCAGGCAGACTTATATAATCACGATCTGATGTTTACTCAAATGTCACGAGTGCCAACTATCGATTGATATGCACAATTAGATGGTTACCTGTACGGCGAAGCAGCATTGAAGACCGGCGAGCGCGGTGCGAGCGACGACGCACTGCGGGGCTGCTGCACGCGGTCCACGTCCCTATACACGCCACATGAATGATTATGGGGTAATGAGACGCTAAACGCTAACACTATAACGTTAACGTTCAATGAAAGTGTGGTAAGGGACCGTATTGACGTTACAAAACAACACAGAGACAATAGCTTTTACAGAAATATCTATTTCCTTATTTTCGAACTCTTATAGTAAGATTTTATACGACATGTGCGAGGAAGCTGAGCGGCGAGCGAGGAAAAAAGAGACCAAATAAATCGCTTTATTTGCCATGCCATTTGTCTGTGTTTTTATCACAAGTCGCATCTCTAGCTCGCTCAGCCATCCTTGTTTATAAATCATTTAAACTTTAAAAATGGATAGTTCCATAAACAAAGCCATGCAATGCAACCGGGAAACATATTTATGTAAATGGCCTCAAACCTAAAAGCAACAAGATTAATAGGAATGTTATGTGAAATGCAGTAAAACATTTAACAGGCGCGCGTACACGTGCATGCACACATAGGATTAGTTATGAGCATATGGTAACAAGTAAACAGAAATGTAGTTGCCCTAGTTTTGGTATCGGTAACGTATGCAAGTATACAAACGTAGGTTTATTTTGATTAAATTAAGTTAATCTTTTCTAAAAACAAACCTAAATCCGTGTTTTTCCCTAATGCCTATTCAAATGTATATTTCCGTCTTGCCTCATAATTGTTAGGTAGTGGATTATTGCCTGCCTCGGAATAGCACATAGGGTGATTGTACCCCAAGCAAAATTGCACAAGGAATCATGATGATAATTCAGGTTAGCTTAGGAGAAGCAGAAATAACGTGAATTCTATAATTTTTTTAAGAAAATACGTTTAGTGTTATGCACAAAAATTAAGTGCTGCCGGAGAGACATGTAGGTACAATAAGTAAATAGGACAATGCTTTTTGTCATACGTGATAAGTAACAGATTTGCTTTGCGTAAAAGTACGGAAAATTCAATTTACATGTCATCAAGTGTTATATTTATCATTCCGAAGGTTGCATTATGTGAACATCCGTTTGAATTATAATCACCAAAATATAACACACACATATAATAATACAATTATAAATGTAGTAAAGAGTTCTAAAGGACAACCATGCGAAGTGAGAAAGAACTTTAGAAAAACAGACTTTCAAAATAATTTTAATGCATTTATAAAGCGTAAATATTGTCCCCCTAAATATTTTTGAGGTTTTTTTAGAGGGTTGTGTAACTATAATATAAGACTAAGGCTGCCTAAAAAATTAGACAAGTAAAAATAAATAAATAAAAGTTGTAGATATTCTCAAATTTCTTATAAGTATGAAACGAGACATACATAAGAAAAGAAACACTTATTGTTTTGGTCCACAATATGAATTCAAATAAAACCATGTGAAGTCGTTATATTAGTTTTGGTATGTTTTTTTAACGATTTTGAGTTAAAAAAGTAGGCTTCGATTTGAAAGTCAATTCTTTAAAAAAACCTTTCTTAGCATAGATACACAACTAATTTTAAATACATAGAATCATTGTCTTATTCCCGGTAGGGGCACATAGCACGACACCTAGGATGCATGGGTTTGCGTCTTACTCGGCGAACTCGTGATAGAAGGTGGGTGTAGGTACTCTGCCTACATAGCCGCCGGACACACGTGGTAGTGTGTACAGATGAGAGCTCGATCCGCCCCTGCGATTACACTATTATTTTCAAACATATGAAAAGAAAGAAGACTTTTATACACTAACCCATTCATAAGATTACATAAAGCTATTTAAGCTAAAACATGTTTTGTCTCTGTTTTCGCAACTAAACGTCGCAAGGACAGATAAAGAAAAAACATTGTTTTAACTCAAACAGGCTTAGTAAGCGCAAATGATTTCGAAGGTAACTTTATTATCCTCATGGAAGATCCTCTCTCTATCTTACGATCTCACAGATTGGCCTGACCTTAGTTATTTTAAATTAAGCAGGAATGTCTGATACAACCAAGGCAAGATAACATTCTTGGCGCAATTCTAGTACCTATTCTTTAAGTCCTGACATATTTGATGGACACGCCGGAGCGGAGTGTAATGTCAGCAAAGCTAAAGGGCAAAGCTTTCTTGGTTATTGCTTCAGCCTTATGATGGTCATCGATCTGTGCCTTTGTGATAAGCTTCAAAATTTTAAAAAAAATCAAACATTTTAGTTTATCTTTCCTTAGTGTAAAAGTATTACCTTTGAACAACCAGCTTAATGTGGTTTTGTGCGTTTTTGAAGAGGTTTTGGGCATCCTCGTGTCGAAGATCGCGTGCATCGTAGTCGTCGATTTTGGCGATAATGTCGCCTCGCAGCAAGTCTTTGCCGGCAGGCGTACCCGGCGTCACCTGCAAACCCAATACTTTCGATTAGCTCAAACGCCACATGCCCCAGACATAAACAAGACGCGATTTTTAAGATCGAAGCGAAGGCGACTGCCAACACTTCAGCACTGATTGATTCCGGCAAATTGCGAGGATTTATAAATAAAGAACATATCCTTTAGACTTCAAAAGCTATTTGGTTATGGTTATTTTGAGGCATCTATACCTAAAGATTACTAAAAGAGTCTATAAGATCAGATTTCAGACCAAATTTTGGTAGCTAAGTACAACTTCGGAATATCGAAATTGGATCTAACGGATTTTTATAAAACGGTGTGGAGTAAATCATACTAAATAGTATTAGGTAACCTTTAATATTATGAAACGTTTTCTGATTTAAGTAAGTATGAGCCGTGACTTTTTAGAACGATAAATTGTAAATAAGTCGTACCTTAGGTATTAGGTGCCATAAATAAGTTACATTCGTCATGTATGGACTGTTCTGTTAACTACTCTAGTTTTCTTTAAAATATAATTCAATAGCATGACGTGCGTATTATGTCACAACATAACATACCTGAAGGTGAGAGAGATGGGCCATGACATTCTAAAGAATCGTTCGCTCACCTCCAAGATATAAACAGAAACGCAGGTAGGTATTTCTCTCGGAGGTAACATTTCCTACGAATGTATTTCAACTTTTTATAAGGTCTTAGGTACATTTTACTACAGAGTCCGCTCGGGTTATCAAATTGCATTTGAGGGCGTTGCACGAAGGCTAGACATGCACCGATAGTTAAGTCGACCTTGTAGCTGGGCAAAGGGGGAGGAGGAGACATATGCACCGGCTTTGGCCTGAGGCCAGGCTAAATGCGTCCACCGGCGACGCCGCGCCAACCGCCGTCGACATTTTTATTGAAAACAACCGCCGGATCGGATGGAGGCCGCGTGGCATCGACGGCTCGACCTGCGCAAATCCATAACACACTTCCTCGAGTCAATGGCGAGGGCATGCGACTAAATATACTCTTGTCCATCAACACCGTAAGTGAGCAGTGACAGTCGCGCGGAATTCTCGGGGCGACGTTAATTCGACGCGACTGGCCGGTTGCGGGCACCTTCGGCCGGTCTTTGATGCCCAGATGCCGCAGCTGGCGGAAGTCCGCGCGTATTTACTCTTACGCATTTCACTTGCGTCCAGTGACGCATTGCACGCTTGCGTCAGCGCCCAACTAAACTAAATAGTACGACCTAGCCTAGAGACGTGGTCTCAACGTGCGGAAAGGTAAATGTCACTAGATTGACTTGAAAATGACGCACAACTGTTGGCCACTATCCAGTATTACGGTAAGAAACTAATAACCTACTAATTCTAAAGTAAATATTTTATTAATTATGGTATGCAGTAGATATTTAAGTAGGTGTTGTACTCGTATTGTAGGTACTATATGCATTATAGTACATTACATGAGGTTGCTCGGAAAACATCGTCATCTTACTTCAACTTTAGGTAAATAGGAGCGGAAGACGCATATTACATAAGTAATAGCAAGTTACTAAGTACGAGTTTAAATAGTGTATGACCACAGGTGCACAGTGGACAGTGCAACACCAGCGGCTCTGACATGACCGCCCATGTTTTGACTACATTGTAATGTTTCATTGAGAAATAAATAAATCTAAAATATTTTAGTAAGAAAAAGGCAGGATTTTTCAAGAATCTTGATCTATGGCATCGTGCAAGCGGATGGACAAAATTCATACGTTTGTTTCTTCGAAACCTGTTATGGATTAGGACTTATGTTAGATACAGTTAGCAGTAGAAGTAGGTGAACACTCGAAGAAGTCAAAGAGGTCTATCAGACGAACAAGATCTTTTGACAATAGTCAGTCACGTGTAGAACTTTTAACTCCTTTGGATATGTTGAAACATCTGTTGTCGACTATACAAGGCCGTTTCCATGATTTAAAATTTTTGGATGATAAGAGAAAAGAATAAACGTAAGAGATTTTGTATGGTGGTTAAATATGGCAGGTGTAGTCTGGAAAAGAGGTTAAGTCGCGGGGAATAAAGTAAACAGAGATCTTTCTTCACTTCTTTCTCCGTATCTAACTCTACCTCGTTCCCAGATTATCCTCCACCGATCCTCGTTTCTAGTTTATCGTTGAGTAAGTGTAACTGCCTATTTCCAATCTCTCACTGGATCAGGACACTACCCTACCCATACTTCTGCAGAATTAATTCCTAGTAAATGTTGCCTTAATTGTTTTGCGTATTGCCAGGATCGTGTTTTAGGAATAAGATACATTTCTAACCTTGAGACCAACAAATAATATTATTTTTATACAAATCATTTTGGGCGAGCGTGTTATATTAAGCGTGACTGACTTGTTTATTGTGGTTACAGACTGCTTTAAAATAACACCTGATATATGCAACTAACTGGTGTTTTCGGGTGTAAACTAATGCCAACAACAGAAGAAAATAAAATAGGAATCCTTCTTGCGCAATTTGTGTAATTTTAAATAAAAGAAATAAATAAATATCTTGGGACAATTCCTACTAATTGATCAAGTCCCAAACTAAACAAAGCTTGTTTGCATCTGCATACATGACATTCATGACTCAGGTACAAACATTAATATATGAGAATAGAACTCACAAACTCTAGCTTCGTAGTCAGGGGTCACTAACCACTAGGCTGTCAAGCTGTATGATGGTGACGTATCACATTTCATAATTTTATATCCCTCAGTGTTTTATTTGCCTTATCGTTTCCTTTGCCATAACGCTTCATATGTCATAACGGGTTTTTCGCCGAAGCCGTAAACTTTTCGGGGATAAATTAGCACATGGTTTTCGCTTCACTTCTAAGTATGTTCATTCGATTATTAGGTATAAATAGAGCTAAATTTCGAGACAAATATAGTAAATCATCCTCATAGTGCATTTTGCCGTTTCTTTATCCGGGGTGCATTTCCAGCCCGAGGATTGAACTCGTTGCCTTACGATCACGAGTCTACTCCCCTAGCCGGTAGGGCATCAACGCCCTCCTAGAAAATACATGAATATATTAATTTGGTATCATTATTCTTTCTAATAGGTATACAACAGTATCTTTTCAATTTCGGATGACTGACTCATCCGTGCCACATGGAGGAAGCAATGAAAGTATTTTAATCTGAACATAAGCGAGAAAGGGATCAAGGCGATATCGATGATTTATTAGTTTTATTAAATTGAAGGTCGAATTGCGGATGAGTCAATTTATTGGACGTAATTCATATTTTGACGATTAGAAAACGAAAGGTGGACGTAAATAAATGTGATCATTCGTCTCAGTCCTAATTAAATGCTCTATTAGAAAGTGATGTAGAGCGTTACTAAATAATTATTAATAACTTATGAGCTAAAAGTAAGTTTAAAAAATAACCTAAACTTTAAAATTTGGTTGGATTGGACCTTGATGTATTTATGGATTTCTTATTTTTCTTTATTCTTCATATATTTTTTGAACCGCCGTATGTAATCAATTCTACTCTATGTATAGGATAGAGCGTTGTTATTTTTTTAATGGCTCAATATGAATAAATGTTAATGGCGTTTATTTAAACCTATTTTATGACACTTTTAGTTAATGGTGTGTCTAAAATTCCTATTTCTCACTGGGCCCGCGTTATCCGCGTGGGAATTTATTAACGGCCTTTTTGTGAGAAGAGACTTTTGCTCAGTAGTAGAACGTCACTTCATTCACAGTTCATCCCTTTCTTAATAGTTTTATGACACTAGTTAGACTGAGGGATAGATTTAAGTTGGGCTGTCATGTTACGGCCGTTGTAAATAAGGACACATATTGTACGCTAAATATACATTAATACACAACAAATAACATCTAATTTGTATGATGTTCCTAATAAAAGTTCATTGAATGAATCTTACTTTTACCCTGTTTTTGGTGCTATGGGTACATCACTTAGCAAGTCTTAGACCGTTATTGCCCTGATGACTACAATTTATCTTCTTCTTCTTCCGTGCCTATTTCCCATGTCATTTGGGGTCGGCCCTCCTAATCTTAATACGCCATTCTGGTCGTGTTTGTGTCATCTCAGAGTGTAGCCCCATAGTCTTCTATGTCATAATTACAATTTATTGATTCTCAAAATTTGAAGAACTAGTTTTGACTAGTAGTACTTAGTAGAAGAAAAAAATAATTTTAAATTTTTGTATACGATCAGCACTATGGGTTCAAATAACGCGAATAGAAAACGGTGTAACGCAAGCCCCGCAAAAACGCTCTATACAAAACGTCTACATAAGTAAGTATGACGTCACACCTATCTATGTAGTGTGAAACTAAATAGTTTTTATTATAATAATAAGAGTGTTTATATGGTTACTCCCATAAAAATGTTTTATTTTGTCTGGCCTCTAAGGAGTACTTATACATATGTTTCTATTTATTAAGTTTCGTACCTTTAAATCGCTATAGCCCCTATAATATGTGACAGTATTCGAATTTTTTTGTGCATATTATTTTCAAATAATGACCTACAACAATTACTGTAACGCCACTTGGTTTAAGGTATCATCTACCCAACAGTCCAACTTCTTTTTACCCGACTACGGCAAAGCCAAAAGGAAAGGGTTATGTTTTTCATAAATATGACTGGTGCAGTAATTTGACATATTTTTGCCAATTTCTTTAGTAGCAGAAAGTTGCAATTACGTAACACAAATGTCGTGTCTGTAATTTTTACGAAATAGGACTGGTGCCAGAAACGGGTCACAAAAGTTACGGTTACCATTGAAACTAAATAAATGCTGAGAGTAGTCGAAGTTGTGGGTCCATGCTGGCAATAATAATAATGATTCGTTTATTTATTCAGAAACTGACATCCACATGTAGCCTGTCGTCGCCATTAAAGCATCTATTAAACGTGTTAATCCACCAAATTAACTACAATTAACGTTAGTTCCGTGGGTAACGGTGCAAAGCCCTGGGATTCAGCACAGTAGATGTACATTAAAGTACATTCCAACAATTTGATTCCTGACCCACTGCGGATCTAGTCCACAATACTTCATGATGACTTCCTTGGCAGGCATTGGCATGGCCGATAGGACATTTATATTGTGAAACGGTTCCGTAGCGGGTTTCGTTTTAAATGGTTTGACTGTACATATTATGCAATACCTATCTGCGTTTGGTCCGTCTAAATCTTCAATTCATCGTCATCATCATCATCATCTCATCCGTGTCGGTATTAGCCTCAATGCTTCAATAACTGCGCCCTTGAAAAATGATTAAAAACTACCATCCGTGACCAAAAACTACAGGACTTGAGCTCAGGGGGGTGATTTTCTAAGCGCATCAGCGCCGAGTTCGTCGTTAGGGCAGCGTCCTGTCTTGCTATAGCGCGCTAGCACGAGTGACCAAGACAGAACGATGCCTCGACGTCGAGTCTAATACTCATAGAGACTAACGAGGTTGTGCTTGGGCACCGCTGGCATTGCTGGCACAGCTGGCACTGCCCTAGTCATGGCACTGATCATCATCAACATCGTTATCAACCGGAAAGGATCCACTGTTGGATATAGGCCTCCCGCAAAGAGTTCCACAACGAACAGTCGCTGATCTTCCCCATCTAACCACGATCAGCAATTGTGGCCAAGCCATCAGTCCTTCTTGTGGGAGGCTTTCTAACGCTCCCCTTTCCGGCTGTAGCGACTCGAGAACCTTTATTCCCCAGATTTTATTGATTCTTTTGGAAGCGTAGTCTGCCCATCCCCACTTTAGCGAACAAATCCTATATAGTCCTATATAGTCTATTGTAAATATACGATATATTAGAACATATCACACATTCATCACACTGTCCATTCGTGGATTACAACATCGTTGCGTATTTTAAAAGTTATGGCAAATTAGCGACACAAATTTCAAAACTGAAGAAAAACTTTTTTCGTTTTATAATATACTTATTATTATTATATGTACTTGAGAAACCAGATCGAACTGTAAAAAGTTTTTTTATGAGAGTAATGATTTAAAAGCTGGCAGAATTTAGAAAAATGCGGTTTAGTACTGGCACATTATTACAACATTGACGTCACTTGGGCGTGCTTTTTTGTATGGAGCCTTTTCCCGGGGCTCGTTCCATATTGAAATAAAAAAATCGAAAGAAATGTCGGTTACTTAAAGTGACACAAGTCAGCATACTACGAGTAGCCGTTGACGCTAGTGGAAACCACGATATATGTCTTGATGCGATGAAAACAAACGTTAAAATGTTTTAATCGCAAAAATGTTGCCAAACTCTTGCATTATGTCGATGTCGTTGCTACTAGGCTAGCGTCGACGCCAATGCACCTATGTCAATTTGTCTCAGTATCCCGATTGGTAGTGGTTGACAGCCGACTAATGAGCGAACGGGCCTAAGATGCTTTCTTACTGCGTTTAACGTCCTTTAATCACTGTCAGAGGAAGGGTGTAATAATAATAATAGCCTCTGTCGGTATGACTGTGTATGCATATCACATTGTAGAGTTCTGGAGTCCAAATGTATGGCCTGAATTCAATGTAATTTTTTTAAACTGTTACGTCTATGTACATAAGATAAGTATTAATGATCTAAAAATGTTTTTTTTTTTGGTTAAGAAAATGACGCCGCCGTCTTGGTAAGGGTTGGTACTTGTTTATTTGAAGTGTATTCTAATGATAAGTTAACTGGGTTAATAGATAGTTTATATAGGAATAACAAACATACTTTAGTTAATGTGCAACTAAGTAGGTCCTAAATGCAAAAAGAGTTATAAGGGGGCAAAGTCACGGAAAGTAACTAGCATTTATTCAATAAATGAAGTGGTAGGTACTAACTACGCGTGGCCTTGTTATGGCGCTTAAAATAAAGTGTAATAAGAATTTGGTCTATCTAGCTCTAGACCCAAATTGCCAGCTTCATAAGTATCTAGCATGAAAAAGCTTAACCTAATTCACAAACTGACTTCCGTAAAACAAATTTGGGTATTGGACTATAGATCGTCGCTCATTATAATGGGGTCAAGACGTCTTTGTCGGCAGCTGTCGAACGACACGATACACATCCAAGAATACATCGGTTATAAAGAGACATCGCTGTCGTTCTGAATTTTGATGATGATCCACATAGTATTACGCATTTATAATGTTCTCAGTAATCCCGATATTAATTTGGATTCAAAGGTAATAAATATCACAGACAGATCGATCTCTTTGTAGTTAGATGCGGATAGCAGAAAAAATCAATGCAAAATCACAAGAATATTAATTATTGTAATACGGCAATAATAAGTTAAGCTATATAAGCTACAACTCGTACATTGGTCAATATCGAATCACTAATGCGTATGGCTAGGATCCCACGCATTCTAAATAGATTTAGCTGACCAACTTTGCCGCAACTTCCAGACTTGGCTGTCATCGTGTTGCCGACGTCTGTTTGTTTACACCGGCGTGCATTGTTGTTGACATTCCTAAAGCTTTAACAGCTGAAGGGCGTACCCTCGTTACGATGAGAGGAGTGGCGAGGTCTGCGCCTCCGACGAGTCGGAGCCCCCAGTTGGTGTCTCGGTGCTCCCGGCGTAGGGTCACCACGAAAGTATGCAGCCGCCCCATGATCAAGGGTCCCGATGCACTGGCGCGGACGCGCGCGCTCGTTGCGCGAATTGTGCGGTCTCGACGGCAAGACGCGACGTTGTGCGCGCTAAATTAGCTTACACACCAAACATCCCCCCCGCCCGCCGTTGCATGCAACCCTGCCTTCGCAATCGACCTAGTTTGATTTCAGGAAAACCTAGGGCAATATATCTAGCCGTGAGTGTTCCTATCCCGTTAGAACTATCCCGCAACTATTGGGACTCAAGTAATTGTAATTAGTGGGGTAAATATAGATACAGGAAATCTTTTAATTAATGCCCTACATGAAAATGCCGTTGTTGCGGGCTACTTGTGAACAGTTAACATTTCATTAATATCCCAATAATCGCCTTGACAGAGCACTTGGCAAGCTTGTATTGCTTGTAAGGAATAACGTAAAATTGTAAATTGGGTAAATTAAGTTGTGACAGGGGATTTGTAAATAGTGTACGACGCATATCTCAGGTTGTTGGGTGACAGGTGTGATTTATATACTGAAAACAGATGCTTCAAAAATATTGGTGACTACTCGCTTACCCAGATGGTAGAGATTTTTTGTTTATCGTTGGAGTTTTGTCAGGATTAGTACACATGTTTATCATGATAAAGTTATGAATATCTCTGGTAAGCAGACCCTTGAAGTTCCGTTGCTGATTCCGTTTGTGGTTAATTTCATTTAGGAAACGAACTTTACTAATTTGCCTCGGGGTCCAGTGTGCTGTACGAATTTCGATGAAGTCTTATAGTTGTTGGAAAAAATTGTATTACACATTAACTCGTTCTACTGAACGAAGGCCTCCACATTTAAATTGGTATCAAGCAATCTTTGTTCATCGCAAATTACACTGAGTCAAACTATATGTTGAAAAGTTGATTATCCTACGAATGAATATATTTTTATGGCTAGGCAAAAGATTTTCATTAAATAGAACTATGACCCATATTTTGTCAAATAAAGAACTTTACATGCATAATACATACTTATTACTTACACACATATTAATTTTTTGGTCATATTTCACATAATAATATACCTAAAACGAACTAAAGCTGGTGAAAATATATCTATTAATCATGACCTAAAATGATCGATACAAGTACGCAATGAATTGGCAGCAGGCGGTGCTAAAACCGTCTTTCTTACGCGTTTCCTTATAACAAATCAATGGACGATATTGCCAATGTCTATATAGGCTGTAACAGATATGTTCACTATGTCCTCGAGTACTCAGACGCAAATCTATTATCTTTGGTTAACCAAACACTGTAACAGTTTTTCAAGCATATTCTACCCAAGTGATAAATGCCCGCCGTCTCTCTAGTCTTAATGATGCTATTTATTAGTCGCAAATCGAAATTAACACAAAAAGTTGGTGTTCGGCCAGGATTGAACTCACGACGTCAGTCACACAAGTCGAATAGTTAACGGCTACATCGCTATAGTATAGAAACCGCTTTGAAGCAAATATATCGCAAATGATAATAACGTGCACGACTAAGACTGTAAAGTGGGGTAGTCATAAGCAGTCCTTGCTGCTCTGGTAAACGCAATCACAAGATGCCCGATTCCTGCAAGTTACTTTGTAGAGTTTGAAGTTCATAAATTTCATAATAGTGTTTAGTGCTAGACTGAAGATTTAATTCACTTGATGCCGTTTATAGCTACATGTAGGTAGTAAGTAAGGTAGGTGGCACAGCCACAGCCACACAACTTAGGATCTAGTTCCTCTTATTAAAATCATTACTTGATAGATACGAATTAAGAGATGAAGTTGAATGAATTTTAAGGAAATAAACACTTTGATAGACTGGCAAACAATATATTTGTAAATAATGAATGACTTACCCGTCTCCGCTGGCCAAAGTCCCTGGATTCGTCAGGGTCGGGTCGCCGGTGAGGGACTCGCCAGAAAGGGGGCCTCTGGTACAGCGGCATTTTAGTGGACTCTTCACCAAACACTGTTCCAAAGTGATGACAATGTGTTAGATAAATAAATATTGGCATACATTCTCCGCAGCGAAAGATGCCGTGGGCGGTTGGCAAGGATTCCCAAGCGATAAATCACCTGTTTTGATAAATAATGAAGGCCAAACATGCAGAGGTGGGCCACGTGGGGCTAGTTTTTCTCTCTAGTCTATGGGGCTCTATGGGAAGGAAGTATGAGCGTCTCTCACCAGAGGGCGCGAAGCACCGTCGTGTCTTCCTCAGCGTCGCTCAGTTAGTGCCGGTTTTTATTATCTCGAATTATTCCCAGCATCAAACGGCTATTTTTCGCGGCGAGGATTGCGAGGCGAGGCGTCGGTTCGACGGCTGGTGCCCGGAGTGATTTACAGCAAGCGGACGGGGCCAGTCGCGCTGTTTCTGGGGCAATCCGATATTTGCAACAATCCACACGCTCGGACACGGTTCGCACCCGGTTCGTTGCTCCCGAAATTCCCGTCTGTTTGAGATGTTAGGAAGACGTTTCTAGGATAGCACATTTGAATTTCAGATCTAGTGTAATGAAGTGTGAGATAAAACGTTCTTGTAGTGGCTTATAAAAGGGAATGGTAACTCGTAAATAAATAACATGTCTCTCAGATCAGAGAGCTCTATTTTCCAGAATACTAGACGAAAATTTTACAGTATTTTTTTTCAATATTTTGGGTTCTGTACTTAATGCACTTACTCACTTGGCACGGACGCACTGGTTCGTGTTGATATACATAAGTACTACAATATTATTTGTTTTGCTGGAAATTTCCTTTTTTTTTCAATTGAATTTTTAAAACTTTAATCTGTTATGTAGGATATGACTGTAGATATAAACTCATGGTTCGATACTTATTTTTGGGTCAATAACTAAAGCGATAATTATAGCAAGCATTTAAAAATCAATCCTAGTCCTGGTCAATGGCTGCAATTACTTAAAAGCGTTGTTTCTTATACTAAGATAGAAAAGAATGTAAATCGAAATAATGTTTGTATATTTAACACATTATATGCTTCATTATAATATTATTTAAATATTTATATCCCATTTGTTTAAAACAGGCAATAAACTATCAAGATACATAGATGTGAAAACATGATTCAAATTAACAGCATACACTGATCGCGTGTGGCCAATGGCCAGCATTACAAAACAATTTAAAAGGAGATTCTGGCAACTTTATAATAAACAACACAAACTCCTTTAGACGAACGATATTTGTAAAATCAGAATAAACAAGAAAAGCACTTATTAGTGTAAAAATAAAAATAGTCAAATCATACTCTGTATGTACAATATTATATTAATCTTGATTAGATTTATCACACGTTTTACTTTTTATATATAACGTTGAAAAAATGTCAATAACACTTAATTAACAAAACTATAATTAAATCAATAACCTATAACAAATGAGCAACATTATATGTCATAGTACAATAAGAGGCAGTATAAAATATTACAATGACCAGAATAGAGAGCTAAAAGTTACAACTAAAAAAATAATATATTTAACAATGATTATTCTTTAACATTTGCTATTTTTATTCATATTAAAATTATACAGTGAAAACTGTAAACTTATAATATAATATGCGTGTAAGTGAAATAGTATTTTATGCAACTGCTATATAATGAGAGGCCTTAAAACACGAGTGTGGTTTTATGAAACGAGCGTCAGCGAGTTTCATAATAGGATCACACGAGTGTTTTAAGGCCTAATTATATACAGTTGCATACATTACTTTATCTACACACATATCATAACTGCAAAAAACCGTAACAGCAAAAAACCAACAAACGTATGACAACTAATGGCGGCCATGTATATTAAAAAGGTACTCTGTGATTCGATCTATCCGTCAAGACGAACGTTTTTTTTAAACCATAGACGAACGAATGAAGTCGCTATTTTCATGTCACTCGAGATCAAATGTCGTGCGTTTAAATTAAAAAAACATACTGAGTTGACGTTTCGTATCGATAACTGTTTTAATATCTGTGGATACTAGAATAGAGACCAACTTGAATTTTGACAGCTGTTCCAGATTTAAATTCATAACGTCACGAGCCGTCACGAGATATCGGTAATGTGATGACCAATAAAGAACAGATTTACCTACTACCACAGACAAGAAAATTCTTATAATAACATTGGTTGTAATAATGCTGGTCATTTCGTAGGGTTTTTGAACGCGTTATTTAGCCTTTATGATATGTGTGTAGATAAAAGTAATATTACTATTCCACATAAAATAGGGCCCACTCAACTTTTCTCCGAGAAACAAAAATGCAAAAAGATGTATATTTTGAAAGTAGGGTTTTATAAATTCCTTCTACATGAAATTAATATACTAAAATCCTACTTTCAAAACATGTATTAGTAGAAATCCATATTTATTCTTAATTTAAAATTTTACTTAGAAAACTTAAGTGAGCCCTATTTTGTTTTGAGTAGTTTGTTATGGTACTCGCATAAGAAAGAGAAATTGCATACAATGCTATTGTCACCTACAAATAAGAATAATATTCGTAGTACGCAACGCATAACGCGTATTTTGTATCTTTTGTAACAATATAAATCGTCACATGTTATCATTTGCGGCTCTTCTTCATTTATATGCCAGTATATCTTAACCTTTCCAACGCCAAAGGTGCATAGAAAAGTTGTCATAATGTCAAACGCGAACTTGAACCTTAAGCATATGCACGTAGGTCGCTGTAGTTCGTTAAGGTGAGGTCAAAACCGCTCAGGACATCTTTAGGCATCATTGGCGTTGGAAAGGTTAAGTTTATGGCAAAACATATTATAAGTATAGCAGATTGTATCGTGGTAAAGATCGTACTGTGATCAATACAAAACGATCGAAACGTCGAGATAAAGCAAACACGCTTTTCGAGGCTACCACACACGAGTCGGACCGAAGGCGGGACGAAACGTTTGTGTTGTTTGTATTAGCTAACGCTAAAATTCTAAGTTCGTGTAGGTCAAATTTGCAATACATATAAGCTGTAAATAAACTTGACATTGTTGAATTCAAATTACAGTTAACATGTTTAGTCGGCGATTTGCTTATCACATAATTGTTTTATGACTGCGCCGTTTCGGTATTGCTATTTACTATATGAAATTTAAGAATTTACTTTAAAAGTTGATTATGATACAAAAAACTTATCGCTGTATGCAATATTGGATTTTATTATATATAGACTTAAAATTCACAGACTGTGATTATATTGACGTATATGTCTCATGAGATCTAACAGGTAATTCAAATGGACGCTATATGTAGCATGATTTTCTAGGTCATTCCAGGAGGATTCCAGTAAGGATTTAAGTGGACTACTACGTTCAGAAAGATGACCTACTGGATACACATCTGTCTACTGAAATTACCCAGGAGTTCGTGCCAGACACGGCCATACGGCCAATAAGAATAGTAATTCAATATAATCACATGGGTGATCTTGCTACTACACTACTACCGCACTAGAATCACTTGAGACAGCATATTGATCTCCGTGTTATCCTACTGGAATCAACAAGAAAATTGTGCGAGAAATACCGTCCATTTAAATTACACGGGGGATCTCATACATAAGACACATTCGTTCAATATCATCACCTGGGGAGCCAGTCAGGTGATTTCAGCTGATGTCATGAATTTTCTTATACGAGTTTAAGTTAGTACAACTATACCAACTATACGAGGCCGCGAGGTTGACACTGAAAGCCGTCAAAACAACGACTTTGTGACAAATGACGGTAGACTCATATTCTTCTTAAATTCTTAATCTTCTTTGAATATTTAGCAGTGTTTTATTAAATGCTCTCCTGTGATTGGGGGGCACCTCACCAAACGATGGAGCACATCATCAAACGTCCAGCAGAAAGGGAGACCTTTACGACCTGCTCATCCGTACGGACAACACAGCCCTATAAAGGTCACAGTGAATAATTACTGCTGAACTGATTAAGATGAGGATTCAGATTCCTATACCTCTCATAGTGAAGTCTTTTGTGCACCGACTGTCTGGAATCTGCGATACTCATCTCTAATGTATGATAGATTTGACTTCTTTCACGCCATGACACTTCAATATGGCCAATCCTTACGTTTGTATGGTAACGGTTTATCACTTGCAATGTCAACTTGATGCGGAAGCCTGTGCATCAGTGGCGATTGCGCACTACCAACGTGCAACATACCGTAGGATCTTTTGTAAAGGATTCTTTATTCATTTTTTTTAGAATAAATAGATAATTAAATCGAGATTAATAATACAGTGTGCTAGTGACATCGGTAAGACTACATCGGAATCTCTAAAACTGTTTGTACTAGTCATAATTTGTCCTGGATTTTATGCTGGAATAGTAAACTTTTTAGAAATATTATATCAAAAACCCTAACCTAATGAGTGTTTTACAATGATTTTTTTCTGAACAAAATCTGAAATATTTACTAATCCAACAAAAAAATCCTTTAAGGAAATTGATGATTAGGCCAAACGATAGATTAAGACAAAAGTTATTCAGGATTTCGAATGATACTCGATATATGGAATTAATGGATAAGGAATAGAAGTTCAGTTAAACAATAGCACAGCTAATTGGAAACAAAATGTTCTCTGGTTTGTTCGCCTAAAAAATTGCGACTCAAAAATAAAGCTGATGGTTTATTTTTTTGCGGGGCTTAAGATCTCGTGACCTAGCACTTCCTCATGACTTTTCTTATGATTATCATTTTAGGATCGTCAATAAGAGAGCAAAACTTTTTGGTATTCTTCGCTGACAGAATGTACTCTTTTAAATATAAGAATATTTCATCTATCTAATTTATCAAAATTTGTTAAGCTGCGTCAATAAATAAATCACTTATTAGAAATCTAAAATGGCCGGTTTCGTATCACGGGCGCATTTGATGAGCGAGTGCATGAGCTTAACAAATCCGGTATCCTTTGGTTTTTCAAGACCGCGCAGTAATCTGTTCTTCATGACCGCCACGAATTCTCGGTTGCTAAGTTGTCCGTCCACTGTGGATAGGTAAGAAAAACTGTTTGTAAGGTTATTGTAAATAGTTTTCTTTTGCTGACTTAGTCTGGCCTATGTTGATTAATTAGTTCAAAATTTAAACTACATACGAGATAGTACGTAATAATTGGCATGGGAGTGGTTAAACGTGATTGCCATGTATTTCCGCTAAACTAACTGCGTCGACTTGTTGAAAACGGTTATCTTAAAATTTTCAGCAAGTTCGTGTTATATATACATACGTTGAACTTGTACTTACATGTTCTCATTGATTATTACACAAATAGTGACAACTTATATCCAAACTTCTATTCTAGACAAGTTCCTCAAAGACTGCGTCACACTTCAGAAGCGTGCTGGGTAAGGTGGCGGGGAAAGCTGGCGCGGGGTAGCAACCGAACCTCACGTATAGTCAACCAATTTGATTCATAGGACACTGTAGAACCTTTCACAATGAATGTCATAATGTTCAAGCGATGACACATTGCGACAGCGTTCTACAGTGGGCTATGAATCAAATTGGTTGGGCTGACTGTAGATGCAACACGAACGATAGTTAGGTACCTTTTTTCACTTGGTATCTGTGAAGGTTTTATGTTCCAACAAGGGATCGTTTTGCTAACAACAGTTGAATTTTGATACATTTTCTATGCAACATCTGTCAAAGTTTAACAGCTGCTAGATAAAGCAGCTAATAGTAAATAGGAACGCAGGCTTAATGTGTTACAGTGAAAGTCTGCGTTAAAGGGTGAATTAATTATGTTAACAGAACTTGTCAGTTTTTTGTTCTGTTCAGCGTATCTAGTTTGCCTACATAAAAGTCTTTGCCCATAGGTAACAAAAAATAATTTAAATGAAAAACGTTTACACGACAAGTTTTATTATATATCTGAAGACCACGCAGAAAGAAAGGGATTTTTTTAGATTATATTAGAAAATGCATCTAATGCAATTTCATTGCTAATCATGAATGCCTAAATAATCTGCTTAAAAGTAAATTGTAACTTACACCATTCTGTCCAATATCCGTGTTCTAATGTCTTAAATCGTTAGTTAAGACAAGACTATTGGGTCCAAAACAATTTTAAAAAACCGACGTATCATCGAATTGATAACCGTTAGTATCGCCGTAATATTACATTATTCAGAGTTTATGTAGTACTTACTGTTCTCGTCAAATATGGTGAAGACTACGTTGATGACATGCGGGTCCAAGTCGATATGCGCTACGGTGCGCGCCACGTGACGTAGCGTCGGCTGATCGATCGACGCGCCCGCGATGTGATAGAACGTCAGCGCGGTGTCCACATCATTGATGTTGTTCAAGAGGTGGAAGAAGTTTAGGTAGTCGTCTTTTGTTATACCGACGCCGTGGTCGCGGAAGCTGGAATATCAACAATGCGTGTAGAATCTGAGAAATAGATGATTTTTTGAGTAAAGTGTAAACCAAAACTTACGACTGTACTGTATTGAGTACGTACTGTATAAATTTTAGTGTAGACGTCCGTCTGAGACTCGGATATGTGAGCCAGTATGTGAGTGAGGCATCTTATTTGGGTGAATTTACGAGGAAGATCGTATATAGTTGTTTTTTAAAAACTGAAGTGATATGATTGATATTGTTTTGTAACCGTAGGAGTAGCTTGATGGAAGAAGGATATTTGATTTGACGTTTTATCCATTGAATAAAACCCTAATCTCGGGAAGTAAATTGTTTTTTTTTTTTTAAATACACTTACGCCTTTTTAACACGTTTTAGCATCCTTGCCTTCTTTTTAGCTGGGTATCCAGCATACGCCAACAGAAGTTCGGCGAAGTCTGCTTCGGTGATGCGACCATTTTCATCTGGAAATTTTAAATATTAAAATATAATTGATTGTTCGATATACTTCAAATTAGTTTCTCAGCTTTATCAGTTAGCGATTGCATTTAATCTTGGTATATGGCAGGAAGGACGCACTGAATGCATGCGAACCGGGCCGGAATCAAAATACTTATTCGGCTGTATTGTTTATAAAAAGTACATTTCGCGAGATTTTAAAATGTCCTTCGGGTTTCGTCGGCAAACATCGTATATGCGATGAATTGATATGACCCCCAAGTGAAAGACAACGAAAGCCGAAGTTCTTTTCATACCTGGTTCCTGATGTTCTAATGAACTATCTAGTAGATGCTGTTAATAGACACAATTTTTAATATAACAATATACGTGTTCAGGCGAGTAGTACCTGGTTGTTTCCTCTGGAACTCCAAGGACAATATTTCTTTCTGGAGCTGGTGTTGGAAGTCCAAGAATTTTTCAATTGTCAATTTCTCATTTAGTTTCGGGCCAAAGAAGTACGTCGTCAGAGCAGAGTTGATTCCCTATAAATACAATAGAAATATTTTTTTTATTTTTTTAGTCTTGTTGAGTGTCCCACTGCTGGGCAAAGCCTCAAGTGGAAGTCAAGAGGAGAAATAAAATACTAATTTTTATTCATAACCAATGTAGCGACGGCACGGTTGGTCTATTTCGCCTATTTTAATAGCATTATTTCGTACGGCCTTATTTTATGGGGATCTGCTGCAGATATTGAGTCAGTTTTCATTTTAAAAAAAGGGCAGTTAGAGCAATTTATAACATGGATACTCGAGAGTCATTAAGGGAACTTTTCAAGGAAATAGACATCTTAACCCTACCGTCGCTATATGTTTTTGAAATTATCATGTACGTTAGGAAAAATATATGCAATTTCCCTACCAACGTCGGTAAGCCAAAGGCTACTAGAAATACAGGAAAGCTTAAAGTTCCAACTTACAGACTGGCTAAAACCAATAAGTCGTTCATGGGAAATTGCGTAAGATTTTACAACAAAATTCCAAAAAACATAACTGAACTAAAGGATACAAAATTTAAATCTATTGTCAACAAGACATTAATTTCTCGGGCGTATTATAAAATCAATGACTATATCTTGGACAAGGATGTTTGAAAATGATCCCGATTTGTATTGGCGATCCCTGGCTCCAAAGATTGTACACCTGCTGTGTTAAATTGTAATTTTTTTAAATATTTGAGATGTAACATAACATTGTAATTTTGATTTATTTAAAAAAATTACACCTCGTTGAGTTTCTTGCCGGTATCTTCTCATCAGAGGTTTTTCCGAACCGGTGGTAATTTTTTTGACATTCATAAGTGCTACCTGTAAGCCTAATCTGAATATTTTGACTTTAAGTTTGACATGGCTTGATAGGCCCTGATGGCTACGAAGCTTAGGGCAAATATTTAAATGTTGAATATCATTGTTTGCACTCGAGTCATGAATGTTAAATGTATTGAGCTCGTGCAGATAGTTTTCATTTCTTTGAGCTACTTTTGCGAATGGCTCTAATTGCCCGGTCGAGGTGTCTCCTTCGTACCGTTACCAGAGACTTTACCATCGTGGCTTTACCAACCGGTTCAAAAATAGTTCTAGCTTATGATCTGAGATCGGCACAGACCTTGAAGGTGTTGCCAGTGTTAGCGTGGTCGCGGTGCCGCGAGCCGATGCTGCTCTGCTGCCGGATGAGCGCGGCCACCTTCTCAAACTCCTCACAGTCCACGTCGCCGTCTCCGTTCAAGTCAAACATCCGGAACGCGATTTCGAAGTGACGCCGCGATGCTAAAAATCAAAGAACACATGATATCCTGATCATCTTGGCTCTTTTTCCCATATCTTCATTCTTTTTGGTTTAGATTGGTTTGGCACATTGGAGTGATTGCCATTTCACTTCCTACTCCGAAACCCCTGTGACAGTAGTTTCCCTATATCTATATATTTGTTGCATGAATGTGCAAGTTTCATCACAATGTTTTCCCTTACCGATTAAGCAGCTTAAAGGTTAAAAAAACTAGGGTTTCGTGGCCAGAGTTGCGATTTTGGAATCTCACCGGGTGACTAAGGCTCACTAATATGGCCGTTTTTCATATAAGATTCGGCCCTATTGGTGAACTTTAGTCACCTGGGGTGATATTTTTGAATCTCACCATGTGACTAAAGCTTACGAAAATGGTCAAATTTCTATGAAAAAACCGCCATTTTGGAGAGCTTTAGTCACCCAGTGAGATTCAAAAATCGCACTCCAGTTCTAAAATGATAAAAACGGTTTTTTCAAGCTTTTTAAAGTTTACCTATCAAATTTTTTAACTCAAATACCAAATATAAGTCATCAGTTGCTTTTGGTCTTTGATTCTTAACGGAAAAGTTTCATATTCTACGGCTCGCATGGGACAAAAAATGTGAGATTGCGAGATATTGACAACAACGATGTTAATTTTGACTAAGGCGTTAAAACTTTCGAAATAAATAATTGCCCAGAGATAAAAAAAAAAATACAAATTAAACAAAAAAGTCTCTGTATTTTTTTAGAATAAAAATGCCATGGCGCCGTCCTAAACAAACTTAATTTAATATTAACAACATTTCGTTATTTAAAATAAAACATAAGTAAATAAACCCATCATTTGATGGTGACCCAATGTTGCTTTCATCTCCTAGCCTCGTGAAGCATCTCGAGCGGGCGGGATAATAAAATCATTAAATCCGCTCATGCTCCGTGGCAACCTCTACCCATCTTATGGGATGCTGTGAGAGTTTTCGCTCGCGACAAAGTCGACCCAAACATTACGTTTCAAAAACATGTCTTTGTGATTTATCTATCAATTAACTTTTCGAAACCTTTATCTACTATTTTCTTGTTAAACTCTCCTATTAACTGCGTTACCACATGACCCGGCAAAATGAATGTCTCAGTCAAACGTTTGCGAACGAAGATCAAAACAAAAACTTCTCACTACTTGAGATGTGGTGCGAAAACAGTGACATTTTTATTTTGGGCCTCTCTCTACATGATAGTGATGAAGATGACCATTTTCAAGAGCACAACAAACGCTCCTGTCAAGGATTGGTCTCTGGTACCTGACAACTACACCAAGTGGCTGGTAAATATGATATTCGTATACTCAATTGTTTATGATGAAATTGAGCGAAATTAAATGACAAAATATTTTTACGTTATATTCAGCCAACGGTCTCTGTAATCGGACAGACCTTTCTAAACCAAGTGGTTTTTATTTAATTTTTTACCAATCTATGTAAACAGTTGCAGGCTCCCGTTTTAGGAGACGATGAAATGGAATCGGAACTTAAAATAGACTGGTCGGAGCCCGACAATGCCACAATAATTGAGCTGGAAAACCGAGTAGCTAGGGCTCAGACAGTCTGTCGGGAGCGGGCTATTTCGACACAGGCCATCAACAGGAAAGAGTTTTTCGTCGATCATGCCCATAACCTGGTGTGGTGTAACATTTTCAAAGCGGCCAGCTCTTCATGGTTATACAAATTCAACATTCTAGGTACGTAATACTTGTGTTTTTTCTGTTTCTATTTAACTTTAAATCAAATTAGAGGTCAAAAATTTATTTAAATCTTCTGTTTACAGGTGGATATGACAAGAAATTTTTGGCGCGAAGTAGATACACACCGTTGACATTAGCTCGATTAAAATTCCCACGTCCCAGTGAAGATGAACTAAGGGATGCAGTCAATACTCCAGGAGTAATTTCATTGCTAGTCGTTCGTGAGCCCTTTGTCAGGTTATTATCGGCTTATCGCGACAAACTTGAAAACATCACACCCCCTTACTATCGGAAGCTAGCGAGAGCAATCGTAGCAGAGCACAGAGAGAAAGCAACAAAGATTTTAGGACCAATCAAAAGCTTCGGGCCCACATTTTACGAATTCGTCGCTGATTTGATACAGAGACACAAAGCGCTGGATTTCAAGGTGGCTTTCGACGAACATTGGGCACCATACTATCAGTTTTGCTCGCCGTGTGCTGTTAATTTTAGTGTTATTGCCAAAGTTGAGACTCTCTCAAGGGATTCAGCATATGTGATTTATCAGCTGGGCTTGGGACACGTGCTGGGGCGAGGAGTGCGAGACCGGAGGACTAGGCTACGTACAGTCATGAACAAGTCTCGGGACGGAAAAAACACCTCCGCATTGTTGAGGTATTACTTTAGTCAGCTCGATGAGCAAATGCTAAATGATTTGTTAAAAATATATGGTATAGATTTTGAAATGTTCGGATATGATCCCAAAATTTATAGTCGTTACGTTCGCAAATAAAATCTATGTGCAGTGTTAAAATGTTTATGCATTTATTACAAAATAATAGGATAAACCTTTTTCTTATATGGACTGGACAGGAAGCAAATAGTCGAGTTATCTGGGGCTACGAAATCCAAACGTTTTAGTGGCCTTACAGCCGACGAGGGTTAGTTTATCTCTATGGCGCACATTTTTTCTTATTCGTGATAATAAGATTTAGGTATTATTTAGATAGAGCCACATGGAAGGATAAATTAAACTTCGGCAGTCTTTTTACTATACGCTCTGATCAGGTATAACATTATATACTTTATAATTACATACAATACATTTCATTTTAGAATACATGCAATCATAGTAAATACTAAATTGTATCGTATCTAGTGAGAAACTTACTTGACAACACAGTCAGCAGGAAGATGTAGTCACTAAATGTGATCAGGCCCGATGATCCAAGTTTGTAGAAGATAGAGTCCTCATCCAGATCCAAGTTTAACCGTTGACTGATGCTCTGCGCAATGTTAAACAGGCGTGAATAAATGAAAATATGCATAATATTTGATATGCAAATAAGCTGTATGCTACTACCGCGTTTTGAAAAATAACTACTTAGGTAAATTCTAATTAGCAATTTCTTTGTATGCTCTATTTAGTTAAGTATATTAAATATCATAATATATAAATACATACAATGTTACCCAACGTTTGAGCTGCGTTGATAAGTCATGTAAACTATTAAAAAGCTAAAAATATATTGTTGATCTTGTTCTAATATGGCAACGGGAGAACCAACACGTTTCAAGTAAACTATTTGGTTGGTAAGCAGTCGCCATAAACGGAATGCAGATAATCCTAATGGTGCATAAAGTTAAACCCTTGGTAAGTGATGTGCTCAACTAAATCTTATTTTTGTAACAAAAATTATATGCTTGGTTGAGGTAGTTGTGTGAAAAAACCTTCATAAGATTTCTGACAAGACCATGCCAAAAGAAGACGAACTAATACTTACATAAAACTAAAAAAAAACAGATAGCTAGGAGTTAAGAAATACTATTTTCATTTAAGCACAAACTATACCTACAAAAAAGGGAAAAGAAATAAAATCAAGCAAGTAGAGAGATAGAGCTATAGTGATATATATAATATTGACGCGTCGCTTGCGACAGGTCAATCCGTGCGGGGTGAGCGCCTCGCGCCCCCCTGCTCGCTCTGTGCGGAACGCAAAGGTGCAAGGGTATAAGCGATATTACCGATATGCCCAACATTGTTGCCGTATTGCACCGCACGGCAGACAGAGTGACCAGGGAGGCTTGAGGCGCTATGATAGAGCTAAATTACTGTCTACATTCTACAGGTAAAATGGACGATAAATATATAAATATATACATAAAAAAAATTGTATATAAATAATGCTGGGAGTGAAAAACATAACGCTAAACAATACAATGTCGCAGCCACATCGCTGCCAGGGGCGATTGCACTGACAAGAAAAAGGGGAAAATAACCAATTTAGAAAACAGTGCAAAGTTAAAATATTACAGAATCGAAAGGTGGACAACCAAGAAGAGAAAGGACAGTACCTCATTGATGTTCTGAAAAGATAAGAAAGTGGCGTGAGTGGCAGGGAAGAAGGTGCCAGTGCGAATAAGGGGTAAATGTATAGAAAATAATAAAGTAGCTAAAACTTCAATTATTCGTTTTATAATTATAACTTATAATATAATTCTTTTCAAGCTTCAATTCTTGCCAAGCTATACCAACACGACCGATTTTTACAAAATTTTAAATACTTTGAGTAGGAATGTTAAATGATATTATTTCAATGGCTTAATGGCAATTAGGTATTTTAAAGAAAATTTATATTATTAATCAGTTTTTTTTAAATAGTAGGTATGTTTAGGAAAGTTTTACATAATTAACAGGATTTTCAGAAGTTTGTGCGCAACGTAATTATGTGTGGCTGCTCAAAGTGAATCAAATAGAATTAAGATAATTACAGAATTATGAATAACAAGATACAAAGGGACCTACTTAGGATAGTCGCCATCACATACATCAGAGCGTGTGCCCCAAAATACGTGATCACAACTCTGTTGCCAAGAGCAATAGAGCGTATTCAGATATTATTGAGTAGGTACCTTTCCGTTCCGATATATCAGATGTCGACTGGACAAGATCAAATAAACAATAATACTTCAAAAGAAGACGAAAGACATGAATGAAACAGTCATTCACTGTATCTCATAATCTCATAAATGTAATAAAATCTTCATAACAAACGATTCCTACTGGCTCACCTTGGGATCATATCTCCTGTACTGGTCAAGCCCCAAACCTGTGAATATTAAGTAAAAAAATAGAGAAAAAATAAGCAAATTATGTAAGAATATATTTTAAGAATGTGAGCGCACACGCCTCACATAGAGCAAAAAAAACCTCATGAGGTCTACATTACTGCAAGAGAATAAAGTATTTGGCCAACAATATGACTAGTAAATTATATCTTCTTTAATTTTATCAGTGTTATATAGTCTTTCAAATAATGCCCGAATCTAAACCGCATTTAGGGTCAATGCACACCGAAAGCAGCGTGTGGAGCGGGTGAGCGCAGGTGGCGCGATGCGATTGCAACTGTCCCGCACTTCGTCCGATGTCCTCGTCTCGACTTAAATGCATACGAAACTCGGGAGCGGCTGTAGCTGCGCCTCGCCTCGTTTTATGTGCACTGATTCTTATATATGGAGTAGATTCCATAGTAAAAATACAACCAGGCAACAGAAAACAAAACTTGTTGACTTTGTATAAAACGAACTGTGGCTATCTTGTTACATTTACCATCAGGCTGCTTTACACCAGGCGTCATGGAACGAAGGAAGTCATCAGGTGTCATGAACACCTCGTGCTGGTCGTGGTGCTGAGCCTGCAGGGTGGCGAAGTAGCGGAATACCTTATCGGGCGTGGAATACTGACGCATGCGGTTCTCATACTCGATGATCTATCATGGCAGCGTCCGTGGATACAATAAAGGATCAAATTATGACAGGGCTGAATAGGGTTACCAGTTGCCCTTTATTTTACGGGTTAACTGGTTTTTCATAACTATATAAAAGCCCGTAATATTTTATAACAATGCAGAAAGGTTCATCTTGCAATATACATTTTTGTCATTTTCTTTTATCTCACATGCTACCTATTGTTTCAAACAAAAGATTATAAATGAGTATGTTGCATAGATGTCTTAATACGTTTTTACTTAGTAACTATTAAAATAGCTGATAAGGTATGCAGGTGTATTATGTATGAGTAAGTGTTGCTGTCAACCTAATGTTTAGGTTTTCAATTTGTATTTTATCTTTATATTTTCTTTACATAGTATAAAATAAAGTCCCTATCCATTCCTGTCTGTCCTGATATCTTCGACCGTTTACTCCTTCTAAACCACGCAACGGATTTGGATACGGCTTTCACTGTCACTTGCTCTTATTTACATTGGGCTCTTAATTATAATTGAGCGAAGCCGTTGTGGGTCGCTAGTTTATATATAAAATAATAACTATTCTTAGTACTGCTATTTTCACATTAAACAAAAAAAATAGAGACATTACATTGATACTCTTTTCTTGATTAACTGACAAAGACCTTAATTAAAAATACAGATATCTATTACAGGGCTTATATTGGACGTAATTCTTTCCAGAAAGTCATTGCGCTTTAATATTCATTAATTAATGGCGAGTGTGAACTCTACTTACTGGGCAATAACAATCAACTTTCTTTCATTCAACAAAATTTTAACCTTATCTAAAAGTAGCCATAAAAATCCAAATAAATAAATAAAAGCAAAAAAAAAATACCATCAGGTTGTTTCATGCCAGGTGTGATAGCTCGTAAGAAGTCATCAGGGGTCATGAAAACTTCTGTGCTCTCACTGATAGTCAACTTGACTGTGGCAAAATAACGGAATATTTTGTCAGGTGTAGAGTAAGATCTCATACGATTTTCATATTCAATAATCTGTAGCAAAAAACAGAAAAAAAAAGATAAGTAAAATAAACACACAACTCGTAAGCATTTTGTGAACTAGCTCACCTTTCTATCCCTGAATCCAATTTTTTCTTTTCTATATCTTTTCTTCTTTGTGTCAGCATCGCTGTCGTCAGAATCAGACTCTGATAATTGTTCTGCTGCTGTTATTGAAGGAAATACTTGATAACGAATCCTGTAACAACAATTGTCAATCCAATAAAAACTATAATTTTTAACAGCTTCTATTTATGGTGTCAAAACTAGTAATATATTTTTACATATGAATTAAAATTTGTAAATTATAAACACCAACATAACTGAAAATGAAGCCTACTAGCTGCTGCCCACAGCTTTATCTGATGAATTTGTTTATCGCTATCCTGTTTTTTTCCTTTTGGAATAAAAGTAGGCTATGATAGTTCCTTATATACAAGCATCTTCTTGCCTCATCAAGATTCTCCATTGCTTGCAACTTCTTCTATCCAATAATTCTGCATTTTAGCATTTCCTATACAAAGTTTCATCCTCTATTGCAGTATTGTAGATTTTTGAAAAAAAAAGTAGCTTTTATCTGTCCCTAGATTTTAAACTATCCGTGTATCAAATTTAATCCAAATTGGTTCAAGCATTTAAGCATGAAATCCAGATAGACAGACTTTCGCATTTAAAAGTTTGGACAAATATCCATTGTTTACACCCATAATATACACTGCTTCATTTGGAATTAGCCAAGTCTTTGATACACCCAGTGGCGGATTTGCCCTAGGGCCCAGTAGGCCCGGGCCAAGTGCAGCCAGATATTAGGGGCGGCCGATTGTTGCAAAAAATACACCATTGATAACAAGAAACAAGTCAAAGTAAATAAAATGTTGTGTGCTAAAAACGATCACTACTTCGCTCGCTGGCTAAACGGACGTACGCGGGGAAGCTGAAGGAGCGATGTCCTAAAGGCGCAGCTGGTACCACACGGCCTAGGGCAGCCAAGACTGCAAATCTGCCTCTGGCTACACCCTAACCAATACATTAAACACCCAAGCTCAAGTGAATAAGTATCTAAAATAGCAGTTGCACAAGTAAGGAGAAAATAAACAGAGAGCTGTTTGTAACCTGTTCTAAACGACAAGCCACCCCAAGAAAGCCTGCTTTAGTATGAACATTCACATTACGTTAGCATCAAAACAGGTATACCCTAATGAGCTCTTTGTTCGGCAATACGCTAGTACATTACCTTTGAAGTATATGGTAGTGTGTATGTTTTTTTATTTTTGTTTTATTATAATACTTATTTGACGATTATAATCTTAATTAGTATATGTTGACATCTCTGTAATTTATAAATAATAAATAAATAAAAAACATTTATTTCGGACAGAATCCATAGTGACAAAAATATGCACTTATAAGCTAGGATTAGAATTTTAAAATTTATAAAGCAATGTAATATTATAAAATGAATAGATCTAAATCTAGTATATTCTAAGTTTCCTGAATTTAATTTTTTTTGTCATAATTTGACACAAAATTATTTACCATAGTTTGTAAGAAGAGAATGCAGCAGCACCAAACAGCAGGGAGTAGCATAAAATCTTATAAGAATTTTGACTCAGACGTTCTTTACTATCGTTCTTCTTATTATCACGATTAAAGTTCCTAATAAAATTCGAAGCAGGTAAAGATTTGGCTGTCTCATTAATCAATGTTATTCTACGCAATGCGGCCAGATCTTTTGGCATCTTCAAAAGATATGATGATATGCTGTACATCTTGGAAGAAGTAGACACACATAAAACCTCAAAATTCAGCTAAATATTTTACTTTCTATTTCTGTTTTGCTTAAAAAATATCCTTCAATATGCAAAGAACCATAGACAATCCGTATCAAACATCTGTCAATCTGTCAAGTGTCAATGTCATTTCTTTTTTAATTTAGCGACAGTGTGAGTAGATACGGAGTGGTAAGGTGATATATGGGTGATATTAATATAAAAGAATACTTAGAGCTTAAAGAATATTATTATTGTAAATAATTTTAGTCATATAACCTGTTGATGCTAGCTCTTAATTCTCTTAGATATAAAATGCTATATAATGAATGACAACACAAAGAAAAATTAGGGTATTGGCAGGGTTCGAACCTGCAACATCAGCATTCCGTACCTTGCGTATTCCAGTTTCCGCCACATTACCGCTGCCATACCCTGCGAATTTTTTCAATGTGTTTCGTCTTTACGGTCAATACATTATTGATATTTTTTTCTTTGGGTAAACTACCCTCGGTGTCATCTATGAGAATTTAATCAAGTTATCTCATTCAACTTGGTCATTTATTAATGCCCGTTAGCTGACGAGAGATGACGCCATTTGTTGTTAAATTATTTTAATCGAAATTATTTATTTTTAAATTTTTTCGACTTTTCTTTTTGTATTTTTAACGGGCATTCATAAATTACCAAGTTAAATGAGATAACTTGATTAAGTTTATCATAGATGACACCGAGGGTAGTTTACCCAAAGAAAAAAATATCAATAATGTAATGACCGTAAAGACGAAACACATTGAAAAAATTCGCAGGGTATGGCAGCGGTAATGTGGCGGAAAGTGGAATACGCAAGGCACGGAATGCTGATGTTGTAGGTTCAAACCCTGCCATTACCCTAAGTTTTCTTTGTGTTATCATTCATTATATAGCATTTTAAATTAAATTTGAATGTAAAAAAAATACTAAAAGAAAAAACGAAAAAATTAAAAAATAAATAATTTCGATTACAATAATTCTCTTAGATAATTGGCAAAATAAGAAGGTTTATTAACTGGCAGAGAAGGTTAAACCTTTAATTAACAAAACAACGCCATCTGTAAAAGTAGAAACAAACAATCTTGATCAACCATAGACAAAGTAAAATGCGGCAGCCGCAGAAAGTTACGTAGTTTAGTAGATTATAATATCTGTGGTTGTTCTTTTTAAAATCAAAAAATTACTACGCTTGCTTTGCGAGATCTACTTTCGAATAGTGTCAAAGGTAAATATCGTTCAAGTTAAAGAAAGGAAAAAAACGCAACCACATGTTATGTGTTATTCCTCAAAAGCATATTTTCTAAGTGAATTTGTGTGTTATAATTTCATCGCATACGAGCGAGTTACATAACCTTGAATCACGGGACTTCAGTATTGATCATTTAATTTTGATAAGTTTTCTTTTAAAAAAAATATTTACGTTTTACGGTTTATCAGGTATGTGTGAATTTCTCAACATTTTTGGTTTTTGTTTCATTTTTCATTTTTTTCTTATTTACCACTGTTATTATAATTTGTTTTCTTATTCTTAAATGTATTAATTTATCATTAATCGTGATAAAGGATTTTTTAAAGTACTACTGCGAGTACTACTGAACGTTGCATTTGAGAATTAGAAAGTAACCTTCATTGTATTTATTTATATGTCATGTACCTTTCATACTTCTTTTTTTTATTATTATTTTAACTATTACATATCACATACAGTAAAAAATTACCAAAGGTTGGGGAATGTTTTGCAAATTGGTATGAACTCTCTCTGGTATCAGTTTTTTTTTATTAAATCCGTTGTTAACATAGTGTCTAATATTGTTAGAACTTCATTTTAATTTTGTTAGAGTTTCAAGTTCAATAACAGTCATATCAGTTGCACATGAAGTTTTAAAATAATATTAAAAATATTAATAGGTTTTATTGTAAAATATATAGTGGAACATAAAAGTAATTTGATTATTTTAATCTATTCCGAATGCATCTTTTACTTCATTTAAAACACTTAATTAAGCAAAATGAGATTTGTTAACATACTTTTCCTAATTGTACTACATTTTTTACAAGCTGCAACAACATACTAAATAAAAGTAAATCAATGAGAAGCTGTTTAATTACTATCAATTTTATTTTATGATTTCTTCCATACCCTTGAACTATGATTAGAAATAAATTCACATGTACACTAAAATAGCCGTAGGTGTGCAAAATTTGAATGTGTGCCAAGTTGAAAACAAAATTTGACTTATGTCCATAACTAAGCGACCAACTATTGATAAAAAAGTCGTCAATTGTTAGGATAGAAAAAAATGGTCACTGATTGTGCTGTTCACTCATTACATAAACATTGAGTTGTGTCAGTGTGCCAGTTACTCTGACATTGTGTTCTTCAAGGTGGCCTAAATACTCTTTATTATTACTTTTTCGTCTTAACAAAACCACCTTGACATTATTGTGAGTGAGTGTATAATCATTTAGTATTTCTTCTATTATATTGTCAATGCCTCATGCTTAATTAATTAATATTAATGTGAAGCTAATGCTTCACTATGTATTTTTGTTCCAAGTTGATTGGGACCCACTTTCAGTAGTCTGATTGGCTTGAATGTTGGTTAGGATTGCATAGACCCTATGACAATGGAATACTAATGTACAGACAGCAAAAAAGGCTGTCTCAAATATAATCTGATTTTAGCACAGTCAATCAAACTGAATTCTAGGCTGCTATAGAACCTTGTCACAATGAGTAATCACTAATAAGACATTTACATGCAACATATTAATAACATTTCTTGTGAAATGGTTATACAGACTCATAATTCAGTTTAGTTGACTGAAATATATAACTAATAATATATTAATCATTGATGACGAACTTGAGGATTTGAATTATTCTTGTTGTTTGGGAATAGAAAAAAGCCTTTAAATCACCCTAAAGTATACATCAATAGAAATGACCAAATTAGAGCAATATAAACAGCATTTGTTTTGTATTTTCTGTTCTTTCTTACACTTGCTGCCTAAATTATTTTTAATTAACAAAATATGACTACAGAATAAGTTAGGCAGTAAGTGTAGGAAAGGATGGATTATACAAAATAAATAGTGTTTTCATTGCTCTACATTAGTCATTTCTGTCGATTTATATTATACTGCTAAGTTGTATGATTTTAACACTGTTTTCATTTGTTTGTGTGCAGACCTGACACTTCTTCAGTAAGGAGCCAGGCATACCACAACAACCATGCATCGTGCAAGGGTAGTTTTTAACATTTCCAACAAACTTGGCAACACAGAGAGATTCGCATCATGGCTCCTCAACAAACCACAGGTAATCATTTTACATTCTATTTGTTAGTTTTTTTTAATGAAATAAAGAGGCAAACAAGTTTAAGGGTCACCTGATGGTAACTGATTTCTGCCACCTAGGGGTCATCCAAAAATTACGTCACGCTTATGGAGGGAAGGTCTAGTCAAACGTAACAGTCCGTGTCAAAGAGATAGGAAAAAGCGTAATGAAGGTGTGTGACGTAATTTATGGACAACCCCGTATGGGATCCTGTGAGACGTTATTACGACGAAATTTCTCACTCGCCGTACGAAACGCAGTAGCAAGCTACTACTTTACGCCGCCGGTATTCTGAGAGCGTGTGGTACTACCTCGGTCGAGCCGGCCCATTCGTACTGCAAGCAGCAACTAGCTACAGTGTGACTCTACCAGTACTAAAAATTTTAATATCTTTTTTAACATTCTTGCTTTTAAATTGTATTTTATACGTAGTAGGAGGTATTCCATCGTAGCCCTCTGTGTTGGCAACGCATCTGCTATCCCTTTGGTGTTGCGGGTGTCTATGGGCGGTGATGATCACTTACCATCAAGTGACCCACTTGCTCGTTTGCCTTCCTGTAGTATAAAAAAAATGTGTGTATGATACACTAGTTTCATTTAATGCCAAGAACTTGCATACTTTTCTACAATTTCATGGTACAATTTAAGGACACTCTTATATAAGCAATTAATTAGGCATATTATGAGTCAAGCAATCAGCTCTAGTTGTATAAATACATCCTCAAGGATAAAAAGTAGGTATGGGGAAATACCCAAATAATTTAACATGAGGTATTCCATATTTCTTTTAAAGTTTACACTATTTTAAGGCTGGGCAACACTGGTTGCGTACACGTTGCGTATGCTACACGGCCCGAGTGAGCTGCATACGCATCTGGTGTGGTGCGACCATTAGTTGTGCAGGTTGTTTTTACATATTCCATGACGTACATGTACTTTCAAGGTCTAAAAATAACAATGATCTAATCACGAATTGCCCAATAACTAGACAGTGACAAAGCTTTTGGATATCTTCAGAGATATCTAGTACATATAGAGATATCTAGAAAATATACTGCAGGTAGATAAATTATTTACATCATCCTATCAAATCAAAAAAATCGAATCAGCGTGAAAGATCATGTTATGTAATTTGTTCATATATGCCATTTTTTTATAAAACATTGGAAGGTAGTGAGCGAGTGGGTCACCTGACAGTCAGTGATTACCACCGCCCATAGACACCCGCAACAGCAAGGATATTGCAGATGCGTTGCTAACCCAGAGGGCTAAGATAGAATACCTCTTGTGCCAGTAATTTCACCGGCTGGCTTGCGCTCCGTACCGGAACACAACCTTTCAAGCACTGCTGCTTAGTGGCTGGATTAGTGAGCAAGATGGTGGTCGCAATCCGGGCGGACCTTGCACAAGGTTCTACCACCCGCGAAAAAAAAATTCAATAAGAGACGTCAAAATGGGTTCATTACACGCGACTCGTTTTTCTGTACCTAGTTCTTAATGAGAATTGACACCAAAAAGCATACGGCATTGTTATTTTATTAAATTACACAATAAAAGTAAATTGTATCCAGAGTCCAGTTAAACTCGAAATAAAATTTGCCAGGTCTACATTATGTTAGCCCCCAACCCTATTGGTGCAGCCCGTAATATACGTTTTTTCGAACCAGGGTAGAAAATGGCGCTCCCTCCAGCGTTTGTGATAAAATATTAAAAAACAAACTTAGGTTATGGTTTTGGTATCCCCTGAAACTGCCGCCCGAGGCCAGGTGCCCTGGTTTGCTCCCCACATTCGGGGCTGCATTGATGTGATGCATAATCAGGTTTACATCTCTATTTGTTGGACTTTCATGGTGAACTGTGATATCACTTATAATGTTGCCTGTACTCTACCTCTAAAATTTCAATGTCATGGCCAAACCGGATTGTAACTGAATATTACTTTGTCCATAAATTAAATGTTTTATTGGAGGTGAAACTGCAAAAATGGCGTACCATTCATTGCCGTGTCACAACATGAGATTTGAGTTAGGCCGGGTATTAACCGCGAGCACTCACGCTTAATGTTCAGCTCACTTTCAAGCAGACTGCACTAAATACGTCAAATAGGCAATGTGCCAGTACAAACAATTGTTTCATGTAAACAGACCTTTAAATAGTGCTATAAAATCACAACGTTATCAGCCGAAGTTTTCTGTAACGTTGTAAACGGAAAAACGTTTTCAGGCTATTAATTATACTTAATACCTAGCCACAGAATACGTTATAGTCTTTTATCTACACACATATTATAAGTGCTCAATAACGCGTTCAAAAACCATAGAAAATGACCAGCATTATTACAACCAATGTTATTATAAGAATTTTCTTGTCTGTGGTAGTAGGTAGATCTGTTCTTTATTGGGTAGTATCTCTTAGTGTTTATTGGTGATCACATTACCGATATCTCGTGACGTTATGAATTTAAATTTGGAACAGCTGTCAAAATTCAAGTTGGTCTCTATTCTAGTATCCTCAGATATTAAAACAGTTATCGATACGAAACGTCAACTCAGTATGTTTTTTTAATTTAAACGCACGACATTTGATCTCGAGTGACATGACAATAGGGACTTCATTCGTTTGTCTATGGTTTAAAAAAAACGTTCGTCTTGGCGGATAGATCGAATGGCCGCCATGACTAGTTAGTTGGTTTTTTGCTGTTACGGTTTTTTGCAGTTATGATTTGTGTGTAGATAAAGTAATGTATGCAACTGTATATAATTAGGCCTTAAAACACTCGTGTGATCCTATTATGAAACTCGCTGACGCTCGTTTCATAAAACCACACTCGCGTTTTAAAGCCTCTCATTATATAGCAGTTGCATAAAATACTATTATAACAGCATTTTTCTTTTAATTTCGTTCCGATAGTTGATATCGTTATTAGTAAGTGTATATTGACGGAAAACCACGAATTATCGTTCTCATATATTATGTGTGACCTTGGTCTGGGTCTTGTTATGACTACACGATTTATGTATGTTATTAATTCATAAGCTTTCCCATGTTTCAATCAATGGGAGGTTGGACGAGCCTCCGAGATAGTATTGGTTGATAAGTCCTCTTATCAGAGAGTTGCAAATAAAATAATAACACACAATTGTTTAGACTTTGCTTATCAGTTTTGCTATAGGTATATAACATGATGACACTCCTTAAAACAGAACAAAGTACGTACATTACAAAACTAATAAACATACCTAGTTTTCATTGTTTTCGTTGGTTTGTTTTTAAAGGCTTTTAGTTATTTCCATCGATTTTGACTTGATCCTGGAGTTGATTCTAGTAAAAAAGGAAAAAAAAGAAGTAGCTACACTAAATTATTGCAATGAAATCGATGAAAAACGTTTTTGCGTTTTAACTTCAGCGTTTCTTTCGGTTACCACTAGCCACGTAACACTTTATTGTTTTGCTAATTCAGCGGTCCTGGGACTGTCAGTAGGTATACCGTGTGTGTTTTTGAACTGGGACAGACAGTGTGGTGAAATCCGAAACCAATGGAAATAAATGGAAACTGTTTAAGGATCTATTAGGTAATATTTGTAAAAAAATTGGCGTAAATTCAGAGCGTAAGCTGTATAAAATTTAGTTTTTTTAACGCGGGTCGGATCAGTTTCTTGTAAGGATCATTATACATTGTATTAGAAGAAAAAATCTGAGTAGCAGAAGTTACACATAAATAAAATATTTTCTCATACAATTTGTGAGTAATAATAATATATGCAAACCTCAATCATCCACCGCGTTTATGTAATACAATGAATGCCACGTTCTTGCGTAAGCGAGTTTAATTTATATTTTAATGGAAAACACTTTAGTTATGCTCAAAATCCTTTTATTAGACTGCTATTTACGTGTTGCTTAAGTTATTATAGAAATTAGGTACGTCTGGTTATATGTTGCTCTTTGACGGTTAGCAGTTAATTGCTACAATAATTACCGTGAAGTTTGGTCAAGGATGAACACAGAATACTTTTAACCCGCATTATTGCAAGGTTCTTGTGGGATACGGCGCGAGGAAAAATCGCCTAAATAAGGCGCTGAACTGTGGTGAGGACGACGGGGGGGGGGGGGGGGGAGCAGCGCTGTTCTTGGTTAATTTTGTTCATGTATATAGTAAAGCTCTGATGTATGTAAAGCAACTTTTAACTTGAGCAATGTTGCTGAAAGATTGTATACTCACAAGTATTGTTATCCCTCAGACCGCCGCTGTGACAGTAAACGCCAACAGGCTGAAAAGTTCAACAGCGGCAGAACCCTTCCTCAATGGCTCTAGTTCAGCATATGTCGAGACCATGTACAACTCATGGCTCTCTGACCCCAACTCCGTACATGCCGTAAGTATACTGGATTTGTGTTTTACTGGACAGACTGAGTGTATTCAGAACGGGTCAGGCTCCGCGCGAGGCGAGTATCTTACGTCCCTCTGCCCACTCTGTGTGGGGAGCTGTAAAAGTACGAGTGATATTACCGAACCGCGCCACATTGTAGCGGTATCGCCCTGGAGACAGTGTGGGTAGAAGGGCGGGCGTGAGGTGCTAGTCACAGCCGGCACGTCAACATACTAAGTGTATAAATAGTTTAATCTACGAAGCCGGGCCCCCCAAATGTAGCCAAGAAAAGAAAAGGAATGGAACGCGTCATTGTGCATTGTACAAACTATATTTACCACTATGCTCTTACGTAGACGTGTATGAGTTAAATACGACATGAGTTTTCACTCCGTTCATTTGGTACCAAGACAAAATGTTGGGGTCTACGCTAGTAAAAACGTTCGAATGTATGTATGGACATGTGGATTTGTCATAATGTAGGCGACCGAAACTTCTTGACGTTTGTTTTCGCCACCTTACGTCCAGTGGTCCGTTTCACTAAGCTACAAGTTACAATTTTACAAGTCTAAACCGGCAACATTGGTCAATAATTGTTCTATACGGGTACGAGACGAGTGAAACAACGAATAGCAAAAGACACACTGCTTTAATACAGCAACAAATTACAAGAAGCGTGCCCTCACGCACACATACATAACAATTCCTCCCCTTAGTTACTACTACCATATAATTCTAATAATATTGTTTATAGTTGACTTTAGGACGATTTCGTTTTGATCTCTCATTATTCAAATTATCTGTGTGGTCAACTGTTCCTTCCATTAGAATATCTTCAGCTTCGGCATCTACGAATTCCTCGTCCAGTTGGTGTTCTGTGGGGGTAAATGTAGCTGCTGATGTCTCCGTTTCGGCCTCGGTAAGTGGGTCCTGGGTATTGCACCGTTCGCTTTCCTCCCCGCCCACATTTTGAAGTTCATCATCCGAAAATGATGGTTTACCGTCAAATTTGAACAAATCCGTTAAGTCAACTTCATGGAACACATTTTCAATAGTTCCTTTGTACGGTACTAATTGGTTTTTGTGTTTTTTCAGAATTGCACTATTTTGACAATCTTTTACCATATACACTACCTTGCCAATTTTCTTAATAATTATACCCTTACACCAAGTAAACTTATTGTTGTTTAAAAATTTTTTATATAAAATTTTGTCATTCGTTTCGAATGTTTGATTATTTTTACCACTGTACGAACTACTCTGTGAAGACTGTTTGTTTTTTACGTGATTAGCTAATTCCGTGGGCGAGGGTGACGAACATATTGGATTTAGTAAATCGAGTCGTGTACGCAGTTTTCGACCAAAAGCTAACTGAGCTGGCGAAGAGCCTGTGGTTGAGTGCACTGAATTTCTGTAGTCAAACAGAAATTTTTGCAATTTATTATGGCAATCTTTGACATTGCGACTATTTAGTATACATGACTTAATTCCCTTTTTAATTATTTTGACTGAGCTCTCCGCCTGCCCGTTGCTAGCTGGATGATATGCGGGTGATGTCACGTGACTAATACCGTTTAACAAACAAAAGTCTTTAAATTCTTGTGAAGTGAATGCACTGCCATTGTCACTGCCGATAACTTTCGGTAACCCAAATCTAGCCATGAATTCATACAGCCTTTCGATTACTGCTGATGAACTGGTGCCCCCTTTCATATTATAGACCTCTACCCATTTAGTATGAGCATCTACAAGCACTAAATAAGTGTCACCATTAATGGGCCCCAGAAAATCTAAATGGATCCTAGAAAATGGGTGAGCAGGGTATTTCCACGGCGCTAGGGGCGCTCGCGCCGGCGCGGGGCGTAGTTTAATGCACACGTCACACGAACCAATTAAACGTTCAATTTTTTCGTCAATATTTGGAAACCAAAATTTCGAACGTGCCTCTGCCTTCGTTTTAACTATACCTAAGTGAGAGTTGTGCAATTCTGCTAGCGCGCGCGACCACAACGATGTCGGTATAACCACCTTGTGTCCCCTCATTAAGCACCCTTCCTCAAAAGATAACTGCAATCTGCAATGGAAATATGGCATAATACTGTTATCAAAAATCTTTTTAGGCCATCCATTTAAAACGTATCTCGTAATTTTACTTAAAATCGCATCCTTCTTTGTTTCGTCACGTAACTCCTCTATAGTTATCGGTAGGCACCCATCAATAACAAAGTTGACGTACGACGCGCGATCCTCTGTTAATGAATGGTCCTGCCCCTCCCCGCGGCCCGGCGCCGCGCTGCTCCCACCGTCCGGTGCACATGCACGAGATAGGTAGTCCGCGCTATTCATTGCACTGCGAATGTATTCAATTTTGTAATTATATGCGCTTAAGAAGATCGCATACCTTTGCAGGCGATTTGCGGATACTTCTGGGATACCTTTATACGGGCCGAAAATAGAAATAAGGGGTTTGTGGTCTGTTCGTAAAATAAATGGTTCAGACTTCCCAAACAAATATTGATGGTATCGCTTTACGCCGAAGATGATGGCCGTCGCTTCTTTTTGTATTTGCGAATACCTTTTCTCTGCCGAGTTAAGAGTACGTGATGCAAACGATATTGGTCGCTCACTATTATCGGACTGCACTTGAGACAAAATTGCTCCCAATCCGTGAGGAGAAGCGTCTACCGTTAATATTAATTTTGCCTTTGGGTCGAAATGTGCCAAAACTTGTTCCGAAGCTAGACAATTTTTTATTTTTTTGAATGCATTTTCGTGTTCAGTCGCCCACTGCCATTTAACCCCCTTTTTTAATAAATTGTACATAGGAGAAAGAATAGTGGACGCACCCTGTACAAAATTACGGTAATAATTGACTAAACCTAGGAATGACTGTAATTTATTGACGTTAGTAGGTACGGGCGCCTCCAAAATAGCCTTGACTTTATCTGCCGATTTATGGAGTCCGTGTCTGTCTATAACATAACCTAAATAATCGACTCTGTCTTGGAAAAAGGCACATTTTTCTTTTTGTAACGTTAATCCTGCATTTTCTAATCTTTGTAAAACTGCATGTAACCTATTTAAATGTTCATCTTTATTACATCCAGTAATTAGTATATCGTCGAGTAAGCACAAAACGCCATCCATACCGCTTAGTAAGCTATCAATGGTACGTTGAAATATGGCCGGCGCGCTCGCCAAGCCAAACACTAAACGTGTGTAAACAAATAAGCCGCGATGCGTATTTATGCAGGTCATTTTTTGTGAATCCGAGTTTAGTTCTAATTGTGTATAAGCAGAAGAAAGATCCAATTTTGTAAATTGTTGTCCACCGTGTAGTTTGGCGAACAACTCTTTAATTGTCGGTAATGGATATTGTTCTACGAGCAGCTGCTTATTTATACTAACCGAGTAGTCCGCACAAATACGCATAGTACCGTTATGCTTTAACACGGGCACGATTGGTGACGCGTAGTCTGAGTATTCAATAGGTTTTAAGACTCCTAAATTTACTAATCGGTCGAGTTCCTTATCAACCTTATCTTTTAACGCGAAAGCTATAGGTCGTGCTTTGTAAAAAATCGGTTTTGTGTTTTCTTTCAGTTGCAAATCTACCTTAAATTTATTAAAAAGGCCTAAGTTATCGGAAAAGACAGCAGGATAGCTCAATTGTAATTGTTTTAGTTCGTTCCGACCTTGCATACAATAATGGATAGGCGTCATTTCGAGTTTGAACCGTGAAATAAAATCACGACCTAAAATAGGCGGGCCACCGTTACGAACTATGTAAACATCCATCAGCTGTGTGTGGTCCGAGTATGTTATAGGCAGTTGTAGCACGCCGGTGCATTCAATGTTATCGCCCGTATACGACACGAGTTTTTTCTTAGCTACCGCCACTGGCATATTTGAGAAATATTTGTGAAACATTTTTTCTGAAATAGCCGTGATTGCTGACCCGCTATCGATCTCAAACTTAAGTGACACTCCTAAAATTGTAACCAACTCTGACATTGGTTCACCGTTATTAGAACGAATGTTAAACAACTTACCGTCGTCGCCCTCGCTCACGTCATTTGCCAAAATGCACTTAACACTTTTGCACATTCTTTTTAAATGGCCTTTACCGTGGCATTTTTTACATTTATAATTAGAAAAACGACAGTCTGAAGTCTTGTGATTATAATACCCGCACACCGCACATTTTTCTCGCTCAATATTTTCACTTCTGTTGTTACTCTGCGCGATTTTGAACATCTGTTCATGCGGCCCCTGCGCTGAGGCCGCGACGGCGGTCTCCCGCGCGCAGCGTAGCGCGGTCGCCGTCTCCACCGCTTTCGTTAGAGTGAGCTCCTTAACGTCCTGTGAAAAAAGCTTATCGCGCTCGGGCCCTGGCAGCATTCCCATCAAGAATCTATCTCGCAACACCTCCTCAATGTTAGAGAAGTTGCATTCTGCCGTTAGCCCCCGCAACCTTGCTGCCCATTGGGTGTGTGTTTCGCCTTGTTGTTGGACAGCTGAATAAAATTGAAATCGTTCGCCGAATCCCGAAACTTTCGGAACGAAGTGACTTTCCAACAACTGCAATATATCTTCGTACGGTACTTCTTGTAAATCTTTTGGCAAAGCCAAATCCGCCGCAAGCTTATAAGTACCGTCACTGAGTGTGCTCAATAGAATAGCTCGTCGCTTGACTCCCGTCGCATCTGATGTCCCATTTATGCTGTTTGCCAAGAACCATTGTGATAATCTGGCCTTAAAAGTCTTCCAGGATTGCGAATTGTGGTCAAAAGCAGGCAAAATTCCATATAATGGAGTAGACATTTTTCCTTTTCTTTGCTTGTGGGTAGATCGTCGCCAATGTTCTATACGGGTACGAGACGAGTGAAACAACGAATAGCAAAAGACACACTGCTTTAATACAGCAACAAATTACAAGAAGCGTGCCCTCACGCACACATACATAACAATAATGACCAATGGCAATGGGCATAATGACCAATGTTGCCGGTTTAGACTTGTGAAATTGTAACTTGTAGCTTAGTGAAACGGGCCACAGTCCATATTTGTAGTTGTTTCTACTAAAACAGACACTAATAGAATGTCACTTTGTCTAGGTACCCTTGTTTCATCTTGCCAAATATTTACATACATACATAGAGTCAGTGCCGAATATATCAATTTTCCACTTTACTCCATTGTAATAGGTTGAGAAAGTGTAAACACATCTATGCCCTTGACCTTACCGTACCTATGTGCGTAATATTTTTTAGTCATAATTTTCCTTTTTATTATTAAGGAACAAGGTACAGTCAACTAATTTGATTCATAGGACATTGTAGAACCTTTTCACAACAAATGTTATAATGGCTCAATAAAAGCCGCAACATCCCAGCGATGACACATTGCGACTACGTTCTACAGTGGCCTATGAATCATATTGATTGACTGTACATTGAAAAATATTCATACGTTAGTTATCGTTTTATCTGATCTGCGTTGTGATTTCGTGGGATTCATGTCAACAGGAAAATAATGACGTTTTCCTTCTAATAATGACCACTTCAATGGTATCAAAAACAGATTAGGAAGAGTAAAGTACTGTAAAGTACCGTGCATCCTCTTTTTAGTTAAGTAATAAAATTAGAGAAAGAATAAACCGATCGAATTTAGAATTCGTTTTTTTCGCGTGCGAATAAATACAATCGCCGATAGCGTCAAGTTGGTAATTAACTGGGTAGGGTACCTATAACATTGGTTTTAATTTATTGTGAGGTTTCTTGCCTCGAGTAAAAAGCAACGGTGGCAGTTAGCAATGAATATTCACGCTTCATGGCATGTTTGTGAGTCAGACTGAAGAGGTCAGGAAGTATAATTGTGATCGCATACATTGTCAATTCGTGGGTCGGTTCTAACTCAATCCAGTTAACACTCCCAACTTCTCCGGTCGTCTTTATCATGCATCCCCAGCATGATGACGAAATTGTTGCAACACGATTCCAGCTATGTACACAGATTAAATGTCGCGTCATGTAACTTCGTCGTTGTATACGAGTGTACACTTTGTGTAACCTATACTTAAGGTGATTTCAATGACGTTTTAGCGTTTTGCGCATATTTTCAATTATTAAGTGTGACGTGATTTTTACACTGCTGATAAGCAAACGGGCGTGGCGTCATTGTATAATTAATATAACGCATTATTATTATTTACTTAGTTAATGATAGTGGATCGCAAACTGAATAATAACATAAAATGTTGCAAAAATTACAGATATGTAAATATTTTTAGGTATACCTAAGTGGGGTACCTGCTTTTCAGAAAATCAGTCGCGGATTTCAACTGGAAAATAAAAATAATATTCGTATTAGTATTAACTTTTACAATAAAAAAAAGAAACTATACCTTTAGTCTCAGTTATTCTGTTTATTTGTCCGGTCCCGAACTTCACTATTCCTAGCGGGAAATTTAATGGTCTCCTATAATTTAGATTTCTTTACAATGCTCATTTTGTTGCACTACTGTCAGCAGCTAGTATGGGCTAAGAGACATAATCTATAAGGGTAAGATTTGCACGTATCTTACGTTAATTAGGTGTTAGATTACCTGTAGGAGGCAATTTCTCCGATCACGTTTGAGATTTGCAAGATTTAAAACATATGATATGTTCATTGTAGTCTTGGGACGCATTTTTCCGCAATGCGACTGCCGGTGCCCAACCTGGTGCCGCTTACACCTCTCCGCCGAACCTGGCGCCTTACTCCAAAAACGAGGTGCCGCTCACAGCACTGGTGCCAGCGTCAGGCGGCATGCCATCCATCTCTGCTGGTAAGTCCTCTCACCCTGTACAAGGCATTCACTTCCATCAAGTTTAACTACAAGAAGATTTAATTTTAATAATTCCGTAGGATCTCCGATTAACGAGAAAATTATTGATGACCATCTGGCGGTCCAGGCTATCATCAGAAGTTACCAGGTGAAATATGTTCCATTACCTCTTTATCTATTCACGCATCAGTGTTATTTATGGTTTGCACATTTTGTTTAGATCCACACATCGTTGGTTACCCTGCTACCCGGCTACTGTCTTGTCCATTCCCTTTGCAAATGTGGAAATAATACTAATGTTGATAGAATCGGGTTAGAAAGTCATAAATTTTCCAGAGGTCTATCATTCCAACCAAACACCCTTGCGTACTTTAGGAACCATTATTAGTTATACCGTATTTAAAAAAATTACGATTCAATAAATACAAATGCATGTAATTAATTGGCATTGCGGTTCCAAAACCTTTTTTTTTTATACAAACCGTCCAAATAACATAACACGACTTAGCGAATGAGTAAATTAAATAAAAAATGCCGTTCTGAACGATGGCGTCAGACTAAGATCATAAAGATTGGGTTTGGGTATTTGCCGAAAACGGTCCCTGGGTCGTGGTGTGTTTGGGCTAAAGTGATGACGTGATGGCGGGCGCGTGACAGGCTCGCGGGCACCTGGCGGCCGATGTGGACCCGCTCGGCATCACGACGGCCAACCTGCCCCAACTGGGCATGCGCGCGCCGCGCTCCGAGCTCATCATGAGGAAATATTTCAACTTCGGTACGCAGGAAACAAACGAAAACTCGCTGCCAACACTGACGGAAACAACCACTCGCGAAATACCCCCCTGCCGACGGGCTCCAACCTCCATGTTATATTGTTGATTTATAATGGTTATTTAGATGAGTTAGTGCTTCCGAGATCAGTGTAGATGTGTTTGGTGTTGAATCGCTTGTATGAGTCAAGTTAGCTTAGCCACGTATCGATGTTCATGAGGGTTGAATCCCGTTTACTTAACTTTGTACTTTTATATAGTATGCATTGTTACGAGCTGCTACTTACTGTTAATAATCAAATTGCTGTTCTTAATTTCTTCTTTTCTTAAACTGGTGATTAATAGTATTATCCGAGTGGTTGATTCCAATTCCTGGGTTTGAAACAGTGTTTCTGATTTCGGTAGACTTAGTTGAAATAATAACATTTGGGCTATAAGAAGCCAAACTTAACCAGCATTATAGTTTGTTTACCGAAATCAATTTGACTAAATTTCATGGCAAACGTTATGTACTTAATTTGAATCGTTATGTAGAGTGTTCATTAACTGTTACATTTACGTATACGTTTCTTTATTCACTCAGTACTAAATTAACAACATAATCCATTTTCAACTAAGGTTTTTTTTCTTTTTGACTACTAATTACGTGACTTTAAGACCGACTTAAAACAATAGCTAGTCTCAAAATTTCAAGTTGCTTTGGAATATGGCGTAAATGGCATTAAGTTTTTTTTTACATTATTTTTTAATGTAAGCCTAGCAAAGTTTAGGTATTCATTTAGGTTCTTTAAGTGCTAGATCACAGAAATTGAACAATGAACATTGTTTAGGTAGGTCAGGAGTCAGCCAATAATGTAGGCTATTTTGGTACTCATATATGAATGGATTTCGAGGCCAGCCGACGCGCAATCGTTATAAATACATCAAATTTTTACTGGCAGTGTTTTAACTTTCGAACAACACTTAGGTAATCTACGTGTAGTTAGATCCAAAGGGAATTGCAATTCTGTACTAAAGGGTACTTGTTTCTTAATATCTAGTGGTGCCGTACGGAACCTACGGTCACCATGTTCTAATGTTCGATGTAACTGGGGTTTGATTGTGGTGGTTGCGTGTAATAAGGTTATTTTGTTCCACGCGGGTGTAGTCTCGGGGCCACCTGGTGGCGCATCTAGACCCGCTGGGGATTTCCACCGGGGACCCAGTCTCGAGCGGCGAATGGCATGGGGGCCTGCGAGGCTTCGCTAGCGAAGCGGTCATTAGGCAACACGTGCGATTCGGTATGATAATCAATTTGATACACGACGTATCGCGATTGACGGTTAGCGGGATGTCCACTCTTCACGAAATTTATTTCGACGATTGTTTTATATTATTGTTTGGGTTATGGCACAACTATTTACTTTCATTAAGTATTCCTGCCCGCGCAGAGTCTAAAATTGAGTTTTAAATATAATGTATTTAAATGTATGGGGCTTGATTTTATATTTACTTTAAAATATTGACTAAAAATAAGAACAAGCTACACTCTGATATTTTTTTTGCTTTGATTAATACCGGGAGTTTACATTCTTCTGACTTTCAATACGCGATACATAAACCTAAATTGGTGTAGGGACCTTTGCTTCTTTGGTGGCATTCGCATTTCGGACTCAAAACAATTGATCCATGCGAGCTAACTACAAAATATTCGGACGGTTTGTTCGTTGTTTGAGGCAATTCCACACACTGTAGCGGGAGTAGTTCCTTTACTTACTACGCTTTATTTTTGGTGGCTTTATTTGGTAGATATTAGTAGCTTACGACTACGTCTATTTTTGGTAGTCCAAACGTTTGTTTTGTTGCACTGTAAACTATTTATGTATCTGTGATGCTTGGTATTAAGTTTTATTTAAGTTGAATTATAAAAACAATAAACTATATGCCTTAGATTTATTTTTACTAACGTTTTTATTCTCTTTTGACGAAATAGGTTATTCTATTTAGACATATACTATAATGTTCACATTGTATTCTATGAGACTAGCTTTTTAAAATATACGGTCACTTTATCAATAAAACGTAACATATGAGCTTTTACTAACAAGCTTTCGAAGTAATAATAGTAAAAGAGCTTTTGCTGCACACATGTAAGCTTAGAAATAACATCGACACTCACTAATACGGTCATATTCCTTTACTAGAAAAACACGTAGAATTCACATGGTTTATTTTAACAGCGTTAATAGTATGTACATTATTACAGAGCAAATACATTCCTCGAAACATGTCACATTATTCGCGCTTTTTAGAAGGTATAATATTATGTATTGAAGTATAATAAAAGAGTGAGATTATATTCATAGCATATTGTAAAAGGTGAAGCCCCTGGTTATTATGAATGATAATGAGTGATAAAAACCCAATGTTTACTGCACGTTATCGTTAGCTAATTATGTCTCGTGTATATGTTATTTATTATAGTAACAACGAATAATTGAACGACGTTCCTTTAGCCGCTTAATTAATAACCACATTAACGGTTGATGTAATGATAATATTGTGTATGATTTTTTAGCATCAAATAATGATACCAACCTAATTATAAAGTCAGTTTTCCATTTAGTTACTCTCCAAATTCATGCATCAATATGATATTTGCTTTTCTAAATGTAGAATAAAAAGTTCCCTTGTTTTGAAATATAGATGTAAAGCTGACTGATATTTTATTTCATATTATACTACTACATTTTTTATTTGTATCTTTGATCTTTCTTTAGCTTCTTATCTTCTTGTTTATAAATTTATTTTAGTAACAATCGCACATGCAGTTGTACTTTCGCATACTAAAATAGTATGTTGTGAACTAAAAAACAGATCCGGGGACATCATATAGCGCGCCTCGACCCGTTGGATATATCGAACGCCGAATTGCTCGGTAAAAACCCGAGGGAGGTGATACACAACAGCTACCGGTTCGGTAAGAGACAGAACCCTGCCTCGAGGTAGCATATAGTTATGGCTAGAATAACTTATGAACAGAATTAATACGCAAATCCACTTCGATTCCTAAAATACCAGAATGTTTAAATGCTGGATACCAGAAACACCCTAAATTTTCCAGTTTCCCACCAAAAAAGGATTCTGTTGTGTAGGCGACCAAGCAATTGCTTTACACTCTTCGATCGTCTTACAAAGGGATTAAATAGTTCCGGTAAGGTCCGAAAGTAGTAAGGCAATTACTTGGTTGTCTGTACTGCAGTTAGCAGAAGATTTATCTATGGCAAGATTCTGTATTTGATTTCTTCTTAAAAGCCAGATGATTTCATAAACATGTGATATGAATAAAAACGCAATAAGAATGATGTTCAGGAATCTATTATTATAATTTTGGTATTAAGGAAACGAGGAGCAAATCAACTGCCGTGCAAAATGTAGTTTAGATTTTATTACATTGCGTTTGTGTTTTGTTTTGATTTAATTTCTGTTCGTAATTTATTTTGTTGGGTGCCATAACTATTGTCTGTAAACCGAATGTTCGCACCAGGTCCTCGGCTCGCACGCTCCGTGTTCTCATCTGTCGCATATTTCTATTGTATCATTCATTGATATTGCATGCTCTTGGATGGCGTTATAAGATGCTAATATTGTAATATTTTGCATGTTACACCTACTTATAATTATGCTCCCTAAGTTACTAAGTCTTCTGTAACCAAATATCTTCTGTTGAATACTCAGCTTGTTAAATCGTTTTTATTATATATAAATTTAATATGTCATGGCGTTATCATTTTGCTGATAGTAAAATAATAATAGTAATGCAATATAATATTTCGAAAAAAATGTTTTGATTTGCCAAAGCAAACGCAAATCGTGATTGATGGGAGAGAAAAATTTAGAACATCTGACATTGATAAGAAAGTAAATGCGTAGTATAAACGATACGTGGGTGTGGGTTTCTCATCTTAACTTTGGACATTGTTCAAGGATGCACCACATTGTAATGATAAAAATAAGTTGCTTTTATAAGATAATATTAAGACTTTGTAGTTTTTGCGATGTAAAATTAATTATTCTAATGGTTTAACCTAATTTGGCCAATGATCAACTATTCATAAAAAAATTTGGAAATGTATTAATCTGTTTACGTATACAATTGCAATTATGGTGTGTACTGATTTAAGTATAGTAACGCTATTTATTCATGTGTCCATTTTAATGATGCGATTTAGTCCGAGAGCTCCTAAATATTCCGTTCGGTTTTAAACGAATGCTTTGATTGTCGCCGGACATATGCAATGAACTATCATGCTGTACGGCTTTGCATATACGGACTTAAAGCTATTTAAATTAATCAAAAGACATGAAAAGTTAAACTTTCATGCAGAAAAACCTTTAGTTTGATTTATTGCTCGAGTTAACGTAATGCCTTAGCGTCATAAAGACAATAATATGAACTGAACCAGAAGGGTTTTTAGGAGCTACAGGACTGTAAAATATTATTAATATTGGTCTATCGAAAACAGGCCTAAGCCACCAACTTTCAAGCGCGGATTCAGCTGGTTCATTCAATTGTTTTGGTTATTTTTAGTATTGTACTTTTTCCTATATCGGCATTGGTCGCTATACTCCGCACGTGGGTTTGTCCATCAATGCACGAATAAATATTGTGTGGTTTATGTGTTCAGCCAATATCGGGTTGACCCTGAGGTTGATATAGCTCTAATGTGATGTTATGACGTCAATAGGACCTGCTAGTAAAGGGATATGATATTTATTTCTCACAATTTGCTTCAAAACATTGCTTATCTTCTTTCTACAGCTAGTTTTGCTCCGAGATATATCCGCCTTGTGCTGTTACAACTGCTCAGTCGATATTGTTACCTTAAGGGGCCAACAATTGTGAATTTACTTATCTATTGTTATTGCTATCCGGCAATGAGCTTAAGACATCGATGCGATGTCGATTGCGCAGATGTAATATTCTGATTGTGTTTAACAGCCATAGTCACGTTTACGGCATTGGTAATATTTCAGCGATAAATCATACGGCTATGGGCATTTCGTACTTAGCAGCAACCCTGATGTTCCCTCTCTTATAAGCACTTGTTTCTGTAGATGAAGCTGATATGGACCGGGTTTTCAAGCTACCCTCGACTACTTTTATTGGAGAAAAGGAAAAAGCGCTTCCCCTGAGGTAATCATGTAATTTTTTAAATGGGTATATTACAATCATGTCTTATTTCGAGTTGAGAATTTATACATCAAGTTTTCAAAAGAAAACTCTAAATTTCTGATTACAAGTATTGTTATTCATGTTTATAGGTTTGTCGCTAACTTTTCCTTATCGACGTGGGTGTGTAACTGGTTACTGCTATGACTGAAGCGGTTACAACCCAACCGTTTCAGAAAAAGTGTGCATACATTTAAATGGAACGATTGCTTAACGTCTTGAAACTCACGGATTATCAATACTCAGATAAGATCTGTTTTGTTTCTGAAAATGTTATTGTTCTAGAACTGATAAATCATATGTAGATAGATACAACATGAAACGAAAAAAAAAACAATGAAACACAAAAAAAAAGAAAAGCTTAATTGTGAGACGAGGATAAAAACATTCTTGCCACTTATATATTTGAATCCGTTTCCGAGCCAATAAGAAACATTCACAGAATATCATCTATTTAACTGTTGGATTTAACGTATCACAACTTTTATTAATTCTGATCCACTGTAAAAACCTCTTCGCAATTAACGCTTAGACTTTTCATCTTAATAAAAATGTCTCAGCGATGCTATTGGACAGGGTTCTACAGTGGCTCTAAATTCAAATAAGTCCACCGTATATTCCCGCGTTGTAAACGCTTAGTGAACCTAGACTGACTACCCTGGTTTCGTAGGGAAATTCTGTACCGACTCGAGCAGGCTTACTGCAACAACATCGGCATCGAGTTCATGTTCATCAATTCGCTGGAGCAGTGCAACTGGATCCGGCAGCGCATGGAGCCGCCCGGCGTCACCAACATGAGCCCCGAGCAGAAGAGACTGATCCTCGCTCGCCTCACCAGATCCACAGGGTGAGATGTTTTCTAACCCTAAGCAAAACAAAAAAACTGTCCTCACTCGTACTCTTACACTCAGCGATCACAGCCTCTGCCATAGATTTGGTAGAAAGGCGCCCTTGGACTACTTATGACTGACAAAAATTTGCCAAGAAAAATTTACATCAACTTATATCTAGAACATTTAAAACTCACGTTGGCGATAACTAATGCGTGAAAGGTTTCTTTAAGTGTTTTGTTCTACTTTAACTGCACGTTTACAAACTAGCGCCCTGGAAAGATAAAAACCAATGTTTATTTACCTTTACATTTATATTAAAGTATAACGTTTTAATGCTTTGTTATTTCACCTAGATTCGAGAACTTCCTCGCGAAGAAGTGGTCTTCAGAGAAACGCTTCGGCCTCGAGGGCTGCGAGATTTTGATTCCGGCCATGAAGCAGGTCATTGACGTTTCCACCAAACTTGGTGTCGAATCTATTATCATGGGAATGCCCCATAGAGGTGAGTGTGTTTGGGATGTAGTACTGTAAGTATATCTGTAAAGAGGGAATTATTGCAAATATATTTATGCAAATAGGGTTCTTTTGTTGAGCGCTTAACGTAACGGGCGTGTTCATAATTTTACTTAAATGGTTGTGCGTTGATGATCTTTGTACCAACTGCATAATATACTTAGAGCATTTGCGTAAGTGACTTTCCAACACAATTATGCATATATACATGCATACATTTATGTCGATGATACTGTATATTTTCCATTGTTTGCGTTGCCCTTGTATTGTTCCAGTTTTATCTCATTTATTGGCGACACATATTACCGATAAGTAATCACTTATGAACAATACATGCATCGATAAATTTTCAGTTTTCTTTCACTTGTGTGCATTTTGCATCCATTTTTGGTAAGGGATAAATAGCAGCCTAATACATTTCCACCTTCCAACTATCACCTTGCAAAATTTTTGTACTTTAACCTCTTAACTGTTTCTTATTATGGCTATTAGAATTCATGGAGTAATTGGGGGTAGTAAGAATGAAGGGTTCCTTTTTATATTGTGTGTCAATAAACAATATAAATTGGCATAGCAACACTTGCTTTCTCTTATCTGGTATTGTTATTGTCATACAGGTCGTCTCAACGTTTTGGCCAACGTATGCCGCAAGCCTCTTCATCAGCTCTTCACACAGTTCGCCGGACTTGAAGCCGAAGATGATGTAAGTTTAAATGATATTCATCTTTTGACCTTTTTAACATCATAGACGGATATATCCATCACTATAGGCTCAACGCCAATGACGGATATATCCATCAACGCGTACAATATAAAAGTGACTTTCGTGCACTCGCATAAGGTGCAACTTCGTTGCTGCAACAAGAGGCTTGACATGTGAGTGACGACTTTTGTATTGTATCGCGTCGTAAAAAAGGTCAAAAGTATAGTACCTAGCAAAAGATACCGACCATCTTGGAGATTCTTAGGGAAGGTCTATACAATAGATCTCTTTCGGTTTATATTATGAAGATGAAAGCAGAATAGTGGGGTAATTTTTGACTTTCGTATACTCGACGCAAGTCAGTCGTGCGCCAATCAATGCCGTCTAAAATATACTCTTGCCTATTTGATTGGCACTCAGCTTGCGAATGTCGAGCGCAAGTAAGTCAAAAATCAACCCGCAGGTCTCGTTTATTACGGCGATACGGCTGTCACGCGGCACAGCCGAGGCGTGGCGGAAAGTCCAACCTCATGTAGGAAACATCGATGATATCAAAGAATCGGTCGAAATTGATAACATTGAAAAAAAATAAGTACAGGTTATAGTTCTACGGCGCTGGACTTCGTGCCAACGTGACCTGACCTCTTAAAATAAAACACGCTTATGATTGCGGAATAAATAATATTTATAGTTAAATGTCCTACACCGATAGCGGATGTATAAATTAAAGCGATGCATAGTCACCATCAACAAGGTGCTTATAGTAACGAATAATTTCGCTATTTATTCCAATGCTCAATGGGAGACCTCCCAAAACAGAGAGTCCTTTGTAACCTTTAGAGCCTTAGAATCTCGCCACTCACCGTACGAAACGTAGCACTAGCTTATTTCTTCACGCCGGTATTTTGTGAGAGTCTGGTACTACCTCGGACGAGCCAGCCCATTCATACTGCAACCAGCTACAGCAACTGCTGGCTCTGCCACATTAATTTCGGTTTATTTGGTGTAAGTGTCGGCTACTAATGTCTGTATATTTGTTCGCAGGGCTCCGGTGACGTGAAGTACCACTTGGGCACGTACATCGAGCGTCTGAACCGTGTGACCAACAAGAACATCCGGCTGGCGGTGTGCGCCAACCCATCGCATCTCGAGGCCGTCGATCCCGTCGTGCAGGGCAAGACGCGCGCCGAGCAGTTCTACCGCGGCGACAACGAGGGCAAGAAGGTAACGATCGCTGCAGTGTAAAAGTCGTTACGTTGCAATATGACATCTGCGACTGACGACTGTTACAGCTTGTTGCTTTAAATTGTGTATATATGCCAAATTTTTACTTTTTAATGCCGATGACCACTAAAGTTAATGCCAACAACGCAACCGACCCATAAAAGAAAACTGATTGCACAGTCTCATAGAGTCATACATGGATTTGCTTAACCCTTTACCAGGCCCCCAACGAACTACAAATTTCGCCAAAAAATCAAATAGAGACGAGAGATGCTTGTAAAAAATGGAACATCAATTAGTAGCAATACAATCGAATTTGTATCATAAGTTGAAGTTGAATTTGAAATACATAAATGTGGACAGATATATTCCCTCAGCCTGGTTAAGGGTTGATTGAACTTTCTGGGTTGCACCCATAGAGATAGGACTGGTCAGAAAAAAGAGGAGATTCTAGATGCGGTGTGCGGCTGCCCGCGGTTATCGCTTGTATGATTCTATGATCTGTAAAATCACACACCGTGGGGAATTGTTTCAGTTGTCAAACAAAGCCATGGGTTAGCTCGCTTTTAATCAGTTAAATCTCTGTCTAGACATCTCTAGGATCTTATCTTCGTTTTAGCACTTCACTAAAGTGCGGGCGAGGGGTTATCACAATAATAATGTATTTCCTAGACAAGATAAAGTGATATGCCGTTAATTAAAGGTCAACGGCTCTTGAAGTACTTTGGAGAGTTTCCTTTCCATCTATTGGAGTCCAAAGGGTGCGGTGATAAATTAATGTCAAACCACTGATTTAAACAAACAAAATAGTATAATGTAATTTTTAGACTTAGGATTGCCTGTTCACTGGTATAGCTCAAAGCCTTTGAGGCTTACCATCGATATATATACTCGTATAGACAAAACGAATTCGGTGACGTTTCCTATTCCCACAAAAACCGCAATTTTCAGGAAAATTTCATTGTTGTGCAATCGGAGTAGGATGCTAAACTTTGCATTTCTTTTGGCGGAATTATACTTTCAGAAGTCTTCTACCAGCCAGATAATTTTCTATGTGCATTAATCTTGATGCTGATGACTTCCTGTTGTATCTCACCAAGGATTTAACCTTTTCAACGCCACGTCAAATGCAAAAATCGGCATTCAAATGCCAAGATGTTTATAAGATGGAACGCAGTTGAACCTCAAGGGACCGCACGTAGGTTACCCATTGACGTTTAACCTATCTATAAGGGACTCCGCTAACTTGCGCGTGTTCACGGAGCGGGTGCACGCCTATCGAAAAATAGTATGAGAGCCTCCGCTAACCCGCGCGACTTAGCGCTAAAGAGGTTAATCCTAGTTGCAAGACTTCTTTGCGTAGCCGTGTTGCGCTGTGGCTACATAGTTCCTAACCTCGCCCGCGGTATCGCCCCCAGGTGATGTCGATCCTGCTGCACGGCGACGCCGCGTTCGCGGGGCAGGGCGTGGTGTTCGAGACGATGCATCTGTCCGACCTGCCCGCCTACACCACGCACGGCACCATCCACATCGTCGCCAACAACCAGATCGGCTTCACCACCGACCCGCGCCACTCGCGCTCCTCGGCCTACTGCACGGGTATGTTGACGACCGGATAGTCTAGTGCTTGGCTGCGCCGCCGCTGGCTGTACGCAGTCAGTCGACGACTGTACTGACATCGGACGAAGCGAGCCCCCCGCCCGTGGTGTTTCGTGACCCAGGGTTCGATTCCCACTAGGGGCTAACGTTTTTATTATAAATATGAGTGTGTGGTGTTGTTCTCGGGTTTCAGTGTGTATTTATCTATGCAGATGTTTTTTACTCGTTGACCAGTGCCCTTTGTACAGGCTATGCTTAATTAAGGGCCTAGGTCAATTGGCGTTAATTGTCCCAAGATATTTATTTATTACACTTATCTACAATGATTTTTTTCCGGACCGTTAATTAGCTTTCATGTAGACGTATGGCATCCTGATTCTGAAAATAAAAATCGTTTTCATCTATCAGCTTTAGTTTTGGAGATATGACATGTATGTAATGTATAGAAAAATACAAAAATACAAAAAATTCATACGGAAAATAAAAGCTGATAGATAGAAACGGCTGGTAGATTTAAATTCACTGTGTCAAAAGATAAAAAAAAAGTGAAAAAAACTTCAGGAAAATTTTAAAAATTAAAATTTTGTAACCATGTGTTATGGAAAAAAAGTTACAGAAGTCATATGGCAGTCTCTTCAGGGTTAGAGCCTGACCTGCCAAATCTGATTTCATATCAAATCTGAGTGATAACATTATGTTTTCGTAGACGTGGCCCGCGTGGTGAACGCGCCGATCTTCCACGTGAACGGCGACAACCCCGAGGCGGTGATGCACGTGTGCAACGTGGCGGCGGAGTGGCGCGCCACCTTCCACAAGGACGTCGTCATCGACATCGTGAGCTACCGCCGCAACGGCCACAACGAGGTCGACGAGCCCATGTTCACGCAGCCGCTCATGTACCAGAAGATCAGGAACACCAAGCCAGGTATGCACGACCTACACGAAGAGTGCCATTATAGAGCTAGATAATCTCAAAGTGGGCGATAACGCGCGAGAGTTGGAAGCCTGCTGGGTAGTTAGGAGGCCTAGAGAAATAAAAGTGGCTCATTAAAAAAGTTGATTGTTTGGCGTTCTGAATCCTCAATCTTACATTTCTATCGATTCTGTGGTGCAAGTAAGCACGAACGAAGTTACGGGCAGAAAAGTGGTAAAACAAACAATTTTTTTTTAATCTACCTGTTTCAGTATTGGACAAATACGCCGAACAGTTGATAGCCGAGGGCGTGGTGACAGCCGACGAGGTGAAGGACGTGCGCGACAAGTACGTCAAGATCTGCGAGGACGCGTACAGCCAGGCCAAGCAGGAGACGCACATCAAGTACAAGGACTGGCTGGACTCGCCCTGGTCCGGCTTCTTCGAGGGCAAGGACCCCTTGAAGGTGAGAAACCAAAAACAAAATTTAAGAGAAAAAGTGGTGAGAAAGCCAAAAACGATCTCAATAACATTGTATTAACCAAAAGAGAGTGTCGTAAATTTGTGAAGTCTCACTAACTCCAACATGGCGGCTGCTTAAACCAAGAACTTTTCAGGTATCACCGACCGGTGTAGTAGAGGAAACCCTCGTGCACATTGGCAAGCGTTTCTCCGCGCCGCCGCCCAACGCGGCCGAGTTCGAGATCCACAAGGGTCTGCTTCGCATCCTGAAGGCTCGTCTGGAGATGGTCGAGAACCGCACGGTCGACTGGGCGCTCGCCGAGGCCATGGCGTTCGGCTCGCTGCTCAAAGAGGGCATCCATGTCAGGCTGTCCGGAGAGGATGTCGAGAGAGGGACGTTCTCGCATAGGTAATATTAAATTTTTGTGTCTATGCTACTTTAGTTGAATCGCCTTTACCGTCAGTTCAGCATTGACAATAAAAAAGAAACTAAAAAATAGAAGCTATCCCTGAAACAATATTTGTTTTTTTTTTAACTCGTTTACGTAGTGTGTACGAAGTACAGATAGTTATTGGTATTTACGCCTTTGCATCACAAAGGACCTTTTCAAGTGTTAGCCGACAAGGTGACGTGGCCAGTTCTCGCCGGAAAATATCGAGAGGAGTTGGCACTAGTAAACTCGTTTTGTGACGGGGGATTGAAACGTGAAAGGGTTGTACTAAAGCTGTGTTATCATTGAACAGGCATCACGTGCTGCACCATCAAAAGGTGGACAAGGCGACGTACTGCGCGCTCGCGCACCTCTACCCCGACCAGGCGCCCTACACTGTCTGCAACAGCTCACTCTCCGAATATGGTGAGTCACATTTATTATCTTAACAAAAATTTTGTGATATCGGTTTCATATTAAATGCTACATATGTCAGACCGACGATAAACCAGTTACCTTTAAAGTTTTTATCTTTATCTGTATGTTGTTTTGAGCGACTTAAAACCGTTTCACAGAGGTTGTTAATAACGATGGCGTCTTATGGGCATTTACGTCTGTAGAAGATCAGTCTAACCAAACATAAGTCACATTTGAATTGAATTAAATATTTCTTTAAACATTAATCTTCTATTTTTGTAACTAGCACTACTAACCGCTCAGTCATTGGACTTTTACAGTGGCGAATCTCCGTCTAATTAGTGTACGTTGTCATATTTGTCCGCAGGCGTGCTCGGTTTCGAAGTGGGCTACTCGGTGACGAATCCCAACGCGCTCGTGCTGTGGGAGGCGCAGTTCGGGGACTTCAACAACGTTGCGCAGTGCATCATCGACCAGTTCATCTCCAGCGGACAGGCCAAGTGGGTGCGCCAGTCCGGCATCGTGCTGCTGCAGCCGCACGGCATGGAGGGCATGGTCAGTCCGTCAACCGTCTACGCTTATTTTACAGAAAGTGAAGTAGTAGTTTATCTAGTCTACGAAGACAAACCCACCCTTCTCTTTTTATTACTTTATACTTTTGAAGGAGCGGAGCGCGTCGTCGTAGATTGAACTACCTATCTACCTACACTATACTGTATGCATTCCACTGAGAGCCTTCTTACTGACCATGGGATTGATAAGGCATTACTAAAAACTTTGATGTTGTAGAGTAGCGGTCGGCAACCTTTTGGCAGGCAAAGGCCACATAGTGGCAAAATGGCGGACCGCACTTGTTCATAATTTTGATATTTATTATTATTAATTATTATTTATTTAGGTGTATTTAAGTATTTTATTTACTAACTATGCCTCAGGTTGCCGACCGCTGTTGTTGAGCGTCGCCTCTGTAACACGACATGACGACTACTGAACTGTAGATACAATAAAAAAAGTTCTGTCTCTTAGGCTCGAATTTGTAAAATAAGTGTAAAATTGCATTGCGTTGTGTATAGGGTCCTGAACATTCATCAGCCCGCCTCGAGCGATTCCTGCAAATGAGCTCTGACGATCCCGACTACATGCCACCGGAGAGCAACGATTACGAAGGTTAGTCGGTTACACTTAAAATATTATCGGATTTCTGGTTCTATTACGTGAAGAAATTCCGAGCATAGCTTAGCACCTCAAATAACACTGACTTTGCGCAAAAGGTCCATTATGAGGGACCATTAGCCATCATTGGCAACGCACAATAATTAAATACCTTGGTGGTTGTTGCCGATACATTAATCGGGTTACGATTAACAGTGCGTCAGCTGCACGACTGCAACTGGATCGTGGCGAACTGCTCGACGCCCGCGTCGCTGTTCCACATCCTACGGCGACAGATCGCACTGCCGTTCCGCAAGCCGCTCATCATCATGACGCCCAAGTCGCTGCTGCGTCACCCCGAGTGCAAGAGCTCCTTCGATGACATGAAGGAGGGCACCAGCTTCAGAAGGTAACTCATCGCAGCTATTGCCAGTAGACCGAATCAGTAGTACCGATGGCTCGGTCGTTCATTGGTGTCACAATCGTCGGCAATGCGACGAAGTCCGCCTATTTGTTTGGCAAGTGTCTAAATTCCACCAGTCAAAATGGTGCGTTTATTGCATTGTGTCGCTTCTATGTCGTCTAATCAACAATAATATACCTAAAACAATTTACAAGAATACAAAAAAAAAACAATGATTATGTTAGTCAAACACTAAAATATGTCAATTTTAGTATCTGTCATACAAATAACTGTGAAGGAGCAGCGGTTAAATAATGTCAATTTTTTTTTATATCATAGTCACGAATATGTATTATTTTAGCCCTTATAATTGGAACGAGGAACTCTTACTCGAGTCCGAATTGTTTCAGATTGACTTGACTTTTTTTTTCTTTTTTTACTTAGAGTGATCCCGGAAGAGGGTCCAGCGTCCGAGAACCCCGCCAACGTGAAAAAGGTCGCCTTCTGCACGGGCCGCGTCTACTACGACATGATCAAAGAGCGCCGCGAAAGGGGACTCGAAAAGGACATCGCTATCGTCAGGTAATCCTCCCATGCATTCGGAAACGTCGGATACAATTCTTTTTTTCGAAGTCACCAGAAATAATCAATCACCTTCTATTAAGCCATGTTTGAGTTTACATTATGCAAATAGCTAAAAAGAAGCCTTAGGGTTCTACTAACCATAGTGTTAAATTCTGACTCAAAAAGTAAGTGTTTATTTTCTATTTTTCTTCAACACACTTGTTATGACTGTCTGTTTCTTGTTTGTAGCTTCATTGGGCTTCTTTAATACTGGTACTGCACAAAAAGAGGTTGCAAATTGCCACTAAGCTAGTCACGGCAACTCGTGTAATATCTGATATCCCAATGACCCAAATTGAGATCATAAATTGCGTTACAGTAAATTCCGCGTCTAGCAGTCCTAGTTCTCCTCTGGCTTCACTAGCATATTTGACTCCAAGATTTTATACTCTTTTGCCCGCCGATTCAAATTTAGATCAGAATCACTTACCGATTAACCACTCGGTTGAGTTCATGACAACATTGGCATCGTCGAATACATACATACCTCCATATGGAGTTCAATAATGACAAAGAAACTTTATCACAGGCTGGAGCAGATCTCGCCGTTCCCATATGACCTGATCAAGGCGGAGGCGGCCAAGTACAGCAACGCGCAGCTGGTGTGGAGCCAGGAGGAACACAAGAACATGGGCTCGTGGAGCTACATCGAGCCACGCTTCCGCACGCTGCTGCAGAACCAGAGGAGCATCAGGTACACACTCGCACACATTTCTAAAAGGCTGTAGGTCCCATTTTTACTATCACTACTTCCTACCAGTAAGAATACTTAAGAATAATTTCCTTACTATTCCGAACGAGACTGAATATCTTCTTTTTCTTTCTCACCGGCCTGCGAACCAAAACCAGTGTAGTTTTCCCTCACAATTTCTACCCACTATTTTTATATGGTGTGTACAATTGTGTGTTTAGTTTATGAACAGACCTCGGAACTCATGAGGTAGAATCCAATACAATGCAGTGAGTGCGTATATCGACAAACTCAATAATTGATACATTTTTCCTAAACAACCCTATATCAAAAGATGAAGTAATATATTGACGATTAACCCTTTTTCAGGCCCCATCAATATAGATCAATATAGATAGGTAACAAAAAAATGAAAACAGATGCAATTTCATTGCGTTTTGGCCACTTATTATAAGGCAAGTAAAATGTCAAAAAAGTACATTCCAATTTGTATCATAACGTGAGGAAAACACGGTTGAAATTTTAAAATAAATGACTATGGTCGATAAAGCGCCTCTGCCTGAAAAAGGGTTAAAGCAGTTTCTATCTCAAGTGCACGTACGTTGTTAATCACTTCTATAATGGATAATCCTCATTGTAAGTATGCGATTAATAGTAGTAATGTTGAGAATTAGGCTTATTAGTAGGAATATCGGGGGAAAGAATCTCGCATTCTTACATTGGTAAGAATTCGTGGTAGCAATAGTGGGAATAAAGCGGTTTACAGCATTTTCCGATGACGCAGTTAAGCCGCGTGACTGTAGCGTGTTTACATCCTGTGGCTGTAGCGCTGTCTAGGGGCGTTGCTGTTGTCGACTCTGAGTGACTGTGATGTCCTGTATATTTTTTTAAAGTTATACTATTTGCCTGTACGGCCAACCAGCCTAAATTTTAGGACACTGTAGAACTTTGCGGCAATAGTAATAGCAGTTTATTTTGACAATTGAAGAAGAAGTATGAAAACATGTCTTGCAGGTTGTTTAAAAAGCAGTTTTACGAGAAACTGTGAACTTTAGGACTTATACGCTTGTTCTATATTTTATAAGAGTTCATATGTGCCGTTGTAAAACCAATTGTTAAATTTGCATGTTTTGGAAATTGGGTTTGTTGAAGCATGTCATTCATCTTCATCATTCGATAACTTGCCACTAGAACACTCAGACTCACTCAGTATTTAGTAACTCTTTAAAAACCATCTCAGAGGGAATCGAATCATATGGTCATATATTTATTGATAAGTACCATTTGCCCACGACCTTGTCCGCGTAGATTTTTGATTATATACAAACTTCCACTCCCTTTTAACCCCCTTAATGGAAACACTCATTATTTCTTAGCAAAAGCATAAATATAAATTTTCTTATCTTAAACTTGAGATTTGATGGGTTTCCCATACATTTCTTCATCCCCTATTTCGCCCCTTTCAAGTTTTATGACAAATGGTATGTCCTCTCCAAGGTCCGAATTTATGTATATACCAAAATTCGTAAAAAATAATTCAATGGTTTAAACGTAACAGACGGACAAACCGACTTACTTTCGCGTTAATAATATTAATTCGGATGTTTTTTAACGGGGTATTAAATGAAAACTACATTATTTGTGTGTATCGTGCATGTACTAACGTCCATGCCATAACCTAATTGGCTGTTGATTGCAGGGCAAAGTCCCAAGTGCAGGGGGGTAGCTGGTTTAGCCAACTTTTCGGGCGCGCAGAGGCCGCGCCACAAACTGTCGATACGGACGTGGAGTCGGTTCCACGCACCATTAGGTGAGACACCGACAGACATGCTAGACAACCAATCTAATTTGCAACCTGCTAGAAGGGGCTTGCTCCTTTTTAATCACACTGCATGCATTCCTCAATCACGCATCATCTCTTTGTTTGCAATTCCACGTTTCCATCAGTTGTTACATCAGTTCATGCTTCGTCTCCGTTAACTTCAATTGAAAAACCGACTGCACAGTTGAAGGGGTCAGATGTGAACATGGCTCTATGGTCAACTATTACTCGTTTTTTTCAAGATGAGAAATGTTGTAAGCAACGTTGGCAAGTTTTTTTTGTGCAAAAGTGCTGATTTAAAAAAAAGAGCTACTGACAAAGATATTACAAATAAATCACGTTATTTTTGTCTAATATATTTGAAAAAGGCCATTTATGTATTTATTGTACTACTATGTGTCTCATCTTAAAAAAAAACAATGAGGTGCTGAATTTTTTGAGGCCCTTCGGTACATGGGGTCCACTGTACCAAATTGTCCACTAAAGGGCAAATTGCCTTGAGATAGAAGCGGCGGGGCGCTACCTAACTGGGGTTTTTGTATGCACAATACGGGGATCGCGGGATTCGTTATACTAGAAATACCGATATTGAAAGCCCTGCGCCGAATACAATTTGAGAATTACTAGTGAGTTAATCAGAATGAATCTTGGGTGCATTGGTTTACTAAGCCCAAAGGTCCACATGATGCAGTGGAGCCTGTGTTTTCAAAGGTTTTGAGCGCTCGCTTCCACTATTCATCTAATTCTTCTGCTAATGCCTATGTTGTAACTCTTTGTTCAATAACTAGACATGTCTAAAGTTGGATTTAATTACTTTTCCAGGGTTCCATAACGAATTTCGAAAAACAGAACCCTTATACCGTCAGTTTGTTGGTGGTCTGTCTGTTAACACTATTTTTCTTAGAAACGATTTAATGTATAGTAAATCGTATGGAATTAAAATCCAAAAATTGCTATAATTTTAAAATCTATTTATAGACTGCCTACTAGAATAATCCGTTGGACACTGGGTTTTATAGTTCTAGAGAAAAAAAAAAACTGTTGAAAACTATGTTTGTGTTTGCGGTCGGAACAAAAAACTTGCTTGTAAGAGAAATTATGAGTTATGATGCTATATAATCATGTTTTTTTGGTAAATACATAACATAAATAATGTGTTTTAGTTCGGAACTCATTTCGCGTGAGTTCGACTCGTTCTTGATCGTTGTTTTGATCAACACATCTTGTTATTGCATTGATTCTTTCGTCTATGCTTGGTTTTTGTGTCCCATACGAGTATAAAAACAACTTATTCCTTGACTTTTTATCACGTGTTTTTTTAAAATATGCTGTTTCGCCGCTGCGTATATTGCTACGTTTTACAGATGCGATATTGCTTTCCACGACCCCAAAGCGAAAATATCTGGACAACCCCTGTATCGCTTTTGACGATTTGTGTTCAGGTATTTTTGAGCCTCTTGTCAGCTCCGGTGTTTGATGAGGACTATACGAAAAACGAATTTTTGCCATTTTTGTATGGATAGTACGCTGCATAGGTGCAAGCGTTTTCATATCGCGTACAACAAATAATTCGTTTTCCATTTTGTGTTGTGTTATAATGTTGGTTTTGTAAACCTCCCTCGAAATGTATTAGACGAACAAAAAAAAGAACCTGCAAGCCATATAATAATTCAAACTAAATAACTTTCATGATTTGAAGTAAAATTGCCAAGAACGATCCTCCTACGCTTAGACCGCCTACGTTGTGCCATGTGTGAGTTTTTCTTCAATCAATGATCAACTTGTTTACGGAATACTTCTGGATGTTATTTGTCAAGCTATTTTTATATGCATTTCTATTTTCCTATCGTAAAAGGCTGATATGTACTTACAATATAGAATATTTTTTAGATGGAGTACAATTTTTTTATATGTACATTCAGTATGCTTGATAGAACGTATTAAAGTAAATATTTATTTATTTTGAAGGTTTGAAACTTAGACTTGACTTGTTCTATGCACATATATTTGGATGAAATACATAGAACAGCTCTTTCAAACCAACTGTTTTTCGTCTTATATAGTCACTTCACGTTACGTTTAGGAGAGAACAGATTCTGTTAAAATGCTAGTGTTGACTGTCGCGGCTCAGGATACAATATTAGTTACTCTCCTAATTCAAATTTCTATTAACTCTGTATTGATGTTTATTGGGTCCCCTAGGCCCCGCCCCTTATTCATAAAAAAATATAATATTTTTAAGCTAACAAGTGTTTTGTCCCTTTCATTTGAGGGTAAACGTCACAATAACAGATAAACACATAAAACACATTTAACTTACAAACGTTTACGCAGCGTTTATGAATAAGGGGGTTATTGGCTGACGTGGCTTGTCATGTTAGTTAAAAGTAGTTTGTATTTGTTTGGAAAATTGTTCATTGATGAATCACTGAAGACATTTAGCAGACTCTATCACTTCGTCTAAGTTTTATTTATAATTTTTTTAATGCAACTCTCAACTTTTCGGCATACTCATAAATCTAACCTAAAGAACCTACGTAACAGGTGCATCAGATATCCTATTTTTGTTAAAAGCTAACTTTCGGTAAAATCTAAATTCGGCGAAGTAACCCTTTCTGGCAAATGTTATTCATCGATAAGGTAGGATATCGAGTAAAAGTGGTGAGAGTCAAGTGAGCCGTGTGTTGTTGCAGCTACAACGGCCGCGCCACGGCCGCCTCGCCCGCCACCGGCTCCAAGGCGGCCCACAACAAGGAGCTCAAGAGCCTTCTCAACGAGTTCTGCGAAATATAAATGATTCATCTCATCATCAAACTCTTCATCTTTGGCACGACCACGAGCGTACCGAGATATCGGCCAAATCCAACCGATCGCCATACATTTATTTTACAGAATCTGAATAATAATTCTATTCTACACTGTATTAATAGGCTTTATCTCGAAACGAAATTTATTTTCGACTGCGTTTTTTGTCTTTTCTATCGTTACTCGTCAGTATTTTGCTGTAATTCTCTTCACGATTAGGTAGGATAGTTAGATAAATTCTAATTTATTTATTTAATGTAGCATAATACGTGACTTGTAGTTTCTACATTATTTATTTTTATAATTAAAGCAATACACTTTAGTATCACGTAGTCTCCACTTTGTTAAGCTAAATTTGAGATACATTGTCCAATGTAGACATTCATTATTTTACTGTCGCTATTTGTTTTTGTACATAAAAATATTAAACGATTTATTTTTTGTATGGTTTTACATAACTGTTCAGTGATTTTTTTTGCTAACGAGTTTAAAGTTAATACGTTCCTTATGCTAGTCCGAAACGTAAATTGTTCGTGATCGGTTTACAATTATTGTTAGGGAGCACTCGTGTAACGATATTATCTTTGAGATATTATACTAGGTAGTATTAAACCAATGAACAGTACCCGAGCACTAGTTCCGAGGATATTGCACTGTAGAAAGTATTAGTGGATGTAATAAGTTAGCGCCACTGAGGTCGTTATATTTTGCACCCGGCCGCGCCGCTGTATATAGGCGAGTCATCATAGTTACCGCCGCTCTCGGCTCATGTAAGGAGAAACACCAACGTCCCTCGCTTTGTATAAACCAACGCGTAATGTTATCGTCGTCGTATCTAATAAATCGAGTGTTATGTCGTTACCTAATCTCTGCGTAGAATTATATAATTACTTTTAACTCCAACGTTTCACTGATGTCAAGGAATGTTGATGACGCTACGTGTAGAATAGCCCTCGGACACACTTTTCAGTGAAATTTGTGGTAATACATTAAATACTGGCTTATATAATTATTAGCGTTTTAGAAGCACCGTTATTGTTAATTTGATCATTTTGATGTTCCCATTGTATTTGAAAATGATGCTCAGGACGGATGGCGAAATGAATGGTAAATTGATTAAAGGACTGAATGCAAGGATTGTGGATGGACAAGCCTGAGCCAATTTATTGCTATGTTAGTTTGAACAAGTTACTTTACAAATAAATATATATATATTAAATAATATCACTGTTCTTCTTTATCCTCATGTGATATTTTCTTAGCATGAGTAAGCGCGGACATTACACTTACGTTATAATGGATTTCGTATTACAAGGCCTAGTCAATATTTGCGTTGAGTTACGTTCATGCCTACAATAGACCTATCCCTATCCCTACTTTGCTTTATTATAATAACATTTCAAGTTTCCGCGCTTATGGTGCTTGTGATTAACCTTCAGACATGCTATGACAAAATTAATTACGGACAGTTCGTTACGCATCTAATAAATAAGGTTCGTCGAGATCGCTACCACCATCTTGCTCGCTAATTCTGCCGCTAAGCTGCAGTACTTGAATTGTTGTGTCCGGCGTGGAGAGCAAGACAGCCGGTGCAATTACTGGCGCGAGAGGTATTCTGCAATCTCCTTGGTGTTGCAGGTGTTTATGGGCGGCAGTGATCACTTATCATCAGGTGACACACTTGCTCGTTTGCCTTCTATGTTGTTTAAAAAAATATTTAGTAAGGAACTTATATTTTCAACAGAGGCAATTGATTTCGTATCATATAAATGCTGCTAAGGTTGTTTGTTTCTAAAAAATTTTAGAACGTTAAATTAAAAAAAGGCAATAACTAGAACACTTCTTAAATCGAATCATTTTAATGTTAATTTTTCAGAGATAACCTGGCTGGAATTTGTTCGCCAAAATGGAGCTCACTCGACGTGATTTTCGCGTTATTGTTTACTATGAGTTTTAAAGGGTTTAAAGCCACAAGTTTTGAAACTTTTGGCGAGCTATAGTTTTCCAATGGTCGACTCATTATTCTGCAAAACGGGACACATTGCTACTATAGTGTGAGAGGATCAAGGGACAGTTAACTCCGAATGGTATGTAATGTTAATGTAAAGAGTTGTCAGCTTGGTGTAACAACTGTAACAAGTCTAGAATCCGGCACCTCTTTCAATACGACAACGCCGCTTTGCACACTTCAACCAGAACACTCAACTATTTTCATTAAAAAACGTGTCTATCCTGCCTCAGTCGCCATATTGCCCTGATCTAGAACCTTATGCTTTTTACCTATTTCCAACACTTAAAGAAAAATTAAAGGGCAAGCGGTTTGAAAGCAAAGACGATGACTTGACAGCTTATAAGTTTGAGATATCTGAGGAGTCAAAAGAAAGTGGTCATCGGTATTTTCTAAGTGGTTGGATGGAAAAGTGTATACATTCATGGTGAAAAAAACGATAATTCCTTGTAATAAAGATCAAATTTAAGCCTCAAACTATTAGCCCTAGAAAGCGATTTTTTTTCATTATTACAATGACTACAAAGTTAGGAAATGGGTACATTTTTGTAAAAAAAAATGAAGATTTAAGACTTTGTCATAATATATACTGCAGGCGCAATGCCGTGATTTATAGGCGGGGCGCGAAGTCATGTTTCTGGGCATTATGCCGCTCACCACAAATCGCAATGCTCACGCGCACAACATGTGCGGCATAAGAACGCGGGTTACAAAGACACGTCTGGTTGCGCCTGCGCCCGCAGTTGTGGCAAAGACTTTCCCGAGATGTCAAGTGGGGGTGATATTCGGTATTACCTGACCACGCATAACTTTTTATTTTGTTCGTCATAGTTTCTTTGAGAAATACTATTTAACAACCTTATTTTGCTACCGGTATTTTTTTGTCTTTGTTTTCTACTTGCGACGGCTATGGAATCCTAAATGAAGATGGTATTTCTCAGTTTTTATATCTAATTTCTTATGAATAATGGCACATTGGAACTTTTATGACTGGCCGTGAAAGGGTTAATTTAAAAAATATATTCTGAGGTAAGGTTACTGTTACGTAGCTGTAAGGCAGTAACCATCCGTAAATGGCCATTATTATAGCAAACAATCAAAATCTCTCGTACTTGAACGTATGTATTATTCCAACCAACACTGGTGGTTCTTATCTAATAGGTACTCGTACTTAAACTGTGTTTTTGTGGTCTGTAGAGTCTGTACATTGTACAGCGTAGGCGTACCTATTGGCTATTACCGAGCGTCCGATGTAGGACGCCCCATCTAATGAAGATCGCAATAGATCCCAGCGCCCTTGACGGACAGCGTTCCCGCAATCTTGGAGCACTTTCAAGAATCTTATCTTACGCTAGTCTCATTTCAGCTCACAAAGCGGCCACGGGGCTCTATTTATAAAACGCTTGGCTAGCGCAGACCGCACGAAAAGGTGCGAAGATTAAAGATCGTATCAGCCCCGAGTGCGTTTTACACGTCATGCGAGCGATACTTCAAAGACGCGCACTTGTTTGCTGAATTGCTGTGTATTGTGCGCGTTTCTTTTATAAGTTTTTTTTCAAGCGTAAGGACTTTGTTAAATCTGACGCGGAAAGCCTTAAGTCTCGCAACTCTTAAGTTTGGTGTAGGCATACGGTATACTTTAACTACCTACCTAAATATTAAACCATAGGATTTTAGACACAATATTCTGAATTTTCAACTAGTGCACGTTAAGATTTTAGTGCGCATACGTAGATAGCACTTTAAATTTGGCAAAATCAAAGACTACTTATATAATATTTCAGTGGCCCTAACATGACTGGCCAAGGTTAGTTTATCTCTATCTGCGTCCCTTTCTTATGACACTAGTTAGACAGAGACACAGGGAGGGGTTAAACTTAACCTGGGCTGTCATGTTAGGGCCGCTGGTGAGGGCAAGTTGAGGCAAACGCCTACTTGTGTTGCGAGTCGTCATTATATCAAGTACTTACTCTCTTTTATTCGTAAAACAAATAAGAGTACACAACACGTAACAATTGTTAGAAAATCATAAATTAATTCGGTACGAAAGCTGTCAGTCATTGATGTAGTCTCTTTTCAACAACTGTTTACTTATTAAACTTGACATTAAGCCTAGGTATTCTTGGAAACTGTCTACTGCCCTGTAAGTAGTATAATAGTCGTTTTCCGCAAAGAGATTTCGTTCCAAACTAAAATGTCATCCGTGAAGACTACAATCCACAGAAGTATCAGACCACTTTGTTGTTCCTCCCGGGGCTTAGTCCTTTGTTTTCTAGCTCCTTTAATACTTTGTAGTGGCGGGACAATCTGTCTGTGCGTCTAACTGCCTGCGATGAATGGCTCGAAATGAGTTCTTATTTTCCTCGTGGGTATGTGTGCCTGTGTATGTTAAACGAAATGTAATAAGATGTTTTGTTCATACGTGAAAAAGGGAAGTTTATAATCTTACGTTCGGTTTTTCAAAAGCCATACCTAACGTAAACGAAATCAAAATCAAAATCAAAATCAAAAATAATTTATTTGTTAAACATAGGTATGCATGTTAATACTAAGGTGTTACAGTAATGGATTCGTATCACTATGTCTTGCCATAAGGCATACAAATAGCTACAGATTTACATGCAGCATGCATTAGGTACAGGTACACAAACGATGAGCAAATTGTTTCGATTATTTCATAAAGTAAAATCCTAAAAAGAGTCCGTCAGATATTCCTGGACAGAATAATAAGCTTTCGCGGTCAGAAAATCACAGAGTACTACTTTGAATTGTGTAATGTCCACCAGTTGAAGTATTCTTTTTGGCAATTTGTTGTAGATCTTTGGCGCCATGCCATATATGCTTTTACTGAGAAGCGCCGTTTTACATAGTCTATGGTTAATTTTGTCGTGGTGGCGATGGCTATTTAACTTAGTATATTTATCAATATTTATATATATGAAGTGTCAATATATGTAAAACAAATATATTGACACTTCATATATATAAAGACACGACTATGTTTAATTTGGGTAGACTTTTACTATGCCTTTGTATAGCACATACTCGTAGAAGAGTGCGTGGCTTTTTTTTCGGTCTCGGCTTGACACTCTCATGTATCTAAAACGCAATGTATGAACATTTAATCTTTAGAAGTCTTGAGCACAATTTATTATTACATAATTCGAGACTATCTCGACTTGGTACAAGTGTGAATTAAAAGATGATTTTCATAGGTATAATATTAATTGGGTATTATATCCTTGTTTTAATACCTTGTTTTAATTTCGCATATTCGTGAAAAATGTCGATTAAAATATGCTAGACCTGCCATGATAAAGTTCAAAATGATTGAAAACTTGATAAAAGACAGATGAGTGTCGGGCGGACTTTTTGAAAGTTTCGGTCACTTTGTGTCTCCACATAACAATATGTATAACAAACAAAATAATGTACCTACTATTTGAAATTAATATTTTTTGATTAGCTTTCATAAATTGTTCACTTAAAACCTCAGTAGATACAACCTATAGACTAGTTTTTAGAAAATAAACTCGAAGCATTGTTGTGCGTAATCAATATCAAGAGCCGCGGGATTTTTATTATTACCTACTCTACATGTGGTTGAATCCGTGTACAATGGCCGGCTGTGGCTATGCTCGCTTATAAAAAGACCTGCCAGGCCTTTGTGCAGGCATTCAGGCGTAATGTGCCCTTATATTATGGAGAAAATGCAAAGTGAACCAACTGCACGCATTAGTTTAAGTAGAATACATGTTAGATATTTTTATTAAAAAAATAGTGTTCGTTTTTTTTCCTGCAAAAAAACCATGATCCGAATTTAAAATAATGTAAACAGATTAGAACAAAGTCTTTAATGATTTGTGGCCTAAAGCTCTACGTTTTCGTTTATAAAGCCTGTTACCTTTAATTAGAGATACCTACCGCCAGAAAAAGAAGGAGTGGCCTTATCAAAGTAACGACCTTCGAATTTCTCGCCCTAAATTAGGTAATTAAAGACTTGACCTCTTTGTAAACAGACTTATAATTTTAGGAACACCAAATCAGAGGAAAAAAAACAAGGTCTTACGCGTTTTCAAGAACAAAAAGTAAACGAGTCTTGGTCGGCAACAGCATGTTAATGCTCGATAATGCAAGCTACAGAAACAAAAGTCCATTTTGCTAACACACCATAGGCTTATTTAAAAGTCTGTAAAATGAAATTTCCGATCAATCAGTAAATTAGTAAAACTCTGACCTTACATAGATCTAGGTAGCGTTAAGACAGTACCTAAGTTATCTTAATAAAAAAACGGTGTTTTTATCAGTCTTTTTTACTATGTGTTCCAGGTTTAACTACTTAGAACAGATTTGAAATTTGGCAAAGACGAAGCCTGATAGATAATCTAACAGGGATGACAGCATATAGGAAGATATTGCTATCCTTGGCTTGGTACATGCATTAAGGGTTAAACTTATTTGTCGACAGCAAATCGGCTGGTGAAATCCGGGTAGGTATAATAAATATATTTTAGTTTATTTATTTGCTGTGTCGGACTGACGGCGTACAAAGAACCCTTTCAGTTAGGCGCCATCACACGTCCACTGGCAGCTGTTGCGGTCGCGTAAAAGAAGCAAATTGTCCTCTTTGCGCTCTGAATGAGGCAAAGGACCGAATGCCAAACAGCCAATCCTGCGGCCCTTATGAGCCCAAACACTCGCGGCGCGAAATTTTCGTGGAGGTAAACAAGATTTCCTACTCGTTAGACTTTTTCAACACTTTTATCAACGCTGGAATGCGGAAGGCATATTTTTGGAAAGGTTCTTGTTACCCTTACTTCTTTTGAAGTGGCTGCCGTGAATAAGAAAAAGTATGTTATGCAGAGGTTAACATTAGGTAATTAATACTATTTTACAAGCTTTAATTTTACTACACCGACGCGTTAGTAGGGTCAGTCGACTAAACTGAATTCCGGGTCATTGGGTAGAACCTTGTCGCACGAAGAAGATACCTAACCAGTCTATTTATATCCTACATTATTTCAGAAATCATACGAAAGTTAGTAAGTAGGTGCCTATTAAATGTAGTATTATAGGAGTACTTTAAGTGTATATCGATTGATATGCATCGATTATAGCCTTGATGCTCTTTGCCGGGAAATGTATGATAGTTTCATGAATCTGCAACCGGCGTCCACTGATGAAAGTTTTTTTTTTACAATTCGTGCTGTAGATTTAACGATTCCTGTTGCCTATTCTTTGACCACATTTTATAAATATCGTTTAGTTTAAGCACGACAGGTACACCCTTTTTGACACTCTGACATGATATGGATACGGAGTGGACCCCGCGGAGGCTTGTGCTGGTGACATTTATCCTATAGTTTAATAACAAAGGAGTCAGATTTGCAGCGTTATAATGTCCTCGTGATATACAAAGGGCCACCTTTGTTGCCGCTTGTTACGACGTGACACATATCGAGGGTGAAACGCTTTGAGAGAGTAAACGGTTTACGTGCGAAAAAGTACTTACCTACACGAAAAAGATGTCTGTAAATAGTTTAGACATTATGTCAACAAGAGTTAACATTACCATGACTTAGCTAGTCGTTGACCAAATTAGACATACCACCTTAAGCTAGAGGCAATTTGTAGTGGAATTCGGATCTTCTACCTTACTCTGCATTTGCCAGGAATTCAAAATAGCAGTTATAAAGCAATGATTTCTTAATATATTAAATTTCAGCGATTCGCCCTTCGAGATTACACTATAATTTACTAGTAGTAGCACGCGCATGTGCTGCCATCGTACACCATTTTAGAGCAACATTTCAAAACAAAAAATGTTAATCTAACTTGGGGGTAATTCATACATGTTTTGTGTGGCGGCCATCGTGCACGTACTTTTATTTTGTATGTGAAATAATTACATTAACTGGTGTTATACTGTTGTTTTGTATTGTTACAATATGAGAAAACGTAAAAAAATGCCATAAGTTGGTTTCTTGGCATCGCGATCCCGACTCGTTTAAGGTGGATGCTTTCACAATATCTTGGTCACAATATTTTTTCTGCGCGTTCCCGCCTTTTTGCCTGATACTAAAAGTATTACAGAAAATTATATTAGATAAAGCAGAGGGTATTGTCGTAGTGCCATATTGGCCCACACAACCCTGGTTTCCTCTGTATGAGAAGTTGTTAAGTTCTGATAGAATTAAATTCCAACCTAATCCAAGTTTATTGTCCTCCCCGTACAGTGCCCAACACAAGATGCACCGGAGCCTTACCCTGGTTGCCGGAGTATTGTCAGGGCGGCGTTCGTGAACCAGGGTACTCCTTCAGACGCCGTGGATGTCATGCTAGTGTCTCTAACGGACAATACTTTGAAGCAGTATAATTGTTATTTAAAACAATGGCATTCATTTTGTCAAAGGAAACATTACGATATTTTCAAAGTTACTGTTATTAATGTCTTGGATTTTTTTATGACACATTTTAATCAGGGCAGCAAATATGGGACTATCAATACCGCAAAGGCGGCATTATCCCTCATTTTGGATTCTATTGTTATCAATAATCATCGGATAAAACGCTTTATGACAGGCGTTTACAAACTTAGGACTCCACTTCCGCGATATGATTATACTTGGGACCCATCAATTGTTTTAGATTACTTAAGTAACTGGTATCCAAACGAAAATCTTCCATTAGAGTTATTAACTAAAAAATTGACGACGATTCTGGCTTTGGTCACAGCACACCGTCCGCAAACTCTATCGTTGATTAGATTAGGTAACATTCATAAATCTGATCAAAGGTTTATTATCAATATAACCGACCGAGTTAAGACCTCTGCTGTAAATTGCTCGCAGCCTACATTGTATTTACCTTATTTCAATGAACATCCTTCCATTTGCCCAGCAAGGGCTCTAGAATGTTATTTAACGTTTTCAGCAACGAAACGTTCAAGTAATTGTGATTTTCTGTTGATCAGTTTTAAAAAACCTTTCAGTAAGGTATGTTCACAGTCTGTAAGTTGATGGATCAAGGCTACCCTGGCGGAGAGTGGGATTGACACGTCAATATTTAAAGGGCACAGCACGAGACATGCAGCGACTTCCGCAGCCAACAGGCTGGGAGTGAGTGTTGATATATTATCATTAAAAGAACCGCTGGTTGGTCAGGAAATTCACAGACTTTTGCGAGATTTTATAATCGAGATGTAGCTGTAGAGTCTAATGAGACTTTTGCCCGCTCATTTTTACAGGGTAGCCTAGATTAATAATTGCATACCTACTCAGATTATTACTGACTTTAGAATATGTTCTTAGTTCACAATACATAATGTCATCCTCATGTCTTCGTTTATTCATTTCTTGCCTAAGCTATTTCGTGGTACTCTGAACATCCTACAAGTAAATTATAGTGTAATCTCGAAGGGCGAATCACTGAAGTTTAATAGAAAATCAAACGAACTTACCTGTAAGTGACGTTCGATGACTATTAAACGATGTGATTCGCCCGAGAGATTACAACCCTCCCGACCCAGACTGGACCAGGTCCAGGTCCTGTCCTTACCTTTTGACCACGAAATAGCTCACAGCACACATGGCCTGTATGGGGTAAACGTGTATGAATTACCCCCAAGTTAGATTAACATTTTTTGTTTTGAAATGTTGCTCTAAAATGGTGTACGATGGCAGCACATGCGCGTGCTACTACTAGTAAATTATAGTGTAATCTCGAAGGGCGAATCACATCGTTTAATAGTCATCGAACGTCACTTACAGGTAAGTTCGTTTGATTTTCTTTTAAAACAATCAAGAAATGACTAGGTACGTATTATTCCGAAAATGAATTCTCCACGCGAGCGAGTTCGCAGGCAAATGCGTCTTTATAATAAATGATGATTAAAATATCGACGCATTAATTTAATGATGAAATGAACGCAACGAGACATTCTCGTTTATCTGAAATGAAGGTTTATTCTTTAATTTATCTGAAAGAAATTTGATATTATGAAACTTATAATTAATACCGTTCCTACCATTTTGTTTTAATTCAAATTTATTATTTATACCGTTCTGCACATTGATTCTGACAATCAATAAACGTAGATCCTAGTAAATATTTAATAATAATACCAATATTTTCATACCAGTGAAATTACAATCGGTACCTTTTTAACGAAGTTCAGTAAAGTTCACAGGGATTCCTTCTCTTCGATGATCCGTAAAAAGGCCTTTAATTTTGAAAGCTAAAGTTAAACACGGATGCGGAGGCAGAGGAACTATAAAATATACCGCCCCTCGTTGTCCGCTGTGTCCGAAATAAACATAATTTTGTGAATTTTTAAACCGAGTCTGAGTCTATTTGGCAACACTGGTGGTTATGAAGGGAACATGTAAATATTATGCTCCTATAAATTTAATGACGGTTTCACACACAAGGAGCCAGTCCTATCAAAACCTCTCTTTTTTGGTGGAAAATGACGCATAATATACCTACCATAAAAGCGTAAGAAACCATCAAATGTATCTTACGTATTTCGAAGTTTATTTCATATAAACCAACCCACACTATACTTAAAATAATTACTAGCATGTCAAGTTAATTAAGGTCTAGCCACAAACACAATATGAAACATTTTAACTTAATTACGCAATGGAGATGTATTAACGAAATACCCTTCCTTTCTCACTCTTTAAAACAAACTTAATAAGATGTAAAGGAACGAGATAAAAACCGGCGTAGGTATTCAATACTTTATCAAGTCGTCCCTATGGGAGCCACTCCTGGTGAATGCTTCGGTATCTTCTAAATTTCTTCCTCAAGTAAAATATTGAGATTTACTTGACTCTAAATTAGAACGTTCCTTGACGCCAGAGACTTGCATTTTATGGAAAACGTTCGCAGCCGCGTTCCTACTTGCCAAATTAAATTAGAATTCTAAATCACATTCCTGTTCAGTGCTGCATATAGACTTTACTCGTTTTTTTATTTTTATTGATATCAGCAACTATCAGCGGAAGACCAATTCCATGAAAAATGGATAGAATAATAATAAAGGAACTCTATGATTCGTGGCTTTCTGATGCATGAAATAGCTTAAAATTTATAGTCGAAATTTCGCTTCTTTTACTTTCAGTTAGTAGACATTCATAAGTGAAATTTCCATGTTAGAGCACCTACGGAACCATAAAAAGTAATTTAAAACTTGATTAAGGTGCTAGCGGCGCGCAATAGGAAAATGAAAAATGCCCTAGTTGACCTAGGTCATCGACTTGTCCACTCTCTGTGCTATTTGGGTTACACATCGATTAATGTCAAAATGAAATAACATCTTGAAACAGAAATTGTTTTGCTGTAACAATAGATTTATTAAGTAACATTTAATAATTTATAACTTAGTAGGGTTAAAATGTTGGGTGCAGTTGGTATACCTAACTAGTTTTTTCGATATCAGTTTTGTGATGTGATGCCGTGCTATGAAAGCATACCCCATGTGAGAGCCGACTTCTTTCAACTGGTAAAACGGAAGAGCGCCATAAAGTTATATATATAATAATATCGCCTTGTGGCATGCTTACAAAGAGTGCAGTAATTATGAAATTCGCTTAATTATTTAAATCTTCGTAACCGATCTTGTAATCAAGAATCGTGGCTCAAAACAAAACCGCAGAGCTTCTCTCTGTCAAAATTGAAACGGGAGTAATAACCGTTTTGTCGTCAAAGATTAAAACGAACTAGAATAATAATTTGAATTCAAGTAATCCTGGAATAGCAATTTTAATTATTTTTCCTGTGATCCGCGACCTTGTTTTAATGTAATTCAATTTTCTTTTGCCATTGTGGCGGGTTTCGGAGGGCAGAATTAACGAGATGTTAAAGCGACTTGAAAAAGAGATAAAAGTTTTTTTCTGGCCGAGTATCAATAATACCATCGGACGCACCTCTCGCCCCCGGCGGCCCGTGGCGCAAAGATTAAAGAATAACAGCACTTGTAAAACAACTGCTCTGCAGGACTGCCAGGTGACATTTTTAGAAGCATGACCTTTTTATTACTTTAATTACTAAGCCTGACCTAGCTTCCTTCCAACGTTTAAACTTTTTATGAAAGTTAAAACCTTTTAAAAACTGTACATAAGTAATAATAAGGTTGACTGAGTTGTACTGTATGTTTTTAATATCTATCTTTATCCCTCGAGGAACTGCAATAGCGCGGGATGAAAGTATCATGTAACGCTAATCCGGTAAGTGATCAGTCTAAGTAAATTTTCATACAAAACCGTCGAACGTATTTGATTGAGTAACAATCATGCAAACTTCCAATTCACAACGTTTATACGATTTGTAGAACCAACCGAAGATTTCGACAGGGCCTTTACATTTTACATTTACCTTTAAGTCTTATTTTGTCAGAAGAGATAAAACTCTACCTTTGTGTGTATATACTTTTGAAGAAAATTATATGAATCGTTAAGTCAGTCGTATTTTCATGAATTCTCTTTGCAGATATTGTGCTACGAGATCTTCGTCGATAATTTAAGATTTGAATAATTCAGCAGTCGTTTTGGGATAATTCCTAAATTGAAGGTTTCTGGGTTTCGCGTAGACCGTAATGAAGTGAACTCGCGAGCCGTCTGCGACCTTTTTCTGACAAGGTGTATTTACAGCGGAGAGTGATCCTCTAAGTGCAACAGCGACGAACTCGACGCTGGAGTAGTGCCCTGTCTTGCTCTAGCGCGCTAGCTCAAGTGAGCGAGACAGGGCGATGCCTCAACGTAGAGTCCGACGGTGATGAGCTTAGAGAATACCAGTGCTTTGATCACTGGAGCTCGCGCACAAAGGGAGGTGATTCAGAGAATTCGGCTTTGTGCACTGCAATTTCTCATTTATTCTGTACCCCTGGTATAAGTTCATGATACAAAAAACCGGTCAAGTGCGAATCGGACTCGCGCACTGAGGTTTCCGTACAAAATTAATAAACACCGATCATATAACTGGATTGATGGACAAACTTAAATTTGCTTTAGAATCCTGTTGTTCCCATACATCCACATAGGTCGCGGTCAGTTTACTGAATTGATTGTTTTAAACTTTCGCGATTTTCACACATGCTTATTACGTATACGATAAACGTAATAAGTTTACTGAATGCCAATATAAGTTTGTAATCGCAAACAATATTTTTGTGATGTTAGGTACCTCAAATTTACGGTTTTAGGATTTTATTTGTGCTGCAAAACCTTGCTTCTTGCCAAATTTCATGGTTCTAGGTCAACGGAAAGTACTCTAGGTTTTTGATTGCCTTTGCGAGTGTATTCATATTATGATATGACTCATAAACGGCCGCATTTTTTATTAAGTTGGAGATCCATAATCAACAAACTGGAACAAATTACGTTGCTACCCCGCAAAACTAGTTTTGTGTAATCACGTGCTGCGTCTGTGTGACATCTATTTTTCATGCCAAACCCACCCTACTCCGTTTTCACAACATCACACAGACTTAACTTTTAGTCACCACTATTGAACCCTAATACACACGATTTATTTCACAACCATGTTTAACCCTAATTCCTAACCCCCTTTTTAGTAAACATTGTAGAAGGAAAAAGACATCTAAGAAAATATTTTGCGTTCTGGTGTTGGTACTAAATAAGACTAACAATAATGCTAGCTAAGCAGCAGCTGTAACTAGTTGGACAGCTGGAAGTACCTAATCAGTGACAGGAGACAGATTTCGGTCGTTTAAAATAAATCTCGCTTATTTAATTATATTATCTCTTTAGACTACTGAAGTCTTTAAAAAATATTAACCTAAAAATGTGTACCTTTAAATATATTTTGTATATCAAACATTATTCGTGGTGTCTGTTACATGTTGCCTACCTCAAGTTATTCTTAATATAGGTACTAGTTTTCGAGCAATAGATATTTATAATTCTTTATATAATTTCGGTTTTAAAAATGGCTGTAACGATTTCAAATAAAATTTATTTTGGTATACAGTGGCACTAACGTAACCGGTCAAGTTTAGTTTAATTAAGTTTATCTGTATGCACATCTCTTTCTTATGATACTAGTTCGATAGAGAAGCAGGGAGGGATACAATAAACCTAGGCCGGTTATTTTAGGGCCATAGGTTATGGAGGTAAGGAATCTATCTAGAAAGGTCTCATTTCTGTGAAGAATCCTTTTTTTCCGTATTTTTAATATCTGCCCGAAGTGAAGCTCGCCTCGGTGTAATATACTAATCATGGGGTGGCAGTAAGACCTAATTTATGTGTATTCAATTGTATTTAAAAGGTCTTTTAGTTAACTAAGCAACCGCTTGATAGCTTTCCCAATGATTGCCGACCGCACGACACTTGGTCGCCCAGAGCCGGCATGTCGCGCCACGCTGTTTATGAGGAAGGTAAATGAATGTGTCCGTGTTTACAGGCCGGGCACGAAGGCCGCCGTCAACAGCGATTTGATAAAAGTATTAAATTTCAGTTACTTTTATCTCTTCCTTCGATCTTGATTTAACGTCCTTTGAGGTCATTACTGAGGCTCACCGGAATGGCTTCGCTTAATGAAGTCGTGAAAGAAAATTGAGTTTAGTTAAAGGGGCGAATTTAATTCGATTTCAAACTTTTTGAATGAATGTCTCAGTTTAAGAACGCCAGCATCAAGAAACCGCAAAATTAGATGGAAGCGAAAAATGGAACTGTCGTTCGTAGTTAATTAAAATAAATTATTCACGGGCTTCTTTAATAAATTGCTCGATGTCTCTGTTACAAATCGTTCCCTGCTGAATTGTAATTCCTAAATAATGATGCAGCTATATTTCTTTTGTATCGCTTTTCCTTACTGGAATATTATTTCGGCCTCTAGATTGATACTTGATATAATAATATACATTTTCGTATTCCTCTTTGGCTTTCGTAAATAATTTCGCTAAAGGCACGGAAGCATTAAATGTAACTCAATGCGGTATTTTCATTATCCTGTGTGTGACGGACAGTGTGATAACCACAAACTTAGTATATACTAGCGTATAACAAACAAAGAGCTCATCGACGTGTAACATTTTTGATCTGTTAAAAGTGTGCTAAAGTCCATACTAAAGCGGGTTGGATTAGGCTGACCGTCATTCAAAAGAAGTTACAATGTAATTGTGTGTATTTTCTTCGTCTTAAATGCATAATTAATGTAATAAAAACGTAATACTAAAAAAACTAAACTAAAACTACATGCAGGAATTGTAAGGTTGAAACTTAGCTACATAGATTAGGTACTTTCCCACTTGCGGACTTCTATCATACTATTAGTACTAACTAACTAATAAGCTTCATGGACAAAATACTCACTAAAATCATATTATGACCCTGTAAGAGTAGTTTCAGAGGAACAAAGACGTAATTTCCAATCAAAAAGCATATCTAAGAGTATGGGGCAGGTGCGGCGATAAGAAGTTGGCTGTTGCGCTAGCACCTACCATCAAGAAAATGTAGCACGTAAACTTCCGACGTTTTAACTAGCACAAAGTTGTTTAGCGCCGCATTGATTTTATAACGGCCAGGCCCGAGCCGTGTGTTCGAACTCTGCTTAAGACTCGCCTTCAAAGACGAGACTTCAGAAAAAGTTAGATAACCCAGCGAAAGTAGTTGGCAACAACAAGCGCTTTTCTATGGCCCTAACTATGTTTCGGTACATTACAACTTTCTTTACTGTAGTTTTTGATTGTAGCAGGTAAGTGGAGCACCGCTGCCGAGAGGAAAATGTTACGGAACGTACCTATCGCATCAAACAGCGCGAGACTTACGCGAGCAAATAGATTGTTCTTCAACTATTCTCATACAGGTTCCTGGAATTATGGATGAAATCGAATAGTGACGAACATTTTTTACAACGCACTAAAAAATCGGGGATAAAGGGATTGCTCAAATATTTTTAAATTAACCAAATTATTTTTTATTCGATTTAAACCGATAACAATTGCATTAGCATTTAAAGAGATTGAAATTGAAGCATTTTCGTTCAATTAGATCTGCAGTTCTAAGGATACCGTGTAGAACACTGATTTGTAATGGATTTCCAGCCTCACACATTTCGCCCCTACCTAGTAATATTTTATCTTCAGTAATAGAGTCTTGCAACTGATTCAGCTAATTAATTTCTCAAAAGTTAACGGTGAATTTCTGGTTAAGGTCCTTTATTGTTAATTTCCCTTTACATCGGAGCCGATACGGCATTTGTGTCGGAGCAGCGGGCTGCCCGAGAGGCTCGCCATTGTATAAAGGCGGAACAGGTGGCTGCGGTGTCCTTGCGAGCTATAAACTGTGTTCCTGTGTTCTATGCGCTTGTGCAATGGACACATTTTACTCTCTTTACCGTCTGATAAAGTCCGACAGTCCTTTGTTCTCGTGGCTATTCTTGAAAATTTAAAACCGGTCCTTGCAGTAAATTCGCGTTGGACGCGCAGCCTCTGGACCGAGATACCGACCGATGAATAAATTATCTTCACATTCACATACATCCACTCGTACGTATCGGACTGAACCAATCGGTTTCATGATTCGTATAATTTTTACTATTTAAAGTATGTGACCTTTGTATTTTTTCAAATAAATGATTGACTATTGTACTACTATTGTTTACGTTTTAATTAAAATTATTTAGTAATTTTTATTAAAATTCAAAGTTTTCGTTGGACAAAGTCAATATGCTACAAGATTAGAAATAAGTAGAGTTTTTGCGAGTTCCATTAAGCTTTTTGTTAAAGATCTTAGGTGTTGTAAAACGTTTGAGTGTGTTAGCGCTTGGCAAAGTTCACCACTTTGGATTATATTGAAACTAGCCCACTTTAAATTACCTTTTTAATTTTGTTACTAGAAAATTTTGTAACTATTTTAATACAATGTGGACCAAATTACCTATACGCATACGCCGAAAAGAACTTGTAAATTATTCCAATTTGGTAATATATACCTCCGAAATAACGCTTGAATGTAATAATTTCTTTTTTTACAACTTGAAGATAAGTCTTGATGATACCTTACGACATCAACTTTCGATAAGTTACATAGTCTGTTTGACTGTCTGAGAGCTGTCACCCGTCCGATGACGTCCCGGAGCTAAGTCCCGGAGTCTCGGCCGATAATGCACGACCGTTTATTTACTTGCTGCCATCGTTATTTCCTCAGTTACGAGATTTACGGTGAAACGTGGTCGCTTTTAGACTTATTTATAGCAACGCCGACGTTAATAGTGCACAGTTCAGGATCAATGGAGTCCCGCACTCACCTGCTCTAACCTAACTCAATAGCACACTAGTATTTATGCGGCAGGGTGAACCTGGTAAGCGCATAAAACTTGGCGTTTATTTTGTCGCCGTGTCAGCGGGAAGTAGTGGACCTGAACTTAACTAGTGAGCGCGTTGTAAAACAAAAGAAATTTATAGCTGCTCGTTCCGGTCAGATTAAATTGAATGAATAGCGAGGGCTTTTACTTGTCTAAGTCAGGTTTCGCGGTTCAGTGATATACTAAGTTTCTGAGTACAAATTCAATTGATGAGTACCAATTAAGTCATTTTCCCCACAAATGATATGTGAATATGTGAAAGTGAGCTTTTGGCTAAACAGCAGAAAAAAAACACACGTGAAGCTTCACTTAAAGAAAAATTAAGAGCAATTTCTATCGTAGACTTACCATAGCATCACCGTTCGTAGCATCTTCGTAGCATAGTCGTAGCAGCGGCGTAACGGATTGAAACAACTAATACAATAAGTATCGGTAGGTTTCATATTTTAAGGTGCACTGAGCACATTTGCATACCTCGCCATAGAAAACAATGAAGCTTAAACTTTAACCACTTTTTACTTTTATCGTACCTAATTCTTAAAAGGTGCATTGCGTGCCAACAATTGAAGTCTACTTAAAGTTATCTATAACCAGCTGAAATTTGTTTCATTCGAAATTAACTTTGTTTTAATTTTCAGTAGGTATCCAAGCTTCCGCTGATACATGTTATTGGGAATGCTTTAAAACAAACCTAACCTACAGATTATCTTTAGCGATAAGCATTTAAAATACATAGACTGCTAAAAACATAACCCTTCCTTTCGGGTACACGAGTAAAAATGACGGATTTGGTGAGAAGGTGAAAATTCGAAATATGAAAGGTTACCAAAGTTTATATAATGCCTGACAATATCTGACCTACCTCGTTAACATATTGCTAGTTGTACTTTTGCTGTTTTCAAACTAGAGGTGAGAGTATTTGTGTTGTATTTACTTGTGTTTAATATTTCCAATGTTTGCAGTGTGCCCTACGCCTAGCCGGGCATCTCGGCCGTCTTGTCTCTTCGCTATATAGCGGGATTAAAATTGCAGTGCTGCAGCTGGCGGGCTTGCTTAGCCCCCTATCGAACGGCCGCGCTTAAGAATATTGTTTATAAAGCGCCCGGAAAATAGGGTGTAGGTATTTTTGGAATTTAATACAGAATCGTCTTGTTTGTATCTTACCGATAGGGAAGCATATTATATGCTCAGGCGAATCTCTCTTCCTACTGCTGTTAAGTAATTTCTTTGTATTATGTGTGTTGTGGAATGTATTGAGAGGGCGTGTAGGGCTCGCACCCCATCAGGGGATTTCAGAACTTTGATTGCAGATATTAAAATGATGCAGCAAAATCATTCTAATCAAGTACCTTATAACGTTGATTGAAAGAACAAAGGCTTAAGTTATCAAAGGTTATTTATTGTATCTATTCATTCTTTATTGCACAAAAATTAACAATAAAATGTTTAAAAGGTGGACTTAACTCTTTAAGGAGTTCTCTATCAATCAACCTTTACCTACAATAATTAATATAGGATGTTCAGTACAAAATTCTCTTTCCAGCAGAGCTGCAGTAATGTGTTACCTCCAACGCATTCACATAGGCATTGACGGCATTGATATTAGCTCGCAACGGTATCGGCATCGCGTTTACTGAACATTGGATTTGCTGGGTATTGACGGGGAAATAGCATTAACACCTGCCGACGGCGGCCGGCCCGTTTCAATCCGTAGTCTGAAAGTCATCGGTTATTTATTAAACTGTCCACGAGTGCATGAGGGAAGTAGACTGCAGTGCAGTCTGCCTTGGCACGATTTATGGCTTGGCCGGCAGGCCGGGGACGCGGAGTGATCGCGCCGACTACCCCGATTCCTAATAAATAACGCTAGTCCTTTCGCAGCGCATAAAACAAAGTTGCCAGCTTTTTGTGCGGCCGAACCAGATAGTTAATAATGGCGAATTTGCTAGGCTCCGGTAGCTTCCGTTCTGGTAGTTTTTTTTTTTCATGGCGATGTCACGGCGCCCGAGCGAAACTTTGTACGAGAGCTCAGTTTGTTCATTTGGAAATGTAATTTATTAGTAGCGGATTGGTTATTTTATACATGCAAGAAAACTAATCATAAGCATCTAATTTTTTAAATTTTCATAAGATTCAATCGAGCGTTAAAAGTATAAATTATATTTTGAGTTCTAAATCATGACCAAAAAGAAACAAAACTAAATATTTTCTGGCTTTTGTAGTTTATGTACCTAATATATATCGTTTGAAGTTTCGTATCGTTTGAAGAAAAACGAACATGCGGATCACTTGATGGGATGGGATCACCGTCGCTCATCGAAATCAGATCTCCCAATGTGCCGGCTCTTCTTGAGCCAAATGGCATTATGAGGGACGATGGCAAGAGGCCGGATGGAGTGTCATTGATTCCCTGGAGCTTGGGTCGGGTACTGGTCTGGGACGCAACTTGCGTAGACACTCTGGCCCCTTCACACCTCCAGGGAACCATATGCAGAGCCGGCGCAGCGGCGGAAACGGCCGAAGCTAAAAAAAGAAATAAATATCAGGGTCTCGGTTCCAGTTACAATTTCGTAGCAGTCGGCGTCGAGACCCTCGGTCCATGGGGTCCAGGCGCTCATAACCTTATTAAAGAACTGCAAAAGCGTCTAGTCGACGTGACAGGTGATCAAAAGGCTGGCAGCTACCTATCGCAAAGGATTAGCATTGCGATACAACGTGGGAACGCTGCCAGCCTTTTGGGCACCATGCCACGGGGGCCATATTTAGATCTAAGTTAGCTTTTATTTTAGTTTTATTTAGATATTAAGTGTGTTTTCTTTAGTTTTATTTGTATATATTGTATTTATTTTAGTTTAGTTATTATTGTTTGTATTGTTTTTGTTCAAAAGAGATTGACTCGCAAATTCAAATAAATGAACCACTCTTTAAAAAAAAAAAAAATATTATTAATTGAGTTCGTAAATGAGAAAAAAATCTCAAAAACTCAACCCGATTTGTCTTAAGACAAAGACTTTTAGTTTTATCTATGTTGAGCTCTCAAAACTGTCTGATAATCTTAAAACCTTTCAATGTTTTTAAACCTTTGTATCGTCATAACCGGTCATCACATGCTGTTGCTTCAATTAATAGTCCCAACATAGCCTTGTATTTCTTTATGATGCAGTTCCGTAATTTAGACCGTCGCAAAGGCCTTTACTCAGTACGAATAGAGTTGTTGCAGAAATAAACTACAAAGATAACAAGATAATCACATCCGAAGTTCCCTATAGCAAGTTTAAAGTGGACGAAGAGACACGACTTGGGTGAGACAATTTAATCTTGTCGGCTTCATGGTCCGGCGGAATCGGGGTTAGTTTTTAAACGGTTAGAGTTTCTTTGTCATCCATCTAGAACAATTCTAAATCGTTTAAAAAACTTTAGCTCTACTACAGACGGTTAATTAAAAGTGCAGCGTAACAGTTGAATAATATTATAGGGAGAAGCAGTAGCTTACGTAATAATCGTTGGTAGAGGCTCAGGTATTTACTGACTCGTTCGATTAATTACCTTCCTCTAGAGTTTCTGACTGTAGAGAAACTTTAAGGTTATGACCATAGCTAAATCACCGAGTATGTCAGCGACTTCAGGCCCAAGTTTTACTTATCCCCTCCTGCGTCTCTGTCTAACTAGTGTCACGAAAAAGGGACGTAGAAAGAGATAATTTTGACCTCGTCGGTCATGTTAAGGCCACTGACACATTCACATTACAAATCGGTATAACAACTGAATTTAAATGCATAAATGATTTTCATGACACAAAATAGTAATTATAGCCAAGAACAACCAAAAAAACTACCTATAATTAAATTTGTATTTGTTTCCCTGAAATATTATCCCACACCAACATTTAAGTAAAGCGGTCCCGAAATTCCCCACTCGTTACTCCCATGATAACGTAAATAAAAGTCAAAAGTAAGCGAGTATCACAAATCAACTCCCACTAAACCGTCACAGTCGGGCTCAGAAGCCGTCATTTGACTTTAATTACGAATTAAGTGTGCCGTAAACAGAGTCGTTACTTTGTCGGATCGCCTCGATCTATGGTAGCGCCCTCATTAATTTCAATAAAAGGATTCCCACAAAGGAAGGGAGGGTATTCATTGTCGAATAATCGAACGTCGACCCGGCGAGGAATTTATAGCTCTAGCTAATTTTAAAACGTAAGCTGTCACACTGTAAAATATACTTAGCGACGAAAAAATGCCATTCCGTCACAAAACTATAAATAATAGCTTTATTATGTTTAATTGAGACAAACGAGAGCATGCGGGTCACGTGATGGAAAGTGATCACCGCTGCTCACTGGAAACTAGCAACCAACATTAGGAACCTTATATTATTACGCCGATATTCTGGATATGGAAGTGCGAAACGGCTAAGTAATGTCTAAATTTATTAATAACTAGCTGACCCGGCGAACTTCGTACCGCCTAATTATTGGAGGCATATTTGCTCACCGTTTAGACCTACCCTGGACTACGACAAACATTTTAAAACCAAAATCAGCTCAATCGGCCCAGCCGTTCTCGAGTTTTAATCAGACTAACTAACAACAATTCATTTTTATTTATATAGATAAAACCAAAATCAGCTCAATCGGCCCAGCCGTTCTCGAGTTTTAATCAGACTAACGAACAACAATTCATTTTTATTTATATAGATGTTAGTTCTTTTCAATTCGAGCTACGTCCTCTATTCGTCGTAGTAAAACGTAGTTTAACGTAACCTGGCAGAGGATAAGAATTCCTAAAAATCTAATCAAACGGCAGCATACCTTGAACATACTACGTATTGCTAAGTTACCAGTGAGACATATATTACGTCGAACGATAATCTTCACATACAATATTTTGAATGCCAGTTATACTAAAAAGCATGAGTCCCTAGCAACGACGCAAAGCATTCATTGAGCACCTAACGATCTAAAGTTGAATTGATTCCAAACCCGGCCCAAATCATCCCAATTAAATTGGGTATTAGGGGCTTGTCCCTCATTGTTTCTAGTATCACGTTTCGGTAACAATGGGCGTGTTATGCGCTGACGGTGGCTACGAGCAAATAAAATAAGACAAAATACACATTTGCGTTTAAAATGAATAGTTGGTGTTCGCATAAATCCTCATTAACATAGTTCAGCGCCGTCGCAGATGCCGCGGCCCCGAACTTCCGCCCGAGGTTGGACCTGAGAGAATCTGATTAATTAGGCTGTTCGCCCAAACCCTTTGAATTATTTGGGCCTTGTCTAAAAGGTAGCAAAGCTTCTTAAGATTGTGCTCCCCGAACGTTAAGATTTTCCTCATAAAGATTTGCCTTTGGTGTATTGTGTATGTAATTAATTAGTTGCGGGTTGCTAAGCCTCTGTATGGCAGGGACACTTAATGCTGTTTAGGATATTTGTTTTTTGGTAGATTATATTTTAAGGGTACATTTTTGTTGAAATGATTAGTGAAACGTGTCACTTGCAGTGGCAAAATTCAAAGCTCTTTGTAAGCTTTCATATAAATTTACGATAACCATTGTTTAATAAAAAGAATAAATTTTGATAAGCCAAATAAAAAGTCCCTTTTGTTGGAAAACGTTAACAGATCACGTAGTTTTTACAACCTGAGCTTCGTTAGTGTTTATTACATTAGCACCTTTGTAGTGCCAGCTCTGGGTCGTGCCGCGATTACCATAAAATATAAAACATTGCCCAGCAATCAAATTGGCAGATATATACGAATAAAAAAACTTTAGTTCATTATCGGCAGTAGGTTTAGCTCTCAAACCGACTCTACAGAGACACCGAGTTCATGAATAATGTACAACGAATAATGGAAGCGCCGCGAGATATCTACGTAACTGCATGTTTTAAATGCCGCGAATTTCTTCTTTTGTTGCCTATCCACTTTTGCCGGTAGAATAGCGCTCAGATCACTTTGAATATTTGGCATTATTCATTATTGAGTTGCATAATGCGGAAAGTATCGGAATATTCATAGCCAGAAATTGATTAAAAAAAATGATTTCTAATACGAACCTTCCACTGCAATCATCGGTTTTTATTACCTATGATATTATGAAAACAATTAATTTCTTCGTGATAATTGAAGAGTGCTGTACCGCTATTATTTTGGCACAATAGATCCAACGCGTATCGGACATTCTATAGATACGGGTGTCTACTTCTCTCGAATCAGGGTCCATTTCAGACCCAAGACAAATACTTTCTTGTCTGACAAATATTTGTTCCGGCGAGGGATACAAACTTGTGAGCTTTTCTTCGGTAGCGGATAATATGAAGGACACCACAATTTGATCCTTACACCGAGCGGTAGTTTGTCGTTGGTACCTTTTTGGTACGAGTCACATTTATATTTTGTAGGATGTATATATACTTATGATGCGGATTGACAGGTTTTGGATTAAGTAATATACGGGAGTAGAAAGAAAATCCAATTAAATGACCGAAAATATATTATTTAATTTTTTTCTGATGTGACCATTAAACCAGACAGGCGCTGAGAAAAAACCCAGAAGTGGTTAAATTTATACATATAGATGCTCTAAAATTTTTTCATGTTATTTTCTAGAATAAACTGATGTTGACAAATAATTTAATGCAACCGAAGTATGTCTTAAATCCCTTGTAGTGTAAGATTTAAAAATTCATATACACTCGAACCAAAAAAGGAAAATAGTAAAAATAAATTGTTGAAACATAGACAAATAGCGCTTCTGTCTGTGGCTTAGCTGTTGTCACAGTCACAAGAGAAGATGTAATTCTTCAGCAGATGTAACAAGGGCAGGCCGACCTTGGTCGCAGCCCCGTATTTCACGACGACAGCCTGCCGGCTGCCTGTCGCCGACCCTTTTGCCTGGCACTCCAGGTAAGAATAATGAGCCTTATTTATACTAATTAAGGAACCGAAATTAATAATCAGATTATTTGAAAGATATTATTTATTAGTACAGGCTTCCACGCTTAGCTTTATATCATGTAAATACACTCTACAGAATTGAACCCAATCTTAAACTAAATATAACTAATTTAATTACTGTTTTGAATAGAACCCCTTTTTCACCTAGAGTGACATTAACTTTCGTTTCTAACGGCCAAGACACGAAGTGAATGACAGTTAAATTCATCTGACTGATTACGGGAATCAAAGTTGGTAAGTAATCATTAGCTTAAAACTATAACAAAGAATTGTTTTGCTCGTAAACACATAAGTATTATATGTATAGATATTATGTATACGAGTATGAATAATGTATTTTGCACAATAAAGTTCAGTTATATTTATATTATGATAAGTATTTTAATTCCCCGGGGATTTTATGTACAGTCGATTCAAAAGTTCGGTACTTTTCGAACTTATTTTATTGCATTGTTATAAACGTCACGATCATTTAAATACCTATCTCGACTGTAAAATAAGATAAACACAGCTCTAAGTGGTATTCCAAATTGAAGTGTTCTACATAATAATATATTAAACTGCACACCAATTTCATTTAGGATTATCGCATTTAAAACCTACTGCTGGGATATCGTAATATTTTCACACAATAACGTCCTTTTTCATACTCTAAAATAATAAAGTTCAATTTGAATTTTACCGAGATTTTTTCGTTGAATTTCCGATGGTACTGACTAAGCGTGCGTGGGCTTTAGGTTATATTAAAGGCTTTGTAAGTAAAGCAGCGGCATGTTTATCGGCTTGTTAACCTTTTTGTTTTTCTAACAAGACCTAAGTCATTTAGTAATATAAAGGTTATTATTTTTACTGGGGAACACGATTTTAAAGGAGCAATTTTGTTCTATAGGTGTAAGGTCGATTGTTTATAAACTCAATTTTGCTATTTATTATCATTATAATGCATTCAATTATTAGTTAATTGTCAAACGTTCTGGAATTATTTACATCAGTTAACCTTTTATTGTTTTAAGACTAAATCTTGAAACTTTCATAATTGTACAACTGTGTCAACAAATATTAAGAAATTTTAAAACAGTAAAAGTGCGTTTTGAACTGCAACTCTTTTGCTGCACAACATTGTGGTGATGTAAAAGGCCTAGAAAACATAAAACTTGTTAAGAAATGAATTAGTACAATAGGAAACCGATGGTGCCGGCAGGACCCCACAGGCATGCCGACTCGGGATCTTTTGTGCTGTTCCATAATAGTCCTTTTAAAGACTGACAGGAAGTAATTTACCAAATTGAGACGTTAAAATAATTAAGAAATCGGCTACCTAACGTCTATCTTTATAAATGACTTCCCATTGATGTGTCAGGGGTGATGTTGCTTCCGTATTAAAAGTATTGCTGAAATGAGTTAAGGAGAGCGTTGTGTAAGAAATTGCATGTAGAGTTTTAACAGCTATACTTCGATATTCCTTTACTTTGACTCCTGCTGTTTTTACGGAATACATCGTTATTTTAGCAAAAAAAATAAAACCAATATGCGACTTATTTCCTATAATAATTATGTTTCAAAATAATGTAGGTACAACGCCTAACAAAGCACCGTGTGTAAAGGGCAGAGCGAAAGACTTCTGCTCACGCCCACACCTGTGTAACACGAGAATGTAAGGCCTCCTATTAAAGGTGCGAATAAAAAGCAAAGTACACAAATTAAAAACGCTGAACAAGGCCGTTCTGTTGTTTTTAGCAATTTTGTGATCAAAGCCCTCACCTCTATAAAAGGCAGAACAAATAACGGCGCTCTAATCGATTTAATGAAAGGGGAATCGAAGGGTCCCGTAGGTTTACTTTTCCAAATTTACGACTACCTCTAACGTTTAATTGGATATTCGTGCCGCAATAAAAACGGTTTGATGACCAGAAGATTAAAATACGAAGGCTTTAAAATGAAATTGGATGCTGTGCTGAGTGGGGCTCGCAAACTTGCCTACGCGAAGCGATTCTTTACTAGCGACACTTACTTAGCGATAACTGATGTGCGGGAAGGGAAATAAAATTACAGGTAATTAGTTAAGCAGATTAATTGATATTGCGACTAGGAATAGGAAGAATAGACGAGGCCACTTTTTCATGATAACGTTCATTCATTTTGCTTTGTAATTTTGCTTTGTGTCGCGGAACAAAGTAAAACTAAAGGCTAAACTATAAGCTGTCAATCATTTATGACTTTCAAAGAATTCAAAAGCATAAAATGTAACAAAGCGAAGGTTAATTAAAATAAAGATTATCCTGCTCTCGTAAATCTTTCTAACCAGAGAATTTGAAAAGGAAAAGCGAAAATCTTTAACTTTCTGACAGTTTAATAAGATAATAAAAATATAAGTCAAGAAAAAAGGCAAGAAGTTTCAACTAAACGGATTTCTTTGCCTTTCCTCACAATTTCCTTTGAGCCGTGGAGGCATTCTATCTTCTATTATAAAAACTCGGAAAATGTAACCTGTCTTATCCTTAGCCACTCAATAAAAGTTCTTATACTTGTTCCGTGCGAAGTGCGGGTTTTCCTGAAACAATGGTCGACCTGACGAAGCATTATTTATTTCATTACACTTAGCAACTAGAGTACAATAAATAAAATGATACGTTTTGTTAGGTAACTATAAGTATAGGTACATCTTTTTAATTCAAAAGGGAGCCTATACGGGATATGAACTCCCTAATGGGAACTGGACCACTGGTGCCAATGGCAACCATCCACTGGTTTCCATAGACGACGGTCATAGGGTCGCTGCGACCCTAAGAGAATAGCTTATTCATTGCCGATCTTTAGATTCCCCCACCCGTGGCTCACTCACCGTACGAAACGCTAGTAGCAAGCTAAATACTTCTTCACTCCGGTATTCAATGAGAGTGTGGTGCCACCCCAGTCGAGCCGGCCATTCATTTTGGTTACGGTGTGAATCTACCACTATGAAATACTTTTACGACTACTGTACATTAATATAAATTTGACACTTGGTTGATTATACGTGTTTTGATGCAACCTCCTCGTAACATTAGGTATATGTATGTAGTTAGTTTTAAGTAAAACTAGTTTTTGCTAGAGAATTCTTCTTTCTTTATTGTTAACCAGTGACCCGTTTCACTAAGCTACAAGTTAAAATTTTACAAATCTAAACCGGCAACGTTTCAATAATGACCAATGGCAATAATGACCAATGTTGCCGGTTTAGACTTGTAAAATTGTAACTTGTAGCTTCGTGAAACGGGCCACAGGGATAAAAAGCCGCTTATGTCCGTCTTCCATATACAAACTATGGTTCTGCGAAGTTTAATAAGGCCAGGTCAGTGGTTTTGTCGCAAAAAGATAACAAATAGACAAGATTACTAATAAGTGTATATTTATCTCGAATAATTATCAAGTCGTGTTACCCTTTCAACAATTAAGACACGATCCCTTCTACTGAATGATTTCAATTTGTACATTGCAGCTTATTTAAGGTGAAAATTTAATATACATTAAATGAATCACAACCGATTACCTCGTGCAATAAAGTAAAATATACGGAAAATCAATTCCCTAAATAAAAGTCTACTCTCTTGATTCCGTCAGGCTCTCCTGGGAGTATTCACTTTAGCTTTTTAATAGTAAACCGCTTCCTCGTCTTTTATAAGCAACCTACCTTATTTTACTGTACTATGATGACAAAAAGGCGTTGTGTACCATTTTTAAACTTGTAATACTTTGTAAGGTATTATTTTATTTTGATATGGACCTCCGCAAAGTAACGCCTGAATCGTTTCGGAACATTAATCGTATTTTTAACATAAAACTACCGTGAGACTCGGACATATAAAAATACGTGAGTGATCCGTTTAATTAATATTAACCGTATTTTTAAATATATTTTTTAACAATATTATAACACTATTCATTAATTTTTTTATTGGTCATTCTTAGAACACACGTTATTGTAGCTCTAAATAAAAACTGTAGAAAGCCCGTGAGGACTTTTGATATATTTAATAAATATTTATTTGTAAAACCGGTTTACCTATACGAGTATTGCTGAAAAACAGTCGGCCTGGGAGCCCTTAAATTATGCGATTTTGAATGTGGTAATTAGACTGTACCTGTAGTACCCTGTCGTAATGATTAATCACTGAGACGTTATGAAAAGTCATAATGACATTTGTTGGGAAAAAGTTCTACAGTGGCCCAAAATTTAAGTTGGTTGACGTTACAGTTTCCATTCAGTCTAGGTAGTTCATGGTGTCACCTATTCAGCTAAGTACAGTTTACTACGGTGACTCTTTACCTCAGCCATTACAATTAAGTGATCAAAATGGGCAATAAAGAGTTACTACCTTCCCCAAGCGGACAAATTACTTAGTACTCTAATAGTTTGATTATGGAAATAAAGTGGTTGGGGGCCAGCATGGCTGGATTTACTTCAATTTGGGCGCACGTCGCGTGCCTTGCGGGGCATGAAAACGTAATGCCGCGGGTCTCTCGTAACTCTGTGCCAATGTTCGACGCCTTGCATACTTGACGACTTATTTATAAACAGTGGGTAGGCAGGGATTAACATGTCGTTCATCAGATAAATGTTGAGCTCATTCCGCGGACTATGTTATTCTGTCGATAGCAATGGGTGCCCTACATTACATGCACTTTATGTGAATGAGAAAGGTAAGCAAAACCATCACAATCATTGCCATTTGTTACAAGCTTTTATTTAACTTGCCATGTTATCTCCTAATTATTTTGAATAGGTGAATTTTGACCAATTACCAGTAGTTGGATGGCCTTAAAGTTTGATATGTTTAAATATAAATAAATATGATGAAAGTGCAATAATAAGAGCCTTTATTCTTCATATTTATAACGATATCGGGACTTCGACGCGATAAAACATTGTTAATCGACGTTTCGGCCATGTTTCAATGGCCGTGGTCACGAGTAGACTCCGGACTCTTTATTCTTTAGTTTACCGTTGTCCCTATTTTCATTAATATACTTATTATCTATGGCGATCGGAGGCAAACGAGCATGCAGGTCACCTGACGGGAAGTGAACACCCATGGGAACCAGTAAATCTAATGGGGGCCTTTAAGTTCCACATCCTCTGGGCCTCCGAATTTTGTTACTCACCATAAGACAGACAGTAGTGGCAAGGTACTACTCCATGTCTGTGAGAGTGTGGCTTGTAACGGTAGAACTGCTACAAGCAACTGGCTAAGGTGGAACTCTACCTAGTGGTAGACCTAGTGGTTAACAAGCTTACTTTATATGAGTTACATCTTTTATGCCGTTTTTTTATTCGGTATTTGGAACTTATGGTTTTTGAGTTAGAACGCTTAACTTTCTACTATTCTCATTCTTACTCTTCTTATTCTACATTTTGAGACTTAACTCGCATGGTAGGGAATGAAACTTATAACATACTAGAAGTATGCTAAAGTCGTGAATAGGAGAGAAAAGAAAAAAATCTATTATTACAGTTGCTCAATTAAAAGAGGGAGAAATCAAACACCACGCTATTTGTATAAGATTTTGAATGGCAGGTAGGACCAAGAAAGCCCGTTTTTTGTATAAATTTTCCATTATTTTAAACATTATAGCAAACTTTGACAGATCAAATATGGTTACACACTAACGAGATCTCTGTTCATTCATATGCTAATATATACTTACTAAGTTTATGGTACAGTCTAGGTCATAAATATATCTATCTACACACCACTATTATATGACACTGATAATAAGGTTAGTAGTTCCATATATTTGGCCAAATGGGTGTATATGTAGATAATTGTGACCTTGACTATACCTACCGTGTAATGCAATGCAAGGGTGTTGTAGTAGATTGTTTAATATAGCCAACAAAGCGAACTAAACACATTACATAGAGGTATGTATACTAAGGACAATTACTAAAGGACAGATGCAAATTAGCTGCCTATTTTAAACGTACATAACAACGTTATGGATGTGTCATGTTCATTGCAGTTACGCACAGTTTTACGCTTGATATAAAATGCTTTTACTGGTTTTTTATTTTGGCGTAAATTTTCCTAAATCCGAGCGTGTAAAGCCACATCACACGTCTAAGAGAAGCCCGGACGAGGGCAAAGATATGACCCCAGCATGCGCGTTCTTTACACGGTTTATAGACCGGATCGTGCTGAGTGTCCTTTTAGATTCAGCCGTCGTCTGTTGTAGTGAATATCTGACGTCTGAGTCTTCCTTAGTAAATTTTGTGACTGTAGAACACAAAAACGCAAAGTGAATTTAAAATGAGTGTCGATTATCCAAGATTTTATTTGCATCGTGGCAGTACTTTCTCTTTTTAACACTCAGTGCTGACAATGAAGCTTATTTTATGATTCCTTTCTGGAGCTTTGCTTGTCCATAATTTTTTGGCAGAATTTGACTTGAGATCTTGCTCATTTTTACTACTTACATTCACATTGAAATGAATACGAAATGCAAATATTTTCAAGACGTAATGAATTGGATGCGCAGTAAGTACCACGCACATGTAAGTGGGTAGAATATTGCGAACAAACAGCGGAAAATGGAAACATAACAAAATTTAAAGAAAAAACTGAAGCCACGTAAGCGAGACGTTTGGATTCCATTTTTCTATAGGTATCGTATCGTTCCAAGATAAAATTGAAATTTGATGCCGCCGTCTTCGTCGCTCCTTTTCATGTTACAAAGGAACATTCTTTGTTTATTGTAGCATAGAAGTATGGAATTATTAGGATAGCTACTGCGTAGAGTTGACTGTTTTAGTCTTAACGGTAAAACTTCTTTTTCGGACTGAAATAGAAAAAAGAAAAGGAATCAATTTGTCGAATAAGTAGAGAAAGTAGGCAGCTTAGCGAGCCATAGCGCCGGGGCGTGCCGAGCAGGGTCCGGTGCTAGGTACCACATAAATCTCCTCATTCGCACTATTAGGGGGCACCTTTTAATTAATTACAGATATATTGTACAGTTGACTACAACAATGTGATAAAATAAAATAATTTTGTTTTAACGTATTTACATAATGATGTCAACGATGAATTGAACACACTTGGAGCAATGTCTTTTCAATTCATCGATGCAGGAGGAGATTGCGGAACATTGCAGAGTTAGCAAAAATCAGTTTGCTGGGTTGATAACGATTTAGATAATCATGATACTTCCAGTTTATATTTCCTTTATTCATGCTGGTTATCGAATTTGCTTATCTACCAGGCACAAATGGCTTTGTCGACATGCATTGCCCGTTGCATTCCTAAAACGAAAGAGAAGCAATGGCTACAAACTACATACCTAATTGATGCCTTGGTGTGCTTTTTAGATTTCTATGACTGCCCATGCCAGTATGATGTGTCGTTTCTTTTTGCCGTTCACTCCATCCCCTTACTGTAATAGTTAAAAAACCACAAAGAATAGCGGCACTGGGCGTCTCAGCCTCTTTTACTAGCCTTTAATTAATTAGGCAAACAGTAATGAGTTAAGTATGTAATGGATTTGTTCCCAAATATAGAAACAATATTCTGCCAGCGTCTTCGGTACCATGCTTTAGGGGTCCATTTCAAAACAAATGGACCCCCATTTGTTTTGATATTTTCTAGTTATAATTTTTTGTTTAAATAATGTTTTTAATATTACTTATATTTGTTAAAATGTTTGCAATGTTTTTTTGTATGTATGTCGAGTTATGTACTTACATTAATAACAACAACAAATACTCTTTATTGATTCACACAAGTAAACAAAATAAAAGAACACACACACAGAAAAATTTTAGATGGGAGTCAACAAGCGGTCTTATCGCTAAGCAGCAATCTGTTCCAGACAACCTTTTTAATACATTGATTTGGGGAAACAAAATCATCGCTGTGGGAATATAGGAATTTGGACATGGACGATTAGCACCAGAACGGGCCCATGTAACACCAGGACTGGCCTATATTTAAACCTGTTTGCCGACCCCATTGTACGAACATTTTGGCTCTGTACCTTAACTTCTAATAAACTACATGACCTACTGGGCATTGCCTCGCCGCAAAACGTAAAAGTGACGAAACAGCGGTCGTACACAAGTTTTGAGTTATATCAAGATCGAACCGTCTATTCTCCAAATGGTCAAAGTTTGCAAGTAAACCCGACTGCGGCATGAATGACGACATCCGGGGCAATTAAAGAGATAATACTCGAAGTTGCAATCTCAATAGTAGGTAGTTAGTAGCCAATCGTGTATTTATGGGACGTTTGTTAACTATCATAAAACATAGGTACCTAATAGTTTGTACGAGGCCGTTATCAGAAATGAAATCTGCTAGCTCATTGATTAGTTTTTAATAATAAACAGAATGATATTATTTATACATAGATCAAAACCTGATTTTATGTCATTGCGTGCGTACCGTTACTATTATCCGAAACGCGAATATAGTTTAGACAAAGTTTTGTAATCGAAATTTCTTTCGATTTTTTTAAAATGTTAAACATGCAAATTATTAAATTTAAACAACTTGCGCTGCAGTTGCGAAACTGGCTAACGCTCGGCACAGAATAATGAGATTGCAGGTTCGAGTCCTGCCATTGGACTCGAACCCTGGATTTTTATTTGTGTTATTATTGCTTAGCATTTAAATAGTTTGACACTTGCGCAAATAGATTTATCAGATAGTTAAAAATAATCTAAAATAAAATAAAGCTGTTGTGAAAAACATGATACAAGATACAATTTATGGTTAATTGAACTTACCTAAAGTGAACTTCAACCAAAATTATACGAGTTGCTGCATCCGTAGAGATTTAATAAACCATGTAGTCCGTTTTCCGTGGTACTGCATCTTCACACGATTTTTAGAAAACCTTTTAACAAATCTAAAAAGAAAAAAGGCTGAATGCATATCAATTCCTTTACCCCTTTCCCAAGTGTCGCGTAATAGAAAGTGCGGCTGTCATTCGTTTTAGAGTAATATCTTCTTAATTCTGCTATTTTTGGGGCAACTTAGCAAACCTAAGGGAGGGTAGGGACCTTAAATCTCTACGGATGCAGCAACTCGTATAATTTTGGTTGAAGTTCACTTTAGGTAAGTTCAATTAACCATAAATTATACTTCATTGCTGCATCCTAGGAGATTTAATAAACCATGTAGATGTTTAGCGCTCCAATGCAGAATTAAAGGCAGTTTTAAAGAAAGACATGTGTACTTAACTCAGTCAGGTTGTAAGAGGTAAAGTAACCCTTACTGAACATAGCTACGTTACACCATTAATTAAAACCTCAGCAAAAAAAACTCACCCTCGCGTAGTGTCTACTAACGGTAAATCATATAATATAGTGAAGCAGACAGAAGACCTGGTCCACCCAGCTGCGTTTTTGATGGCGTCTATGGAGACTCCGGTGCAGCGCAGCGCAGCGTTGCTGAACCATCGACAGTTTGACTATTTATAGTTGAACTCGAAACAAAAAAATATATTGCAAATAAATAAAAAAGTATCACAATACCGATAGGCCCATCGATAGCATCGGTACCATCGATAGTTATTAAAATCCAATACCATCGCTAGATATGTTGTCGCAATGCTAGTGCAGCGAGCCGCCAACATTGCCGCATGCTGTTAGAGGAACAAAAAACCTCGACAAGGGGTTGACAATGAATCGGTCAGCGACTGTTAAAAAAGACGTGTTCAGTCTAAGTAGGCAGAGAGAGTTTTACTGGGCGAATGCTAGGATTTCCTAGAAAGTAAAGGAGTCTTCTTTGGATTAGCTCTATTAGCAGTTGATGTTTTGATTACATCGTCTATTGTGAGATTAATGTTTATCTTGTTCGTTACAAAACTTTTGATTTTAACAAACCACAGTGTCTGTATTCAAAGGCTTTGTACCTTCAGTTGATAAGCCCAGAAAAAAAAAACAATTAACAAAAATTTTTTGGTCATTAGTTCTAAAGACAATGACTCATTCGCTGAATGATTAGAAAGGTCAGATAATACAATGCCAAAATCCCAACCACTTTGATATCTTGGTACATTAGGCCTAATTAGAAAAAACAAATCTGTTAACACTATTATGGGTACGGATTTCTTTAACAGGTACCTAATTTGAGCGATGATGCTGATCTAATATAAATGATTTCAATGTGACACATTTGGCCCCATTTTTAACAAACTTCAGTATTAGAAATTTTACATTTCTGGCCTAGTTGCTTTAAAAGGTGTCATGCTGGGAAAGAATGGATGTGATGTTCTAAAAGTGTGGGGGAACTATTATTTTCATTTGGTGTTAAAAGTAAAAATAATAATAATACCTTTGAAATACTTTAAAGGACATGAAGAAGCCATGGCTGGCCTGGCCAATAAAGAACTATTTATACTCCAGTTGTTTCATCATAATGATTTCTTAATACACAAAGATAGGGGATGGAAAAAAAACATAAGAGAAAGAAACTGTTGTTCCTGTCAAAAAAAATTGAGGATTAAATGTATCAATTTTTAAAAGAAAAATACTTCTGGAGCTTACTGCCAACCTTGCTGCTTCCTAGTTTTTTCTGTGATCGTATGAATGACTTCGCAGATTACTATATATATATATATATATATATATATATATTTTTTTTTTTTCATATATTATTATTATTTTAAATTGATGGTTGAAATAAATAATTGCTCGACTTGGCGGGGGCACTACCGTGCCCCCCAGATTCTAATTTATTCTGTTCTATATTTATGGTATTAATTTAGGAATTGTCTCCCGCCCATCCTATTTATATGAATAACTAATACCAGTATGGTGTCGTCAATCCTTAATAAAATTTCTGAGCTGTTCACATTTTGACGGAAATACTTTAATGCTATAGAAGGTACTAACAACTCCAAATAGGTTAAGGTTATTTTTTTTTTTTTATTATTATTATTATTATCTTCTTAAAATTATTAGTATTATTATTTTCAATTTTTACTAACAATTTATTGTGATATTGAAACTTCCCCGTCTCGAAAGAGACTGGTCAGAGTAGTAGATTTCTAATTAGAAATGATCCTTCCGAACAGGGTTGTTGAGTAACTTTTCTTTTCCACTATATTAAATTATCTGCAATCACTGGGCTGACTTTTATCTCCGAGTCACATTTTTGATTTTTTAATAATGCAATGTTCTTGTTGCTTTCAAAAAGTTATGTATATATTGTATATATAGTTATGTATGGCTGGTTAGCCATTCACATAACTTTTTCCAGCTACATTATATGGTTATATAATGTAGCTGGACAAACAGCAGTGAGTGTTCCTATAAACTATCTAAATTTACATATTGTTCCTAAGGATTTTTATACCTATGGATATGTCTAGACCTATATATATACTTTCATAAATCTTGTTTCTTTCCTTTGTTGGTAATTCTAAGGCCATGTTTTGTGAATTAGGATAAAACCTAAAAACATATAAGTGCTATTAGGTATGAAAATACTTTTTTCCTAATTGATTTTAAAATTCCATGTTTTCTAGTGTCACTAGTTAATTTCATTGTGCCATCTTAACAGCCCCATAGTTTGTGCCCTTTGGCACGTAAGAAAGCAAGTGCAGGTTTTACCAATTTTGTAAATTTTTAATGGTGTGGAGCACAGACAAACCATAATTATTATGCAAGTGAATTCCATTGAATTATTATCCAATCTGAAACAGATATTTCTGCAAGATTTATGCATTGGCTTTAGAAAAATAAGCATCCTTAATATTGAGTGTTGTCATGTATAAAAAACTTTGGATAGTAAATTAGCAGCAGTGTCAGTCTTCCATTTCAAGATAAGTATGCAAAATAAATTTGTTGAGTGCTTTTAAATTAAGAATAAATCGGAAATTTCCTGTTAGAAAAATATAAATAAATTGACCTCTACAGTCCTTACATGACTTGATCCAACTTAAACACTTCAGTTTTTTAATAGACATCTACATTTTTGTGCAAAATGTAATTCACCTCCTTCAAACTATCTCCAGAATTTACGGTTATATGTAACCAATTATATAGATAAAACTGTATACAATTAGCATGTACCTGTAGTACTGTATACAACTGGTATGTACCTCTAGCGGCAGCCTCGAAGGTCCTGAGGGCGGTTCGCCTGCGCTGTTGGGTGCCGGCGTGCGGGCGGCTGCCGCGGTGGCGGGGTAGGGCGGGTAGCAGCATGAGGACGCAGGACGCGCTCGCGCTGTTCCAGGCTGAGTCTTGGAGCTGGTTTCATAATTTGAAGACTGTCTTCGAAATTGACTTGGTAGTTTTGATGTTATCGCCTAAATTATTTCAAAAAATAAATTTATCCCGCATTACAGCTTGGATAATGTTAATGAAGCTTTTGTCCAGCGTTGAAATTAAATCTTCTGCAGGTCATGGTCTTCTTATAGTGTAGGTCTTCTTTTAGTGTAGGTCGTATAAAGTCTAATTTGTTTTTGGAATGTTTTTAGTAATTCCAAATTTATTAAAATCTTTCTGATTATCAGTTACCATATCAGGTTGACCAGTTTAATATACCAACACCTAGCTGGTTCTGCCTTTTCCAACTTCTTATTTATGTTGCTGATAGCATTTACCTTTAGGGCCTTTGATGCTTTAAAAATTCTCAACGAACAATATTTTGGGTAGCAGTGCCTTTGTCTGCAATGTTTGCCTTGACGAGTATTGTTAATTTCATAAGTCATTGGAGTAATGGTCGCTATTGATTGCGGCTGGTTGGTTGTTGTTAAACCAGAGAAAAAAAAATTTAAGTTGAGTATTGTTAATATTTCAGAGAGAAATTTTTTCTTATTAAGTGGGACTTTAGGATCCGGTTGACGCAGTGATTCGACGTCGCCTTCTTCGTGATCGTGATCACCATTATCTTCGGCGAATGACCAGGCGAGTTAGTCGGGGATACCCCTGTGCTGTGGTCGCCGGCGGAAGTTTCGAATTACATGGCCTATAGAGGCTCACAATTCATCATACGTCATAGGACGTCGTAGGAATAGTCGTCAAAAAAACAGAGTCGTCTTCGATTTCTGTTTGGGCAAAAAAGGCTGAGTAAGCCATAGCTAACTTTCAAGATGACATCTCGTGCCACCACTTGAAGAAAGTTAAAATTTTATTTCCGGATAACATCGTGTGTTACCACTTAGGAAATAAGAAAAAATAAAGTCCCAGGACTTTAATTAGAGGGTTACAGGCCCAAAGTTGCACATTTTCGGATGGTATCTGGTACCATCACGGCATGAAAATGTAGGTTATGTTGTGTTGACAACTTGCGTCTTAATTGAAGAGATAGTGCGTATACGCAATAAAAAAATATACTTTTGTAGAAGAGTGCCCCGTTTTATATTCTATTGTCAACCTGTAACATTGTAAGAAGAATCCAGTTACGTACGTATCATTTTGCCGGTTTCTTGTTTTTAATTCCTTTTCTGATCGCTCGATTTTTCGGCTTGTTTCTTTATTTGTCATTTCACGACTTTGTTTACGCAATGCTTGCTAAAAAATTGAAAACATATTGAGCTTTTCACAAAAAAACACAATATTTATCACGCGAATTATGTGCAAGATGCACCACACGAAAAGACGAAAGACAGCCGCACTTTCTATTACGCGACACTTGGGAAAGGGGTAAAGGAATTGATATGCATTCAGCCTTTTTTCTTTTTAGATTTGTTAAAAGGTTTTCTAAAAATCGTGTGAAGATGCAGTACCACGGAAAACGGACTACATGGTTTATTAAATCTCCTAGGATGCAGCAATGAAGTATAATACAAGTTGTATCTCTATAAAACCTTTTGTTGTTATTGCAGTGATCAAAGCTATCGAAGGAAAATAAACTAACAATAAAGTTATCAGTAAGATAACTCGGCAAAACAACCCTAAAGCCTATGTCAAAACTAGATTTCCTAACTAAAGTACAGTGTGATAAACAGTAATGTGTTTCGTGCATTCCGGAAATTGTTGTTTCGCTGAAGCGGCGGCAGGAGACAGGTCACGTGAGCTCATTACCCTGCCATTTATCGTGTAGAGCCGCTTCTGCCACGGATTGATCGCTTAAAAAAGGACACCACGAACACCTGTGTCAGGATAAAAGGTAAGAGTTCGTCGATTTGTATTGAAACCGAGCGTGTAACATTTTGCTTGATAACTTTGACGTCACGAGTGTAATTTATTATAGTGATTGAAAACTTAAGGTTTTTCAGCCCTTCTTTTTGTCATTCAGGGTACACTTTCCTTCTATATAGTTCTATGGGCTACCAAGTGTGCTGCGAAGACTATTACACGTAAACTTGTAAAGTCTACTTAGCTGTGATAGTTTTCCTTTTAACTTCGTTGTATATAATTACTACTAAAACAACAATTTAGCTGGCACATTTCACTCTAACAAGAATTAGAAATTCACAAAGGGATACCTTAACGAAAAATCGTTTTCACAAACCCGCAATATTTGTGAAAGACCAATCCAGCGACAACACACTTTACGTATAGAGGTGTGTGTGTGTGTGTGTGTGTGTGTGTGTGTGTGTGTGGACGGATGAATCAATTTCAACCCATTTTTGATTACTAAGCAAGTAAGCTAAGTGGTTATTGGCTCGGTCTGGTGGCGAAAAAGTTGGTGATCGTCGCAATGTTTACCATTTACCTACAGTATTTAGAGTTAATTCTAAATATGTTTGCTTTGGTCAGATAATGTTATATTTTTTCCCACGGACAAGACAAAACAAACTTAACGGAATATAAGACATTTGGTAACGCTGTTAACTCCACGCGGTGTCGTAGACACTTGAACCGGGATACCTCCGGGAAAGAAAGCTCTGCCTTAAGTATACCCGTCGCAACACAAAGCCTCTCAAAATATAATTAAATCCCTTTTCATTCACATTATCAAAAGATGATTCGCGTGCCTAAGTAATAAGTCTATTGTTAATATCTTTCCCCTTTAACAGTCAATTAGGTTGTCTACACACTACGGTGGGCGTATAAACTTGGTGTGCGGGAACCTTAAGCGGGCGCCATTGTCTCCCGGCACTCACTTTACTGGCTAATTGCTTCTCTTTCATACTGCAGCGAACAAGAAAACGCTGTTAAGACTTCTGTATATTGTTCCTTAATTGAAGTTGTTCCTGCGAGTTCGTATGAAGGTGGCTACTGCGGCATAATATTCTATTACCGTGAGATGTTAACGAAATTAAGAATAAGTTGTTTACATGTGAGCAGTTTTCCCAAGTTACGTTAAGAGTATGTGCGTATGTTTTTTAGTGTTTATCTTTATTTACGATTCAAACTGGAAAAGTCCGAAAAACAAATCCGGTGCGAATTGAACGGTATAAATGCAAATTATTTAATTAAAATTTATTTTAAATGATTTGATCACTCACTTAGAATAAGAGTTATTCTAAGTAATTATTAACGTAACAAGAGTACAACAAATTGCCCAAAGTTTTAATAAAATTAATCTAAGGGTTGAGACAGCTACTGTTACTCTGTAATTTAAGTTATTGGTCTCTAGCGACATACTAATCTAACCTACTTACTTCGATCTTCACTTTTGTTTTTGAATGGACTGTTTCGCTGTTAGTAAGGCCACCGGAACAGCTTTACGCTAGCATTGAAGAGTGTGCTTTAGGAGCTTCACCACTTCTCGATGTACTCTTGGTCATTCCTTCCCTTTAACGGAGGGCTGCGTTCCTGGGCTGCTCCCCGCGTGCTTTCTCTCTGTTGTTCCCTACCAATTACCGTTATTGTGCCCGAGAATTTGGCGAAAAGCCCTTACTGGGTACCACCCAAATTATTTATTTGTAGGTCAAGTAACGATGACACTAAAAACTACTATTAAAAAACCGGTAATACATTACATTACCGGTAATATATTATACTTTTATTATACAAGACAAGTCTAACGTCAAAACCGTGAAATCTATAATGTTATTACGTACAATGATAATTAAAGTATGTTATAATTATGTAACATAATGGGGTTATTTATTACGACTAATATTAGAGCAAATATCTAAATAAATAATAATGCTTAAAAGCACCAAAAGAAGTCTACTTTAGAATTCATTTTTTGACTATTTACTGAATCATTACATTAATTGTTTGTTTAAGGCCCAAGTTCATAATATACCATCTGTGGAATACCACGTCCACGATTTTATACTCGTATACTAGTGGCTCTCGTACAAAATCGTGGGCATGGTATTAAAGTATCGCTTTGGTGTAGAGCAAATATTTTGTAACAAATAGGTTTTATCTCCGTAGTCTGTATTCACTTTTACCATCAATATGCATGAAGGAAAGCTGAACTATTATCGATGCGAAATTAAAAATTAATATGGCGGTGAGTGAATCAAGCCGTTTGCATGGATGAATTCTCTTGCTTATTACAGTCATTATAAAGTCAATTATTCGATATTGACAATTCTTTTGATATTGGCTCAAAGCAATCAATTTATGAAAACAGTCGCCGGGTCTCGGGGAATAGATTAACATATTTTTTCAAAATTGCCGAAGAATATTCAGATTTCCCTCCAATTTTCTCTTGGAAGATACTCTATTGAAATTCACGTGGACGATATTGAATATTGCGATCCCAGCTCGAACAAATACATATGTATGAGCGTATTGTGTTCGAGTATTGTTTGGGACAGGGACATTTAGATTTTCATTAATAGCGACTAATCGGTCATGACGACTTGCTTCATAAATTGTTCTTATCATCACTTTGCAACATGCCGTTTCCTTTGAAAGGGAGTTTTGTGATGCTATTATTGTTATGATATGATATAGTCGAGATAATATGTCACGTTTTGTTGTCAAATCGCTATGTGTATTTGTTCCAAAACTTGTTAAAATAATATTATTTTTATTAAAGGAGACTATATTTGTCAATTTCTATAACTCGCAACCCCCCGCGTGATAGATCACGTTTGTCGCTCGAAAATGTAATGATACTATTGATCATAACAGCTGTCCCAAATGTCAAAGTCGTACCTACAAAAAGTTGCTAAAAGAAGTTTGTGTTTTAAATTTTTGTTAAGTCAAAATGTCAGTCAGTTTGTAGATCCAACTTTATTCACTGTGACTGTCGATAATTGTATCGGCGCACTGTGCGCAGTTGGTTTAAGGTTCAAAAAGATGGACAAAAGTAGGACCAAATGTAGCACGAAATACGTCCGATTTTATCATTGCATTAACAAATTTTTAATCTTAAGAAAAAAAATGTTAGATGCATATTTTTTATTGGTTTTCAGCCGCAATACTGGAATAATAAACTGTATGCTCTTCATGGATTGAGTTCATCGATCAAACGTTAATGTTTCTAAATCTTAGAGATTTTTTTGTTTCAGAGGTCTGCGGGGAGTTAGACCTAATGACTAATGGCCGGCAATGGATCTACAATGCTCATGAAATCGCGGGTTCTCATGGGCGGCAGTGATCACTAGGCTTAGGACTTTTCGTAGCATACCGTGGTTCTAAAATCTGTGGAGTCGCTACTAGTAAAAAAAAAATTTCTTAGTCAAAGTTATTATATTTTAATTCCTTATATGGCTCTATCCAGTATTTAATTGCGCAAGTTGTAATAGTGTTCATTTTAATTAAAACCAAAAACCAATGTGAACGTCTCTAATCAAAAGTGACAGCTAATTTTGACAATATTTATTAATTTTAAATTACGAATGAGTTTGCACTGATCACTAAACACGGGCTTTAAAGAGGATGCAGAATTAGATAAATCATATTGTAGCGTCACATGTGATCAGTGTTTAATATTATTATATAGGATTATGATAAAATTAATTACGTTCGATTAAAATGAACTCGGTAACGATGTGACAGTGTAAATCATTATATTTAATATTACATCACACTTTTTGACTTTTACTTCGAAAATTATATTTCACATCTGGCGGCTCCATGGATTTTAGAACCACGGTATGCTACGAAAAGTCCTAAGCCTAGTGATCACTTACCATCAGCTGATCGCATGTGCGTCTGCATTCCCTTTCCATAAAGAAATCGTTTAACACTCAGCATCAATTCTTACCGAGTATCGGTAAAAAAATAATTTTTATCTACACATATATCATAAATGCTCTATAATGCGTTCAGAAACCGTAGGCAATGACCAGCATTATAACAACCAATATTATAATGAGATTTTTTCTAATTTGTTTCTATATTTGTTCAAATTATTTTTTTATTACATTATTTTAATGTGTACAGTGTATAGATATTTAATAGGTACCTAGCACTAGTAGCTAGTAGCAATGCAGGTCATTGCCCTATGGCTTCTGAACCCATCATAGAGTACTTATGATATGTGTGTAGATAAAGTAATGTATGCAACTGTACATAATTAGGTCTTAAAACACTCGTGTGATCCTATTATGAAACTCGCTGACGCTCGTTTCATAAAACCACACTCGTGTTTTAAGACCCCTCATTATGCAACAGTTGCATAAAATACTATTAAAAACCCAAAACATGTAATTTTCACTTGAGTTCGGTTCTACAAAATAAAGTTCTAAAACAAACGAGTAAAGTTTAAATAGGCTTATTCCAGTCCTCTTTTTAAGTTTTTTCTTTAATAAATGACTTGTGTAATCCAACAGATAGGACTTTGATTTATTACTATGTGGTAAAACCGCTGCCATTTAAATTGACTTAATTTATTTGAAGTAAAAATGCGTTTCCATATATCTAAGCATATTAAAAGTTCTATGCCTTTGAAGGTGGATAGGGAATGAATAAATTAAATTATATGACATAGAAGATTATGGAAATATTGATATAGGATGAACGGAAAGTTATGATGATGGTAAAAACTCGATCAAAAGAAGGGTTTCACGGCAAGATTGCAAAACCTTTCAATTTCCTTACGTTGGAAATGCTGTAGGGCACGGGGCGCAAATAATATCATGGTTTTACTGAAATAGGTGATTTCATGAAGTGCTAGTAATTTGCGATAAGGGAAATAAATGCTTAGGTAGTTAAAATAGCCTTACTAATGTTTTTTTATGACAATGCCGGAAATCTTGTTACACAAGATAACGTACATATCTTATTCGTTAAATAAAATATTTGATCAGTTATAAAAAAAAACTAATTATGTTTTTGGACATTACTGTCATTGTTTTTGGACATTGCTGTGCTTGACACACAGCAATGTCCAAAAACAATAGACTTTAAAATATACCTGGGGTCTAACATGGCTGGCAAAAGGATAAGTTATTCCTCAGTGTGGCCCGTTCTAACTACTGCAAAAGGAAAATGATACACTAAAGTGATGACTCAAACTTCACCAGTCATAGTTGGGAGTCTGATTGTAAAGTCAAACGAGTGGAATCGTGATCCAATGTAGAACGTTTTCACAATAAATATCATTCTAATATTGCAGTGCCTATCGAGGAAAGTTATTATGCATTTATTGTGAGAAGGTTCCCTAGTGGGTCACGATTGAAATGGCTCAACGTACAATGACTAGGAACGCATACGTATTATGCGCTAGATCAAATTAGGGCAGGTTAGCTGGACGGGTATTGGAGTGCCCTTAAGCTAGCGAAGGATTAGGCCCTCGCATCGATCACCGGTTTGATGAGGCTGCTCCACGTGCTTGGGAAAGTCCTATTTCCGGTAATTTAATTGACTTTCACTCCACTTAGGCCCTGTTCCACCACTATCTGATAAATTCCCGATATCATATCTAACAGATATCTGTGAAACCGTCTCTGTTTGTGTTCATAGAATAAACTGAGGCGACATCACAGGTAGGTATCTGTTGGATATAATACCAGAGACGTATCACAGAGTGGTGAAATAGGCTATTAGAATCAAATTAATGCTCTGTAGGTGGTAGTAGTAGCAACACCTTTTTTTAATGTCTCCGTTTTTTTTTATCTCGAAAAAAAATCACCCACTGGATAGCAATTTATAAATTAAACGCAGACGAAATCGCAGGAAACAGCTATAGTTAGCCAAATAATCTACATTATTCAGTTAAAATACGTTTCAGCCCTTTCGTTGAAAATCAAGCCGAAAAGGAAACATTAAGCATAAAATATTTTAACCAATTCAGGTCTGGTAGGCGTTTATGAATACCTTTAGGTACGACGAACCATTGCAGGCAACGTTAGCAAAATTAGTAAAATTTTCGACCTTTTCGAATAATATCGGGACATAAACCTCTATTTTACATCGAAGTCAAGTAGTGTCATAAAATAGATTAAAATTGACCACTGGTTCGCAAATATCTCCAACGATAAAAGGCGACGAAGCTCGGCAACATGGTCTTAGTGATTTTAGCCATTTCTGCATCGTCGGACCAAATTTTCGATCAAGTCGGTAGCAATCATATGTTAGTAGAGTATGTAACAGATATTCCTAAATCTGCGTCCCACTCGATGTTGGCCAGACCATGAAGAAGGAATTTTAGAGCAACTTTGAAACCAGTGATTTTATATAGCTTTCAGTGGTTTACAGCCTTTACTTAACTAATTCTTAAAATAGAAGCCGAACTCAAATGCGATGAAGTTCTACTAGCTGCTACATAAAACGGCGGGAAGTTACTGAAAATTGCACAACAATACGCGCAATCTAACCAAGATAAAACCAGATGTTTTGAAATCGACTGTCGACAAACTTCGCCAAAGAATATTCGTGTATCTTGGAAGTTGTCCGTTGTTCCGTGTTGGCACGAGATAGTCCAGTCCGAAACGTCGTGTACCAGAATGTTTGCGGGTTTAATTCGCTCGTAAACAAGTAACGCAAGCACTTGCCCGGGAGCTCCTAACGTCATTCGGCTAGTCTTGTGGTCCCGTCGTTTGACTAGGGTTAAATGCGCTGGCGATAGCCACAAATAAGCAGATATTGGTGCCTTAAATCCGAAAGTTATTTAGTTACGAGATTCAGCTTGGGTACATATGTCAAGGTACATTTAATTTAGGCAAATGCTAGTGCGTAACGTATTATTTTAATGCGTTCTTTGAGCTTACTCATGATAATAAAACATACTTTTGCATAAGTACTCATATCAGGAACTTCTAAATCTGTTTGATACACACAGAATGGAAAAAACCAATTCTACTAATCGTTAAGATCAATGATAAGGATAAAATCCTGTCTCATAAATATTAGGGCATACAATTAAAAATAATAAATAATAATAAAATCTAATATTAAGACTGCTTTATTCAAGTGCCTGTCCAACTGTGCGGTTTACCTAGACTGTGGATATTCACATTGGAAATTACAGATGTACAAAACGAATAAACTTTACGTTGTAAGGGATATGAGTAGTAGAGAAACAAACAAACAGACACAAATATTTACACAGTAGGAAAGGCAATCAAAACTCAGGCTTTTTAACGATATTTATTTTAGGGTTCCGTACTTAAATTGGTATAAACGGAATACTTATAGAATCACATCTTTGTTTGTCTCGAAACAAACCTATATGGTACCCGTTGAACTAGAAAAATGGCAAGAAGCAAGGTCTCACAGCACAAGTAAAGGAATAATCTGAAACTCTTTAATTTATTGTATCACATTTTAAAAAATTGGGCAATTACATAGTAACATTTTTGCAGTTTAAGGAATAACTATAACATTTAAAAATTTATGTAAGATTTTTTCAAATGCAAATTAAAGTATGTTTTTTAATCAAACAACTAGATAGTCGTATACATACAAATCTGTATTGAACCCTCGGTGCGCGAGTCAGAGCCGCGATTGTTTTTTTTATTTTTTGAATAGGATAGGAAAGCCACATTAGCTTTTCCCATTGCGGTTCGATTTGCTCCATTGCCCCTGCCTGTTTAAACTTGAATACAGTGTTTATCTTGATTAGACGTTTGTTCTGATAATCAGGCATTGAAGGCTTGCTTTAGCGTTCTCAATTGGTTGCATTAACGTACCACGTGTGAGCGCTGGTATTTTAACGGTAATTACCCTATTACACTGATAATGGAGAAGTATGTACGTATACCTACGTACTTCTGAATATCGGTGAGGACCCAATAGCAGTTATGTGTTACTACGGGCCTTGAAACAAATTATTAAACCTCAAAGAGAACATTGTTCATAAGGAAGTAATTCTTTACTACACAGTACTTTAGTACATTTTCATCACTGCAGGCACTGGTACAGTTACCTTACTTGTACCACTCGCGCCATGAGCTATACCTAAATTATTTTATAAATATTTTTTGTACATACTAAAGAAGGCTCTATTTTAATAATTTTTTTCGTGTCTTCTTTCACCTGAATCAATATTTTCTTTATTTTCATAATAAAGTAGCTCAGCAAAAATAAAGCAGAGGTAGCAAAGCGCTCAGAAAAATCTGATTACACTCCAACGCCATGGAAGGTAAACTCGCATTCAGATATGTAATTATCTGAGCACTTTATCGGCTTAAATATTTTTAATGCTAACCAGTAACATTAGAAAACGTACGAGTATTACAAATCATAATTATAAAGATGTAAGTTTCGGTGGTCCGAAACCTTAAATTGAACACAGTAAAATTCTATTAGCAAGTGTTGTTCAAGTTCGTTTTGCGGAGGTATCAGGTTGTTTTAAATCTTGTGTTGGCTTTTGGTCTGATGGCAGGAATATTCCTAAAACGGCCCCAGCTGTAACAAATAATAAGTTAAGTTATTAATTTAATACTTAGAGTAATTCCTATTTACATAAAAGTTATTAAGTAACTAATAATAAAAATGTAAGTTACGTACTTACAGTCGATAAAAGTGCAGAGGTTCATGAAAACAATTTAAACTGAACAGAGTTAATTCTAGAGTCGTAAGGTACGTAAAGCTATGTTTCTGAGTACTTAAATCTACATTTTTTTCCCATTTTAATCATACTTACAAAAAATAAACATGGCGAGATATAACAGAAAATTACTGCAATTGGTCAACAATTGTACTCCGATGATGTTGAAAAATATAAATGAAACTGCTCTGGCGACCATCATGGACAAGCCTACAGCCATCGCTCTGAAAATTGGAAAATACGTTTTTATAGTCACTGCTTTCCATCTACGAATGGAATCAAACTACGGTTCGGCATGGATTTTTGAATTGCTAGAAGCTATAAAGAACTTAAGGATGTTACGAGTATATTCTTGTTGTTTAATGATCAAATGCTGCCTGTCTTTCTGTTACAAAAAAACACTCAAGATTGGTTGCATAAGTTTTAAATAAGATGAAGTGGTTGTGGTCTGGTGTAGTTGTTTAATGAAGAGAACTTTCTATTATGGAGTTCAAAGGATTTAATCAGTGCGATTTTATGCCTATAAAGAAACACATGTGGTATCATACATAGTTTCAGCTTTATAACACATCTGGGTTTTGTGAGTAGTTTATTGCCTCAAATGAAACTTACATTGTGTTTCATGATTTAAACCTCTGGGTTAGATTTAAATGAGCATTCAAAACGGGCATGGTTATCGATAGTCTTAAGTACAATTTTAACTTTAAAAATTTGATAACATTAAAATATGTAATAAAATGAGGTTGAATCATTTTCATTAGACCCTGCAGACAGAGTTGTGTTAGTATCGTAGGTAGCAAATAAGACTTTCGTGATTAGGCGTTTATGATTTGACGAACCGTATGCACGACGGCATTTCCGATTTTTCTACAATATTTTACAGATTTTTGTTAAATTACTCCGTCTCGTAAATTTTATTTCTGAACAGAAACCAAAACATTACTTTCCATATTTTTAAGTAAATATATGAAGAACTTTATTAAAACCTTTATAATAAATAATATCAAATATATTTATATTATTAATTAATTTATCTCTCCCTATTTAATACTTTAGATGTTGAATTTCCAAAAATATTTTCGTATTGTTAACTTTTGTAATAAAGAACTGTTGTCCAATACTTATACTTCTAGAAGCATTTAGTATTGTACAACAGTTCCTTATTGCAAAAGTTGCCCATCAGTTTAGGCCGTGCATGGTATGTCAGTCAGTCAGTGCTAGAATTTTAATAAGCTGTGAATCATACGGTACCTATATAAGAAAAGGGTAAATAAAATTTGACCGAAATATAAATGCCAATGTGACAATCATTGAACGTTTCTTCAATAGTGTCTATAATGTTGATTTCACACGGGAGCAGAACAGTGAGGCAGTAGACTGGACAGCACAGTACTGATACTGTAACTCTTTTTGTCATTTATGTTTTTGTACAATAAAGCATTTACAGACATACATACACACATAATAATACAAATTGAATGCGCACGCCGAGACTGCGGAGGCCGTTCAAATTATCCACCAATAGCAGTCTCATTATAATGCTCACCTCATATATGTCGGAAACAATTCAACCGCGTAGCTTGTAGTGATTCCCATACACACTGTATTGCACAACATGCCTACGAAAGCTGTGACACCCAATCCAAGACTGGCAAAGTCAATGCTGACTGCCAGTACCGCTGCCAGCAAATGTATGCCAACGTAAGTCCACTTCTTCCCTATATACTTGATGATTATAACGCAAAAGACGGAGACGAGTGTAATGAAAGTAGAAAAGCCTGTGATTCCGATGAACGTGAAATCGGCGATAGAGTCGTCGCATTCCGGGTCCTGAAAAGATTAAATGTCTGTATTCTATTGTGAATGGGTTGAAATCCTGTCATAAGCTAGTATATACTATTATAAATAATACAATTATGTACTCGTTACATTAGATAATTACAAATAATTACTAGGTACCCACTAACCATTGGCGTTGTAGTAATACTATTGTTAGTTGAATTTGTTTGAAATATTTGACAAAAACTTATGTCGGGCACCGACGAAGATACATAGCTATTGAAAATGTACGGTAGCCATACGGAGAATGGAGGGGCTCTGTAAATAAGCATATTATTAATATAAATAGCTAAGTATGGGTTTTTTGGCATGTGCCTACCAGCAACAGATATTAATATGTTGGGTTATTACTTACCATCTTTATCTCAAAAAGACATTTCTGACATGAAATATATTGCTTGGCCACTGCTCAGTACTTTAACTAAAAAACTTTATAATTAACAATGAATTAGATCTACTCACATGCAATAAGCAGGAATACTGATACCAAAAATTAGCAAGGTGTTCTTGATATGCTTTTTGTGGAATAACGGAACGGTCTGGTTCCATACGGAGTGGAAAAAGTTTGAGCTTTTGGATTTGTTTTCATCTTCATTCAGGTTAACATGTTTTACCTAAAAAAAGAAACAGCGGATTTCTTATACATTTTGTTTCTATAAATAAGTAATTAAGGACGGGACGGGATATAACTGAATACGAGTGATTGTTGCTATATATATCATAGATTTTAAATAGGTACAGATGACAGATATATACCTACGTATTAAGAGTGTTATTTGATAGAATAGTTTCATCGGATAAGGGGTCTCATAAATTAATCTCTTCAAATTGGAAAAACTACTCGGAGAAAATAATGATACCGGATTAAAGTATCTATACTCAACGCAGGATCATTATTTCCGACGGATTGGTAAATGCTTCATTACAAATTTGGTATGATGGCTTTGTACAAACTTACCGTATAATCCGCAACGCTTTTGCCAGAATTTACTGCGTACATTTTTTTTAGTATTTCTAAGCCCATATCGTGTTCGCCTTTGGAGAAGTAAAATTTGGGGCTTTCGAATATGTAACATTTGATGAGAATAAAATTAATTGCACTCAGCAAAGCAATGATTTGGTTCAAGAGTCGCCAGGGTCGATAATAAAATCCAAGAAAGGGTATGTAATAGGCAAAGTTCAATTTTAGAGTCGGGAACGCTACAACTGAAAAATAACGCATTGTCAGGCTAAAACTATACAGGTACGATGTTGACGCCTCAGGCCCATGTTTCGTATAAAATATTAGCCAATAATAATAATGTGATATTGAAGACATTAAATATTACCCATAGAACTAATAGTTTACATGAAATAGGGCACAAATGTGGCCAGTTATCCCAAAAAGGTGCTTTACAGGCCTGCTTTCTCTAGAGCTCTGCGGGGAAGCAGAGCGGAGCGGAGTGTGAAAAAAAACCATTTAATTTATACTTCCAGCCTCGCAATCTCATTGTTTGATTATACAGCTCTGGGACGGGAAGCAATAGTTAGTTATACGTGGTACAAGGGCATTAGGAAAAACAATTAAAAACGTACGGGCTATAACCCTCGCTTAATTTCCGCATGAGTCGTGTAACATAGAACTTTTTTCATCACATTTGCGAGGAAGTGTAAAAAAAGCGGACTGATTTTTGAGTCCGCGGCGCAAATCTGGTTTGAGGTGGCGGTGGCCGTGGCCTATTCCACAAATGCTACAATTTAAATACTTGTATGAAAAACTCTACAATTAAATGTCAAATTGTAGCACTTTTAATTTTTGTGGTATAGGGGCCTGGTCGAGTGGTCGGCCTCGCTCATAGCGTACCACCCTGGTGCGGCATCAAAAAAATGCTGCCCGTTTTTGTTGCAGGTTGAACCACTACTGACGAGCAAGTGTGGAAAAAAGACGATTAATATATAAAAGGACATACTGCAGATAATGGCTTGGCTGAACATGACGCCTGTGGTGGCGTAGAGTAGGAAACGCGGCCGGCGTGTCTGTTGCGTGCTCTCACCAAGAAGCGTATAAATAACCGCGTTCGACCCGCACGCGCTGAAATACGGATAAGTACTTAACCTCGTAAGGCCCACATCAAATTTCATTCAATGAATTTTGAACCATATCTTTTGAGACAGTGAGTTCAAAGTCAGTTTGACATTTGTCCTATATTTAGGACTTGGGGCCTTACGAGGTTAAGTGGCCTTAATTATTGCTGCCATTTCAAATTCGGAAAATAAATGTATGGTAACAACTAAATATTAATTAGTATGCATGCTATAACATATAAACGCTTCAACTAACACAGAAAGTGACTTCCAGGGCTGCAAAGTGATACAAACTTATGTTGTAAAAACAAGTCAACTGGGGGCCCGTTTATAGTAAAAACATTCAAATATTCCCTCTTGACTAATATTTTAAATGGAATAGGTCCCTTGATCACACCGTTAGAGCCAGATACATCCTACTAACTAACCGGAATACCCTATGTTTGTTATTTTGTAAGTTAGCCTTATTGTGTATTTCACAAAGTCACATTAAAATGTTTACTCACAATATTGAAGACATAAATTTCGCAAATGTTAGAAAGGCCCAGTGATTAGCAAAACTGGACAGAAAAGCACCAGCCACAGTCCCGAAAATAGTAATTTTTAGCGTGTATAGCCGGCCCCGAGTGTCGGCGAGGTAGCCCCAAAAGTGGGCACTTGCTATAACACCTGAAAAAAAAAACACAGTATAACCACCTTATTCAAGATAATAGCTGGATTGGATATTTCTCAATAAACTTGTTGGTATTTTTGCCATTTTAAAAAAGGAACCCTTAATAAAGTAATGGTTTTTATTTACAGTGACTAAAATCGATATATCGTTAATTTCATTTTCATTCCGAAAACGAAACAACTGTATTATACGTATAAGTAAAATTTTAAAACTGAATTTTACTTTCAGTATTTTCTAAAACAAGCAAACTATCGTATTCCCGAATATACATCGATTTTTAGCGGTAAAATGACATTAATTGGTATAAGCCTATGCGGGTGACAGAGCTCGCCACCGCGTAATGTGATAAATTTAAAGTAGATTAAAACAAAAAGAATTTTGTGGGTACCTAATATTGGAATGGAGCTGATGATTCCCTTCTCGAAGACGCCGAGTTCTAAATCGCACTGACTCGACGTTACAATGATTCCCACACTGAAAACCTCGGCGATGGCTGCCAATAGTGTATAAATGCCGAGAATCAACAATTGGTAGTTGTACTTCCCGAAACCTAGAATTTCAAAGACCATTTATACCTATACGAACCAACTAAAGAGAAACAATATGAGACCATACGGACTATTATGAAGATTTATATAGCCCACTTTATGATTGAAGAGTTTTGAGGTAATTTATTTTATATAAATACGTACTGGTAACGGCCAGAGAACTACATCAATTCCTATGTACATAGAATGACAGTAAAACAAGACGGAGATGTTTGGCGACAAATGCAACGAGCGTGCTCATGCACCGTATTGAACGCATCCATCAATACGAGTTTCATAGTGATAATGAATCACCACCTTGTAATGTTATTGTAAAATTATAGTAATGTTTAATAAAAGTTAGGCAGAGCAGGTTTGTGAACAAGGATTGCTGCCTCGTTACAACCCCCAGCCTACACGCTCGGCTGCTGGCAAAGCCTTCTATTTCTCTCACAAAGAGAAAGAGCACATGAAATTTCATTCCCAGGCAGGGCCAGTGCGGAACTTTACACACACACCGATGAATTGCTATGCAGGTTTGTGCAGGTTTCGTCGCGATGCTTTCTGTCATCAAAAAGTTCATGGTAAACTACAAATTTAACATTTCACATACATTTTAAAAGACAGAGACGTACGAGCCCAAGTTTGAAGACTCTACTTTGTTCTTGATAGGTGGTCACACCACAGAAGACATGAACTAGGTAGAACTACCTTTCGCCGCGATTTGTGTCATCGATCCGTTTTGAGCAAATAACCAAATGTTCGTATGTGTGTATGTATGACTCTTTATTGTCTTTATTGTTTGTATTGTTCGTATTGTTCCGCTGGCGCTGATCTTTAAGCGATATGCACCGATGATAGCGATTGCTCAAATCACGGTTGAACGCCATCTAACCTTATTCATGTGATCCGTGGAATCACTATCACAGCTTAATAATAATTTATTTGAGGCATCTTAATCTTCCTATTTATACTCCTGTCTACATTATAAACGACATTGTTTTGGTTGTCCATCTGCGTTATACCTAAAAATTCCCAGGCATTTGTATGCCACCTGAGCACGCATAATCGTGGACTCCAACTAGGCAGGTACAGTAGTAATGGACCCTGTACTCACTACGTATCCTTATAGTTATAACCCTTCATTGCATTACACGTGGTTTGGACATGTGCTCAATGCATTTATCTAAAATATAACATTAAATGATACGACAAACTACGAGTATTATTCAAACACCGATAATAAAATGTTTGCATGCTTTTATCACATGTCGTCAAAATTGTGACATGTCTATTGCGCAATATTGTATCTAGTGTGGTCATAGTTCTGATTTAATTAATTTGATTGTTTTATTATATTTAGTGTTATAGTATTACAGAATACATTTTGTAAGTCGGATGGTGAATAAATGGTGTCATGGAGCACCTGGTTTTGTACCCTTGTGTACCCTTCAACGGCCAAGTCACACAACATTAACTATAATAATAAAGAAATCGCAGTAAGGCACCTTCGACTTGGCACAACTTTGTCTAGATTTCATTACTTTTTAGAGATAAACAAGCAGCTCCATCGAGACTTGGCTAGTTTTTTTTACAGAATGTTTTTAGTGGGTTACTTTTTTACGCCTATAGTAACGCCTGCTGTCGCAACGTTAAAAAAAAGAAAATTAATATCACCTCAAATTAAAAATTGTTTACTGTTGAATCTGGTCCCATATAAGATGCAGGTTAAGTAGCAACAGTGTTTACTTTCAAAGCTACTTTGTAAAGTACTGTTTTTAAGATGGTCTGCAAAGATTTGGTTTGCCTTATCAAAAACCAACAGTCCAATAATATTGCCCCGCGGAATATTACTTGTCCGTTATTCAGCCTGACTTTCTCTAATAAAGTTAGAAAAAGTAAAGTTTATTTACCTGTCAATATTAAAGCGTCTTCAAATGCCATTTCTTCTGCTTTAACTTTTTGAACATCGATTTTCATTTCTATTACTTCACTGTCTATTCTACTTCGCACTGTATCATTTTGGTCCATCTTTTTACTATCAGCCATAATTAATTAATTATTTTTATCCGAGAAATGAAACACAACGTGGCACTTCTGCCATCGGTCTTAAATTAAAGGAATTATGCAGATGAAGATATTTTAATAAGTTGTAATATTTACTCGTCTGTAAGTAAATATTGAAACATTATAATAAATATTCGTTCATCATTTTCAAGATTCGAATAGATGACTTGTGTTTCTTCCAGTGTTTGCTCGCGACTAAGTAGGACTGTTAGGTGTCTGTTATTTTATAATGATATTTTTTACCGATGTGGTGAAGAGGTTAATTAGATATTAAATGTTTTAATGTTGTATCCGGAATCGTGTTTTTTAATTAAAATCCGCAATAGCTATAAGTTATAATTTAGTTGTAGTTTCCAAAAGTTTCCTTTTGATTTGAATTTTTCTTTTCCTTAGATTTTCTCAAAGAGCCCACTTATAGTCCAGTGTAACTTTTTACTAGGTATGCATGTTATATAACCACGTCCGTTTCTGTGTTCCTTCATTAGGTACTCCCAAATTAATTAGTCATCAGAATTTGACAAATTATATTTTAATTGCTGCATATTAATGGCGCGGGCTATACGTCTTCACCACATAATAGTAGCAGATAACATAGAGTGAATAAACGTATTGAAAGTAAAAGATTGTGGTGAACGTTTAAGCGAATACCTATATATAATATAGCAATAGTTATATTACTGCCATGGAAATAGGATGACATAGAAAGAGTAACAAAATTGAAAGCGATATTTTACTAGCTGAACTCTTTACATTCAATGGCAATACGACAATGTACTCTAACCCTCCTCTTCAATTGACACCGTGTACACACATGAAGAGACAAAATGGTTACCGTTGGTGTACATTATTAAGGTTCTATAAACTACGTTTCTCTTATTAATTTGCGGGTTTTATTGCCTTGACGCGCACCAAAGGTAACCATTTTGACAGTTTTGGGTGTGTACGCTTGCCATATACTGAGGTATATCCATGCTTTAGTTCTTCATCCAAGATTTCTGTAGTAGGGGCCTTTTTAACTTGCTTAAGTATATGCTTGTCAATGAATTTAAGATAAATTGTATAAGAGTCTAGATACAATTTAATTGGATCATATTACAGCAAGTGATATCAGACGGAGTAATATAGATATTAAATTATATACATAAATATAAGTAATAGATAAATAATGAATTAAAATGGTGAAACCAATTGTTTGCTTGTAAGATAGTCTGAACTACTACTACATACATAAACAGTAGCAAACCTAATAATTTTTTTTTGTTGAGAACGTCAATTTTGCTCTACTGAAGTATTATACGACGATATTATTATAATATCTCGTTTTTTTAGGGTTCCGTAGTCAACAAGTACCGCTTATAGTTTTGTCAAGTCCGTCTGACTGTCTACGCTACGACTTAGCTCAGACACTCTTAGCACTAGAATCTAGAACGCTGTAATTTGGCATGGGTATAATACATATTAATTACGCCGACGAAGCGTCAAATAAAGTCTTTAATTTTATTTTGACCGCCATCTCCTAGCCGTAAAGTGAGTTTTTTTTCTCCCCTTTTCCATAGTGTGAGCTGTTGGTGGACAGGTCATCGAAATATTGCGGGTGTGCGAAAGCATTTTTTTTTATTCAGGGAGCAGTTTCCAAAATGTTAAAATTAAAAGTTTAATTTTTGTTAAAGTCAAATCCCCCCCTGCTGTTATAGGATATGTCAAAAAACCTCTTTTTTAGATAGGTACTAATACCGTGAACCTTTTCATATATCCAGAAACACTAGACACAGCACTTGACTCTAACAAAACTTAGCACTTTAAAGCTTAATATTTCACAAATGGATTCTTTAATCGAAAAATGGTAGGTATCACAAACCCGCAATATTTTTAAAATACTTATCCAATGACACCCCGCACCATGGGGTAGACGAAAACAAATCCCTACTTTACGTGTAGGGGTGGTAACCTAAAAACATTTTTTCTTCAATATTTTATTTTATCACTTTATTGGCTTAACTAATTTACGCATTTCCATGCCAAATTACAGCTTTCCGGTACGAAGAGTCTTTGAGCTAAGCTGCGGGCGGACGGACGGACATGGTGAAACTATAAGCGTTCTTTGTCCATTGCAGAACCCTAATATTTCTTTTTGGGAAATTAATTACTGTTTAGAGTAAAGTGAAACATGATCTGTTGAGTATATATTGCGCAAAGTGCGATAACGAGTAACGGTGCGGCGTTGACTGTCGTCCGTAACCGTATTAAAATACCATGCTCCAAAAATTGTCTTTTTGTTTATACAAGATAGGAAGACAAACGAGCAAGTGGGTCACCTGATGGTAAGTGATCACCTCCGCCCGTAGACACCCTACAACCAAAGAGATTGCAGATGCGTTGCCAACCCAGAGGGCTAAGATAGGATACCTCTTTTGCCAGTAATTGCACCGGCTGTCTTGCTCATCACGTCGAAACACTACAGTGCAAGCTCCGCTGCTTAGCGGCAGCATTAGCGAGCAAAATGGTGGTAGCGATCCGGATGGACCTTGGACAAGGTCCTACCACCCGCAAATACAAAATTTACAAGTTTTCTTAAACTCAAATCAAACAGTGACCCTTGAAACATAAATTCGTAACTGCACAAAGAATAGTTTATTGACCCAAACTTACTGATTTATTTTGATAATACGGAATAATGAGACAAGTCAATTTAAGTATAGTACTGGTAATATGGCATAAGCTGCTAACCTTGTTCGCCACTGTTTGCCATTCGGAGCCTTCAATACGCTGTTTTGTAGCAGGTTTTTTTTAATTTAACAATTGATTTTTTTATTGATTTAAATAAATAACCCATTTAATTTCGCCGAAGTAAAGATACGAATGTGAAATAATTCCTTTCCTGTTTATCTAAGGCTATAATGATAAAGGTGCAAATAGTGACAATGTCATAACATTGTGTATAATAAGAAAGATTGTACAAACACATCGTGTTATAATTTAATTGTATGATGAAACTTTATTCAACTAATATCGATATTTTTTTATTCACAAAGAATTGAAAGAAATTTCGGTTAGAAAAATTAAATAAATCATGAATTTTTCAACATTTAGTTCACAGGACTCTGATGACAATTGTGATCGATTCAAACACTAACCAACGAAATATACTTAATTACAGTGACGTAACTTACAGAATGAGCATGACTTACATCTTAGTGACGTGACTAACAGGAAAGCGGTGTCCCGGAAGACGGAAGACATCCTGGCTCCGTAATATTAGGGAGTGGACCGGGATCACCAGTGCAGAGCAACTGTTCTGGGTGGCTCAAGACAGGGAAAAGTTTGTAGAGCTAACGACCAACATCTAGTAATGGAAATGCACTATAGGAAGAAGAACTTACAGACATCGTCAACGATATTCATCACCATCATCATCGGTACATCATTATGATCAAATATCTGAAGCCTTCCTCAGTCGATGATGATAGCAGTTGATGTGTCCTTCTGCCTGCTAACTCTCTATTATTGTCCCTCCTGTGCATCGGGGAGCCCTGTGGTCTTGTGTTCCCACGGATTCCTTTTCAGGAGCGCTTTACACCACGCATCGGTCTTTTGGCCTAAAACTAGGTCAGTTAATATCCTTTAAGCTTTGGACTGAACAAATTTCTTGAACGTGTTTCAGTTGTTTTCATGGATAAGGAGGGAAACGAGTTTCAATGGGAAGTGATACCCGCCGCCCATGCAAACTAGCGATCCCAAGAGAATCGGTGATCCGTTGCCCACCTTTTGGTCCTTTCCTCCCCATGGGCCTCCGGATCTTCTACAAATAGGACGAAATGCAGTAGCAAGTTTCTACTTTACGCCGGTATTTATGTATATGGCAACATGTTGAATATGTAATGTTAAAACACCGTAGAAATGATATTATTTGGAAAACGATGTTTAGAATTGAATATAAGCTAGGTCAAATTACCAATACCATTCAGTGAACCGCACGTTCGTAGCCACTTTATTGCTTATCCTGCTGAATGAATCGAAAACTCAATACTGTGGATTGATTTAATCATTTTCGACTACCGTAGAGAGGTTGATTATCCCGTATACTTCATACGCACTTTAAAAGTACGGGTTTGTCAAATCATTTTAATACTTCTTCATAATCAGCAGCTTGCCAAGTATATATACCTTACAGGTATATTAGCATATCTCAAGCGCAGGCTTAACCTGTTCGTTAGCACCAGGTGCCGTAGCATGATGTGTTACGTTGAGGGGATAAGAGCTTCCACTCCTCCCACACTAGCCTATAGGTTGTATACTGATAGTTTACAACCGTAAATAGGTTAAATTAACAGCTATTCCTTTGATCATAGGTTTGTTGTCGTTTTGATAGAATTATATGAAGAAAAAAACAAGTATTTATACAGCTCAAATTGAGAACCTCTTCCGTTTTTTTCGTCGGGTTATAATCATTTAAACTACACTTCATTGATGTTGACATCGTGGAGGGGGAAGAACTGACACTCCTTATACGAGTATATTTCAAATAGTATAGATGTTAATTAAAATTTGTAATATAATTTGCAAACCAAGTACAAATTGTAAGTGTTTCAGAAATACATTTAAAAAAATGTCTTTGAAAAGTTTCTTTAGGTGTCAATATCTTCAAAATTTGCGCCAATCAACACTTTTATGCCAGGGTAATAAGAGCCCACCTGCGTATGTTTAAGTATATTGAATACTCTCATATGTTTTTACACTTGACTGTACTTTTATTTAACGAGCAGCAATTAGAAGACGAAGCGGTAAACATTTTAAAACGTCTTGTTTCGATCTCGTGCTGCAGTATAGAGCTTGCGGCATGAAGCCACGATCTCTATCTATAGATTTATTAGGGCATTATAATGATACATTTCTAGGTTTCGAGCGAGCTGGCGCGACTGTGCTTCACATTTGGCTCCCGCTGAGGCTTGCAATGTTCGCAATCGAATGAAACCAGGATAGAGGAAAAATGCAATCATCGGATTAAACTGGCCTGAAGTTTTCTTGCTCTTCAATCTCCTCGATAATGTGTATTAAACCAAGTAATCACCATGAAACGTAATCTTTAATGAGCCCAGGGTGCCAGAACTGATATTGATGACGGCGTTTTCTGTAAAAATTAAACTGATTTTATTTTATGGATCTGGTTTATGGATTTATTTAGGAAACTTAAATCGTCAACTGTCATGCAAAAGTAGTAGAGCCGTACGCTGTTCAAATTTAAAATAAGTCATCGTCGTCTGTATATGTAAATAAGTATACTTAATTTTCGATATATTAGGTAGCTTTTTGTGTCCATAATATCCACACAGCAGGAATATTATAAATGTGGTACTGAAATAATACCTAATCATTAAAAAAAATGTCGTAGAGTCCTGGCCTACCTAAAAATTATGTCAGAATATTAATAATGTTTCTTCTGGTTATGAACAAAATTGAAATTATTTTGGCCCAGTACGAGTGCATTCGCAACATGACCGAACGACCACAAACATGCGCGCCTGCCGGCGGCTCGCGTTTTCATTCTGCCCACCGATTCGAGCGAACATAATAACACGAGTATTATGCCCCTGTGTCGGAAATATTCTAGGATTAATTAAACTTATTAATTAATCAATCACAATACCGTACATATACTGAACTCTGGAATTATACAGTGAAATGAATTGACTCTCTTTCCAATAAAATATGAAAAAGTAGAGTTTCTTTTTTTTATATTACAGTAAGCTAGCAATAATAAGTTAACTGGTAACTGGTAAGGTTAATTGGAAGAGATTCCTTAAAGGGATAATTTTGCCGTTGAACATCATTGAATTTCTTCTTGTCATTTTTGTACAATGAAGAACTTACATACATACATAAGTCATGTAATATTTATTAGGTGTTTATAATAATAATCAATTACTACTATAATTCCGTCCGTTTTGTTTGGCGCTCCGGCAAAAAATGGCAGATTAGATCAGTGTTGCTAACCTCCACTTTCGAACACATCGAAATCCGTTCAGATTTGACATTTCGATTCACTCTATGCGACATACATATTAAATATATTAATTACATATTAAACAGACCACAGGAATGAAATAATTTTTGGCCGAATATAGGAGAATATTGTATGTATGTAGTATAAGTGCATACATACTCATCATCGGGTGCTGTTTGTGGGATCCAAAAGTGGGAGAAAAAAAAGATAAACTGCTGAGTTTCTTGCGGCGTTTCTTCTCAGCAGATTCTTTCTAGCTAGTAGATTCAGACACATGTAAAAGAGCCTATATGGCCTACTTGCAAAATAAATTTTTCATTTTCATTTTTCATTACGGCTTTGAATAAATTATAAAGGGACTCACCACTCCCTTACCACAAGTGGGACTGAAAACCTTATCGTAACTTACATATTTTTGTTCTATCACTCAATGCACGTATGTTTGTATTCGAACCGATTTATTTTGTGTCACATTTTGTTTTTCTTGTTTAGAAAAATATGATAAAATTAAAATTCGAACTTAAAAAACCGTTAACTTTCATGGTCACAATCCATTATGACTACTTTATTGGGGAATAATTTATTGCTTCACTAGTTTTCGAATCAACGGAACAAAATTAAGATGAATTCGATTGTTCTGGTGAAATTGCAATCATGATCACTGATCAGACATTATAAATTGCGAGATGTTGAGTTGAATAGTGTCAGCTTTTTTTATTAGACTTACATTAATAATGTCGATATTGTCGATACAACTGAAGAAATAATAATAAAAATGGTATAACGGACTAGACTGGCTGAGACCTACGTAGATACTGTACTTAAAAAAAATGTCTAAAAGTACCAGTACCAGTCTAGTCAATTGTTGTTTTTGTAACCATCCCTTGAAATGTATTTATTTGTTTACAGAAATAAATAATTAAAAACAGCTTTTGACTGCTTGCGGTATTTTGAGTGTATCAACTTGTTCCTTATCAGCGTCGCATTAACTTTTGACATGAACAGAAGTTATTCGGGAGTTATACTTAAGGTAGATAAAGTAGTTGATATTAGATGTCGAGAGGGAGAATAAAAAAGTTCTAATTATTATAAGTGCTGCTTTAACTACTAAAAATCACCCTTTTTTGGTACAACAGTATCTGTGGCTTACTTTGTAAAGGACAACTGCAACATAACTAAAGAAAGTAGAACCACCCAAGTAAGAACATAAAGTGGCTATTTTCCTCAGTTTCGCTGTTAGCGACACCCGGAGACGACGAATCCTTAAAAGCCGGAAAATTTGTCCAATTTGTTCGCTGGCTCGCCTTTGATATTTTGAGTCCCGTAAAATGTCAACATACTGTAACAAAGCTAATTTCTACCTTACATAGCATTTTTGGGAAAACACTGCCTAATGCTAAATGACTTCTTAACTATGGTTGTGTCTTAAGAAAATACCTACAGACAATGAGTAAAAAATTCAGTTTTTATAAGCATTCGATTCTCAGCGCAAATCCAACGAATTTTGTATAGACGCATCACCAAAATCCTTCAGCGGTACATAGAAGCTTTGTCATGTAAATCAGCTACTCAAACCCTCAAGAGACGCTACGCCATTCAAATTGAAATTTTGTAAATATTTTAGTTGTCAATAACTGTAATGCTTTGATGTAAGTGTTGCCTTAAACCCAGTTTCATTTTTGGATAGTCTGGTGGTATAGCGCCCTGCCTTGCAGACTTCACGGAAGCTCAAGGTTAAAAGATAAGACATGAAATATATATAAGAAAACTATGTTGAATATGTTGGGTTTTACCTGCTTTTTAAGGATTTCAACCAAAATGGTAAAAACGAACTCGTTGGTCACGTTTCTGTGTCGGTTCTTTCGTCCGTCTGTCACAGCCACACAGACACACATTGGGTTTAAACTTGTAACATCCCTCTTTATTTTTGTCAAGGGCTACTAATAAACTATTGTACTTTTGAATAAATTAAGAAAAAGCTAAAAAAATATTGGTCCAACATTTAAGGTGTCACGTAAGTGCTTTAAGTTTGAAGTCAATTAAAACTGCCGATCGTGAGTTAGATGACACTTGAAATATTTTATACTAACACACGATTCCAAGTGGCAACTATAAAGCTGTTTAGTCAAAGCTGATCGTCTGTGACTATCATACGATAAAAGGCGCTTTGATCGGTGGAATATTAAAAATGTTCTTATTATTCCTACACAATACACAATCACAAGTACGACTCGCTCCTTGTCCGGTTTTTACGAATGTTAGGAATTTTCGAGGTATTTACCTAAGGAAAGTGCTTTTTGAAAGTTGATTTAAAATAAACAAATTAAAGAAAACTTTAATAACAATAGACTTGAAATAACTATTCATAAAATTTCATGACTGAAAGTTTCGTAGTTCTCAAACAATTTTACCAGCAGTATTCATAGTACCTGTCTAAAAATTCTTGTTTTCTTACCTTACTATCCATTTTAGATAAAATACTGGCTGTAAAGTTAAGTACGAAACCAATCACAATCGACCACGATACGATGTCTATAATAAGAAATGGATTAAAAAAGATCAGGTTTAAAGTGCAAAGTAAAAATGTGGAAATAGGTAAATGTATCCAACTGAGGCACATCGAAACACCCCATTAGAGCTACGAATTCTCCGACGATACCTATAATTTGCATCTCAAAGCTGAGGCAGTCACAGTGTAGCAGAGGTGTCTGTGATATTCATAATAGCAATTTTAGACATCTCAGAGTTCAATGAAGGACTATGAAATATTGAAACATCACCCAGGGAGAGTGTTCCGTTTGAAATTTAAGAACTTCCATTTCCGGGATAAAAGTGTTATCCAAGAAATATTAGAGAGACTCCGTTTTTATTAAGTTATATCAGTCGAGTTCAAGAGTGGCGACCCCATACCGGAAGACACAGCGTGGGCAGACCTGCCTCAAGGTGGACCGACGACAACAGGTGTGGGAAACGCTGGATGTGGTCATCTTTCGACTTATGTAATGACGATGATGGCATACGTCGAAAGCCTATTCTTCATTTACTTCAGATTAGAATAATTAATAACGGGCAAACTTGGACACATTATTATGTAAAACGAAGATAAAATTTTACAATTTGTCAACTTCTGCGTTTCAAACGTATTTAACCACAGTAAATAAGTGTTATTAGATTCATATCTGCTAGTTTTATCTTTAATTTACTGTGAAACGTATGCATGCTTAACTATTAATTTTCTAAACTAAAAAAAACAAAACTTAGCGGAATTTTTGAATACCCAAATTTTTCTTTGTGTAGTCATTATATAGTATTTAAATTTAATTTCAGCAGAATCTTTTATTCGCTATTTTTTTGACTTAATGCCTGAAGGCACGAATCGTATCTTTTTAAAAGCAAAAACATTGTTCATTTGCTGGTGTCTAGCTATGCGTATTACCCCACGAAGTGTCACAAATGCGTGATCAAACCATTCTCGGGACTGGAAAGAATAGCAACTAAAAGTTGGAAGTTAGAATCTATGCTGAAATTACAAACTTGAGATAATGTTATACTCAGCATCTACTATATATTAACATCTAAATATCGTGTTTATTCTAGGGATATTCTAGTTTCAAACATATGAGATGAGGCAGCAGAACAGTTTACGAGACTTTACAAGATTCGAGCCTCCCCAAATATACGAAGTATTACGGCTTGTTCCACACGGTTCCCTTACCAATTGCTTGCCTTAGCACAATCTGACCGGTTTTGTCTATTTACTTTGCTACTACACTCCTACATATTAATAAAACGGATCACTCACGTATTTTTGCGTCGGGAAATGCCCGACATGTTTCCGACCAGTCCGTGGTCCTTAATCGTGGTCTTTAATTTTTGGGCTCATGATTAAGGACCACGGACTGGTCCGAAACATGTCGGGCATTTCCCGACGCAAAAATACGTGAGTGATCCGTTTTATTAATATGTCTGAGTCTCACGGTAGCTTTATGTTAAAAACTACACTCCTAATATTAACTTAGTGAATCCCACTGAAGTAGGTATGGTAACTTTTAATTTACTCATTTAATTGTGTTTACAGTTATGTGATATGATATGAAATAATGTGATTTAAAAATCACTCAGATTCATTTAATATATATAGTAATACTTTTTGATGTTGAAAACTGTTTAAGACACACATAATATGGAGAGGGCATACATGAAATATCGTGAATTACTTTTAGTTAGCCATTTTACCTCCCCATTCTGGGAAAGAATATTTTCCTTTCAACAGTGTCTCGATTGTATTTTTTAAGATGATGGTTATAATCGAAAACAAACAATGAAATTCAACGTGACAATACAAGTATTATTGCGCCAAAAAGTTGGTTATGCCCCTTTACACATTATACAGCTTAAGGTAGCGGAGCTGGTGGGATTCGATTAAAATTTCCTATCTAACACAAGATCGTTTGCTTTCGGAAATAAAATTATACTGTACATGGGTTCCTCAAATGATGCGAGGGACGAAACCGATGCGAACACTCGAACGACACACGACCGTTTTGTCATCAACAGTTTCAAATATTTGACGTCGGGAAGACGTAACGCTCGGTCCTAAGCAAACACGGTCCGATACTCGACGCCGCATACAGCTGGCACGAACAGACACGACAGTTGCTTCATTTGTTAATTTTGGCAACATTTAGGTACATTAACTAAAGAGCGAGGCTCTAGTCTGTGTAGTTTTTCTGCCTAATCATGCTCTTATGCGCCAGATCTTTTTCTAGATAAGATATAAAAATAACTCCTACAGCTCCTCCACCTACTTCATGAAACTATTTGATATTTTCATGGAGTTTCCCTTATGTTTTTGTCTCTTTCGAACTGATAGGCTTGTTTGGCCACAATGGACAAAGGTTTGGAAGTACGACAATCACTCCTCAACATGGAAAATGAGTTGACCATTTGTAGGTAGCATCTTGCATCGAGACACGGGTTCCGTCCCCTCATCCTTTAAGCGCTAACATAGCTGGGTGGGGTCCTTGCGGATGCAGCTGAAAGTCTCAAATGGCGCAAATATTCAGCTATTAATAATGCAGTGGATACATGTTTGAGCCGTTTGAAGTTTTGTTTAATTTTAAGGTCGTAGCGGCAAATTTTTTACAGGCAAAAACCTTTTCAATCCTTGCCCAACGAATCAGCATTGCCTTATAATACGGCAATTAATGCTGCCAGTCTCCTGGGCATCCTACTGCCGGGCGCTTTTGGACAAGTATTTTATTGTTTAGGTTTTACTTTTAGTTTTATTTTAATGTTATTTTTTTATCTGTACTTATTAGTTTATTGTTATCCTAAGTTATTAATGTTCTAGCTTTAAAGGGCTCAGTATTTCCATGAGAAATACAAAAATGACAAAAACTGTTGCATGAACTAAGAATGAAATGTAATAATTAGGGTTAATAACGTAAAAATACGTTTCAAATGTTTACAAATGTTATTATTAATAAATCAGTACGACGCCAGATTCAAGCAATGTAATTGTAATAAATAAAAATAATGAGTATATCTATGGACACTTGAAGAGCCTCTCGTCGTGTGAAGGCGTGTACGTTACAAGTACGAAGACAAGCCACAGGCCCTTACCGAGCTAACAAAGGGATCGTTTTCTCAGCTACAAATTGACATCCAACATCTATAGTCCGATCGAATCACGTTTGTAGAGTTTATCTATTTAGACACTGTGTAAATATTTTTAAAGCAGTATGTTTTGGATTCATTTTAATCTGATGTTTTGTATGATCTCTTATTAAATAAAAAGACCTGTGAATATTGTTTTTTCTAACTGTGAAAATAAAAAGTAGTAATTAGGTCAGCCTGATAAATCCACTGTTTATTTTTCAACACGTTTTGATGTCTTTTTTTTAGGTAAAGAAGGCCCCGTGGTAATCGTGATTACAGTTACGATTTAATATTTACCTTTTTCAACTGAAAGGTCAAATATTATGTAGGTAGGTGAGGGATTGACTTTCTCTTGAATCAAATACAATTTGCATTATTACGTACAACTCTTGATTATTCCCTGGAACTTGAACGTAATTTGAACGCAGTGTTTCTGAGAACCGTCTCATTTAATCTGTTAAATTTGTGTGACTGCTGATTTTGGCATTGTACTGTTAATGAACAATTTATTTACAGGTAAACATTAAAGCAAAGCAGTGAGAACTTATAAGTGTGCGAACTGCAATGACAGAAGAAAATGAAAAATGGCAACTATCAAGTGATTACCACGATAAACTTTTGAGTCCTTTTCACGGTCAATAAATTAGGAATCACTTGGTAAAGCCTGTGGCAAGCAATCTAATAGCTTTCCGGGATCGGGTGAAGATAGTATTTTTTTTAACTTGAATTTCATCAAGCCCTCCTTTTGCGAGAGAAGTCTCGTGCTCAGCAGGAGACATATAGACTGGAGATGACGACCATGATGATTATCACTCCAGCCAACTAAGCTCTTGAATGTTCTTCGAACGCTGTCTCAAATACCCTTTCTGTGATATAAAAATGTGTTTAATATTGAAAACAAATAATTTATTCCATGCTGTCCAGTGACTTACAGATGGCTATCACTGGAAAATCGCGATAAAGCACGGCTGCTAAAGTATCGTTATTCAGCAAAATCGCTGTTTATTTGTACAGCAATAAATCTGCAATTTGGCTGCTCCAGTATAGGCGCATTATTGCCAGATCGTCGCTTTTTGTTATGAAATTTTATTTCATAACAGAAATATCGTAACATTTTTTTAACACGAATCAATAGGTCGTGACTTTTTTCTACCATAAAATGACATTATCGCTTATTAGATGAGTGAATTTTAGAGTAAATCAACATACAACAAAGCATTTTGAAGGTATCGTTAAACAAGCTCAGGACACAAACGCTGTACGTGTTCATTAAACACTTCTACGTAATTAACGTGAAGCAGTGAGCCGTTGAAAACAATGTCCGCTTTATTTAGCGCTGTTCACCAACAAACACGCCGGCCGCGCACTAGCCAAACACAAATAGAAAAACTACATCAAATGCGTATCGGAATCGCATTTAAACAAATCCTCCCATTCACTAAACATACGAAATTACCAACGTCAACTTATTAGATACACAACAGTATTCTGCAGCTCAATAACTCGACTGTTTGAGGTATCCAGAACACCGAAAAGTCAGATTTGTAATGAGGATTACCCATGATCAACTGGATAAAATAAGTTTGTATTATTCATAATTATAAAATGGAATTGCAAAAGACTTATACGTAGAATGCTTCGGAAATATTACAAAAAAGAGACGCTACCAATAATGCAGTAGAGCAACGTTGTCGTAATCAATATATATCCTATAAAGAGTTTAATTCAGTTCAAAAAATGTTGCATTTTCTATCGTATTCACGAATTTAAAACGCAGGTGCTCGATAGTCATAATAATCATCAAATCTACAATGGATTTCATTCAACTGGAACGATATTACTAGAAACTAGAGCTCGGAGAGCCACAATAGATTCCAATTTATCTATGAACCGACCGAAGGATATCTCATGAAGTATTTTCAATTCGCCAAAAATACAAGCAAAGATGCAGAGACGGTAAAATTCCCCACGGTTGTATTTGCAGCATTCTAGAGCTCGATATGTATTATTCATTCATAAGGAGCACTGTGATATTTACTCACCCATTACTGTGGTCTCGGAGTCGCGTTTCTTGCATTAAAAATTTAACATAAGTCCACCTCCAAGCGTCGTTCGGAGTAGGTAGGTAAATGTTAACAGGGAGGGTACATTAAATAAACATGAGACTAAACTGAATCTGGTCTTTAATTTTTTCTACATGTATGAACTAGAACAGAGTAATCGAGTGCAAATGTGCGAGGTGATAGATAGTGAAGTTAACATCATGCATGCCTTTCAAATAACATGGTCTCTATAAGCTCCTGTTCGAATATCCGTACAAACAATTATAATAATACACGTAGGAAAAGCTGATAACAATGTTTATTTCCTACCTTTGATATATAATTGTCAGTAACTTTCCTTCCACCTGTTAACACTCTACCATGTTTAACATTTACATTTCTTATTACAGAGCTTAATATACACAACCTTTTAAGTTATCGCTGCTACCTCTCTGTTACGTAAAAAAAATAAAAATTCGAAGTGTTCTGGCGACGGCAGTGACACACTGCCGCCCGCCCGGGACCGCTGACTCTACGATCCCGAATTTCAGGCACCTTAATGACGTAGTCGGTCTCCTAAAGATGTTCTGAAAAAAGAATATAACGAAGTCAAAACGCTGCAAAGCAAAACTGAAATGAAATCAGTTGCGTTCTTTAAACTTCCTCCTTTGCTCCGTTATGAGAGCAAAAATATACGTAATGCTACAGCTCGTTTTGCTGAAAATATCCGCTTACAAAGCGAAACAAATAAGAGTATCGGAAATATCTGCCAGCTTTATTTTAAGTAATTCAGTCTTTATTGGAAAACGAATACTTTGTAGCAAATTGATAAGCGACCACATGGACCGACTACTTGGAAAAATAGACTAGAACGAGAATATTCGACTGGCAATGGCCGCGAACGCGGTTGGGCAAAGCTGGGCAAAAAATGAAAACAATTAGCACCAGCGCAGCCTGCGGGGCAAAAACCTGGACACCGCTGATAATTTATTTCCAATCTCTGCACAGTACACTAGATACGCGTACACTACATATATATATATATATGTATGTGCTGTAAAAAGTAGCTCACAATATGAACAGGATATTTTTGTTCTTCACTTCGTAATGATCGTTTTCAAAATGCAAACCACGAAAAGATTTGTAAGTAAATAAGTAAGTAAACACTTTATTGTACATGAAACACGATACATAACATTACAATTAAAATAAAATAGTATGAAGGCGAGCATATCCCTGTAAGGGATCCCTTCCAGCTAAGGGTTATTATTCAAAGGAAAGATAAATAGGTGCCCACGTACAGTCAGCCTAGTAGTAGCTAAACACTTAAGAGCGTACAAACAGAGATTTGACAACGTCGCCTATAGCTGCCAAATATTTAGCTGTTTTCATTGATTTATCAAAATAAATGAGTTAAAATACGGAATATAGCAACGGTATATATTAGAACTTGTGTTCTTACATTTGTTGGTAAGTAGTATACTCATACCGAAATGTACACATTTACGAATGGAAAGTTTCCAAATGCTTGTTTTATACTTAATTATAACTATTTGGTATAACTGTTTTAACTATTGCAATGCTTAATCAATATTTTAGTGCATCAGGTTGCTATATTCCGTATTTTAATTCATTAATGTTGATAAATCAATGAAAACATCTAAATATTAGGCAGCCATAGGCGACGTTGCCAAATCTCTGTTTGTACGCTCTTAAGAACCTTGTAGTAGTAACGTATGAAATGAGAGTTGCTCGAATTTGTTACATTAGACAACGACAAGATACTAACATGTTCAGCCACTTCTGAGGCTGACCGTATAAGTCGCGCAAAAACTATTCCAAAATTTAATATCGTTATTCATTAAAGCTAGATTTATTTTCACGTTTGTGCGTTATTACTTCTGTTAAAACGCCTTATAATGTTGCTCGGTAAAAAGGAATTCAAAAAGGGTTTTACTTTGTATAAAAAAACCGGTTAAAACCGGTTACTTCTAAGAGAAAATAACCGGGCTGGCATTCCCTACTTGGTAATAAATTTACAGGGTGTTAGGTAATGAGTGGATAATACGTGTCGTGCTGATAGGGGGCACTTAGGAAATTCTAAAAAAGGTAAATGAGATTTTGTAAAAGTGTCACCGTTTTCGAGATATTTTTACTTTTTTTTTAAATCGACACACCCTCATTTGGTTTATCGTTCGTGGTAACTACTCTAAGGGTGGTAGTTTTAAACCGAACTCCAGTTCCATACTATGTTAGCATGCTCGGTTTAAAACCATGACTCTTAGTAAGTTATTGTAAATATTTTTTATTGTTTTATATTGTTGAATACATGTATTTATAACGTTATCGGGACTTAAACGCAATAAAAATATAATGATAACGATCACGACAACGATCCCGATAACGTTATAAATAGTGAAAATCACGAAAGTTTAAAACAATTTGTTGAATACATTTTTTATCAGATAACTATCGCCATTTGTGAGTAACTACTGTGTATTAATTAAAAAAAAAACCCAAGTTATTTTTGCATTTTTGACTGTACTTTCATACTTAAAATATGTCGAATAAGGTGGCATTTTTATTCGACCTAATTTACCCTTTTTAGTTTTCCCTATCAGCACGTGACGAATTATCCTCTCATAACCTAACAGCGTCTATACTATAAAATGTTTTGCTAACCTTATCCCCGTTACCGTCAGGCTGTAAAGAATAAACTTTTTAGATCAAGCCCCAACTACAAAGGAAGCTGCAATGAAAAATAAAACCATGAATTGCATGCTGCAGACCTAGTATTATGTAAAAAAGTCCCGTTGTTCAAAGACAGAGTTTCTATTCATGCCAATGCCGTCAAAGCACGCTTTCTCGAATCGCTATAAAGTATAACACTGTTGACCCGCAATGCACTAATAATAACGTGCGCTAGGGATGCTCTCACAACACCCATTTTCATTAATATCTATAATAGTTTATTATGCACCGAGGTGATAAAGCACTGTCTTTCCTCACGAGCTTCATATTGAATAGTTGTAAATATACCAACGGTTTGCATTGCACTAATAATAACGTGCGCTGGGGACGCTCTCAGGACTGCCAGTCATTGTCAGGAATATAAATAATAGTAGCTTCCCGTTTTTTTAGCGATCCCACATTTGACAAGTTGGGCGTTGAAAGTAAATGAAGAGTGAAAGGCGGTTGGAGCTTCTCTCTGTTGCTGCTATTTTTTTTCTTTTCAACCTTTACTGTATTATTTTACTAACTAAAGTGGTCTTTACCGTAAAACTTAGTATACCCACTTGCTTGTTTGCCTTCTTATTTTATTTAAAAAAATATGTAAAGTTTTTCTACTGAAACATTATTTCATTAAGAAATAATTTAAAGACGCTGTGCTAAGTACAAGTAATTAACGAACAAACGAATTGTTCTACAAATGTATTAAAGCGCTTGTTTAGAATATTAAGAGATCTTTATTTTTAAAAAGATGGGACTTGAAATGTCTGATTTTCAGTTTTTTTTAAACATGTGTTGAAATATCTCTCAGATTTTAAGGTCGTGAACGCCGGGAAATATTCCTTGATATAGGTTTTAATGAGTGAGTTTGCAAGGATGACAAAACATAACATAAATGGTCGTAATGTCTAATTGCGGTGACTACTATTTGCGTAACTTACCCGATCGTTAGAAAAAGAAGGACACGTGGAGTGACAACAAAGTAATCCTGTAAATTTCTCCTTATGAGGCACGCGACCCTTAAAATTTTATAATCGTCCGTTTAATGTAAGCAGGTTACTGCCAAATAGTACTCGTGCCGTCACCCCACCCCTATTTGACCTGCAATGTACTAATAATAACTGGCACAATAGGCGTACAAGAGAGGAGGTTTTGTTAAATCAGCGGAGTGAAAGGAATCCACGAGTTGGATCGGGCCCAGCGTCGCCGAGATTGCTGCAATTTATCCCGGTCGTGACACCGCGGCTAAGATAGCTCTTATGCGTCCCGGGATATATGAGACAATAAACCTTAATGTACAAACATTTTTGAGCCAAGTTATATTAGTAACAACACTGTGCGAATGAGCTCAAAAGGCGGAAGTTTCTGACAGGCAGAATCGTAGAGGTTGTTTTTGAAATTAGTAGTGTTCCTGGCCGATTAAAGGAAAATGCGTTATGTATACGCATACACAATAGACACAATAGATTGTAAATATTTAATATTATGCTAATAGTTCATTTATATTAATGTAACCACAATATGAACTTTTCGATATGAAGGTTGCCTCTTTAATCTAATACTAACAAAAAGTTTTTATTATTAAGTACCTACGTACATATTTTATGTATCTCTTTTTGCCATTTATGTTTTATAAACAATAAAGACATACATACATACGTATACACATGCAGCCAAACTAAATTCTGGGTCAGTTTCTGGAATTAATGTTTTAATGGTTGTTAATAGTAAATGTAAGTAAAGTTACAGCAATAATTTGTTCATTAAGGTTCCGCAGTGGCTCAGAATTCAGTTAACATAGGCTATGGAGCCTATGGACCAAGAATGAACACCCATGTAACACTACTTCTCAGGAATGCTGCAGTTGCTTTTAAGACGCAAAAAAAAAAATGTTCTACAAATCTATACAATAATATAAATTAGGAATATAGACTCGCACAGTTTAAAATGTTTTCACTATACTTTATTTCTTTAAAATAAGGTAAACAAAATAGTCACGTGGCTCGCAAATCAACCAATCAAGTCAATCTTTTGGATCTGTGGAGACCCAAAAGATTGATTTGATTGGTTGATTTGCCGAGCCACGTGACTTATTTTGTTTATTTATTTTAAGTACCTAAAGAAAATAAACCTAAAGTTGGCACATACTCGTAGTCATTGCCTACTGCAGTTTTTTCACAGGTACAATTTGTACCAATATGTAGTATTGTTTAATAATATGTACAGTCAACCAATTTGATTCATAGGCCACTGTAGAACGTAGTCGCAATGTGTCATCGCCGAGATATTAGGACATTTATTCAGAAGACATTATGACGTTTATTGTGAAAAGGTTCTACAGTAGCCTATGAATCAAATTGGTTGACGGTAATTACTTATTTAATATGTATTTCGTATGTCTTTAGTTCTTTCTGTTGCCATAATGATATGGCTTACAAAGTCACGCTTAATGTGCGCTTATTAGCTCCTACTCGTACATAAAATACTGCCAAGACGTGTTTCAGTTGGAAAAATGTTGCTATGAATTTTACATCGACAGGGACTGCCGATACAGTTGGCTCAAAGCACTGCTACTTCAAGAGCTAGTTTAATCGAAAAAAATACTCCGCGAAGAAATTAAGTGCATTTTAGAACGACTTAACTTAAGTAGTTTGGTTTTTTAAACAGAAACTTTTGATGGCAAGCATGTAATATTTGCTCCCGATATTTGTAAACCTGCTTTCAGTGGTGCAATTTTTGAATCTCACCAGATGACTAAAGCTCATCAAAATGGCCGAATCTCTATAAAAAAGGACCATTTTGGTGAGCTTTAGCCACCTGGGTGAGATTCAAAAATTGCACCATTGGTCTGATGTGGGTGAAATGTATGACTACCTTTATTTCCATTTCATAATCATGACTTTTGAGAGGTTTTCTGCTAAAAAAAGATAAAGTAATGTCTGCGGGTTCTAGGCATATACAATCAAACATTTATTCTTACATATATTTACCTACTACTTATGTATTGGAGCATTCATCACGACGGTTAACATGCAGCATGCTTCCAAATTCGCTCCTCGGAATACATAGGAGTCGTGCACTACTTTGATTAAAACGGAAAATAGCTATTTCGTATTCAAGTATCGTTTCTTGAATTTTAGCGAAATCGTTTTATCTTTAATTCATACATTTAGAAAATTATCATGTCCAGATCTTGTAATGTAATATGTCTGTTCATCTTAACCTCTGTGTCACTAAGGTACAACTGGTCACATTAAAATGTAAGCAAAAAGGTATTACTTTTTTATTACTAACAATTTAAATTTTCGTACTTACTTTCTTACCTCTAATTTTTAATTTAAGACCAAGTCACTCATTATTCAGTTGAGAGTTTTGAAATCTAAGGTACGTACTTTTCCTAAAAGTATTCAGATAAACATCCACTCTGTGGCTCTAAAATAATCATCCATTAAATTTATCTTTATGTACGTCTCTTTCTTGTGACACTAGTTAGTCAGAGTCGCAGGTAGGAATTAGGTATAAATTAAACTTGAGCGGTGATGTTAAGGCCGCATGTGGATAGCGGTGAGATCGCATTGCGGTGTAGAATAATAAATTACTCCTACCGAGGAGTAATGCAGCATTTCTATTGTATTATTCTAAAAAAACCTATTGAAAGAGGCTTGAGACACCAAATGAGTACTTGTATGGATCCATACGCGGCTAAGTAATAAATATAATGCGGGAATGCACAGCGGCCGCTCTAATGGGTTCCATTACGTTGCCCGCCACCTGCGCTAATGGGTCAGAAATATTTAATTGATGAGAGCCCCGTACAGATTTCACGATACGCATTTTTCATCCATTCATAGTGTTTTACGTTCCCTTTGTGAAAGGTTTCTTTGCAGGAGTCGATTTCAAAAGCTTCTGCGTGCGATATGTTTTCCAGTAAGATACATTTTAGTTATAAGTTATCCGGCAAGAGTGCAGTTTAGTTTATAATTTAGAACATCTCACAATATGATTAAGAGTGTAACGTTCCACTACTGGGCTCAGGTCTTCCCTTACGATGACATGTAAATTTTCATTATTTGCACACATTACACGAAACTATAAGATTTTTATCGAAAGCTAGAATCACGATGGCTATTAAACGTTTGCGGTATTGTTTTAAAACCGAAATGGTGCTGTAGCTTATCCAAGCCTTTGGTTAGTTTGTTCTACATCATCTGTGATTATTGTTATTGTCATGTTAAACTAGGAAAGGCAATTTTAATTTGAAACAAGATACAATTTTACGTTACCCAACCTCATGGCAAAACAAGCTTAAATAAACCCTATTTCAAATACCTTGTTCAGTTTACATGAGATCTACCTACTTAATGAATATTTCAGAGCTGTTTTCGTAATTAATGTTGTTGTAATTGTTTACTCACGCCGTCTATTTTGCGAGTATCAGGCATGATGATTAACTGGGATGTACCAAGCTACATAGAATGAGAGCTTATCGTGCTCATTCCATGAGTGGAGTGCAATAATTGTCTTGATTTGAATATGCCTCTTTTACTTCATAAGACGAGGTTGCGTAAAAATTTGCGTGTGGCAGGACCTTGTGCAAGGTCCGTCCGAATAGCTACCACCATCTCATTTAATCTTAGCCCTCTAGGTTGGCAACGCAACTGCAATCTCCTTGGTATTGCGGGTGTCCATAGGCTGTGGTGAAAAAAATGATGCAAAGATTATGCTGAGGACTAAGGTTCCTGCGGACGGCGCAATGGCATAGTCTTAATACGTAAAAGTCTGTTCACGCGTCGATTACAGCAGATATATCCAAGCGGAGCGTAGAGGTGACTGTGTATGGGCCCCCTGCCTGCTCTGTTTGCGCGAGTGTAAAAGTACAAGTGACATTGCTAGTCTTGCAATATTGTTACAGTATCGCTTCGCAGGCTGAGTGAGCGCGAGGTACCTATTATTCATAACATAACCGGCACGTGAACACACTATGATTTATTTAGACTATTGCAGGAGTAAAACTATATAGTCGTGACTAGAAGGCTGAATACTTTTTGAATGGAAGTAAATGACGCAATTCGCAAAAATGCGATAGTAAATAAGGCAATCGACTTTTACCACTTTTATCTACACATATATCATAAATGCTCTATAATACGTTCAGAAACCGTAGGTAATGACCAGCATTATAACAACCAATATTATTATGAGAATTTTTATAATTTGTTTCTATATTTGTTCAAATTCATTTTTTATTAAATTATTTTAATGTGTACAGTCTATAGATATTTAACAGGTACCTAGCACTAGTAGTTAGTAGCAATGCAGGTCATTGCCCTATGGCTTCTGAACCCATCATAGAGTACTTATGATATGTGTGTAGATAAAGTAATGTATGCAACTGTACATAATTAGGCCTTAAAACACTCGTGTGATCCTATTATGAAACTCGCTGACGCTCGTTTCATAAAACCACACTCGTGTTTTAAGACCCCTCATTAGGCAACAGTTGCATAAAATACTATAAAATGTCTCTGGTTTTATCAAAATGGTGTTTTCAAAAATATGTTTTATTTTCTGCTTAATAAGTGAAAATCATGTAGGACTACAGGCATAAATCTGTGCCATAAATTCAATTAGAAAAAAAAAACATCTTTTATGACCAAACTGGAACAAATTACCTTGCTACTCCGTGAAACCTTAGCGCGAAACCAACCCCGCGAATGGGTTTCGCGGAGTAGCAAGGTAATTTGTTCGAGTTTGTTGATATGGACCTCCGCAAAGTAACGCCTGAATCTATTAATTATCCTTTATGACATAATTTTACAAATCTCAAATCCAAATATAAATTAGTTAGCTTTGAAAAATATCCACTGGTAATAAACTGCACAGTATCCAAGCGCATATAATTATTGAACTGTAGGGAATAGAATCATATTATTTTCACCACACCTATTCGATAACGACAATTGGTTTTAAAGGATAGCGGGAAACAAATTTAAATTTGTCCCCATGGGACTTTGAGCTTTCTCTCTTCTGATTGGTCCGCGTTTGTGCTTCTGATAGATTAGCCTCAATAGGTTGGGCACATATGTCGGAGAACTGATGGCTGGTAGACCGTTAAAGATGATGGAGGTGGACACTTCGGACCGGGAGATGCGGCATAAGGTCGGCTTCCATCAAAATGGACCGAGGACTTGGTTGAGGTCCGTAGACACCGGTGGATGCTGAACAGGTATATGGTTGTTCTAAATAGAAAACTACCGTAAGGTTTAGATATGTTAAAGTCAAGGTCACGTATTTAAAGTCGAGTTATTGCCCAACTTGTTTAGGATCAGTCCACGGTCCTTATTTATGAGCTCTCAATACTGCAACATGAACAAATCTGGGAATCGTCTTTAAATAATGCAATATATAAGACAGTTTGTTGTGGAGGTCTTTGGGGGAGACCTATGTTTAATAGTGGACGTCTTTGGGTTAAAAACAAGAAAAAATACACTGATTTTGTGACTTACTCCAATACATAAACCTAACTTTAATGTGACAGCATGGCAAAAGTTTATAACTTAATCTTTAATATTTATCTTAATCATTAATCTTTAATCTTAACAATCTTTAATACTTATTTTATTCAACATAGGAAGGAAAACGAGCGATTCACCTGATGATAAGTGTTCACTACCGCCCAAAGACATCTGCAACACCAAGAATATTGCAGATATGTAGCCAACCCTGAGGGCGAAGATGGAATACCCCTTGTACCAGTAATTTCACCGGGTGTCTTGATCTGTGCCGGAACACAACAGTGCAAGCACTGCTGCTTAGCGGTTGTATTAGCGAGCAAAATGGTGGTAGCGATCCGGACGGACCTTGCACAAGGTCCTACCATTCGCAAAGATTAGGATACGTACTTACATAAGTTACTCATAATTCTTTTACCTTAAGATAATAATATGATAACCATACATTATGATAACACTTACAACTGCTACAGAGTAGGAGACCATGCAAAGTTACCACCATAAAAATTTAATATCGCGGTACATTTATACGCAGATAAGGCAGCTGTACCCAACTTGCTGAATGCTCACCATTAACTGGCTCTACACAATGACTGCGAGCAGATTTTATTATTAAACGAGTCGTATTGTGTTTGCGTAGTAGCGGGAAACCAAAGTGGGTGTCACGCGTCCGGCCGGTTCTGTTCCGTTCCGCCTTAATTACGCCGACGCATTTAATGGACCCGAGAGAACTGAACAGTATTCAACGCTTATCAAAATCAACATATAGTGCATAGGTACAGTCGTCGTAATCTTATAGATATTTTTAGGGGTTCCTAATAAAAAGGTAAAAAGGGAACCCTTATGGTGCTACTCTGTCTATCCGTCCATCTGTTTGTCATAGCGCCATATTAAAGCAACTACTAATGCTATCAATTTGAAATTTGGAATAGTTTTCAACATTGTCTATCGGATTTAAAACAGTTTTCTTTGTCAATTACAAAGAACACCATTCAATGAGGGAAGTTTAGAGTGATTTTTTAAAATTACAATTGACAAATGTTTACGTACGCTAAATATAAGAAACATAGTCTCACGTACTCGTACAGGCGAAGAATATGGTACATATTAAAGTACAAAGCAAGATGCAACTTATTATGTAAGTTATAGAGTACATATAGGAGCAGTTTCAACTGCAACTTCCTCTGATTCCACTTACGACATTTTTATTTAGATGCATTGAATACCTGTCACATTCAGGCCGAAAGCCACCATTTCCCTCCCGGAAACAGAAATTTAATCTTTTATTGAATACGTAACCCGTATTGACGATTTGATTTAAAAAAGCAGTCTTAAACAGCCGGCATTGAAATTTCGGTGGTGCCATAACTCATTTAACAATTGAGCTTCATTTCATAAAAATATTTAATTACAAAGACAATGAGATGTTTAAATAGTTAAGTGAAATCATGACATTGCGCCATAAACAATAGCCGCCATAAAGATAACATGGAAAGCGAAAGGTGGCCCACATTAATCTCCTTGGCGCGAGGTTTGTTCGTCTGACAGCGTTCATTAAGGCACAAAAGGTCGGTCTATCAGCTAGTTTCCGTACAGCTATGCTTTTACAAATTGGTGCTGTAATGTAGGGTGTGCTCGGACAATGCGGCCCGGAACCAAGAAGGCCACTAGTAACTTATATGGCCAGTCATGCGTGCTAGTTGCTACAATGTATTTTGAGTTTCCATTGTTTCGAGAATCTATTCGTTTTAATTAACAATATCCTGTATCAGTGCCTCAGCCATCGGGGTAATTGAATAGCAGGTGACTGCACTGCAGAAATGACACGGATTAGAGCCAAGTAGTAGTCAAAATTAACATTTTAAAACGATTCCTTTGCCTTTTTCACAGTAAATTTGCAAAAAGAAATATGCATGTACATAATATGTGGAATTTTGTTTATAGTAGAAGAAAAGTTACTGGAAATCCTTTGTCAAAAAATAAAATGGTCTAATGATTCTGTGGCACATACACAAATGATAATTTTGCTGAAGTTGTATTAACACTAGAATAAAGGGTTCGTTTAGGTCATAAGAAAAACCAACAACAAAAGTCCGAATAGTTTTTATTATCTAATTTGTTCAAACGATTGGTTTATTTATAGTATAATTATCTTCATATTTGATGTATGTTCAACATGAATTGAATCACTTCGATAGTAAATATAGTGCTTCGCTTTATTAATTACATTTTATTTCAGATAATAAACAACGATGTCTATTTTACATAACTTATGTCTTAGAATAGACAGTAGGTAACCTAAACGTGTTGCTAGGCTGTAACATAAAATTGGTGTAATTTGTAAGCGTTATGTACTTTAAAAATAGAGTGAGCCCATTCTCGTAGGTTAGGTAGTCTTAAGTAATTATTGCAGATAGAAATAATTATTTTCTATTCTAAGCTAATGTCATTTTCACTGTCTTAACGTGACAAAATGTCTTTAGATCTGGCAGATGATCATGATTATAGTTTAATATCGAGCATCTGGTAACAAAAGAGTGGGTCAGTCTAGTACAGTTTTTTATAGTAGGTAAGTATGCCTAGTTCTCTCGTATACTCGTACGTAAGTAGATTACCAATGGAAAGCAATCCTGTCTCTATAGGTATTTGCTCGTGCCAGTACTTAGTTGGCAAAGACACCGCTGAACAACTTGTTGTTTCCAGAGTTCAAGATGAACAGGAATGGATGGTCAGCCCGGAACTCTAGCACGGGAGGCGGCGGTCCCACGAACAGGGAAGTCGCCACTGCAACGAAGGCTGAAATAGTTTTAACTTATTTTAATTCCAAAACAAACAATTTAGCTCTTAAAAATCCTAATGCAGGGCCACAAGTTTAAAAAAATAAAACAAATTCGGTCCAATATCCAACTCTGCCGGTGTAGTTTAGTGACTTTACATCAGTGTTTTTCAATCTTTTTGAATACGCGACCCCTTTATATTTAAAAAAATCAGGCGACCCCTTAAAACCGTAACAATGCGACGAGCGGGCGGATACACTCCGCTGTGCCGATCAATTTTTTGCCATCGCGATCTCCTAACAAGTCTTCGAGACATTTCTGGGGGTCGTGGCCCACAGATTGAAAAACACTGCCTTGAACACCTATTTCTAAAATTCAGAATTTTTAATATTTTTCTTAGGCCCAATTTTAACAAAGTCTGTAGATCAAATGTCAGACCAAACTTTAGTCACTGTTTTCACATTGTTACTTACAGATTTTTGATCTAATATACTTTTATAAAATCAAGCCTTAAAACGTGTTTTTCTAACGACTCTGACAACTCTGCATTATACGTTTTATTATTAAAGTACCTAGGGGGTGGATTTGTAACTTATGTACAATTGTAGCATGGTACTATTGTAACATGGTAACATTGTACTAATCAACGCTTTTATCGTGAAGGAACCTTCAAATTTATGTAAATGAATGCGTAACTATGACTTTTTCGGTCCGGTTTCCCTGTAACAGAGGTTAGAGAGGCCTGATGACAATCTCTCCAGTGTTCTGATCTGCCAAACCTGGCTGGGATCATTGGTCAAAGCGTACCGCGAATTAAGAAGCGTGACAGTGTCAGGAGATTAATGAAAAAAAAATTGATGACGATGGATGTCAATTTCAATGATAAACATACCTACTCGTAAATGTAATAACGACATATAAATTCATAAATTTGGAACGATAAAATATCTACAGTAGTGGAATGATCGAAAGACCCCTGACCCCAAGCAAAATCAACTGTATTGTGCAGCAAATAGCGACTTCGGCAAGGATCTTTCGTTCGTCCTTAACTAAAACTAAGTATTTCACGATTAACGAAATGGTTACTGAGAATGGTCACCCGTTAACTCGTAACTTAGACGCTGGAATTAATTAATACACTGAGTTCTACTTCCCTTTTATGTAACATACTTCTGTGTTAAAAAGCTCTATAAATATATAATATCAGTTACGAGTCTGTTAAACAGTGGCCCGGACATAACCAGCCCAGGTTTAGTTTATCTCTTCCTGAGTCTTTGTCAAATTATCATTATAAGAAACAGACGCACATAAAGATAAACTCAGATAAACTAAACTTGGCCAATGATGTTAGGGCCACAGGCGTAGACGTAAGTAGACCTAATGATATTATAAAGTATTCCCATTCGAATAGGTGCCTAAGTAAAAAACAATATTTTGAGAAATAAAACAACGGAATGATTTTCATTTTGTTTTATTCTTCATTCGGATATAATTTTGATCTGGTTTTTTTTGCACTTTAAAGATTTATCACAATTACAGCAGAGCCGTTTATTTTTCATCACCGATTGCCCTGAAAATTCAATAGACTCTTTTAGTTACGTGACTTGATGATCAATAAAAGCTAAGATAAATCACAGTCTATTCGTTATAATATCCTTCTGATTCTGGGAGTAAGAATAGTCGATGATCTTAAATTGAAAAATATTGTACGCTAGCCTAGAACCGAAACAGAGCGTGCAAGCATGGTTAATGTGGCATCAAACATCATCTTTATTTTATTAATAAAAAAATATCGACCAAATGCTCATCATAGCTTATCATGATATGTATGTAGCCTTATGGCATGCAACTGGTTGATATCTCGCACCCCTACCATGGTAGAATAAAGTCAAAATGAGATATTTATAACATAGCTAATGCTCAGAATTTAGCGAAAAAAGAACATGGCGTATTCTTTAAAAGAAATGAACAAATCATTGTTCAGTTACAGGAGTTTTAAAAAGTTATCTAAATAAAGGGGATTTGACCTAAGAATGTTATAACAAATGAAAACTAAACTAAAGACACCCACTTTTCAAGATATGATATACTCAAAAGGTAGTTTTAGGTTAAGTTACATTTATGACAGGGAAAATCTTGAAAAGTAAACTTCAGCAAGAAATTAGAACTGGCGAAATTAAAATTAGTATAATGATACGTTTATATCAGATTGCAAATATTAACGAACCAAAATACTTACTGTACAAAATATCCTATTTAACTGTTCTTCGATACTTGAAACTAAAACTATTTTAGAGACAGTGCAAATAAATAATGTAGTTTAACCACAAAGTTTAATTGAAATGTGCATTCCACCGTTCCCTATTGGATGCCTGCTATGTGGAAATAGTGAAACAAAATAATTAATTTCATTGTACATACTAAATTAAACACTAAACTTCAATTCGGCTACGTGGATGCTATATCTACATAGTGATAAACTTTGGAACGTAAGAAGTAAAGAAATATTTTATTATAAGTACAAAAATATATCTTTCTTATTCAGTCTTCATTTTCTCTTTATTAACTCTAATGTAGCATGGCCAATAATGACCATACTTTTAAAAGGTTATTAATAATTACTTTTTGGATTTTGTTAAAGATATTACACAATACTTAACCTTAAGACTGAAAAAATAGGAAAATTAAAAAAAAATTAGGAAAATTTCTAATCACTTTTCTTATTTCACCCAAATAAAACTGGAATTGGCCGTAATATCGATAGGTTGGAAAACAGTCTAATATTAATGTAGTATATTAGACCAAGTAAATTACAGTGGAAACTAACATAACATAATTGACTACACTACAAAATTTAAACGCAATGAAGTGCATATGATAAACAAGGATTAAAGCAAGATCTCATTAGAAAGCTTGGATTTTGTTTTATTACTACTTGGTTAACCACCAAAGCGAGTTTTACCCAATTGTTATCCATCGTAATGCTTTAAAGGTTACAGCAGTTACTATGAGTATTATCAGTTAATTAACACCAATACTTTTGTGAAAAGCTTGTAATTGTATCTAAGAGTGGTAATTACGTGATAGTTGTACCTAATTTATGAACACGCCTTGAAACAATGTACGTCGGCTTGCTTTAAGGATGAACAGGAATGGATGATCAGCGTCGAACACAATGTAGTCTTGTATAACAGCGCTCAGGTATGATACGCCAAATACTGAAAAATGCAAATATCCCAAAGTAATTTCATGACTTAAAAATGTTTACGAGTAGAGCTTATGAAGAAGCGTTGACTATGTTAATCCGTTACCCTGTCTCTGGGTGATTTTTTACTCCCATAAAAACTATTATACCTAGGATCTGAAGATTCCACTAAACAAGATATTGTTTCCTTGTCGGAGATTGTAAAAGAATGGATGGTCAGCACTGAAGTCCATCGTTATAGGCATGGAATAGCTTGCAATACCGAAATCTGTAAATAACATTTCCTCTGAATATAGATATTCTTAAAAGGGCTAAGCAGCTAAAAGGGATAGAATATTGGAAACTAAATAAAATACTAGATTTAAAATCTTAAAAAATGTATTATTCTTTTTAACAAATTATAAAATGTATTTATTTTTCGATTTCAAATAAAAACATGTATCAAAATATTTTTCACTTAAAATTTAAAGACTCCAATAAATAGATGGCGGTTATTTTGATTCAGGTGAAAAATGAAGGGACGATTGGCATCAAAGGTCACGGTTTCCGCTACTGATTCCGCAAGGACGAACTCTGAAATGGATTTATTTTAACATTAGGCAGGCATTATTTGGCATTAGGCAGTTTAAATTACTTCATTTAAGAAAACTCGAAATAGCCTTTACTTATAACTTAGAAATTTGAAATTAAAAACACTACTATTTTACAGGCGATTAGGATCAAAAACGCGATTGCGTTGAGGGGAATAACTAACGGTTATACTGCGACGTGAGCAAAATTGATACTAATGCAGTACATATTTCTTATGATATGGCAGTTTTGACAGTTTACCTTTGTACGTAGGTATAGTTACATATTCACCCTATCGTACAAATGTATACCACGTTCATCAGTCTCATCACATTGAAAAAGTTAGATAGTACATAAGGTTATATTATAAAACATATTGAAAACAAATAACAGCTTGCAAGTAATTTTGACTGCTTTTGTTTTACAAGCTTGAGGTTTGCAGATCTATAGTATTTTTATTAAATTTAACTTTTATTTCTATTAAAAATACAAATATTAAACCATTTCTATCAGGTGATAAAACTGTGATTTAGGGTTGTTGGATTTCTTTTAACTGAAAGCTATTTTCTGATGAAGACGTTTACTTTTCCAGATATACTTTTAACAAGGTGAACCCGAGTTTGATTTGTGACTATATTGCAAAATAAACGGTTTGGGATAAAAAAGTAACTTTTAGTAAATTAACAATTTGAAATTGAGAGATATCAGAAACGTATAATATTTAGAAATTATGTAGTAAGGCCCTTACGCAGGTAGTGAACGACTTTGAATTCCAACTTGGAAGACGCCAATAAATATAGGGCTATCTTCGTGTTTCAGCTGAAAAACAAACGGACGGTCTACGTTAAGTTCCGGCTCGGGGCCGAAACTTCTTCCGGTGTCATAATCTGAAATGAATTATATTTATGTTACTAGTTTATCTAAGAAAGCTAAAAAAGCATTTCAATAAAAATATACAAGCTAGAAGCTGGCTACAAATTTATGAACAATATTACAATAATTAGCAAATGAGTCTTCAAACAGTACACGGAAAGACCAGAAAGCTATAATGCACATATTTCAAAGCATTGCAAAAAAAACGTCAAAAAACAGCACCAGCTTGAAGTGACAATATTATGAAAAGAAATTAAATGTACATTTGTACTATTTTCGTAGAATGCTGATCTTCATAAATGAATCAAACGAAGAGCTTTTCAAGCTTTTCACATAAACTTTTCTTCATGAAGTTTTGTAAAAGCACACAAGCATAAAAGCTTTAATTAAAATGACACCCAACAAGCATTGTGCAATGTGCAAGTTAATAACGACTTAAAAGAAAGCTGTATTACTGCTACATAAAATATAAAGAAATACAATTTTCTGTTTTACTTATGTTCTGAAGACTCCGCTTAATATAGTATTGTGTGTATGATTAAAACGAAATATGATTGCATGATAGGCGTTAAACACCATTTTTTCTAACAGGGAGTAAACCGCCTAGGGCGAAGTCAGGAATTTTTAGATACAACATGTTGAAAAAAGATGACAGAAAGGATCGTACTTTTTGCATAATTATGTACATAAATAGACTTGTAAACTGCACATACTTAGCCCTGGCGAACGCATGCGATTGATTGTGTGTACGGACAGACACAGATGGGTAGTTTTTTTTCCACAGACAGCAAGCCGTGATATAAAAATAATTACACAAAGTGTCACCGGCCTGGTATTGAACACGATACCCGTTAATGCTAGTCGAGGTGAAAATTCCTTAGGCCACATATTATTTTTAAAGCTAGAATATATAGATTTTTGTATGAAGTTTCCAAGGAATACACGAGCATTTTTTTGGTAATTAATAAAAGACAATGGTTTACTAATGAGATTTATTACTTTTAACCAAATGTTTTGACGCCACTAAATAGCACCGAATTAGCTTTTAATTGAAAATAGAAGGGTCTGTCTGCTTTAAAGTAATGCCTCGGACGATTTAGCGCGGATGGCGCAGCTCCCAATGCAACAAATGCTGAAAATAAGAAAGATATTAAAAAAACAGTTGTGTAATGTACGACCAAATAATCTTTTTTATCTACACATATATCATAAATGCTCTATAATGCGTTCAGAAACCGTAGGCAATGACCAGCATTATAACAACCAATATTATTATGAGAATTTTTCTAATTTGTTTCTATATTATTCACAGTCTTTAGATATTTAATAGGTACCTATCACTAGTAGCTAGTAGCAATGCAGGTCATTGTCCTGTGGCTTCTGAACCCATCACAGAATTCTTATGATATGTGTGTAGATAAAGTAATGTATGCAACTGTACATAATTAGGTCTTAAAACACTCGTGTGATCCTATTATGAAACTCGCTGACGCTCGTTTCATAAAACCACACTCGTGTTTTAAGACCCCTCATTATGCAACAGTTGCATAAAATACTATTCTTTTAAAACTACATAATTTATAAAAAATTGCATGCCAGACTATAACTAGTTACAATTTGTTCTCAACGCCCTGAACCGCACATGCAATTCTACGAAACCCATAAAAGGCGTACGTACCTTGAGCAACATGCATTAAACAATGACATCTTTAACGTCCCAAGTAATGATAAGAAGCCTCTAGAACTACCACTTCGCCGTCTATTTCATGTAATTTTTTTATTAAAATATTAACTTCTTCTAAATATATTTGCCCTTCTGTTGGTCGATATAGTTCAAACTTTATGTGTCTGATCTGCGCACGAGTCGCAAAAGGTGTCAGCGGGAAGCAAAGGGTAAAAGAAGCCACACCATAAATATACGCGTAGTTTATATGACCTATATGACGTTTGTATACGCGGCTGTGTATGCGCGCCATGCTGAAACTTCTTAGTTTTCCGTCAATCTAGAAGGAGGAGCCTACGGGGTTTGCGGTATTTAGGTGCGGGGTGGTGCGTGGTGATTCTGTATGCAATACTATTATTATATATTGTGTGAAAAATTCGGGAGATGGAAGGCGCGCTTGCTTTCAACATCTATGTCAGTGAGAGTGCTACATCTGTATACAAGCATTTACTCTTCCGTACGTATGTATGTAAGAATATGTTAGTAGTAGTTCCAGCGCGACTTGCACTGGCGTTGTTTTCAGACTTCAAATAAGCGAGCTATATGCATTCATGATCATAGCATAAGGTAGCTTACTATTACTTAATTGGCCGTCAATCATGCATGCAGAAATTTATTATTATACCTAAGATTGGTATATGCCACTGAACAAAGTGCGGCGTCCTTCATTCAGGTGGTAAACAAACGGACGGTCTGCGATGAACAGTCTCTCTATTGAAGGCAGAGGGAGACTCGCGTACGATACGCCAAATTCTGGAATATACATGTTATGCTCACGACTATATTTCCTGAATAGTACAGTATAGTTAGAGGTGCTGGAATATGAGACTTGCGAAGGCGAATCTAACGTTTTCTCTTAGGATATTAATCTTCCCGAATTTACAGTTTTTTAGTCCGCAACTTAGCTCAGAGACTTTAGTACTAGAAAGCTGTAATTTGGCATAGATTTTTATATTAGTCTCGCCAATAAAATGGTACAATAAAATCTAGAAAAGAATGTTTTTAGAGTACTTTAGAGGTACCCTAAAAGTTTTTTAATCTATCCCATAGTGTGGAGTTGTTGGAAAGGTCTTTAAAAATATTGTGAGTTTGCTAGAACAATTTTTCGATTAAGGGATCAGTTTGTGAAAAATTAAACTTTAAAATGCAAATTTTTATTAGTTAAAAGTGTAGTAGTCAAAAACGCACTTTAGTGGCATGTTTAACGAAATTACAAGGAAAACTATCACAGCTAAGTGGGATTTACAACATTACGAGTAATCAGGCAACTACGGAATCGTACACTGCGCGTGGTCAGACACGCACTTGGCCGGTTTTTTTAAAGATTCTGGTCACCCACCTGACGGAATTCAGTAAAAACGGATCAATTATATGGTTAATTGAAGTGTCAATAAGGCATATCCAGGAATATCGCGTTTATTGCGCTTCATTCAATCGAGTACTGCGGGGCAATTTTCGCGTCAGAAGAGATGAAGTCACAATCGAGATAAGTCCGTTATACTTAATGCATATTTAATATTAGAAATGTGTCAGTAGCCTATAAGCCAGTCTAATTTTTCCGGTATTAAATTATAGTTCTTTTTTTTTTCAGTTGTTGCTATGTTTACCATCTATAGTTTGTACTTAAAAAGATATTTGCCTGCCTGCATTTTCGATTTGTTTTGATAAAAACACTGAAAAACAGTGACGCTTTGAATCCTTAAATGTAGTAAACGTTTTAAAACGAACATGATTTTGTAATTTTTCAAAATTGAAAAAAACAAAGGAACAAACTTTGCTTTATTTTACTTGTATATGTATACACAATATACAAAATGAACATAATTGTAATATTTTAGTTTTATTGATTTTCAACAATTTCAGGATTCATCAGAATCATAAAAAATATATCGATTTTAAAATTTGTGCCAAATTTCAATAGTTCCTGTAATTCTTGAGACGTTTACTGTTAGAGACGCACTGACGCCATGACGTTCAGATAAACAGACACAAACGCGAGGCTATACGGGATCCTGTTAACTATTAACATTCGGGGTCCTAAAAGTGAGCATTTTGTTCGATAATCAAAAAAACAAGGGGTACTAAATGCCTTTTATTATTATTTTCTGAAAGAAAGTCTTTACACCACTGAATATTGTATTTATGTCAGCTTTTATTCTAAAATAAAAAGGTCTGTCTACTGTGAAGTAATACGTCGGAGGTACAGGCTCAAATTGTGAAGCTCCTGCCAGTCCCATAAATGCTGAAAAATCAGAAAAATACGATTATTTAAAAACATTGTACGTAATTTCAAATTCTTAGATAAAAACATAAATAAATAAATGCAAGCAAGATTTATATGAAACTGCAGCCCACCAGAAACAAAAGATTCTACAAAAAGTCATTCTAAAATATACCTGTAGCCACATACATTTAAAAGCATCATTTTGTCTAAACTCTATAGTAATAGTTTTTATACCAACTGAACTTATTTTCAACCGACCTCCAGAAAAAGCAGGTATTCCGGGACCCTTGTTTTGTTTAGAATTTTATCAAAGGACGTGACCTCAAAATGACAAAAAACTCAGGCGATGGCCCGTTTCAACGTGGGCTTAATTAATGGGATTTTTCGTGCATTTTTATAAAAATCGAGGCAAAGTAGTATCCATGCACAACGCTGTCTTACAGTAGACATACGAGACGGTGGATTTATACAAAAGAGAAATATTATGTTAAATTTTATTAACAAAACCAAACACTGAAATTAATAATAATTTTGAAGATTGAGTTAATTCCCTACCTACTTACTTGAGTCGATTCGCTTTAAAAAAAAGATTAGTCGAGCCGTAGTTAAAAAGCGGTCCCATACAAACGTTATTTAGCTGATTTCCATATTTTTGAAACACTAATAAAGGTCATTATAAATAATTTACTCAAAATCGCGCCGTTTTACTATTTTTAGAGTGCTCATATTAACCAATTAAGGATTGAGTTGGACCATTCAAAAATATTTTGAAAGCGAAATAAAAACAAGGAACCCATTGATAATATTTATTCGTTTGAAGCAATCTGAGCACCACTGAATATTATATGCGTGTTGGCTTTTAATTGAAAGTAAAATGGCCTGTCGACTTTGAAGAAATACAAAACTGGGGGATCAAAGTTCGGCGCATCGTCCATTACATATTCTGAAAAAAAAAAAGAATATTGCTCAATTAAAAACAGTACGATAATATGTACTTAATTGGGGTTCCATACCCAAAGGGCAAAACAGAATGGCTAGTAGACGTGACAATATTTGTGCATGTAGCTCATCGCGGCTCTCTTCTACTAAACTATTTAGAAAGAGATACACTGAGCAATCCATTGAATATATCAAGAATAAAAAACTGTCCTCTTACTATTATTAATTGGAAACAATATTATTATGTAATGGTACCTATACATGCGCGCGAGTTAATTATAGAGTTCTAGCATGCGCACGCATACTAAAAATTTTCTATAAATTCGTGCGCATACTATGTTTGTTTGATTTTTATTAAATAATGAACATAAAATCAGATTTTCTGATTTAAGGCTTTGAATATTTTCCAACGTATGTAAAGTATGTAAAAAACTATTAAAAAAACTCTAACCTAATACGGGTACTCGTATCGATTTAACAGGTTTAGCAGTTTCATTTGTATCGGGTGTAATTTTATTGTGTAAGAATTACAAGAAATCGGCGCTTGGTATCAGATAATAAGAAATGACTAATTTATAGGAAAGTAAACAGGAATGCAGCCGCTGCTCCGATCATTGACATTATACGTGTAAAGCTTGAGAACTAAATCAATCAACATTACCGTAACATGCAAACTATAGGTAAGTACAATTTAGCATGCTTTACCCAACACCGATAATATAAATTATAAATACCTGCAACATGCTTGAAGATTTTATCAAGTGTTTAAAATGAAGCATTGCTTTATGATTTACTGAATAAACAAAAATCACAGTAAATCTAAATTGTGATTTGCCACTGAACTTTTCGTTTTACCATTTTTCCATGAGACCATGCATTTCTTAAGCTTGAAAAGCCATTCTTTGTTTCGTACAGGAAGACTCGACACTATCATACCTAAGATTGGAAGACACCGCTGAACAAAATGCGGCTTCCAACTTTAAGAATGTAAATAAACGGCCGATCAGCGGCAAACTGGCGCTCTGGGTGAAGACTCAACTCGACAACCAGGAATGCTGTAGGTAATTAACATAACTTTTAACTCTCTAATAATTGTTAACATTGGTTCTGTAAATAAGTTTATTTAAAATTTGCAGTTTCAGGCCCTTAGAGTTACCAATGACCTTAGGTATACATGCCGCCCGTCGCTTCCAAACCGACCTGCTAGATTTTTACGATTTCATACATTTTGTCCCAAAAAATGCTTCCATTGAAACTTAAAATAGTCGTAGCTAAAACGCACAGTTTTTAGACAAATGACAGACAATTTTCTCCTGAAAAACAGTGCAAATCTCCTGTCTCCAATAGTGAGCTTAGTGACTTTTAAGTTAAAAATGTTTTTTTCACAAAAGTTCTTTTTAAAAGGTTACCTTTTACATACCGACATTACGAGTAACAAACCATACATTAACACCATTTATTAAATGGATTAACACGGTTCCATAAAATAAATAAATGATTTAAAGAACAGTGAAACTTCACTGAAATCATTACAACAGTAGTTCGTAAGCACAGAGCGCGCGCGAGTTGATTGCAGAGTTCTAGCAAGCACGCGCATACTAAAACATAAAACTCTGAAATACACTGGTTCGCACTCAGTATTTTTGTTTGATTTTCATTAACTTAAAAACATAATAACTAGTTTTGGTGATTTTAGGGGACTGCGAAATATTTTGTGTTCCGCCTGAGAAAAGGTTCCGCCTAAACAGCCTGTAAAAAATTGTAAATTGCTACTAGACATTTGTGAAAAATTCCTTTTATCGAAATAGATCGACAATCGCAAACGCAAGAATATTTTCAAATGATATGTAAATAACCATATACAAATAATCAATTATTGTAATTCATAACAAGTACCTAGTCATTTAGATTGAATAAGCTTATCAGTTTCATTTTTGTGAATTTTCTTAAGTAAGGAATAATATGAAATCGGTGCATGCTGCAAAGTAAGTTTAATATTTTCAATTTGATGCATATCCCGAAAACCGATCATGCATTTTTTTTAAAATCAAGGGTACCTAATATTGAAAGACTCCTTGAAAGAATGTACGACGCCCTGCCTTGAGAAGGAATATGTAAGGCCGGTCGCAGCGGAACATTAGCGCGGGTACGAAACTCGGAGGTACTACGACGAATTCTGGAATGCATGCCACGCTGTTATAAAAGTAGTGGTTCACAAAAGTGTTCATTAAAGCGTGGTAGATTGACTGGTCAACAGCAGTATACCGGTACTATCTTCTCTTGAATTTTAGACGCAAAAAGAACGTTAAAGTCTTCGTTTTTTAGTATCGGGTAAACAAATAGCCTGCCTTCGGTTAATATTCTCTAACTTAAGTATAATATATTTGTTTTATAGCTAGTTATTTTTATTTTAAACGTCGTAAATAAAGTTTATTAAATAAGATTGGAAGCGTATACTGCATAACGGGTATGTCCACATGGATTTTGAGTCAGTTACTTATTTTAAGGTAAGAGATATGTTTAAATTTTCATTTAGTGTACAATATGTTTTAAATGTATATCATTACAATTTAATAATAAGGCAGAAAGTTTTCCTTTGATTTATTATCAGACTTTACAAAACTTATTAAATACATTCGTGGTACTTAACTCGTGAGCAAAATGTTTTCTAAGGGAAAACAGTAACTTAGGTGAAATAAATGTTAGGGGACATATCCTTGAATTGGTAGACCTAATAAAAATAGCAAAAAAATCATAATTAGAGATTTATTTCTTTTTATTTGTAACTAGTAATCGTAACATTTTGTTAAATGTCTGTATTGTATGTGTCTGACAATAAATAACTATTCTATTCTAATCTATTCTAAATATTTGGTTTTCAGTCTTTATAAATCGTAGACATTTAGCTGCCAGATTTAAAGTAGGATAAAAAAAAAACATACATTCGATCATCGAGATAAAGGCCGCATTATGATTAAAAACTTGGCAATAGTATACTTTTACATGATATTTACTACGCGGATTTCATAAAAGTATAAAAAATTGTTTAATAATAGTTAAAATTATAGCTTGTACGTATACAAAATGTTTCCTAATTTTTGCTTGAATATGAACATTTTTAACGAAATAAAAGGAACATATATTTTTAAAAATTTTTGTAATAAACGATCATAAAAACAATTACAAATATCTTAAAAATAATAAAGTATGGCATAAGATAGACTTACTGATTAACTATAATTATAATTGCTATATGTTGGCAAGTTTTACGTACATAACACATGACTCTACATTTCAAATGTGTTGATCAGTTTTCGTCTATTGGTAGTAAATTCCATTAAATAGTATGTTTGAGTTAGTCACAAGTCGGTAAAAGAATGGACGATTTGCGTCAAAAATTAATGTAATAGGAAGAGTCCATCTCCCAGATCGATCCATTACCACGAACACTGAAAGTAAAGAAAATGATTCTAACTGAAAACATCGTTTTGTGGAACAAATTTGATATTTCCACTAAAGTATTTTAAAGATCGGCGATTTAAATTAAGATACAATCATTACATATATCCGCAACAAGTTTTGTCTAGTTTAGTAATAATCTATAATAAGTTTATAAATTTCCGTCCGATGAATTTAAGAAACGATTATTCGGATTTACTGGTTCTTGACCCTATTTTATGTGTTTTATAAGTTACCTATAAAACAGGAAACCTAATTGTGATTTAGTATGAATTTTCGGTAATTTTCACGATTCAATAAGTAAGTATTTAGAATCGCAATGCATATATTGCATAATTTCGTTTATGAAATGGATAGAATGACCTTAAACTGTTATCATGTTATCAGCACAGTTCATTTTAATACATTTAATAGCTTTTAGAAAACAATACGAATACTATTATGGTAATAATTGGTGATGGGTAATGTTCTGAAAATTTTCAAATCATGGAAAATTATCAATTTAATTTTAAGAAAAATAATTCAAATATATTTTTTTTGTGTAAAATGTAGACAAAAAGAAATAAAAATACGTTTTACTGAAAAAAAAAGCTATCCCAAAATTACTAGAGGAGTAATTTATTCCGATTTTATCATTCTCATTGTAGAGTTAAGTATTTTGAAGGATAAATGACAATTTTATTTCAAAATCATCATAATTTTTTTAATCATGAATTTGAAAAGCGCAGAAAATATTGGGAAAATTGGAAAATTAACTAAAATATATAATATTTTTCTTTTCTGTTCCGAATTAAATTTTTTCATGACCCATTATTAGTAATAATACAAGATAAGGCACATTTAATGTGTATCTACCTACCCACAGGCAGCGTGGACTTTAAAAGGAATGTAATACTGTCATTATAAGATAAATAACTAGTCGCAAATTTTTAACAAAATAAATTTAAAATTAGGATAACTATTAATTACAGTATGAAAACTTAGTCATTTATATTATATACTAATTTGTGGCACAAAACACTCCGTCAAAAAGCGCAGTTGATTTTATTTTGAGAACGTAATAAAAAGGTCGATCAGCTTCAAAATTGAAATCGGGACTGATCTTTGCCCTGCGATATACACCGAACTCTGAAAGTGAAATAAAAAAGTACAAATCTGGTACAGAAAAAAGTGTGAAGTAGGTGTTAACAGTTTTTTATCGCTGCCTAATGAGACATGTAAAATTCTCATCCACACTTTTTTATACTGCAAATGTCTTTACTTTACAACATTAATATTAATTGTACCATGATAGTAGAATGATACAAAGAAAATTTACTTTTATTGAATTGGAGGTAAATATTTTTATGCAAAACTATAGAAAGACAATCCCACCAAGCGATGTAAATACTCCACTACTCGTAACTCCACTAAGTATGTAGTAAGTTCGATTTATTGAGGAGTTGAAATAAAAAATAAATCGAATGCATCGAATAATAAAAGTAAGAGAAAATCTTTTTGAGAACTTAATTTCGTAAATTATAATTATTAAATGAATTTTTCAAATTATTTTGGATTCGGTTGTGGATTGTGTTCTGTGAATTCTGGTTTATTTATTTATTATATCCACATTAAGAACTTGAGATTTAGGTACGTAATACTATCAGTAAATTATTTAACAGGTATAATATAACGAAGTTCAAGGTATTTGTCATTACTTAAGACGGTGTACGCCAATCACTATGACAAATTTCATTAAACTCGTGGTGGTTATAACAAGAACGGAATGCTGTTAATAATACATATCTACCAATCTACAATTGTTAAAAATAAATAATAGGAATACGTCATTGCTAAAGGATCAATATTCTAAACTTATTTATACATATTATAATATACAATAGTATAGACTATGTTCAGCTTCTTCTTCTCTCTTGAGTTTCTCCCTTTGCTCAGGGTCAAACTATATTTATATTTGTATATGCTCAACTTGTCATAAATAAAAACTCTATTTAAAAAGTAGAGTAGATTTCATTTTTAGCATGTGAGAAAAAGGTCTACCGGCTACAAAGAAATCACAATAAATCTTGCCCTGCGGTATACAACGCGCTCTGAAAGTGCAATAGAGATACAAATCTAGAATACAAAACGGTCCGTTTCATACCATGACTATCACAAAATAAAACAATTCATGCGATTCATTTACGGTAAGATTCAGCGATTACAATAAGAATATCTATGCACCTGCACAATCGACACGTGTAGTTCGCTACGTTACTCAGTGCGTCTCTCCCCTATTGGGCCGGTTAGAACGAAACGCACTGATTTACGTGGCGAGGTAATGAGTGTCGAAAAAATTCGTGCTAGGTGCTCTGATTGGTTACGTTCCATAACTGTCATGGCAAGTGTCTCGTATTGATTGTGAAGGATAAATAAAACAAAATATTTCAACTGCTGAGTAAAATTAAATTTTTATACTAGATCTATTATAAAAAAAAACAGTTTCAATTTGGTGTAAATAACTTATCGCACTGACTATTACATTGTTTCATTTTACAATCATCAGAATGACAGATGCAACACCAGTGTTCTAGCCTTATGGTAAACTGGCAAACTATTAGGGCATTTTTATCGCATTTATGTGTCGCTGTCTCGCACTAGTATGAGAAGGGTGAGAAAGAAAGCAATACGAACTTGTTCATTTACCAGAGGTTTTAAGTTGTGATATTTTTATCTCGGCTATCATCAGCCACATCGAAAAAGCTAACAAAGAAAAACTTGTGCAACACGCTATTAATCAAACACGTGATAATAAAACTATAATTGTTGAATTAAACAATTTAAGTGTTAAGTCACGTCGTCATAAGTTAGCTTCTGAAAATCTATTAATAAAATTAAAAACATCGGTGATTAATACGCTTAGTAGCAGTCACTAACTACATTTTGAAGCCAGTATATCTTAAAAATAGAAGAAAGAGAGAAAAAGAAATATAAGCAACAGTCAAAAATCCTTTAGCAATGCATTTAAACTTGAACCCAGACCCAGATAACTACTTCAAAAAGCTGGTAATAATAATATATGACACACAAAAAGGTTTACCTTCAAAATAAATACAACGAATCGCTTTGTCGATTTATAACGCCAACAATGAAGAAACACTCAGTAATTGACAGTACGAAAACTTCAGAAACAGAAAAAGGCCCGAAAAAAAGTCGATTTTAGTCTAAATCTATAATACCTACTACATATCTGTATCTACATACCTAAACATATCTGACAATTAAATTTATTTAATGTCAGATCAGGGATTCGTTTCCATTAATAAATATATGATATCTTTAAAACATACGCGTACACGGCTACTTTATCAAGGGCATTGATGGTTCGTTCTTAGTTTTGACACCTATTCATGATCAAACTGCTTAAAACTTTGATTTGCTTTAAGCCTCAATCCAAATAGTACGTACGTGCCGAATAAAAAACAAGTTCTTTCTTGTAAACCCCAACTGTACCATGTTACATGTCAATGCATGCAATTTTTCTTGTAGTTTGCCACCATTCGAACTGAAGAAATCGGTTCCGTGAAAAAGTAAAATGGGAGTCTATTTATCCCGCTTGGTGGCGCCACTCTCAATGGAAAGGAGACTTAGCAAAATGAGTAATCACTCGGAACAAGTTTTTCAGTATTTTTTAAAGAAAATAAACGAACCACACAGCATTAAGCCATCGTTAAAATCAAACATCTCTATTGAGAGACGCTTTTGGGGTGGTATTTTTAGATCAATTCAGATTAAACTTCATTGACGATTCAAACGCGTAATAATTTTAGGTATCTACGGTCAGCCTCATTAATATCTGAACAATTAAATCACTTTAACTACTTTAATAATTTCGTACCCATTAGCGATGTCAAAGCGACTAGGTAATAAATTGTTCAGATATTTATGGTGCTGGTTGTGTCATGTTTATCTAATTATCAATAAGTAATTATAATTTTTGATAATCTTACCGTTAGCAGCTGCAGCTTCGGCGCCTTCCTCGTTTACTTCAATGAAAGCTTTCTGGATAGCATCACTCACATACAGGCCGGATTCATGTTCTAAAAGATTGTCCAGCTTAGCTTTGCTGGGGTCAAACAAGTCTTTAATACCAACCTGCAAAGATATAATATTAAAAATTAGAATAATTACTAAACTTTTTATAAATCTGTGGTTCTATTGGATCGTTTAGAACTAGCTCAACTGGTGTAACCTGCCCCATGATATTTGTTTACTTGTCACTTGAATTAAAAAAAGAACGAGGTTATTTATTACAGTCGTATTTTTACCGGACTGCCGTCAGAAGAGAGGGTAATTTTAATGCCTTTTCAATGATCTCTTAGAGAATTTGGCTTGACCTAATGGGTTGTGATGGCGTCCATGGAAGAACAAAATGGATTCCTTTATGGCATATTCATCATGTTTTAATCACTTAAAATACTAAGGTTGCCAGGATATTTCTGTTACGGTAACGTTTTGAATACGGCTAAGTTCATGATGAAACCGTTGTACTATTATCTATTTTGTGATGAAACTTAATGAGGATAATTAAAACTCTTTAACCGTGAATTGTACAAGGATGAGAATGAAATTATTTGCAAAAGCTACAGAGCTATTGATATTCATCGAAGTATACTTGGAAATGCGGAACTGATGAAGAAGTTTGCAACGGAACAATAGAGCTCCTTAACCGTTTCGAATACAAACATTTTGGCTGATTAATTTCATAGAGAGTGATGAGCGCCTAAGAAATAGTTATCATGGTAAGATCTGATAATGAAAACTATGAAAAAGAACTGGAAGACCCCAACTTCACCTACAATAAAATAAATAATAATAAAAATAATATTAGCTACGGTCGGTGGGTGAAGTCGGATTTTAATAAAAGGAAGCTATTTATTCACAGTTTGAGGGAGGAATATATATACCACAGATATTTTTTCGTAATAAAAGCAAGATAAAATTCCATAGATTGCACAGTTTTGCAGCCAATTAGGACCTACTTTCGTTTGATGAAAAGAAATTTTATGTCAACAGTTTCATCGCAGTAGAGGCTACGCTACGTGCTATAACTATTCTGAGGAGTTGTAAAAAACTGGCACCAGCGGACGCGCCGGTGAATGGAGACCTTTTAAGAATTTTTCTTTCATGTTGGTAGGGGAGTACAACCTGGTTTTTATATCGTGTAGTTTATTCTGTACACTGTTTCTGTGTGGTTCTAAAGGGTCATTAAAGCCCCTTAAAAGTTTTCTAGATTTTAAAAATATTTTGACTGGTCTCCATTGATAGCAGCGTGCAGCGTCGCCAAGTGAGATAAATGAAGAATTTAAATTTGTTCTAAAATAAGCGAAAATAAATTATTTTAAAGACTGAATTATTTATAGCTTCACTCTAATTTAACTCATCATTTGTAGTGTAGTATATATTTTAATAAATTATTTACACAACCAGTTTTGCTCAGGTTTTGTTTCGAAAAAATGTAGCGGATAGAACGCTAAAGGTGCTACTTATTACACCAGGTTTATTGACTACTAACGGTAAGATTAAATTATATAAGTATACGTACCTAATTGAAAACAGATTTTAAAACAGCATGTTTGTTATATACTTACGTTTTGTAGAACCTTTTTCAGGTCAATTTCGGTTTCAATTTTGAACTTCGGAAGGTAGATGTTCACTTCTACTTCATACATGTTTTGTATAGCCTGGTCCAAAAGAGCTGGATTTTGGAGTTTCTCTTGTAGAGCGGCAAGGCCTTCTATTTCGTTCGGTAACACAATGAGCATTGAAGCTTCTTCTCCTTCATATGGCAGTTCCAAAAGCTAGAGAGAAAATATGTCCAATCCGTAAATTTTATAATACTTATTAACCCTTAACATTTAAACTCACATGTTGCACTTCTAAACATGATGCACAGCTTGAATTAAAGGAGACATTTATAACTGTATAGACAGACTCAACTCAATTATGCTAAAATAATACAATAACCTGACCAGCCAAATCTTGGCTCATGGTCAAAGCGTACCCTGAACTAAGGAATACCAAAAAAAAAGCGCTATAAGAGCATTTGCAGGAGAAGGAAAACTTTATTAAAGTAATGTTCGCAGATAGAGGAGGCGTGGAAAATATTCGTTAAGTTTTGTTTGTGTCATTTCTTTATCAAAAACTAGCGGACACGCGCGACTTCGTTCACGTAAAATTAGTAGGCTATGTCCGTCAGGAATAGTGTAGCTATCTATCTGTGAAAGAATTTTTGAAATCGGTTCATTAGTTCCAGAGATTACCCCCTACATACAAACAAACTAACAAAAAAACAAACAAACAAAGTTTACCTCTTTATTATATTAGTGTAGAAGTGTAGATAAAAATTAGCTATAGAAAAAAAAGTATTTATAAAAATTTAAATTTAAACAAATAATGCATTCGTTTTCGCGTAGTGCACGCACCCCTAAGTGTAAGCTACAACATTTTTGTGCGTACCTTAGCGTCCAGTTCCTTGCTTTCTGTGTATTTGAAGTCGGCTTTCTTAAACATGGTCGGCACTTTAACTTTCTTATCTTTAGTCACATGAAAATCACGGTCAGTGGTTAAAGCCTTGTCAAACTTCGCAAGCCAACTACCCTGGAAGTAAAAAAAAAACTACTAAGTGAAATGCTGATTTCACACGGAGGCAGAACAGTGAGGCAGAAGAATGGAAAGCACAATACTACAATTACAATTTGAACGCTCACGCCGAGACCGCCGAGGCCGTTCAAATTGTATTGGTACTGCTCTGTCTAGTATAAGTTGGTGTGATTTAAGAGGAGTATGAACTCAGCGCTGTCCATACAAATGGCGATAACGTTTTCCACCCTCTAAACCTAAAACCATGATTTTTTTGTATGTTGTCTGTATGCCCTAGAACTATGTTTGTGTGTTTTGATTTGTTAAATATTCTTAATAGCTAAAAATATTGACGCTTTTGTGTTTTCTATGAAACTCCAAAAATGCAAATATTGTCAAATCTATGAAGAATATTTAAAAATTGAAAACGCACAAACCTAGTTCTAAAGCATAATGACATCATACCAAAACATCATTGTCATAGGTTAAGGTTTAGAGGGTGGAAAAACCTTATCACCGTTTGTATGGGGAGCGCGTTTTGGGGCTGGGTTCATACTCCGCTTTAAAAGTGTTTAGAATTACCTTGAAGTAGAGTGCATTAACGAGTACAGCTCGGGTGTCCGCTGTCAGAGAGTCGGGGCTAACCAAATCTTTGATGCGATGGTTCGTATTATCCTCAACCTGCAAAGTCAAATAAATACTTATTAATGCGTCCATAATAATAATAAGTATTACCTACTCAGTTTATAAGGCACCAATCTCTTCGCATAGCAACTATATTCCTATTTACGATACTGTTATTTCGCATAAAGTTTTTGCGCATAAAATTCTCTTCATGTAATTGATTATGCGTCTAATATTTTGAATTTCATAAATTGATAAACAGAATTTAAAACTACGTGGAAATGTCGTTAACCACTCAAGACAAGTATGGATGAACAAGGTTTTTTTGTCTGTTGCATCAGCACGAGAAAGGAACAACTTTAAATGTATTGTAAAAGGGTTAACTATTTCTTTTTAATATTTTGTAACTGAAATACATAAATACAACGAACAATTTGAATGAAGACGAAGAAAATATATTTCAGAATAACCAGCTCTGTGCCCTAGTACATATTATTTAATCACTCACCCATTCGTTGATTTCTTTAGCAGCGGGTTCAGGTTGGGCAAAGTTGATGTTTTTAAATTCTGAGCCAAACACACTCTTCGAAAGAGCGCCGAAGTCCTCTTTAATTTTAGCATCAAGTGGTAAATAAATTTTATTTGCCATTTTTAGTTCAACTCCTTTCACAGCCCGAAGTTTAGAGTTCACGAGAGGGAATACTTCCTTAGTCTGAAAAAATAAAATGTACAAAATAACGTCTTTAGTAGCCATCACTGCCTGAATCATAAAAGGTGTAAAATTGTTATAGCCTTTTCTAATTTTATTTAGTCTTTCTTTGGTGAGGTTTTCAAATACAATAAAATAAACCGGACAAAATCGAGTCGCCGAAGATTACTTAGGTACTCGTATATGTTTATGCTTGTATTTACCAAAAATATGTATTATTTTGCATAAGATTTGGAATTATTAGCGCGAGCCCAAATTGCACGTGGATGATTTTAATAACTTTTGTTTTATTTTATTAGTTTTCGTACCATAATTAAATTAGGGTTGATGCTTGTTATGTATTGGCGATTTACAATACAGAAAACAATAATTAAAAACGCGTTTCTTCTATAAGAACCCCGTTTATTTTTTTAATTTCATTATATTATTTTATTTGTTAGAATTAAAAACACCTATGCTATGAAAATTTCAACAGTTTATTTATTGAAGAGTGGCATAGAGTAATAGAGTCCTGTAGGCACCATTTTGGTAAACGAACCCTAGAAACGTGACAATGACGACTGCGACAAGAAACCAAACGCCGCCCGCCGGTTTAAATATTACTAGTAGGTATCAACAGTGTCGTAAGATTACTTACCGCGTTGTCATCAGGCAGGCCGATCGCCCTGAGCAGCTCGTCGTGTGACTCGCCTACAGAGGCCAGGGCCAACTGGGCCAAGGGTTGCAGAACAGAGAAAGCGGACATCACAATGCTTTTGCCGGGCTTCTCTTTTACTACCTCCTGTCAATAGAGATTTTGAAGATTTGAGGCCTTCGTCATTAAAGCTTCGCTTAATTCTGATTTATTCTGCATTGAGTGTTGCAGTCAAAGGCAATCTAAACTGACCATTAAAGAAGGAACTAAGTGAAATCATGTACGTTCGGAAGGAATAGACATATCAACTTCAAAGTATAAATTAAATGCCTCCCTATCAATTTAAAGGGAGCTTATGTGTGTCTTTGAATGTAATGTTTGGTAGGCTATTGCCGTGCACTTTTAAATAAAACTCTAGCTGCATAAGCCAGGAAATAACTCATCCGATTGTAAGATTTATAGCACAGTTCCCTATTCTGGAAAAGCTATAATTTAGTCTGCCCTTAAAAGCGTAGGTGTACGTAACTGTAAGTGGACTGACTGATTTACTTTAAGAATTGCACGGTAGTGTAGGAAATTGATTTTAGGAAAACAGGTACGAATAGCAAGTACTGTTATACGTAAATGCCGCAATACTTATGTCTTCAAGTCTGACCTTAACTTCTTACTTCTTCGAAGTTTAAAAAAAATAGTCATCAATAACTTACCGCGAAAAATTTGTTGGTGAAAGCGTTGTTGCCATCATTAAAGGCCTTCTCAAGTTCGTAGTTGTCAGCTAGTGCCACGCCCATTATGGCGGTTACTGTAACAAAAATAAGGATAAATATCACCGAATGCAAACGAGCGAGTCTTTATATTGACAACGAACTGGCAGAAGTCTCTCTTATTCGTTCTGCAGTTGGTATCGGAAGAGTAGGTAGTCAAAGGCAAGGTGGGGCCACAATTTGGGGCATATTTGTAGTGTCAAGGATAATGAAATCTGTTTTCTTTGGTACTAATCTCCGTGGTATTAACCGCAACCTTATCAATACGTATCTCTAATTTGACATGAAATGCAATTTATAATATAACTTTATATTGACTGAATAACCTGAACTAAAACTAAACTATGTTCTAGAAATGTTTAAATGTTACACTAATCCTAAAGTACAATAAGTTAGAATAAAACTGAATCTAATTTATTCCTAAAATACCATTGTTAAACATTGAGTTCTATTTCTGGGACAATATTGGCACTGCGTAGGTACAAAAATTGGTGTGCTCATTTTACTGTCCACTGATTGAAATTCATCGTCAAAAGGTGTCACTGAACTATTTTGACACGTTTCAGTTAGAATTTTATCAATATGATTGCAAAAAAGCTACTGATAGCGCGCCAGGGTTTCTAGACAAAGCGTCATTAAATTAGCGTTAAAGCTAGAAGAGACGACAACTTGTATGGACTTGACGTAAGGCAGCGAAAGCAAACGTCAAAATGTGGCGATCGCCAATGTCAAACACATACATTCAAATGTTTCTAATAGCGGCGACGCTAACAAAGTGTCACTTTTGACGACCGAATAGCCTAGTGCTAGTGGTTAGTGACCCTGACTATGAAGCTAGAGGGTCCGGGTTCGATTCCTCGGCGGGGCAGATGTTTGTTTGATGAACATAAATGTTTTACACCAGAGTCTTGGATGTTGTATGTATTTATCTATATAAGTATGTATATCTGTTATCTTATAGTACTCATAGTACAAGCTTTGCTTAGTTTGAGACTAGGTCAATTCGTGTGAATTTGTCCCAGGACATTTATTATTGTTATTACTTTGTCTAGACACCGTTCTGTTGTAAAGTTGTAAACATCTACAAGGAATATTACTGATTTTCTACGAATCACTAGTCATAACATAACATAGATTATAATAATAATAGCTCCGACGTGAGCGTAATAAAAAATTGGAGTTTAAAAAACGAAGGTCATATTCGTATAGCAGGTAAAAAAATCGACCGCAGTGTTGATAGCAAAATAACCACTCAATGACCAATTATTTGGGAGTGTAAATGTTTTTTAAGCAGAATCAACAAATGTGTATTACAAAATATACAGCGAGCATTTTTGTAAAGCTTGCATATAAATAATCGATACTAGGGTGCTGGTTTGCAATTTATATAACCTCCTATTGTATTACCTATCTTATTAGTCTGTGAGCTTGTCTGTGAGTAAATCAAGACATGACGATACCTCAGTCACAATGACAAGCGGTCGAGACACTGAGCAAGAGACAGCAGTTTTTTTTATAATTTGTCGTGGCACAGCTCGCTAATTTCGTTTTTATGACAAAGGAGTGAAGGCGCTTTTAGGTTACCGTGAACTTAAATTATAAGTGCTCCCTTTATCGAACTAGCCCAAGACCATAAAACTTACAAGTGCTCAATTTGACAGATCTGTAAAAAACTTCAAACAATTTCAACAAATGTGACAAATACGTTCAATGCTAACACTTTTAAAGTTTTTCAGATCGGCCCTGGTCCTTAGAGGATGTGTTGGTAATCAGTCTGTTAGGCCGATCAGCTGTCAAGGAACTCAAAAATCTTTATCTTTACATATTATAAAGTCGCTGTTTTTCCTGTCAGTCCTGTGTGTCTGTTTATAGTGTATTTTCGGCCGCCTTCTCCTTCTAAACCACCCAACAGGTTTTGATGCGATTTTGACTGTCATTTAAAGGTTTTTATAGGGAGTTTTTATGTGCATTTCATCCCGATTTTACCCGTGCAAAGCCGGGGCGGGTAGTTATAGTATTCAAATAAAAACAAAATCACTGTTACAAACTGGAAAAAAATGACGTCGTCTTGAGTGCTACATTGAAGGAAGGCATTGTGTTGTACCTATATGTCGTTCGGGTTTTATTCTTTTTACCATTACCTTTGTTACTGTGTTGTAAAGATGCATTGTTGTATTGACGGCTATTGAACATTAAATGATCATGTCACTAACTCGCTATTGTCAGACGCCATAAATAAAACCACTAAAGCTGTAACTAATTCTAACTGTCTCAGGTTTAGTTTAGATCAAGAGTGTGTTCATTTTATAAATGTCAAAGTTACTCCGCTTATATTTATACTCGTACTTATACTTATTTTTATTTAGTTTTAGTTAATGTACCTAATAAAATAAGTACTTATTCAATAAGTTTTTTAATTCATAATATAATCACTCTCGACTATAATGTCGTGTCATTTGCTTAAAGATTAACTGGACGAAATCCTTTAAAGAGATAAGTTTGCCTTTCATTTTTTTACAAAAATGCTTTTATAATTTGCATGAAATTTTTGATTTTTAGTTTAATATATTGTATGCTTGCGCAATGTGCTTAAGTATTAGATTAAGTGTAATTGCAGTGCCCTAACAGGGTTTATGTTGGAACATGTTTAATTTTTAAGATCTGTAAAACCACATAAAGCAATAAATGTTATGACCATGACTATGACTACATGAGACTTATTTTTCTTGTAAACTGTTATTTTAATTATTATGTGCAATAAAGAGTTTTACATACATACAAAGTCAACCGGAGATTATAAAAACAGATAATTTATGCAACGTTGTCAATAGCTAATCCTGAGATTAAATGACCACCAAACAACATTATTATAAATGAGCCTTTATACGTACGGATGTAATTAAAAACATATAATAAAAATATAATTTAAGAAAAATTAAGTGTACATTTAAATTACTACTGAGTATTCGAAATGACAGCTCAGTTATAAGAAATAGGAATGTTATCAATATGTTCCGTTTACTTAATTTTTTATTGTGATGTTAAATAACGACCATACAAATTTAAAACAAAAACTAAAGTAAAATAAATCCGTTTACTTATTTTACTACTAGCAAGATTTTACATCAGTCTAAGCATACCTTAGTATTATGTAGCTTCAGTTCGTGACATTATATTATATATTAATTATAAAATTGAATTTTGTAATGAATACAATGAACGATAAAAGCTACAGTAGCTGAATTTGATTTAACCCTGTCGGTATGGAATATTTCAGAAAGTGACGTTTGTTAAAAGTCTTATTAATTTTGCAGTATTCTAAACAGACAGTACTGATTAATAAATAATTAAAGATAACATAGATGGCCATCAATAAGTTGCCATGGCAACAGACCTTAGATGCACTATAAAATCTACCTGCTGTTGATCCTAAATTAAATCCCATTTCAAGATTGTTTAAAGTCATCGTCCACTCAGTTCGTATAATTATTTACATATATGAACAGCCAAGTAGAAGGAAAACAAAACATGTCTTCGAACAAACACAGTTGTGTTTGCATTGTCAATGTTTTAAGTTGGCACCGTATCTAAAAATATCACTGGTTCGTTTACATCATAGGTATAAGGAAAACTGGTTAACGTCAATATGCAGTCTCAGGGCATAGACACTAAATATCAGTGATATTCAGATAGTGAACGCTTCAATAAACTAATTCATATTAGTGTTAAGTTTGACGTAAGTGGGTAGTTAATAAAGATTCCCCGTGGCCCTAACATTACCGGACAAGATTAGTTTATCTGGGTTTACCTCCATTTGAGTCACTTTTTTATGACGCTAGTCTGACAAGAGACGCAGGGAGGGACAAGTTGAACTTGAGCCGGTTATGTTAGGGCCACAGCATTATAAAGAGACTTATCTCAATTTAAGACTACTACTAAGTACTTTTCAAATACTGTTTTGTATAATCCTGATTAATTTTGTTTTCGAATAGACTTCAGAAAAGGAGGATGCTATAAGGTTATAATGAAGAAATACCGCAATGGAAATATGTACAATGCATCGTGTCTAAATTAATAACTTAAAAACTAAGGCTGTCTCGATACTTAGGCATCCGTAATGTATTGCAGTACGGGAAAGAGCTCACGATGAAACCGAATGACGATTATTTGAAATCCTCAACTAAATGTCGGTTTCTAATTTAAAAACGTATGTTTTCACTAAGTCATATTTGAACTTAAAATATAAATATTTATTACGTTTTACCGAATACAAAACATGTACTGTATGTCCAAGTGACCTTTCGTGTATATGGAACAAGTGAAGTAAACAGATTCGTCCAGTCTGTATCATTTAATCTTTGTAGAGGGAATCCCAGACCTCAATGCCATCAGTCCGTCTAAGTACGTTCCGGTCTTTTTAACAGGATGAGATCATTCTAAGACTTGGGTCATTCATTTATAATTTGTTTCTTACAGTAAAGAAGTCGTAAATAATCGTTATACCTAATGCAGCAGCTAGGGTGGCAAAATCAATCTGCACCGTGAAATCGTAGATAAGCGAGTTAGGAATGCTAACACATTTTTCCTGATGAATTTATTATCGTTAAAGACAAGTTCGACAAACCAATTACATCATGTGTTATCGTTTTATTAATTTACTCACCTTCACCTATTTGACGTGAAGTTGATTTGATAAATCTGCACAATCTATTAATCCCAAGTAGATTTTATTTAGAGAAGAATTTAACATTTCATTTTTAGCCAGCTGCATGATCATACAATAAAGACAATAAAGAGAATTAGCAAACCTAATCGTGATTTTGACAGAGCTGCTGGTTGCAGAATGGAGCGGATCGACGAGGGTAGTACCACACTGTCACAGAATACCGGTACAAAGTAGAACGCTGCGCACCTTTCGCATGGTGAGTGAAGAGACCCGAAACCCAAGGGGGAGGGGACCAACATGATTGTTTGACTCCTTTTTCCATACAAAAGTCTTGATTCTAGTTGAGTAATTAGCGGATTGCCCATACTCGAAAGTAAAATACTAAGTACTGTGTAAGCCATTCGATACAGTACAGGCTAGACGAGTCAATGATTTATGAAATATTTTGTGCACGATTTGAAGTAACGGTTATTAAGTATCCGTGTTCTTAGTAGCCTGATTTGCTCCGTAAATATTTATTATTTGATTTGATACCTATTACAAGAAACATTGTAATTTGGGTATATTTATAATAAGAATTCAAAGTGACAAACAATAATGTTATCTGAAAGAACTCGACAACACTCCGCTTACTACCAAAGGTTATCATTATCGCCCACCTATACTACCCACAAAAGTTTAACTAAACACTTCTGTCCCTTGGAAACTGTTTAACTTTCATTATTTCTTTTAAATTCTCAAAATGTACTTAATTTAAAATATTTTATTGATTGTGATCGTAGAATAGTAGAGCTAGCACTATTTAGGAGAACGTACCCACATCAACGATTTTTATTTTTCTACATTTAAACGTCTGAAATAGTTATTCAAATATAGCATGACACTATAAATCGGAGAATAGTAGTGTTGAAAACTGAAAATGTGCTTAACTGCTTATCCAAATATTCAAAATGGGAATTTGTGATGAGAAATTAATGTTAATATACAATAACATCTATGTTATGTCAGAAGCAAAATAACAAGACGTTCAATCTCGTAAATAATAAATAATAATGGTTATAGTAATAAATTCAGGGTAAACTTGTCCCAATGCTGGGCACAGCTTTTCAACACGTGTGGGCCATAGTTCACGCCCGGGTTCAGTGTAAATAGTTCAATGTTACATACTAAACATCAAGGCCACTGTTTTTGATAAGTGAAGTTACAATCGAAACGCTTGCTTTATAAGATGTAATAAAAAACTCACAGAAAATTAAAGTTCTCATGTTGATATCCAGTGTTAGTTGCACGCTCGTCGGACACCCACTAACCGGTCTGAACAATGATACTTATATATAAACGAAGCAAAGCTCACCTTATTGGCAGCAGCGTACTAACCAGCCCGTCCACTGCGCCGGAAAAACGTTATTAATTTGATGACCATACATTTCCGAATTGTATTTGGAAACTCCGCGTGTTCTGTCATGTGGGTTTTTTGATTAAATTGAAGGGAGATGCGACCGTGTCAATTTTGTTACTTGAAACCCAGATTTAATAGCTTTATTTATAAAACATAATACTTAATCACGACTGTACAATCATAAATATCTTACTACACGGCTTAGGTTCCGTGTTGTCGGTAGAATTAAAAAAAAATATTTTTGAAATTTTATATCATAAGATACGAGAGCTGTTAGTATAAATAAATATTTTTGTATGGTGTTCAATAAAAAGACTTGTATTGTATTTATTTACCGTTATTAACGCAAACAATGCTTCTTGAAAAATCGATATAATTGTATAAATGCATTGTGCTCTTCTAAATTCTAAAATATTTTAAATTAATAACAAATCTAATTAACAAAACGATCGTTTTCTTATTACGTGCGACTGCTGGCGCTGTTTTATTCTATAACGATTTTATCTGAAATGAACTTGTTGCCATGTGGTATATTAAATTAACATCATCAGGCGTAAACTTCCTATAAAACAAACTTTCAACAGGATACATATAGTAATATAATATAAACAAATAAATACTTATTCTATCACACCAATAAATTCAAGGTTGGTAGGTACACTGCCGATTATTTCTAAATGGTGGTAGAATCATCTTCACATCTTCCGTTTGTTTTATTCTAACTCTTATTAGAGAATGCCTCCATATCACAAATATCTGTGTAATAAACTTTCCGATCTACAAATATCAGCTACCTTAATAGAATAATTAGATTACTACAATTTTGTCAGACTATGCACTGTACACAGAGAAGTAAGTTAGAAACTCGTAAGAGTTGAACGAATGCCTACATAATTATAATTTCGAGATTGGTTTTGCATGGATCAAAAATGCCAAATGGATATTTTACAGTCTAACTTTCTATTTTAAGTATTTTCAATAATTGCAGATAGCTTAAATATTTATCCATTTTGTTTAAGAAATTGATCTACTTAAGGCTTCCTGCTCTGATATATAGTTTGTTTTGAAATCATCACTCATTAGTGAAAACGATAAAGCAGGAAAATAGTCATACGTAAACATATTGCATACGTTCGTAGAATCGTTAAAACAAAGGCAGTATACTTAACCAGGCTGCAAAAACAAGTAATATCTTTAGTTGGAAAACCCCTTCCAATGATGCATCAGATCTTATCTTGTAATAAATATTTATTTAGCTTTATCTGTTCCAGTGTTTGTAATATAATCATATGTTCTTTTTTTATACAACATAGGAAGGCAAACTAACTTGTGGGTCACCTGATGGTAAGTGATCACCACCGCCCATAAACACCCGCAACACAAAGGTGATTGCAGATGCGTTGCCAACCTAGAGGGCTAAGATGGAATATATCCGTAATCAAATTTCAAAAGTTAAATTTGTGCAAGTTTCCAGTGTTAGATTAATCTTACATTTTGTAGACATATATCAGTCGGATGATAATACAATAAAATTATGGTGGCCTTGAGCTGGTCTGATGATGGAGCCAGAAGGTAGTAGAAACATTGCAATAAAAAAATTCAACTCCATTTGGGCTTGTTTGATTTGTCTTGACAAGTACTCAATCAAAAATTACCATCATCAAAAAAAACTGCATTTAAATGGAATTTAAGAACAATAATAACCTAGTATTTTCTTATGTTTTCGCGACTTGTAGACATTGGTAAATAGGTTATATTTGAAATAAAACAATTTAAACGGTTTATATCGCGTGTATTGTAACGAATCTAAATAAATTAGATTCGTTACAATTATACACGATATAAACCGTTTAAATTGTTTTATTTCAACAATAACCTATATACCAAATTTCACGTACGATTAACTTATTGTTTATTATTGTGGCAGTCATTAGTTCAGTTTAAATTGTCATTACGAAGCTTGTTTTGGTTTGTGGATCATGTTGTGCGTCTGCCGCTGATATAGCAGGCAGCGACGATAATTGATGACCATCAACACACCGCGTATTGTGGTACACAGCGTTTAGCGGCAACAGAAAAAAATCCCTTAGCGAAGTTACGGTGCAAGTTTTTATACAAGGTGGATCGCTCAGTATGCGGCGGAAATTTCGAAATGTTTGTAGTTTTTTATTTATTGTGGCTAAATGGTGTGACTTTGTATCAATTCAAGTAGTTTTCCGGTAGTAAAGCACTGTGTTTTGTTTTTGGAAGTCCAATCTTTTGATTTTAAATAATTGTATATTACTCGTAAATGCGTAAAAGTCAGTTGAAACATAAAGTACATCATTATTTAAAAATAGTAACTCGAATTTTACAAAATCAGAACACAAGATATAGCGTTAAAATCAGTGTTTTACTACCGGGAAATTGCTTAAGTTGATAAAAACTCACACCTTTTATACACACATTCTCCTTAACTTATACGTAAATCCATTTAGGCATTTTTCGGTGAACAATTTTCTTATCAATGTGTGTCCAACCGCATTTATTAACTAAAGTTAGAGGATTCTTTGTACTCTGTGCGAGTTTCCACATCAACGGACAATCATGCTATGAATTATAGCGATTCAAGAGATCTTTGAAATTTAAATTAGTCTTAAAAAAATGCGTGATTTCGGAAGAAGCAAAGACATAACGTTACTTTTCGGTCGCTGCTCAAGTACTCTGGCGAGTCGGATTGCTCCCTTCCTACCTACCTAGGACCTAGAAAGGTTCAGTATTTTCAAATGCGGCGGTGATTTTAAACGACTCGTAACTGATGAAGAAATGTAAAGGAAATAAACAAATAATGATTAGCTCCTGGTTAAGGGGTGTACCGAGGTTTGAAATTGGAAACGCGTTCGTCAGCGTCAGGAAATTGTTGTCTCGCGCGGCTGCGGGTGACGGGTCACGTGACTCTCATTACTGCGTCACGTGCTGCGTTCCGATTGCTGCAAGACGTCTGCCTTGTTAGCAGGCACCGTCGTCGTAGAAACGACTAAAAAAAGGTTACCTTCTTTAGAATGAGAAGTTTATAGAACACCGGTAATCAACCGGTAGCCTGTGGAACTTCCGATTTCAGTCTCCTGCACTAAGGTGTAGTTAGTCGTATTATTTAGCTCCTCGTTATTTTAGTTTTCATTAGCAATAGGTTTAGAATGCCTTTCACTTTATTTAAGTTAGTATTTGTAGTAAGTAGTTTAGGGAATAAACGGTCTGATATAGTTGTGCGTTTTTAAATCCCTGTCACTATGTCAATAAATAAAGACTTTTCTACTATTTCTTAAGTTAACGGTAACCAAAAAAGCAACACAGGAGACAGACTATTATTGGTATAAAGGCAAGTCTTTCTTTATTCATAATTGATACAATACAAAACAACACAATCACTTTATTAATTCAAAACGCCTAATTTGCGATTACGGTCAAAGTGTACCCCAAATGAAGAAAACAGAAAAAGCGCTAGGAGGATGATGACATTTTATTGATCAAAGACGACAAAATTGTCAAAATACCACTTGAAAATAATTTACTTATGATACTCACATGACTGTTATTGGTTCTAGTGGCTCAGGACTTTTGACACCTATTGCAGTTTATTTACTATTTATTGTATGGTGTATGATTGCATATAATAAGTATTTTGAACGTACCTACGAGTACCTATTTAATTCAATATGAAGAGAGTGTATACTATATTATAGTTTATACCTTCTTCTTTTGAGCGATCTTTAGACAGTTTGAGCGTTAAATCATTATTTATTTAACAAACTATCTAGAAAAAAATACGCCGAAATAGTTGAGTTTACTTGCCCCCGAAATACCGACGTTCCCAGATAAGAGAAAGTCAAATACAACAATTTCAAGTGATCGCTTCGAAGACTGAAAGCTAACATTGAAACTATATCGGATTCTAATTAAATGGCCAATTCTGATCAAAGTTCGGACGAAGTTAATACTCGCACACGATTAGACAACGATGGGGGAGAGGGTATCAAACATTTCGTGTACATCTACATCTACACTCATCTACACTTCTACATCTACACTAGTCTACACTAATATAATGAAGAGGTAAACTTTGTTTGTTAGTTTGTTTGTATGTAGGGGGTAATCTCTGGAACTACTAAACGATTTCAAAAATTCTTTCATAGATAGAAAGCTTCACTATTTCTGACGGACATAGGCTACTAATTTTACGTGAACGAAGTCGCGCGCGTCCGCTAGTACATTATATGCATCGAAGGCACATTGGTAATATTTTTGATTTAAGTTACTGCATAGTGTTAAAAAACTAACGCGTTCTCTTCATTCACGAAGACATAATTATTTATCAATTGTATAGGTAATTGCTATTTTATAAACGTTGTCTAGAAGATATCGCTGCTTAGCGATAAGCCGCCTGTTGAATCCGATGTAAAATTTCCCTGTGTGTATTTTTTAATTTTGTTCATTTGTGTAAATTTATAAAGAGCATTTGTTGCTGTTGTTGTTGTTATTTTAATAAAACATAACATTAAAACAATGCATTTTAAATGTTTCAATGTTTATGTAATTATTTATGGCAACTAATGTAATTATTTACTAATGTCAAAGGCATTTTACTCGCTAACTATAATTGCTAGAAAGCTTTTTGCATAACGGACTAATTTCATAAAATCAGAAATTTAGGGAAGCTCCTCTACATGTCAAGTTGGGGTGATATTTGATTTATTCACACAGCCCTACTAGTAAGATGCCTATAAAAAATTCTATAAGAAATATTGGGCATTACCTGTATAAAATAACTTTTTTTCCAGCCCATTTCCAGTCACGTCGATGAATTTGAACGAAACATTACGTGCCCCCCCCCCCCCTCCTCTAAAATCTTAAGTATTTTAACTTTAACCTAAATATTTTAGTGCCTATATCGTTTTTACTGTAGATATTACTAACTATAACTGATTTCTCAGGAAAATTCTTATTCTTAAGAACGCTTTACTGCTTTTTAAAATACAGGGGTATTTTTGGTTACTATTGTGAGTTCAGCGAACGCAGAATTAACTTTGTTTTTGTATGATATGTTTGAGAAACACTATGCGATACAAAATTACTTTTGTTGTCGGTAAATAATAAAATGAAAAAATACATTTTTCACTTTTATTTAAGATCCATCACCACCACCACCATCTTGCTCGCTAATCCTACCGCTAAGCAGCAGTGCACTGTTGTGTTATGGCATGGATAGTGACACAGCCGGTGCAATTACTGGCACAAGAGGTAACTCCATCTTAGCACTCTGGGTAGGCAACGCATCAGTAATCTCCTTGGTGTTGCGGGTGTCTATGGGTGGTGGTGATCACTTACCATCAGGTGACTCACTTGCTTATTTGCCTTCCTATGTGATATATAAAAAAAGAACTTTGTCGTTTTTTAATGCTCACGGAATCGTATATGAGGCTTGAGTCAACGTACTCTTGTCTGGTTTTATTCTGTGAATTCTGAACTTGTTTAATGCTTAAATGATATGCAAGGACATCACAATGAAAAATCTAAGGCACTGGCAAGACTCGAACCTGCAACCTCGTCATTTCGTGCAGGGCCATGTTTCATGTTTCCTTTAATACTGGCTGCAAATTAAAATATAATTAAGAAAGAATTTTGTTGTTCTATAATCGTATTAGGGGTTTACGTATCTATTTTAGCGCGGAGAAGTAAATTGAAAAGCTATTTTATACGTCTTCTAAATTAAGCACCTAACATAAAAAAAACGTTTGATAAAATATCACCAATTTAAATATTTTGATTGGGAAGAAGGAAAAGCTTAGCGCACAGTAATAAGTAAAATGTGAAATCAAAGCCGAGATTCCAAACAATAGAACACAATCGAGTGAAGACTTATTAAATCCTCGAATCTTGGTTTTCCATTAGTTGATTAAGCCTTCGTTGTTCATGCTTAATCTCGCTCTCCGTAATGAACATTGAAAATAAAATATCAATGATTCAATTTGAATTTTGATTTGTGTGTAAATTCTCTGGCAAATTAAAGCTACGTTTATGAGTATTTTAAAACAGACTAACCGATGTTTATTTCAGCAATTACGAAACTAATGTGTTAAGAGAAATGCTTTGTTTGACCTTATTCTTACTTAAGTTAATGAGGTGCCTAATTTCCAAGGCGTCAAAAATTACTTGGCTATTTCATTTTTGAATGTTAAGGTGCGGTGCATTGTCTACCCTTCGTCAAATATAGAACTATAGTCAAACTTTACCCATCCTATTTGTAGAACAATAGCAACAAATGTTAAGCCCCTGGGGCCTTCCACACGTGTTGCGTTTCTGGTATTTAGTTCCAGTAGTTTCCAATATTAGAATTATTCGTTCAACAGTGCCTCAAGACACTTACCTACGTCATGTCATTTTTCACTTTTCTAAACTTTGAAATATTTTGGCAGCGCATAGCAAAATAGACCACTGTTTTTAAAGCCCTCGGTGAAGGTTTTGATAATATTGACAGGAATTATACTGATGCTTCTTGTGAAAAGGTTCTACATGAGGTTTTAAACATCTCGTCGAGCTATAGTGCCACTATTACTCATTTGTGTGTACTTACTTAAAAAGACACAAATCAGTGTACAATGCTAGTGACACTAGGTCGAAGATGTAGGTACTTTCCTACATCTTAGTATTTTTTATGATTAATATAATTGAAGTCTTCTTTGAGATAAACTTTTCTAAGATTTATCATCCCATCATTATTTTCATGGGAAAGGAATTGCAAGGAAACAAAATATTCTACCGAGAGCGAATCGAAATAAAACCTGAAGATTTTATTTTTAACTTTTATTTTAAACTACCAATTTCAAGTTAAAAATAAAATCTGTATGTAGACGTCACGACAACTCAATAATAAAGTAATTACTTAAAATACACCTACTGCTTTCAAAAGGTCTGTTCGTCTAAGTTAGTTAATTATTAACATGTAATAACTACTAATGTTTTCGCTTTTTATAGATAAGTAGGTATCAGTAGTTTTGTCAACACTACCCGCTTACCCGTGACCACGGGACATCCAAAGGGCTCGATTATAAAATCTGTTCTGATTTAGATTTGACACCAATTGTTGCAATTTTACCACAATACTGTCCCGTTAAAGGTTTACTGAATGATAACCAAATTTGGTAAGACATGAATTTTAGAAGTGTAAGTGTTATTGAATTATTTACTGTTGCGCCTTAAAAAACTATTTTTGTGAGTGCTGCCTCGATTAGATTTCCTTCTACATTATTGGTATTCAGAATTGTGATGTAGTTATTTGTGATTTGTGATGAGTATGGACGGAGGTGGAGCTGTCTAAGCTCAACTATAGTGCAAACGAGATAGCAATCTATTTTTCTGTTCTGGCGCAGATTATGGTGTTATAATAAGTTACATAGTCGAATAAACCGGAGAACTACAAAATTAAACCAATTTTCGAGCCGTAGTTCTTACGAAGGAATTTCTAAGTATTTTTTTTTGTTGAGATTTTCTTTTATTAACTGAGCCGTTTCGGGTCTATATATTTTCGTATTGCTTTTTGTGTTGTAATTTTTATCGCCGAATAAATAGGTATTTTTTTTATTTCTATTCTTATCTATATAGTCTTTAAACTAGTGGAGTGGCGTCATGTTTTTAACAAGCTTCAGCGGTAGATTTAGTTACGGATAAAACATCTTATTATTTGTAAATATGACGTCTTTTTTTTTGCGCTTGCGAAGGTTTTTTTTTATTGATATCGCAGTCAACGCCTTCAAAAGATAACATAGCAATTTCGTAAGCTTGAGAGTATCGAATTCTTGGGCTTAGAAACCTTACATTAATTAAGACGTTTCACCTATTTAATTAAGGAAGTTTGAGATTTTAATTAATCTCTTTGTAAACTAAATTAGATAAGGTTATGAAGTTTTTAGTGAACTGACTGACCCTTTTGCGGATGTCTTCGAATTTCCGAAGAGATTATGAATTTTCTGTTTGACTTACCCGAATTTGGATGCTTATGCTTGGTAAACACAGCATCGTGTTATTTATCTTTCAATCTTATTTGATCGACGAAGTTACATTCTAAATTACTGATTAAAGCCAATTGCAGCATTAAACTTATATTAAACTTATATTAGTAGGTGCTGGTCTTTTCATAAGAGTTTGCATGCGTTTATTTAGTTACTTTTGTTTGGTATTACATACCCAAGGCTGGCTTTTCAAGAAGGGAGCGTTGTAGTTCCGGACCACAGTACTATGCTGAGTTAGGTTTAGTTTTTTTGTGTTGTCTTTTCTTGGTGGTGATTGTTCATTCGAATAAATATTTCTTTCTTTACATTTGAATACGGCTCTGGACTCCACTGTGTGGAAACTGTATGGAAACGCCGCACATCTCTGCTCCGCTCCGCTCAGTGAAAAAGCAGACTAATGCTATCTACTCACTGTTTATGGTGTCAAGATCATGTCAGTGGACTGTCAGACAACGCACAGTCTTGACCTGGCCTCATTCATCTGACATTAGCACAAGGCCCACGGCCGCTATATTAGAGAAGAAGAATAAGAAGAAGACCTGGCCCCAATTTCACAAAACTGACATATGCCAGGTGACGATGACAATTCAGAATACATTATACTTAGAAACTATACTCGAAATCTAAAATTGGGGTTTGCATATGACATTATTGGATGCCTGAAGTGATCGGGCCTTGATCTGTCTTGCGCTAGGTTTATCAGGTGCTGTCTTCACGCTATATGATACTGCTCCTGATCTGATTCAAACATTCACCAGATCATGTCATCTGTAGACCTTTACTTTTGATATTGGATTCCATTTCTCAGTTTACGTACCGCCTATTTAGGCTGCTTTACCACCAGAGATGTGCGAGGATGCGTAACGAGGGATGTGTCTGTAAGAACCATTCTATAATTCTGAATGAAGAATAATACTATAATTCTGATTTTGTTGTATTTTCAACATTTTTTTTTGTTGTTTTGTTTGTTTCTTCTGGTATATGTCCATTTATTAAGCTGATGGATTTTAATAATTTACCTCATTTTGCATACTTGCAGTTTGCAGTCGTTATATCCGGTTTACTCAGTAACCGGTGTTTTTTATTTTTAAATATTTAGCTTTGTCTATTTTGAATCCACAAGCTTAATATTTATGTACTATTTTCTTTTTATTTGACATGAATATTCTTATTCTTATTTTCTTTTGACATGCGGAGACTATACATCTCCAAGTAACATTGTACTCAATTTGACCGTGGAGGCGTTTTACACCTCTGCTAAGCATAAATTAAGGTAATCAATTTGTTTTTGACCCTTAGAGACTATACATCTCTAAGTTATTTAGACTAAGTATGTATTTGATTATTATTATTTCAGGGACCATATATACATCCCTATGTAATTTATTTGATTTGGGGACCCTATACATCTCCTGTTCATTCTTAACTTGTGCCAGTTCGTTCGATATGCTTAAAGCTTGCTGTTCTATTATACTGCTGACTTTCTTGCAGCGTTTCTTCTCAGTAGTATCTTCCATTTTTCGAAGCGCTAGTAGATTCAGACGTGTAAAAGAGGCTATATGGCCTACTTGCAAAATATTTTTTTCATTTTCATTTTCATTTTCAACCAATAGAATCGCTTCATTTACCTCGCCTCGGTGAGCACAGTTCTGGTGGAAACGGCTCATTGGTTCTTCACAAACACATCCCTCGTTAAGCCCGGCAATACAAAAACTCTTTGATTAAGTCATATGCCGAGTTATCGTTGTCACATGTCGCGTTAGCTTGGTGAAATAGTGGACTGTAGTTGTAAAAGCATGAAATTTTGACAGGAGCTTCTTATATGACGTAGGTGATTATTATTACGAAAATGCTTAACATTCCCTTTAGTTTTTTTTTAATATATATCCTATAGGTTATCTAACCTACCTACCCTACAGGCAGGCGCGGCTTACTTCACAGAGCTACAAGAATATCGAAGCACCACTACACTGGGGCTAGCGCAATTGAGTTGCCGCGTGTGGGAATGAATACGAGTCATACGATAGACAGAGAGGCATTCTTCATACGTACCTAAACGCTATTTTTTGTTCGAAGTCACATAGTATAGTCGACCAAGAAATTGCTTGACCACTTTTCGACCGTATTACAAAGAGTTAAGGTTCAAAAGTGGTCAAGCAATTACTTGGTCGACTACAGAGGTTATTTATTGAGAGCGATTTACGCGCATGAAAAAAGGATCAAGATATATTTGACGCTTACGCGTAATAGAACAACAAAAACTATAAATATGTTTTCTATACTAGGCAGATTTAAATTTGCTGGGTAGTACGAGTAGGGATATTTATGTAAAGGAGTAGTTACTGAGCATGAATCATAATGTCATAGTCAAAGTGTGGATGGGCAAATGGTGAAAGACTAAGTGTTGCTGTCATTCGCAATAACGCTGTTCTCGGTACAGAGTATCAAACTATAGATAATATTAAATAGAAAAACTACCTTTTTAACAAATAAATGTGCTTAAAATATGGATCCGTTTTTTTGGTTATTACTTAGAGCTGTTTTTTTACTTGTATATTGTGTCGAATGTATATGATGTTTAAGTTGTTGTACAGTCACAGTAAAGATAAAATTGAGAAAAACTACCAGTTTTCGAAAGGGGGGATAGTATACATTATGATATGGATCTAGTTATTCTCTTAGTTCGTTGTACTTTGGAATTCTCATTTCTTTGCATAATCTATACATAAACATAATTTATAATATTTTCTGTACAATGTGGTGAAAAACGACAAGGTCCACCGACGACTTGGTGATGGTCGTAGTGACCTCCTGGATGCGAGCAGTACAGGACTGGTCGTTGTGGCGATCTTTGGGGGAGGTCTCTGTCCAGCAGTGGAAGTCTTACGGCTAATATGATGATGATGATGATGATAATGTGTTGAAAATCGTTATGTAATGCACGTACGGAACGGTCATTCCTAACGCATCCAAATGCTAGTGCTTACAAACTAGTACTAGTAATTCTTTGGAAATCACTACCTTTTCGCACTTGCATTACTTATAATTCACGGTTCAAAGAATTTACTTAGTTTTCATAGTTTAGCTTTTTTTTTATACACAACATAGGAAGGCAAACAAGCAAGTGGGTCACCTGATGGTAAGTGATCACCACCGCCTATCACCTGCAACAACAAAGAGAGTGCAGATGCGTTGCCAACCCAGAGGGCAAAGATGGAATACCTCTTGTGCCAGTAATTACACTGGCACTGGAGCTGTTTTGCTCTCCACGCCGGAACACAACAGTGCAAGCACTGCTGCTTAGCGGCAGGATTAGCGAGCAAGATGGTGGTAGCGATCCGGACGGACCTTGCACAAGGTCCTACCACCCGCACCCGCCACCCGCTTAGTTTAGCCATTGTCATAAGAAGCGATACAATTTAGTACTTACTTTATTAGTAAAACTATAACACAGACGGCTTCGCAAGGGTACAATTAGAAAGTAATGTATCTACATAAAAACCTTCCGTATAAAAGTCTTTAAACGACAGTGAAAACCGTATCAAAATCCTTTCCTTGGTTTAGAAGGAGTAAGCTGCTGAAGATATGCCGGCAGATAGGAACAGATAGCGACTTTGTGTTTTTATGCTATGTAAAGATGAAATAGAATAATAATGATATAAAATTCTAGAAAGTTTTAAATACAACGTCCCAATAAAACCTTAACGATACTGGTCGCTGTCTACTGTGATTTAAAAGCGCTTAAAGTACCTAGACCGTGGCCACTTGAGTAGGAGTTTAAAATTGCCAAGGACTATAAATACTCCGTTTCCCGGGAGACGTACTCGTCTAAGACGTACAGCAGAGCATCGCTTGGGCCTCAGAACACACGAATAAGGTTAGAATGGCATACTCGCATGATCTATATCGTGACCGACTTGCGCGTTTGATGATACATGTATTGCGCATGGAATCTGGGTTATACATTTTGAGATGTATGTATAATTCGCTATCGATGACTGATCCAACTTTTATAAAATGTTTTTATTTTTTACAATTATATGACGTAACTAAAAAATCTGATGTCATTTGGGATTACTTAGGAAGCTAATTACTTTGTAATGAAAAAATATTCAAGCACTTTGCTGGAGTTCATCCATAGCGAAATCCTGAGAAGTAGGTACAGTATATGTAAAACAATCCAGTTTGGACAATGTGTGTCTAGTCGTAGTCTATACCATGTCTTGTTAATTTTAAAAGTATAAGTTAGAAACGTATCGTACCTACTCTATTCATTTTAGGAACTATTTGTATAAATTAATGTAACTGACTTGGATGCAGCGTGACTGTGACGGATCCGACGAGTGTGATATACTCTCATGGCTGCAGTTTACGACTATTTGAAATGTCGCTCCTCCCATGAGTTATACTTTATTAAACACGTATGTCATGTTAAAAGCATCAAATTTCATTAAATCTACGAAATGGCGCACGTTGTTTTTGTCATAAGGGCTTACAACGAAATATACTAGGCGAATAAAATTTACGACAACATTGTTTTCAGTTAAATATGAGTTTTTTTTTTGAAAACTAACCTTCGCAATGTAATTTAGGATGTGATTATGCAATTGTTTTGCTGCATTTTTTTATGTGTTGTGCAAATCTCTAAATTTATGTTTACGCTAGAAGTTGCGTTATAAACTGTAATTTTGTCAGAATGCTATTTTATTTGGCAGAACGTTAGTTCCTTTAGATAGATATTTTATTATAGGTATAGGGTAAAAGTATAACCGAGTTCGAATATTTAGCTAAAAAAAGCGGTACCAAAAGTAAAAATATTGACCTTCGCTCGTTAGTCATACTGGTTAGTAAATTATTTATTACTCAATATAAAGAAAGTACAATGAGCTCTAAAGATCGAGTGAATATTAGGTTATTAGCGTTGAATATGAAAATTTCTCTACACTTTCAAATAAAAAGCCAAGAGTTCATAAGCGATTACGTCATAACGGATGAAAAATGGCTGAAATCCGGGCGGGACTCCAAACCATTGCCGCCGCCACACTCAAGATGAATTGTTTTAAGTTGATGTGTAGATTTACTAAACTGGATTAGGTAAAGTAATTACGAATACTTTAATAGGTTCATTTGTCCCCAATAAACTGTATACTCGTACTTTGATTTCTTTACATACCTACAATCAGCCTTTGTTAGAGTAGGATGACAAGCGTCAATCTGCATTTTAAGTTTTTTAATATCTCGTACATTATATTTTGGTCATGAGCAGACTCCATTTTCTTTAGTAACATTAATACCTGTGGCCCTAACATGACTGTCCAAAGTTAATTTATCTCTATCTGTGTCTCTTTCTTATGACACTAGTTAGACAGAGACACAGGGAGGGGTTAAACTAAACCTGGGCTGTCATGTTAGGGCCGCTGGTGAAGTTAACTTTAGTCTTTGGTAATTTCAAACAAAAGCAGTTTTTTTTGTACCTTTTTATTAAGAAAAAGAATAATTTGTCCAAAGCCTAAATCACTTTATAACAGCAGGAGTTTGCTTATGAGCCTTATTATGTTTGCGATTAATAATAAATAACTGGCACTAAACGTCTGCATTATTTTTGTGAACTGTGCAATTTACTGGGTGAACTCTCATTGCATACATTTTATTATTAGCTATGGTTTTATAAAATATAAAAGATTGTGCCCAATTTTGCCCATATAGTTAAAAAGTAAAGTTAAAAGGTATATACATATAGGTCGAATGTCTATGATATTAATGACAGTTTCGCATTTTCGGTGCCATTTCAGAACAAAACTTCAAAGATGAATGTGGACGGGGACGGGGGAAGGTATAGATTTTTGTCACTTGTCAATATTATTCACAACTGCATTAAAAATAAAATCTGTTTCGAAATGTACAAATAAGACCCTTTCATTTGAAATTACATTTGATTTAGAAGCTTGACTTTGAAATTTCCACCCCTTTTGCAAGAAAACTTGAAATATTTATTCAAATCGTTAATTTGTGATAAGGTCTGAGTAGTTAATGTAACCGGTTAAAATTTTAATATGAAATATGCTACTGTGACAAACGGACGGAGTCACACCATAAGGATTCATTATTGAACTTTTTAATATGGGATTAATATAAAAGATAAAACGAGTTTTAAAAGTAACACATTATAAAATACAACCGTCGATAATGCTGCGAGGCACCCGCCCCAAAATGTATTTACGGATAGAATTCAAATGCATATAAAATAACCAAAAGCTGGCAAATGTTGAATTGCAAAATTGCACATCAAAAATAATTAACGCACACACCTACTTGTAAATTACTTTTTAAAATTTGAGATGATAATATTTTAATACAGATTTATTATTTTCCTTACACAACTTATTTGGTTCGGTAATATGATTTCTTTCAAGTACTTAACAAAATAAAAAGCGAGACCTAGAAAATTGACGACACTTTTGAGAACAAGAAACGGAAAAATCGAAAAAACTCGTACACGTAAAATTTTACTATTTTTATTTACTTGTCATTTAAAAAAATAAATAAGTTATGAACCCCAATTGGGCTACGCACGCGTATATAATATTAAGGGACGTATTTTAGGAGTTAAAAAGTATCCTATGATTTAATCCAGCATTATGATCCAACTGTGTGACAAATTTCACCCATTTTTGTCCAGCCGTTAATGTGTGATTAAGGAACAAACGTCCAAACATTCAAACGCCATTACTTTCGCATTTATAGTACTTATACGTGTAAATCTACATTCACATAATAATTTCAACTTAAAAAATTAGAATAACTGTCATTGGTAGAAATCATAGTCAAGTCTGTCGCACAATTTCGCCAGGTTCGGCGGCAAGCTGGTACTATCGTAACACCTTATTTATGTATTAAGATATATGTCAATCAACGTCAGATTATATTCTAGAGATATCTCAGCAAATTACGATGTATCGCCATGTTTACCGCATGTGACTTCTATCTACTATCGCATTGTCACAGCGGTTAGCGACATCACAAATCATCAATGTATTGCCGCATTTGTCATTCGGTAATTAAGCGACTGCGACACATAACATAACCACATAATTATACTATATCCGAATGGTGTAATACATGTAATTAAGGCTTTCATAGATGCAATTAAAAAGCCTTTTGCCGTAATGGTATAAACATTAGATATTTGTGATTGATAAGAGGTTATAAAGGTTTTTACAAACGAGTTTACGAGTTTAAGTTTATACTCCCGCCAGACATGGGTTTACTAGTCGCGAGTTTGCAATCAAATTACAGACTTTTGACTGACTGACATTTGTAAATACATTTGCGAGAAAGAAGAACATTTTATAAAAGTAGTAAAAATAAAAAACATATAAGCTCTTCTTTAGTTTTTAAACTTTACTTTTGGACTTCAAAGAGCTCTTCCTAGAAGTAAATTGCCCACGTCAAAGACGACTTGTTTATTGGTCGTTTTATGAAACAATTCATTAAAACATTCTCAGAGAAGCAAATTGTTTCTTTTGTTGTTCGAAATTAATGTATAAATCATATTTAATATTGACGTAAACTGCAATTACTTACCAAAGTTTTTATTTTGTGTGGGAAGGATGGCTCGTAAATCTTATGACGATTCTGCCAATATCGAAAAATTAACAAAGTCTTAGCAAAATTTAACAAAAAATATGGCGCCATTGTAACTGTGCATGCGTTACATTTGCTTTTAATTGTAACGAACTTAGCAGGCGACAATACCTCGAACCTCGAACGTTAAGCCTGCCAATTTTTTAAAAATAATATGTACCTTTGGGGATTTACTTAGATTTAAATAAAATCCCAAAAGGTTGAATAACTTTTATTTATTCACTTAAGAGGTTCAGGGGTCACATCACAAAAGCGCCAGGACTTTATGTTAAGTCCCGGTTACAGTGGTCTTCCAGTTATCCAAGTACTACTTAGCCAGGTTTCACTGTGCTTTAAAGTAAATGTATCGGAAATAAAACTCCTTTTCAGTGCGCCACAAACGAGGATTATCGGTACAGCGAAACTGGGAGTAGCAGCACAACTAGACGCAAAAAATGGTTTCCTATTTTTAGCTGACGTCCGCGTAATCAAAACCAGGACTTATTCCATGCGTTATAAGCTCGTCATCTATACTGAAGTTGTTCATTACGAGTAATATAATACGAGTATTGTTGGTAACTGGGTAAAATTGTATTAATAATTTTATTCCTTTGTTCAAATTATACATGGACTTTATAATCTTATCCTGCCGTATATAAAAACGTATGTTTAATTACTGGGAGGGTGCCCCGAGGGGGAAGCAAAAAGTAAACACGACATTTACGTGTTGGCTTACGTCAAAATCAGTGCTTATGAATCATACCTTTGTATCCGTTGAGCAAATTCGGCTAAGAATGATGGATGGGGTTGAACGGGCGCGATTTGTTGTGTGTCAGCAACAGTAAAGTAAAATAAATATCCATTTACTATTTCCCATTGCTCATTGACAAGCCATTTAGTCCCGGTAAGTTAATGCGTAATTGGTGGCTCATAAATACTGCAAATTTATTGAAAATAGCAACTCCGTCAATGCAGAATTCGTTTATTGCTATCTCTATGGAGCCTTGTATTTTTCCGGGATAAAAAGTATTCTGTTTTACCCAGTATATTGTCTACAACGATGTTTGTTAAGTTACATTGAAATTCGTCGAGCTGTTTATTTATGCGTGATTGTGAAAGAACGAACTTTCGCATTTGGTATATAGTACCTATGATGACCCGATGAGTACATTTTTTGTTAGAGTATAGAATACTTTCTATTTATTTACTAATAAGTCATTTTTACAATTAACCTTAAAAAAAAAAATTAACATTAATTACGCCCCATCTTATTGGCAAAGCTGGACAAAAAATAGACAATAACAAACTGCCTAAGGCTAGCAATTGGACACAATTAGCAGACTTAAACACACATTTTTTGATGTTCTGTGGAGCAATGTAAAGTAACCAACTTACCTCATTACTTTTGTGTAACTCTGGGGATTAGCCAAGTTAAAATATGAAACCAGTTTACCGAAGTTTACGCCCTGAGGTGAGTCACCAGATCGAAGAAAGGAAGTCAATTTGTAATCGGATTAAACCATAAAGTGACGTGGGTCCCCGGCGTGCTCCAATCCTTATCAAGAAAAAGAAGACGTATTTTTCTCAAAACTTTCTGACATGGCAGTTTCTTATTCACACACTACGGTCTCCAGCACTTGACTTTGCATAATAATGCAAACTATATTCAAGACGGCACAGATTTATGGTGAAACGGGGTGTTAGGGGACGAATAAATATCTAACAACGTCTCCTGCTTATTTGTATTTATTTCACTTTACTCGGTCAATGCAACAGAAACAACTGAGCCGAAACTGTAGAATGTGTCAAAATGAAGGCAAACCTACCTTTAAACATCTGACCAAGGGCGACTCGGCCTTGCAAATCGCGGATTCTGTACCCACGCCCTAATATGCTACACATCTGGTAATTTTTTTATCGAATCTGATTATTAAGTTTTTAGTTGAAGTTTTTTTAGTCATCCTCTTAAGCTATGTTATTTTTCCGATACTGAATATTGTTTTTTCAAGTTTTAATAGTTTCCAGAGTAAGGGGAGGTTACTTAAAATGCCTGCCTTTACCTCGTTTTTTTGCAGAAAAAGGTGAGAAGCGTGTGCGTGTAAGTGGAAAGGTGTCAATGATAATTTATTGTGATTGTTTAATGAGTCATCATTCAATGCTCAAATTAAAACGAAGAACAATTTAAAAACAAACCAAGGAGGTTTTTTAAATTATATCCTAGACCGTATGGGTCAATTTAAATTTTCAACCTTATTTCATACCTTATTTTCATTTAATAAAAAATAGGTATTTTCTTATTTATACTTTTTCAATACAGTTGCTCAAAAAGTGCCCTTTTTATGGCTGTTTTGCGTGCGCAAAGTTCGTTTTTGCGAACTAGTGCAATTTACTTTTCTAGTTTTTTTTCAATTTGTACTTGTTCCATTTCACGACTACTTACCAAAGAGTTATTATAATGTTAGTTGTACCAAGACGTAATAAAACTAAAAACCTATTATTAATGTAAGAATATCAAAATATTGAGATTTTATATTTTATTTCTAGCCTGTTCATCATTATTTTTTAAATAATAACAGTCCAAAAAACAATTCTTACTAAGGTGGCTGAATGGAACGGAATAGCTTTAGTCTGCGGGAATAGCTGCCAAAACGCCTGCCAAAGTGGAGGCGTTTTTCCAACTGCAAACATTGTGTAAAGGCAACAGTTGTTTTTGTGTTTATACAATTTAAATATTTTTATACACAAATAATCGAACATAATGATACTAAGGTAATAATAGTGAAGTGTTATTAATTATAAAATTGCTTCCTTCCTATAAAAAATGTATTTGAAAAAAAATCTTTCATTGAGTTGGCTGAATAGCAAAGCCATTGCGTTATGAAATGACAGCTAACAAAAACGCCTTTAATTTGTCAAAAATTTTCACTGCTAAAGTTTGTACTTACTTTATTTTAATTAAGAGTTTCAGTAAAAGTCGCAAATTTATTATGTTGTATTTCTTTTCGCAACTGTATTGAAAAACGTCGTTCGATACACGCGCGGAAATATCATTCTTCACTCGTCCCGAGTCTTGCCACTTCGGCTCGTGGCAAGATATCTCGTGACTCGTGAAGTAATGACATACGTTCCGCACTATTATTGAAATGTACTATTTATTGCAGGCTTGGATACGTAAGATCTATAATGCTCTAGTGAGCATATTGCCATTAGAGCTCTGCTGTAGCGGTTCCTAACATATTTGAGTGTGACAGATATGCCCAAAATTTTGATTTGAATCGATCTTTTGGATCGCAATGGATCGTAACCCATTGAATCGATCTACGATCTGGATCGCATGGGTTTGAATCGATCTAGCAAAGATCGCATGAATCGAATCGTAATCCATACTTCCATTATTCCATAGTAATTATAGTAAATCCGAAAAGAAGTTACTTACTGGAAGTTGTGCTTAAGCTTTTATTAACATCACTAATATCAGTATAAGTTTTCTTGTGATTTTGTTTTAGATGGTTTGTCAAGTTGGTGGTATTTTCTTTTGTTCTGACCAATAGTTGGCATAATTTATATTTTCCTCCCATGTCACTTTTAATAAAAAAGTTTCAAACACCGGACTATACTGGCGGATCCATTTTAAAAACACGTCACGCTCTCAAGACTATAATTCGTTATACAAGATCGAACTATGGAAGCGACGAGCAATAATTAATTAAATTATTATTGAGTAGCTGTAACTAACATAGATTTTTAAGTACGTTGTTGTTATTAACATATATGGACCTTTATTGTCTTAAACAAAAGCTTTTGATTTAACGAAAAATTATCACCTACATTCTCATTATTTCTTTTTTAATAGTGCTCATTGAACATAGCCGCAAAGATTGTTATTAATGTTCTAATTTCACTTCATGCAATAAGAAACAGATCTCAATGTTAACTTTGGTCAAGAAATGTACTACGTACTTGTACTACGAGAATTGAATAATAACAATCATTCGATTTTTTTCATCCGATCTCTTAGGTATACGATTCGATCTTGTGGAAGATCGCATCGAAGTGAATCGATTCAAAAAATCGCAGATCGTATTGCAAAAGATCGATCTTCGAAAAGATCGATTCAGATCGGGCATCCCTAGTGACAGACGGATGAACAGACCCAGAAGGGTTCTTTTTATTTTTACATTTTGGTAACCATAAAAACAATGGGCTTTAAAGTAATAACAAAAGCAGAAGCGAACGTAAATTAAATCAGATTATTATGCATCAATTTTATCGCTTAAATCTGAGGAGTGGCTTTCATAAAACAGCGTAATATCCTGCGGCTTTCCTAATAAACGAGCCTTTGTAAAAACAGTAAAATGCTACAATCGAGAAAAGAATAGCAAATTGAGGGCAAGGCAATTTGTATCTCTTGTCATACTTTTTAATTTCATCCCAAGAAAAACAGATTAGTTTTGCTCGAACACTTTGCATATTTACGAATCTTGAACAATATGAGCCTCCTTTTGTTTTCACTTTTTATTTCGTTTTTAATACTTTCCACAGAGGCTTCTGAGAACGAACGATCCACTTGTTTAAATATGATTTATTTGGAGGTTCTTTGTTACATTTGGTATGTTTTTGTTGTTAAGAGCCATTCATATTTTCAAGTTTACGTAAATTCAACAATTATGACATAACAAAAAAAATTTTGCGGAACGAAAATTCTAACAATGATACAGTACATTTTTAGAGTTCCGTGGTCAAACTAGGAAATGTTATAATTTTGCTATGTCTATCTGTATATCACATCCACTTTTACTCAAAAAAAAAGCTACAAAGCTGAAAATTTGCCCTTGCATGCCGTATGGATAAGATAGACGTCTACGAGTGTCTCACAAAGACCAAGAATAATATTCGTTAAACACATTTTTAGGATACCTGTCATGCATGTATTTCAATTCCATAGATGTTTCGCGGGTGGTAGGACCTTGTGCAAAGTTAGTCCGGATCGCTACCATCATCTTGTTCGCTAATCCTGCCGTTAAGCAGCAGTGCTTGCGCTGTTGTGTTCCAACATAGAGAGCAAGACCGCCGCCGGTGCAATTACTGGCACAAGAGGTATTCCATCTCATCCCGATGGTTTGGCAACGCATCTGCGATCACCTTGGTGTTGCGGGTGTTTATGGGCGATGGTGATCACCTACCATCAGGTGACCCACTTGCTCGTTTTCCTTCTTATGTTGTATAAAAAATGTAAAGCTAAGTAAAGAGGTATCGCTAGAAAGCTCTTTAAAAATCTATTAGCAATAAAATATGTTAATCAATTTTAGGATTTGGGGTAGCGTTTCAGAATTATTGACGTATAAATAAATGACTATAAAAACACTGTCTGTCCCCCCCATACATCTAAAACGGAAAGTACTGAAAAAATACAGAAAGTATCATAAATGAAAGCTCTTAGTAATATGGCACTAATATGGCTTCATGGTTTTATGTTATAGCTAACTAAAGTGTTAATACCAACCGAAATTCATAAGTGCTGCCTGTAAGGCTAATCTGAATAAAGATGTTTTGGCTTTGATTTTAGAAAATCATTGAAGGCACGAAATAAATCTGAACAGAAAGTCTAGCAAATCTTAAACAACCTTGAGAAAATCGCTTTGATTGGTTGTAGAAATGGCTTCTGAATCATACACTGAGCATGGCTCGACATGCCCGTGCTCGGTTTTTTCTTTGTCACTATACTAACTAGGTACTTACTGTACACCTATTACTTAGCGAGTCAGCTAGATACCCAATTATTAAAATATCTGCTACTGTTAACGCTTATGGTTTTAAATATATTTTTGGATACAATTCTGTATCGTAAAGAGGATATAGAATTTTCCATTGTGTTGTTCGAACAATATTGGTACAATCACTTTCACAGTTTGTTAAATAAAATGAACAAAAATAAAATGCTATCTGATTTTGTTATGTACATCTGGTTGCATATCCTCTTTTTTTTAAAGCAAAGTTCAGTTATGGTAAAAAAGTTTCAATAAGCTATTTAAAGGTAGACATTTTGGTAATTAAATTTTTGTTGATAGCCACCTTTTTTGATTTCTTCTATTTTCTCGACTTGTAGACATTCGTTTATATTCGGTTTATATACTCGTATACATATATATATTTTTTAACATTATATTTTTGACAAATTGGGCAAGTATAGCTATACCTTTAACTATTTTTGGTCCTGAACACTGAAAAGGGCTCGAAACGTCGGAAATTTGATTACTTGCAGTATTATGCGATGTAAAACGTTTTACTTGTTTAAATTCAGTATTTATTTATAGTTATTCGTTTTATCATTGGATCTACATTAAAGTGCCAGCTTTGAAGTCAATCCGACCGCCGGGTGAAAATTAACTTGCACACAAACTGTAATAAAAAGATGTTTTGATACTTTAAGCAATAATAATAAAGTATATGCATTTTGAATTCAGTACCGTAAGGATTTGTTCATCACGTTTAATGTATTTATATGAAATGGAATTAAACATAAATTAACGTTGAAAATATAAAGGTTTAGTAATAAACACACTTCAAGATTTCGAGAGAATCACATCAAAGACCAATGCTTCCAAAACAAGATGTTCTAGTCACTGTCTTTAAAGGCTGGAATCTGTAAGCACACCTGAATCTTTTATCAGCTGCTATCCAAGCCAGCATCTTTTCTGACGGAGCTGCAAATCGTCGTCGGTTGCATCGCATTATATTTTTATTCCCTTTAGCTGCAGTGTCGGCGCTAGCACGTGAGTCGGATACGAACGGCATTTGTGATTGGTGTGCTCGTTCGTAACAGCGTTAAAGAAGAAATACTTATAATAACTCACGAAATGACGCCAGTACTAAACGAAACCCATAATTGTGCTGGAGAATAAAGTTACGAAAAGAGAAGGATTATACTATTATCGGATTCTCAAATAAGTCACCGATATTTTGTGTGCTGTACTGCTGTACTTATATGGGAAATAAAAGGCATTAAAAAAATAGCACAAACGAAGAAACGCGATACAGCATTAAACGAAGGTAGGTACAGTCACATGCACCTGTCTATATAATAAAACCTTCCAAAACAACCTCACGTTGATGACAATAGGGTTGAGTTTATTGGCTGCATATAAATCTATTTCTGTGCGCAGATCATCGATCAATCAAGCTGTATAGTGATTAAAATGACTATTAATTTAGTACCTAATTGATTAATACTAGGTAAATACCTGTGTTTTGGTTTATAATTTGCGTGTATGATCACATGTTTAAATCGTATTTGTAACAATATGTTTCAAATTAGTTGGCTAAACGTGACGCGTAACACAAAGTCAACATGACCGCTGGAGTAACGCCGCACGCAACGGGACTATTAGTCGATTATTAAAAGCATGCTTAATGTACAATCGATGTCAGTAGATCAATAAGGAATGATTTATATTTTCACAACACGAACATTATTCCAAACTCTAACAGAATATATCAAATATTTGTTAAACAAAATTAGGTTTTCTCGTCATACACAGTAATCACAGAAGTAGGTACGTAAATATTACATTTGTAATGGTCTGAGTCACGACAAATTATTCAAAAACATGTCTCGCCATCTAAGTAAGTTATTACTTGTATGAAAATGGAAAAAATCTATCCATATTCTTGTAGGTTAGTTTCATTAAAATGCTACTTATATATTTTTAAACAGAAAACTATTGTGAGAATCAGACATATTTAAATAAACGAAATATTATGTACCTGTTAGAAGTCCTAAAAGACTTTTTTTAATGATTCAAGCCGCCGACAAATCATGGAAGCGACGCAAAATCTATTGTTATGTTCTAATATCGTTTCGTGTTTTGTGTCCAAATATCCCATCCCTTCGCGAAAACAGAATAGCGGAAAATGAATGAATTTACATAACGCGGACGTGGCTTGATTGATTAGATCGAGGCACAGATTTGAGCTCAAAGAGGATGATATTACTCCCATGCCGACTGGAAATTGGTTTCGCGAGCGAACGGCTCTAATGCACGCAGTGTAGTGCAAATAGCGCGAGCATAAACAACATTTTGCTAAATCTAGAAGCACGTACATCGTCGAAAGAATGTTAAATGTTTAAACATTTTATTCTTGTCTTGGAATGTTCGTAAGTAAGAGCCGCGATTCAGTATCATGATTATTTCCAAATAGCTTGTTTTTGTGACCTAAAGTGGTGGTGGTGTGTAGGTACGTGATCCTAAGGTTAGACAAGATAGTAATTTCCACACCTAGTAGTAAAATACTCCATCTTTTAATTAAAAATCTCAACCTCATAGTCTCTGTTCAACAGTAAAGAACCCTTAATGAAATTAAATTCATACCTCGGAAGATAAAAGATGCCGGCGAATAATTTGAGAATGAGGCCGATTCACAGATTAGTAAGTAAACGTTGTCATAATATCAAAGCTGAGAATTTCACCATACAATAATGAAATTTAGCGGGAAAATTTGCATAAAAAGAAAAGTTCAAATAAAGATTATTTACAATAACGTCGGAACGAGATTCTCTCCATTTCCTTTGATACAGTAAAACAAGGAAAACTCAAACGTGAAATTTTAACGTTGCGTTTGTTAAGATTGGTATAAAAAATGTGTTTGAATGGTCTGTAAAGCGTAAGAAAAAAACTTTTGCGTCGAAGAATAGGAAGAGTAAGAACAATAAAAGTAAATTGAAGTTGGATAGAATTTTCGCTTCGCGAGTTTTAGTGGCCGATTTGGCGTAACGAGTTTTTACCGCCTTTACAACTTTGCACGTTTTCACACCAAAGTTCACTAGCTACAACAGTTTCTGTACCAGCCCGTCCGATTGCAAAGATATACTACTTTTTGTTTTGATAATAATAAATCACAGCAATCAGGTTCCTAAACGGTTCGCGTTCCTACGCGCACACTGGACTTAGCTTTTATTGAATAATTCAGCACTCATTATCTCAAAGCATTAAATGACCAGTTGTGGATATTTACTTTGGTTTACAGCTGATGGGATTTGTAGATTTGTGGATAGTTTGAAAATCACTACAACGATTATGGCAAATATCACCATAATTTTTATTTAAGATATCGACAGCAATGTGAAATAAACCTGTTTATTTAATTTTGAACTTGAATCATCACTGAGATTCCTATAATTCTACATGTTCTGTGGCAACGTCGTATTGTTAGATTTATTGCTTTTAACCGTCACTCTACATTAAAGACAACATATATGTTGTAGAGTGAATACAACGTTGCCACAGAACATGTAGAATTATTGGAATCTCAGTGATGGTTCAAGTTCAAAATTAAATAAACAGGTTTATTTCAGATTGCTGTCGATATCTTCGCACTATAGTACGTTGGTACTTTCCGTCGCTCGTCAGTGGGTACATCAACAACCGTCAAGTAACTCCATCTCTCAGCGAGCCGGTTTCCCGATGTCTGCTAATGTTTTATTCGCTTTAATCTCCAGGAGTGACTTCTAAATATTCACTCCGGAATGATAATAAATTAGTGGATAGATGGGAAAGTAAATCCGCGACTTAATTGGACAGGCGAAGTCGGCGATCTGTCTGAGCTAACGAGCGCTGCATGCTTGAGACTAGTTCTATTTAATTATATGCGGTTAGGATTATGTCTACGTGGTAAGAATTGCAATTAAAATTAGGTATAACTAAAAATACCAATGACATGCTGTCTATGGGACTATGGATGTTTTATATAATTAATAACTATCTTAGGCCTGTAAAAGATTTGAATGAACACAGACATAACATTGACATGCACAATTTATATGCAATAATATTTAGAGAAATAAATTAACCTAAACCTAAACAACCAGTCTGACTTTGAGTCTGACTTTGTACTTGGTCAATCGGTTCAAGACTACAGAATGTTGCAAAAATGTGATACCTTGGTCATGACATGTAATGAGAGTAAAGTAACAATAATTCAATTCAATAATAGTTCACTTGTTAATAATTCAATTGTACTCTTTCAGAGGGCGAATGATGACATATGTTTCGTTAGAAAAAAGTGTGCAGACCAGACCTAACATCTCATGGACCCCAAATTTTTTATTCGTTATAGTGGACCATTGGAAGTTGAAATCAAACCTCTATGGGTCGATATAGAATACTTTGAGAATCACTGCTCTATGATGCAAACGTAGAATTCAATAAATAGAGAACGATGAAAATTGGTCGATTTCGTGTAGCGTTCTACGGCAATTCTGGCCTGACTGTGACTGTACGCGACCGCAAACTCCAATAATTAGTAGCGTTGCATTCGGATATTGCTTTTTGATTGTATAAAAACCATACAATTTCAAATCAAAGGACTGAAAAGACGGATTAACCGATTTGTCTATATCCTGCGATAAGTTTTACTGTTGAGTATATTTTGACTTAAAAGAAGATAAAAATTACGAGTGCTTTAAATTTATTTCAAGTTGTTTTGTCATCAAATTTAAAACAAAGTTTCTACCCGTTCTTGTCTGTCCGCATATCTTCGGCCGTCTACTGCTTCTAAACCACACAGCGGGTTTTGGTACGGTTTTCAGTGCCATTCAGAGTTTCTTTTTACGTTTTTATGTACATTATATCCTAATTGAACCCGGGCGAAGCCGGGGCGGGTCGCTAGTTTAAATATGTCGTAGAAAAGTCTTTAGAGGCAATGAAAGGCCATGAAGAAAAATCTTTACCTGTTTATTTTTGATCCGCTCAAAAAGAGACGAGGAATCCCTCAAATAGAAAATGCTTGTTTTTTTAAGCTATATGTAACACACTATTAAATAGAAAAACGAATAGTTATTATATATAATTATAGGAAAATCTTAGCGGTGTGCTGCCCGTTGTGTAATTTAGTTAACATTTAATGTTCCTTTGAACGACTAAAAGAATTACTTGTAAATAAAAACTTTTACTGTAATTTGCCTACATCTTATTTTTAATGTTTGATACTAATTTTAACTCCATAGATATAGCCTTAATCAAATGAGTAAGTATTTACTCGGATTTGCGCGCGGTTTTCCAGCAGGGATGTATCTAAACAATACTATATGTTTGACTTAGCCTCGCTTGGGATTGTTAAGAACCTAGATGTATAAGCAAGCATTAATTAAAACTGACATATAATCAAAAAAGTTTCTATAAAACATATTATGTAGGAATTAAATCATTGAACTTTGTCAGTCCATGTATTGAATACTGTCGAGGGATGTAAAGGTTTGCCCCTTTGGCACCTTATCACATTACAATAGGGTATAAAAGTTATAAGCTCACAAGCCTATACATTCTTCGATTGTACAAACAATATGATTAGATACTAGACATTAAAAATTACGAGCTAATCCCAAAACATCGGATCAAATTTATAATCGTTAAGCAAACATTCCAAAATCATAATAGAACGTTTTTTGAACTATTCATCATATTAACTTCCATCTAGCTTTTTTTCATTAAGCTAGCGCTATTAATTGTGCCAATAATGTTCGTTGAAGGCTAAAGAATGGGTGAGGATTATCCTAAATAATATTAGTTAAAATGATATTCCATCTAGGTTTGCAGCTGCAGAATCAGACAGCCGCTGCGGTTGCAGTCCGTCCGATAACAAGCTGACCCTAGCTCGCTCGCTCTGAATAAAATAATTTACGCCAATGCGCCAAATTAGAATTCAAGCTTAATTCAAATAACCTTTATTTAAATGAACATCCCAATTCTATTAAATGAAGCATAATTTAATGTTTAAATGTAAATAATTTTGTAAAGTTAGGTAAGTAGGTACGCAACACGTCATTGTTAATTTTAATTAACAATGCCAGTGTCAATTATCATTATTACTTCTGTAACAAAATTAAAGCGAACATTTGGATTGATAGTGTTTGTGAAAAATTGTGGGTAAATGTATAAATTTAATACTTATGGAAAAATGATGTCCATATATCTTCTTTTAATATGAATTATGGTACCTAGTTTGTTTGATAATTATGAAATGCTGGAATTATAATTTAGTAATGTAACAATTTATTGATTTGTTTCGTACTGCATTTCATTATATTCATGGATAAAATATTTGATTTTGACTAAAATAACATTCAGGCCATAAACTGATAATAGACGTCGTAACTTGCATGTGCAAGTAAGAAAGCAATGTAGCACAACTAATAGAGAAAACCAAAGGATGTACACTGTAACTAGTGTTGAAAGATAGGTCGGCCTTACGTAAGCCCGCTTTGGAAGCTTGTACAATACTTTTACAGATCAGAAATAGTCACACGTTCGGGAGGTCTTTATTCTTTTAATATCCTAGTGTATTTTAATCGTTTTATAGCATTGAAAACTCTATGTAACTTTTTAACAACACAATGCGACGATATTTTTGAGCTGAAAATGCTTTATGCAAAACTGTTATAAAAGTCCTCGTATCTCTTCGGTGTAACAGTATTTCTGTAACCCGCTGTGGCCGCGTGTCGTATTTGCGTCGGGCACCACTGCCGAGAAACGATAAAAGGTTTAAACCAATGTAGTTATTTGGAAATTCCAATCGTTTTTATCGGAGAGGCTAAGGTGCACACGCCAAATTGCATTCTTTGGTTTGCACCAGCTGTGGTTTTTCAAAAAGTTTCTAGCAATATGTGCAAAAACTCTACATAGTATGATGAAAATAATAAAAAAGCGTACAAAGTACTGAACTTTATGAAATCATTTTTTTCCTGGAATGAAATAATGAAGTTTTACACATTAAACTTATAGGTAACAAGAGTATTCGATATTGAATAATACACATTGCCATATTGCATGAATTTTGAAAAGAAAATATAGTACCCTACAGATGAATTAATGTATACTAATTTTAATGTAATTTTTAGATTTATTTTTAAGTAGTTTCAACCCACTGGAATGACTTCTTCAACCGGGATAAAATTAGTCCTTATCCTTCTCCGACCTTTCAACTATCTCAGTACAAAAATTAAGTAAGTCTGACTCCCTGTTGAACAACGGACAAACAAACACATTTTCGCATTTATAAAGATATTGGTTTTGTATGCCAAGTTTGGGTTAGGTTATGTATTTGATTCCTCAATTTTTTGACATGTCATACCATACTAAAGTAAACTGAACTACCATAATAAAGATATGGTGTGGCATGGTATGGTATGGTATGGTTGCTAAAGAGCAAATAAATAATTTCGCTTCATTCCGTTTACTGCGGTATAAATAAGAGCAGGCAGGATAAAAAGGATAATTTACATAAAATATTTATTTTCAGAATAACAACAAATAATATAGGAAACTAGCTTCTGCCCGCGGCTTCGCACGCGTGGCCTACAGAAAACAAATGACAATTCTTTTTTTTTTATCAAAAACTTATAAGTGCTCTCACTCCCTCTCATATTTTCACCGCACATCCAAATCCAAACAGCCTTAAACAAACGAACATTTTTAAGTTCCTATTTTTGAACAAACCGATACCTCCCCTCCATACAAAGTTTCACCCCCGTTTTCCACCCCTAAAATACAATAGTCGTAAAACACTGAAACACATAATTATTTATTTATGATAAGTATCTAAAATCAAATTTTCAAGTTCCTATTAAAAACCCGATACTTCCATACAAACTTTTACTCCCCGTTTCCCCCCTACAAATTTGAAAATTCAAAACCCCGTGCCACGTCATTATTTATTTACAATAAGTAGCTGTATTTCAAAATTACAAGCTCCTATTAAAAAAAACCAATACGTCCTTACAAACTTTCACCCCCCTTCTCTCACATTAAATGTAAAAATGCAAAAATCCTGAAACACGTTATAATACTTATAATCTATTTATGATCAGTAGTTCTAATTCAAATTTTCATGTTTATAACTTCAAACAACAAAGACTTTCATACAAAGTTCAACCCTCACTCCCCGTTTTCCCCCTGAAGGTAAAAATACCAAAAATGATTTCTTCGCGGATGCCTACGTTATAAAATAACCTATATTCCTAATTTCAGCTTTCTTGTTTCAATAGTTTCGGTTGGACGATGATCGCAAATCAGTCAGGAGACGTTTGCGCGTGGCAGACAGTCAGACAGATGGATAGACGGGTGGCAATAGAGGCTTAGCTTATCTTGCCGCTAAGCAGCAGTGGTTGCACTGCTGTGTTTTGGCGTGGAGAGCAAGACAGCCGGTGTAATTACTGGCACAAGAGGTATTCCATCTTAGCCCTCTGGGTTGGCAACGCATCTGAAATCTTTTGGGTGTTGCGGGTGTCTATAGGCGGTGGTGATCACTTACCATCACGTGACCCACTTGCTTGTTTGCCTTCCGATTTCATAAATAAAAACATTACCACGTACGTTATCTTTACTTCAATACAAAAAAGTTCTGAACGAACAACTCAAATACAAATTTTCATCCCCCTTTTCACCCCCTTGAAGGTTGTACATAATTCCAATAAAACCCGATATACCCGTTGCGTTATAAGCCTAAATAAGAAATGTAGTGATTTTTGCTGTGAAAATGAAGGTCTTTCCATACACAACTTTATCCCCCTTTTAACCCCTGCAGGGGTGGAATTATCAAAAACACTGAGACCCGTATAAATTTTTTTTTTTAGGTAATCCTAACAACAAAATTTCAAGACCCTAACTTCAAAACTGACGAACTTTCATACAAACTTTCATCCCCTAATTTACCCCCTTAGGGGTGAAGTTTCCAAAAATCCTTTCTTAGTGGATGCCTACACTATATAAGGTATCTATGTACAAAATTTCAAGTCTCTAGGTCCAGCGGTTTGGGCTGTGCGCTGATATATCATTCAGTCAGTCAGTCAGGACTTTGAATTTTATATATATAGATAATTACATGCTTCCATAAATTCCTTCAATTTTACACATGATTCGTGAGGCAGTTTATTATTGAAAAGACACTGCTTGTTTAGCAAATTGAACACAAACATACGTCGTTATTTACGCGTGTATTTTATATAAAGCCTTCAAGTAAAGAAATAAATTACGAACTCCAGTGGCTCCAAAATGACCGGCCAGGTTCAGTTTATCTGAGTTTATCTCTATCTGTTCCCTTTCTTATGACACTACTAGGACAGTGACGCAGTGAGGGATAAATTAAACCTGGGCCGGTCATGCTGGAGTCATAATCGGAGATCGAATGCGGCAGTGATACATTTTGTTTGACTGACGTTTGTATAAAAAGTAATTTTTCCAGTGTACATGGCTATTGAAAAAAAACACTATCACCACAACATTCAACGTCCGACATTTATACAATAAATCTTTATTAATCACCACAAACATGAAAAGGTACCATTTAGAGAAAATACACAATCAACAACAATGCATAATTTAAAATTTATCTGTCAATGCCGAATATTTTAAAGTCATGAAGTAACTACTCGATCAACGTAATCAATTTCTGCTAATCCTCAGAATCTTAAATTCAATTAATGCAATTTACTCTATAAACAGCAGCCGCGCAGATCTTTGCCCGGTTAGCCATGTAATTAGATCTTTGAGACATTTCATTACTAGAGAATCGTTTCCGTTTACCTTGCTAAAGTAATCAATTAAAGTTAGAGTTGGAGGTGTCGCTTTTCCTGTGTCAATTAAGAACCTCAAGCACCCGGGGGATTAATTGCCAGCCAACTTGTGTCCATTACACAGCCCTGCTTGGCTATAGTTAATAATTAAGTTTAATCATTCAATCACCTGTGTGTTCTAAAGGTTTCCTAATGGTACATTAATACGTGATGATTACAGTTAAGAGCAAATTACGTATGATATGGTAATGAGCAAATACAGTTAACGTAGCTATGCGCCAAGTATCTGGTTGATCGTTACAAATTTAGTATTAAATGCCATTCATATTAAAATAATTCAGAACAATGTACAATTTTTTATAAAATTATCACTGCATGGTACATTACATAAAACAAAAACAATTTAGCATCTACTTTAATGACAATTAAGGACTGAAAGAGTAGGTATTAAAGTTGTCCATTTCTATTTTATACGGCGTAGAGTAATAGATTGCTTCTGCGTTTCTTTTACCGTGAGGGACGAGATCTGGGGGGGGGGACGACGACGACGACGACGACTAATGGCTGGAAACGGATCAGCGGCTCTCTTAAGGTTGCTGATTTCCTCGAGCGATGGTGATCATTTCCCAGAAGGTGACCTGCATGCTCGTTGGCTCCCCTATACCGTAAAAACTTCTCTTTTTCTCATTTTTTCAGGTAAGTACATATTATTGGCTTATTTGTAAATAAATGTTGGTTTTTTTAATATACTCAATATTTTTAAACTACAATCTATCCACTTTTAACGACATACAAAGCAGACAAACGTTAATGAATATGGTTCATAACTATTTAGCAGGTATTTGCAGGTAAAGTTACGGTACACTAACAATAAAATTGTCGCACCTTGCATTTTGTATTTAAGGTTTATCTGGAAAACTAAAAACGAATGCTTGCTTAGAACAAGACCACGTACGGGGAACAAAAGTACAGCAATAGATACAAGATGGGACACAGCTACAGTATGTGCTCATTTTAATTTTGTGCAACAATAAAACAATTAAGAGCTTTGGCATAATGACTAATAGGGTAGAGTTGACTTGTGATAACAAGATACTGAGTTCGAGCCCAAGCGGTCGCCATGTACCAATGAGTTTTTCTGACTTTTTAACGTTACCTAAGACAGGTCTCTAGAGGTATACTGGTTTCACACGGGGCAGAACGGAGAAGTAGTAGAGAGGACAGCATACTTTATTTTTTTAAAAGGAAGGCGAACAAGCAAGTGGGTCACCTGATGGTAAGTGGTCACCACCGCCTATAGACACGCGCAACACTAAGGAGATAGCAGATGCGTTGCCAACCTAGAGGGCTAAGATGGAATACCTCTTGTGCCAGTAATTACACTGGCTGCCTTACTTTCACGCCGGAACACAACAGTGCAAGCACTGCTGCTCAGCGGCAGGATTAACAAGCAAGATGGTGGTAGCTATCCCGACGGACCTTGCAGAAGGTCCTACCACCCGCAAAATAGTACTTACTTAAACACTTTGAATGGCCTTAGTTGTCTTAGCGTGTACGTTCAAATTGAATTAGTACTAAGCTGTCCACTCTACTGCCTCACTGTTCTGCCCCCGTGTGAAATCAGCATTAGTCTAACAGTAGGCGCTATACTGCGCACTAGGTGACTATAAGGGGCAGAGTAGGGGTAAGGCAGGTCAGGTGTGTTCATGGCAATTATAAATTGCCCAAACTTGTAGTAAATAGGTATAATTTTAAGATTGGAGAGAAAAGGAAATTACTTTAATTTTTTGATGTGAGTCGTGATCGTCCGTAATCGAAGTGTAGTAGGCAAGATGGCGGCCGAACTTACCCCGCCTTGTCTCACGCGCAGCTGGCAAATTACACAGTGTTGCCAGTGGCAACAGGTGGAAGTCGCACCATACTGACCTGACCTCTCTTTGGGATCATGCTCAAAATCGTACCCCGAAATAGCGGTAAAAAGGGCTACATGTATAAAACACAAGTCTAATAAAATCTATTAACCCCCTATTAAAAATATAATGTTTGTAATGTCTTAAATATGTTTTCTGTCTCTTTTTTGAATCAAATTTCGCAATGACAGTTCAGGACAAAGCTTACTTTAACAGGATTAATCAGTATTACTTATTGATACTATACACATACCTACAGTCATCATAAGTATTCTGACTACTAGGTATATAGGTATATAGCCGTTTAATGAAACGGCTGCATTGTTATGCAATAAACAACTTCTATGAATTAAATATCTTTATAAACGTTTGCGTGGCATTCAGCAGTCCTTCGTTGAATTATTTTTTCATGGATAAACTGCCAATGGATAAACTGAATTGAAATATTTGCGGAACTAAGTATTACGAGTATTGACATAGTAATCGTAACTATTTTTCTCTATTGAAAGGAAACACGATTATCTTCTAATCCACATTAAAAAACAATGGCAATAATAGGTACAGCTTATACCTAACGCCTTGGTCAAAGTTTTATAAATACGCTACTTTCATAATACTATTTAAGAGGTATGAAATAACGATGGTCTGTAAGTTTATTTCAACACTAAGACTGACTTGCACTAAATAGTTTAATATGTTTATGAAGCCAAACCACGTCAGATTCATATAAGAACTGTCAATTTAGCATCGTAAATATATTTAACTTTTTCGTGCAAGTCAGCCTTAGTGATACAGCTGTAAAAATTGTGACGATTCAGATAGTTTCCCAACAAATACAGATAATAAAATAAAGCAGCGAGTCAACATCCCGCTGTATTGGGCGGTACAGGCGCGAGCAGCGGGTCACGAGCTCACATGTACACTCGCTCGTAAAAGTGCGACCGGACATATCCTGTTATAAAGAACGCTTTCAATTGCAAATGGGTCGTGGGGCCAGAGAGACGCCAAATTTATGGCCCGGGATGGAAAACGAGCACGTTATTTGGACTCCAATGGGAGAAAAAATAGGGATAAAGGAATTGAGCCATTCATTTTTCATAGTTTTATTTATGTAAGTCCATTCGTCGCGGAGTAACGATTCTATAAAATGTCGAGGGCTCAGTGCTCCGTTTTTAAGGTTACATAGGTGCTCAAATAAAATGCTGGATTACTTACTTAGAGATCTTTTACTCTTTCCTTTTAAAACGTTTCACTCGATTCCGAATTAAATGTTGTCAATATTCAATCAATTAGTCACCGCTCGCAAGTCTCGCATGATTAAGCTGCATAGTTCAGGGAAGTGCTGTAAAAATGTTTAAAATAACGTTACGTTTTTGCTAGCCGTGTCATTAATCTCCCGTTAATGGCGAAGCGACGTATCTCTAATGGACAGCGACAAAAATACGGTCGGTAATTAATGAACTTGCTAGGAAAAAAAACCGAAGTATCTACCTTGAATTTTATCCGATAGTTTCGTAGTATATTTTCAGTTGAAAAATTCTAATGTATACCTCTGATGCTCTATCACTTAGTGGTTTGAAAACTTTGACTGAGAACAAAGTTTAAAAAGCTTACTTTTAATTTAACATTTTATTGAATGGAACTCGATTTTGCTTTTACCCGACAGCGGCGAAGCCAAAAAGGCGGGTTATAAGTTTTATTACTGCAGTTTGTAGAAAATAAAGAGAAATTGTCTGTGAGTTGACTCTATAGGTTATCAACTCTAACACAACAGCGTTGCTTTTAACGATACACCAGCGATGGAGGCCAAATCCTACACATTATACGATTTCTGTTTGTAAAGATGCATAATATGAACAGAAATAAATAAAGTATGAAATACTATTAATTATTCTGTGACAAGGTTATACCTATGCATTATCTGTTCTCATTCTCATTGTTTGTTTTCGGCCCCGCTTTGCTTAGGAGACCCATCGTACCCCAGAGGCAAATAAACTTAAGTTTTGTTTCATCAAAACAAATTAAAATGTCATGGGAAAACGATAAACTGAAAGCAATAAGTAAAAAAGTGAAACAGCTTTCAATTTGAAATATTATTATGTACAATGGCATTTCAATCCCCAATGAACTTGTAATCGACTTACATAGACAGACACTACATTATGTTAACTGCACAAGAATTAATTGCTTAATAATACGGAATGGCACATTTATTTTGCAATAAATTATGCGTCACCTGCTAACAATGAAGCACGCGACGTGTCGCATGTGGCTACCGATTTATACATACATTCACGTAGGATTCACGTTTATCGTTATCCCATGAGTACTTTTACAGGGTGCCTATGAGCTCGGGGCTTTAAATGTAGGTATCGATTTAACTCCTTAAATGGAACATCTTTTGTTCTACCACTTTAAAAAAAAAAGATATTTTTCAGTATTAATAATCTCATACAAAGTAAATCGAATTTTCAATAACATCCGTATTGCCATCGCGCTTGTTATAAATAGACGTTTTAGTCATAGTTTTCATGCCTGCGCTACCATCTAACGCTTTTATAAGAAACTGTAATCTCTTTTCCTTTATTTGATAAGGTTGGTAATTTTGTTACAGTACCTAAGTTCAATAGGTCAATTTCTTCTTCTTGTTTTTCAGTTGGATTAGATTTGTTCACTTCCGCCCACTCTTTAGTCTCTAGAATTAGAAGATGGCTACCGACGTACCTGGCTACCATTTTAAAAGTGTGCCCGTTATATATTTCTTATTAATCCGTGTTAAAGTGACTTTTATATACATATAAAATGTTATGTGTTTAACGTTTTATTAAATGAGTCTTGTGCCCAGAACCTGTATAATTAGTCTGGCGATGATAGCTATCTACCCTTGAGAAGATCTTTTACACTTTGCATTTTCCCAGGATATAAAAAACTGCGTTTTGATGCAGGATATTATTAATTGTTCTGCATGTCTCTTAAGTTTCATCTTAATCAAGCCAGCGTTAAGGCGAGATTCAGGAACAATCCAAACGTCTTTTGCTCATTTCAATATTAGTAGGTTTATTACATTGGACAATACGTATTAGTAGGTTGGATTTAAAATTTTACGAGTATAGTTTTATAATAGCATAATGAGTTTATTCCAGCATTCAGCCACACTAAGGGTTATAGTTTTAAACCGAGTTCATGTTCCAGTTTCATACAACGTTAGTATAAAATTCGAACTTAAGTTCGGTTTTAAACTATGACCCTGTCAAGCATTGCTTGATGGAAATAAAATTTAAAAAGCATAAATACATAACATAATTGATACTTTTAAAATTTGTTGCACCTTTGATGCTTGAATAAGAGCGTAAATCTATATTATATCTACACTATCTACACTAATATAATAAAGAGGTAAACTTAGTTTTTTCTTTGTTTACTCGCTCGCTCTCGCTGTGTCAGTGTAATTGAACACGAATGCAGCGCAACCCCAACGTCTCGCCAAGGAGTTGCAGGGAGAAGGCGGACGCGGGCGACGCGTTCCTTTTGCGCGAGCCGCCTGGCGAATGTGTATGAAATAATACGAACTTTTAGCGCGTGACAATAAAGTTGAAATTCGTTTAGTCACAGTCGTAAAAGTTCCTGTACTTTAGTACTATTATTTATTCTGTGACCTCGATAGCCGGCAATGTAATGCATCTCGCATGTGAGAACTCGCTACATGTAAATTGGCCCTTAGAGATACTTAAACAGTCGAGTGCAATTGGAAAAACTAGGTTACGACACTTACGAAATAGGCTACGCCATGTTCTTTTGATAAGGTACAATTGTAACCCGACACGCTGATTCTAATGGTGCAATAAAAACACAAGGAACTTCAAGTTATTGCCCTGTTCACTGGAGGCGCTGAATTCGTTGGGCAAACGAAAGTTTTACTACTCGACTATTATTTTTTATGAAGAATTCGTTATAATCTAACTAATGTTATAAATGTGAAAGTAATGATATTTGGATGTTTGTTCCTAAATCACGCATTAACGACTGGACAGATTTAGATGAAATTGGGCAGACAGGTAGAGCATGTCTTGGATGAAGGTATAGGATACATAACTCAGTGCGTTTCTTTCTTACTAGCTCAGTAGGAGAGAAACGCACTGAGTTACGTAGCGAGTTATACCTACCTTCCACTGCGAGCGAACCGGGCCCCGTACGGAGTCCGTTTAACTCGCGAACTGCATAGAAGCTCCCTCTTATTCAGTGGAAGCGCTTCTATGCAGTTCGCCATTGCGAGTTAAGAGGAGTGTGAACCCAGCCCGAAAAAGCGCTCCCCATACAAACGGCGATAACGTTTTCCATCCTCTAAACCTTAACCTAAGGCAATGATTTTTTGGTATGTGGTCATTATGCCTAGAAACTAGGTTTGTATGTTTTGATTTTTTTAATATTCTTCATAGATTTGTCAATATTTTCATTTTAGGATTTTCATACAAAACATAAAATCGTCAATAATTTTGACACTATTAAGAATATTAAAAAAATCAAAACATACAAACCTAGTTCTAAGGCATAATGACAACATATTAAAAAATCATGGCTATAGGTTAAGGTTTAGAGGGTGGAAAACGTTATCGCCGTTTGTATGGAGAGCGCTGGGTTCACACTCCTCTTAAACGGGCTCATTACGAAGCCCGGTTCGCTCGCAGTGGAAGGTGCATTAACGCGTATTGAGAAGATTCGTGCTAGATGCCCTTATGCGCCTTGCTGAACGGTAGGTCGCAGTGGCGACGGAAGGAAGAGACCAGGATTCGAGTTCCGTCGGTCGACAATTTTTTTTCCTTTAATATTTTATTTGGCATTTATATAGCTTAATTATTTTTAAGCGTTTAGAGCAATAATCACAAAAGGGCGTGTCTGTTCACTGTAATTAATAGGCAATGCTTGTCTCGGTAATCAGTGTTGATGAAAACCCTAAGTTAACTGAATTTAATATAATATTTATAATGTGCGGTTTACGGCTTTTAATCTCGCTTTGTAGCTTAAATATTAGGTAATATTTTATCAAATACCTGCCTCTGCTAACCGTTAATTTGTTTATTACTCAGTTGTTTAATATTTTCATCAAGGCAAGAACAATATCGTTCCTCGTCGAACGCGTTACATGAAATATAAACAGATTTTTAGTAAGCTTCAGACATAAACTTTTTATACTTATCAAAATGGTAGCATAAATAATAAAACAAACGAGGTTTTGCGCACAGTAAATGTATTAATCAGTCTAAGGCGGGGTTTAATAAAACTGGGTTAGATCAAATCTCGGTTAGAAATGTCAAATACTGAGTAACTTTGGTCTGACATTTCTTTATGGAGGTAGGAGGCAAACGAGTATGTGAGTCATTTGATGGAAAGGTAAGTGAGCTGGGCTTATACGAACCAGCGATCCCAAGGGAATCGCTGGATCGTTGCCGACCTTTAAGTTCCCCTCCCTTGGCGTCTGGAACTCAAACCCACCGTACCTAGATAACGCAGTTGGCAAGCTGGTAAAGCACTTCAGACCACTATTATGTGAAAGTGTGATACTACCCTGGTCGGGCCGAGCCATTAGCACTGCAAGAAGCAACTGGCTATAGTGTGGTTCTAAAATATTCTACTATTGCATACGGACTTATATAAAACAGGACCAAGCTTTTTATGCGAACAACAAATAGATGCCTACGCTGCAAGGAGCGAATAGCCAACCGTCATTTCACAAACAATGCAACTGGTCCCAGAAACTAAGTAACATTGTATTTGTTCCACTATGTTGACAATACTAGTGAAAATAATGTTTTGAACTCGCATACGGCCCGGCGTCGCTGAGTTGGCATTATTTTGACTTTTTTCAAAACATGCCACTCGAAACTTTCCCACGCTTTATTGTTGAAACTTTCGAGTACGAATACCCATTGTTAACGGAGTACGGCGTGCGTCGGAATATTGTCCATTTTCAAACTTCCTCGTGTTTATTTAACATACCTGAATCAACTGGAAAGTTTATTAAACGAATCATTTTTTTTTATCATGCAGTAGATGTAAACAAGGTTTACTTACCAATCGCGTCACCCGTGCAGAATGAGTTATTTTCCTTATCCAACAGGTGCGCCTTACCTATCTACCTACTCATAATAAAAGCATCCCTCCGTTTGGTATCAAACTGTGGCAAATTATGCGGAAAATCAGTTAACTCAAGAAATCGCGACAACCAGGCAGGCAAACATTCATTTCTGCATTAGATATTACGGTTAGGCGACTTGAGGAAAACGGCTGTGTATAACTCAGCATATTCCGAAAGTACTTAAGTTGCTTCCTTTTTCTTGAATTCGTGTTATTGTTCTCAATGTGCGAATTACGCAACCATTTCCAATAAAAATATTTGGAAAACAAAATCCTCGTTTTTTTTTATTTATTATTATATAGGAAGGCAAATGACCACGTGAGTTATCTGACGGTAAATGATTACCACCGCCGATAGACACCCGCAACACCAAAGAGACTAGATATGTGGCATGCATGAGTGCAAAAATGCTAATCTCTGTACCTACAGTTGAATGAAGCAATTCATTTGGAGTTCTTGATCAATTAAAATACGCTTGTTTTTCCATATGACATTGAACTTTCTTACACCTTAGTTTGCCTGATTTGATGGACACAGACGCGGTGCGTACAGGTAACGCAACGTTACTTGAGGTGAATAACACACACAACTACACCGTTCATGCAAAACAAAACAATAATTTGAAAATTAAAACGATACTCTCATGTACAGACGTGTCATGCTGCAGTGTGCATGGCCATAATACTGAGGCGCATACCTTTGTTGTTACAAGCAATCTTACTGTCATTTTATGAATACAGGGACCATCTGCTAGTAGAACTTTCATGTCTAATTGAGTTCAGTTGAGAGATACCGATAAACTTATATTGGGAAATTGTACGCGCCAAATTCTCCATCAGACGACCGAAATATTTAAAAATCCAATCTGAACATCATTTTGCGTGTGAAATATTTTAATACAACTAAAAGCCATGCAGGCATTATCGTTCTGCGCTTCTGGTAGCCGAGCCAAAAAGGTTAAAAAACTATTGGCAACAATTCAAACTTGGACAGGAATTTGCCTAAGCCGGGCTTCACGTCGCGTTCCAATCAAAAGGGATCAGCGATAACGATACGCTTAGTGCTAGAAGCCTATAACGCCTGGCACAATACACAGTAATTGCAGTGAGAACATAGGAGGAATCCTGAAATTGGTTTGTGTGTGAAGTGAATAAGGATCGATTCTGCTAGCTTTACAAAATACTGTGAGATAGTAAAAAACCGCCCCAGCAGGAGTCGGATATGTTCAAGAATGGTTTCGTAAAAAACACCAAAAGACCACGTCTCTTTTTTTTATTTTTACTATTTGTTGTTATAGCGACTGTGGTAATACACGTTCTGCGGAAAATTCAAGTGCCTACCTATTACGATTCCACAGGTACAGCTCCGTAAAAGACGGACGGCCGGACGGACGGAGAGCGAAGGCTTAGTAATAGGGCCCATTGGCACCAATTGGGCACGGAACCCAAAAAAACGGCCAATTGTGAGTTGAATTTGTGCACCAAGGGTACCATACTACCACATAATAAATGCGTAATAATGCATATGTATTGTGTCTACTAAAAACGTCTTTTCCTACTTTTAGCCCTTAGCATGAGCGCGACTTACACTTTTTGACTGTTTTTTATACGATAGAACGAATATAAAAAAATGGTACTTACAAGTTTCTTGTATGGGAAACTCATAATTCGTGGCTTGAATATTTTATTTTTTATTAGAATATCTGCTATAATAAAACATAACACTTTGTAAAAATTCCCACCTTTTATCTGTAATGGATTATTTTTTTAAATAAGAGCACTTTTAAAGTTGGGCGGACGGACGAGGTAGGTTTTGTAATTGGGTTCTGTTAGCACCATTTGGGCATGGAACCCTAAAAACTGACAGCGACTCAGCTATTTCAAAATTTTTGGTGAACCTATTAATCAATTAAAAAATTTAGTACATACCTGGCCATCGAGCGAAAATCTTCCTGAATTTTGACATTATTTTCTTAAACATATTATTTCTTAAAACTATTTGACTTCGTTTAATTTTAAATATTTATTTCTAATAGCACTATATTTATCGCCGACAACATTGTAATTTAACACATTGTTTTATTTATTAAGAAGCGAATTTACGCAGTGAGTTTATTTATAAATGTGTTTTGTAACAGCCAAGTAACAAGAGATTCATTTCGTAAGATGCTTACGGCGTCACTAAACGTTTTCGTTTTTAAAAACAAAAACAAATCTTACTTTTTTCGTTCCGTGAAATATTTCAATGAAGTGGCCAGTACATTCAACTGATCCCGGGGTTGTCAACGTCACGTCGTTAGGTTTTTAACAAAGGTTTATGCCACCTTGGAAAAAAAAACAACCCTAAAAAACCTTATTTGTATATGGTACACATTTGTTCGTGATTGCGGATTTAAATATTTTGACAAAATCTACAACACAGGGGTTTCCGGGGACAAAAAATCGATCTAGCTAAATCCTATTTCTGAGAAAATTGGTGTTTTCCGTTTTTTTCGCACCCTTCACCCTAGAGCTCAGTCACACAGATGCTACGACATATTTGTATAATCTATATTGTATTATCAAACAAGCAATTTAAGTGTAAACAAAATATTGTGTGCAGTAATGTAAGCAGCTACTCGTAGATAAAAAATATGAAGGGTTGAAAAGGTTCTAACACTTTAACGACGTAAAGTAACAGCATAGGTACGTAGGTACGTTGTGTGTTTTGATCATTTAATGTGCGTTGCATTTATACAAGCGGTCATAGCTGGCTAAATGTGTGGTTAAAGAGCTCAAGCGAAGACAAGTGAGTGGATTAGTCAATGTCGTAACTGCAATCTGCGTCCTGAAGCTGCCATATAAGGGAGCTTTACCACAGCAGTACAATGCAGCTATAACCAAGGGAAAGATTCAACAATGATATGTCATTCTCTTGTCCTTGCTCTGCCCATTGATCTTAATGGCGCATCTTTTTCTTAGCTGACTGAGCTTCCTTTCCAAGTATATCAACTATATGTATACAGGCGATCAATGCTATAGAGCTACTATACAACTTTTATAGCGCTTGTGTGCTACAAGTAGCACAAGTGGGTTGGATCGCAATATCTATTTTAGACTTCGAGTATTTTGGCAAATAAGCATCATGACAGAGACACGCTAGCTAAAACTTCAGTTTTAGTCAGAATTCAATGCCAATATTTTGGACTTTTATTTGAAATTGTACCAATTGTTGAAATTGTACCAATTGTTGAAATTGTTAACTGAATCTCGTGGATGGCGTACCGGAGTGAGTGAGTGAGTTTTTATAAGATATGGCTTGAATAATGATTTATTGAAGCAAAACTTGATTTCAATGTTATGATAGGCATCCGCAACACTAATAAGACCGCAAATGCTCTGCTAACCTAGAGGGCTAAGATGGTATACCTCGTGAGCCAGTAATTTCACCGGCTGTCCTGCTCTCTACACCGGAATAAAACAGTACAAGCACAGCTGCTTAGCGGCTGGATTGGCAAGCAATATGGTGGTAGTAATCTGGACAGCCCTTGCACAAGACCCTACCAAACGCCTTGCCACAGTCGTCAGTCAAGCCTTAATTTTTACCTAAAGCGAGATTTACAAATGTACATATCGACATAATCGGACCGATGCCACTATCTCAAGGTTACCGCTATTGCCTTACCGCCATTGAACGCTTTACACGCTGGCCTGAAGCAATACCAATGATGGATATTACCGCTGAAACAGTAGCTAAATCCCTTCTTACCGCATGGATATCCAGATTTGGCTGCCCAGAAGATATTGTCACGGACCGTGGAGCTCAATTTGAGTCGGCACTCTTCAATCACTTGTCGAAAAAAGCAGGTTTCAAACACCGACGAACAACTGCATATCATCCCGCCTGTAACGGGCTTATTGAGCGATTCCACCGGCAGTTAAAGGCAGCCATAGTCTGTCATGCGCAAGACAACTGGACAGAAGCATTGCCGTTAGTTCTACTTGGCATTCGAAGCGCGTTTAAGGAAGACCTACAAACGTCGTCCGCGGAACTGGTGTATAGAGAAACACTGAGGCTTCCTGGGGAATTTCTTTCAACCCAACACAGAGGCCACAGCAGATGTTACCGATTTTACCGCAAGACTTCGTAATATAGCCCGTCAGCCTACATACCTACATCAAGGCACGATCAGAAGAAAACATTTGTATTTAAGGACTTACCATCAGCCACTCATGTTTTCTTAAGAGAGGATGCCGTACGTGGCGCACTTAAACCGGCGTACACGGGACCACACGCAGTCCTAGAACGAGGCGAAAAGATCTAAGTAAACAAGATAAAAGTAAACGGCAAGACAGTCACCCCTTCTACGCCAAAACCTGAAAGCAAGCAAACGCTACCAGAACAGTAGGCCAAAGAACAGAAGAAAAAGGCAGGAGAGCAAGTTAAGCTAACTAGATCGGGCCGAAGGGTTAACTTCCCGATTTATTATCGCCCGTAAGACGGTCTCTGGGGGGGAGAGATGTGGCGGTAGCCACTGTAAATACTTTGCCTTTAACGCTCACGCACCTCCGCGCTGCAGCAGATCAAAAACCTCTTCGTTGGAGAGGCTGACAAGGAGCTGTCTTAGCAACCGCTGTAACAGCGTTGTCAATTTATTATTGAGCAACTAGTTTCTCTTCCGATGTCTTTCTAACGCCTACTGTATTTATTGATAAATTAAAGCTGCTAAAATAAAGAAGCCTTATTAATTTGGAGTCAGAATCGTAGATACCACAATTCTACCTTTGCATCCCGCTTACATTCTTTGACCTTATGCCCATCCATAAAGTTTTGCTGAATTTTTTGAACGCTAAGATCGCCTAAAGTAGCGTGTGTCGTTGTGCCTACCCCGCCCTGATCCATATTGTCGCCCAACTACCCGGTGTAATAGCAACTTACGTGTATAAGCTTAAGGTTCAAGTTCGTGTTTGACATTATGACGACATGGCGTGCGAGGGAAAATTTATCTATGCATCGTTGCCGTTGAAAAGGTTAATAACCGCCTTCCCCGAAAGGTTAAGCTTCTGAGCTTGTTTTACGTTTGAGCTGTGTCCGCTTGCTGGGCGCCAGGTACTGTAGGCTAACCATTTACAACAGTACAGTAAATAGTTAGCCCACTGAATAAAGAAATTGGAGACAACCACAAAAACTCTAAATATGAGTACCACGTGCCGTAAATGTTTACCCACCACTGTAATCTTGAAAAGCTTATACCTAGTTAATAACACTGACAAACAGGTATATGAAATAAATTGAACGCAAACCAAGCTCCATTTACTTGTACGTCTCATACAATAAATGTAAATAGTCCATAATCCAGTGCGATCCTTTTGATACAGCCGTCTTAATTATATCGATTATTGGCGGAACAGGGTACGAATAGGCACGATTAGTTGAGACCGACAACACTTGATACCTTTGGTCGCTGAAAACACGTAGGGATAATCATTACTAATGAAAAGGGCATGAGTGGAGATACCATCATCTGACCAAATAGATTGTTCGATATATTCGATACACGACTGGAATACGATTCTATCTGATGAAACATTGATGACGTATTTCGATATAGACAGGTGTTATATAGTGTGAAATGTTTAGTGTTACAGAATCCTTGTCTTATTCAATATTAAGTACTATTATAAATACGAAAGTGTGATTAATTGTTTGTTGGCCTTTTTTATCCCGTGAAAACGCAGCAACGGATTGACGTGATTTTTTTGGGCAGAGAGAGAGTTCGAGGGCTGGCTGGGGAGTGACATCTATCCCGAAAATAACAAAAATTGTATTTACCAGAGAAACCGTAGAGAAAAGCTAGTACTGTCATATTTTTAGACATCATCAATGGTGTAATACGAGTATAAAAGATATCAGCTTAAAGCGTAACTTTATCGAATTTTAAGGTAAAAAAGGCTGTCTAACAAATTATTATTTAAATTTTAAGTGACCATTAAAGACGGAACTAAGACAAAGTGATATTTTTCGAAAGGGAGACGAATATGCTATACTATGACAATATGTATAATATAATATATTATGTATTCTGGTTAGTGGTCTTCCTCTGTACATATGTATAATATGTAGCTACACATAAAATAATTATAAAAATGTATGTTTCCAATTCATAACATCCATTTCTTATGTTAAGGCTTTAAAAATGTTTTGCTCCACCACTTCATAAAAATGTGCGTTGTGTCGTGTTTTTATATCCATTAGTGTGATGAACCGAATGTGGAATTATTTTATAATATATGTATCTACACACGTAGGGATTGATCTTGGAAATATTAATTTCCAATGTATTGATATTTCGTATTGTACCTACTCTAGATTGATAAACTAGATTGCTTCATTTGCACTTAAACTAAGTTAATTTTGTGTCAAAAATCAGAGTAGGAGAACCATGATAGGTTAGGATAGTGTAACAAAATATAATATCTTCTTTATAAATAAAATAGGGAGGCAAACAAGCAAGTGACCTGATGGTAGGTAATCACCACCGCCTATAGACACCCGTAACACCTAGTTGAATGCAGACGCGTCGCCAACCCAGAAGGATAAGATAAATCAATCAAAGTAACAAAACACAACGGGTGTTATTTTGGAAAATAATTTCTTGTAACTATTCTCCATCGACTCATACGCACTCCTCTAATCGAGAGTGCAAGCTCTATTTCCGACAGAAGAAATATAGTTTACTGCATTGAAACTTATTAAGTGTATTGTCGAAATTATTATTTTAAAGTCATTAATTATTTATGATTTCAACTTCTTTTATCTCCAGGGACGGCCTTAGGTAATTGTCTGATTCGAAGAAAAGTAGATTATGAATAAATTGTTCGCAAGTGGTTAATTTCGTTTAAAATGAAGGAAATCACGTCAGCTAAAGTATTTTCCTTTGTGTTACAAAAAATATTTACCTTCCTTCTAACGTAGATAAGGACTCACCCCTCATTCATTAAATTATAATTAAGGGGATTATTTCTAAAATAAATGACAATAAACACAGCAACGATATAATGCGCTATATTTTAACCAACTTATTATTACTAAAATAAATGATTATTTTTGATCTATGTCCTTACAAAATAAAGTGGCACCAGATGAAAAGTCGTAAAATGGCTTCGATTCGTGAATAAGTGGGACGCATTTCCCTCGCGGGATCTATCGACGCACACCCATGGGACTTCGCCAGATCCCGCTCAGTCAAGTTTATTGGCAGAATTTCAATGCTTTGTCGTCCATAATGTTATAGCAATTTATAACCGAACGACTGAAATTTGCTCTGAATTTTTCACCGAAAAGTCAGTTCAGCAATTCAATTTCACATCCATAACCGATTTTACGGCTCAAGTTTACGGCATGCATACGAGTGTCAATAATGAACAAATTCTTTTAAAAACGCTTGATAACTAAATAATTGATACGGGTTTCATTCGACAGAATTATTATAAGTACACGAATTTCAGGTGTTCTATCAGTCAGTGTTATCCGAAATATGCACCGTGAAACAATAAAAAACTGTAGTCATTCCCTTATTGAAACAAGGCTGAGAATTTTGAATCCGTATTTTTAAGTGAAACCTTTGAACCAGACAGAACAGAAATAATTAGAAAATCACAACGTTACCCACCGTTTCATTGTCGGTCCTCTTATTATTGTTATTTATTGCCGGCCGCAGTAAACAAGTCGTTTTGTTCTGTCAATGCTGAGAAGGAAAATCCTGACTTATTCTCGTACATTTCGATCTTTAAGCGCCGACGAAGTAAAGTGGGGTCAATTTATAAATGAGTGGAGGGCATCAGTCACAGAGGAGAGAAGCCGCGGCGCAGTGGGCCACGAACCTGTGATATATCGGTCCAGCTTTACCTCCTTGACATTTTTTTGAAAACACAATTTCGTGTAATGGATAGTCCGCGGTGTTAAATAGTTGCCAGCACAAAGTTCTTAAACGATTTCACTTTTAATGGTTTTCAATTTAAGTTTTCAGATGCGAGAAGTTTGATAACTCAATTCGGTTGAAAGACGGTGCTAATGATGTTCGGGAATCTATAAATTTTCGCTTTAATTTTATGACTCTTGAGTGTTTCATTTGATTACAGCGATAAATGGTTCCGTTTAATTGATTGAATTTGAAACTGACTCGAGTTTATAACTCAGTGCTTTGCAAAACTTAAGATGTAGATCTCTCATCAGCAATTGGAAACAAATTTATAAAAAATCTTCTACAAGAGTTACTAAACGCTTCTCAATGTCTTCATGTTCAAACTGATGAAAAGGAGTTGAATAATTCATATCGCAGTCATATTTTTATTCATGTGCAATTTTTTTTATAGTTATTTAGCTCAAAATTATATTTTTGTCCATCGGTATTCATATACATATATATCAGATCACGTTCAATATAAAGCATAGAATGCATACAAATTGGATAGAAAAGTAAATAGTGTTACTAACGCCCAAGTTTCATTTTTAAACAGCTCTATCAACTGTAGTGATTTAAAATGAGTGAGGCTTGGATGCTCTTCATAGTGTTTATGAATATTTTTACAGCATTACTATAATATCTTCTTATGGCATGATTTATGTACCTTGTCGCTGTGATCACGCCGTTGTCCAAAAAATCGAGATTATGTCACATTCAACTATTAAAACATAAATAAATATATTGAAAACTTACAAGTTACTTTCACTACAGAATTTTAAAATGAATTGCACTGCTAAAAAGTTAAATTATCCGTGAAGTCATAATAAAACATAATAAAACATTTCCCAAGAATGCTACGCGAGGCAATTGAAATGAAGAAATACCCAAATTTCAATAGAGAGGACGGCTTGTCAATACCACCAGCCTGGGACCCAGTACTGTTGGTTAAATCTCAGGCTCGACATTAGATTGTATGACTGTTGGTATTTTAATTTTTATTCTAAATATTCTATTACCATTTTTGTAATTTTATTTCTATCTTTATGTAACTTCTTGTTTGTTAAAATATTTTTAAAATTATTTGGTTGAAAAAAGGCTTAATGCTGAGTTTCTTGCGGCGCATTCTTCTCAGCAGATGCCACTTCCGAAGCGCTGGTAGTCTGTAGTCTTATTGCGTTAATTGGAACGATTTCATATTAAGTTTTTTTAATTTTTTCAATTATTTTTCAAAATTGGGTAGTTTGTATTCTAAAGTTTTTTGTCGGGCTGCCCGTGAACATGGGACCTGTAAAGGGCTCGAAACGTCGGGAATTAGATTCGTTACAATACACGCAATATAAACCGTTTAAATTGTTTTGGTGCTGTCTGTTTTATTACTTTTTCGATTGGAGCGTGTAAATAAGAACTGATCACAAAAATGATTACTTAGTAAATTGCATAATTTAAGCGACAATGGTATGCAGCTATCAATGTGCCGTCTTTTGGATAATATGATAGCACAGCATACTTCGAATGTGTTTTGGATTTAATCTGGCAGGAAATCCCTTGTGCACTAACTGATTGATATACAGATTCCAATTTTAGGTTTCATTAGTAACTAGGTCTCAAAGCCTCAGTGAACCGATACGCGTTGGAAATATCGTGCACGTTGTGGAACAATTACAGAAAGCGGACTACAGTGGAGGTATCGAGCACGACAAAGTTGTTATTACAAATGATTATGACGTTATTGACGATATTTGGTTTTTATTTAACGAAATGCGACCACTACAGAGAACAGCCATCGCACCTCTTAGGGTAGATTAAAAACATAAATACCACTTCCACCATACTAACCACGGGCAGGCTTTCTTATCGAGTAGTTAAAGAGCACAACGTTGTACCGCTGGCACGCGAACCAACGATTAAACGACTTATACTAAAACACCGCTTTTTAAGGGTTCCGTTGCCCATAATTAAAGTTACGGAACCTTTTCATTGAACCTGTTACATGCCCCCTTTGCAAGTAAGACATTATACGGGAAATGAACAAAGCAACTTGTCAGCGACAGGGGTGGTCGACTAGAAGTTATATATTTTGAGTGTGTTGCGTTAATATCTCCGCCTGTATAAGGCGTATCCAGGTCATAATTCATGTTAAATTTCTGTCTATATTTCCTATCCCCTGTCTTAATAAATCACCCGTGAAGGTGAACGTGTTTCACCATAGTCAAGAAATAGTAGATAATAATTTGATACCCACTTTTATCATAAAAATTTGTTACTGAACCCATTCTTATGGACTAAGCAGTTTCTTGCCTTTCATTTTAAACTATTTGCCAGTTGCGTTCAGCTATAGCCAGTATGTATGTATTTATAATAAATGTGTACCGACATTAGGGTGAATTAAGTCCCCCAAATGGATTAATCAAAAGTTTACATTTACCTTGCCTTAGGTACTTTAAACATTTACGGTCAATTCAAAGGTGAAGTTATAAACACTTACTCATTCAGCTCTTTAAATTGTTATCTAATTTAAATAGCAGGGTTTTACGTATTCCATTTCTTTGTAATTAAGGAAAAAGTTTTGATACTCTTGAAATAATTTAAATATAGACAAGACATAAAACGTTTATTGGGTTCCTGGAAAGTAATTTTTGCAATTGGCAAAGCTTGCGAAATCTATATATCCACTTATTTATATTAAATATATTAATCAATTAGGTTTTTAACAGAACATTGTTTTCTTTAAGATGCAATAATTTGCCATTGTAAAAGTCAAAAAAATGGTATTAATTCGTATGAAAATCCCCAGACTGAAGTTTGAGTTTATTTTGATAGTTACTTAAAATCGATATATAAACAAAATACTAGAGGCTCAACGTAACATAAATGTAGGTTAGTATAAAGTTTTTTATTTACGATAAATAAAAACGTTCCTATTATTTCATGTCGGCTGTCGCTACATTTCTATAGGCGATTTGACGAGGGATAATAATCCTTCAAAATATAACTTCGGTATCAATCTATCCATTCTGTATCATTTTTTGGGAGTGCTTATTAGATTTCGGTAACGAAACCCCACGGCCCCTCCTTAATAGACTACAACTAGTGACGATATTTTTAACCCTCATGTAAAATGTGTGTAGAAATATTATCATACATTTTGTTTGTTATTTCGCTACATCGACAAAACGTCAAGAAAATGTTTTATTTGAATAATAAAAACAATTTTCTGGACGTACAGAGATTTCCATTTTCAATGTCCCCATTTCACCTAATTATATTTGTTAAGTACCTATTATTATTTATGTGCGGTTATTAAAAGCGTATCAGTATCGCTACAGTTAGCATTGAAGTTTTTTGTTAGTCACTAAGTGCTTTTCTTCGCTTCTCGCACATATCGCCAAAGATTGTCGCCGCCACTTGTGTCGGCTCTACATAAAGTCAAGATTTGAACAATACTAACAAGAAAATGCAATTATAAGCCTCCATCGCTCACGCGGGAATGGGCTTGCACAAAGACATAACGTCATCACTCCCGGGTGAATTTCAAAACGTTTTACGCGCCCGGAAAAATATCGTTCTTGGTCAACGAAAAGGTGGTATTTTCTGTTTCAGAGTCTGTTTTCGACCATAAACAAATTATAGTAGTAATAAAATTTGTCAGCAGTTGTTATTTCTTTGAGTCTTGAGTCTTTTAAAAAGAGTGAAAAAAAACACCGACATTTTTGCTTTGCTAAAGATGCGTTCGCGCACAATTTGTATGTAAGTACAAAAGCGAAGATAGCCTGGTTAGAGGGTAGGGCAGTTTTCTGCGCTTTTTTGTTCTACTCCAAGAAGCGAACGGTACTATGCGGCTATAAGATTCAAAAAATACTCAGTGGCGTTACAGGGTAAGGAACTGTCTTTATTTAGAAGACAGTGTGAAAGCAGCCTGCTCGGAATGTAAAAGTTGATCTAAGACATACTTGATACTGAGTTTGATGTGGCTGTAGAAATCCTACATAAGTTTGTTAGTACTTATTAAACTTTTCATGGAACATAGATATCGGTGTCTTTCAATTACAGTAAAGGGTTATAAGATTTACCCTTTATACGTATTCTCCAAACGGAAATCAGTTTACTTTCTTTACTTCCACGGTATTGCAACCACCTGGTAATACTGACCAAAGAAATGACGAATTAAGGACTAGTTTCAATAAAAAACAATTTATGTTTGGCCTCCAGCCAAGATTTACACAAATTCGTGATGATAGCAATGAATCTTTTGTAAATTGATTCATACAAGTCTATAATTACTGAAGAATTTTCGGCTTGGAAATATACGGTTCTAACGTTGGAATAGCGTATTTTACTAAAACAAATATCTTTACATTCCCGGTAGCTATTCGTAGGCGTTATGGGGGAGGAAATTACTGAATAAATTCGATTGACTGTATAGCGGCCGGTCGGAACGGCCGTATTGGCGGTTGATCGACGATTCGCGTGACGGGACCTTTGTTACGCTATTTTAAAAATGTAGTTTTGTACTACTGCACTCGTTATTTATAACAAGTTACACATTTGTTGCCTGTTAGGGTTACTCATTAGGAAGAATTATTAGACATCACGAGTAATAGTTACCGAATTAAACGGACAAAGTGGGGTAAAATTGGAAAAATAAAAATTTGGAATAGTTTTGCAAAAGCGTTTCCTTTGCTTAGCATTGTTTTAATGGACACCTATAAAAAGCCGAATCAGGGCAAGGCTATGTTACTAAGTAATAGCTTTAAGTCGCTACTTTACAATGAGTGAAATTTAAAACCTAATCACACAAATCTGGGTTATTTTGCAGAAAACTCAACACTGATCACAATCTCTGCCTTTACTTACATGGACGACTTGGTTGAGGGATGAATCAGATGCAATCTGTGATGGTAGTAGAGTGGTTCCGTCTTTACGACGGTCTTGGAGTTTATCTGCGTCACATTCTATGCCGTTTGCTACCGATATTTCCTCGGTTTTCGTTATATATTCCAACTGCCCGATGCTATCTTAAAATAAAAGTAAATTTGCTGACTAACTTGAATGTAAATATTTGACTGAGTCGAGGTGGAAAAGACATCATCATTCTTATGAAATCTTTGAAAAAATACAGATATTACCTACTTAGCAGCAGTACTTGCACTGTTGTGTTCCGACATGGAGAGCAAGATATCCGGTGATATTACTAGCTGAAGAGATATTTTATCTTATGGCTCTGTTGGCAACGCATCTACAGTGCCCTTAGTGTTGCGGGCGTCTATGGGCGCTGATGATCACTTACCATTAAGTAACTCACTTGCTCGTTTGTATTCCTATAATATAAAAAAGGTGCTTATAATTACTAGTTCTTTGGTTGACTACATTTGTGCCATCTTGTATAATATTTATTTTTACAAAAAGTTCCACAGTCTAAAAAAAATATAAAACAAAATATATAGCCATAAACCTCTCTCCACAGTGCTTTTTTTAATTTCGTCACTTCTTTTTCTTTGGAATTCATCTTGGACGTAATTGAAGAAAAGAAAAATAAAAAACTTAGCTGTTCAATTTGTTAAACTAACTTTAGTAATACAGTGAAACAAATGTTGTTTTACTGTTCTAAGTTACCTTTTTTTAAACGGTGTTTGAATTTCTTTTTTGAATTATCTGTGGGTATGAAATTATACAACACAACTCTGAAAGTAATAACAAAGAAGCTTCTCAACCTAATTTAAATATATTAACAGTTTCCAGCTTAAAATAGAATCTAAGAACCTTTTTTAAAGCAGCGGAATGGCGAGGCGGTAATGAAATGATACATTCAGTTATCCCACGTAATTACTCGTATATTGAAGAGCGCAGCCCATTTTGCTTAGAAATTAAACGAAAACACTCCGTCTTTCTGCTCAAGACCATTTCACTGAAGAATAATTCGCTAAGTAAGAATCTACAATACTTTCACGGGTCAGTTAATGAGTTCAGTTAAACAAAACCGGCTAAGTACGAGTCTGAATCGTATAACGAGGGTTCCGTATTACCATACAATATGGTTTGTGTTATGTACTATACTAAAACAATCGGTGAACAACAACAAAAAACAAAGTAAGTTTGTTTTTCTTGAGGTTGAGGTTTCTTGAGGTGATTCTTGAGGATTTCTACAAAACTGTGGTAATTAAAATGATCATTCTATTTTAACCCACACTGCAGGGGTATGTTTTGTTACATAAACTTTTATCAACTTGACTATATTTACTTCAGACTACTTTTTGTCCGCAGTTTCACCCGCGTTATATTATTTTCTGTGCAGTTTTATTAATAGTATCCTGTGTTATACATAATATACAGGCTGTCTCATTTAGATCGGTCAGTATGGCAAAGTCTGAAACTATAAAACATACGAAGAACTGTTCTTAGGAACCATGTCATCGATTTTAATAAGAAGAAAAACTGCATTCATACATTTAAAAACCTGTAGCCAGCTCGGGAATCGAACCCGGTTGTTTTGAAAAAAAAAATTAACTTACACTATTTCTACTTAGATTTCGATATTGTAACATGATATCAAAAATGAATAAAAAGCATTGTTTTCACATACTGAGTACAGGTTTTTTTTAAAATCTATGAATGCAGTGTTTCTTCTTATTAAAATTGATGACATGGTCCCTAAGAACTGATCTTCGTATGTCTTATAGTTTCAGATTTTCCCATACTGACCGATTTAAATGAGACACCCTGTATAGACGTGATATCTGACTGCAAAATTTCAATCCAAACATCACACTTGCATATTTATAATATTACTAAGATTTCACTTTAAAACTTAGAAGATAAGGAAGGAGGAAGGCTTTTTATTTTAATTCTCGTTATTATTTGAAAACTACGCGGTATGAAATAAATTTACCGATAGACGGACGCACGGATGCTGGAGTCACATCGAAGAGATGAGAGTTAATTGTCACTTTGGTACGGAACCCTAAAAATCATGCAAATGCGTGCTACTAATGAAATTGTGTTCAGTGAAAATTATAACTAATCAGAAGTAGACACTAAAACCAATCTAGTATTCATCTCATCCCTTCGATAATAGGGTCTGCAAAAGGCTTCAGGTGACTCTCAAATATGGGCTCTACAAAATTTGCTTATCCTTATGAAAAGAACATAGGCACTTTGACATGCACACAACGTCTGAGGAGTTCCACTCATCTTTATCTGTTTTAGATTACTTTGGGTTTGGCAAAGTTGGGGTGAGCGAAACGAGAACATATCGTGGATTTATAAGGGATTTGCGAATATAACAAACTTATGCGGCGATGTGGATAAGAATAGTCGATAAGTTTTTCAATTGAATGTGGGGTCGGATTGTAGTGGTTTTGTATTATGTACCCTCTTACATTATTGTGCTGAAGTGTTGGAAGTTTTGCATAACATATAATGTTAAGACAACGTAAGGTTACTTGTTCTTGAGATATCGATTTTAATATATTTTTATGGCAGTTTCAGTGTAGTTTTAAATGAAATACGATAAAATTACTCATGTCGAAGTTTACCATAAAATCGAAAACATATTGGAAGATATTGATGGATTAAAAAAAAAAGAAAAATGTGGTGTAGTGGGAAGCAATCGCGTAATGTGATATGATAGCTGAGGCCGCCGGCGCAGTTCTTTTGAATATTTCATAGGTTTGCGGCACAAATGTGGTGCAAATGAAAAACAGGAACGAATTGGCACCGTAATATTACTGAGAATTTTGAAACTGAATTGATTAATAAACTAAAAAATGAAATGAAGTTTTCCACCTTCAGTTTGCAAAATTTGCAAGCCATTTTGAAAAGATTAAATTTCGACTTTTATTTATTGCCCAAATATCGACTGTGACAGTGAACAAAGTTAGATGTACAGGATAATAAATAGGCTTAGGACTTTTTGTCATTTCGTCAGCATACAGTGGTTCTAAAATCTATGGAGTCGCTAGGTATAAAATAATATTTTTCAAAGTCAAAGTCATCATAAATATTATAATTCCTTACATGGCTCTCTCCATTATTTAATTTCGCAAATTGTAGCATTGTTCATTTTACTTAAAATCAAAAACAATTTTGAACGTTTCTAATCAAATGTGACCATTAATTTGACAATATTTTTTAATTTTAAATTGCGAATTAGTTTGCACTACTCACTAAACACGGGCGTTAAAGAGGATTTATAATTAAATAAATCATGATGCTATCATCACATGTGGTTTATGATAAAATTAATTTCGTTTGATTAAAATGAACTCAGTAATGATGTGACAGTGTAAATTATTATATTTGATATTACATCATACTTTTTAACTTTAACTTTGAAAACTATATTTCACATATTGCTCCATGGATTTTAGAACCACGGTATGCTACGAAAAGTCCTAAGCCTAATAATAAAGTCTTAAATTTCTGACTTAATAAAAGGCGTATACAAAATCGTTTACCGTTTTTATGTAGATACGACTTTGATAATTGGGACAGTCGATAAATTTATAAGCTAGCATTAAAAAAGCATAAAAATACTTCCGTTAATTTCTTATTATAATAAATATGGAACTTCTTCAAAGTTTCTCGTTATACACATCGTTCCTTAGTTTTGAAAAAATATGGCCTACCCAAAATCATTATTGGGAACTATTTTGTTAACGGTTACCTTTAAAGCATTTAAGGCCCGTGCCCCCCGTGAACACGACCGTTGCAAAGCTGTCGAAACGTCCGGCCTTAAAAAGGTGAAATCAGTTGTTGTTAAGTCCCGTCGGCAACAATAAATACGGTTGTTACCTTCAGTTTTCGAATCGCTTTATTTTCTTCCCTTGTAGACTTTCAAACAAACAATGCACCAACATTCATAAAGCAAGAGCCACGTCAAATGGATACGTTAAGCTCAATTCTTTACACGCGTGGCACCCACACTAAACCAACTCCAACACTGCAACGCCGTTTGTTCTATTTTAATATGCGTTGTTTTTTTACATTATTGTTCAGTTGTTTGAAGACGAAATACGTGTTTTTGCAATGTGATTTCTGATTCCCTTGTATACATATAGGTATCTATCTACTCAAAATGTGACAGAACGAAACGCATCTTTAAAAAAAAACCAGTCGAATTTAAATAAAAAAAAAAATAAGTTCACAAACACAGCGCCAGGCGTCAATTGAGTTGAAGTATCTACGCATAGTTCTCATTTCAATACCTACGTAATATAATTGTTATTAAAGTAACTCAGCTTGTTCCCTAGGGAAGTCTTTTTGTGTCATTCCGTCGCTGCGATTTAGATGCTAACAAATGCGGTTTCGGTCCGCATCTGCCGCTGACGGTTTGACGCCGCAACTTACGTTATCTTACACAGCGAAATTTCACTCCAATTTCTTGGCGCATTATTTGAAATTGGTCAACGATAAATGGAAATCCTATAAGTGAGACGTTTTTTGTGTTTATACACTTGCATCAACGATGCCGTGTACAAATCGGAATGTTTTTGGATCCAGTTACATAAAAGTTAGTTAATAATGTAAGGCACGCCGAAAAGATTATTTACAAAACAGTGCACAAATCTGTCCGTACCCAGCGTTAGCGGACCACAGCGCAGCCGAGATTTCAAATATACATGGCCAACCTTTTTTCTGGGACCTCGTAAAATTTAAGTTACGATTGTCATTCTCAAACTACCCTCGATGTATTATAAATGTTGTGATTTAGTCACAAAACAAAGTACAAAAGAAAAAGGAGAGAAACGTTTGTAACATGTCAGCATTTTACGTAAGGAGATTTATGTTTTTATTGTAACTTTAATTTTATAAACTCGTTAGAATTGCAAAACTTTTTCAGATTAAAAATAAATCCTTAGTTATTAAAAAAAAATAAAAAATATCGTCAAGTTGCACTTTAATAATTTTTATACTAACTTTTATTTGGATTAGAGACTTACTGACTGATTCCGATTTTAAGATACGATCTTTCAAAATTACGTCGTATAAAGGTACACATATTTGGCGTCGTAACAGGTATGAATAATAAGTGACTACGTTACAAGGAATAGGCCTCTAAGGAGGTTGGAATTATGCGCCAAATGTGCCAACTGCTGAGCGTTTTACAGCCGAAATGACGCGCTGAATCGGATTTGGATCACGTCCTCGAAGCGAAGACAGTTTGACGTGTTGTCGTCGACTTGCATAAATTTGCAAGATTAAGCAGGAGCCATAGAATCGCTCGACCCAAATGCGGTCTCCACTATTTACATATTTACTGTGTTCGGACCTCTGTCGTCTAATACTTAAACGTAATTCGTTTACTGTCTTAAAAATTAATGAAATTTAATTTTACTGTTCAGCATTATAATTCAGGTTTTGTATGTAGCGCTGAACTCACTTTAAAACGCAAACATAAATGGTGTCATAAATTGAGCCCTGAAAAATATACTTACTTACTTTTGGGTCGTATAGGAGAGTTAATACGACCAGATAGCTTAGTGGTTAGTGACCGTGACTACGATGATAGAGGTTACGGGTTTAATTCACGTGCGGGGAAAATGTTTTTATGATTAATAATAGTGTTTATGCCTGAGTCGGAAAAATATATTTGTTGTCTAGTACCCATATTGCAATCAGCAGCAAAATGTCCGACCACTCGCTATAGTTTAAAAGTCTATAAAAGGAATACTGAACACAGTTTTGCTTTTTCTTAAAAATACATTAAACTGGAATTTCTTTTAGATTTTTTAGGAGACTGGCAAACGGAGCGCTAACAAGTAAGAATGCTGATAATACAATGGTTTATCATTGTGTTTATACACACATTCATAAAATGAGAGTTCAATTCCTTTACTTTAGAGATCTATTTATGATGACTCTATTTCATGTTTTTTTCGGTATCTACACACTCGTAGAGTCCAATTTCACATTCTTATGAAAATTTCATGTATGTATATCCGTTGACCAGTACCCATAACACAAACAGCTTTAGTTGCTCACTTTGGGGCTGTCAATTGGTGTGAATTGTCCATAAATATTTATTTTATATTTTTAATTAATATTAAATGACTCATTACTGAACCATGGTCTGCTTGTCGTCGCGGCACCTAACAAGAGGCTGTTTTAGTCCGTTTCTGTGGTTACATGCGATAGGCATGTCTGGCTCAAAGCGATTTTGAGTTTGACAGCTTATTGCCCGACGCAGCGTGGTGTTCTTTCAGATTTTGTCTATCCTCTGAACATCTAAATGCTGCGCTTCATGACTCAAACCTTGATTTGGACTTAGACTAGGAGTGTGTACCGTAACTTAGCATGGCCGCGAGGTGATCGAGTTTACAAAGGCAATATTATCATGCAAACATTATCTCAAAAATATATTTAATTGAAAAATAATCAGTTGTTAATTTTATGCAAATGTAAGCCAGCTTTTACGTAGTTACAACACTAAAATGCACTCTGTAGACAAAAAAATAATTGAACAAGAATCAAACGTTAAAAGCAGTGTTACTATGCTATCCTAAACCGTAACACTGTAGGATAGTGGTTGGTTTTAGACTGCACTTGACATCACCATTTTTTAACCAATTCTATCGACGGTATTCAAAGGTTATTTGAGCATTTCCCGTTTTCCTGTACTAACAGACGAGTTTGCATGGCCACGAATATTGACCGAACATTTACAAGTGTTTGGATTATTCTATTTTTAGTGCACCATAGTCCACGCCCAAGCCCGTCCAGCGAACGTCAATAATTTAACGGGAAACACTTAAATGATGCAATGGATTTATAAAAGTTTTTCAAATGAATACCTACACTATTTTCCTTGAGTTTGACTTGCGGTCACATTTATCGACATACTAATAGAGTAACCTAGCCTGTGAATTTATTAGTGAATCATGCAAGCGCCAGTCGTCGAATCAACGCTTCATTTGCATATACGCAGGCAAAAGGGTTGAATTTACATATAGTTTGATAAACACGCTTAATTTTAATAATAAACTGGAGGCACCTTCGCAGAAGCCTGTATTGCTTGGTACTACAGTAAACACCCTTTTATGTTAAGCACGGGTCTCTTTGACGATGTTACGTTTACATGACGCGATGTAGTATACTATTAAATTAGGAACTTACTGGCAAATTCATTCGTGACTATAATGTGCGAATGCTATTAGAGGAGTGTAGCGACTGCTGCTGCGATTAAAAGCAAGCGGTACCATTCTAAAAATCCCCATTTTACTGCTAAAGGGTTTGGCCGTTGAAAATTATAGCAGTAGCACTTTATCGGTAAAGCTATCGACTATTCATGAAAATTAAAATTGTACCTCGAGAGGTAAATTATTCTTTGCAAAATATAGCCAATTCCAAACGTTCTTTTGGAGAAAAAAATTGTTTAGATAGGTCGATCATTTTTATAAGATTTTTCGAAAGTTATAGTTAATAAATCATATAAAAGAAGATAACTTATGATAAAAATCTCCTAAATATCCAAAAACGATTTCTCTAGTGCCACAGTGTAGTGTTTAAAATGCTACATTTGTACGTAAATGTACGTTTGTCTAAGGATTTCACATAGAGGAAAATGGAGAGGCACGAATAGGTGCAGTATGACAAAGCCCGATCCGAAGACTTGGCCGGGACTTAAGCAAAGAGTCACCACCAGTAGCCACCTCCACCTTCCTCCGTACATCGGCGGCGCACCGTGGGGTAAATCATGTTGCTCTTGCATTAGGGTACATAAGTCGCAACCAAAGGTGCTTGACTCGTCGAAGTTCATTAAGTACGTTGTTTTATCGAAAAAGACAAATTACGACAAAAAAATTAAGAAGCAGACGCTTTTAAGTACTCTCTAAAAACCACACGGAATATTCCACTTAAAAATAACTTAGAAAGAACTATTTTAATTTAAGTCAATTGTAATAAAGTCATATGGATTGTGTAAAATGTCAATGAACATTGGAATACCACCCGCAATTACATAGTAATTAAAACATCTGCCCATCCAAATTGTAGCTATTATTACACTTGTCACAACATGACCTTAAGTGAGTTCAAGCTAAATTTAGACAGGTAAAGTTTAAACACAAACGATTGCTTCGTGTAACTTCTCGTGTTACATAAACAGTCTGAGGCAAGGAGGCAACCAAAGACTTCACAGACAGCTTTATACAAAGAACATTATTTTCTGACGTTAACAAATTCGGCTATTTAATTTTTAGGCGAGTAAATTCTTTTCGGAATTTGAATTAACTCACGAAATTCGCTTTATCGGACTTGGCCTGCGAGCGACACGGCTTTTTGATACGTGATCGGAATGCCTACCAATTATGGGTGCTTCGGAATGATGCCGCCCGGGCGGAGATGTTATGGCTTGAATGAATAGTAAACAGCGGGCGATAATCCACTGTAGAGATCATCTAAACCAAACTGTCGCTCCCCTCTACTGCGATAATATGCGTGGATACAAACAAATAAACTTGATCGGTGGCCGACTAAACTAAACACATGGAAATTAAGTCGCTAGCTAAGTTCCTAGTTAGGGATGCTCAATTTAATTTGGATATCTATTGTAGTCATAAATTCACTATGTGTAAACTAGTAGTACGGAACAGAAACATTGTCACTCTGAGTTACGGTACATGGCCGTAACTCATGTGCGCAAACGTAAGAAGCAGACGCTTTTAAGTACAAAATTCAACTGTCCCTAGTATCAAAGTTGTATCTAAAAGAAGTTGCTAGAAGAAGTTTGTGTTTTATTTATTTACTTTTATTAAGTCAAAAATTAAAGCCACTGTCATCCTATATGAATATATATAGCTTTGTTCATTGGGATAGTCGACATATTATATGAAAATTCTTTAACGACACAGCATTTCCGGGTTCAAAGGACAGCCGCTACAACAAGCTACACAAGGACAGACGTACCTACGTATTTATTAGTTAAGAATATCAGCCAGCGTATTCTAATGTTGTAACAGCAACCTGATTTTGTTTGAGAACTAGTGGTAATTAACAAATATTGGTACACCTAGGTTAAGACGAGGCAATTGAAGCCGATAGAGGACTGAGGGTAGGGTTGCCAGATACAGGCTTTTCATTTCCAGGACAGTTTTCGGGTTACGGACTCGGACGGAAGGAGAATACATATGAAAATAAATAATTACTCTTAAATTCCCACCTAAAACTAAACGATCCACCTTAAATCACAACAATATTTTTTTAAAGGGGGAAAACAGTTACTTATTTACAAACATACTATTGCATGCGCGGCGTGCCGTGCTTGGCAGCCATGCTGTGCGAATCGTAATCGTAATTTTGCGAACCAAAAACTGGTAGTATTCGAAATCCAGGACAATAAAGTGTCACTCCTGGCCACGGGACAAGACACGTAATTTTGGGACTATTCAGAATTTCATGGCCATCTGGCAACCCTAACTGAGAGCTGTGCAGACGGTACAACGGTAGCGACCCTACGATAATAGCAACTAAGCTGTAGGTCGCGTGTTCCGTTAACTCTGTGTCGTAATCTTGTACGGAAGTAAATGACGTAGGTCATAAAAGTTAATCAGTATTTATCTGGAAGAATATAGTATTTAACATTCCCTTTGTACAAAATTTAAGTCATAAACTATTCCTTCACGGAATGTGGTAACATTGTACAGCATCATTTTCAAAACCAAAAGTATTAACAAAATGTCTTTATATTCAATTTTGGTCTTAGCAAACGACGGTTTTATGATCAAATGAACGTTATGTATACATACATATGTATTACGTTTATTAGGGGTGTGCTCGAGTGCCTCAGATTGGTTTGAAAATATATACTTTGGGGGCCTTTTTCGAATGTACCAGCACCTGAAGATTTATTCAATCATTATTCGAATTATTGAATATCCCAAAAGTATTTACTTGTATTTTCTTGCTTCGACTCCGCTGTCGTTTTTCACTTGTTGATTTTTATTACTACCAAGGGAAGAGATAAGAAAAACGAAAATGTATTCAACTACGTAACAATCGAAGACAGTTGCGTTGGTGACGCAAACGGGACATTTAATCAGCATTAAAGTTTCGTAGATTAAATCAGATAAAAGTTAGTTTTGTTATAAACACGCACTTGTATGTAATTATTTGTTTCAGACGTTACTTCACTTTGAGTCGACCCATATTAACAAATTGGAAGAAATTACTTCCTCCTTCCAACTTCACGAAAACTGTTACTCGTAGATCCAAGACTTTAGTGCAAAGCAGCTGCATCTGTGTGACATTTTTTTGACATGATATAATACATATATAAATATACACATATTTTGCACGAAAAAACCAGCTCCTTCGGCTGCTTTTATGTGAAACAACACACATCACACAGACTCAACTCTTGACTAACACTACTTGCACCAATTAACTATATTGTATTATTTCTATACGAAGCATCATTAGGACAAGATGTAAAATAGTAGGTATAACTGTACACCGCTTGAACGAATGACACACCTAGCAATAATATTAATAAATAATTTACCTCAATCCAATCTACTCCTCATTATTGATACATAGATCGACATTACCCTATTTTATGTCCGATCTAAATCCAATTTTGTAGACAGTAAATTAGCATATTATCCTTAAATGGCTTAAATAAATGCTCTTTATACGGCTAAATACAGACTTAGTTAATTATTTTGAACAAAAATGAGTTAATTTTGCTGCTCAACTTTTAAAGCTTTAAACCACGTTCTAGTATGTATATTTCTTTCAGTGTCTATGAAGATAGTAAGTACTACGATAGGCTACATAAATATTAACTCTCTGCCCGATCTTTTAACCTTGATGTCCATTTTCATGACGCAAATTCTAATAACGTGTAAATGCAGTCCGAAATAAGTGATGAGGGTAAATTAAATACAACTTTTATTTAATTTTAACAATTCCGTACCTCCATAAGATAAAAAGGAATCTTTATAGGACCACTTTGTTCTCCTTCCGTCTGACTGTCTGTCAAGGCTCTTTTTCTTAGGAACGCGTGAAGGTATTGAGGTAAAACATAATATCAAATATATCAAATACTTAAGCCCACAGTCCCTTGGAGCTGTAAAAAAGTCATTGTTTTATTTAAGTCAACACAATCGAAAGATACGGGCGTCTATACCGCATATATCATACACTCGCAAGGAAATCAAAAACGAATAGGGTACCTACTTCCCGTTTCCCGTGGAACCATGAAATGAAACCAGCTCAAATAAAGTAAAAATCCAGATTTGTATTTAAATCACTCAATTTTTTTTTGCTATGTCAATATTATGGAGACAACAGTTTTCCTAGGGCAAAGTTAAGTTTGTCCCTCAATCCAATTTATCTTTTCGTTAGAGCAATATAATTTATTTGCTGCTTATTAATTTTGTATGAACCCTCGGTGCGCAAGTCCGACTCGCACTTGGCCGGTTTTATTATAATTATGCATGTTTAGGTATATAATAAGATTGAATTAAAAACTCTGAAAGGTACCTAAATTAGACTAAGTTACATTTTCATCAAAAGTTAGCTTAACTAAAGGATAAGTTCGCTTTTGTACATAATACTTATTTTTCTTGTAAACTATGATTTTAATTATTATGTGCAATAAAGAGTACATACATACGTACATATTAAGTCTGATCAAGGGTAAGTACAAGATTTCCAATTATTATTAATTATTTCTTCGTGTTTTTAGCAAAAATACGAAATTAGATTCATTGGTGCTTATATTTGGTTAAGGTGGTTTGTTAATGGATCAAGCCTAAAACTTGTCTTTTAATTTTTAATAATAAGATGTTGTGAATCAATTCAAATCTACTTCATAAGGAAGATTTCTTGTCGATTTAGAAACAAATTAATGATCACTTAAGGCGTCGTCAATTCATACAGCCAACAGCTGTCAAAAAAAAAAAAAAGAACAATATAAGCATATCTATAATTACCGGTCTTCTAATATTTCCGTACTAGGTACTTACATGGGAATGCCAAACTAACTGGATAGTGGAGGTATGAAATTGGCGACCTTCGGAAAGTAGGTAGGCTCACTGCGAAAGGTTAAAGTTTTAAATATACATAAATATGGCGTGACACCGCAGGAGTTCCATTTAAAAATCTCGGTAGCTTCATTAGTCAGCAGTTAACCTCCCGCGGTCACGCGAGCCACCTATTATCAAAGCTGGGTCACACTTTACAGGTGATCAAGATTATCGGTGCTGTTGACATTGACGGCGTTTGTTATATATTTACCTTTTGTCTATGTATTTACAGTTATAATGTCAAGGTAAAATGCTGAGTGATAATTAGCTTATACTCGCGGCTTTTCTGCGTGACTTCTATTCTAAAGGTAGTATATGTGTTAATCCAGGGTATAAGCTATCTCAATTCCAAATCTGATCGAAATCCGTCCAGCCGTTTTAGCGTGAAGCAGTAACAAAATACTATGTCACACACTAACTTTTAGTTTTATAATATAAGATAGTGTGATGTTACGATAACATAACCATAGTAAATTCGCTTTTAAACATCAGTTAATATTCAGTGTAGTAATAACCTTTACATGTGGAACTCTTCGGTTAACTTCTGGAATGTGTTTATAAATACATCCAGAAATATGTATTCTATAGTTTAGTATTTATAATATAATATAAATTCCATTTTGTTTCCTATTTGTAATTTTCAGCGATTTAAAGTTTTCTGTTTTGTCTATACTTCGTTTTTTTTAGAATAGAATAAGGGTCAAATATGCATACGATTTCATATTAAACAAAGATAAAAATGAAATAAATTTATCTTATTTATGACCTACACTTATTAACTTACTACTTAATAATTAAATTTACAATGCAGAAGTTAACACATTCTTAATTAAGTAAATGTTCCATCGTTTGAACATTGTTATTTTTATCTAAAAAAAAGTTTAGAAGTTCATTAGTAGAGAATGCTAACTACAACCCTTCTACAACTGAGCTTAAGCCAACTAGATGAAATTGTATTGAGGAAGCCATGGTAAAGTTGTTAATCAATCAATATTATGTTATTACATTTCGTAGAGCTGTCGTCATGTTGGAAACATGTAGCGCATTTGTTATGTTGAATGCTGCTGTGGGCACCGAACATAATACGTCACGTCTGCGTCTCACCCGTGCCGTGTACCGCCAAGCCTTGCACACAGAGCGGGAGCCCCTGCAATATTGCGCTCATGGAATACCATTATCCTAGAAATGCCATGATAAACAAATAAATATCCAGGGACAATTTCATCACCATCATATAATTTAAGACCTAAGTGCTAGTCTGTTGAATAAGCGCCTTTTCTCTCTTTCCTTTGCCAATGATCTGAGATTATGATACGACATGATATTACCCTCTGCTTTACTTGAGCAAAGTAGATGTAACAATTTACCCTAATAAAATTGACCTATTCCCTAATTAAGCAACTATGGGTACTAGAAAACGGATAAAATTACTTATTTACTCAGTAATCACTTAATACTGCTGGCTCCATTGCACTTATAAGTATTTCTAATGGCGACGGGTAATGATGAACATCGCTCGTATCGATAATGTTATCAATAAGCCTATAAATAAGAAATATATAACTAAAACAATACAATTTTACTTTCTACCTGCAGCGAGATATTGTCCCAAGTATAAATATGAAATGACGCTTCTACGCACACCGAGGTATCGTATGGCAGTCTCAATTTCTTGCTTTATCTCCTTGATTGCACCAGACTGAGTCGTCGCCGGCACGTGCGCCAAGCTGAATGTTTATTGCATTGAGATTGCGGCATAACTTGCCCTAGTTATAATAAGGGGATTTGAACGTCTTCTGGGAATTAAGTAGGTTAATCACGATATACAGGTTCAGTCCCGAAGGAATTCGAAGGATCCGATACTCGAGTGTTCGCTTCTAACTCTGAACTATATCGGACCTATCACACAGCAATAATTTTGCTTTGTAAACTAAGTATATTTCCTTCCATTATATAACGGTTTCCGGTTGTCAGCACTTTATAGTAGATATTTATGATTTAATGGACTGTTTAAATTGATTTTGATTATGGTATCAAATTGAAGGCATGAATTTAGGTAGGTAATTAAACTGCATCTGATGTGATGAATAAATTGAGATTTCTCATTGCAAACATATGAATAATGTCATTGAAAAATTGCAAATTTGGACATGTGTGCAGATATAAAGATAACTGGACTCAAACTGCGCAAGCCTGAAGACTGGGTTAAAAACAAAGGTTGGTCAGCAGCCATTTGAAATAACGATATTCCCAGTATAGCTGAAACGTTAAGAGGCTGAAAAAAAAAGATTTTCTCACTAAATACATAAGTAATGAAATAAATGAAGTCATCAATAAAACCATGGTAACCAGACGGCAAGTTTTCGAAGGCTATATGTATATATGATACTAAGATGTGTACTTCACACATAAGATGTGTACATTTAAAGGTAAGTGACAAATTATAAACAAAACAGTTCCTTTTATAATAATATAGTGTTTTAGTAAACCTTTGAAATGCTGAATGAGATACCTTCTAGATCCGAGTAATATCAGAAATAAACCTAATAAAGTTGCAAAACTTGAAAATAATAATTTGTAAGATGTTTGCGGGCAAAGTTTTCAGAAGCACCTGTATGAAAAATGTTATCTTCCGACAATAGCGGTCGGAGAGCTCAGCCGGGAGTGATTCCGGCGAGCGCGATGAGTCCAAGGAAAGTTTTTGAAAAAAATATCACTTATTTTACAAAGTGTAGGATTTGTAGGAAAAAATTGTTTAAAGTTTGCGTGTCTAATTGAGCAAAGAAGTGCTTTATCACCCTCAAGTCATTCGAACTTTTACCTCTTGTTAGCTAGTGTCGGAATCAGGTTTCGTCGCAGAACCTACGCCCTTAAACATAACATTAAAGCCAAACTGTGCGCTTTGTGCTTTTCTCAGTCCGGAAATAAAAGTTAGAGACAACAAATATAGGGGTGTCGGCTCGGAAAATAGTTTTGTTCCATTCGGAGCTGTGACCCTTGGTGCGTGGGGTCCTAGTGCACTAGGCCTCTTGTAAGAGATCTCGAGGAGGCTGGTCGACGTCACAGGCGACCGAAGAGCTGGCAGCTACCTCGCACAGCGTATAAGCTTAGCTATTCAGAGAGGTAATGCTGCCAGTTACTTCGGTACCATGCAAAGGGGTATTTGCATGGTACTGAAGTTATTTTTTTTAATTTCTTTTAGCTACAATTTTAGTATTAATATTTAGTTTATATTTAGTCTGATTGTTTTAAATTAGTATTAATATATTATTTCTATGTAAAGATCAAGATAAAGAAGATAAAGATAGAAAAAGAAAGGTACGTTTCAAAAAGGAAACATTAAAAGAGACATACCAATTATACATATCGGCGGGTACACAATCGCACAGTTGAAATATTAGGATAATTCCAAATGAACTGTTTCATAATTATCATTGCAACATCGTCTGCAAACAATTTGTCAAACGAAATTCTACGCAATATGCATTCATATGCAATAATATCGAATCCCGATGACAGATATTTGTATCCGTATCCATTAATTCACGTTGGGAAATTCAGGGAGCAATTTGCTTGATTTTCCTTACGAGTTGCCGGGACTTTTTCCTTTTTCCTTTGGACAACAAAGGAGCGGGTTTTTATAAGCCGCGGCAAGCTCGCGACACCGACTGCGTTTTAATCCGGATCCCCCTGTTACGTGACGTTTATATCATTATCATTATTATTTATAAAAGGGTGTTATTTTGTCAATGGCACAACGTTGACATTCCTTTTAGGCAGACAAGATGTAACAACAGCTGTTAGATTGTTACAATCTTTTAGTAAGCTAATTTTGGGGTTTCGCGTTACTTTGTGCCAGAAGTTTATTACACGAATGTTATTTGTGGGGCAATTACAATTATACCTTAGGTTAGCACATAAATAGCATGTTATAAACACAACAAAATTCCTAAAAGGACTGTTTTTAATAAGTTTTGGGAATAGCAGAAAACAAACAATTTGCAAATTTACTTATTTGACGAGAACAAATTTAAAACATTTGTTATTTTTGCTAAGTACATATTACGAGTACTTGAAAATAACTCAACTAAAGTCACGTCTGGCCAATAAACTTCAACAATAACCAATTTTCAGTAAGAATAATTCTAATTCAAAAACCAAACTACAATGCAAACTGACAAATTGTAAAGCATTGTACTTCGAGCTACGTCAGTTGTTATAAGACGTTAACTAAAGAAGAGGGAAACGTTTGAGGGACAATTTACGACTGAATCCCGGGCGTCGGCGCGTTAATTCCGCAGCAGCCAGATAACCGAGAGACTCGATTTATTGCTTTAATCAAACCTACAACGTATGCTGACAAAAACTACCCACTTTGCGCGGGCACTAGTTGTATTGTACGTATTATTTAGCGCGATCGGATCGGTAAATATTACCGTCCGAATTGTTAAGTTTTGTTTTGTTCCTGTATTCATATATTAAATTAACTTGTAAACTTCATTTTATGACGGCACTTGTAATGTTCTGATGGTGGATTATATTAATGTTTAACGCAAAAATCCAGTTCAAAACCTCTATCAAAACATAAATACCTTTTTTTCACTTCTAGAATATTTTGATATTAATTAGGTACTATATTACGCTTCTGGAAATTCATTACTCTTTTGGAAGCTCACTGGTAACATTGTTAAGCAAATTTTCCACCATTTCAGATTTCCGTCTTCAGAGAATATTGCCTCATTAGCAAAAACTCGAAGGTTCCGACGAGATTGGTAGTTTTTATCGAAATAACATGCAGATGTCTTCTTCGTCTAGGACATTTCGTATTACAGACATTTCTCTGTTCTGCGAATTCCTTGCTTCTTTATTAGGATTCTGCACTCAAAAGGTGCCAATGTGTCTCTTTTACTAAGCCTATATTGTCTATCTGTTTGTTTGTATATCTCTCTGTCAATCATATGATTGAAGAGCTCTATCTGTTTAACCGTAATAGGTTGCTTAAATATTGAGCAATAGGTACTGGCGGTGTTAGAGCGGATAAAAAAAAACAAAAAGAAAAAAACAAGTAAGGTGTTTCTAAGGTGTTTTTGTTCTTACTGCGTCGAAAAAAAACAATACATACAAATATCAAACTTTGTAAGATTATAGAGCAAACATTAGAGATAACTGTCAAAAATAAAAAATCGGCCCAATGTGGGTCGGACTTGTGTTAAAGATTACGAACTGAATAAAAAAAAAACACATATTTTGTTAGTATATACATATATTGTGTGGCGTTAGTCCTCGTTGCGTGATTCTGACTTGCGCTCGGCGATTTTCAAATGACACATGAAATATTGTTAAAGAACCAACTTAAGGAAAAATTACCTAGTGTAACAATAAACCAGAAAATACAATAATTACTACACGAAAAAAACGTGATACAACGCGTCATAAAATCGTTACAAAAATCTGAAACCAATTGCGCTGTTTCAGCTACTGTGAATCAAATGTAAGCATTTAAGCTTAGGTTGAAAAACTTCCTATAGAATGTGAAACATCGCTTCATTAGCGAGCATTCACGTCGTGTCAGCGGGCCGTAGCTGCCGACTTGGCAATTCATTTTACATCTGACCTAAATTTAACCTACATTTTGCACGTAACTTTGTAAAATGTATTCGACCACGTCAAATCCGACTTGTAATTGTTTGTTGGAAGCAAGCCATCAAGCCAGATCATGAAAGAGTTTTCTTTTTCAATTTAACAAACAACAGACAAAATGATAGTACCGAATATTAATTCCTACATAGGTACATTATTTAATCTTGTTTGTATATAAATTTTCTGTCAATGCAAGCAAATATGGATTAGAGATTTCAAGTCCAAGGAAAGGATAAATTAATACGAATAATAAAATATGTCATATAAATATCTCATTGTCAACCGTCATTTGGCAGTTGACTGTTTTATCGCAGACGAAACAACAATAAAAGAAAGTTTCTATTTACCCTTAGATCCGTTTTGATCCCCTCGATACGTGATCTAATCAAGAAAGGGTCCCTCAATGTAGTTAATTAGGCAAATACAAAGTTTTCGAACGCCCCCGGCTCGACAACCCGTTCCTACAAATTTGTTTGTTTTCAATTGTTGTAATAAACATCTAATATTGCACTAAATGAAGTTATTGTCTGAAGAAAAAGCTGAAGCAATGTCTAATAAGAAAGTCTTAAAATTAAATTGTATTATTAAGTAATTAGTGGGTAATTATCACTCATTGGTTATTTTTTACGTCTCATAATGCCGCAACAAAACTTTAAATTTTCTGAGAAGAAATTTAATATTGGTAACGAAACAATGGTTTTGTAAATCGGTGGCCAGAATTTCTCAATCAAGATTTTGAACAAAAGCCATTTTCTCAAACTCTAACAAATAAGTAAACAAAAGCAATTTTTAAGTGGTAAACAACGTTAACAACCTCGTTTAGTTAAAAATAAATTCATAGTGCAGACAGATATCAGGCTTTGTACGGCGGCGTGCGGGTCGTGAGCGAAATGCGGACGGTGTCGAGTCAACTCTGTTGCGATCGAGTGTCAGGGAGCCGTTTCAACGCACCGTTTTGGCCTTGTTTTAACCGGAAAGATATCCAATACGCTGTGATAGGCGAACAATATTTCAATCACCGGCTGTAAATCTGTCGCCATTAAAATTTACTGGACTATGAATTAAATACATCTCGGAACTGTTGTTAGCTTTTGGTTTGGAAGAACCGCACTTATCCACTTAAAGACCTTTTAAAAGATTGGTCTTACAAAATACTTCGTAACATTTTTTGAAACTTCCGGTTTAACCTGAACGCTGTAACCATTGACTTCCCAATCTTGGAGATGGGCAACGCTACACCTGCGTCTGTTCCATTTTTACCCTTAAGCGTAAAGTTATCCATAGTAATTGAACTGAAATCGGTATCGTCAGATTATGGTTAAATAAGTATATAAGGTAAGCAGTGACTTTAACCACGTGTCACAAAACTTTAAAATACAGTTTGGACGCACTGGCTAACAGGAGATAAGTCGCTGAGTGCGTTATTTGATAAAGCAACAACAACACTTAAGCAGCGGTCACACGTAACTCGCAGACTCTCGCAGAATGCACAAGCGCCCTCGTCGAGCACACTCGTGCGGAGGTACTTGAATACCAGGTACAATCTACACCAAGTTAGTTAGCGAAAATGCTAACATTTCACAGGAATACAATACAAAATACTCTCGTTTGCATATCACACTAGAAACAACATGAGTGAAATATGAAATATACAATTGCATTTTAGATATCATTTAGAAGACAAATACTTCTAATTGGTGGTCTCATCGCTTCCAAGCGATCTCTGTCAACAACCGTTAGGTAGTTTGGAGAGTACAATAATAAAAATCTATAAGTCTCAATGTTGAGTATATTTATAAGATTAACATTTATAATCTTTATTTTACAACGTAGGACTTAGACTTAGCCTCCCAGCCTTCAAGAAATAGGTGACTCAGCGTTGCGGATAAAAAACTGGGAGATACCCAATTTTTTAAACTTTACAAATTTTATTCTTATTTCTTGTGCGCGGGAGAAACATGTAAACGTGAACAAAACTTTAGTTCTGTAACTTTAATAGTTTGCGTGTAAAACTAATATTAGAGACACAGACAGATGTATATTGGTCAAACCTTAATTTGACTACGGGGTCTAGCAAATTTGAAAATTGTAGTTTTAACTAAGAAAATAGCAATATTCTACTGAGATGTAAGGTTTATCCCTGCAAATGCCAGTGCCACAGAAAAAACATATATTAATGGACCGAATGTTTAAAAGTGCCAGCATGATATAAATTTCTAGTTTGAGCTCGTAAAAATACATGCAGGTCATTGCATATATACGTTTTGGCAAGCAAATATGCATCTGTGAAGCCAAACTGACCGTTGACGTCTAATGGACAATTGTTATCGAAGTCCCTCTATCGTAGCAATTCCGGTACAACATCGTTACGGTCGGTATCTATAGCAATTCTGCTTTCTACATATATCGGTTTGGCATTGGATACCGTCTTGCTACCAAAGCGGTATGCATTGAGGATAGTGTTTCATTGCACTACAAGAGGGCTTGCTCTGTAATTTTGAAACATTTCCGGCATTGTAATCAATAAAGTTTAATAACTAGAACTTTAATCCGTAAAGTTATAATTTATATTTAGTAATATAATAATTGGGCTCATGGAAATGGTGAGCAGTTTCCGACCATGTCATATTAAACCTACAATGATATTAAACGGACTGACATGGCTTCTATTGTTGACGTTTACAATGACTTCTAACTAAGCTTATTATTTTTATGAGCTGTACTTTATAACATAAATAATAATAATAGTGTATTTGAGTTCTGTCACCATTGAGAACATTAATGAATAACAAGTGTAAAGTACGTTTACAAAAATAGTCACAATGTTACTATCAGTCTATATCAGACTATACCCTAAGTATCAGTTGTCATTGTGTAACTCGTCAGCACGCATTTTGTGATTACAGAACGTTTATTTGCAACGTTTAATTAAAAATTATAGTATTCATTTCTAAAAACAGTATATTACGCTTGTTACTTAATTATAATAAACAAATATGTCTCGAAAACGAGCTAAATATTTAGTGGAACTAGGTAAAGAGAAACACTGCGGCTACACCCCGGAAATAACTAGGCTAAGTAATATTTGGCGATGTTTAATATGATTCAGCATTTTTTATTTTGGAGACAAACACGGCTACTTTGTGCTAAATTTAAAATTAAGAAAACATGTAAAAAAATAATAATCACTTATTTTTAATCGATACTGAATAAGTTATAGTAAAATCATCTTTAAAATAGGTTAAAAATTTAAAAAGTTATCGTATGTAAGTTTCCCTTTAATTGGCTCTGGTGTAAAGTTACAATTTTTAAGTTAGCTTAGTGTTAATTGCTGGTGTCGACATTCTCTCAACAATGCGCTGTTAAGTAATTTCATTTCTAAAACACAGCCTGCGTTTTAAAATTAAAAATGTACCTACTTATTTTATTTTCCTCTATAAGTAATATTATATATATAGAGCTGCGCGGCTAGAAGCATTTTTGTTTCAGTTCACAGTGAAATATAATAGTTCTGGCCTCGACGATCTTCGCATGCACTCTACCGAGTGCTGTGATTGGGGGGCAGTCTTTGTGGATGAAGTAATAACTTCCAGTCGAGAGTTCACAAGTGGTCAAGTTACACTAAGAGTAACAGGAGGACGATTTCAAGTCTAGTGTTTCACGTAAACGAAAAAAAAAAAAATTCTTACCAACATTATGGCAACTATAACAGGTTTTATCGCGCATAAGGAGAATGGGCAAATTGTCCCAAGTGCTGTATACAGTTGTGCTATATCTTATTAGAAAGCTCTCAATAAGAGCTTAATTTTTTTATATGACAGCAAAACCGAGATGTTTGCAGGGAAAAAGCTACAGCCCATTTTATACCTCACTTTGTACTAGCAATTGTATGAAAAGTATCTGTAAAATCATTTTCGAGATATAGCCGAAAGATTTTAACCACGCATTACTGAGGCCACTAGAAGTAAAAAACGTAATGTGAGCATAGGTCTAATTTGGTGTTTTTTTTTTTTCATACAAAACAATGATTAATGCTGCAGACACCTGGTCTTCGAAACATAGCCTATGATGATCCTTACACCGAGTACTACACGTCCATACTACTCACTATTGTATACAAGGGTTGGGACAGCGCCCATACAAAAATGCCCATTCACCTTTGAACGTTATTTTAATCCCGTTTGGTGTCTACTGTAAGACTTGTTTAGGTAGACTGAGATAATATTAGTCTATGATATGTCAGTTATTATAATATGCAAACGAATCGACTTTGGCCGTGATCATGGGCCCTAGAAAGAGCTTAAAACAGTCTCATTTCTTTTCAATTTCATTAAAAATAGTCGTAGACGCAAAATGCTAAAAATTAAAGCGATTGTTTGGTATGAAAAAAAAGCAAATAACGTGAAGGGGAAAAATTGTTTTTGGGATCTTACATTGAATTAAAGAAATAACTGTTCGTGTATGTTTTTATCAAAGGTGTCGAGTGCGTTATCTCCGGCGACGCCAGAATTAACGGCGAGAGCCCGCTCGCCGGCGATAAATTACCGCCCGACTTGATCCCACTCCCGGATAAATCATGTGTGAGGACGGAATGAGAATTCGATGAAGCCCTGTTTATTTGGATTTAGAGAAGACCCTTAGCTCTTCGCGGTTTCGTGGTTTTCAACATGAGTGGTGTTTTTGACGCGTTTTATTTATGAGGGTACTAATAAATTGATCATAAAATTCACAGTATCACGTTCATTATACACGTAAAGCTTTATTGTTGTAGGTCCGCCAGCTTGCTGGGAAGTTTAACACATTATTTACATTTGCCGCCGACGGCTATGGACCGATGGGATTCAAGTAATAAGAGAACTAGTGAGTAAAAGCCCCAAAGATAAAAGACACAATACACGGACACACATTCCGGGGACGGGGTATTCCAAAAAGTTTTCACATAAATCAGTGAGCTAACTTTATTCAAACGACTCTCTGGCGACATCCGTTCGGAATCCACGTCAAGTGAAACTTTGTGCGGAGTAGCTTCTTTGTAAAAGTGTGGCTAGTTACTTCGCTCCTACAGCGACTCGGTGTCTTGTGAAACACGTATGTGACTGCTGTTTTCACCGTAAGGGGTGCATCCTTTTAACGTGACAAGGGTCATTTTCTAACCTGTGCGTGTTTTATTTAAGGATGCTAAACGATGATAACATTTTTTTTGTTATATTAAACTTTACTCTGCAAAAAATTATTTGTTCTCATTTTTTTCAAAAAATTTAGACTAACTTATCTACATTCCCATTTTAAAATCTTTAATCTTCCTTCTATTATTGATATTCTCTAAATTTACTGCTCTCGATTATTTTATTAGATACCTTATAGAAAATCACAACTAATCCACATAACTTTTTACCCAACTGTCGCAAGAAAGGAAGAATTCTAAGTATTGTTTTGGTAAGCTGGTTCTCCAATAGGCCTAACATGACCTCCCAAGAATTTTCTCTACGTCCTTTCTTATGACACTTGTTAGATAGAGCCGAAAAGAGGTAAAACAATTTAAAAGAACCTAAATACAACGTTACTAAACGTGTATTTTCTGCTTCCTATACAATTGCAGGGTCAGCAACGCGGAGTACTTCTGTTCTTAGGTGTAAAAGCTGCGGTAATTGCTAACTAGCCACCAGACGATCTTCTGCATCCTTGTTTCTCGCTGAAAAATATAAATAATTTAAGATTATGCGTGGGATTTGGTATTTATATTTCCCTTCTGAGGGGCAAAATATATAGTCCAGCGTAGTAATAACACTAAATGACAGCAGGGTCATATTTTATGTCGCTGCGCATAAAAGCGAACTCGTTTTTTGCTAACGAAACCAATACAGGCGGACCTCTTCTGGTCTAACGCCAGCTACGCTCCCATCCGAACTTTTGCAGTAGGAATTTTTGATCTAGTTCATTAAATTCTACTAGGTGGCAATTGAAAGCTGGGAGCGTACTCGCGCCGATCACGCCGTCTAATCTGAGTGTTGCCGTCGCCCGTACCGATTGGAGCCGTTGGGAACCGTAGCACATGTTCGATTGAAAACTCGTACTTGTCAAATTACCGGGTAAGCGAGCACGAGTAAAAATACCAGAGATATAACTACTTGGTATTTTTTTACCAAGAACTGTGAAGACGTGAAAAACAATTAGTCATTGAAATTCAATAGTAATGTTATTTTTAAATTTAAACGGTAATTGATTTTGGCAAGTTTTCAAAATGTTTGCAATTTTGTGTATTGATTGACAAGTACAATCATCAAAGCGAAAGCATCATATCGAAGCGGATGTTTTAACACACTTTCGTGCTTAAAACTATAAATCTATGTGTTGGGTTCTCATCTTTTTAATTTAGCTTCCTTATGATTTCTTTAGATTTCTCACGATTTTAATTATACTTAGTATATACATATTTGACCGAATATTAATAATTCCATTCCTTTTATTTGGGCGTCATAATGCTGAATTTGAGAATATTGAAAATTTAGGATCCAGATCGGAAACAGACCAAATAAACCGAATTGGAGCACTTGTATTTCATGTGGTCCATCATCGTTTTATGGGTTTCACATCCTAGTATTCTTTTATTGCTCAAGCCAAGCGAGTAGGATGGTGTGTGCAGACGAGGTGAAGAAAGAGGAGTGTGAGGGGCGGGGCATAGGACACCAAAAGGAGGGTCCGGGGGGCAAAGAATTGAAAAATGTAAAATGACCACTAATCAATGTAGGTATGTTAATTACCTTTCGCATTGCAGAGCGAAAACTAAAAGCAGGCCAAGTAGCGATTAACCTCTTTGCGTGAATAAAGAGCTTCTAAGTTTAATGGAATTTAAACTATAACGTCTCCCCTACATTTTACTATTTTGACTTACCGGGTGATAGGTATGACTTATTTTATTATCTTCATGAGATAACAACTAAAAGAAGTTGACTTTTAAATTGTAAAATAACGCTGGCGTAAATGAAGAAGTATCTACGAGTGAAAAAACAATGAAAGGGTGGGCAATTTAAATTAATACAAAAACATAGCCATGTTGTTTAGACCATTTAAATATAAGATGAAAAAAAAACAGTTTACTAAATATGACTAAATGGTAACTAAGTTAAACCTTAACAGTCAACCTTAGCTACACGGGCCGGATGGCGGAGATGATCAACCGGTTTCCGTGGTTGCTCCCAGCCGGACAATTCACAAGGCCCTGGAGTTGGAGTAAATGGCGGAATAATCATCCATTCAGACGGGAAAGCGTCTAGAAGAGTCAAAATATTTCTAAAATAGCTGGTGCAGAACGCAACGTGCAACCACTGCACTAATAAATTTCCCATAAACTCCATGACAAAATGAAATGAAAGCTAAGATAATAAGGAATATCACGATTTACAGCAATGAAGAGCAAAACAAAAAAAAGAGAACTAAATGGTAAGCAATTAATATATTCAGGCGTTACTTTGCGGATGTCCATTTCAACAAACTGGAACAAATTACCTTGCTACTCCACGAAACCAGGTTTCGCAAGGTAATTTGTTCCAGTTTATTTAAATGGTAAACACCCCAGAAATACTTTCCCTTATGATAATCATAAATGTGACTGAAGGAGTCTATTGACCACGTTAATATTTTTATTTTTATGTTCTGAAACTTAGAAAAAAGAAACCAAATAAATTTTAAACATAAAACTTAAATGTAATTTTTTTACTCTAAAATTATAAACACGTACCTACCTAATTACAAACCGTCGGCGACAGGCAGCAATTTGCTGACGAAAGTATATCGTGGATACGATTCTATCTAAGTTTACATTTACATTGTACACGAAACCTTGTCCATTACATACCCAATTACATATCTAAAATGCCAACAGAAAAAAAATACAATTTATATTTAGAATATAAGCTTTAATTTTGAACTACCAGGACATATCCACATTAGTCATTAAGTTTGACGTGAAAGTGACATAAATTACTACCTGTCGCCAACCACGGTAATTACTTATTGCATGCCCATTAGAACAATGATCAGTAGCTCGAGCACGAATATTTTCCTTCTATCGAGTAGTTACGTTATCGTATCGCCATCGAGAAACTTTGTATGAAGATTGGAGCAGCGCCCCCGTGGGCGTAATTAGAACTAAAATTTGGTAGCACGAACTTTGAAGTTCACTTTCGTATCGTCATCGAATAGTAAACGTGAAGTTTGCGTGAAGTATTCGTCACAGAATGTATGGAAGTGGTAGCACGAATATTTTTTCCTTCTATCGAGTAGTTACGTTAACGTATCGCCATCGAGAAGATTTGTATGAGGTTTGGAGCAGCGCCCCCATGGGCGTTTTTGGAACTAAAATTTGATAGCACTAACTTTGACATTCACTTTCGTATCGTCATCGAGTAGTAAACGTGAAGTTTGCGTAAAGTATTTGTCAAAAAGTGGTAGCACGAATATTTTTTTGACGTAAGGTAAAGTAAACTTACGAAGGCTGGCTATCGAGAAACACGCAAACTTTCTCACTGTACTTTTGATGGTGACACAATTTGCGAGAACAAGTTGCGGTTAGTTTTTGGTGTTATTCTTTCAAAATATCACCGGAAAAAATCATAAGATTGCGTAAAAATTCGCATACTAGTGCCTTGCGCTATTATTTTACCTGGGTTTAATCAAATAATCCAGAAATGAAGAACGAGAAACGAGGTAACTAATCTAAGAACATTACTTCTACTTTTTATTTTTTTGAAAGTAAAATAATTAAAATACATTTATAAATAGGTATCTTTCTTTAAAGGGGAATGAGTCAACGAGTTACGATGAGAAAAACAACACATCCTCTGGATATATCAGATGCCAGTGAAATTGCATTTTGTCAGATGCAAATAAAGAGGCATTTGCGTTCCTGTGCGAAGAACTCCGCAACGAAACAAGTTTAAAGTCGAGTAATAGAATTCTCAAGGTATTTTATTTAATAGGTCGGTACATAGTTTTCAATTTGAATAAGGTATGAATATTGAAACAAATTATTTTATGTTATTTGTCTTTATATTGGGTTTTATGTTCCTTGTCGTTCTTGGCTACTAGCTCATACCAGAACAATGTGGGCAGGCATATAATAGAATAGAATAGAATATTTCAAGCTGCATAGGCCCATAGATAAATACCTTAAAGACTAACAATCACATTAGCGTTACTAGTGTCAGCAAATGTTAGAGAAGTGATGGATGTTCTCTGCAGCTCACCCATTGCTGAAACTTTCATAAAGTTCCCTAATACAAGGGCAGAAAGGGATTTGATTAGGCAAGGAAAAGTGTTCCAAGTTGTCTTAGGAGGAGTGTGAACCCAAGCCAAAAAAGCGCTCCCCATACAAACAGTCATAATGGTTCCCACCATCTAAACCCCAACCTATGGCAATGGTTTTTGGTATGTTGTCATAATGCCTTAGAACTAGGTTTATTTGCATTGGTGCTGAAAATATTGCAATATTTGGTTTGGTGTTTTATACAAAACACAAATGCGTTAATATTTTTGAAACTATTAAGAATATTTAAAAAATCAAAACATACGAACCTAGTTCTAGGGCATAATAATAACATACAAAAAAATCATGGCTATAGGTTAAGGTTTAGAGGGTGGAAAACGTTATCGCAGTTTGTATGGACAGCGCTGGGTTCACACTCCTCTTAAGATTAATTATTTGTAAACTGTGTTCAGTACAAATATTATCTTTTGTGGTAAAAGCATCAACAGTTGCCCATCTCGAGCGCACTTTTTTTCCTAAAAAATATATTTCTCATCTAAATTACTAAGTACCATTGAGTACACTGCTGAAGATTTCATTTAACTTTAACTTATATATTATAGATTAAATTTTCTTAGCTTATTCTACCATTATTATTGGTACTACTTATTGCTTGTCTTAATATCAATATTATCTTATCATATTTTACGCAAAATATGGAATATCGGGTGTTTGTGTCTGTATAGATGAATCACACTTCCAAATAAAGGTGTTAAACATTAACTCCTGCTTACTATTGTAGAAAACACTTTCACTCATTGAATATGTAAAAATTGTAAGGACTCCATGTAGTTAATTTATTTTACTTACTAATAGGCACTATCTTAATTGTAAAATAATTGCTTAATTATTAATTTATTAAAAGATTGTGATTTCAGTTTTATTTTTTGTTTTATGCAATATTATTTATTTATTAGGTCGGCAATGCGGGACACAAGAGAACCACTAATGTGTTGTAAGCCCTTAGGCCTCCGGATCGATCACCCACTGTACGAAACGCAGTAGCAAGCTACTACATCACGCTGATGTACTGCGAGTGTGGTACTACCCTGGTCGAACCCGTTCATTTGTACTGCAAATATATACTGGCTTCACAGTGCGCCTCTACCACTACAAAAACTAACCCCCTGATTCATAAACGTGTGTTGTCTACACAATTGCCCTCGAATGAAAGAGACGAAACATAAGTTACGTTATGTAGTTAAGAGAGGTTGGCAAACTTGTATGGATAAGGTTAATCTTATTTATTACTTAAAAACCTTCCTTAAAAAAGCTCTAAATGAGAGTGATAACCATATCAAAATCCGTTATGTGGTTTAGAAGTAAGGGGTAGGTAAGTTAAAAGGAGCACCTATGTTGGTAAATAAATAAAGGCTTTGTTATTTTATATTTATTCGTTGTTTTTTTATTTAAAATAACTACATATATAATTTTGTATAGTGTTTGCATGGGGCGATATTTCACCCAATAGTGATAGTAGACAATAACTAAAAATACAATTTTTCTTCTTTACTAGTCATCATGCTATTTCTAATCTACTCGCGATCTAACCTGAGCGCTCATCTCACATACAGACTTACATTTTGCGTTCATTCATAATCTCAATTATTCACATCTAAGAAACTCGTAATAACATACATCGCCTCTTTCATTAATTCAAGCCATCGATCGAACTCAAAGCTGGAGCTCCATGTCTCTCTGCCGAATCCTCGCTCTTTCCAGCACGACGAACATTTAATCCCTCTCTGAGACTCCTCGCATTCTTCTCAGGTCTTAAAAATTGTTCTTCTGCAGTCAGTCTCCTTCTCACAGTGCCGGATTAGCCACATAGCAAGAGTAGCTAATGCTACGGGCGCCGCGCTCCTACGCCTGTCTGACCGCAATAAAAAATTATTTAATACCCTAAACTTGAGAACCTAAAGCAAACTAAGGGCCTCTTGACAGAATTTGCTACAGGCCCCGCGCTGGCTTAATCCGGCACTGCCTCATAGCCGGGCTGCTCGGTCCGACAGCGGGCTGCTCGGTCTAGCGGCAGGCTGCTCGGCCCGGCGGGGCGCCGCTCGGCGCGGGGCCGGGGGTGCGCAGCCCGGCAGCTGGCTGCTCGGTCTAGCGGCAGGCTGCTCGGCCCGGTGGGGCGCCGCTCGGCGCGGGGCCGGGGGTGCGCAGCCCGGCAGCTGGCTGCTCGGTCTAGCGGCAGGCTGCTCGGCCCGGCGGGGCGCCGCTCGGCGCGGGGCCGGGGGTGCGCAGCCCGGCAGCTGGCTGCTCGGTCTAGCGGCAGGCTGCTCGGCCCGGCGGGGCGCCGCTCGGCGCGGGGCCGGGGGTGCGCAGCCCGGCAGCTGGCTGCTCGGTCTAGCGGCAGGCTGCTCGGCCCGGCGGGGCGCCGCTCGGCGCGGGGCCGGGGGTGCGCAGCCCGGCAGCTGGCTGCTCGGTCTAGCGGCAGGCTGCTCGGCCCGGCGGGGCGCCGCTCGGCGCGGGGCCGGGGGTGCGCAGCCCGGCAGCTGGCTGCTCGGTCTAGCGGCAGGCTGCTCGGCCCGGCGGGGCGCCGCTCGGCGCGGGGCCGGGGGTGCGCAGCCCGGCAGCTGGCTGCTCGGTCTAGCGGCAGGCTGCTCGGCCCGGCGGGGCGCCGCTCGGCGCGGGGCCGGGGGTGCGCAGCCCGGCAGCTGGCTGCTCGGTCTAGCGGCAGGCTGCTCGGCCCGGCGGGGCGCCGCTCGGCGCGGGGCCGGGGGTGCGCAGCCCGGCAGCTGGCTGCTCGGTCTAGCGGCGAGCTGCTCGGCCCGGCGGCCCGCGGGGCCGGGGATGCGCAGCCCGGCAGCTGGCTGCTCGGTCTAGCGGCGAGCTGCTCGGCCCGGCGGCCCGCGGGGCCGGGGGTGCGCAGCCCGGCAGCTCCAAAATCCGTTATGTGGTTTAGAAGTAAGGGGTAGGTAAGTTAAAAGGAGCACCTATGTTGGTAAATATATAAAGGCTTTGTTATTTTATATTTATTCGTTGTTTTTTTTATTTAAAATAACTACATATATAATTTTGTATATTGTTTGCATGGGGCGATATTTCACCCAATAGTGATAGTAGACAATAACTAAAAATACAATTTTTCTTCTTTACTAGTCATCATACTATTTCTAATCTACTCGCGATCTAACCTGAGCGCTCATCTCACATACAGACTTACATTTTGCGTTTATTCATAATCTCAATTATTCACATCTAAGAAACTCGTAATAACATACATCGCCTCTTTCATTAATTCAAGCCATCGATCGAACTCAAAGCTGGAGCTCCATGTCTCTCTGCCGAATCCTCGCTCTTTCCAGCACGACGAACATTTAATCCCTCTCTGAGACTCCTCGCATTCTTCTCAGGTCTTAAAAATTGTTCTTCTGCAGTCAGTCTCCTTCTCACAGTGCCGGATTAGCCACATAGCAAGAGTAGCTAATGCTACGGGCGCCGCGCTCCTACGCCTGTCTGACCGCAATAAAAAAATATTTAATACCCTAAACTTGAGAACCTAAAGCAAACTAAGGGCCTCTTGACAGAATTTGCTACAGGCCCCGCGCTGGCTTAATCCGGCACTGCCTCATAGCCGGGCTGCTCGGTCCGACAGCGGGCTGCTCGGCCCGGCGGCGGTCTGCACGGTCCAGCGGCTGCAGTCAGAAGTGTTCCATGTATCTGCATCTAAAATTTATAGAAATAATTTATTATCTTTACATAGTATAAAATGTCTGTTCTCATATTTGCGGCCGCTTACTCCTTCTAGACCACGCGACGGATTTTGAATCCAAATTGTACCCGTGCAAAGCCGAGCCGAGCCGCTAGTTATTTCATAAAACCTTTCAAATTTTAAAAATGATAATGAATGATTACTGTCAGCCTCAGAAGTAGCTAAACACTTAAGAACCTTGTCGGGGTAACGTATGAAATGAGAGTTGCTCGAATTTGTCACATCACTGACAGCGACAAGGTACTAAAATGTTCAGCTACTTCTGAGACTGACCGTAAATGCTAGGGTAACATAAAATAATAATATTTCATAGTATGCCCTGCATAAAATTTAATTTGTAAATCAGTATTCAGCTTTGAGTAGAAATTTTAAACAAAATATACAAAATTCCGTTCACAAGCTAGTGACCCGTGCGTGAGTCACAGACAGACAGCAGGGTGACAGAAATGTGGTTTTGTGCTTAGGATATAGAAACGTAAAGACTACAAATTTTAATTTCATACCTAAGCCACTCGATCCAACTTTAAAAATGCTTACCAAGTGATGTCTTGCTTTTCCATTTCTTGTGGCTGTGTGTCGTTGTCTTCAGACATAGCTGGTGGCATTCTTCAATCTGTATATAACAAGGGCAAGTAATTAAAATATGATTAAAAATTAATTATAACCATGTTTTTTCCATTATAGGTACAGTCAACTAAATTGATTTCTGACTACGGAGATTCTTTTCACAATAAATTTCATTTTGACTCTTCAGATAGGTAGACAGATGAAACGTTTATTTGTTACTGCAAGCACACACAATCAAATTTACAAACAATTGAGAAGAAAAAAAACGAAAGGTAACAAATTAGATGAGTACTTATTGTCTGTGTGCGCTGCAGCAGTACAAAATGCCATCTCACAACAATAACTCAATGTGACAGGGTTCTAAGTGACCAAGAATCCAAATCCGTTAGCCATAATGCATGATGGAGATAACTTGTCCTTCTTTTAGGATGAATATAAGCTACATTTTACCCCAAAAATCTGACACCCTGCAGCAAAATTGAGATTTAGCGAAAGACTTGTAAAATGCACAATAATTATTCTCAATCTACACTAATATAATAAAGAGGTAAACTTTGTGTGTTTTTTGTTTGTTAGTTTGTTTGTATGTAGGGGGTAATCTCTGGTAATAATTAAATATCTTGGGACGATGTACACAAATTGAACTAATCTGTGCTTCTGTGAGTGTACTAACCAATATGTCAAAGTTAACACAAACAACACAAAAATATGGTGTGGATACATACTTAAATACATATAACATCCATGTCACTGGTACAAACATTTATATTGAACATTCAAACAAGTACATTTAATGGTACTAGGCATCCTGATAAAGCCGGGCATAATTAGGCTTTATGGAGGTGTCTTCAGGCAAGTTAGATGGTGTTCCGCCTGTCCAGCTTTTTACATTTGACCAGTCAAATCACTAAATAATACAGTGAAAAGTATAAAAACTATAAAAAGGCTGGTTTTACAATTCGTTTTGTCATATTAAACTAAGGCATAAGATCCTTAAAAATTTACTCAAAAAACAGTGTAAATCAAACAGGACCTTGTCAAGTTATGCAGACATTCAAACTTTAATCGAACTGTACAGTAAGTAGGCACTAAGTAGGTATATTTTAATGACATTAATATGTGGTACGTTATAAAAAGGTTGGGCGCATTTACTATACATATAGTGCTTACCTTTTGCTTGTTTTCTTCAGTTCGGATATCGCCTGTCTCGTCACAGCCTAGCCTGTCGGCTAGCTACAGTTGGTGATGTGCACCAGTGGCGTCTCTGCAGCCCCTGGAGGATTTAGATAAATTTTCGTGTCTTAAACAAATATTCACAATATGGATATCCGTAGGTAGAAAGTCTAGGAAAATAAAGCCAAATCAGAATGAATGTTTACTGAGGGACTAAGGAACTACATTAATTTCTATATTGTAAAGTATGAAAATGGATGTTAAATTAATAAGGACCTAGTCCGTGAGTGTAGTTCTATCAAAGTTGTAAGAATGAATTTAACCGCTTACCTCTCCATAAAATCTGCCAACTGCGAGAAACTGTTTCTTGATTTCATTTTCCAACACAAATTATTCACTTTTCATCCTTACTTTAATTTTAATTATGAAAACTGATACATTTCGATCGAACAGTTCGATCTTTATAATTTAAGTACAAGTGTCAAAATACAACGTTCGAAAATTTAAACTCTTTCGGCCCAATGATTAAATATTAACATATTTATTATTTTCTTGCCATATTTCAACATTTCCTTTTATTGTATAAATAAATATACAAATTACATAGGTTTCCGTAATATTCATGCTGTTTCCTGTATTTCTAACATATTTAAAATGATCCATAGTAACTTACTATGATTAGTGTTAGGTTTCTGAACATACCTAGCTGGTAGATTCATGACTTTATTTGACTATCGTCGCGTTGTATATTAAAAAGGTACTCTGTGGTCGCGTTTACGTATCGAGCTAACGTGAGTGAGGTTTTAAGATTCGTGCTACCGATAGCTTTCGTAAAAGTAAAGTAAACGTTAGGTTATCGAGTAGTCGATACTAAAAAGTTACTTAGGTATGACTCCAATATTCTTGCTCGGGCTTCTGTTTGTGTATCGAGATTGTAAATGTTTTGTGATTAAAAATTATTAATCCTTCGTATTACAAGTACTGTATGCTGCCCCAGTGTGAAAGCACAAGCATTTAAACACCAAACAAATTATTTATATTTGTCCCAAGTAAACAAGAAATACGGAAAAACACTTGCAAGAAAAATGATGCACATTGTTTATCAACATATTCAAGAATGTATTTATGTAAAGGTCATTTCTATGTAAGTATTTAACAAAATGTAATTTAGGAAATACATCATTATAACAAAACTGATGAATTTTATTTGACTATTGTAAATATTGTTTGAGGTTAGGTTTTTGTTTCTTTTTAGTTACCAAATGATATGCTCAATTATACCGCTCAAGTATCAATATGATACTATATTATGGGAAAAGTATCAGAAGTGCGCTTGAAACCAGGATGTAGGTACTCGAAGTAAATTTGAATGTCCAGAAGACAGAAGAAAACGGACATGCAGCAGCTCAGAACGACCATACATGATAAAAAAAACAAAGACTGGAGATAATAGCAGTCATCATCATCATCGTCATGTCAGCCACAAGAAGTCCACTGTTGAACATAGGCCTCCTCCATGGATTTCCAAAGTGACCGGTTGGAAGCAGCATGCAACCAGCGCCTTCCTTCCACCTGTATGAGGTCATCCGATAATAGCAATGCCTTAATAAAATAAAACTAGTATGTAATTTCAAATAGGTTTTTTATTTAAATAAACACTCATTTACACATAAGCACACTCACTCTACACTTTGATATAATAATAATATATAATGATATAATAAAGGGTATATATTTGTTTTCCAAAAGTTTAATAACTTATGGTTAACTAAATCTTCAACATATGCAAGGTTGAATGATACATTTATTATATTCACTTTTTTATTTTTGGGATAGTCTGGGTCAGCTACACAATAATAAGTTTTTCTTTTGTGATAAAAACATTTGAAGCTGCACTTGGGGATTGTATTTTCCTGTAGGCTTTCCATTCTTTACATAGGTAATTATTGTAGGTCTTTTCATTCACTCAACAAAAGTGCAGGAAGGTTCCTCACTTCTGTGATGCAACGGCATGTTTACATCCCCCTGTAAAGCTACACAGTCTTCGCACCTCACAGAGAAAATCTTTTCTTCCTCTTCGTCTAAAATGAGTGCGCATCTATTTAACTGAGCATGAACTTTATGCTCCGGGCATATTTTACACTTCACAGTACACAATTTTGAACTTGTATGTAGGTGACAGCATTATCTCCGTAGGAATCACGTGAGGACCTGAAATAAAGTTCATTCATTTATATATTTTTTTTTTTATACAACATAGAAAGGCAAACACGCAAGTGGGCCACCTGATGGTAAGTGATCACCACGGCCTATAGACACCTGCAACAACAAAGAGAGTGCAGATGCGTTGCCAACCCAGAGGGCTAAGTTGGAATACCTCTTATGCCAGTAATTACACCGGCTGTCTTGCTCTCCACGCCGGAACACAACAGTGCAAGCACTGCTGCTTAGCGGCAGGATTAGCGAGCAAAATGGTGGTAGCGATCCGGACGGACCTTGCACAAGGTCCTACCACCCGCAAATTAATCACGTTTTTAACATTTACAGAGTAAAGGTAACGAAAACCCACATTAGTCATATTATTAGGTGTCAATGGCATTTAAGATTGGCTAGTATTACTGCCTATGACATGATTTCTGAGAAATTTGTCCATGCCTGGGGTTGGCTTTTACGATCTGTGCAATAAGTGAAGCAGCTGGTACATTCTATTATTTTATTATATTTATTGTTTGTTACTAGACGAGAATGGAAGTTAATTAAAGTATCGTTCATAAAACTCAAACTACAATGAATGTTTACTGAGAGACTGATGAACTACTTACTTACATCAATTTCTATATTGTAAAGTATTAACGTATCAACAAATATTTAATTAATTAGAAGATTAGGAGCTAGTCCTTGATTGTAGTTCTATCATAGTTGTAAGAATTAATTTAACAGCTTACCTCTCCATGAAATCTGCCATTATGGCCAACTGCGAGAAAATGTTTCTTGGTTTCATTTTCCAATACAAATTATTCACTTTTACTTTTTATTTACTATCTAAATAACGACAACTAATAAATTCCGTTCGAACTTTATTTATATTTTGAGTACAAGAGTACAAGTGTCAAAATACAACGTTCGAAAATTTCAACTCTTTCGTCCCAATGATTATTATATTAACATATTTAATTATTTTCTTACTGTATATATATTTTTCGTATAATTTCATAAATAAATATACAAATTACACAGATTTCTGTAATATTCAAGCCGTTTCCTGTATTTCTAACTTATTTAAAATGATTCTTAGTAATTGACTTCGCTCAGTGAGGTATCCGAACGTACCTATCCAGTAGATTCGTAGCTTTATTTAACTATCGTAGCGTGTACTCGATACGTTAACGTGAGTCAGATTTAGAGATTCGTGCTACCGACAGCTTGCGTTAAAGTAAAGTAAACGTAATCGAATAGTAAAGGCGATACGAAAACGTAACGCATGACTCCAATATTCGTGCTCGGGCTACAGATAATCCTCAAAGGAAACTGTCTACCGAGTTACTAAACGTTTCAATGACAATGAACTGTTTGCAGTTGTTTCCGAAAACCACAAAGCAAAGAGCATGCCCAGCGCGGAACACTAACAGGCAATCTCTATTCAAACGAACTAGGCGCACAAGCTGAAAACTTTAAGGGCAATTACGTCAATTTTGTTTGTCATATTCAGTTTGAATACACAAGTATAAAGGATGAAATGGGACACGTTAAGGATTTAAGTACTAGCAGTCTTTATTTTAGACATACCTATGAACTTTTTATACGAATATCAAATTTATAAAGATTCACTGGGTCAAGGTTACATTTAAACACAGTTAAACTACATAATTATAAAAGAAATGTTGTTAATACAGTATTGGACACCAACACGTAATTGTATTATGTCGACAGATAAAAAAAAGATCACAGAAAGGTATTATATTAATGCTTAAAAATGATTTCATAGAATCGATAAAAGTAAGTAAAAAGATACCGTAAATATACGAGTACAACAACAAGCATCTGGGGATAAATTATAGCAGTTAACTTAGAGCCAAAGCAAAGCTTGTGTACCTTAATGTAGATACCAGAAAACGAATAAAGGTAAGTAAGATTAAAAAATAAAGTCGCGGCTACGCGAAAAACCATTTAATTTTGTCATACAAATGGCTGTAACCTGTAACTTCAAGTTCAGGGTAAAACCAATAGCTTTTCAGCTTTTCATTTTACTATAAAATAAAGTTAGGGGACCCTATTTAGCCTGAAGTGAATAATGCGTATACTTAATAATATTTGTTTTTTGTAAGCAGACTGCTTCGAGTCTTAAAAATTGTTTAGCGGTCAGAAATACAGCAAGCTCATAAGTAGATACATGGAAACGTTATTATTAGAAGGTCACTATAAGTCCAATTCCATATCAGCAAATCTCCCGGTAAAACGAAATATGTTCATACTACAAGCGCACCAATGAATATTAACCAAGCAATGTAACGTAATAACAATAGCAAAACAGAGTTTCGTAAATGAAAAAAGTAGTTTTGATTATTTCCGTTCGTTGTTCCTGGACGGCAGAAATGAATATAAGCAACATAACTGGAGGCAGAATTTTATAAGGACGATGGTCGGATCTCAAACAGAATTTTAATGTAAGTTAATTTATTCAATAAGACTTGGAAAGTCTGGTTGGGCCCTAATTCCGCATGGATTGGGGTCTTGAGTTTTGAATGCGCTGTCAATAGCAGGGCAATGCGATAATTTGTGCGATAAAAACAAAATTCAGAGTAAATTAAAGTTTCTCAGCACGTTCGGTTTGTATTTAATTTTCAGAATAGCATTCTAGATATCAGCAATTAGCAAAACTTCGTTTAACGATAATACGAACAATAAAATCAATAAATTATACGGAATATTTTAATAACTTGGACTACAGCTGTTCGCAAAACAATGATATAAATTTTTGAATAATCGCCGAAAGTTGAATTGGTAGCCGAGTACTTTGCTGATAACAAAGCCTGTGTACGCAGGCGAGCTGCGTCTTGGAGAGTCCCGCTGCAATGCCCACTGATTTATTTGAAAAGTTATCTCTTAAAAGTCTCGCAAAGAAAGTGGAGGAAGGAAACATATTCGGACGGTCACAAAACGCTAGAGGTTTATATTTGGAAAATGAGAGAAACTTGTGTAGACTGCGAGCAAGCCTTTGCGGTAAAGAGTTGCGAGCTTTTCGTGCCCTATTAATTTTGTATAGGACCTCATTCTTCCCGTTGATTTACAACTTAAGGTTTGTTTTATGAAGAATAATACGGTTCTTATTTTATTACTTATATGTACAAGTTCAGGATTAAAAGAAGTTTTACCTCTACCAGTTACAAAATGTGGAATACAGAATTTTTCTGTATTACGGACAGAAAAAAATAGCACGCGAAATCGTATCATGATAAAAATACTAAGTCTTAGTTTTTGTTTTAAAGGTACGATAGCTATATATTGCGTAACGCTCGGTATTTAATTACATACCTCATTCCATTGTGGCTGGTTCTTGAAATAAGAGGTCTTTACCTTCACCGGCGCTCTGCTTTTATAAGAGGAAAAAAATCTAAATACATTCCCAAGTATTCTTTGTCTCAGCCCTTAACAAGTTATTATGATAGAAAGTAATTATTTTAAGTCCTCACTTAACCTCTAAGCGCTTGTCTTGAGTACACACCAAGTACGAAGGGGCGCAGAAGTGTCTATTGTTTCAGCAAGTTTTGATAAGTATCATCGCCATTATGCCCCACTCCACCCTCGTTCCAGTGCCGTGCAGTCAAAATTGCTCTAAACACGTCCGCGAGGGTAACGCATAATACGCTACAGTTTATTCTAGTGATTATCCGAAAATTTATCGATGTTGATAGGTATTTTACCGCCATTAGGCGGTTTAATTATTTAGATTAGGCTAGGCACTAGTAGGCACTACAATAGAACCTTTGACATGTGAAATGATAACATTGACTCAATGATCCCAGTAACTTAAACTAATACGGTGGAATGGATATATATTATTATGACTAAAGACGATTAAGTTATGTACAATACGAGTAGAAACGCAAACTAATTAGTAGAGTATAGTTCAAAAGCACGTAAAGACAGTATAGCGACTAATCAATCGATGGAAACAATTTAACGTCATAATTAAATAGTTTGAAGCAGAAAGAAGATAGTAAGAAGTTAAAGCCGTGGAAGCTTAGCTATCTAATGAGTTTAAAATCATTTTTCTATCGACGTTGTCCCAGCCCTACAAGTAAGAGGAGGTGCGACCCCGTTGCGGTGGCAGAGAGCTGCTTATGACAATCATGACGTGAGCCTTTCTTGCTATTTACACCTTCAGAGTTAATCTCGACTTGCATAACCCCGTGAAATAGCTGCAGACATATTTTTTAGGGTGTAACTTATGATTTTTTTAAACTTCGATTTTTTCTTTTTGATTTTTTATACATTCAATTTAAACTTAAAATGCTATAATGAAATAATGAATGACAACACAAAGAAAAATCAGGGTAATGGCAGGACTCGAACCTGCAACAACGGCGTTCCGTGCCTTGCGTTTGCCAGTTTCACCACGTTACCGCTACCATACCCTGCTAATTTTTCAATGTGTTTCGTCTTTACGGTCATTACATTATTAATTTTTGTTTGGGAAAACTACCCTCGGTGCCATCTATGATAAACTTAATCAAGTTATCTCATTCAACTTGGTCATTTATGAATGCCCGTTAGCTGACGAGAGATGACGCCATTTGTTGTTTATGAATTTGTTTGTTTTGAAATATTTTTTTCGAACGACAGCTAGCAGTCACTTTAAAGATCTGATTGCGTTGATTAAAAGTGACTTAATTTTTAACCATCTTAAAAAAAGGAGAAGGGTTCTGAATATTTTTGTTTTTTGAAGTGTCAAATACGTCCAATTTTTTTTCTTAAATTACATTCCCAGCGTTGGACAGGCAAATTCCCGCTTATCTAAGAATCAACTATGCGAAGTTGAGTGACAAGTAGTGCAAGTAAGTGAGCAGAAAGGCCGTTTCTCGACTAATTTTTGCAAAAAAAGTATATTAAACACTTTTTTTCTTTAGGTTACATGTTTTGTAACGGTTATATGAGAAATTGGTTGATTTTTTACTACGTCAAGTTTCTATCGAATGAATCCAGAATTGTTATTTCTTAGGCATTTTAAAAATCCTGTTTTATAAAACATAACCCTTCCTTTTGGCTTTGCCGTAATCGGGTAAAAAACTGGAAACGCTGCCTTGAATCGTACAATGAGCTAAAAACCTCAGAACGGAAGTTAAAGTCAAGGGCTACGTTTATCAAGATATCAAGGGAATTTATTTTAGGATAGAAATGATGGGTTTGTCTTTAAATTATAAAAGACATGGTTACAATTAAGTTAGCATGAACTAGGTACGGTATTAGGTGCCGTCATCAGTTTCGAGAAAATTATTATGTGCAAATTATCTACGTACCTGCCGTCTGTAAACACGTCGATACGAATACAAACAGATTTGATTTATGACGGTAAACACTGTAGCAAATAGCTACGTCGCATTTTCGTTACTCGCTCTACCTGCTACGTTACTCGGGTTACGATTGTTCGTAGTCAAATATATTTTAGCTGATTTCGACAGGTTAAGTTGTGAACGTAGTACAGCATAATTGTTTACTACACAACACGTCAGTTAATAATTTCGTAGACCGGCAAATCATGTTTGAAAATTATTAATCGAAAAGCAAGTTGTGTTTATCTTTAAAATGATACAAAACTAGCATGCAATGGGCCATGGACACCGCCACAAGTTATATAGAGAAGATGGGAGGTGACATGCGGGCACCCTAAGGAGGGCCAAGAACGATCTAGTTGAGATTGCGGGGAGCCGCTGGACACAGGTAATAGAGGACCAAGCGATGTATTGAATGTTATATATATTATAAGAATTTTAAGTAGGTACTATTTCCTCTATAACGAAAGTAGTTTAGATCTGGGGCGTGCTATGTCATAATAAACTTGTGCAATTAACAAAAAAACTTTATTAAAATGTGTTGTATACCTTCTTTAAAACAAACTGTTAATGACAATGAAATTCGTATCAAAATCCGTTGCGTGGTTTAGGAGTAGACGGCCGAAGATTTGAGGACATACAGGAACAGAGACTTTGTTTTCTACATACTATGTAAAGAAGATAAATTTAAAGATAAAAAACATGTAAATTATGTTTGGATAAATACGAGTATGTGTTCCTCAATCACGTTGTTACGACTGGATGGATTTAGATGAAACTTAGCAGACAGATAAATCCCATCCAGGATTAAAACATAAAATACTTTTTAAAATTTAAAATGCATAGACAATAATACCACTTAGTTGAAGCCGGTAAAAACTCGTAATAGATAAACAAATAGTTTATCTTAGAAAGTAGACTAATTAAAAAATTTTTGGTTTTCGCGGCTCAATATCTCGCAGGTCCACATTACATTTAATGGATTCCGTCTATTTTGGATGGTGGGTTGGTGGCACTACTTCTGACAACTTAGCTTTTCCAGGAAACTCAGCAGACCCTCAATGTTGCCTACGATTTCTGGGAGTCAGATAGTATACCTACGTATAATATGAAATGAAAACTTAAATGCTTATGTTTAAAATACATGTTACATCCACGACTTCCATACAAAGATTTATATTTAGTATAGATACAAATGTTTATTCTTTGCGGGAAACGAAACTACTTTGTAGATAGGTTCACTTAAATTAGATATTCTGGTCGTATTTAAATATTCGCCGGCGCAGTTTACTTCGCCGAGAAAATCCGCGTACCACTGCACTGAGGCCGGCACAATTTAGTTGCCACGCGTACGAATGAATACGAATTGTACAGTACACGAGAAGCATCCAGTAAGACGGTTCTTATACCTAAAGGCCTGTTTCTGTTCGAAGTAAATACAACTTCTGTACTTACTTATATTATATTTAATCTGTGATATTAGTCCAGTAAAGTACTTAATACAATTATTTTATGAATTGATTTCGGCTGTCATAGGAAATGTCGTAGCAAATAAAACCAAGCGAAGTACATTGCTGCCTTTAGATTGAACAAGTATCATGTAATGGTTCAAAGAGGCAATGTAAATTAAAAACGATCTTTGTTGACTTGCTAAGCGGTAAAAGTGGGTAATCGTTCTGTTACATAATAATAATTATTTAATTTGTTTCCGAATTCACAGTAACTTACAGAACACCGCAACTCCCGCAAGCGCTAAGCTTCAATTCAATATGCATTTCAGAAATTCGATCTGCCACCAGCATGTCACAGAGCTAAAGTGCAACAGTCATTAGTGCCATGCCATGTACTGTCGCGACATTGTTTTGGGTCCCGACGTTTCTGAAGGCTTCCGACTTGCATTCAAAGTGAACTGTTCTAAATGAAACGGAACGTGAAGCCTCTAAATGTTACAAAGCGGTAAGTGTACGTCGGATTCATCATTACTTAGGTTTTACTTATTATACTAAGTTTATGTAGTATTCCGCTTATTAATTTGTAAAAAGATTTGAAAAGTAATCAGTTTTAAAAAAAAGGTACACAGCACACTTTTTATGATTTTTTTACCACGATTCAGTATTTTTATTATCCTTTCGCATTATTTTCATTACATTTTTATGTATAGTCGACCAAGAAATTGCTTGATCACTTTTCGATCGTATTACAAAGGGATAAGATTTAGAAGTGGTCAAGCAATTGCTTGGTCGACTATAGATACCTACCTACATACGATACAATACTCTACAACCTACTTTCTGACCTAGTGATTTGGATACTGATTCACGGATATGGTAATTTAGCGATGGACGTCACGATAATGTTGAGTAGGTTCCGACTTTGTCACAGTAAACTATGACAAAGATATTGCACGGCTGACACAACCTCACTCCGTAATATTTACAATAACAACGTTCTAGCCAAAGAAATAGGAAAAAATGACAGGAACATTTTTGGCACAGAAAAGTATTACAAGAATGAATTTTAATTACATAAAAGCAGATTAAACAACGGTCTAAGCGACAACATGCCTATTCCAATTAAACCAACCCAGTATCACAATGATCTGAACAGCGGTTGAAATGATTCGGATATCTCACTCGTCGGATCTAAACGCAAACAATCTAGTGGTGGCTGAGTTATCTAAAATTGTATCACATTCAACGTAGTGCTGAGACGTATTAAGCAAATACGCCGCAGGGTATTTAAACTGTTCTCAGCTACCTACCTCTCAACTTCAGCTCGGATGTTGTATTAAAATGATTACTTAATCATTTCAATACCCTCGCCACCTCAACAACGTACACAAATTTGCTACATACCTGAGTTATTTGCTTGCAATTACCGAAAGCTTGTTTATTGAGGTCTCAAATAAAATTGGGAACTAGTACTGTTCGTCTGTCTGTCTTACCTTCATCTATCTGTCTGGCCATCTGTTCGTGTGTCACATTACTTGGAGACTATTTTTGGGACTAAGTGGTTGAAATTTGAAGGAAGTTTTTTCTGTGAACCTATTTCTCAATTGTGTTCTAGTCACAATCGAGAAGTAACTCTATGAAAAATTAAATGATAAGATGAATGATTGAAAACAAACATTCAATACGCACATAAGCGCGTAGGGTATCTTTGGGTACGAGTACGTGTTCAAAAATTATATAGAGGTTTCAAGATTTTCTTCATGTTCATCAATAGTTGGCGAGATTTTTATGTTTAAAGTTCTGAAATAATTCTACTTATTGGAAATTTAAACGAACATACTTTTGAACAACAGATGTATTCAAGTTTATTAGGAACTATAGCTGCTATCCATGTAGTTTTATAATATTTCTAAGAATATAATGAAATATTAAATCGAGAACAACTTAGAGAACTTACAGTTGCACTTCCTTGAATTAACTTTAGCTAAGTATCACAAAAAACGACATTCTACAGAACTCTGAACTTTTACAAACATTTACGTTAGTCTCGTGTCAAATTTAAATTGACATTATTGTAGTCCCCAGTTATATTACGGGAGGTCACGACAAATTTGGCAACGATCACCAATATGGCTGATCGGAAGCTCACAAGATAAAGGGCAACTCCGTGATGCCAAATATGTCGGTCTGCCTGCGCTAAGTGGTTGCGTTATCGAAATATGGCGCCTGCAAAACCAGTTATTGTTCCCAAAAAAAAACGATAAGTAAAATGGCTGAATAAAGTACAGAAAGGAAGTACCGGTTGCACTCATGTGAATTCTGCTAAAACTGAACAAATATTTGGTCGCGTTTCGAAGTTCAGCTCGTTTAAAGACCCTTGATCGTTGCCAAAAAAAAACGATAACGGAAATGGCTGAATATGACGTGGTATAAAGTATCAGTATGTACGAGCTTAATGCACCAAAACTGAAAAAATCTTTGGTCGCGTTTCGTAGTTATGAAGCGGTCTAGGTTACAATATCTCATACATTGTTGGAGTATTTTTTCAAAAGCATTGGATAAATCAAGTTCAAACATATTTTTGGGGAATAAGCACAGTGTCAAAAACATCCTCCTACACTTCTTTAGCAAACCTACCCTCCTCCGGTTAAGGGTAAGTAAGATCTGGTATCCAAATAGAAGACAAGTCCTTCCTCATCTACCGAAGCTTTTCCTTTTTGAAATGTCACCTCTAGTCTTGCTTTGATGTTCAGTGCCGTTCATAGAATTTTTAGACAGGGTAGACGTTTAAGTGACGGTTTAACTTGCGTTTGGTTTTCATTAATTTCAAATCAGGTGTACAAAAGCCATTTACTATCAAGCTAACTGTTCGGAAAATTTCGGTAATTGTTGACGCTCAAGCTGAGAAAGACACTGTTTACTCTGTGCTATTGTATGCGTTATTTATATCATTGTGTGCTACTTATCTATAGGAATGCACACTAATCTGTATCCGCGTGGTTGCGCGGCACGCATGTATACATTTTACCGGAATAGTTTGTGTCTTTCCCGTTAAGCGCACAGTGGCGCTTTTGCAACGCGATGCGAAGTGGCGTCGTTGAGCGGCAGGTAAGATACCGATGATACGCCAACAAACGGAGCTTGTTTATACTTTTAGAAGTTTCTTTATTGATAACAGGAATATTAGACGTAAGGATCAAATAAAATCAGTTTATATTTAGCAGATTGGCAGGGTGTTTTTATGTCTATTATTGAATTTAAGCTGTAGTATGTATTTTTTAATGTTTCGTCATACTCGTACATAGGCTATTATTATATCAGTTTGCCACTAAACACGAGATCTGAAAAGGGCTCAAAGCTTTGGGGATGAAACTAGTTGCAAATCCATCATCATCATCATAAATCAAAAGAAACGCAGCATTTGAAAAATAAACTCACTTTAGAACTATAAACGAAGCCTTTTTATAGTTATTATCATCACACCTCGATTTGACGGTAGCAATTACGTAATGATGTCGTTACGTTAATTAGAACGTAACTACAACTGTTAAGTTTAAGGGTTGTTTTTCGTTAAATGTCGATGTAGATGAAAAAGAAATGAACAGGATCCAGCCCCTCTAGCACACTAGCGTTTATCGCGGACATAAAACATTCGTCCCTTTTGCACACGCATACTGCTTAGAACGGGATAAATGCTTTATGTCATCGATAAAAGCTAGCGTGCTAGGCCCCCAGAAACTGATAAGATTCAGCAGGTGAGAAAGAATTTGTCTTCCATTTGGATACCAGATCTTACTTACCCCTAACCGGAGGAGGGTAGGTTTGCTAAAGAAGTGTAGGAGGATGTTTTTGACACTGTGCTTATTCCCCAAAAATATGTTTGAACTTGATTTATCCAATGCTTTTGAAAAAATACTCCAACAATGTATGAGATATTGTAACCTAGACCGCTTCATAACTACGAAACGCGACCAAAGATTTTTTCAGTTTTGGTGCATTAAGCTCGTACATACTGATACTTTATACCACGTCATATTCAGCCATTTCCGTTATCGTTTTTTTTTGGCAACGATCAAGGGTCTTTAAACGAGCTGAACTTCAAAACGCGACCAAATATTTGTTCAGTTTTAGCAGAATTCACATGAGTGCAACCGGTACTTCCTTTCTGTACTTTATTCAGCCATTTTACTTATCGTTTTTTTTTGGGAACAATAACTGGTTTTGCTGGCGCCATATTTCGATAACGCAACCACTTAGCGCAGGCAGACCGACATATTTGGCATCACGGAGTTGCCCTTTATCTTGTGAGCTTCCGATCAGCCATATTGGTGATCGTTGCCAAATTTGTCGTGACCTCCTAGTCTATTAAACATATCCAATGGATACTTGATGTAGTAATTTGATAATCACGGACAGTTGGACATCCCTTGGCCGGAGATGGGAGCAAGCAGTCCGTGAAACAAGATAACGCTTTGCCGAGTGGAGTCAGTCACTTTGCCGAGATATTTGGAAACGGATTAGTGGTTGTATTGCTATTGCTTCTGATGAAATGCTGTGTGCTCTTGTCCATGCATCAGCCTATTATACTAATATTAACAATGATAATGGTGTAGGTTTTCGTGGTCATGACATCTGATAATTATGATATCTTTCTGTAAACAGCTAATCCGAGTTTAATTCACATGATCCTTTATGTTTGATTTGATTTTGCTTAATTGTCATTTATAACCATTATCTGTAATAACTAATTTAAATAATTAAAACATTTTTGCTCAATTGCAAAAACTGCGACCTAGTTTTTTAAGGAATTTGGAAGGTATAAATTCATTCTCAAATACAATAAGACTTTGTGTTAGAGTACTGAGTGGGAACAGCATTAATTGTAATCACAGTGAGGTTAAGACACAACTAGAAGACGTGGAGACGTGATCTAACTCAAACGCTAGGTCTTGGTAGTAATTCTACTGAGAGTGCAGCGTTGCAAGCAGAATAGCCTCAGAGCTTATTGTCCTTCAATTCAAATCCTTCACAATAGCTTTGTGTAAAGCCATAGCCATTGTGTATAAATAGTACATTTCGATACTAGTGCGGAAGGTATGTCATTACTTTACGAGTTCCGAGATATCTTGCCACGAGCCGCAGGCAAGTGGCAAGACTCGGGACGAGTGAAGAATGACATTTCCGCGCGTGTATCGAACGACGTTTTTCAATACAGTTGCGAAAAAAATACAATAAATTTGCGACTTTTACTGAAGCTCTTAATTAAAGTAAAGTAAGTACAAACTTTAGCAGTGAAAATTTTTGACAAATTAAACGCGTTTTTGTTAGCTGTCGTATTTCATAAGGCAATGGCTTTTGCTATTCAGCCAACTCAATGAAAGATTTTTTTTCAAATAGATATTAATATGAGCGTTAGGACAATTATTAAAGGATAACGAAATATTCTTGCCGGGAACATTAATATTTTCACTCTCCCGCCTATTTTTACTTTTTTTAACGATTCCGTTCTTAGTGGCCAGTCATGCAAAGGCGTTTTATTTTTTAATTTAGCGAAGCGCTTCGAAGTCCTTAAAAACACCCAGAATCGCTTATTGTTTGAATATCTTTGCCATTTATTTCTGAAGAAGTGGAACTAAAAAGAACCTTATTTTTTTAATGTAAATAAATAGGGGGTACCAGAAAAGACCCAGTGTTCTGATTGGTCGATTTTATGTCGTATGCAGCACAAGTCGTGTTCTGATTGGTCGAATCAGTGATCAGCGTGCTGATGTGATTGGTCGATTTTCTCTTTAAACAGGCCAACAACGTTTTTGTCTCAGAGAATTCCGTTCCATTCAGCCACCTTAATAAGAACTGTTTTTAGGACTGTTATTATTTAAAAAATCATATTTTTTTGATGAACAAGCTAGTAATAAAATATAAAATCTCAATATTGTGATATTCTTACATTAATAATAGGTTTTTAGTTTTATTACGTCTTGGTACAAACTAAAACTATAAAAACTCTTTGGTAAGTAGTTGTGAATTGGAACAAGTACAAATTAAAAAAAAACTGGAAAAGTAAATCGCACTAGTTCGCAAAAACGAACTTTGCGCACGCAAAACAGCCAAAAAAAGGGCACTTTTTAAGCAACTGTGTTGAAAAATACTAAACCTTAATAAGCGTTGGTGTTGCACATTTTTAAATAAAATTTACAACCAAAATTTTACAGTGGTCCATTCTGGTCGATGTACGATGATATGACTAGCTTTGGCGCGTGACTTTGTCTACATAGATTTTGGATGAAGTAGATACTAACTTCCACCTGCCTTTTACTCCCTTAATACAAACGATCACTGTCAATGACTCTTACGACCTGAATCATAAAACACGACTTTATTGTTTTGTCATATTCGACCAGTTCGATTCCCGAATAAGGCAGACGAATTTTTAAAATTCCATAAAATAAATACGGTACTTTTTATTATTTTCAAAAAAAAGTTAGTCATCTTTGCGTAGAATTTGCTATTTAAGATAGTTGCCCTGTTCGCGAAAGGAATATGTTAGTTTAAATAGTCTCGAAAATTGGTGTTAAAATTATATTGATAACGCCTAAAGCTATTAATTATCTAGATTGTGACGGCATAGAAACTGTATTTATAATTTTGCTAAAAATCAGACAAGTGCAGCGCAAATACTAACTTAAAATAAACACAGTTCAAAATTGTTCCACGGTGTATAATTTCTCTAACTTTGATTTACATTTGTGTTGGTGCATTTTCAACCTTTTCAACGACTTAACTTATAACATGCGATATTGTTTGAGAATCCAATAGATCTTGTGTAGGTACAGGCGCGGCCGGCCGTGGACCCTCAGGGAAATTATGCCGTCGCCGTCGGCACGCCCCCTGTCAACCGACGACTGACGCTGCTTGATTGTGTTTAAAAATACCTGATCCAATTATTACAGGTTATGCTGTTCATGGACTTCATTAATAAATTAATCATAAATTTGGTGCCAATTGTTATAAATTTAATAGGTACGGATATCCACGTTCCAACGATTGAGAGTGCTGTAAATTAGCAGAAAAATATTTTATTACAGCATTCAATACAATATACACACAGGCGCATATCACAGAGAGTACAAATATTAATACCAAAAACATATGTGTTGATTAGAATCAAAAAGGGCCCCACTGAGCATACTGCCTCGGTAAAGCGAGACGCTGATTTTCAGTGAGATCGTTGAGACTCTTAGTACTAAATTAATGCTTAAATGATAATACACTATACTGTACTGCCAGTTGCTGGTTGCAGTACGCATGTATCAGTGGTAGTGCCACAGTTTTACAGAATACCGGCGTAAAAGTAGTAGCTTTCTACTGCGTTACGTACGGTGAGTGAGAGTTCTGGAGGCCCACCATAGGAGGCGACCAATAGGGCGGCAACGGATCAGCGATTCTCTTGAGGTCGCAGGTTCCTATAGGCGACGGTGGTCACTTATCACCACTTACCCGTGCTCATTTGCCTCGCACTTCCATAAAAAGAAAAAATGTACTCTGTTGACATTATAAAACGATGTCGCTATTGTTATGAACATAGCCGCAGTTCAGCTTGCTTTGATCTTAGTTATCAAACAATTCCATCTACGTTATTATTTAGAGTCTTCATTTTCATTAAATAACTCAATTTCCTTTTAATGTTTGTTATCAGAGCAACGGAAATCTAATTCAAAAGTAACACAATTGCGTGGGCCCAAAACAAACCTTAGTTGCTTGACGGCTCAATCAACAATTAAAGAGAATCGCTCAGAATCGTGAATTATCAAAACTGAACGAGGGCCCGAAGGTATTCAAATTTTATTATATTATGTAACTAGTTAGAGGAACCAGTTTCAATACGTATTTTCAAGGGTTTGTGGTATATCCTTTAGCTGTTTCAGTCCTAATACTGTCTGTAACAACGTAATAAAACCCTTGTAATCTTATATAAATAATTGCGAAGACATTTCGGTCAGCTACAGTTATGGCAACTGACTTTTTTAATGCTTTTATACATACGAGTGTAATATATTATCTTACATGTACGAGTATCTTTATAAATTTACCTTATTCACAAATTTTAATATTTACCTGCCAGCGAGTAACAACAGAACAAACAGTCAGACGTTAACTTTCGTCTGCTAAATGCTTTGCCCAAGTGAAAGGAAGATCTATTTGAAATAAAAAATTCTGCCAGCGCCAAATTGAGCTCAATTCAATGGGATATGAAGTTTATTATAATGCAAGCTAGTAATAGTAATTTCGTCAAGGCGTTTTTTAAAAAATACTTAAAATTATATGAATTCCCATTAACCTATTTTATTGGGATATACCTTACACCTTTATTGAAATATTGTTGTGTTATCGTTTCCTTCCCACGAGCACTTATAAGCATATACATAAATCGTGACCGTAATCATTTTGCTATGTTAAGCGTCCTTGTAGTTAGTATGAAGGCCTTAATTTTGTAATATAATGCCGAAAATTTATGAGAGAATTCGACCGCAAAGGTAAAACCGAATAAAGGCAACACGTTAAATTGAGGGCGTAATTTTATTTGTTTTCGTTTTGAAATATTTGAGTTTATCATTATATCCGTCCCGACATACTTTCAAGGGGTTGGGTATATTTTACCCGGGATTCTCACTTCTAATACATGCAAGAAACACACTTTGTTAGATAGGTATTAAAAAAAGTTGCGTGCTTCCTCAGCGCTTTCTATCCTAAGCCGTAATCTAAGGGTCGTAGTTTTAAAGCGAACTCAAGTTCTAATTCCATAGTATGCTAGTATGAAACTCGAACTTGAGTTCTGTTTAAAGCTACGACCCTAAGCGTCTTTTAACAATGCAATTTGTATGAATTGACATCTGACGATAGATGTTAGTTCACACAGCTAACCAAGCTTTACACACCAAAGAAACCTAAACTCAGGCATTATGCGTTTTAAATGACCCGCTCAGAAGGGACGTAATTTAACCATGATTATTAGTATAAATGTTACTTACACATTGTAGTTACCCACTGTAGTTACATTACACGTTGAGTCTTATATCTACTCTTATAGGTGCAAGGTATTTATAAATCAACGTAAGTACAATTAAACGCAGAATGCCTTTTATTAGCAGAAAAAGAAAAAACAATAATATCTCTGAGTGTGTGTGACATTATTAATCAGAAGGCAATAGGCTGGAAGAAACGACGTTATTAATGGATTCTTTTGTGTCCACACTTTGGTGTATTTAAAGGATTCCATTAATTGTGTTCTCACAAGGAAAAATTTTTTTTGAAACTTGTCCTCGCAATTAAAAATTACTCAATGTGCTTTGGAATATCGGTAATTTACAATTTTTAGTAATTTATTACTGTCTTAGTCGATACTGGAACGATCCTATGTCAATAGCATCCATTGTTTGCGATTAAAAGTAACCTCGTCGTTAGCAAGTTTCTAATAAAGAAGTTCTCTAGAAAAGTAACAAACGTTATCAAAATAACTGCATTTTAAATCGAAGGTAATAGTGAATTCATAAATTTGCAGAAACTTCACGCCCGCAGAACACATTAAGTAATACCTACCACGTAATGCACTGGTACTGCCAAGTTTTAAGTATTCTAGGATCCTCTAAGGCATAAATTTAACGATCTTGCCAGTCGTAAGCTCACACTGCAAACAAGGAGCGATATAAAATCTGGTTACAGCCACTCTGAAAGACATTTTAGTTTCATTATTCTATCGCAAATAAGGTGTCGTAAATTTGTTAAAGAGAAACCTTTATGGAATTCAAATACCACACATACATACAGAACGATTTTAGTGTGCTACTTCTAATAATTATATATTATCAAAAATATCTTCTTCTTTTGGTGTCTCTCCAACTAGCGGAGGTTGGCCGTCAGCTCGGTGTACTTTTCTTTATCCTTGGAAGGACGAAACAGTTCAGCGGTACTCGCGATCCCCGTCCACTCCCGGATAAAAAAAATATACTACCTTGCAAGTGAAAGAAAGTTGACATAAATTGACATCAGTTATTTTCCATACAAACGTATGTCGCGTTTTTCCCCCAGAATTGTGTCCCTAGCGCAATATTTTTTGAATATTTTATGGCGGCACTACACTCGTTATTCTCGTTCGGGTATTCGCGAAAATGAAAGATATAGATAGAAATATGCATTAAGTATATCGTTCATGTGAAAATATTTTTTTTCTTAGCCTAAGTGATAATATTATTTATTATTATTCAGTATAATGCATTTCTTTTTTCACGCAAAAATACCCGAACACGAATAGCGAAGTTAGCGTAACTGATAAAGATGTTTATCAAATACGTGCTCTTAGTTGACCAATTACTTACGAAACAGAGAATTTTCTGATCTTTCTTTGTAAAAATAGAATATTCTGAAGGAATTATCAAACTTGATAAAGTTTGGGAGAAGGTATATAAAACTTCAATGCCCACTATTTTCCAAACTCGAAAGTCTAATTGCTAAGAGTCACTGATCAATTGACGATATTGCATGCAATATAACTAAATAAATGTTTTTATAAGAATTATAATATTTAATAAATAATATATTTAATATTTATTTAATGAATTTTATTTTTATTTTTATTTTTTTTATTTTTATTTTATTTATCAAAGTATTTCAGTTATCTTTTTATCAATCAATGTCAGAAACTAGAAAGAAAAGTACGTAAAAAAAGCAGCAGCAAAAAAAGCAAAAACGAATACTTAAATAATTAAGACTTGAATAGTATTTAAAAAGAAAAATCATCAGTGTTTGTCTTAACTTTGAAGGAATACATTTATATCCATTACGTAAATAAGTTGAGAATAAACATCACATGTTTATGCCCTTGTGGCTTTCGTTCATGCAAATTTTCATGTACTTGTAATAATCTGCAGGTAGCTGTTTTAACTCACTTATCCCTTGAGTGATTCGTCTCCTTTGAAATATAAACATTTGTTCAACAGCCGACGCCTGACTCACCCAAACCAACCGTAATACATAATTTATTAGTAAGCAATGTTCAAAACTAAATTTTATGACATAACCTATTTTTCAGGGTTCCGTAGCCAAATTGTAAAGATGGTTTCTACGGGAGGCGATGATCACATTCGATCAGATGACACGCATGCTCGTTTTCCTCCTTATTATGTTAAAAAAATATATATTTCACATTTTTTGGTTTACAAACCTCGGAAATGAGGGTAATGGTACTTTTTATATTTTTTTATTATTATTTGAATACTTATGTAGAAAAATTATGTTATTTTAATAGGCCAAAATTAGGCTGAATACCGTATATGCTTAGTACAGACTTAACTTAAAACGTTAAACATATCAATAGATCCTTAAATCATTCACAGAAAAAGAAATTAACGAACTAATTCAGATTTAGCCCAAATATATTGTAATATATAGTCCAGGGTGCAAGCCCGGCTCGCACTTGGCCGATATTTATCACAAATAATGTCCATCGACATTAACACGACAGGGCAAATAATTACGTTGTCTGCATGTTTCGGTAGTAGCAACCAAAAATGGATGGCAAATTGTAAAGTTCTATAAATCATTGATAGATTCAGGCGTTACTTTGCGGAGGTCCATATCAACAAACTGGAACAAATTACCTTGCTACTCCGCGAAAACAAAAAAAATACGTTGAAAGTTTACCTTTGTCATACTTACTATCCTATGTATAACGTTCAAAAGAAATAAACATCTTTGTTGTCCCATTTACCCTGGCTGGCCTTAATCATTACGAAGTGCAGATTAATGGGGGTCAGGATTAATAACATAATATTTTCAAAACCCGCGTAACAAATATTAAAATGTTTTGTTTGAATGCGTTAACGCGACCCCATTTAGCACTCTCGTGATGAATGATTCAAGCACTGACGCAGAACAGTATGAAGATGATAAATGCCAACAATATTCGGGTCTCAAGCTTGTTTGGTTGACGACTTATTGTTTATACATTTTGATTTAGACCTCGACTTTTCGACACACAAAATTACAGTACAAACCTGTATCTAAGTTGATGGATAAAGCATAGCGTAACAAAACTTAGTAGTCAAATTAAATGTCAACACTAGTAACTAGTGGTATGATTATCTTTAACATAATTCGTTGCGTTTAATGGTGCGCCAGCGATGAAGACTGAATCCATGAAATATTAAGAGTGATTGCAGAAATCAAACGAAATAATTTTTTGCCGAACATGTGAATGTAATGTGATTTGTGAATTCATTCATTCAAAATTAGCAGTGCCGCTGTAGTGTACGCGGCTGGCATTGCTTCGGTCCCCGCAGGCGTCGTGAGAGGAGAGGGGGACCCCGCCCTCCTCCATACCGCGCCCCATGTTTCTTCTGTAGAGTAACTAAGCCTACGTAGACTGTATGTTCTTATATTTCGGATAAGGGCTGTGGAGTTTTCAACACACAGTAGACAGCTTAACAATGTTTTAATAAAGGATAATTTATTCAATAAATCTCTTTGTATAGTATGCCGTCATAACGAACGGGAAATGGAATATTGATGGTATCGAAATTAATTTTAACCCTTTTAAATTTTACAGTTTAAATTTTTATGGTAATTTTGTTGAGGACTATGCCGCATTCTGTGGTTGGGATAACAAATGTAATGACCATAGTTTGTTACCACAGTTCTGCAGGCATTTGTGAATTACTTATTTAGGTAGTTATTGCACATAAATACTGTAACGATTTTTTATTGTACATATATACGAGCATAACATGGAAATGACAGATTACAGGACAAAACAATCCCATACACGCGATCCCTTCATGCGATCTCTTCTATCTCTCTTTAACCAACCTAATTTAACCTTAGTTGTACTTTTTTTCTCCTTATTCTATTAAAATTTTACCTAAAACCTCGAAATTTTTTTTTCTATACGTTTTATTTTCTTTGCTTGTCTGTTCTACATATCTATGAGCTTCGTTTTTTTGAGGTAGGTATATAAGTAATAAAAATTGATTTTGATTTCTTCTTGGTGGTTTATTTGTAGCCAATAACGGACATACGCTATGTACATTGCAGTCAGCATAAAATAAATCGGACCGGGCAAGGTGATCAAAAATATCTGAATTCGACTCTATTGCCAAATGCGTTCGGTCGTGTTCAGATATTTTTAAACAACTTGCACTCTCCGATATATTTGATGGCGACTGTACGTAAACACACGCTTATGTCGGGATCTAATATTCAAACAACGAGTCGTTTACCTTGCTAGACGGTAAATTTTGCCACATTTCCCATGGAAAATGTGTCAAAATTCAATTGTTCGTAGGCAAAACGATCAATTTGTAAATACTTAGGCACCGACTATTAATTGGTTGTTTTGCTGGATGGCCATGCCTACCTTAGACCATTGAGCATACCGGTACAACAACAAAACTCTCTATTGCACTACAAACAGTTTTTTTTCACAACAATTCATCTTAAAAATAACTCATACGGTTTATTTGTAGGGGGTTATATTTGGAACTACAGAACCGATTCCAAAAATTCTTTCAACAATAGAAAACTCTACCTCTGACGGGCCAGGCTACTAATTCCACGCGAACGAAGTCGCGGGCGTCCGTTAGTACGTATTATGTGAACGAGCACTAAATATTTGTATAAGTAATGCGAAACCTTTCACCTGAACGGGCCTCGGCGTATTACAACTTACCATTTGTATATAATGTGGATTTTATTAATCAAATTGAGTTGCTTAGTATACAGTACAATTGTGTACTTAGTATCTGGGTAGCTCAGCTGTATTAGTTTCAATGGTGAGATTAGAGGTTCGGTACAAAAGCAGAATTAGAGGGTTTATCAAACCAAATATGAATAGAATCTTTTCTTCTAAATAACATTGAGTAGTTCTGGGAATTGATTAGAAAGTAATGAGATCTAATTGAAAGAATATCGTTGGGAAAATCTAGAATTAATGATGTAGATTTCAATTTCTCGGTCCCTAAATATTACATTTTGAAAACACCAAAGGTGTAATTCTGAGATTATGGTTAAAAGAATACGAACCAAATCAGATCATTCATTAATACTAGCATCAGAGGCCCAGAATAATAAATGTACAAATTCAATTACATCGATACACTAAAAAAGTTAAAAATAGAAATTAATAGATAATAAAAATCTACATTTTATCTTAAAAATTAATAATAATAATAATACGAAAACAGGAAAAAAACGCTAGATGAAGATGATCTTTAACTTTACATAGTGTTCAACAAAGTCGCTATCAGCGCCTAGATAGACGTGGACAGACGTCCGTATCTAATCTTCGGCCTCTAACTCCATCCAGGCAATGGAATTTGATTCGGTTTTTACTGTTATTTAGATAATTTTATACGGAAGGTGTTAATGTAAGTTTTCGTATGGTAGAGAAAATTCAATGATTTAATCAAGTTGTCAATAAATAGATTTTCCGCATTAGTGAATTGAAGGTACCTATGCGAAGCTGAGGGGGGTCGCTAGAAGTTTACATATATTGAGAACAAGGGGTTTTGATTGCATGTTTCAGTCAAAGCATATCAATGCAAAATGGTTACCTATATATATCCTCCTAGAAACCTTAAAATACGCAGGTAGCGTTCTATTTCGTAACTGTTCCTGAACTAGGTCGAGCCCGCATTTCTACCTACTTGGGAGGAACTTACTAAGTTGAGAATTTACTAACCTACCCTTTTTGTAAACATTTTTTGGGCGATTAGGCATATTCAACCCAAAAAGTAAAAAACAAACTTTACCAGCCGAAGTTTACTGTGAAATCAAACAAAATCATCAATCTATCATTGTATTATTTATTTGATGCCATAAACATTTATAGAACTTATAACTTTAGCCCAAAATCACCATAGTTTACGAAAACATGTCGATAATCATAATATTTTTCTTTCTTTGTGGTGACAGAAACGTTTCCCCGACGAATTATTTCTCGCATTGAGCATCTAGCAACCCTTTATTCTACCGATGCATTTGGTACAAAGTAACATTTTTAAATTAGACAGCCCTAAAGCAATTTTATTGTCAAAATGTGACACTCCTCAAAAGTGAAGAGTTGATTTAAAACCATTTACAATATAAAACTTATGGAAACAACGCGTCGCATTAATATTTATTGACAGTTGCATTTACACTATTATTATTGGAGATAGGGGAGATAGCATCTACAATAACAAACAGACAAAGACAAAATTTCGTTATACGGTTGGTACAGTCACTGTGGTCTACGCGGTAGCGAACGGTACCCATTCAACGCGATAGTTTGACATGACGTTCAATCATTGGATTCCCCGCTTTATTCTCAGGGGGGCAGAGTTCACGCGAAACGCAATGTGGACTGTCGCGTTTTGTACGTGAGCGTAATGCAAACAGTTCGCGCTCCGCCGCGAGACATGTTTCGTCACTTTACGCTGAAAAGGCGAAACATCGGGAACGGTCGACGTTTTGAGAAAAAATTGCATGACTTACCTCACCCATTCAAAGTGGCTGACACGAGCGCCGATCGAATTCCGTATAAGTAATTCATTTCCTGTGACAACCGTAACCCTTTACAGTGGATTTGAATTTAGATTTGGAACGCATTGAAAACCGATCCACACTTAAAATAGGTCATAGCTTGTGCGTTAGGGTATAATTGTATTATTGATTTAAAAATTAAATGGTATTAAAAAGTTGGCAGATATGTTCACCCCGCATCATAACACAGTTTAAATATATACTGGGGATTTATCACAGTTTATAATGACCTAATGAAAAGTCCCGCTATAATTTAATAACATTAGATATACTCGTATTTAGTACTAACTTCATTTATATCTACTTACTTTTTCTTCTTTACTTCACTTATTCATGGAAGAAAAAGCTCCCATAATTACTGTTGAACTTCTCTTAGGTAAGTTTCTTTTAAAGTTATAATAAATCATTATTCGCTTAGAAGCCGCAATGAGGTAAAACGAGTTACCTACACATAAATAACTATAAAGTAGTTACTCATGCAACAATATTCTTATGAAGCTGATGGAGTGAGTGCAGACAAGATAGTATTATTTGTACTTATTAGAGGAGAACTATTGCGACTGGTTTGAAAACGCCACAAGGAAACTTTACAGTTTACTTCAAGTTTCGATAGCTTGGTCTACCAAGGTAACTTGTTCAACAGCCGAGCTCGGACCAAACTGGTTTGTTTATTATTTTCTTGCAGTATTGATGGTCGGGAGGTGCATTACTACAAGGAAATTTCTTCAGGGGCATACCGAGGTGAGTGTTGTAACAAAATCAATGATTTTGAAGAATGTTAACGGACAAAGCACTCAAGAATAACTATTGAAAAACTACTACTACTACTCGTGATCACGGCCGTTGAAACATGGCCGAAACGTCGAGATAAATTATCAATATGTTTTTATCGCGTTTAAGTCCCAATAACGTTATAAATATGTGTGAAAATCGCGAAAGTTTAAAACAATTTAACTATTGAAAAACACAGACAATTTGATAAGTAACAATAGACAACTGTATGTGTGAAACGAATCGAAAATCTATCACTTTTTCTGTTCACACCTCAAAAATGTTTTAGAATAATTCATTAAGCATATTTTATTATTTTTTTCATTAGCAACCTGCTTTGAAAAGATTGAAAACTTTCTAGGAATAAAAAATATTCGTAGGCACTTTTGATGAGAGTTCAATAAACATAAATGTTTTGTTTCATACTTAGCTACATAACATGTTAAAAAATATTTTTAATAGGAAAAGCTGGTACCACATCCTCCTATCCCAATTCAAAAACGGACTCTAAATAATTATATATACATTTCCAGCTTCAGCTTTACGTAGAGACGTCCGACATATATTCACAGCTGAACGCAAATGCAAAACGATTTATCGTGCACCTTGGATTCCTAACCGCAAACTAGCATTAGGTATTCAGAGGCACAAGACATCACAAGCTATTGGCGGATGGCCGTTGAGATTAATTTACATTCATGACCAAAACGGATCGTGACGCCATTTCGCTGGTCGTCCCTATTTCCTGCTTATAGTCAACATGAAGACAGAAGGAACGTGCCGGGATCAACTCCAAGTCGCAAGTCAAAAGTTCTGTTCTGTCTATAATCTCGCAATTTAGAGCAATATCCGTCGACTCGTAAGCAGCAGCGGATGTGTTATTGGACGCATAAATGATACAAGGGAGTACGTTATTGAAATGCTCGCTTTAATTGAAATAATAATTGCGTTTGGTTCGCGACCGTGTCCGTTACCCATGAGGACTGATCAGAGTAACAGTATTTTTTTCTGTGAAATCAGATTTCGATTGACTACGACCAATAAATATTTCATTTAAAATTAAGCAATTTAATTGCCTTATGGATGCAGTATAATTTCGCATAAATCTGAAATATCGATTATCTTCTTTACGGAGTATTTGCGTTATTTAGTATTTATAGTTAGTTAAATTCATATCTGTTAGAATGTAATGCTTTTCAATATTCTGAGTGATATAACCAAAGCGCAAATTGGTATCATATCAAATATGCAACTATCGTTCGCTGTAGGCTGGGCACAGCAGGGCTGCGAGATATCCCAAACATTAGACAACATGTCACAAGTAAGATGTGGTAAGATAATCTGATCACCTCAAAAACGTGAATAATTGAAAAGACGTTAAGGATTTCAATACTCTTTTTAACACCTTCACGGATAGAGAGCCACAATACTCGTAAATAGTTCATTTAATGTTACGTGTGGAGGAGTTTAGTGTCTGTGAAGATGTTAATTTATTTATGTGGACACACGGAATACAATATAGAAATTAAGTCGGCTGGAATTAATAAATTAATATTACCTAATTTTCTTTTTTTTTAGATTTTAACTAACATCTGGTTGTTCAGTGACTGGTCAGAGTAGGTTGGGCAAATACTTTTGATCCAAGTCAAGTTAAAATCTAATTGGCGTCGAATCAAATTCCGGGAAATGGTACCAGTTATACGTGTTTTGCAATACGTGAACTATGTCGAGACATTTTATCCTCCCTTATCTCGAAATCTATTTTACACTCTTGAAATTTGTGTTCTGAAATTACATTGATACTTACTTAATATAATACTTAATAAGATAACTTTAAGATAACTTTAGGGAGTAATATTGAAGAATATTTTACATTCCCGTACTGATGTCAAGAAACTTTTATAGAACTTCGCCCGCGTTTAAAGACCTTAATTCATTGTAAACGCTGCTTCCGCACGTTTTGGTACTAAAATGGGCCTCTTTAATTACATTTGTGTTTTTGATGAACAACATCAAAATACAAAAAAATATTTATGTATTGTGCAGATAGACATCAATCAATTTGTCGTTTTTTACAATAAACCATGTCATCAATAATATAAGTTAGCTTTTGGTTCTCAGTTGTAGTGCAGGCAGTTTGTGCAGTAAAATGAAAATCATTAGATTTTCTTTTTTTATCAAGAAATAAGAAAAAGAGTATCTAATTGGTCCGACCTTAGATACTATACAAAATTCTAAATGTCAAAACGTATAAGAATTACAATATGTGCCTAATCTCAAGATACCTTCTGAGCAGCAGTGTATTTTGTGACTTTTGAGATTGATTTTACATACTGGCATACTCAATTACATACATTGCAACCTTATTTTTTACACTTTTGCACCAATTCATTTTCATTGATGTATTGAACAACTAAACTCAGTATAACAAATCGAACCACTCGAAAAAGTCAAATCTAAAATGTGAAAGTAAATGGATTTGAGAGATTTTTCACCGAGGGAGAAAGCTCTGAGAGAAACATCTTTAGAAATAACCCACCACACTGTCGAGTGCAGTGCACTTACTTTGATTGTACTGTACTGTACTCGCTGGCTGTCAAAAACTAGTTCCCCATGCCGTGGCATTGGCAGTAATTCAATTTACTCGTGAAAACTTATATTAGTCCCATGATACTTCATGAGTTTGGAACTTTCGATCCTATCTAACTCGCGTCAAATTATTAGTAGCTTATTTATTACAATAGCCGAATAAAATACAAACATAAATCGTGTGACTCATAGTTATTAAGTTTACACTTCGAAACCTCGCACACCTAAAAAAAAACAACCCAACGATTTAGAGTAAAAACGTAATTCTAATAGAGAGGTTTCTTTATTAATTTAGTTAGTGTATTACGCAAATTAAGCTTCTATTGAAATTTTAGAGCCTGGCGCGTTTGAACAATGAGCTTACAATGAGCTGGCTGACTAATGAATCAAAAGCAATTGCCAATATTATAGGTATGTGTGGTAAAATTGTTGGGAAGCAAATGGTGTGGCAACCGGACGGACAGGCAGGCTGCAGGTCCGCGGATGAACGCACTCATTTACAATATTGTGACTACGGCACTTTTCAGCGCCACATTTTCAGTGCAATCGACAGCTTTTTGAACAGCTTGACAGGTGATATTACGGATTTTAGATATATTGAAATAAACGGATCACTCACGTATTTATTCATTGAATCTCACAGTAGTTTTCTGCTAAAGGATTTTAGGTAATCGTGACGTGTTGAATTATTTTGGTTCTTTCCCTAATGTAAAGCTTAATTGATAATTATAATCCGTTTTCAACAACCGCATTCGTGGCCTTTCAACTAAGTGACCCGAATCCTACCACTACCTTCTACTATGATATAGTTAGATCCTTTTGAGACACAGAGATATCCAGACACATATTTTCAGATCTTAAGTGACTAAGAGTCGCGACCGCTTTTGTCCTTTTTTGTGTTTAGGAAAAAAGATTACTCGTGATGCTATTCGAAACAAACAAGGAAAAAAAAACATAATCTGTAGATGTGTTCTATTTACAAGTGTTTCTATGGTGCTAAACACGTTATTTGTTAATTAACTTACCGTCCATGAAAGCCGGGTTGCATGAGAACTGCATCGAACTGCGGCTGCAGTCATTTGCTGGCCAGGTCTAGGTAATTATCGAGCGAATCAGTCGCGAGTTGACCAATCAGTGCCTGTTGGTGTATCTAAGTGTTTGTTTAAAAAAAAGGTTGCGCTTTTTGATCCTCTGTCGCTACTGACGGCCGCAGTAATCAATTCAGCAACTGGTGACTCTTTGTTCATTTTTAACGAAGTAACATTTCCGTGTTTGGCAACATTCACATTGACAGGGCAATTTTCATCGTTGCTTTCATTTAAATTAAATAAATTACTTTGCGAAATTGTCTTAAATTTACGCTCGGGGACAATACGGCTTTTAATGGAGCTCAAGCCAGGTAAATGAACCTGGGACGTATTGTAGCTAAGTGGTTCCGCCAATGATAAATTGTTTAACTGATCGAGCCAAATTTATCAAATACAAAATAATTATGTAATTAAGAAGGAGTTACATGATTACAAAATCGTATCATCATGCAGGAGTTACATACATGATTATAAAACATTAGTGAACGCGCGCGACTTCGTTCGTATAAAATTAGTAGCCTTTGTTCGTCAGAGATAGTGTAGCTTTCTATTAGGGAACAAATTTTTGGAATCGGTTCAGAGATTCCAGGGGGTAATCCCCTACATACAAACAAACAAACAAAGGTTACCTCCTTATTACATTAGTGTAGATTATAATTATTTAATTCTTATTTTTACTAGGCTCAGGTTTCGTTGGTGTGATTTAAATTACCCGATTTCAATAAGTAAATTTGAATAGTCGCGTTTTATGTCCTTAATATGATTATATAAAAGCTTTCAGCCTGAAATGTCACTAAAATTCACAAAGTTATGTGTCACTTAACTGTTTGTAAACATATTTGTTTAACATTTGTCTTCAAATACCAGCTTTTATAAACCGTTTATTGAATCTAATTTCACCCTGAAAACTATTTATCAATACATTTTAATTCTTTACGTAATAATACAGTGTTGTCTTTTGAGCTTGTATTATTTTATAGAGATTTATTAACTCTTTTTATAACTAGAATTATAGCGCGTAGGGTGACAGATTACGATCTGAAAATCATTTTCTAGGAGTAGAGACTGAACTGGACTGAGTAAGCCGTGACATTGTGACGCTTGCCAGATTTTAATAGCGGCGTCGGCCATTGAACGCAATCAATCAATATCAGACAGAAAACTTTAATTTATTAAATCAAAATGCCATCACAACTTGAAAATTCCAATATCGAACCAAAAACAAAAGCCGCTCAAAATTCATTAACCAGCAATAAATTACGTATGTAATCAAAGTCGAAGTTAATTGACAATCATCGCCCTCCAGACGGCTCGGGGCGCGATTCGCTAATCACGAAATATAAGTTTGTCGCCTCGGCGCAGTCGGAATTATCCATTTTGTTAATTGAAGCGTCAGGGCGAGTCACGCGAGAGGCCGATTAAGGCACAACAGCTTGTCAGTCAGACATGAATTGAGTGGGTCTATCACGAATCATAATGACGGATGGCGATAACCAGCACGTGGGAGGGTACATCTGAAGATTAAAATGCTTGTTAGGGACATCTGAAGAACTTTTTTTTTACAACAAAGGAAAACAAACGAGCAAGTGGGTCACCTGATGGTAAGCGATCACCACCGACCATAGACACCCGCAACGCCAAGAAGATTGCTGATGCGTTGCCAACCAAAAGGGTTAAGATGGAATGCCTCTTGTGCCAGTAATTGCACCGGCCGTTTTGCTGTCCACGCCGGAACACAACAGTGCAAGCACTGCTGCTTTACGGCGGGATTTGCGAGCAAGATGGTGGTAGTGATCCGGACTGACCTGAGAAGCCTCATCAATAGCAGAAGTAGTTTAGATTTGTACTAAATTCAATAAGTTTACTGTACACTATTCAGGAAGCATTAAAAATGAAGGAATCATGGTAAACTCTTGTTCAGGATTTTTTATCTTTTGTTTTGTGTTTAAACATCTAAACGACCATAAAAATATAATATTATTATGTTAAGTAAAGTTAAGACTTTAAGTAAATGTAAGTATTCAGAGTTTCACGATAGTAAATCTACTTAACAAAGTTTGGAAATGACGCCTGAATTCGTTGAATCCCTAGGTAACGTTAACTAAAGCTGATTTATTGGAAGCAAATCGATTACTAGAACCTTCGTCCGGCCATATAATCAATCAGGCTAGAACACTTACCTACCTGGTAATGATGACAATGATGTGTTTCGTTCGACTCACACTCATTATCCTTATAACTATAATTACGGGAGATAATGCTCCCTGAATTTTAGTAAACCTAATTGTTATTAATGGTACTACATGACTGACCTACAGTGACGCATGGCGTTCGATGACGTCCGATCTGAATCCAAGAAACAACGTTCCTATAAAATTTTATGCAAACCGTATAAAGGTTTGTACTATCAGCATAATGGAACCCTGATCCACAACAGAACCGTGTCAAATTGACATAACACGGGAAATAAAAAGAGACATATTACGATTTGATTTAAAACTTCACTTTGACGTAGTTTAGCAGTAGACACATGGTGGGTCATGGTTTCATTTTGTTGATTGTACAGTCAAGGAACTTAATTCCCTACCCATTTCGTTAAAATGTCGTCTGACATTCGCAATGCATTAAGGTCGATATGTCAAACTAACGTCTTGCTCTATAGCTCTTATGGTGACAGTTTGCTATATGCTATTGAACCTTAGGTGGGTTGGAAATTTAATTCCTTGACTGTACATCTGATTTAAATAGTATTCTGACTACTCGGATTAACATCGGACGCAGTGCGTAATTACTTTTACACAATTGTTAGTCACATTTTTTAACAAGTAGTTAAGACCCTACAGATGAAAACATCAGGACTTATTTATTACTGTCTCCTAGAGAATCAATGAAAAAAAACTCGCATCAAAATTGTCTATTGTGATAAGTGGATTAGGAGATAGCTATTTAAAATAAAAACACCTTTTAAATTACGAATATCGTGTTAAGACCAAAATCTGTTTGGGCGGATATCCAAACCTTCCTGATTTCATATCATGGTCCCGCAACATAAGCAGATTAACGGAAGCATGTTTGTGGTGGATGGGCCCAAGCAAATATCGTACTCTTTAATCGCGTGACATCTCTTTTCAGCATCAGGAATACGAATGGGATGCTAAAAAGTCCACGGGTTGGACGTAGGTTGCGTGGCTGCTCATGCCGATTCGATTCAACGGACCGCAAATTTGTCGGAACTACCAATGAAATCGGATTACTACAGAGTCGGTGGCAAGGGAGCGCTAACGAGCGAGAACACCATTACCAGACGTCAGTGGCGTCTTCAAACGAGAATTAAACTTGCCGTCAAACGATGGAATATTGCCGACGGCTTTTATTCTACATTTTCACAGTATTTTGACACGCTACTTGTACCTATATAACTAGAGTTATACAAGTCTTTGAGACGACTTGAACGTAGCGCCTCTTTGTCCCCATTTTCTGTCTAAACCGAGCTATTACAATTTTAAAAGTTTCTAATTCTGGATTAAGTTTGAAGGAGAAAACGACACGTGATTCAATTTTTAACGAGTTATACTGCTGGAAACACAACTCTGCAGTGTGCAGTAAAGCTATTCTGATAATGTCTTGTTAGCGGGCGAATTTATTGTCCCATTATCCATTAAGACCTGGCTTGCTTAGCGCGGCGTTGCAGTAAAGCCATTAATTCACGTAGTAATAAAATTCGGCCACATACCTATTCAACAAGTTTATATAAAAAGGATAAAACCATTTGTTCCAGACTTAACAGCCATTTTTGGCAGTAAAGTTATATAATAAGTAAAACTACGAGTAAGTATTAAGATGTTAACATTATCCTTATGTATTTATTAAAAAAAATCGTCATTGAAAAGCGGTGAATCTTTACTCATACAGCATTAGTTGCCTTTCCTATTTATGAGTTATAATTATTTCTGGAATGGTCCGTGAAATTATTGTGAAATATTCCAGAAAGTAGAATAAAATCTTCGAAATGGGTAGTATTTTTCACTTAATGCTGATTAAATACCTATTTACTTTATTTAAGATAGGTACATATTAATGATTTCGATATGATCCGATATCAGAATAAAAAGACGGACAATTAAAATTTTATAATTATATCAAATTTGGTATCTACTTGTGTAAAAACCACACACAAACGATATCATTTTAAAATGTAACAATCCATTTTAGTTTCTTTATTTTAACTGTAGGACATCTGACAGCGGTGATTATGAAAATGGATTTTTAAATTAAAACTTTACCCGGAAGTCCCGATCCCCACCTACGCAATCCGGCGATAATGACGTCACGTAGTATTAAGGACACATATTTTATCCCGGGAGAGTAAAGCAAATTGCACGGATTACCTCCTACTCGGCGATGTTCGTAGTAAAAACTTTAGCCGTAAAGGATATCACACAAAATATCCTTGCAAAGTGTTGGATGGCCGCTGTGACAGGCAACTGGAAAATAAGCACGTACGAGTATACCAGTTCGTTTCAGCGTAACAAAGATTGGCGGTATGTATGCATAGAGATCCGTTGACGGGGAAATTTATCACACGTCATTGCACACTATCACTTGTATCCAGCTCTGTATTTTTGAATAGCTCGGAGATCCCTAAATGATCATCACACTAGTGTTAAGAAAGATATTATGAGTTAAGCTGCTCGCCCAACTGTGTCAATTTAAATAAACAAACCATTGGACGTTGATAACAATAACAAAATTTTCTGTGTGGTAGGACCTTGTGCAAGGTTCGTCCGGATCGCTACTACTATCATGCTCGCTAATCCTGCCGCTAAGCAGCAGTGCTTGGAGCTCTCCACGCCGGAACACAACAACGCGTTGCGTCGGCTGTCTTCAGTCGGTGCAATTACTGGCACAAAAGGTATTCCATCTTAGCCCCCTGGGTTAGCAACGTATCTGCAATCTCTTTGGTGTTGCGGGTGTTTATAGGCGGTGGTGATCACTTACCATCAGGTGGCCCACTTGCTTGTTTGACTTCCTATTTCATAAAAAAAAACCGCCGAGATATATCGGCTTTTAAATATAAACCGCATTTAAATAGGTCTATCCACTTGGATTTACAAACAACAACAAAGACTTCAAACTTATAACTGGTCTCTTTTTCTGTCAGGGGTTAAAAAGAAATCATATTTATTGCCGAAGGCAGGCTGTAAAGAAAAAAAGCGGGACAGCTAGAACGTAAATCCGAAAAGGGAGCATGCAGTCAACAGAGACGAATGGCAAAAGGTCGGGAGAACTTAGCCCAAGAACACAGGTAACAATAATAGAGGACTGAGTGGACCATTATCATAATCGTATAATATTCGTCCTAAGCTAGTAAGCCCACTTTAGTACAAACTATCGGAATACTTGCAACTTTTTTATGGAATAGGGAGGCATACAAGCAAGCAGGTCACCTAATGACAATTGGTACCCGCCGTGCATGGAAACCAGCGATCTCAAGAAAATCGCTGATCCGTTGCACCTATTTAGCCTCAGTGGGCCACATTTTGTACAGTAGGCATTCAATATATCGGAGTGGGCAAGGAGTTCAAAACTATCTAAAGACGCTCGAACGAATTTGACTATAGAGTCCAGTTCAGATATTTTTGATCACCTTTCCCGTTGCAATATTTTTGGTGCTGACTGTACCACACTTAAACAAATAATAGTTATTGCAGGTCAATGAGATTTGTATGTCTTATGCCAGTTTTTCATAACAAGAATAATTTCCTGTGCTTGGAACAACGTCGGCATTATAGTGGAATTTGTCGATAAGCGTGTCTAATTAATTGAAAAAATAATAATCCATAGGTGGACTAGTGGTACTTTGTTCCGCAGAAGTTTCGACGAGGCTGGATCAGCGGCCTTTTTGTTCGAGCTTAATCTCGCTATAGCCTCTGATACCCAGTCACAGTGTAAGTAAGGACAGTGAGGAAACTTCACAGTATGCGTCGCACTTAATACAACATTTAGTTCGAGTTGGTTTTTAAGTTTCATCTCGGAAATGCTCCGAAAGACGGGTTTCATGTTTGTGCAACCGCTTTTGTCAAAATCTTTAATTTGTACGTTGGAAAAAAAAATGTACTTCAATTGAACAATAGAACTTTTCACACGTATGCCGATTAAGGCGACTTCTTAGGTGTGTCCAGCTTTGCTCCTAGGTAAAATTGTACCTTCGCTGCTTAAGTGACAAATCAGTATACATACATTATCTCCGAAAATATGTACAGCCTTTGCGTAATTATACATAAACCTAACATCAAAGTCCTTTGTGTCAACCCTAGCCCTTAAAAGCGCAACAGTATCTCGTTTCTAGGATGGGACCAAGTTTCCATTCTGTACTATTATTAGTCTGTGACCCAATGCTGGAGTATTTTATCAGAGAAAATACCAGGCACAATCGACTACATGAAAATGATTTCGTGCAAGTTTTTTTGGTAACGGTTCTTTATTAGTCATCGGACTACATACATACACCAAATTTGGAAATATCCGTCTAGGTACTGGAAGTGAATCACAATTTACTTACGAGATAAAAAACTTACCTTGATACCTTACCTTACTTACTTTGATAGATACAAAAATGTGTAGTTAAATAAAGGGTTGCAAAAATGGATTCATCTTTTTGTAGTCGACTGTACTCTTCAATAATACTGCATGTAGACGTGCTTCTTCAGATCAATGTTTTGTAGAAAAATGATAAAGGTTTCATTTTTAAAAGACATGTTTTATTGCTATGCCTTTTTCAATTAGTTTGATACAAAGGACGTCGAGGTGAATCGGGGTGTTTTTTCTGGATAACGCATTCATATATATTTTCTGTTACGTAACAATGGAATATATTGCGATTTTATTTTTATCTTTTTTGAGTTTAGTGCGTCTCTTTGTTGTCAATATAGTTAGAAAGGTAGTCGCAGCCACTCGTGCTAGCTAGCTGTGGTAGGTTTTTAGTTTTTAATTACTAACAAACATACCATAAGATAACACAAATAATTTCTCATGTGGAAGGATGACTCGCACTTGACGGATTTTTGGATTAATTTATATGTGTGCAGGACATAATAATCATTAATCAAGGTAATAATAATCAAAAACTGTAGCCTACAATTTTAAAATAGTCCTTCGAAAAAGTTATGGGTGCAATGGCCTCTCAACTAGTCACCTTTAGTTGATAAGACGGAGTCGTAGTTACTTACCTTAAAATGTAGTAAAAATATATAAATAAGACAAGACAAATACTCTTTAGTGAAAACCACACGAAGAATAGTTAGAAAATCCACTTATAAATAATACGAGTATAAAAGGGACAAGTTCGCCTTAATACATCACTGTATTTATTTTTGTCATTTTTTTTTGTACAATAAAGAATTTACATATATACATACACAAGGTAAACCATTGGCGGTCTTATCGCTTAAGAGCGATCACTTCCAGCTAACCATTTGGCATGAGAAAAAGTTTCATTTAAGACATAAAGCGTTTTTTGGTCGGCTAAAGTCGATTTCGCGTCGCTTGGTGTGGGGAGACCCTTAGTCATTGTATTATGTCGTTAAGAAACTACATAGGGACGGCTGGACAGACGGACAACCAGACATCCAGAGCTTCATCTGAACCCTTTGAGTATGGAATCATAAAAAAGGAACAAGTCAACCAATTCGAGTTATAAGTCCCAGTTCAACCTTGTCGAAATGAATTACAAAGAGCAAGTTCATACGGTTTTCTCAATCATTTCCATTCAAGTCATGAAAAGTTTAGTGAATCAAAATGAACTTAGTAATATTTAGCTTTCATGGCTCATTGCCAGCTGGAGAGACTATCGACACTTAAGTTTACTAACACATTCTGCTTCCAGCATTTAAGGCTCAAACAGAAGAAAGTTTTTGGTTATTGTGTCCAGTTTCACGACTTTGAAAACTATAATATAAAGTATCTACAAGAGTATTTAATGTAATAATTTGGTACCTTGTACAATGGTTTCATCTACAAAAACATAAGCCCTTATAATCCAATCGCCGGCCATAGGAACCAGCGTTCCCTAGAGAATTGCTGACCTGTTGCTCGCCTTTAGTTCCCCCATTTCATCACCGTACGAAACGCGGTATCAAACTACTATTTCATGTTGGTACGGTCAGGCTTAGAAGTAGCTGAACATTTTAGTACCTCGTCTCTGACAGTAACGTGACAATTTCATACGCTACTACGACAAGGTTCTAAGCGTTTAGTTACTTCTGAGGCTGATTGTACTATGTTAGAGTGTGGTTCGAGCCGGACCATTCATACTGTAACCAGCATTTGGCTACAGTGTGGCTCTACCACTACAACTTCGCTACTGATTTTAGCTCAGCAATTCTAACTTATATCACTGCACCTTTTATTTATACAACACAGGAAGGTAAACGAACAGGTGTGTCAACTGATGGTAAGTGATCACCACCGCCAATAGACACAGGCAACACCAAGGAAATGGCATGCGTTGCCAACCCAGAGGGCTAACACGGAATTCCTCTTGTGCCAGTGATATGGTGAACTTGCTGGCACAATAGGTATTCCATGTTAGCTCTCTGGGTTGGCAACGTATATGCAATCTCCTTGGTGTTGCGTGTGTCTATGGACTCTTTTACCTAGCACTAATTTTCTTGATACACATTAACACGCAACGTAACTCAGTGCGTCACGGTCTAACTAGCCCAGTAGGAGAGAGACCCACTGAGTTACGTAGCGAGTTAACGCGTGTCGAGAAGATTCGTGCTGATATACTGACATAATAAAAATCGCAACATATCTAGTTAAATTCCTAAAAGTTTTCAGATGTCGTGTCTGCATCCGCCTACAGGGTGTTTACAAAAGGTATTTACATAGCTCTTGCAAGATCGGATGCAAATGCAGGGTGTTTTGAATTCATTTCCGGCCACTTAACGGAACCGGAAATAGGACGGCATATCGCCGGAAGCGCTGTTCACGGGCAGACATTGTGATCACCTGGAGCCTGAAGATATAATTAGATATCGTTACATGGACTGGAAACTATAGCGCTTTGTCAGAGAATTTACGGACTGTGAATAACTCCTTTTGTGTAGTAAGGTCGTCTGTCCATTAATTTAGTGACGGCAAGTTTAATTTGCACCTAATGTAACGATGCAAACTCTGGAATATTAATGTTTTTTTTCAATTATATATGCTTACTTAATCCAATAAATCTAAAAGGCGACTCCATTTCCGATGTATTTTTTATGTATTTCTTTAAAACTAGCTGTGAAAAGCAAAATAAACTGATTCAAATACCACACTGAATAAAATAATAACAGTTCTTATTAAGTCAGCCTACACTGTACTACTATGGGACAAAGACTCCTTTTTCTTTCTTTTTTGCTTCCGTATCAGTGGCAGCTACCGACTAATTCTTTTAAAACGCGTCATGGTTGGCCCGTTTCATTTCCGTTGAGGTCTGTTTGGGATCTAGTCAGTGCTTTGAGACTTAGTTTTCTGTTAGAAGACAATACTTTATTTTTCATGTATGATGCCGAAGGTACTGCTCTATTTTGTAAATCTAGGAAAAATGATTACAATTTAACATAGCATGGAATTAAATATCAATTTATTAGAAGGACTGGTCCGAAACATGTCGAGCGATAACTCGACTTCAAATACGTGAGTGATCCTTACGTTAATATGTCTTTCTTATTATTTTATATATCGAAACATTATGACGTTTAATAAAAAAAATACTGTTGACATTTAAATTATGCGGTGGAAACATTATTTTCTAAAAGAACATTGAACCCCAAGTGTACACTTTAAAAATAAATAATTCAAAAATATATTTTTTTGCGAACATACTTAGTTGCTTAGCCTATGACATACGGATGGATAGATGGACAGAGAAGTCCAAACCATAAGTATTTCTTATTTACTACAGCAGCCAGAAATATAACCCGTCCTCAGCGCAACCCAGTGATTGAAGGTTAAATAATCTGTTTAAAATTTCCAATGGCTTTTTTTACTTTTTTATGCATCAAATCATTATGACGTTCATAGGAAGCTAGTTCAATCGCTTTTTGTTATCAAAAATGAAATTAGAATTAATAATTACACTTAAGTACACCATTATCCTTTGTTTACGTATTCAGTAAAGAGTTCGGAGTCAGAAAGTTGGACCATAAATTCCTGCAATTAACAGCTGTTGATATTATTCATGACGTTTGTTAAGTTTGTTTTAACTGCCTCACCTCTCATAATTACTTGATAAAGAATTCTTTAAAACTTGGCACGAACCCTGAGGAACGGTCTGCACTTTCAACTTTCAAACTCTTGCAATAAAGCATGGAACTTTTATCTTCAGATCAAATTAACCTAAATAATAACGTCCGTAATAAAAATGATAACCCTTTTCATAATTCGATGGGATAAAAGATAATTTTGTTAATCTAAATACAAGTTAGGCACAGGAGAGAATAATCTATACGAAGAGTTTCATTTAAATAATTTGACTTTGTTTCTCGAAAGTACATTTCTTTTAATGCCGTTGTTGGTTTAAACTTTCTGCGTGTTATAATTATGTACATAAATACATGGGCATGCCGAGCGTCGAGCATATTAGCAGTTTTATATATGCCAGTGAAAATATAATTTAATGACCCTTTTCCAAAAAAATCTAAAACAGACGAGACCAGATTAAGGAAATGTTAAATTTAAAATGTATCCACACTTAGACTGATCCCATTTGGTGCATTTTATTTCATTAGCGTTAGCATGTAGCTAAAAATTAGAATTGACTCGAGATTCTGAGTGTGTAAGTGAGAAAGTAATCTATTATCGCAGTTGCACCAATATGAAAAAGAAAACTAATACAATGCCATTGTCACCAGTTTTTCAGTATTGTCACAAGTAACCTCGCTTCAGTGTCAACTTTAAACAGGTCAGGAATGGTCCCAATAAACTCTTTGTTCGTCTATACGCTGCATATACAAGTTCATAGTTCCTATGGGTGGTATCTAATCAAGCTGAAGACATATTTAGAATCATAAGAGAAGATAGAGATAAAGAAAAGTTTATTCAACTAGGATTTAGAAACTGTAAATAAAGTAGTAATAATTAAATTAACCTACTAGACAACTTTATCACTTGTATGCAACTGGGCTATTCGTATCGTGAACGTCCTTTTTGACGAGAATAAAGCGCAGAATATTTTCTCTGAGAGCATTCGTTACTTGATGGTTTGCGAGTCGACTACATCCGGTACAAAGATTTCCCGAAGGTAACGCATATTTTATATACGTAGTAATTTAAGTGGCTGCTCTTTTATTATGACGGCCTTGTTATAGGGACCACGTCCGACTTGTTTTTGGGTACATACTACATTAATGACAGCCCTGGACGTTTTGTTGATAGTAAATTGTTGAATTTGATACTAGAATTGTAATGATTGGATTCATGAATTGGACCTTATTCAAATGATAGCGTGATATTTTAGGAACTGGTAATGGTATGCTCAGGTACAGGTATTCAGTATCGGGGTTTCAGGCGCGTTGTTCGATGTTTATAAATTCTGCTTGCCTCGAAGGACCCAGGTATTTTTTACGCGCGATACGCACCCTTGCCGTGTCTTTGACTGAGAATAATGGACCACCCGCTCGCCGAATGGAAAACCGGCTTATGATAAATCACAAACTTTTGAAATTTGGCGCCTGTTCTTTTGAATTATTTGCTTAGTGTACATTACGCAGCAACATGTTTTTTTATTGAATATCAAGCTTACATGAGTAGGTTCCTGAATGAGAAATGTAATTTGTTTCAGTATGTTAAATGTTAAAAAAAAAAAAATTATTAACGAGTCAAGACGTAATGTAATATTATATATAATGTAAAATCCCATATCTACAGCATATGAATGTACAGGTATTTAATTGTAATCATGATATTTATACGGATCAGCTAATTAGAGAGCAAGTTAAGCATTCTAGTGTTATATAACCGGTTGAATGCAAGTCAAAATTAACCACGGTTTTTTTTTTCTACAACATAGGAAGGCAAACAAGCAAGTGGGTCACCTGATGGTAAGTGATCACCACCGCCTATAGACACCTGCAACAACAAAGAGAGTGCAGATGCGTTGCCAACCCAGAGGGCTAAGATGAAATACCTCTTGTGCCAGTAATTACACCGGCTGTCTTGCTCTCCACGCCGGGCAAGCACTGCTGCTTAGCGGCAGGATTAGCGAGCAAGATGGTGATAGCGATCCGGACGGACCTTGCACAAGGTCCTACCACCCGCACGGTATTACGGTTCCGTAATACTCTTATGTTTTACCATGATCGAAAAACACCAACCATAAAACTAAGTTAGTTTGTAGGATATTTATATGGTTTTTAAAAAACTTAAGAGGAAACACAAGGGCCGTTTTTCCATACAAACGTCGTCCCCTGTTTCCTCTCTGGATAATGCCAGTAGAGCAATATTTTTTTTCCAAAAAATCGATGGCCACTATTATGCATGTCCCTATGTTTTCCTTTTTTTAATAAATTAATTATTAAAAGAGATTTGGACATTCAAAAACCTAAAAAATTGGCCAGATTTTCGGCTGCGTTCATACATTCAGAAAACAAATTTTACTAGATTATATAAAAAAAGAAAAACATAGGAACACTGCCAAAGCCTTTCTTTAATTTTTATTGAAAAAGTAGTTAAATCGGATAAGTTTTGGAGAAGGAATCAGGGGTCTACGAATCGTTGATTTTGTGTACTTTTAATAGGTATTTTCAGTCCAAGCTGCGGCTGTCTCTATTGCACTCTGCGGGGGGAGGCTTGATAGATGGAGGCAGCAATAGATTTTACAAATACCTATTTTTCAATTCTCTAGACCTTGGTGTTTCCTCTTAAAAGTAATACTAAACAAAGGTGTTATTTTTCCTGTAGTATGTAGAAAGCGAGTGAATTTCTGAGTGTATTTTTTATTCTTAATCAAAAACTACGCAGCAATAAGAAAAAAAAACTGTAAGCATTGAAATGAGTAGAAGAATCCCTTTCATATCGCACTTGAAATATTGCCAGCATCTTTCGACTCCTTTTACAAAAGTATTTTTTTAGTTATTTTGTTATCAATGCGGTTGGAATATTTAAAAAATTCAAATGATAGTTAGACGTACAGACGGACGGACAATATCACACTATAAGGGTTATTTTCTTACCGTTTTGGTACGCAATCCTAAAAAATGCATGACCGATTGGTTTAAAAAAACAGAGTAAGTAAATACAGGTGGTAATAATTCTCTTTGACTGCAAATGCATGCGGTATGTTCGTGTCGTACGCTAGGTCCGCTTCGCTAGCCGAGAACACAGGATGCCTCTTATTTTGAGAGTGCTCTAGTCTGCCCCGGGGATCTATTGGATGCCAATGAAGCGCAGTAAGCAATGTAAATTGCTTTTAATGATAAGCGATCACATTGCTAGGTAAAAAGATATATTTAAGGACAAAGATTGATGAACTAGCCGAAAGACACCCATTCCTGGACATAGGTCTTACACAAAAATAGCTACATCCAGCGGGTTCCCGCAATAATCACCCGGCCGCAGCACCATGTTTCAAAATGTCTTGCAGATTTCTTAATTTGATTGTTGATTTAATCTGTTGCCTGTTCGCACAATAGTAAAAGAGATTGCGACTGTTTCTAAAATAATATTTTATTTATTAATTCCAAACAACACGCACATAAACAACATAACTTCTACATAAATAGTTAACTTGAGCCATGATGTAGGTAACTTAATTTAATAAAACGGATCACTCACGTATTTTTACGTCGAGAAATGCCCGACATGTTTCGGACCAGTCCGTGGTCCTTAATCATGAGCCACCGCGGCGGTGGGGGTGGTGGTGAGTCGTCGTCGCGCCACCGCCGCTGGGGCTCATGATTAAGGACCACGGACTGGTCCGTGATCCGTTTTATTAATATGTCCGAGTCTCACGGTAGTTTTATGTTAAAAGTAACTTAATTTGTTATCTACGCGGCATAGACGAAGAGTGTTTGTCTCTCAACAGCCAAAAGATGTTCATGGCTGGAAAAGGCTTTCCTCAAATATCTTGCGCTACTCGTACTCGCATTCAACGGCTTTCACGAACCTCAATAGAACATCGGTCTGCTTAAGGTAGATACGCCTACCAATAAATACTTCGTCGTCCGGTACGCGATCTCCACTTTACTACTTTTTTGTCACAACGGCCATTGGTACTACGAGGAATGCGCCATACATTTCTGCCTCTTAAAGTTTGCAATTAATAAAATAAATAAATAACTATCTTGAGACAGTTTACACCGATTGATCTAGTCTCGAACTAAGTAAAGCTTGTGCTATGGGTATAAGACAACAGATAAACATACATAGATACATAAATACATTACACTTAAATACATATTATTATAACATCCACGACTAAGATACACACATTTATATTAATTATATAAACTTATGCCCCTTGTGAAAATCGAACCAACAAGCTCTAGCTTCGTTGGTTCGATTTCAAAGGTTAGAGCTTAGATCACTAACCACTAGGCTATCTGGTCGTAATTTCGTAGAGCTATGTTACTTTGATTCTTCTGCTGATCTTCTCATTTCTGATTCATTCTCGCAGGGAAACTCCAAGCATTTTTTTTCCAAGCATATGTATAAAGAGCTCTTTTCATTGGCTTTTGGGTGACTTTTAGTCTTTTTATAAGGCCCACTGCAAGAGAAGATATTTCAGTGTATTATGTTATCACTGAGAGATGTCAGCAGCTTAGATTTAAGAAAATATTACTAAAACTGTTAATAACAACGTAGAAAGTGACCAAACCTCTTCATTGATCTTGTAGCATTGCGTGTTTTCTCACTATCATAATAGAAGTAAACAAACTGTTACTAACGAAAATAAATGTCTCGTAGTGGTGCTATATTTTATTTATTTGTAACACGCAACCATCGTCAATTTATTAACTTTACTAGTCCATTTATAAAACTGGTCTGTAAATGAAATCCCTCCAAGAGTGTAATTTGTAAAAAGAGCGCCAAGTTTTCATGTCAAGATACTCTCCACTAAAAGAAGTAAAATTCTGTGAAGTGTCTAGTTAGACACACATATTAAAAGATTGATAATATAATTTGTCTAAGTATTCATTTTATAGCATGCATTGTCAACCCTTAATTAACAACAAACTAAAATTTCGCAGAGTAGCAAGGTAATTTGTTCCTGTTTGTTGACATGGACCTTCGCAAAGTAACGCCTGAATCTATTCCTTACTTAACAGTTATCAAATTCTTTGAAACGACAACAGTACAATTGCGAAAAGAGTGGAAGACCCGCAGGGAATGAGGCGGATTGTGACGCGAGGGAACGTCAGTTCGTCATCATTAGTTTAAGAAGTGTTGTGCCACAGGATTGTTTACTCACTATCAATAGAATCAAATAAGTAGGTCTCATTATCTACATAACGGGTTTTTTTGCGCCAGATATTTTTTTAATGTACTTTTGAAGCCAGATTATTAATTAAAAATTAAAATAAAAGGATTGTGTTTTATCTGCCAATTAATCTATGAGATATCAATAATTAAAACCTGAACTAAATATCGTTTAAAAATAGTGCCGCCGTGGCAAAGATGATTGTGCCATTTTAGATAAAAAATTGATTTTTCTAGGCTTACCGTGATTAAGTTTGGGGTATTAAAGTTCTTGAGTGGGTAAGTTTCTGTAATTTATATACACTCCGTGTGTTCTCGACTGTTTCTCGGAACTTGGCCTGATAAACTGCCGTATGTCTATATTGATAAATATCAAATCAGATAAGTAATAAAATACTAAGCTGCCACTACAGCAGTAAAACAAACCAATTCCAGTAGAGTTGTTTAGTAAGAGCTCTAATTAAGTAACGAGACAACAAATAAAGATTCCTTTGAACTAATGATATTACGAGTACGGTACGAAACACGGAAGATATGATATTCTGCTATGATATTCTGCTTAAAAATTTAAACGTTATAAAAATATCGCGCACATTCATAAAGGACGGAGCTGGGTTGCGCGCATCTGCGCTCTCGAGAAACGTTTGAACGTTTTTTACGTAGTACCTTTTACAAATTTAAATTATTTATTCAGTAAATAGGACACGTATGGCTTGTTTATTTCGTAAAATTGTCATATGCCAGGAAATAATTTACAAAACAATAGACCAGGTAAACATCAAAGAGCTAACATCCCCTTTGAGCATATTATTTATGAAGGTACATTAGAAGAAAGAAATATAATATATTCGTATTTCGACATAGGATTCTTAATTTTTTTTTTGAATTCGGAGCGAAATCAATCTTATATTGCAATGCGTTTACAATGCTGTTTTACCCCTTTCTTTGTTCCAATAATTTTAGTTACCTATGCGGAAATGTGTTTTCTTCCATTTAATATTTTTAATCGTTTTCACTCTTCCTTATAAATAATTTACGAAATAAGGCTAAGAACCAAAATTGTGTCGAATAGCGCTAAACAGAGCTCCGTCTGACTTCATGCCGAGGCAAATCACCGCGCTGATTTGTAGTAGAATTCTATGGAACAAATTTGGTATTTCGAAATTTTAGACAATGTTTTATGAAACAAAGTTAGTTGCTCTTGGATGGACGTGTACGTGTATGATTTTCTTACCATATTTTCTCATCAAGTTTCAAACGAGATAGTTTGAAATAAGGTGACACAGATATTTTTGACATATTAAATACTTCAAACGTGACTTCATCTTTACTAACTCAAAAATCCCCCAATTTTTTTAATAGGAATCTGTATGCAATCAATTATCTACATCCATAAACAGGAAAATAGTTACATCTAATTATGCTATATTTTAGGAAGATTATAAATTTTAATACACTTGAGGATGTTCATAGAAACTTCATTATGTGCGGACGACCGCGGCTCAACGAGTCGGAGCAATTTCGACATTTTATGTAACAACAAACATACGCGTATTTGCGGTTCGAGAATGGAATGAGAATTAATGTATCATACTTATGTAAAATTAATACACGTCTCATATATGGATATAAGTGGCGGTAAGACATTTATTAAGCGATATAAATTAATCTTTGTATGATTCAATGAAAACCGTTATTCCGGTCCTGTACATATCTTTTGTTATGTGTAAAAGAAGAAGCTGACTTACTGACTAATAGATCAATGAAACAGCGTAGAGATGAGGGTTTTGTGAAACACATCTCCTAAGAGGACAGTAAAATAAAAAAACAAGGAGTGAAAGTTTGTTTATATTGTAGCTCCGCGAAAAATAAAACTGCAAGCTTAAATATTTTATAGAAGGCTACCCGCAGCAAATAAACCCACAATGAAATAGGTTTCTGAAAACCAGGAGTGCGATTTTTGAATCTCACCGGGTGACTAAAGCTCGCCAAAATGCCCATGTTTCATAGAAACGCGGCCATTTTGGTGAGCTCTAGTCACCTGGTGAGATTCAAAAATTGCAACCCTGGCCCGTGTCACTAAGATCATAAAGTCATACTAACTCTGTCTGATTTTCTGTCTGTTTGTTCCTTTTCAAGACAAAACTGATGAACCTCTATCTCTATGAAATTTGGTGAAGATACCTATGTTTGTGTGTTGAGCATGAGCATGTCCTACTTTTATCCCGGAAAACGCACAAGTAGTTTTCGTGAGGTAGCGATTATTGATTACGTTTCCCCAGAAAAAAAACATAGTTCCCGCAAGCTAGAAAAGCGAATTGGCAGAAGAAGATGCGGGCATCAGGAAATCTTAATGCAAGAAGGAAACAGTTTGTGTTAATTTGAAAATGGATACAGAAAATATTTTATATTAGTAAAATTCATAGTTTCTCTGGGATATATTATATACACATATTTAGGATGCATAAGGTCCAGTTTTATCTCGAAAAAAGGCAAAATTCTACGCGGAATAAATCGCAGGTAACAACCGATATAATACGAATATAATTACGTACCTACCTTTAACGAGATTATCCACAATGTATTATTTTAAATTGCTGTATGGCCAAGTAAACTCCAGTTTAAGTAATAAATTAAAGCACTATCGCCTCTATTACTCAACTAAGGCGAAGTCAAAAAGCAAACCCAAATTCTTTATTGTATAAAAAATATAAATGACAAATAGAAATACAGTGATTTACGAAGGCAAACTTATGCCTTTAAGGAATCTCAAACAAGGATACAACAGGGATACCAGCCTCTATTATAAAATATTTTTTTAACAAAAGCTTATTACTTTCGTCGCATATTTATTTGTTTGATTCTTACTTTAAATCTCTGTGAGGTAGGATTGATTTAAAATATGATACTCGTGCGTACGACTAGAACGCTTTATCAAAGTATAAAAAATGTAAAAAACTATAAAATATTTCAAAAAGCTTAACTATTTTCATCTCATCACGGCTGACTAAATCCATTGTGTTGAAATTAAAAAGCTGTAGATAAAATTGCAGCCGTAAATACGGCATGTTACGCAAAAGCGTTGGTAGATACGCATTAGAAGTCGTAATCAGGTGAGCCCACGGCTCCCTTGTGTGCATAAAACACGACAGCTAACTTTAATTAAAAACCAGGATTCGTACATAAGGGAAAAACACAAGTTAGAAGAGTCCCCAGCTTTGGTAGCAAACAGCCGTAAATCTGATGTGCCGCTTCGGTAATGGGTTTTCTTATGTCAACAACACGTATGTATATATGTGTTATATAAGTACCTGAATACACGGTAATAGACGGTACGTACAAACGAGGAAAAACGGGTTTTTTCAGTCGTCCGTTGGAGCTTTAGTTTTTGTACGATAATGTTTTCAACTGAATACTAGCGTTGCGATTTTTGTTCATTGTACAAGCGACTTTCCAAGTTATACACTTGAGTTTGCGTAATTTTGTGAGTAGGTATATTGTTCTTTTTATAACTGTTGTACATTGCACGTGGAGCGAAAACAATAGAAGGGGATAAAAGTTAAGACTGCAAACTCTCGGAAAGGAAGCTTTACAAGTCTAACCCATTATAACCGAAATAGCATTTTTGCTAACATATTTTGTTTTGCTGAAATCTGAAGGACACTAACAATAGAAAAGCTAAGCTGCCTTGGCGTTCGTAAATGGCTTCATTGGCTTTATTGTACCCAAAATCGTAATAATAACCCATTTTATTATAAAATTAATAATATTATCCTTATGCTTAAGTATTGATTATCTATACAGATTAATATATAGATGTCCACCATTACTATATTCTTAGTTTGTTTCACAATATAATTGTAAACACAGAGTTTAAATATTTTAGATACACAGTATCTATTTCAAGTTTGGTTTATGAAATGCTTCCATCGACAACTGGCATAGATAATATAAAATTAAATGGTAGCCACAAAGGTTAAATGCATGATAATTATTAATCTAAGTAATACTGTCTCCTTTACTCCTCGTACTACCAAGAACGGATGTGAAGATGGATGATTAGATGCCATTCATAAACGACACATATATATGTCTGGCAGCTAGACCATCCATATTGATACATTATACATCTAGGATTAACACGTCATAGTGAGTGGGTATAGTCTTTGATAATCAGCAACGTATCACTTATGATTTAATATACACTCATAATAACGTATAGATATGGCCAAGATCAAAATATGCTCACCTAAGGTTGCGCGTAAAAAAGATAAGCATACAAAATTGTCGTTTAACAAGTTCTACCTCAATTTTAAGTTTTTTGACGTAACAACGTCTTATAAATTGGTTTGCCGGGTGACATTTCAAGAAACTGCGTTACGCTCCGCTCACGTTATGCGCTCACAATGAGAGCGAGTGAGAGGCACGCGTCCCTTCCACTCGGGCATGGTTAGCCCGCCTAAGAGCGAGAGAGACAGAGCGAGAGAGAGAGAGTGAGAGAGATAGGCATACACACCGGTTCATGTCTTGCGCTTCTATTTCGCTTAGGCGCCTGCATACAAGTTTACACGTTGCCAGTTAATTGTAAAACAATTGTGTAGTGATAATGTGAAGGTAGTTTCGTCCATCGCAACAATTCAAACAGCAAAGGTAAATAAATGTTTTAAATTGTTACTATTATTTCATCCTTCTTCCTACTATACGAATGAATATTCACATTAAAATTATTTTACCACTCAAAGTCGTTGTCACGTAAAACTTTCGCCCGTATACCGACTTTACAGGCAACCAATTTTTTTTTAATAGATAAAGGAGAAAAATAAGCATACGATTTACTAAACTTACAACAGTGCTACTATAAAAGGCTAACTTTAAGTCAAAAAAGTCCCTAGACGTATTTATTAACCATTGCTGAATCCAAAACATTTCAAATCAAATCCATAGGCTTATTTATACAAAAAAAATGAAAATGTGAGAAAAATAACAAGCACTTGTCACTAAGATTCAACGAAAAGACTCTCTTGTCGTTTTAAGAGGTGCTCCAAGCCGCGCCTGAGCCGGGCTCGACAATTCGGAACCACATGTAAGTGTATAGGCGAGTACTCATGATACGAGGGAATGGATGTTGCTCTTAATTTTACAACACCCGATATCTCTTTCATGACCACAAAAATGTAGATGCTCAAGTCAGTTTTGCTAAAGGAGTTTTGTTACTCGTAACTACTTTAGTTATGGGAAATTGAGAGTTGCCGGTAACTTTGCCTAAACTCGCTTTAATTCACTCGTATTGTAGTGGAACTTTGTGATATAATGAAGTAAACCATAGCGATGTTTTGGCCGAAAAATGAATCAAACAATACGTTTGAAGTTTAGCATTTCTGTTTTATATTAATCCTTCATTAGTTTTACCTATCAGCGTTTATACTGTTTAAAAATACAAACCTAAAGAAGAAACTTATGACTTAACCTTTTTGTGCAAGGTCCGTCCGAATCGCTACTCCCATCTTGCTTGCTAATCCAGTCGCTAAGCAGCAGTGTCCACTGTTGTGTTCCGTGGTGAAATTACTGGCTTATGAAGTATTCCACCTTAGCCCTCTGGGTGGGGCAACGGATCTGCGTTCTCTTTGGTGTTTCGGGTATATATGGGCGGTGGTGATCACTTATCATCAGTGCATCTAGCACGAATCTTCTCGATACGCGTTAACTAGCTACATACGTAACTCAGTGCGTCTCTGTCCTATTAGACTAGTCAGAGCGAGACGCACTGAGTTACGTAGCGAGTTGACGCGTATCGAGAAGATTCGTGCTAGGTGCACTTGTGACCCACTTGCCCGTTTGCTTTACTTTAAAAAAAATCAGAATTCTTAAGACTTTTTCAACTTACAAATTTACAACTTACAACAATTACAAAGTTAGGAATATCAAGTTGCCTGTCAGGTTATCAGGCATAGTGTATTTAAAAAAAAATAGTATTTTGAAATATTTAATTTAAAAAAATCTCCAGTTTTAATATAACACTCATACTTAATAATAATCGTGTTTTGAAAGGCGTAGAGTGAAAAGTACCGATATTTCGGAATGCTAAATAATTTACGAGGGGCCTCTGCGGTTGCTAACGACAATATTACATACTTTGGCTGTTTCGGAACAAAGCAAATCGGCTTTTCAGAGACTGTATTAGAGTCGAATATCGAATACGGAGCCATAAGTTCCTTGTCGTAATATTATCTGAATTCCAAGTCGCAATACTTCGTAATGAAAGGACCCCTAAGCAAAATGTATCGTCGACAGAGTAATATTTCACTGAAACAGAGCCATCCTCCCATTGGGAGCTATACGTTTGCCCCAAAAGTAACCCGGGCTATTTACATCAGAGTATTTAGTTATAAGACAAGGTTTTCGTACCTAATATTCAATTTGCTACTTGCTCTGGCAAAGTTATATGGACTTTGCTTGATACATGTATGAGCAACTACGCATACACAAACTTATATAGAAATATATGTATAGTCAACCAATATGATTCGTTGGCCACTGTAAAATGTATAATCGCAGGGATAAAAATCATACTTATTGATTAATCAAAATGGTCGACTGTCCTTAAATACATTATTTCATCCCCGACTTAGGTAAACATCCATATTCATCATACAAACAGTTGTCCCTCATGGGAATCGAACCTTTAGCCCATACCGACGTCAAAATATACAAACAGGTAAACATTTTGTGTGAGGAATTAGGCCAGCAGTACATAAGACTACAATCGGCTTCAAACATTGGATTTGTAATAGATTATGTCCGCGGGTGGTAGGACCTTGTGCAAGGTCCGTCCGGATCGCTACCACCATCTTGCTCGCTAATCCTGCCGCTAAGCAGCAGTGCTTGCACTGTTGTGTTCCGGCGTGGAGAGCAAGACAGCCGGTGTAATTACTGGCACAAGAGGTATTCTATCTTAGCCCTCTGGGTTGGCAACGCATCTGCACTCTCTTTGTTGTTGCAGGTGTCTATAGGCGGTGGTGATCACTTACCATCAGGTGACCCACTTGCTTGTTTGCCTTCCTATGTTGTATAAAAAAAAATGTCCTTAAATGGAGGTAAGATTCTCCGATGAAAACCAAAGGTTCTTAAGATTGCATGAATACCTTTTAATTGCTAATTACCTAATTATGCTATGTAATAAGTATATAACGTGGAACCATGAATGAACGCTGTTTCTGTTTGTATTTATACTCGGGGTCGTCTAATTTGTTTGAACTCTGCTTTGACATTTGAACTGGTGTCGAGTTACTTTCGAGTAGGCTAGGGTGGCCACGATGGAAAACTCAGAAGTACCTACTACTTAATTTAGTTATAGAATACAACAAATAAAAACGTATTTGACGGCTTAATATAGCATTCCAGTTTTTGTTGGTTTTAAAATTTCTCTCGTTGTTTTTTTATCTTCTACTTTTAGTTAAAGTAAAATCTCTATTTCCAATTATTGGGCATCTAAACCACGGAACGGCAAATGATGTTCAATAGGCAGGTACTGTTAAGGAATAGTACATTTCGATGCTAGTGCGTAAGGTATGTCATTACTTCACGAGTCCCGAGATAATATCTCGGGACTCTTGATATTATTAAGGCAAGACTCGGGACGAGTGAAGAATGACATTTCGGCGCGTGTATTGAATGACGTTTTTAATACAGTTGCAAAATAAAATACAACAAAATAATTTTGCGATTTTTACCGAAGCTCTTAATTAAAATAAAGTAAGTACAAACTTTAGCAGTGAACATTTTTGACAAATTTATGGCGTTGTTGTTAGCTTTCATATTTCATAAGTGGCTTTTGCTATTCAGCCAACTCAATGAAAGATTTTTTTTCAAATACATTTTTTATAAGAAGGGAACAATTTTATAATTAATAACACTTTACTATTATTACCTTAGTATCATTTTGTCCAATTATTTGTGTATAGAAATATTTAAATTGTATAAACACAAAAACTACTGTTGCCCTTAGAACCTTAAAAACCATGCTTGCAGTTGGAAACTGCAACTCCTCTACTTTGACAGACGTTTCGGCAGCTATTCCCACGCTATTCCGTTACATTCAGATACCTTAATAAGAACTGTTTTTAGGAATTCAATATTTAAAAAATAATGATGAAGAGGCTAGTAATAAAATAAAAAATCTCAATATTTTCATATTCTTACATTAATAATAGGTTTTTAGTTTTATTACGTCTTGGTACAAACTAACATTATAATAAGTCTTCGGTAAGTAGTCGTGAATTGGCACAAGTACAAATATAAAAGAAAATAGAAAAGTAAATCGCACTGATTCGCAAAAACTAACTTTGCGCACGCAAAACAACCAGAATAAGGGCACTTCTTGAGCAACTGTATTGAAAAAAAATAACGGTGCTGTAAAGAACACATTTAAAAAATTTTAATTTCTATATAGAATTTTACCAGTGCAACCTGCAAGTTGTTGACATGCATACCTTAACCAAGAAAAAAATCAAGAGACAAACTTCACTCACCTCAAATTTTGAAAAAAGGTGATAACATTTACACTGGACTGGACTGGAATTTATTACCTATGTATTAAAAATCGGCTACAAAACTAAATAAAAGTTATGCGATCTCTTCGTCAGCTTGAGGTCACTGCAAATTAACGCAGTTAGGTGCGAAAACTTGAAAAAGTTTCTTATGAGTAGCACCTAACGTAGTAAATCCTTAAAAAAAAAAACTTTTTTAAACCAAGAATGCTATGACTGAAAAACATGGCACATTGAAAAACTCGCAATTTCTGGCAGGTTCATTTGTACCTCAATTGGTAGCAACAAGACACATTGCAGGTTTAAATCCTGCTAGACCAAGATTCTTCGTGTTGTCATTGTATCTATTATTTAAGTTGCGAATGTAAAAAAATATAAGTTAGATTCAGAACAGTTGCTGAAAATCTGAACGAATGGTAACACAGCATTCCGTGTACATATAATATGTTTGAATCGAGTTTATATTTGAGCCAGACTTAGTTCTCAAGCCAACGGCATAGAGCGGCGGGTTGCATACACACACATAAGTTGGATTACTGTAAGCGCTTAGTTTGAGTATCAAGAGATGTTTCGTACCTTTTCCTCTGTATGCAGACACTACATAATTCATGTCTGACAATTCAGATAGTGAGTTCAAAGAGAGCGAATTATGGTAAATAACAACAATTCTTTCTATTTTGAGACTATCTGTTTGAATTAGATACTTATTCATGAAAAATTATTGAATAGAAACTTTTTATTTTTAACTATGCAGCCAGCCTTATGGGCATTTTACGGCAGGGGACAGACTTGGGAGATATTTGTAGGTACATATAATTAAGTTTTTGTAAATTTTTCTTAGGTTAAGTTATTCATATTTCACTTATTATTTATTTTTGTGTTTAAGTATTAATGAATAGAAACCATTTAAAACAAATTATATAAGTATAAACTTACTTAATAGTGTTCTAAGCAAAATGGACGCTTTATGAGTGGTCGTGTTGCTGAAAACCATATAGCCCGTGTGAGCCCGTACATAACATTATTATTTAGTGGTAGACCCGCATTGGTTGCTGGTTGCAGTATGTATAAGCCGGTTCGGACGGGGTATTACCACACTCTCACAGAAAATCGGCGTGAAGTAGTAGCTTATTGTTACGTACAGTCGACCAAGAAATTGCTAGACCACTTTTCGACCGTATTACGAAGGAATAGAGTACTGGTTAAGCAATTACTTGGTTGACTATATACAACCAAAGGACCTAAAGGCTTCTGAATCTCATCACTCATCGTACGAAATGCAGTAGCAAACTACTACTTAAATTCGGTGTTCTGTAGTGGTACAGTCGAGTCGCTTTTTGTTTTACTACAAAAATTAAGCAAATTTTAACCTTTGTGAGGTGGTTATTTGCTTAGTTAATAGATAATTCATAGATTCAGACGCTACTCAATAGTTTTTTTTTAACAAATTGGAACAAATTCCTCTGCTATTCCGCAAAAATAAAAGCTTTTTATTATTTTATCTTTAGATGCAGTCGACATTCTCTCTACTGGCAGCCATTTGCTTCAGTTACATTATTTTATGCATAGAAATAATGTAAATAGGTACTGTTTATATTAAATAACTTAGGATACCTGCTTTACTTTCAATTTAGACATAATTGACGGAAGATGATTATACTGAAAAAACCGTACTGCATTAACTTTTTTCTAAAATACATCACATTTTTTCTTAAGGTTTTAATTGTGAGTAATTTCAGTCCATTGTTAACTGACAAAAGCTGAAACTATGCCTTGCTCACTGAATACGTAGTTCAAACTGAATTATAACGCTTAATATACTAACAAGCTTTAGAAAAGTCAATAATGCAACCTAGAGACGAATAAATACAACCCTACACTGCACAAAATACTAGGACGTTATTTCGTATCTTATTACATATTTTTATGGTATTAATACCAACATAATTCAGATTATTCCTGAACGGTCATTGTTTACTTGCATTCACAAAGCGTTTTCTGTCAAAGATTAAACAACCAAGAACATACGATTTTTATTAGAGTTGATTTTCAAAATAATCATATTTTAAGTGATAACAAATGAAATATAAATTGTTTTATAATTGTTTTGTAATTGTTTTATTTGTTTTTGTTATGATGACAATTTGTGAAATATTTCAATGGAGTCAGTAGCCATTTTAAAGTACATAATGAAGCAGCTTTAATGTAATCTGTACTTTTTTCTAAAATTACGTCAATAACGGCAGCCTGATGGCAACAGTTCCAAACACAATCACAAAATAATATATCGCTGCGGACTATGCTCAACTATAAGTGAACGAGACTCTACATTGACACATGCGTTACAGCGTGTTCTAACGTCCCTTTTGAGCGAGTTGCCTTAAATGTGATTTTGAGTATTTCACGCTCTGTCCCGGTACGCTTTTCTGACGACGACTGTACAAAACCTAGCACAAACATAATCAGCCTAACTTTGCTGTTGCGTATTTACAGTTCCGATAATTACCATCGATTCGACAATAAATTCGTAATTTATGTCGCAATCTTTTCCCTCGAGGGCCTGAACGAAGTTATTATCAGTAATTCATCGCCTTCCAGGGGTCCGCGTGAAGTATTTATATCTGCGTTTGCGGTTATTAATCAAATCGAGGAAGACATGAAATTAAATTAGGTCCTTTGAAATTTTTGATAAGTATATTTAAGCGATATAATTGGATACTTTTGAGCCTTTTTCTGTACATTAGGTAGATACGTGTTTAATTCTAGTTTGTGTTTAATAATAATTGCAAATATTATGTATTGTTCACTCGTATTCGTAGTAATAGAATAAACCAGCGTTAGTCTTGATTGAGAACGAAGTCAATTTTATTTTTGTGATAGTCAATCAAGTGTACTGAATATTTTTTGGATAGTCAAGACTTAGTTTAAATAAACAAACCCATATCGTATGGTTATCCTTTTTTAAATATTGCTAGTATAAAAATGACATTAGACAAGATTTGCAAAAATGCTTCGTACAAAAATGGCTGCCAACGTGACGTCATTTATGCCGGTAGTGTTCAAATTAAAAGCATAGAGCGTAGAGGTTATTATTATAGTTGTACCTTTGTACATGGTCTGATGTATTTAGACCCCTTTGAGCAAATATGTCACCTGATGGTAAAAGAGGTTGCAGATGCGTTACCAACCCAGAAGACTGAGATGGAATGTCTATTGTGGCAGTCATGGCAAGCACTGCTGCTTAGCTGCTGGACCTTGCACAAAGTCCTACCATAAGTAATGAGCGTTATTTTTTATGAAACGGGAGGCAAACGAGCTTGAGAGCCACCTGATAGGAAATGATTTTCACCGCCAACAGGAAATAGCTATTTGTTGTCTGCCTTTACCTAAGTCTCCCCACCATAGGCCTCCGGAGCTTTCACTTATCATAGAAAATGTATCAGCAAACTAGTACTTCACGTGAGTATTCTGTGAGGTTGTGGTACTGCTCCAGTCCAGCCGGCCTATTCGTACTGGAACCAGCATCTGGCTACAGTGAAGCTCTCTATTAAAAGTGAGTAAATTATGATTTTTTTAAAACCATTGAAAGTTTTGTTCCAAAAGTTTTTAATTTTGATGGAGTAAGCAATGGCCTGTAAGGAAGTTAACATTTAAAAAAATTAAGGAAATAAATATTCATGCTCATGATTTGCAACCAATACATTGGTTGACAGCGCCACTATTTATTATTTGGAATCGTCGTATTTTTAATTTGGAATACATTACCTTGTTACTCCTCTAAACCGCAAGTAGGTATAGTAAAGTAGTAAGGTAATTTGTTCCAGTTTGTTGATATGGACCTCCACATTACTTGTTCACAGTAAAATGTTAATTGTGCAAATTTTTATCATATAATATATTAGAATTCATTAAAGGTAACGCGACAAGAATTGAAGTGAACGATTACACACAAGACTACACAGCACCATACAAAACTAAACAAATATTTAAAAATTTGAGCGAAACTCCGGTACACACATGACATGCAGCAGTGTGCGTGACCTCATCTCACGTTGCGTTACCCGTACAATCGCTGGCAACGCCAGCAGCGGAATCCCGTCACTCACCGAGCGTTACGCTTGACCGGATTTGAAGGCAACGAAATACGCGTGGCTATAAATTTACGTGTACCCCTACCCGTTATGTAAATTCGTCTTCAGGGCGACACCTGGTGTGGCCATAAATTATTAAGATATCGCCTGAGATTGCATGCGACTTCATTAATATACGACAAGAAAAAGTCCACTCGGACACTACCTTGTACTGCCAAGGAATTTATATGGCACAAATTCGTAGAAGCCAAACAATTTTGGAATGTTGATCTTAAGTCTGAGATTATCCCTATTTGAGCAATTGAGCGTAATAAAAGAATTTTTATAGGACTTAAATGGTTTCATCTTTCTTTGGATCATTGACGTCAAATTTCATTGGAAAATAAACCACTTACACCCAAGCCGATTAATACGAAGAATTGGAGTGGAAGTTTAACAGAAATACGACTTTTCTTTATTAAATTAACTAGATTAATAAACTTGTTTAATGTTTGACAGACAGAAAGCACATTCGGTCTGAAGGACGGAGGATGAACACTAAATTAGTGGCTAGCTAGGTTTAGTTAAATCGTTATTTGATGTTACCTAATAAAGTATGTACTAGGGATTCGAAATGACATCAAAAAATCAAACAGCCTTTGTACCATTTAGTGAACAAACATTTGATACGACGCCCCAAAGCAGGCTCTAAATAAAATGCAGTCAAGCAAAGAGCGGCTCGGGGCATTCACAAAGCGACATGTGTAGCCGGGCCCGATGGATAAAAGCGCTATTAAAGATAGTGGGAGCGTTACAGTCGTCTTGGTAGGGTTTATTGCATCTTTGTTTGCTCGGGAAGGCAATAGCGGGCCCGACCGCCCCAGTAATTCTGCCACTACTCGCTTCCGATTGTTATTACCCTGTAACTACACGCTGTGGTTACGAGTGACTATGATTAATGAACGATTTTGTCGTAACAATGTTTCATTTTTTTGGGACAGTCAAATATTAACTTAATCTTCTTCTTTATGTTTATTTTTACATACTCGTAATATAAAAAGATCGAAAAACGATGCAAAATAAAACTACTTACTTATAAATAAAAACTAAAATTAAATATTTTTATACACTTAATCGAAAAGGCTTAAAATTAGTTTAGTTTTATTGTTCTCGTATGTATAACTTACTTACATACTTACGAGATATAAGTGAAAAAAATCTCAAAACAAGATATACGCATCGCATAAAAAATAAGACTTCAAATTATGATTAAAACATGACTTCTATATTGATCTTCGTATTTGGTGTAGAAAAATAAAACCAGCGAGTTTGTAACGCGAATTACCACCGAGTTCATTACTTTCTAAAAATAAAACTTTTATATCTAAAGAATTGTTACGATCTCAACCGCAATCAGAGTTCTGCAGTTAATGGTCTTGTTTGTTTAGATTTCTCAATATTTTCACGTTTTCCAATAGCTGTTGATTTATTCGTTAACTGGCTAAAATTGGAAGCACCGGAATGTTCTGAGGGAAGATTTGAAAGTTTTTGTCCTAGTCAGAAAAAAAACTGCGTTTAGAAACCCGCACATCTATGCAACTCAATATGTTATCATGATTCTATCTATCTGTTTCCCGTGGCACAGGGGTTATGAATGTCAACAATACCCTGACCTACAAAATCAGGTGTCTTGGTCAAAAGAGGACCCCAAATGAAGAAATGCGAGTCTGACTCGCACAAAACCGGTTTCCTACCAGTACTAAATACGCCCAAATTTTTACAGCTACTCTACAACAGGTATATAATCAAAGAACACGTTAGTTTACGTTTCTTGTATGGGTCTCCTTTAATTTTCGTTTTTTTTATTATTATTTGTTTTTATAAGTAGCGGCGTTAGTAAAAATTACACACTCTGTAAAAGTTTCAGGTGGTTACTGGTTACGGTTCAAAATATTCAGTCCTGTGACAGAAGGATGGATGGACGGATAAACCTGTGGACGGACTGTCAGCAGAGGCTTAGTGATAGGGTCCCGTTGGCATCCTTTGGTTACGGAGCCCTAAAAAGACACTAAAATGAAGATAATGCAATGTTTCGCATAATGCTCTCTGGAAAGTGATAAAAACCCGAATGTTTTTTCGGAGAGGGTGATCTTTATAATGAGTTATAATTATTAATTTATTTACTTTTACCTGCTAAAGATTTTTGGATACGAAACTTTTTATCATTATAAGAATCATAACAAAACTCAGTTATGTTATCTTGATAACGATTTGGCTTAGATCCGTTGCGTCATCGATTCTGGTGTTAAGTTGTACGACGGACCTAGAGACGGACGATGTATGAAAATATGAAATGATAAAATTTGAGAAGTGATAAACATTGAAGACGGTTTTCAAACAAAATATTGAAACTTCTTTGACGCTATATGTCGCCGTGTCAGTGCTCGTTCGCTGCAAATAGATAAAGTTACGTAATATTAACCAATTAGTAAATTCAAGCGTTACTTTACGGAAATCCACATTTAAATAATTAGTATTAATTTCTTGGCTAGTCCACGAACTTAATGCTATCAGGTCGTGCAAAATAAGGTACTATTGAGACTTTTTTGCCTTACGATGAGTTTATCTTAAATACCGAGAAACCGTTCTTTATCAAGCTGATGTCTAGGACAGACACGCAACGAGGATAGACTCCGGCGGCTCGTTGAAGATAAGATAAGAAAGTATTAAAAGAACAATCGATGGAAGCTTATCCTTTAATTTATTTTAAGATGTTTGTAATTAGATAAATGTGAGTACCCAGTGCCCAGTGATTTAATTAAAACCTGTAATTAGTAAGCATTATCGTTGTACGATTCCATTCATAAAAAACAAATTTTATTAATTATCTAATTCCGTATCCTTTTTCTATTTTTAATATTAAATAAATTTTCATGCTTTTTTTACACATCCATGTTGTTAAGAGAAGTAAGAAATAAGATTTGTAAGAAAAATAGAACAACATAATTTCTATCACATGTTATCTACATTATTTCCTCACTATTTTGCTTTCTCATATGGGAGGGTGTGCTTAGGAGTCGTAAGTGCTCAAAATTATAAATAACGTCAGTTTGTTACTCACCACAACTATTTTTATGCAGTACTATTTTGAAGATTCTTTTAAAAGAGATAACATTAAAATCATTTTATTAAATACAACTTTTATTACGAAAGCATCCTATCAAAAATGTGTTGATTTTCAAGTTCCAGTTAAAAGGGTCAATCAACAGGGATAGGGGGAATAATGTTCCAGGAGAAGGGTTAAACTTAATAATAATAACTTAATTAATAAATAATATATGATCTAAACATCATCCACATAAAAACAATATGATTTATTTTTGATATGAATTTTATTTACCATCATCATTTTACCCGAAAGACGACAACAATTGGCCCCGTAGAACGCCACTACACAGATCGTGCGCTGCACGCATCCAGTGGGTTTCCGCGAGCTTTACTGACAATGTTAGTCCGCTGCTCACTGAGTCCACCTCAGTGGAGGATAAATATAATCAGTTTTCATGATCCATTTGGTATGTCACCGCCAGCTGTATGAACATGAACACTGAAAGAGGCCAGAAAAGAATTGTAGCGTGCTTCTCACGGATTCACCTCCGGCACAGCCACCAAACTAAGCTTTTTATGTGATTAGGCTATCTTCCTACATTGTGGCTTTTAAACCGAGCTAAAATCTACCATTATAAATAACTTATGGCTAGTTTTATGACAGCTTTTACATATATCAGTAATACTTAGATATATATTGGTGGTGCAGAAATCTCTATGCGATATACCTCTACAATAACAATTAGATACTTTTTACGAATAACCAAACCAGATATTCTGCATTCTGTTTCCCTCTTGCAAATTAATTCTCAGAGAGCTCGGGTGTGTACTCTTGGAAATTGTAGCTCTAATTAAAATGAAAAGTTCAATTTAAGGTGTTTTATGTAAACGAGGCTACCTTTACAAGTATACCGGAGCAAGATTAAGCTTTTAAAGCGGGCGGTTATTATTACTTTTTCTTAATCTTGAGTGATGTTACCTAGCCGTAACGCCGAGTCCTGTAATCGTCTCAAACGTGCACGCACAATATATTATTCGAGGAGAAAATTAGCGAAAATCCTAAGGAGTGTATGAAATATTAAGCCTATTAATTACGGGAGATTACAAAGGACTCGCAGAATAAGCACAGTCTTGAGGACGCAGTTCCGAGATCTTAATGATCGTATGATCCCCATTCGCAGAAGATTTGCGGAGTCGACGAAATTACCCATCTTAGTGGCTGTTCGCGTATTTATACTTGCCTGAATTTATGAGCAGCGGAGCAGAGCTTGTCGTTTGAGACGATTCATTACGTCCCAGAGGCAAGCTGTCAAATTATTTTTGCACTTGTAATACGATTTTAATTGCCCCTTTAAGCTCTCGCGCGTTTACTTTGATAAAATAATAATAATTGATTAATATGTTGTGTTCCGGCGTGGAGAGCAAGACAGTCGGTGTAATTACTGGCACAAGAGGTATTCCATCTTAGCCCTCTAGGTTGGCAACGCATCTGCAATCTTCTTGGTGTTGCGGGTGTCTATAGGCGGTGATCACTTACCATCAGGTGACCCACTTACTAGTTTGCCTTCCTATTTTATATAAAAAAAAATACTCCTTTGAATATGATCTTCATTCTGGTTAAATTTTTTACGTGGATACTTATGAATTATGCTCGATTAAAAAAAGTCCCACAATTCATATAAGTATATTTAATACTGCAAAAATATCTCTCACTGTGTATCTCATCACTGTATAACTTTTTGTAATTTGTTTCTCGTACAATAAATAACTTACATACATACAAGTACATACAACACCTGATACACAGACACTATTTTAAATATCACACCCACCTAACAACCCAACAAATTAACGTTGGTATGTTGGCATTGGGGAGCCTGAGAATGAAAACGACATTCATAGATTTATTTTTACTTTTTTTTATGATAGGATGAAAAAAAGAAGGGCTTTCAACAAGTTTTGAGCTGGGATTACTGAATAATGACTTCGCGTCACTTGTTAGGTTAACATGAATGTCGTTGTCATTAACGACACGCGACGTGTTGTGCAATGAATTTGTTTGTTCAGTTCAACGATTTGTTAGTAATACTAGAAATCACATTGTTAATAAACTGGGTTTAAGTAATAGTAGTTTAATAAATAAATAAATAATAAAATCAAAATAAATACAATAGATGTTATTAAGGCATTGAACCCATTTGATAAACATTACAATAAAATTGGATGTTATTGTAATTAATACTATTCTCTTGCATGTACTAAATCTAGTAACTTTTTCATAATTGTTTATAAGTAGTACACTCGCAAAGGAATCGTAAACTTTTATACATACATACGTATATATAACCTACTTTCCGTTGACCTAGAACAGAATTAATAAATTTGATAAAAAATTCAAAATCGAAAATTTGAAGTTACGTCACAATTTTATTTGCCATTACAATCTTAAATGTGTACTTGGTATGTATGGCGATAAGAGATTTCCAATGTAAATTTTAAGTTTGTCCCTTAATTCAATGTATTTTTTCGTTAGATCAATGTTCGGTGCTTATTAAGTTTGCACAGAATCCTCGGAGCGCGACTATCCGACTCGCACTTGGCTCGTTTTTTGAAACCTTTGAGCAACTGCTCTTTTTTTTCGATATCGCCCTCATTACGGCCGTGGAAGATACATTTTATATATTTTCTTGTCCCAAACACGAAATCGTATAGAAAGTTATTAAGTATCTAGAATTAATTGACGAGCCCATATATTTACCAACGAGGGGTTTTTCTTCATCTCTCGGTGCTTGTGTGGTATCATTAAAAAGAATTTGACAAGTAAAGCACAATAATATATTATAAGAACCTTATTTATGCTTATTTGAAGACCGTTCATTTTTCGAGGTTGGAAGCTTACAGTATTAGGTAAGTACTTAAAAAGGTGCCATTGGCGTAGCACACGAATTTTAAGAACAGTATTAGTTACAAAAGCTTTATAATTATTTACCTAGATGAAATTAATTCAAAAATGTATCTTTGACACGTCATTGATATGATGTATTTAAGTGGGTAATGCAATATTTTATCATGATCAAGCCTCTAATTGTGTATCAAAGCGGAAGCTAACTTTTTCATTTTATTTTATGAGGCCTCATCACAACAAAATATCGTATTACCTCTTTAAACATTTTTATACAAAGATATGACTTATCAATAATACACTTTTGAACTTCACTCCCTTTCAATTAAATAATTGAGAAAAATGAAAATAAAGCGATGTTGCCAACTTAATTGGAAAACTACAAGCAATGATTTGATATGTATAATGAGTAACTGAGTACGAGCTATTAACATTTTTCCATGTTATTGCGACACTTGTAAACTGATTTTATTGGTCAAGTAATGTCCCTATTTACTTTATTTGGCGTAACTATTAAACTATCATACGTTACTGTCAGTGCAGGAATCATAATCCTCATTTTATTTATTTAGAAAGGGAATCTGTAATAAAAAAAAACATAAAACCGATAAACCATAGAAAAATACAACACTGTTGTAATAACAACAGTGTAGTCGTTGTAAAAAAACTTGCAAAGCTGCAAGACAATGCCTGCGACACGCTCGCGGCGACGACGTTTTTAATGAACACATCGAGATGAGGTGTACAATACAGGGATAGCAATATGAACACAATACTTATCTACACTAAATTTTATATGAACACGTAATCAGGGCATAAATAAACAAAGTCGCTATGTACCAATGAGACCTGAAAACGAAACCTTCATTTGCATTCCTGTAATAGAATATCTAATCATAATTCAAACTGGTAGTTTCCTTGTTGCATAGTTCTAATGGCAATCGATGTGATGTACCTAATAATAAACTGAACTGAAAGCTGAATTTAGCCGTATAATATCTCAATTATCAAGGTAATAATTATACTCAATTCCAGTGTCAGAAAATATTTCTAAACGAATTTTGGGAATATGTGATAGTTAAATATTACAATTGATCAATACGTTACTGATATCAGTGATCAGACGGCTTATTTTACTTATATCTATAAGTAGCTAGCACTTGAAACGAGTCAAGCTCCCAATGAACTTTAATGATGGACTTATGTACCGTTGAAATTCGAAATAAGCGGGTAAAACGTAGTACAAATGGCGTCGTTAGTAAGTAATGAAGAGGCTTGGCTGGTATTTTTATGTCCGCTGTACAATACGAAGTGTCAGCCGGCTAAGGAACGGCCAGTATCGCGTGAGCTTGCTGCGTGACGATCGTCCATTGATCACTGGTCTTAAGAGATACGACACGAAGGACAGTTTTTTTCACGCGAAGCTTTAGAAGAAATGTTCAATCGTTTACATGACATTTTTGAGAAAGTTTTAAAACGAGAAATGTAATGCTACTTATAGCGAATAGGGGAAACGACTTTCCGTTCTTTCTTTTACCTGTTTTTGAGCAATTCAATCATGCATTATACCTACTATAGAGTGATTATTTTCTTTTGGCAAAAATAAAAAAATCGGCCTAGCGAGTTAGGGATATTAAGGTGTAATGGCAAGCTGCCATTACTTCCTTGCTGTCATTGTTGGCATGTAGCAATTTTATATAGTGGTAAAACCCCTGTTGCTGGTTGATATCGAATGGGTCAGGTCGACCGGAGAGTAGCAAACTCTCACTGAATACGGCATGTAGTACTATGCTACCTTGCTACTGCGTGAGCGACTCAAAGTTGCTGGCAAAAGATTTCCGGATCTCGTGAGGTCACTATTTCCATTGGGCGGTAGTGGTGATCAACGTGCTTGTTTGACTTCCATTTCCATAAAAAAACGCATGGCGCGGATAAGAGATGAGATGCGACTTTAAAACTTTGCGAACGCGCGCCCAAAAAACTTTTTATTTAATATTAGAAGGGAAATGAGCAACGGGTCACGTGATGGTAAGCAATCGTCTACGACAACTTAACAACATTTGAGAAAAAGCGAGGCAGGCGAGCCCAAATGCTGTTTCTTCATTATCTTTGCTTTCGAACATTGTTAGTTGACAGGTACTTAAAACAACTGAATAGTTTATGCAAGGATTAGCGGCCATCGTCGTAATTATTTAAATAGTTTTAGAATTTATTCGCACCCGGGCTGGCACTAATGCGGCTTAATAAATTTAAATGAAACTTGCTTAGTTGTCCGGTGGAAACCGTAGTTACCTGCACTTTGTTCAGACTCTATTCGTTCTGAGATGAATATTAACTGGTTAGAGTGCAGCAAGCCACCGTTGGCAGAAGAATTAGATTATCCTTATTAGTGGAAGCTATGAAAATTCGACTGATGAAGGCGGTTTTGAAGTCTATTTCGTATTCCTTCTGTATAGGGCCCGTTGTTCATTCGATCGACGTGCAGTACAACGCGACAAAGGTACAAAGGAATTTACTAATCAGAATGTTTCGACAAATAATTTAATTAAACCTCATTTCATAGGCTAATCTCTGTGACGTCATCACATCCATGATCTTGATGTATTAATGGGTCAGTCAAGTGTATCCGTACAATACAAACAGCTCATGTAATGTTTGTCTTCAAAATATATTACTTACTGCATATTACTGGGCCGGCGGCGCAATCCAGTTGCGGCAAGTGCGGATGAATACGAGCTATATGATAGAAAGAGAGGCATATAGAAGGACGCTTCTTATACTTAAACGCAGTTTTTGTTCGAAGTAAAGCTTCTGTACTTGTACTAGTATTCTGTGGTTTTTTTTAATAAAAAGTTGCCCGGTTAAGCCGTCAGTTTTGTTGCGAAACAGAAGTCATTAGACATTGATCGTTACTTTAGTGGCAGCCAATAACCACTTTAACAATACAGTTTATATGAAAAGTCCCTAATTATAAAAACATCGTGCTTTTAGTAATCTATTTAGCGTTATAAAGTAGTCGTATTGGTATGGAGAGGATCGCAGCTGTAATAATATATTTTCTTTAAAACGGGTAAGTTTTCACGTTTATTAATTACCAAACACGGTATTTTACTAGCAAACTGAATGACATAAAATTTAAAATAAAAAATAACCACTTGAATATAATTTATTGTGTAAAAAAGAAAGAAGCTGATAAAGAAATCGATGTTTTAAAAGCTACAGCGACTCAAAGTAACAAAAAAGACGAGAAAAATTTATTTTTGCTTCAAAATAATGCTTATTAAACCAGATTAAAAATGTAGAAAATTGAAGTAAAAGAGTAATTAGTTAAAAGCTGACAGTATGTCTGTATGTATGTATGTATGTAAATTCTTTATTGTACAAAAAAACATAAATTAAAAAAAAGAGATACAGTGATGTACAAAGGCGAACTTATCCCTTTAAGGGATCTCTTCCAGTTAACCTTTGAGTGTGTGAAAGGAGTATCATAGTAGGGACAGACAAAGAGCAAGAGCTATAAAAACAGACAGACAGTATTAAAGTAAGCGCGATTCAGTGTTGGCTCCTTACATTATTGCACTAGTGACGTCACTGTCGTTTAAGAGGAGTGTGAACCCAGCGCACTCCATACAAACGGTGATAACGTTTTCCACCCTCTAAACCTTAACCTATTGCCATGAGCTTTTTGTATGTAGTCAGTTTGCCCTAAAACTAGGCTTGTATGTTTTGATTTTTTAAATATTCTTAACAGTTTCGTAAATATTGACGCTTTTTTGTCTTGTATGAAACTCCTAAAATGCAGATATTGTCAAATCTATGCAGAATATCGAAAAAATCAAAACATACAAACCTAGTTCTAAGGCATAATGACAAAATACCAAAAAATCATTGCCATAGGTTAAGGTTTAGAGGGTGGAAAACGTTATCGCCGTTTGTATGGGGAGCGTTTTTTGGGGCTGGGTACACACTCCTCTTAATGCAGCGTGATGGAGCGTTTTCACTAGACTTGCCCGTGATCATTTTACTACTCGTGATATTTCGTATATTAAAAAAATAAAAACAGTTTTTTTTAACAAAGTGTTAAAAATTTTGAGACTAAAATAACACATTACATACTGTATTACCTAATTAGTACCGCGTCAAAGGATGTGTGTAATTAAAACGTTTTGATAAGACTTTTTATAATATGTTAAATGGTTTTTTTATTGTTGCTCTAAGTCATAAGCTTATAATACTTACTATACAATAATAAATACTCTTTATTGATCAACATAAGTAAACAAAAAACCAAAATTACAAACAAGAAACTTTTACAGTGACTCAACAGGCGGTCCTATCGTTAAGCAGCAATTTCCATCAGACAACCTTTGGAAAGAAATACGGTAAAGATATAGACCAAGTACAATGTGTAGTGAACGCTTTCAGTTTTCTAGGACATAAAGTCTCTAAACTAAGCTATGGACAGACAGACGGGCGGGCGGACGGACGGAAATGGCGTAACTATAAGAATTCCTTGTCGACTGCGGAACCCTAAAAAGGATAAGCATAATAGTTATAGTTAAGTAGCCCGGTGTGTTTTAAAGATAATTAAAAAAACACACCTTCTGAAAAATATTATGATTACGATGAACGTATTGTGAATAAATTTCCCTAATGAAGTATCTGCACAAGCCAGCGATTTCATTGGTAGTTTATCAATGGCAAATTTTTTGGCATTCATAACTACTTCCTGTAAGCCTTATCTGAAAAAAGATATTTGGCTTGACTTTGATTTTATCTTGTCACACACCGCTCAGCTTTCTAACGTATTTTGAGTGTAGAATCAACTTTAGCCGTCCTAGGTGGTTCGAAATGTAATTTAATCAAGCAGATCGACTGGCAACCTTGTGTCCTTTCCAAAAACACAATCGGAAGGTAGCTAAGAATACACTCTAAAACAAACTTTATTTTCTTTGGTGATACTCGAGAGGAGTCTCGTTTATTTAAAGGTCACATATAAAATAAATAATAGTCGATTCAAGTCGATCGTTATCTTTTTATAACGAGTAATCTAAACATCACTTTTTTATCGTAAAATACGTTTATTGTCAGAAGCACACGGAATAGGAAATTGTCGCGGCAAAACGATAATAATTATCTTTTAAAAATTGTAGGGTATATTTTCTTTTCTTTAGCGTAGATCATTAGTTTGTTTGCCTTATAAGAATGCTTAAAGTAAGAGTATGCTCCTGCGTTCTAGAGTGCGACTTTTGAATCTCACCGGGTGACTAAAGTTCACCAAAATGGCCGTTTTTCATAGAGATTCGGCCATTTTGGTGAGTCACCTGGTGAGGTTAAAAAATTGCACCACTGGCGTCTATGTCGTTCAGCGATAGTGGGTATGCAGATGGCGTGCTTGCTTTTTTAAATCTAAATAGGGCCCTTCATGTCATGGTGCCCGAAAAGCTTGCAGCGTTCCCTCATTGTATCGCAATACTAATCCTTTCTGTCTAAAGCTGCCAGACTTTTGGTCACCAGTCACATCAACCAGACGCTTTTGTAATTCCTTTAAGAGATTATGGGCGCCCGGATACTTACTAACAGATTAATTTATAAATTTTTAGTAATCATTCAATGTTTTTAATAGTATCACACTAACTAACTTGAGTTACGTTAAGAAGCGCAATTACATGCAACAGGGAAATTAGGGAAAACATTATTGCTAATTGTACTTACAACCGCTACCAGTCATTTGCTTGTACTGTTTGACTTGTTGACAAGGTTGTCTATAGCCACTATCTACTAAGCCCTTGCTAGATACAATATATGTATCACTAAGTACTCTTATAGTATTTTATCCTGTATACTTCTATATTGTGTACTGAATACCATGAAATTTCCTATGATTGTATTGGTTCTCATCCTGATGATGTGCGATTTAATGTGCTCTGCGGTAAGCGTGGTTTATTGTTTATGGTTTATTTGGCTAAATGCTCTTTCGGCTATTACCAGGGCATTATTTGAATTCGAATAACATTTCGGTCATTATTATAAAAGCGAATTTCGAACTAAACTTCATTAACGAAATTGTTTACGAAATATTTAATTATGTCAAATTTTCAGCCAGTGCAGGACAAGAAAAGCGTTGATCATTGTAAGTATTTGTAGTTTAGTAAATTTTCTTGTTTCACGTATTTTGTTAATATTCATGTTTATATAAGACGGTAACTGTTTTAAAATATTACATTAAAGTCTTGGAATATTACTTGTTATGATATGATTAATCCCTTAAAGGGATAAGTTCGTCTTTGTCCATGTTACTTATTTTCTTGTAAACTGTTATTTTTTAATATTATGTGCAATGAAGAGTTTACATGCATTAATTACATTCTTCAGCATTTTAAATGCGATTTGACCTATTTTTAATTATCCGCTAGAACATTGACACAAACTTAAGAAGGACGAATAATCTTATTTATTATCTAAGTCAAACTAACGATTTTTTTCAACAGTGATCGGCTCAACAATACTAGGTCCGACGGCTACTTTTGGAGAACGTGACGTCACCGAATGCCTGGCTGAAGGAAATCCACCCTGGAAATGCTACACGGAGCAGACCGGAATCAATCCACAATGGTAGCCTGGATTAGGTTCCAAAATAAGATCTATTGCTACTAGCAAGAAGGAAGGCTAAAGATGTTTCTACTTCTTGAATTAGGTACCTAAATTATCCTATACACGGTAAATAAAATAGGTATGTAGTTGTTTTATTTTTACCTTCACTTGATTTATTATAAATTGTCACTTTATAACTAGCCAGACATAGTTTGATAAATCAGACACGTACAAGTCTGCTGAGAGCGCCAAAGCTGTCTGCTGATTTACATATAAAATTATAAAGTTCATCTTTGAATCGCGTAAATTTTTTGTTAGGACGTTTCGCTTAATTTCACATAAATTGAATAACAAATTACAATCATTGTTTCGTTTTATATTTGAATTACACTATACAGAAGAAATTTCTGCATTTTTGCTAAATACATTATTCTATGTAAAGAGCGTAGTGTAAATATTAAATATCCTTTGTCATTTTGTGTAACGTTATTGTTATAATAATTCAATTTATAAACAGAACAGAAAAGTTTTTAGAAAGAATATGAATGAAAATAATTTAAAATTAAAAACCACATATCAAATAGTTCCGACTAACGCAATAAGACTCTACCTGGGGTGCAATTTTTGAATCTCACCAGGTGACTAGAGCTCACCAAAATGGCCGAATCTCTAGGAAAAACGGCTATTTTGGTGAGCTTTAGTCACCCGATGAGATTCAAAAATCGCAGTCCTGCGCTTCGGAAACGTTATCTGCTGAGAAGAATGCGCCGCAAGAAAGTCAGCATTAGGCTTTTTTCAACCAAATAATAATAAAAAAATACAATTAAGAATTTATTTGTATAAAAATGAAAGTTAGTAGTTGTTAGTAGTTTGTGGTTGGTACTTAGATTAGTTTTTTAATTTTTACATATTTTTTTCTAAATTGGGTACTTTGTATTTTAAGTTTTCTGTCAATATGAATAAATGTATTAACCTATTACTGTGTTTGAAGGAAATTTTGAAAGGTGTGTTTGTCTTTTTTAATAGAGTAAATTTTATCTAAACATGATTGTCTAGCAACAACATTTTAAAAGGCACGATGAAAATTTAAATATGTTTGAAACGGTTTTTGTCAAACACATATTACTTGGATTTTAAAGTAAATAAACTTTTTATAAGTCCCTATAGGTTTTACGAATATTTGTATTTTATTAAAAATAATTCATCCTTTTTTTTTACTGTAGGTTCCGAATCCTAGTCTCCTATTGTCCATAAATAACAACCTATTATTGAGCACGTAAACAGCACCTACAAGCTTGTCCTAAATTTACTATAAGTGCTTTAAATGCGGAGGTAGGTAGTTCAGTTTGTAATATTTTGCGTTTATTACGGTCGACCAAAATCCTGCTGGAATATGTTGGTAGACATTTTATTTATTGGCGTATCTCGATTTTGGGTCGAATCAGTGCGTATTATGTAAGTGACGATGTAACAGAGGGGAAAAATCACACATTGTAATCTTGGGCTATCTGCAGAAACCTTACTCTCCAATAATATTCAGCTCTTTGTAGGACGACATCTGCAAGGAATTACATTCTTTTGTAGGCCGGCCCGGGTTTCATATTGTGTCTCAAAATAGAGGGGCAAAACATCTCTTTAGTAAGCACTCGGATATCGGCAATTTCTTAGCTCACTTAGCATCGAAAACACAGCGGGGAGAAAGAGGGCTATCAAACCGACATTGATCGTCTCTACAGTAACGTATACGTCTCTATATAGTTGCAAACATTAGTTAGTGGCAGCGCTATCGACATCCGAATATCACATGAATAAACAAGTGAACAGGACAAATATACTTATTATATCAGGTGGCAGGGCTTCCTGTATGTTTTTATTGTAGCATTTAACAACGGAAGTGAGGGTGTCTTTCAATCGTTTCGTAAAATGCCCTAAAAAAAGGTCATGTCAGAGGTAAAACGTAAATTGCTAGTTTAAACTATTTGAACAAATGGAAGTATATTAATCTAAACCGTTAAGAATAATATCCAGGTCACATAAAAAAGAATTCGATCTTCAAGCAAAACGTTTAAGTAAAAAAATACTAACTTGATCAATAAAAACCTTTGCTTCATTTTTATTTATTATACAAAATCCTATTTGTTTGTTTCTACTTACCGGGGATTTATTTATCAAAATAAAGAGCACCTACCTGAACTTAATAAAAATGTTCGTTTGACTTACTGCGCAAACATTTTGTTTGAGCCAAGCGACTTGAATATAATCTACCATTTTAGCCTGGAATATTGTTGGCACGAATTTACGTGGAAATGAAAATGCTTAATCTATTTTTTGTAATATAAGATTCGCGGCATGAATATTTAATGATTCTGCCGTCAGATTTCTATAAATAGATAGAACTGGAATAACAACGAGGGTCCAGTAGCCTAACTATTCCGTTTAGTAAAACTTATCTGGAGGCAATATTGCGTGACAAAACACGACTGACGCAGTAATCAGATAATCTGACCATTCGGTTGCCTTCACAACTTGTCCCACTATCGCGGCCTATATATAAAACTAACCTATATACTTGCGACTAAACTTCGGACTATCAGCTTTTACACGCAGTCCTGCCCACGTCGATTTGAATAAAGTAAGAGTAAAAAGTGAGACACTACGCCGTCCTAAATCGGTCCCTGATTTTATCAACAGTATGCACGAATAAATTGAAAATGTTTTCTACGCTTCAAAGGGCGAGTATCATGCAAGTACCTAATTTATAACCTACTGGCAACTCGCCTTGGCTTCGACGGGTAAAGGAAGTAGAAAAAAATAGGTTAAGTCTTAGGTTTAGCCGTCCAGCAAAGCGATTGATTTAGCGCGTGTTTACGTTAAGTAAATGGATAAGGGTTTAAACTTAATACAGGTCAAAACAGCTTTGAAAATGAACCAATTATTTTTATGTTTTGAAAGACAAAAGTGACTGTATATCATCCTTAGAAGATAAACATTTGTTACCACTCTCTTATCTGTTAGTTTTTTAAGACTAACAATTCCGTAGTAGGTACAAATAATTTATATACTAAGGTATATGTATTTAGTTTCGGTTTTATAAGCATACGCCGTTTAAGCGCCCTAAAAGTGTTTTTTAACTTGATTAGAAACATATATATTTATCTATTACCTTTTAATGTATGTCTTCTTAATACACATAGACCCTCCCGAAGAAATCTTTTAAATGTCGGTGAAACTGCATCATATCTATAGTTTAGTTTAAAATAACTAAGTGAGTCACAGAAAGAGGGAAATAGGAACTTTGTTTTACATTATTTAGAGAGAGATATATATAGAAGATAGAGACGTGAGTATGCTACTAATATAGTTTTGCATAAACTATTTATTGGAGGAAAATTGCTTAGATCCTCATACCTACTTATTCCCCGAACAGGGACGTAATATTAGGCTAGATAAAAATAATATTCCGATTCTGTAAAATAGTAACAGTTCGTTAAAATTATTTATTCGAGTTTAATCAAAATAATACATATCCATTCGGCGGTCGTGAATCAAGGTATAGGTACAATAATTACTTAGCCATTAGTGTGAAGTAGCTGTGTTCCATTACCGTCTATGTTATTGCTTTAATATGACAACATAACAATTAATTACTAGAACGGGTGGCAAACATTTATTGTAGAGGTAATAGGGGCCGTGTTTATTGTCGATAGGTGCTATGTTAAGCGGCGGAGTATGATAAATTGTAACCGAAACGACCTTGGGAAGCAGACTGGTGCTTGAGCGAAGAAATAAATTATAGACGTAGCAAATAACCGTAATTATTTTGGAGCGATGCTTTAGTGGTCCTTTGTGCTGCCTAATTATTTTGTAATTCCGTCGTGAGTGGCTTTTACAGTGTAGTCGTATTTAAGTGAGTAGCTATTCGCTGAGTAACTTTTTATGTAGGCTAAAACTAAAATGTTTTAGTATATTTTAACACCTCAATATATAAGTATTTGTATAGTTCTTTGTCATGACTGCTTGGATTACCAATGCAAATGAAGCAAATGTAGGTGCCGCAAGTGCTAAGGGTATCGCTATCTGAAAAACAGAGTTAAGTATATTATTTTGCCAGTACAGTGGAGTATTTGTTATTTTTCTTTATTTTTCAGCAGTCTCTATTTTGGCCTAAAGATAAATTAGTAATGGACGTGGCAACTCAAGTTCTAAGTTCTTACAAAGACACTCGTCTGCGAATACAGCATATAGCTGTATAGCTTGCATGATTTATTTAACCCTTTTTTTAAATTCAGTTGACATTGAATGTAAAGCGAAAGCACCTACTGATTACTCTCGAAGAGTCTTGCTTGATACGAACCAGGACCGGAATGAGCATTGTTCGGGCTTGACAAAGTTAAGCACAATATTATGAGAGATAATTTATTTGCACAGCGTTCTCACATTTAACACGTAATAGGCTACACCCTTTTGCATGTCCCTCGTCACTAACTCGCAATGCGTGTTGTGACACAGCCGATTTACCAAGACCCCTAATTTTTCACCACATCAACATTCGCACATAGCCTATGATAGAAACTAAGGAAGAACATGGTTCACGGAAAACTGGTGTTGTTATAATTATTCTTGTGAATCTCACAGTCGGCACACGTATGCAAATGATTCTTTGCACGTGACATGATGGCGCTGCCATTTGCATGGCTGATGTTTGTCACGTTGGGTGCTGAGTTAGAAATCCATTGAGTGTTAATCGCAATGTAGATCGAATGATATTCAAATGTTTCCACCATGCAATGTGGCTTCTATTATTGTACGATTTAGACATAAGTATTCTACGATTACGACAGCTTGTCGTCAGCTAGTAAGTTTATCTTTTTAGGCATACTCTTAGCAATTTATTTCCATCATACCACGATTGCGCCCAACTCCTTAGACAAGCCTATGCAAGAAAAGAAAAGGACGGGGGTGCAACTTCGTTGATTGAACAGAGTAAGTATATCAAACTACTAATCAATACGCACTGTAGTGTGGTACCTGATTCCATAACTTAACGTAAGTTTAAAAATCTGTTAATACTACACTTATGAAGTTTGAAGTAGGTAAAAAATAAGCAAAATGTAAGTAGGAGTTTGTATCATTATAAACATTCTAACTTTGACGTAATAATCGAATCATTAGTTTCTAAATATAACATCTCCCAAAAATAATGTTTTAATATCATGTTGGGAGAAAAAACAGTCTGTCTGAACCTGCGCTTGAATGCACACTTTACGAATGAACTACCACATAACATGTTAGAGAGCTGACAAAAGAGTCTTAGAGAGCTTTGACGATTTGTAGGAAATGGTCAGGATAAATTGTACTTGTGAAACTTCACAAGGATGTATTCCCTTAGCCCGCGGTTCATTCGTCCGTGAGGCTTACAACAAGAAGGTCCATCTCAGAACTTGGACTTGGGAATGAGGGGTAATTTTATTACATAAGTAGCGGGTAGTCAGTAAGGTAAATGAGTGACGCACTTTTAACGAATCACCAATTTAATATTCAAGCTATTATAACTAGTACGAGGTTTCATGGAGTAGCAAGGTAATTGGTTGAGTTTCTTGCCGGTATCTTCTCATCAGAGGTTTTTCCGAACCGGTGGTAAATTTTTTGACATTCATGAGTGCTACCTGTAAACCTAATCTGAATAAAACATTTTGACTTTGACTTTACCTTTGTACCAGTTTGTTGAAATGGACCTCCGCAAAGTAACGCCTGAATCTATTAATAAGTACGATATTGGAAAAATTGGAGTATAACCAAAAAACTTAACAATTTACCAATCCATAGAAAAATCCAATGAGGAAACAGCGGAACACGCAGCGGGAGATGGAGACGCCTCCAGCCAGCAATGTATTGTCTCGTTGGAGGCCTCTAAGTCTTGTCGTATCAGTGGGTGTTGTAGTGATAATTCAGCTTTTAGTTTGGGTAGGTCCTAACTAATTCCGTGCCAAACATCAGCTTTCTAGGTCTACGGGAATTGTTCTTAAACGTTTTGGAAATTATATACCTAACTGTTACTTAGTATGGAAAATAAATTTGCACAATAAATTTATCTTCTTTATCTACACACATATCATAATTGTTAAATAACGCGTTCAAAAACCATAGAAAATGACCAGCATTATTACAACCAATGTTATTATAAGAATTTTCTTGTCTGTGGTAGTAGGTAAATCTGTTCTTTATTGGGTAGTATCTCTTAGTAGTCTGTGTTTATTGGTGACCACATTACCGATATCTCGTGACGTTATGAATTTAAATTTGGAACAGCTGTCAAAATTCAAGTTGGTCTCTATTCTAGTATCCACAGATATTAAAACAGTTATCGATACGAAACGTCAACTCAGTATGATTTTTTAATTTAAACGCACGACATTTGATCTCGAGTGACATGACAATAAAGGACTTCATTCTTTTGTCTATGATTTAAAAAAACGTTCGTCTTGACGGATAGATCGAATTGCCGCCATACTTGTATGTTGGTTTTTTGCTGTTACGGTTTTTTGCAGTTATGATATGTGTGTAGATAAAGTAATGTATGCAACTGTATATAATTAGGCCTTAAAACACTCGTGTGATACTATTATGAAACTCGCTGACGCTCGTTTCATAAAACCACACTCGTGTTTTAAGGCCTCTCATTATATAGCAGTTGCATAAAATACTATTATCTTTACACAGTTTAAAACAAAATCACCAATAGGTGATGAGGAGGACCAATAAATTGTTCTCGTCGTGTCTTTGGCCGCTATTTTCTTCTAAACCGAGCAACGGGTATTGATACAATTTTCACTGTCATTTAGACCTTTTTGATAGGTTTTTATGTACATTACATCTTAATTGTATTATTTCTCTGATTCATGTAAAATTCAGACGTAAAACATTATGCAGGGTGAAGTTAGTCGGGTTTAAAATAACAGGTAGAAAAAGAACACAGCAGTGCCTAGAGCGTACTGTAGCTCAAGTTGGCAGGAGCACCGGTATGATTCAGGTGCTCAAGATAAATTGTTATTAGAAGTTCCTTTTCGCAAGTTTTTACTTTGCTTTGGTTTCGATGAAAAATTACTTTATTGCATTTTTACATACATTACTATTCCAGTGCTAGTAGGAACAGGTGTTATTCAAACACTTAGCCAATCATTATACAGAACTAGATCGATTCATAAGAGTTGGCACCGAACATTTATGAAACTGTCATTCATTTCATAGACATCCGGTGCCAGTTCTTATGAATTGACCTGTACTAATGTGAGTATTTTACTAATTTATTAGAGTTTATCTTTTTAATCGAATACTACAATGGCTAGCACGGGTGTTCATTTTCTCTCTTGAAGCTCAGTGCATCTCTCTCCTACTAGGCTAGTTAAAAAGACACGCAATAAGTGTACAAAGCGAGTAGCGATGTATCGTTCTAGCTATCCAGTTTGGCTTTTTATTCTGCACAAAGAAGAAAATGTACGTACTTCAATCCTCTCAAAAAGGTAAATCATAAGTTTGTTTAAACGAAGTCGTTATTCATTCCTGTCTATCCTCATCGTATCTTTGGCCGCTTCCTCCTAAACCACGCAACGGATTTGCATACGGTTTTCAACGTACGTTTCTCATGGAAGGGTTTTATGGGAACACCCTAATTGAACCCATGCAAAACTGGGACGCTAGTCGCTAGTAACATATTATTATGAATGAACTAAGACGGCAAGTTAAATCAAAGCTTGTGAAAACGCAGTAAACGATATGACGAAGCTATTATATTTGTTACTTTTTTACCAGAGAAACCTACACCACTGCTACACAAATATTGTTTGGATTTGAAACCGCACAGTTAATTATGCCTTTGATTAGTTCCTGCGGTATTTGCAAACCGGTTTTTGTAATGAAAAAGATTGGAATTTAAAATAGTGCAATCGAAACTGTTTTAGTTGCAGTTTATGTTTTTACTTTTTTTATTTAATGAATAACATAAAAATACGAATAATCAAACGGCAGGTATTTGCAACAAATAGTTGTTTATTGTAACATAAAATATGCTGGCATACTTATTACATTAGATTAACAACAAAAGCGGAATGTGATTCGGAACAGCATATATACAGTTGAGAACGTGGAAATTTTGCAACTTATTATTAAATAAGAAGGAATATAAACAATAATCACTTTAACTTAATTCTTATATTCTATATTATTTCACAATTTAATGATGAAAAACGAAAAAACAGTACAAATAAAATTACAGGAAAACAAGTTCAATGTAATGAAATTGCTTCACATTTATGGTGGTGGTTAGAGACTAAACTTAAAATCCAGTTTGATACTATTCCACTATGAAACTGGAACTTAAAATCGGTCTATAACTACCACCCTTAGATGAGTTTTAAACAATGTCATAAGTGGACTGATACCTTTATGAAGAAAGTTTATTTTAGTAGTATTACCAAAACATAACTATCACCATTGTCAGCCTGAAACTTCGTTTATAAAATTCTCTACGAGACTTTGTTAACGCAATACTATGTACATACAATTTATGACATTTTGAAGGCAGTCAGTTAAGTTGAAATAGTTTTTAGCAAAATACAGCTGGATTCAAACTAAAACAATGACTAGAGCATTTGGATTCATGCCTATTCCAAAGTTTACAAGTTCGAGACTATTTTTTAAAAAGTCTGTCTAATTATTTACAACAAATTAGTACAAATTTTACACATACCGCATATCTAAGAAGGCATTTCTAAATTTTATTTACAATCCAGTTATAGGTATTTTTGTCAAATTGTAGTCTCATAATAAATATTTTCTTGTTCCTAAATAAAACATCTAGCAGATTTTCAAATGCTTAAAATATTACATGTACACAACTAAAGTTAAAAACAGTTTGTTTCTGATGAAAAATACTTAAAATAATCATAAGTATATAGAATTAGGATTTTCGTGGCGATTTATTATAATAATACATAAAGTAAGTATGGATGCTGGTTGGCTATTAAAAGCATTGGTATGTTGCAGGGTGGAGTATTTTTAATGATGTATTTGTGTACGCTACAAGTAGTAGGGCTTAAAATTTAGCCCTCTCTGACCTTTAAATAGCGGTTCTAGAAGCAATGTGGGCACTGTACTAGATTGTCGAGAGGAGTAGAAACTCTATGAGGTTACGTTTGCAAGCAACACGGCACTAAATATAATCAAAATTACATAAATATCCTAATAATAAACAAACCTAAACATTACGCACGAGAAGAACAATGAACACTGAACAGGTCATCTATTAAAATTGAATGAAGCATCAACTGAAAACAAAACATATCTAAACATTGTTTGGTAATTTTAGATATTGTGAAGAGTCGCCGAAGAGTTGAAAGCTTGCCACGGTTTCAAGTTCGTTTGATGCTAAGGAGCCGTCTTTGGCGTTCTTGACGACGAACGCAAACGTATAAGACGTTCAAAATTCAACAGCAACACTCTGGCGCAGTATTTAGACATATACCCATGTACAACATTTTTTCTCCCGCGTTTAATTTTACTTCTAGCGAAGACTTTCTGCGGGATCGATAGCAGTTTATAGAAATAAAAAATTGGAATGAGTAGTTGGACGGTTGCCGATCCGCTTTAAACATTTTATGAATGACAATTGATTAATTTTACGATCGCCAGATAATAACTTTCTAAAAACATTATTTCTTTCGTACGGGGTGAACATATATGACAAGAAATCTACCGCACCCTGCCCTATAATGAAATTGCCACGAATCCTCCTTATTCTAGGGTTAATTTTAAATAGGTTAATGTGTTCAATTCCATGATCATGATCATGGGATGAACGATTTAAGCTGTGAAAAATACGACGATCTTTCCTGTCAACAAAATATGTATTTTTTTAATGAACTGAATGTCATTGAAAGTGATATAAATACAAACCAGGTATATCTTTTAAAACAATTAATGAAATTGCAACAGAATATTTTAACATTACCTATCCTAGTTCACTTATCGTAATAATATCGTAGATATGTTTTGAAGACTTCTCATTGATGTACAAAAGAACAATTTTAGACAACTTATTTATTTCTAATTTTTCTAGGTACATACTTATAATTTGCTTAGGTATCATTTCCTAGAAATAAAACCATAAAATATCATTTTTTTTAAATATCTACTAACCTTTGCAATGCACGAGAACTCACAAATTTCATTGCTTTCTTTTTTTTCAAAGTTTTGCAAAGTTTTTGAAAGTCAAAGTCATAATTCTATTTGTAAATTACGTTCACACAAATATGTCACAGGTTACTTATAAGTCAGTTAGATAACGTTCGAAAATTGACTTACATTGTTTCACTTTAGCAAGGTAAATTGTATATATATAATATTAAAAGCAAAATAGTCCTTATTAAGTCTTCGCTCTGTAAAAAAAGTGGGACAAGCTCTCGTGAATCGCAAGTTTTTATAGATCTTCCTGGTTTGCTAAGGGAGTAATCTCGGAGTGTTACGCGTAAATCACGTTTGTTAATATAAGACCGGAGATAATTTATCACGTCCCAGATTGCGTCGGGGTGATGAGAAGCCCGAGAGCTAGTGTTAACAGGATTACACTCAATGAAGACACCTCGCTTGAACTCCTCACTGGAAAAACAACAACTGTATTAAAATAAAAACATTGCGACCCAGGTGAAACATTGCGCTGGATTTTTTTTATTTGAATTGGAAATTTATGTACCCGTGTTACTGAACTATTCCTTCTTTTTCTTATAAGATTTATTTCATTTCCATGTTACACCGCTTTTCTAGAAAGCTAATCTTTCTTAGAAATCCGGTTAAGTGTAGCTGATTGTTCCCGCAGGAAAGCTTACTGACAGCAGAGGTACTTACAGTAATCCAGTCGACTTGTCGCGGTTATTAAGAATTGACGTCTATACAACTTTATCAAGTTAAATACGAATTAAACACTAGTCCTATCAACTGTATTACAACAAAAAAAACAGCGACGGCCCAGTCAATGAACACTATGATGACTAATGCAGCTATACTACGGCAAAAAGGGGGGCAAAAGCTATTTTAGTGAGGGGGTGACATTATTCAAAGTGCATTTACTCAATACGGGATTCATTTGAGTTTGATTTTGTAAATTCAAAACATTTTATTAAACCTGATATTCCATAAAATAATGAGTGAACAATATAAGTTTATGTTCCTTGACTACCATGTTTCGTCTGATTACGATAGAGAAGTTGTAAAGAAGAAATTGAAATCATTCTAAATTCAGGCTATTTTATTTGAATAGAACTATTCGTTTGCGACCGTTCGCTTAAGACAGTAAGTAGCGCGCCGTAATCGCGTCGATACAATTTTGCAAAGTTGTCGCAGCTGGGATCCATTTCCGTCACCCCGCGTTATATTCGTCCGGAGCGAAATTACTTTCTCACAAAGTGCCCGAACAAAACGCGCTTAGTGTCTTTAATGTAATCTATGTCGAAACTTACTTAAGAGCTTAATTGATTCCATTACATTAGGATTTATTCGAAATAAACTGGGCAAATGGGCTCCTTTAAATCTCTAATCCAGTGGTTTTCATTGTGGCGTCTGCTGGCGTTCTCTACATTAAAAACATCAATAACAAACAAAATATAATTTCAGGAAGATTTTACTCCGATCATATAATGTATTCGTTTACGGCGATTACAATTATAAGTTATCTATCAGTAATAAGTATCAACTAATTTGAAAAGCCAGCAACGACAAGCACATGGGACAAAGTTGTTATTATTATGATGACGAAACGTAGATAAAATGATAGAACGAGACTGAAATGTTGTGCTGTTATGTGTAACTAATAGATTGCTCATATGTCTGTAGTCTTTACTCTAACCCTACGTCGAAAGTAACAAACAAAGTTACAGTAAGAACCGGCTAATAAGGCACATTGTCGATAGAGACAGATGATGTATATCATCGGGTATCTTTACATCTTCTTTATCTTTACATAGTTAAGACAAAGCCGCTATCCGTTCCCTTCGGCCCTAATATTTTCTACCGCCTACTCCTTCTAAGCCACGCAACGGATTTTGATACGGATTTAACTGTCATTTAGAGATTTTCTGACGGAAGGTTTTTATGTATGTAATGTACATACTAACTGTACAGTCAAGGAATTTAATTTACAACCCACCTAATGTTCAATATTATATAGCAAACTGTCACCATAAGATCTAACAAGAGCCAGATCGTAGTTTGACATACCGACCTTAATGCATTGCGAATGTCTGACGACATTTCAGCGAAATGGGTAGGGAATTAAATTCTTTGCCTATACCCGTGTAAAGTCGGGGCGGGTCACTAGTTTTACTATAAAGAACAGTGTCATATGAAAGTCTTACCAAGCAGCATTGCTTCCTTGCTGTCTGCGAGCTGGCTGTTGCCGACGACGGCTTCGCTGCCCTCGCGCCACGCGGGCGCCACCCGTGCCGTGCACTTCACCTGCATCGTCCGACCCACCGGCACCCGCAGCCCTAGCGCTGACGACATTAGGCCGTGCGCGTGCAGCGTTGGAGGGTAGAACACTAGTAGCTCCGGATCTGTTACCTAAACAGGAATACAGGCCATTAAGCCTAAATGAAACGGTGGACATTGTAGAAGGTTCGTTCGGATCGTTATCACCATCTTGCTTGCTAGACCAGCCGCTAAGCAGTGCTTGCACTGTTATGTATCAGCGTGGAGAGCAAGACAGCCGGTTAAATTACTTGCACAAGAGACATTCTGTCTTAGGGCCTCTGCTAAGTAGCGCGGGTGCACGCCTATCGAAAAATTGTATGAGCGCAAATTAGCGGAGGCACTCATACTATTTTTCTATAGACGTACACCCGGTCCATGCACACGCGGGAGTTAGCAGGGGCACTTAGCCTTCTGGATTGGCAACGGATCTGCAATCTCCTTGGTGTAGTGGGTCTTTTGGTTGTTTTGCTCTTCTATTTCATAAAATAAAATTTAAAATGAATTCCATGTGGTTAAAAAGTACAAAGTAACAAGTGCACATCAAACACTTTGATGAGTGTTTCAGGGCAAGGGCAACGCTTTTACCTGCGTGCTTTCGTGGACACGCCTCGTTTAGTCACTCTGTTAAGTTGAATAATTCCAGTCGTGGTCCACTGTAAAACCTATTATACCTACAATAAATCTCTTAATAACTTCCTATTTAGACATTCGCATGGTGTTAAAGGTATTTTAGTTAATACAGTTTCTCGATATGACGCTAGACGGCGTGGTTGCGTCTGAGTCCATTGTATGACGCGCTATCGTTAGTTTCCCTCAGAAACTATAAATGCAAATGAGTTCTTTTGCCACAAACGAGAATAAACACCTTTCCGAGAGTATCTACTGCATCTTTTTACTTCCCTTTCAAATGCCATTGGTACGTTACTGTACATACACGTCATGGTATTTGCGACATTTATTGTGTAAAGGTTCCACGATGAGTCACGTGATTAAAATATAAACAACACCCTTTTTGGACTTAATTTCGTTTGAAAGTGATGTATTTAGAGACAAGTGGGAATATGGCGAGATTGCTGACTGCTGTTACCACCACAATTAACAACCAAATGCAACATAAAAATTGCAGAACGTGCTTATTCTTGCGACTCCATAAACATTTAGGTAGAAATAAACAAAGCAGTTTAAGCAAAATGCCGGCGTAAATTGTTGCCGTTAAAGCATTAATTTAACGCATTGACATTTTTAATTACCTTTTCCCCATCAATGTCCCAGCTAAGAACAGCCGCTGGGTACGACCGCCCTGAAGTGCAATTGAGGAATAAAGAATCCCCTCTCCTATTTTCCTGCTCGTTGCCAGTTATTCTTGGACCTTCTCGAGGTAAATCTAGAACAAAACATTTGCTATGTAAACTTTTTTGAGTTTGAAAAGAGCTAATTGTCAGCTTTTATTTAAAGCATTGTTATCGACTTTTTCTATGCTTAAGTTGAATGTGGGAATTTTCTGTTTGTTAGAACTTAGAGGTATTGTTACGAGTATAATTAACAACACAAAGTTTGAACGTGATCTAGTCAATGTACAAAGCATTTCTTTAAAAATAAAACAACTTACAGATAACTTCTAACTTGCCCTCGCCGGCGGCTGAAGAAAAACTGGGCGCTTCTGCTGAAACTTCGCAGCGGTAGAGGCCTGTTGTCTTCAACGTAACTTGGTGTAGGATGACTTTGCGGTCATCTGATTTTCCTACCTGTTGTGAATGAGAATTTGCATAAGTGATGGAGTGACGAGCGTAAGTGAATGCACATTAATTCAACGGTTCATAAAAGCCGCCCTAGTTAACCTAACAAGACAAGACAAAAAAAACAACTACATTATTTTAACAACACAAAAATCACGAATAAGTATAACAAATAATCTTCTAGTTTTGCACTATAAATAAGTATTAGCATAGATTACAATAATACTATTTAGGTACAAATACAACCTTTTATAAATATAATATATGGCATAACATTCCTCACTCAGGGTATATTCATGGGCAGTTTTCGAGCGGGACTTGCTATTTTTTTTCCCTAATTACCTACTAGAGCGCATAATTGAGTTTCTTTAGTATACAGTTTTGCATAGTGAGTGAAAAATTCGTAGGCCCACTTGGGTTAACTAAAGGCCGGCAATGGACCAGCGATTCTTGGGATCGCTGGTACCTATGGGCGGCGGTGATCACTTTCCATCAGGTGACCCGCATGCTTTAGTAACATTTGAATCTCCTCAAATTTATTTAAAACGTACTATCGAAATTTACTTATACTAGCATATCGGCCTTGTATAAGGATCCTGCGATAATAGTCTTAGGATGGTACTTATAGACCATACTCAAGTTCCAGTTTGGTACTAATCCAGTATCAAACTGAAACTTGAGGACCATCTACATAACCCTAAATAATGATCACACAAAATGATGGGAAGAATTCGTGTAAATAGTTATGTTTCCACGTGAAATATGCAAACTTTACTTTTTAGGTTTTCCCTGCATGTTATGGTTTTCTCGAAGCACTGAGAATTTATTAATAAAACCAAAGTAAAAGCCTATCTATATTCTCGCATTTTCGCATTCACCAATTAGCGAAGTTTATCACGGACCACTAATTTTATACTAGACTAATGGGTAACGGAAGGTCTAGTAAATTTGTAATGTATATGGTTGAGATGTTTTCGTGATCATAGAAAGACCCAAGATTATGAGACAAGACAAAAGCTAGTAACCTCTTGGCTTTGTACCTGCTCTAATAATGAACTTATTAGTAAGATTGCATAAACTAATGTTTGAGGGAGGTTTCGCATAAACTTAATTCTTTAGGCCGTAGTAAATAATTACGGATTTCTATTTCTTCGACAAAAATTTATAATGGAGTAATAAATTTATAGTTTAATAATCCAATGTGTGTAACACTTCTTAATTAATGAAGATATGGCTTGTATTTCAGATAGCGACATCTTGCTTAGACTATAATCATGACTTTAACTGACCTGATGTGTGATTCGTCTGACTTTTTTGGTAAACAAATGACGATATTAGTGATAATGTTTTTATGTTTAGCGTTTTATCTTTATCACGGTTCTCATAAATGTTCTCAAAGAAAACTTGTTGTAAAAATTACATCAAAACTCAAAAATTAAAACCTAAATTAAAAGAATCCTCAAAAAGTACAGAATTAATTACTTTTGTGGATGCAAATTTCTTTTTATTGTTAACATGGTCTTTGCAAACATTCTTTTACCATTTTGTCCTGTTATTTTATGTAAAATAAAACTATACTCGACTAATAATGCAACACGTTCAGACACACTGATTTGTACTATATTGGACTAATCATTCGTTTTACTGGATATGAAGTTCAGATAATTTCTGCAATGCACGCTTATATTAAAATTGTTTCAGAATTCGAATAACTGAGCACTGAAATAAAACAGATTTTCGTATAGTTGAACCAATTGAAATAATAAAATAAAGAGATTGCCTTTAGTATTTTCTGAAATCGGGTACAGAAATTCTTTCAAATAAAGTAATTTCGTTGAGCATACTCCACCCGTGGTTCGGATGACAGTGCTCTGAATAGTCGGGTGCTCTTATCCATTGTCTGGGTTTCGGCTCATTTCTTTCCCGATCTTTTGTCAATATTTTCCAAACGACGTTCACTATTGTTGTCCCAAATACATTGGAGAATTATGTTTTGGCGATGCTGATATTCCGGGATAGCTCCAGGCTTTGTTAATGGTTTAGTTAGATTTAATTAGCGTGCTCATTGACATTTCTAAGATATATTTTTGAAATCTAGTAATACAAAAATATATCTTCTTTCTTTGTAAAGAAGAAAAAAGATTATTGCTAGAGTCCATATGTAAGGTGATAAGAAATACCGAAAATGTTATCAACTTAATAATAAATGAAATGTATCGTATTCTACAGCCAGTCAATAAAACAATACCATTTAATATAAATGAATGACCACCATTAACAGGCTAGTAGATTCGATAGTTTACTTCTTTTCGACGCTAACTAACGAATATTCGATATTTCTCATCCAAAGAACAAGATGAAAATATTTTATCGTCTGTTCAAATGAATTTTGTTAGGAGTTTTGTTTTTTCTTAAATTATATTTATTTGTATTTTTAGTAAATATGATGTAACTGCACCGGATGACGATAGATGTTTGTACATTTCTCATTAACCTAAATGTCATGCAAACTCTTCTACAAGTTTCGTTTTACCAGATGCATTCTAAACGGTTCATGTTTAAGGAGTTCCGGTAGCCATCCCGGGACTCCATCATCAGTCGCACTTCGCTGAAAAATGCGGTCATATTGCCTCAATAAACTTAAAAAATGCCAAAACGCTACATTGAGTATTGGAGGAGATCTTCCGATTTGTCGTAGGTTTCATCATGTGATCATGATGTTTATTAAAATGGGACTAACTTAAATCGATTAAGAAATTGTCTAAATCGGTTTGCTTATCTTCGAGGAACCGGCGACGAACATTTAAAAAAATAATATTAATATACTATAATATATAATAATATTAATATATATAATAATATTAATATATATATTTATATTATATTATAAGCGTATAATTAAGACCTCCTTTTTCCATTTTTTAAGTCGTTTAAGATGCTGTTTAGGTTGTTGTTGCTATATGGTCTAACTTAAAAATTAAGAGAAAATTGTTTTGGTTTTTTTTTTCAGGTACTAGTCCAGTATGAAACTGGAACTTGAGTTCGGTCTTAGTACATACGAGTGGAAGGCCCATGCGTCAATGCAAACTAGAAAGTGTTATTGCAGCAAAGAGCGATTTTGGTACTGGCCACAAAGTCCTACAAATGTAGTGCTACGTTTTCCTAGTCCGACGCTTGAAAGTTTTCGATTCCACGGCACTACATTAGCTACCTCTTTGAGAATATGCAAATAGGAAACACTTGGGCGTCTCGTGGAACCGAACGAACTCACGAAGATTCAGCCTGTCATTAATCACTTAAAAAAACAGGCGGAGGCTGCTGGACCATGACTTGGGTATAGCCGCTCTGTTGTTAGGTTGGTAGACATGACGTCAAGATAGCCAACAGTTATATTGCATTAAAATATAATTTTGTAAGCAGAGATTCTAACTTAAATGACACGTCGTTGATGTCAAATGCGGAATGACAAAAATAGAAATATATTCGTTATCAGTTGTACTATGCGAGTATGCCTGATTGGAATTACACTGCTAAATTATAAACTGTTGCAAGTGGCTCTATGTTTCCGCGTTGGACTGTACGTAGGTAAACCAGTTTTAAATCTGAATAAATAAAAAGTACTTACATCTACTTTGATTCCGTCTATTTTATATGCGTGCTTCGGTGGGTCAAATTTCGGCATGTATCGGTAAAACTCTTCGTTGTCCCGGTACCATTTGACCGAATATAACGCATCGTCGCCTAAGTCGTAATCACAGTCCAGCTGAGCTGGCTGACCCCTAACCCGGTAAGAAGGGACTGACACACGCACCATTCGTAGCAGTAAAGATTCTGAAACAAAAGAAACGTAAGATTAGCCACGAAGTATGCCGCATTTCAGACTGATCGAGCATGATTTTTTAACGTCTTAGAAGTTAAATTAGCAGCAGATGGGTGTTTTATACGCGTTTAAAACGCTGTCAGGCCCATGAATGACATATTAATCAAATAAATGTTGACTTGGGACAATTTGTTACAAATCTGTAGCTGGTCTAGGTCAGACTTTTGTTTATGTCAAAAGTAACAATCAAAAATCATGCCTGGACCCAGTATTCAGTTCGGAAGACTAATAACACTTATCTACAATGATTTTTTTCCGGACCGTTAATTAGCTTTCATGTAGACGTATGGCATCCTGATTCTGAAAATAAAAATCGTTTTCATCTATCAGCTTTAGTTTTGGAGATATGACATGTATGTAATGTATAGAAAAATAGAAAAATACAAAAAAATCATACGGAAAATAAAAGCTGATAGATAGAAACGGCTGGTAGATTTAAATTCACTGTGTCAAAAGATAAAAAAAAAGTGAAAAGAACTTCCGGAAAATTTTAAAAATTAAAATTTTGTAACCATGTGTAATGTTTAAAATGCCTGGAACCTTCATATCTACAAAGTCAAAGATTTGAAAAATATCTATACACGACTTTATTCTATGTACTTTTCGACTGTTTAACTCTCTTGCTTATGATTTTAATTGCAATAGACAAGTTTACACTATTATCAATGATAACTTATGCAGCATGGAATTCAAATATATGGTATTTATTAAGTTTCAAAAACATAAATAAATTAAACAAGTAACTGCGAGTATATCTGGATAATTTACATCAATTTACATGGTCCCACATTAGGCAAATGGTTAAAATATATGGTAAAATATTTATTTACATAAATATTATTCTAAATATAAATAAAAGAACATCCGCCATTAGGTTCGTTAATAATATTATGAAATTTTATATTCGTAACTTGTAACAAAGCATACTTAACCTAAATGCCACTATTTAATAAATATACATTCCTGTGACAGTTCTTATTTTATATCAATACGTATATAATAATATTCTTATCCTACAAATTCATGTCTGTAGCTGTAGGTTTGGTAGCTGCAATCTCTTAGTTTCGTCAGGGTCTAGTCTAGGATGACCAACCGGTCACTTGTATATAGTATTTTAAACAATTGAATTCGTATAGTAAAAATATTCGTTTGCGTCATTCCAGTCACCCGCAGGACAGTAATGAAATACAAATTCCACCGTCCTCATGACAGAGCGGTTCGCTGTGCAAATTTAATCTACTCTATCTCCGTTTATTTCCCTAGGGGTCTTAGCAAACTGGACTCTACAACAATTATTTAAGACAAGTACCTAATACAGGGGTGAAACCTTGTTTAAACCTTAACAAACTTCAACTGTTTAATCTTTGAAGTTCTCGCCTTCGAGTTGACGGTACGAAGCACGCTAACTTGACTGTTTAAAGCCAGAATTGTTAGTGGTATCCTGTATCTAGGTGCTACGGGCCTACAACTACAACAGAGAGAGACAGGACAAACTTGAAATGAATTTGTTGTGATAAGTTCTTAGTAACATTGTCAGAAGGAAGAGCGGTAACACTTTTGTTAGAATTCATTACTAACGTTCGAAAATTTAAATAGTTTTTTAAACACTTTGAAATCTTTTTGGGTATTCAGATAGCAAATAGATAGCAAATAAATAGAAAAAACACATAGATGGACAAACGAGGACTTTAATTTAATCACATTTCTTTTTCTCTTGGGAGTTTAAAATAGAAGGGTGAAACAAAAGGACGAGAACGGGCGACGCATGGACCAAGTGCACGAACAAGTAGGTGTCGTGCCTTAAGCAGTTGTGATAAACAAAGCGAGAAAAGATATGATTTGGATATGAAATAAAAATCAACTAAGTTCAGTGTTTAAGTTAGAATTCCAAACACCTAGGGCTTCATTTCTCGACCGTTTTAAAGTCAAACCTTATTCAAATACAAAATAAAAGCAATAGGATTCGTTACAGTATTTGATTAAAATAAAATACGGAAGATAGGTCACCAGACTTTAGCGAAGAGACATACGCATGACATTTGCATGACATAGCCTGCCGTTGAACGCGTCGCGTCATTGCGATATGGTTCTAAGTTGGTAAGTGAATATATTTCCCCTACTGTACATCATGAATTAGGCTAGCTAATTGAACTAGTCGCAATCTAACTGGCTTGTTTGCGGGATTGAAATACTTTTGGAACATTTTGTGGATTAAAGGTATCACAATGCCTTCATGTGCTTTTATCTTTATAAAAGTCATTAAAAGCAAATCACTTTTCATTTGTTAGTACATAACATTATTAAAATTTCTTATTGAATCTGACACAATTCGTTTTATTTGTAGCCATTTTGCAGAACTGGACAGACATATACAATGCGTACACATACACGATTGTTACGAAGTTATACGAACAGGGATACTTTGTCTTGCTCGCGCGCCACCTGTTTGCATCATTAGTCTCTTTCTCTCTCTCGTTCTCTATCTCTCTCTCTGTCTCTCTGCTGGCATCCTACTAATATTATAAATGTGAAAGTTTGGATGTTTGGATGTTTGCTACTCAATCACGAACAGACAACTGAACGCATTTGGAGGAAATTTGGTACACATTTAGTTTATGACCTGGATTAACATATAGGATACTTTTTATCCCGTAATAATGCATAGATCCCACGGGATAGCGATAAGTGAGTTATACGCCGCCGTGACGTCACGAGCAGCAAAGCAACTAATTCTCATTAATTTGTCCAAGAAATATTGCAGATTGCATATTGAAGATTGACTGATGCTATTTTTATCGCTAAAAAATCTGGAAATCCCGCGGGATAGCGATAAATATATTCTTCACAGTGAAGTCACCGCGGTCGCGTACCGACGGTTTTTTACAAACTTAACACGCACTGAACATTGCTGTACTTAATAAAAAGATACACTGGATTGATAGATGAATTTACCATAACATCGAATAACAATTGCATTAATTAATTACATTTTTGTTGATTTTTTTTTTATTTGGCATCGGAATAGCTTATTAGGTCATGGAGACGAACATAGTGGCATGTGGAAAATACTTCCTTAATGTACAAACTCAAGCTCATACTTAAACTACTCAAACTAAAGTAATGCTAATGATGATCTTGCATACCCGATTACATGCTACATTTAATCCTTGCTTGCGTGCAATATTGCATGCTTGCTTGCATGCCATAATGCATGCTTGCTTTCATGCCCGATTGCATGCTTGCTTGCATGCCCGATTGCATACCTGCTTCCATGCCATATTGCATGGCTGTTTGCATGCCATATTGCATGCTTGCCTGCATGCGCGATGGCATGCAGTCTTAGGTGCCAAATTGCATGCTTTCTTGCATGCTTGCTTGCATGCCCGATTGCATGCTTGCTTGCATGGCTGCTGCATTAAAACGCACGTTTGCTTGATTAAAACTCAAATAAAAAGTTAAACAAGTCCACGCGGACGAAGTCGCGGGCAAAAGCTAGTATAACATTAAATAAACTATAATTATCTCTTTTCAAAGATTGTCTGCCAGAAATCGCTGCTTACGATCAGATCGCTTGGTGAATCTTTTGCAAAAAAACCTGTCTGTATTTTTATTTTTTGTTTACATGTAAGACGAGATAAGTGAATAGTATTTGTCGTTGTTGATATTTTAATATAATTGCGTACATAACCTCAAAAAGCGCTCCCCATACAAACAGCGATAACGTTTCCACTCTCTAAACCTGAACCTATATGTAGATAGGTAGTCATGATTCTGATACTCGGTCAGAGCCCCTAAAACCCTGTTAGGTCACGCTTAAGACAAAATATATACTTCTAAGCATGCAGCTGTAATGGTGTAGAACTTCTTTTATCCAACTTCACAGGTATTGAAAACGATTCTGGTACAACCGCAGTCCCCAGGCACTGACATCTAGCATAGCGAGATTGCGAGAGATTTTCCATTTTCATATTATGGAGGTGCGACAACAGCTGGATTAAAATATTGGATTGGGAATTCCACCAGACCAGACTCACTGCTCAGGTTCATTACCTGGTAATATTTTAGACATCACTATCCTAAAGATACCCAGAGCTTAACTTTACTTTATTTTTTTTATTATCATAGCTAATGGTCTAGAAGGCTACGCGTACACTTTGACACTATTGTATTGAGTTATTATAAATATTTTTCAAACTTGGAAATAGTTTTATTCGCGTTTTAACTAGAAATTGTTTACAAGACTTTTTTAAGCTTATATTTCGGATTCTCCCGCGTGTTCACCGTTGCTCATTACCATTCCTACGTTAATTGTTGAAATACAGGTCTACTAACATGGACTTCAGACCAGAACAGAAGCTGTACTCGGAGTTGATACTAGTTTTGACAAAAATTGTTGCTAAACGTTAGGTATTTCGTCAATTAATTAAGGAACGGTAATGAGCAACGGTTAAAACGCTGGAGAGTTACCGATATACTACGAGTTTATTAAGCTACACTGTTGTTTCTATTTAAGCATTTAAAGCATTTACTGAATGAATTCAGTCTGTATATAGGACATAGAGAGCTACAACACCCAAATATAAATATTATCATTAGCTTGGACAAATTTAAGCTAGTGAATAGTAGGTAATAGTGTGTACGCAAGCATTGCTATTTGAAAACACATTGCAGTTAATCATTTTCAATCCAATAGGGTGTCGAGGATATTTAGTTTACATTGAAATAAAACAATTTATACGGTTTATATCGCGTGTATTGTAACGAATCTAATTCCCGACGTTTCGAGCCCTTTACAGGTCCCATGTTCACGGGCAGACTGACAAAATTTTTTAAAATACAAACTACCCAATTTTGAAAAAATAATTGAATAAATTTAAAAAACTAGATATGAAATCGTTCCAATTAACGCAATAAGACAACAGACTCTACCAGCGCTTCGGAAGTGGCATCTGCTGAGAAGAATGCGCCGCAAGAAACTCAGCATTAAGCCTTTTTTCAACCAATTAATTTAAAAAATGGGACCTGTAAAGGGCTCGAAACGTCGGGAATTAGATTCGTTACAATACACGCGATATAAACCGTTTAAATTGTTTTATTTCAATGTCTACAAGTCGCAAAAACATAAGAAAATACTATATTTAGTTTAGTTTATTCAATCAATGTAAAGTTACATTATAAATTGCATTGCATGTCAAATTACACGAATTTATACTGAGATCATCAAAATTATATAATTATAAAAATTTAATTAAAATCAACAAAAAAATAAATATTTTAAAATAACACCATATTCGATACAAAATTAGAATAGAATGTAATGGTAAATTAAATTAGTATCTAAAGTTAGTAATATTTATTGTGTTATTTTAGCTTTTGCCCGCGACTTCGTCGTATAGATTTTGAATTACACATTAACTTCGACATCCTTTTTAAACCCCTTAAAGAGAGCAAGTTCTCCTAGGCGTGTTGCACTACATTGCAGGGTTCGATCGATTACATCATACCTCGATAATGTAATGCAACTTGCATGCAAGAACTCGTTCCATGTAAATGGCCCTTTATGATGGAATTTCCAAACCTATCTATCGTGGAGACGTATGCGCCTTGCCCTTCACCCGTTCGCTGCCCGCTGTCGTCACCAAAGAGTATTTCATTTTGTTTTTGAAAAACACAATCGACAAATCTCAACAACTTGTTAGAACAATGTCGTGTAAAACTAAATTTTTATCTAACTATAAGTACATTAAATTTCTAAGCATTTTTTTCTGGCTAATTTAACACTAGCTATTCAAACGAGAATAGACAAATTCAAATTAATTTTAAAAACTTATATATTTTTGTCATATTGTACCAATTTATGTATTAACCTTGTCATATATGTAGATATAGGTCTTTTTTAAGTTTTATAAGTACTTTTCTATAGAAAGCATTGAAAAATCTCTTTCCGTTTACACAGCTTTCGTAAAACACACATTCCATCGAGCGTTTTTTCGTCAATTTTAGTTGCGGAATTGGTCGCTATAAAACTCTTATATTTTAACGGAATAATATGTTTGTCTGTACATACGTACACACATATTTATGTAATTCTGTGAAATTGTTAACGTAGTTTTCAATAAAACTTAATATTATATTGTATTGTCTATAAGGTATACTAGAACTTGGCATGCGTCAAACATTGTTTATACTAGTAGTTGAAATCGTTCTTTTTCCTTTTTAGTCGTATGTATCCGTATCTTTTCGTCAACTATCCGGTCACTGTCTAGGACTGGGACCGTTATCTTAGCCTATGATGTCTGCCATGAAAGTCCATTCTTAATATTAGTGAAAGACTTTTTAGAATCAGATGAGTAGCTTCGGACATTACCGCCTGCCTTTACACCCAAACTTACTAAGTGTTTAAAATTTGTATATCTAAGAATATGGTACCTACAGTATTTATATAAATATTAAGGAACAGTGAAAATACCGATTTAAATGAATAAAATTCAAAAATAAACGGAGCAGATGTTAACAATTGAGGAGCAAGAAGCAAACCGCAATTTTTATTGTAAATAAAGTTTACATTTTATAACCTACTACTACTTCCACTATACTTTAATTTAAAGTATAGTACAACTTTTACGTTCTACGTGAGACTGAAGATTTATTATATATCGACATGAACAAAAAGATACAATGAGAAATTGTATTATTACAAAATTCTTCTCCCGTAGCAACTACGTGCTCGCTACGTGATTGAAATTATTGCGGTTTTCTTATCGGTCGGAGCGGACTTGCGCAAAATTATACATATAATATGTTTATAAATATCGTGATCACCATATAAGTATATTAGTAAATTTATTCATTTATTTATTTATGATTTTTGCATAACACAAAACAGGTGAGCTTAATGCCTTAAGGTTGAAAAGACTGACGCAGTTATTGTCTAGTTTAAGAATTTAGAGATGCGCATTAATTTTATTCGGTGACGAATAAGTAAACCGAATTCAAATCACATTTATTAGCAGATAACAATGACATTACAACGCTTTATGCATCGAATGGTGCTGTAGAAACAGCTCCTGATGTTGCTTAAAGGGATAAGATCGCCTTTGTACATCTGTTTTGTCTTGTAATCTGTTATTTCTATGTGTCATGTACAATAAACATCATATATACTTACATACGAGTACATGTTTTGTATAGAAGTGAAACATTTTGTTGAGTGGTGTATGTATTTATTGCAGAGGTGGCACGTGAATAGTAAGAGTTTGCGTGATGAATTTTATTTTGTGTACCGCTATTTTGCACGAGAGTTTTAGATTATACACTCAACTGGTTTCGCGGAATAAAATCTAGGTCAGTAATTTGTTCCAAATTAATCTTATCCCAGGATTTCCGCAAAGTAAATCCTAAATATCTCTCCGTATACATCCATTTCGTACAATATTTTTCTCAAAACTATTGTATACTTACAAAGTAAAAATTTAAAATTTACTTCCGTCCTAATTTAAAAGTTAAATATCTCGTAAACCGCTACCCATATGCCACGTAAATAAGTAAGATTAATTTCATACTATTCAGATGTGAAACAAAACAGACAGAGAGTCGGAAAAACGAAGTGATCATAAATAATACAAGCACATAGAATTCGGACTTTATAAGGTTATACTTAATACGCTTATTGGGATTTAAACGCGATAATAAACTGTTTATTTATTTACCTTGACGTTTATAAAGTTAGTGGCGAGGCGAGTAGAGTTTATATTTGTGAAGTAGGTATTGATTTAGTGAACTTAAGAGCTCCCTAACTTGCATACTGATTGAAACGCGACTAAACTATCAGCCAATAAGAAATCCGTTTTATGCCAGAGCTCCAATTTGATAAGTAGGCCAAAATACTTTAAAAAGCCTTTAAAAATCCCTTGTATTTTAACGCGTATTTTTTTACTTATTCGGATATTCTTCAAAAACAGTTTGAGCTCTAAAAAATCTATTGTTTGAAAACGCAGTGGACATTATTTTTGAGGGGTTATAGGGACTGGTAACGCAGTGGTAATTTCAGTACCAAATGAATGAATATTTTGTAATTAAAAACCCAAGATGATGAAAATTCATAAGTAATTAACATTAAGGCTCGGTTGAAAACTAACGTAACGTAATGGCAAAAGGCGCAAAGCAGATCCCACAAAAAGTTTCCATACTAAACGTTTCCATATCATGATGTCAGAATAGTACCGTAGTGAAAATTAGCTTTATACTAATAGTAAATTGTTTGGTGCATAAAACTAAAGTCTCAATGGAGACTTTTCTTTTATTAGCCCATATTTGAGTTCCACTGCTGGGCTTGGGTCTCTCCACAAGACTTCCATAACTCCAATTAGCCGGACAGTTGAGTACCTTTCCTTGTGAGTTACGTAGCGAGTTAATGCGCATCGAAAAGATTCGCGCTAGGTACACTGTCATTCATAGAACGATGCACCTAGTTCGAACCTTTTCAATACACCTTAACTTACTATAAAACTCACTGCGTCTCTTTCTGGCGACAACAACTTAAATGCTTAGACGTATAAAGTAAACAATAGAATAAACTATTTTATTTCCTGTTTATATCAAAGACCACTGCGTTTTTTAAAATGTAAAATAGGAAGGCAATCGAACAAGTGGGTCACCTAATGGTAATTAATTACCACTGCCTAAAGACATCCGCGACACCAAAGAGATTACAGATGCATTGCCAACCCAGAGAGCTGTCAGAATACCTCTTGTGCCTGTAATTTCGCCGGCTGTCTTGCTATCCTCTGCTGCTGTGCTGGCGGCTGGATTAACAAACAAGATGGTGGTAGCGATCCAGACGGACCTTGCACAACGTCCTACAACCCTGAATGTAGAAATTAATTTTGTTTGTTTGTTGGTTATTACGTATCGCAAACGTTGCTCCACTTCCGGTTTACGAATTTGCTCCAACGCTGGGTCACGTTCTGTGCTTATGTAAGAAAAAGTTTTCAATTTATACCAACAACAGAAGGCAACAAAAAACAAGACAATGTTTAAAGATTTTGTCGACCTGTGATAATTTTGTAATGTATAGCAATCTGAATCTGTATCTACGACGACGGACAATTTGATATTTTGATACACGAATTGCCAATGTCGAAGGCATACTATAAATAAGCAAAATTCTCGGTTAATGATTTTTTTTAATAAAAAGCCATATTTGCTCATTCTCATTCACTTGTCTTTAACTTGAGAGCAATCGTTCGTACCTCTGTTAACCCAAGGGTTGGCGGGCACTCTCTCGTCAACGTACTTTCGAAGCCATTCAAAGAGGTGACGCCGCCAGCTTTTTGGCCACCCTGCTACGAAACAGTGATTCAAGAAAAAGTGTTCATTTTAATTTTATATAATACGACCTAATCTAGTCTCTTGATTATTTTTCTTAGTTATATAGTTTTATACTAGCTAATAACCCGACAGGAATTTGTTCTGTCCGAATTTCAGATACGAAACCTCCATTCCACAACCACGAACAGTTTGAATGAAAAAAAAAAAATACTTAACCTTAAATTACAAGTACGAAAGATTTTTTTTTTCATAATAAAATAATTCGTACTATTACGAATATTTTAAAACAATAAAAACCTAATTGGTCCAGCCGTTTTTTAGTGATGCGCTTGCCAATAAACCATTTTATTTTTAATTATATGTATAGATTTAAGTATGAAGTTCACACAATTGAAAAGTCTTTTTAAGAGGATTGTGTACCAACCTTCAAAAAGCGCTCTCCATACAAATGGCGGGAATGTTTCCCACCCTCTAAACCTTACCCAATAGCTTTGATTTCTTTTGCTATGCTTTGGAACTAGGTTTATATGTTTTGATTTTTTAAATATTCTTCATATTCAGTCCTGAAAGCCGGGTCCACTATAAGTAGAGGAAGAGGAGTAAATTAACCTCTAAATTAATTAGTTTATAAGAGCTATGCTAAGAAGTTAATATGCACCAAGAGATTTATGTGACGATAGAGTTGAAACCGAACCGACAACAGGCCGCTTGACATACGAATGACAATTCATTCGTTTCATGTTTTGCAATCAAAACAATGATAGGTACAGATTTAAATGTTTCAATATGATCTGTATACATAATTTTAGGTTTGCTTTCATAGTTTTTAAGAAAAAGCGACTGTCATAGACAGAAAAATGGACACAGCTAAAATGTAAAGAATTCACGTTTATCCACAGAAACCTTAAAGGGATGCGATATAGACTAAGCGATTTGAAATTTAATATGACGTTACTATTAAAAATTCAGTGCATTCAGTTACCCAAAACGTGATAAAAATTAACAAGTGGCAGGATTCCGCACAAAGGGGGAAAGAGAGACGTTGATGGGTGAAAATGTGAAAATTCGCGACATTTTTAAGCGGAAATAATTTTCAGCCTCTCCCGGGAGAGGCGTGCACGTGATAAAGTCTTTTATATATTTAAAGAATTGAGTTGACTTTGCAGAAATTAAAAGCTTTCGCTGAGTAATTTAAAAGGCAAGGAACACGTCCAGCGGCATTATTGTCTTGTACATTAACTATTTGTTATCGTTTATAATTTTTATAGAAGTGATTTGCTTGCATAAAATAGCACAGAAATGGGTAGAAAGGGAATAGAAGCATTCCTTACAATTGGGCGCTGCACTGGCGATCACAAGTTACAAGCACGAAATTATAATTGAACTCGGATTTATAAAAGCAAACGCCAACTAGGCCCAATTACTTTTATTGCCTAAAATTAAGATGAAAATGTATTAAACACTTTTACTAAATTGTAGATGTCTCGAAATGTTTTCCTAGTAGTGTTACGTCTGTTCGCAACCGGGCCTCAATGTTTATTATGGGTTTCCCCGCCATCCTGGTTTTTCTAATACAAAAAGGTCTCATTTGGTACTCAAATTACCACTGCGTTACTAGTCCCCATGACCCCTCATAAATAATGTCCACTGCATTACCAAACCATAGTTTTTTTTTATTCTGAGCTCAAATATTTCGATAAACGTCACCATTCTGAATTAGAAAATAATATATTTTTGAAGAATATCCAAACAAGTAAAAAAATGCGCTAAAGGGACAAGGGCATCAAAAAGTATTTTGGCCCAACTATTAAAAACTGGATAAGATTATCTAGGGCTATGTAGACAACCGATAAAAACGATTTTTCCAATCTGTTCAATGATGTTTCGTGATACCTTTAATTATTTTCAGTAGGTATAAACGTTTTAGTCGCCTGTTACTCAAGAGCCACTAAAGCTCACAATCGTGATCATCGTTTTCTTTTTAACTCATAAATAAATACTCTTTTTATTTAAGATACTTTTCGAGTTTTCAGTATTTATAGTTATTTTTGCAGAGGCGGGGACTGTAATTCTATCGAAAATGGCGCATTCACAGTTGTATTTTCTAAACGGTCCCTTAAATTTCGAACTTCATAATAGCATACAAATAATGGGTTCATAAACCTATTCAAAGATGTTATTGGTTAAAAAAATATGCAAATGAACGGTCCCAGTCCTTTTCAGTGACCTAAGTGGCCCAATAGTTGACGAGAACATAGGGAGAGATAATGACGTCAACCACTGGTAAAAACAATGTGCTACGCGCGTCTAGCACTGGTACAGTGGCCTTAGTTGAACCCTGCATTACGTGCTCAAAAGGAGGGTTTTTAATACTGGTTCATATAAATTGTAACATCCATAAGTGTACAAAATTTCAGCTTTGTAAATTAGATAAGGATGCTTGTAAAAAGTATTCAGTTACTGGTCCTCATGTGATGTTTTAGAAAAGAGTTTTTTGGCCTTTTTTTTAATGAACAGAATTGATCGTATTATATTTCATGAAACAGCACTTCGAAAGCATATATCGTAAAGAATAATAGATATACAAAAAAAATAACTGGTTAACGGCATAGGACATCAAGAATCATCCTCATTACAAATATGGCCATAACTTAGCTACGTTGTGATTAAAATTTCCATGCCATTCTTTCCGTGAGACCAGAGCTGGTAACACTGAGATTTATAAATAACAGAAGACGATCTTATTGGATCAACTAATTTTGAATGCACAATAATCGTAAAAACCATTGAAGTTATTATCGTAGTCATTGTTTTTTTCTGGTAGTTTCTCGTAATAATGTATATTTAGTCATTCGTAGCCATTAAAGCAATCACATTAAATATTAATGGCTTAGTTGTAAATGTTTACGCTCAAACATACGACAATAAGCAGTCGCGTATGTGGAGAAGCATATATGGCTAGAAGTTGTCGGTACTTTCGTTTGTTGTGGTTTCACTGCATGCATACGTCCCTGTCTAATTAGTCTGGTACAAAAAGTATTAAATTAAAAACTCTTGACTACCCCAGACGTCTACAAACTTGAAATATCTTAATAACGATTGAACCAGCGGATGAATGCTAGCGTTTTCATAAAAACGACGATCGGATAGCCTAGTGGTTGGTGACCCTGACTACAAAGCTTGAGGTTCCCTGCTTGATTTCCGGAAGGGGCAAATGTTTGTACCCGAGGCTTGGATGTTGTACGTATTTAAGTATAAATTTATCTATAAAAGTGTGTATCTAACACAAACAGCTTCAGTTACTAAATTAGGGACTAGGACAATTGTTCGAAATTGTCCCAAATGATTTATATATTTTAAAACGTGCTTTAATTTAGACAGTCATGCCTTCTGCTCGTTTTTTAATTCGGGGTACCCTTTGAACACTATTCCATACTTGGCAGGCTACATTATTACATGCGACTGCCATCTGACCTACGTAGCACCTGTGACAAGTGAACTGGACCGACAAGGTCAATGTTACTTATAGGATTCCTCACGATGAATGTAAGGGTACACCGTAAGAGTATTTGTGAGAGTTTAAGAATTATAAACGACTCATTTAGCCACTGAAGATCCTACAGCTGGCTTGTTTCTTGCTCAATGGATTGGAATATCAATTCAGAGCAGGGACGCAGCCACCATCATGACCCTGGCCTGACTCTATCACAGGGATCAAACCCGGAGGAAATGTCTTAGTTTTAGTTTTCCTAGTTTTATTTTTACTTATAAGTATGTACTAATAAGTTGTTTTTAATGTTCTAAACTAACTATTTGCTTTTTGGTGACCATTGGGAATCAAACTTCGTACCTTGCAAACACCAGTCCACGCGGTAGTCATAAGGCTACCAAGGCTCTTAAGTTAGTTTACCGTAACACGGAAAATGAATAATCCACTACCGACGGTGGATACCACTTTCCAACTATAACTCTTCTTTAGCTGTCGACTATAAAAACAGACCTAATTTCGTTAACATGCAAACATCTAAACTTTACATATGGTCTGTTTAGCAGTCAAAATTCGTAGCAAGCTCAGAAATCGCAAAAATAATTAGTTTCCTGAACTAGCTAGAAATGGCAGTGGTTTACCACCTTATAACTGCGGCTATACAAAGTTTAGTAATCAACCGGACTATACAGTCCTTTTTGTAATTGGTTACAAGCTTGAACTCCTGTATTCCTGTTTCGAAGCTAGTTTCAAAACTCGCTTCTACTTGAATCTAGCACTGCACCGGTTTGTCTGATTATCTAAGTATATCTATCTAAACTTTATTGCATCCAGGATCCCACTGCTTGTCTGTTGTTGTATCTATTGAAGCTGTCAAAACGGAATACTGTTATTCTAAGCATCCTATGCAGTTCTGCTATCGACAGTTGTCTGTCAACTGTAACTACAATGACTGGTAATAGAGGTCTTGAGCCGATTAGTAATTACCAAGACTGTAAATAAATAATGACATTTTAAGTTTACCCTTTTCGTTAAGTATAAAAAAAATACACCAGGTCATCGGATGCTCAAATAGAACCACGTTTGATACTGCTATTGAGTTTAGATACCGATTTAGTTTGAAAATAACCTTTCGAATTAATTGTATTTTTTTCCAGAACAGAAATACAATTTCTTATTTATAAATATTTCTATGTTAACGAAATTCATGGCAGCATATCGGCGAGAGGATCTAAACCAAGCTTGCACGTAGAGCTGATTTCCTTAAAAGCTTCTAAGCACGTTATCGTCTAACAACAACTTCACTGTGGGCCAAATGTAGGGCGTAATGATAATGAATGATTTTTTTTTCAAACTTGACCTAAACCGAAATAAGTAGAGTTCGCAGGATATTCAGAATGAATAACAAAAATCAAAAATGAAATGTTTCTTACATATTTTTTAAGTTGGTACCTACTATACTAATTGTGGAAGCAGTTTTTATACTTCTCGAGAGTTAGGTAGCTTTTTCACGACTTTAACAGAGGTCCCCAGTATATTTTCGAGGGACAAAAACGGTTTTCCTTTCAATTGGAATTTAAATTAAGGATACAAAAATATGTCAATGGGTCTAGTTAAGGTATAACTGATATAAGTTACACTGTGCTGATCTAAAATATTAACTTTTTTTAAGTTTCACGTAAAACGTTGTTGTGATGCAGTAGCACTCCCGATATTCATTGTTGTAAGTGTTTAAAACTGAGTTAACTTCGGTAGGCGTAAGGCAACTTTGAAGCAATCAAAATGTACATAGATTACCACTTCGTTTCTGGATCAAACTGATAAATCCAGGATCTGTGACTGCGACCTAAACGCTTCGAGATGGACATCTTTTAAATTGTATAATCGTCACCGTACGGCACATATTCATTTTTGAGCCTCGATAAGGTTTCGCGGCACCTATAACAGGTACCCAGCACTAAACTATCGTCGTGACTCGTTAATGTCTATGCAATATAATATCATAGGCGCCCACCGATCTAATCTGCAAATTGTCCTAAATCTTCTCTTACTTAATTCTCCTGTTCTTTTTGTGATAGTGGCTATTAGGAATCTCACCTCTTTACCTCAAACAGACTTAGCCTACCACGTTTGAATTCATCCACGATGATACAGTAACGTTAGAAGGGCAGCATTCATAGCCAAACGTCATTTGTAGTCTATTAAAAGAATATTCAGTTTATAATTAACATTTTAATTCTTGCATGATTGAATAAATCATGATAAAAGATTCGTTTTTGAGTAATACACAATAGGTATTTAAATTTGGCATTTAAGAAAATGTGGAGCGAAATTAGGCCTTGGTATGTTTTGTTTTTAAATTGCAGTCAGTCAGCATTAAATTACTATCAAAATACGCCAGGGTATCTAAAACAAAACATTATGGTGGTCCGCTATGCAGTACCTTTTGAGTTTTAAAAATAACTGTAAATTGAATTGCACAAATGGCGCCCACCATGGGGCATTGAGCATTGTGAGTATTTTTATTTAAAAAGTATAGTAAAGTTATTAAACCTCAACTATTATAAGGTAAAAGAAAACTTTGTTCATTTAAGAATCAATATAATAAATTAGATAAGCCATACTTATGACAATTCTAGGGTTCTGATAAAGAAGTAGTAATTTTCAAATTAGGTTACCTTTGTCATAGCCAATTGATGTAAAGGTTAAAATAATAAGAAACAATACATAATCTTTCGGCTTCGCAAATGCCGGATATAAAAACCCATACAATTCATTTCTACCAGTTACAGATGATCGCAGACGGATCCCGGACCAGTATTTGTAATGTATAGTTGCATAAAAATATTATTGTTTTATTGTTGTTTTAGCAAAACCGAACCTGACTGTCTGTTTGGTATATCTTTGCGGCTAAAAAGTCGGGCGGATTGTAAAAATATTTTATTTACTGATAGGTAAATAACTGGAAAATGGCATAGGCTACACTGGACTCCGAAAGCTAAACACAGTTATGAATGAAGCCACGAATAACAACTTTTATAAGTACATCAAATTATAAACTATTATAATAATAACTGTCACTCATTAAAGATACCATAAAGCTTTAAGTTGATTATTTTCAGGTAGGTATAAAACAATTAGGTACGTATTAATTTTAATTGATAATTAGATTCCAGGAACTGAATCTAATGAATTCAAAAATCATAAAACTTTCTCTTGTTTTCTACAAAATGTTGATTACCTTGTATAAGTAAGCTGAGTACTGCTAAGACAAACATCCTCACAATGTTCTAGGAGCAAAAAGTTTCATCACATCTCACTATAATTTAAAAATCTGTCAAGCAATGTGCAGCACTGTTATCACACTTGCAGTACAATTTTAACGCTGTAACTAATTTATTTCAGTAGGCAACGCGTAATTTTCGTTTACGTAGTTAAGGGGCGCATAACGGACGACCTACAGGGGCGGCAACTGCCTCGCAACTGAGCCTGTTCGGTATATTCCGCTTAGTACCGCTCGCCCCGCACCCGGCTAGCAGAGACCCTTTACATTTTGATGACCTTATGGGTTAAGTCAATAAAACTTATGCATCGCTATTATCTATCGTCAAAAAGCAATTTTAATATGTTTAATGGAATTGGAATTGAAATGTGGATTGGATTATTTGTATTTTATAAAGCAATGGTGAATGCTGATGAGCAAATTGCTAATGGCGTGCTAATTTGGAGATGAAAGCTTATTTCAAATATAATTGCGCATGTGGTTAGTTTAGGTTCTCAGCTCAGATAATTCTATACAAATTCTATGAGCATATTAAGCAGAAACCGGAATCCTACACTTACTTTTATATTTTCAGTAGATAATTACATTTAGCTACTATTAAAAACAATATAACTACAGCAGTTATGCTTATTTATGTTTGTTGTACAATAACCAATTTACATACACACAAAATTACCTTTTGGAAGAAGCATTTAAAATCTTAGATAATACTCATAAAGAAAATATCAATAATGCAATATCTATTTACTTTATTATTTTATTGATTTCATGTACTAGCTATAATAAAATCATAAATTAAGTAAATGGACCTCCCTGGTACTAACGACGTTGGAAAAATATTGGCCTCGTTTCAATATTGGACATAAATTCTTGACGTAATTAATTTAGGTAAGAAAGTATTATTAGGAACGCCGTTAAGATTTATAACCTCATTTACTTTATCTTGTTAATATTTTAATATTTTTAGTAATTAATTCAAACCGACGCAGCCTTGAAGAATCGGATAAGTTGAACCATTACTCTTATTACTTCATTAATTAAACACAAGATCGTAAAGCAACTTATGTCTTTACAAATTAAAATAATATTACTTACAATTATAATAAAATTGTTTTCAGAAGCTATTGATGTCAAAGATTGCAATGCATTTGAGATAATAATAATTTATGCATTTATGCAAATCTCTTAATCCATCTTACTATCGGGTAAGTTTCAACTAGCACCCCACATATTCTTTTATTATAAGTAAAGGAGGATCAAGTTTTTCTTCGGCTTTATCCAAAACTACTATTTCACATAGGCCCATAGTAAACAAAACACGTTCCATTTATTTTTGGATAGCTTTCAACTAGCACCCTGCATATTCTTCGTAGGTTAAGTAGGACCAAATCTTTCTTCGGCTTCGCTCAAGACTGCTAATTCACATAGGCCTATAATAAACATACACGTTTTATCAAGCACCAATGTCGCCGACATTAGCCCCACCGTTTATAACTGGAACGTGTGTACGACATTTTTTTTCTGCACATAGAGGCGGTCGTTACACTTTATCGTTATTGTACGATGCCATATTCGAGAATGGAGGAGGATCGTAAAATCATAAACACCTTCAGTTTGCGTTATATCCTTTACAAAGGAGAGCGAGATTAGACCCTATGCGGGATACGAATTATATTTATTTGTTTAATAAACAACTCTATGGCCATTACCTCGTTTATCGGTTTATCGTGGTAGAGAATACGAATATTGCAAAGGAAGTGTTTTGTTAAGGCATATTTGTGGTCTTAGGTTAAATTAGAATGCTTTGAATAATATGACATTTGATGTTTTTGTCATGCAATTAACAGTTTACCTTAAAACCTTTTTGAAAAGAAAGTTGTATTATGATTTTAGCTTTAGCTCAGCTTAAGTGATTCGGTGGTAATAAAATTCTTAAAACCACAACGAACCTGAAGAAAATGTCACACTCAACATTGTCTTGCAGTTTTTTTTTTCATTTTTACTCTTATGGTTATTCATTGCGTAAAAAACTATATCAAAAATACTTTAGATTATATCTGGATCTGAGATCTTCATTTTGTAACGATCCAAATGGAAACCTATAGTTTATAAATAAATAATATAACTATGTAAGCATAACGTTAAATGAGAAAACGCTAACAGCCTAGCCTAGGTATCCCTTTGTTCATAAGAGTATACAATTTATCTTTTAGCTTAAACCTTTTCATAAAGGCAAAACTTTCAAACACATAATATATTAACATGTAGAGTTAGTTAATATTTTTATGAATACCTTTGGCCATCATTACACAGAAAAGAAATATTTATGAGAATATTTATTCAATTTCTAAATTTTAACAATATCATAAGTATCATAACTTCACAAAAATGTTAAAAAAACTTAATGAGATTCAAGAATAGTGTTAACAAGGTAGCTTTTTTTTCAATGGATTTGGTTTCCTTATGAAAGGGTTTCCTTAGATAGACAAATATCATAAACATGTTTTGTTATTCAAGCCATGTTTTTACTGCTTTTTATTATGTGTTGATTGTGCTCAATGCTCATTAATAACAAATGATTTCGATAAATATATTCTCGTATTACGAGAGAGAAAAATATTATATTGCTTTAATAATATACGAGTCTGTCATAAAAAAGAAAAAAATATGTTGACATCTTAAATTTCGATGAAAAATAGTAAAATGATTTTATTCGGCCGTACTAATAAAACTGGTTTTCATTTAGTGAGGCTTTATTAAACTTATATAAAAGTATTTGATGGCGACTGGGCCTTGCGAGCATCGTGATTGGTGAACCGGCCTACTAATCCACTGGTTACGGGTTCGATATCGGTAAGGGGCAAATGTTTGTACCCATTAAGTATTAAAATAAATATTTATTTATAACAACCTTTGTTAATTAAAAAGGAAAGCTAGACAGTTGGTGCTATCTATGCCTCTATGGGCAATACCAAGGAAATTACAGATGCGTTGCGAACCTAGAGGGCTAAGATGGATTACTTTTTGTACCAGTAATTACCGGCTTTACTTAGTTTGCATTGCTTAGCATTATGATACGTGATAATTTGACATGCCAGCTATTCACAAATCCTTAGCAGTTGCTATCAAATTGATCGATTATTTCCCCCGCCTCATATTCCTTGAGTGATTGAGTTGAGTGACATTGACTTAGACTGTTTAGGAGTTCATTCACTCGTAACTTTGCGGCGAGAGGGTTGCAACTTTGGCAAATTAACCCAAATAATTTGATTAAACGAATCCTTTTTCAAGCAAAGACGAAAAGAACACCTCGGAAATTACAATGTCATAAACTTTGAGTGATGTGGCAAACATATCAATGATACTCGTATTAATGAAAATGTCTTATAATGTCAAAATTAGCGTAAAATCTGCAGAATCTGAAGGTCACAATTATTTTTACGTGAAAATACGTCCTATTATGATCAGAATATGTTGATGGACTAGTGGCTAGGGGGGAAGACTCGTGTTCCCAAGGTACCGAGTCCGATCCCTAGCTATCGTATTGGTATAATTATACCAATGAGTTTTTCTAACTAATTTATATTATCTCAGTATTAGTAGTAATCACGCTGTCACAGTGAGGGAAGACATCGTGAAAAGCCAACACATTTGTTCTGGTTTCCTTTTTACAGGGCTTTTGAACGCCAGGTGGCAGTCGCTTATACGTGATAATAACCTGACCAGCCAAATCTGAAATTTTTTGGTCGTAGCGTACCTAACTATGAACTAAGTATGAACTAACGGGTATGAACGCTAGAAGAACGATAATGTCCCATGATCATGGTCAGTTGTTATAACAATATGCATAGCTCGTGCAACCGAAACGTGTACTTTTTAATTTTTTTGTTGTATGTTATAGTGCAATGTGTCAAGTGCATCATTGACATGGCATAAAAAGACCTCGTTTACATGCTGTTTCAATTGAGCTACGGGCAGACAATGCTGGACTTGCGAATTTAGCAATACGTTCTAAGTACGGCTATTTTCTTCTTGTTATCTAAATATTTAAGTTGAATCTCACGCACCTAGATTATTTTTCCAACAACCCGATGTTCACAAGAAAGGATAATAACTTAAATAAATAGTCGCGTAGCCGAAAATTTTATTTTTCGTTTAGTATTAATATTATTTTTATCTTACAATGATGATACAAAGAAAGCTTCCTCATTCAGCAAGGCATAAACCTACGGCTTTGGTATTTCATAGCACACTCTACCAACTGAGTTACGGAAGAATACTGTAGAGTTTACGGATTTACTTCGAAGCAGGTTCAACCTGCCGGATGGCGAATTTTTTTTTTATGCCGCCGTTGTAATTGCCATTAAATACTTATAAACGAGGTTAAGTTAAATGCAAACATAAAGTATCAATATATGAAGTTCTTAACATTATTGTTAGAAATAGGTAATATGATTTAGTACCTCTTTACTTAGGAAATTGTAATTTGTCTATGGCCGAGTTTTATAAAAGAAGATTTGATTTGTCATGATCGAATTGTCAATTGAAAAATATTGTGTTATTGTGAATGGAAGTCATTTCTAATTAAATTTGTAACAATCGTAATGGTATATTATTAACAATTATAACCATGAATTGTAGATATTATTTGATTACAATCCTTCTCATAAAACTAAAGTTTTAAAGTTGGAAAGACGTCGTGGAGTTAAAGCACCTCTTACAAATCAGTTTTATGCCGCAGGCAACTTGAAAATCTGCATACTTTAAAATTGAATAGCGATATAAGGTTCAGATAGCATTTTATTTCGTGTATACCTTTTTCACGGTATACCTTATGCATATAAAAACATGAGAATTATTTAAAAGAGTACTCTTTACATAGTAAAAATTGAATAACCACGATGTTTGGGGGCCTCCTGGTTAAACGTGGATTGTTAAAATGAAAGTTAATATTTACATCTTTCCCTACGATTGACTAGTACAAAAAAAATTCTTGCTACATCCTATCATGATGTACTCCATCTCAACCCTCTGGGTAAGCAACTTGTCTGCAATCTCCGGACGGTGGTGATCAGTGATCACTGATCAAACTGATCACTTACCATCACTTGAGCCAGTTGCTCGATTGTCTTCCTAAAAAAAACTTCCTCAAAGCCTTATCCATTTTAACAAGAAATGTCATTAATTTAATAATTCATGCCATCGCGGCTCATTGCGAGAGACATTACATTATTCCAACAGCACCACCCTTATATTCCATTCATCAAAACAAACCGACAACTCATTGACTTTTAGACGTCGTATTTGGGGGTCTCTCCGTCCTCATATCTCTCGGCACTCCGGCTTTACAAAAGGACTTGGATGTCCTTAGGCGTTCCTCGCAGTCATTGTAAATCTTCTAACCTCTTCTGTTCGTATACAGTTTATAATTCGAGGAAAGCAATGTAGCCATAAATTTTCAAGCTTTGTATTTAGCTCTGTTACAATTTAAGCGAAACGACTGACAAGAAAGACTGTATAAATAAACTTAGTTAATATTGGGAACATAAATAAACTTAATTTAAATTATATGCAATGAATGACAACACAAAGCAAAATCTTCAACATCTGGCAGAACTTGATCCTGCTACCTCGGTTTCCGTAACAACAATTGAATGTCGAGATTGCAGGGTTGAGTCCCGTCAGATGTTCAAGAGTTTTCTTCGCGTTGTCATTATATAGTATTTAAATGTTATCTATAAATAAAATGTTTTAAGTGCATTGAAAAATAAAAAATCACAGATAGGTATTTCGATTATAAAAATATAAAAAAAGATGCCTATTACTTATCTACTTTTTCAACGTTTATACGGAAATTGTGTTATTCTGATTTCGTTTAGTCATACGAATCTATAATCTTATTATTATCTAATATTTTACTGTGCCTATTGCCCTATACATAGATATATGTATATGCATAGACATTTTCAGAACTCATAATTTATATTACAAACGAAACTTTCCAGACGTCATTATGCTCTTCTTGAAGGATTTTATTGAAGCTTTGACTGAAAATAATTCTATAAAACTTATTTTTCCAAAATTCGAGCCATTATCACATTTAAAAGAATTTTGTTTAACAGATCGTTTATTTGTCTACAGCCTCTAAATAATTAATATCTTATTTTTCATTTTCTAAAATAGCAACGTAATTTGTTTCAGTTTGTAATCTTTTTTTTCCCTACCTGTAAGCATACAGGCATAGTTATTGTATGAAAAGATGGTGATTTAAAATAGTTTATCTTTTATCCATAGAAGGGTTCGAAAATAATAAGCCATGGCAATAAATAAAGAAATATAGTTAACTTGAGATTATCATGGTATCTCATAACTTATCATACTCGTATGTAGTAAATGAATATCAGTTAAAAACAAATTAAACGAGATATTAAAAACAGTTCAAGTGCGGAACTTTCAAACATTATAAAGTTAGTAGTCATTGAAACATACAAAGTGTTATCTGAAAATATCTGGCGATGAATTTTACTTGCACCTCAAATTCAACGATCAAAATATAAAACGTATAAAGCGAAACGTAAACAGGCAAAAGCGACTTTTACGATATTACTTGAGGGTGGCGAACACGTGGAATAATTTCCGAATTATTATAAGGCCAATAACTTTTGATCAATCGAGCGTTCATGGCACAAATTCGGCAAAGATATTTTCTACGCACAATTTGCTAGCTTAACACGTCGATTGCATTTTGTTTCAATAACCCTCTTTTCTTATAAGAAGTGGTTCATACCTTAAACATTCATAAGTACAAAGTAAAATCGGCTGAGTTTACATTACGAGTACTCTTTGATAATACAACGATCACGCGTTCCATATTTTCAGTTAGAGCTTTCCTGAAATGACAACCCTCACCTCCCTCTAAATCAAACATGCATAAATCCAGGCCGTTCCCTTCACGCTATTATGTCAACCGAAGCGATTTATGATCGCGTCTAAGAGATTTCCAAGAGGGAGAATATCACAGAGTAAATAGTATTGAGCGTAACTTTTGCGGAATATTTCGTACGCATTATTTGGCGTGATCCAGCCTTTTCATAATTTGCCTGATTTTGAATAATACAAAAGAAGGGTGTCAATTTGTGAGAAATGCATAACCGAGGCACCATTAATCCAAAAATTTACAATTACGTAAATGCAAAAGCTACGTTTTAGTAGAAATTACGGACCTACTTTATGGACACACGTGAGCCGTTGCAAAATAAATAGACTTTGTTTATAATGTTGATGTTGACAGTCAAGCGTTACAGGGGTAATAAAACAAGGTATTCCATCCTCTAGAGGCACCAGAAACGCACCCGTGATGATAATGTAATTAATGTTCATCCTTTTTATGAACACATGCGCATAATTGAGTTTTTGTCAGCTTTGCTTGTTTAAACTTTCGCAGATTTCGTTGTACAATTTTAATGGACGTCATATTATTTTATGCTTTATAAATTATTATGTTGCTATTATAAACACCGACTGGTCGGAATTTTAAATAAGTTTTCGACCATTTTTATCCACATGCTAAAAACAAAATTAATTGAATAAACTATCTACGTAGGAACTGTAATGCAAATTACAGTGCCTACTTGGTATGCACTTATTTATCACAATAAATGCATGTATTTAAATATAAGAAGTGCAACGGGTCTTATACAATTGTTTCTATGCATATTTGTGTACCTTTTTTTTATTATAAAATTGTGTAGCTTTTATTTAATGCAAATTCAAATGGTTTTCGCAAATTGGACTCTTTACAACTAAACGGTCGGAATTGATTTTATATTCAACATTGGGTATTGAGGCATATTTTAGGTGAGCGTGATTTATTCTACGATATTACGCACCCCGGCCTGGCTTGAATGGCATTACGTTGACAGCTTATGAGGTCCTTTATTTATGTTTGATTTATGTAGTGAGCAGAGATACAGCGGTTTTAGTTTAGCGAATGTTTTTCGCCAAAAACGGAAATTGTAAGTTTTTACATATTCAACTTTTTATTCAAACTAGGTTATTTAAAAACTGCGTAGTCTAAACAAACCTGTTTTAATTGGATTCTAGTGTGTATGTATAGCTTTTACTTTCCCTATATATAACTGTAAAGTGGTTGAAATCGTGTTAGTAAAATTCAACGCCCACAAGATATGTTTTCGTGTAGATGTACCGAAGTAGTATTTATACTCAACCATTTTTTCCCTTCTAATTCATTTACGGTCAAGTGCCCGCGTGCCGCTAAGTGGATAATACCCATATACACGGAATTAACAACAAGAGCCCGCTGACTGAATTCACTGGGGCACAGAACAAATCGCATTTTTGGTGCTAGGCAATGTCATGCAAATTTCGGGGACCTCCTGAATCCGGTTTACAAAACCGGCATTGTTATAAAAATAATTGGGGTCACGTTGTGTCGTTAGTCCCCTGTAGCCATTGTTCTCTTTTATATAATAATATAATTTTGTAATCCGAGAACATTCTTTTTATTATTTCAAATATTTTTTGCCAAGTCAAAATGGGCCTTGCCAAAAATGCTTCTGAAACGTTTGTGCTTGAAATATAGACGAAAGAAAGAAAGTTATTTTAAACGTAATAGAAATTTCTTTTTAAGGATTTTCCATTTTATACATATAAACTTATACCGAGCCACTTAGCAAATTCTTGTTATGAAACTTGTATAAAAAAAAGTTACAAAACTGAAAAAAAATGTCTAAAGACCTTTTTTAGATCTTTTTTTATTCATTAGTCTTAGAAACCTTTTTAAACTTTTTCGGTAGCAATTTTTTTTTGTAATGATACACGCTTCAAAACAATTAATAAAAAAGTGGTCCGATACATTTAAGGTCCGGAGGTATAAAATACTCATAAAATACGTCTGAACAATCATGTTAACCACCACGAATAATAAATTTTAGAACAATGTGTAAACAGACCGGAGACACAAATATTTTCTTCGGGCTCAGCCTGGTATGTATGTAAAAATCTCCGGCAGAAATCCGGAGCAGATGGCGTGCGTTACCTTACCCGGAAGTTATTTGTCCCGCAATAAGTTTGAACTAATGGGGCAACTCGGGTAAACGCCACTTTCAACTACTTTATGAGATTACCTGCTGCTAATAAGTTCATTCAGGTCAGTGATTCTCAACCTGTAGTCCACGGACCACTGGCAGTCCGTGAAGGCATCAAAAGTGATTTGTGATATGCTTGATGTATGTGCATTATGTTATAGAATAACTTTAATACATTAATTAAATATTATATTTAAGTTATTCTATCGCTAAGAAACAGTCAGTGGTCCCAAGCAAGATCAAGATTTGGGCTAATGCTCCCTCATCTATAAAGGTTAAGAAGCACTGATTAGCTATTAGGGTAACAGTTCCAGTCATTGACAGTGATTCAATAGTTGACGAGAAGTTATGGAAACATACGAGTACAAACAAGAGACCATGATGTCAACTAGTGGTAAAGACAATGTCCTACGCGTGTCCAGCACTGGTGCGGTTACCTTATACATATACTAGCGACCCGCTCCGGCTTCGTGCGCGTGCATTTACTCAAAAGCTGAATTATAATGTATTTACATAAACCCTTCAGTAACAAAATGTCTAAATGACAATGAACATCATATTAAAATCCGTTGCGTGGTTTAGAACGAGTAAGCGGCCAAAGATATAAAGACAGACAGAACGGATAGCGACTTTGTTTTATACTATGTAAAAATTTTGCTTAATTGCTAAAAGCTTTAGTGATAGCCTTCCTTTTGGCTTTGCCGTAGTCGGGTAAAAATAGCTCACATGCTACTAAGCCCATAGCATATTGACATGAAAATGTGATTTTTAGGGCTCTTTTTGGGGGTGGGGTGGGGGGGGGGGTTTGCTGTAGATTCTTATACCTACCTACGGCATAGAATTTTTATAACTATCGAATCAAATTAAATATACGCACGAATTTTATATTTCCGTATTTATAAAATTTCGGACGATTATCCGAAATCTCGAATGGCGGCCGCATATTGACCAGCCACAAGATGGTCCGAATGACCTCTTACAGGTAGGTGGCAGGAAGGCGCTGGTTGCATGCCGCTTCCAACCGGTCACTTTGGAAAACCATGGAAGAGGCTATGTTCAACAGTGGACTTCTTGTGGCTGAGATGATGATGATGATGATGATGATGGTCCAAAATCTAATGCTTTGACATTTTCTGCTTTTCGAATACCATACAATTTCGGAGCAAAAGAATATTATCAACTTACTATTTTCCGTATGGTTTTCAATAAAGAGTATTTGTCTTGTCTTATCTTATCTTAACGCCTATCAGCAACACCTTTTGCAGCAACTGGGACCCCGGTAGTACGTCAATGAAGCCCTATGAGTAGTTTTGAGGCACAAAAAGGGACCAACAAATATGCTCAGGGTTATTTTGATTACATTTTAGATTCGCAGGCTCCTTCCCCTGTCCCCCTTCTTGCTTATGCACAGTATTTTGCTCGTTTGACACAACAAAAGCAAGTTGGAATATGGAACAAAAATATATATATATTTTTCTAAAATAAGGAGGAAAACAAGCAAATGGGTCACCTGCTGGTAAGTGATCACCACCACCTATATGCACCCGCAACGCCAAGGAGATTGCAGATGCGTTGCCAATCCACAAGGCTAAGATGGAATACCTAAATATCGAGAAACTAAGAGATCGGAATTACAATAATTGGAAGGAATCTTCAAAATAGGACATAAATTCATTCATTATTCAGAATTTAGTAATGTTTCCCGTGAGAACATCCCAAACCTATTGTTTTAGAATTTCTGTCAAAGATCCCCGATTTCTAAAGAACATTTTTACATAATACAGTGAGCTATGTTATTATTTAAGGTCAATAAAGGTCACATAACCCACAATAAAGTGGTCAAGTAATAAAGAGCTGCGATGCCTTGCCTACTGGGAACAGCAAAATAAAAAATATTTACTACGAGTATAGCCCAGGGCTTGGCAGGATTTATCATTATTTATCTACTACGTTTCTCTCGTAACTTTTTCTTTACTGTTTAATTCATTGTTTTATATTTACAAAGAAAGCGTCGAAAAAAGCCTTACCTTGCGTGATAATTGTCAATTGTAATTTTTTTCGCGAATGTTTGGAGCATTTTAGGGTACCATAGTCACGTGACAAAACAGACAAATTATAATATTCGAATAATTGACAGATTCAGGCGTGACTTTTCTTTGTTTCAAATCGTTTAAAATATTCGAATTTATTCATTCATCCTGACATTCTGTTCATCTGTTTGTCCATCTACCAAATTTCACAGCTATTTTACTTGTCCACTAGACTATAATTATTAGGTATGTATAAAACTTGATAGTATTTTTCTGTACATCTAACTGAGGATTGAAAAAGTTTAGGCAACAAAACCAAATCTGTGGGCAGTAATGAAAAGGTCTTCAAACAGAATACCCCTATGTACATTTTAGTTGTTTTTTTTTTGTTCATACTTTAAGCTTTCAAGTCGTAAAAAGGTGCTTAAATTATTGGATAATAATTATTAGTACAACTTTATAAACGAAAAGAAAATGGTTTTGAACGGGATGTGTATGTAAGTTTGTTAAATATTCGTAATCTCCAGTTCCAATAATCCTGTGTTTGCGTTTCACTTAACATAAAGTTGAAAATCGCTATTCTACGGAACCATAAGCTAAGTGTGTCCGGCATGCACTTGGCAGGTTATTGTGCTTGTTGCTTAAATAGAATCCTCAAAAAAACACAGCCACGAGGCTTTTTCGCTCTGTTCAGTGTAGATAACAAAAACTGCTTTATTTGCATGCGCCCTGACGTTGCAGTTGGGCGTAGTATCACCACAGTTCTCGTAAGCATTTATTTTGAGTGCTCAATCATGTCACACTAGATTTGGAAGGGATCCAACATTGACAAACCAAAAATTGATTTTCCGTATATTTTTTTCCTCTACCAATTTGTGTGGGTAAATATGATCGCTCTCCATTGCCTTAGTTTTTTTTTAAAACTTGATCTTGACACAATGACTCAACCATCTACACGTGTTTTGTTTCTCCACGAAGGTACTTCTATGAGTTTCTCTACTAAGTATAAATTACTTTCAAAGGTAGCACCTTCGATAATTTTTTGTGAGTATAAACAATTCAGTCGCCTGTAAAGCCTGGAATAGGTACACTGCGTTAAGCTTGCATACTTTTGTGCAAGTAGCTTACATGCTAGTGTCAGATTTGTATGAAATATGACATTCCCAAGCCAGCTATTTTGCATAAAAGTGTGCAAGGTAAGCGTGTGTGTTCCAGACTCAATTCAAGAACCAATGAAGCCATTTTAGTCATGATATTCATTCTTTTAACTTCTTTATTAGTATGTATCTTCTTTATCTTCACTATCATCACTACATAGTAATAATTAAAGTCGCTATCCGTTCCTGTCAGTCCTAAATCTACTGTATATTCGGCCGCCTACTCCTTCTAAACCACGCAAACGGATTTTGACAGGGAATGTCATTTAGAGAATTTCTTGCCGAAGTTTTTTATCTACATTACATGCCGATTGTATCGTGCGAAACTGGGGCGGGTCACTAGTATTATTTAATTTAGTACAAAACCTGACGTGACGTGACATGACGTGACAGACTGTGACGTACAGACAGACGGACATGGCTAAACTATTGAGATTCCTAGCTTAGCTACGCTAAAACGATCCTATATTTAACTAATAACGTGACTAATGAAACACTGCAAATCTTTTTTATGTCATCCCAACTTGATAATCTTCATTTCTTTGATAGCTTAAATTGGTAATATAAATTCAGTAAAGTAAATATAAAAGCTTTTTAATGAAGTTTCGAGTGCTGTTTACTTTAAATTGGGAAACAAGAACCGAAGATCGAATAAAAATAATTGTATCCATTAGGCAAATTTTCTTCACGTATTTTATATCTTCTTTCTGTTCTCCTATCAAACTGTATGGCACTCACTAATATTATTATTCATTTTCTAAGGCTCTTTACGGACGATTACTTAAAACTGCAAAAAGAACAAGCATGCTACTTTTCCGATCCACAGGAGAAAAGTCAGAATAAAAGCATTAGTAATAACTAGAACTTGCCGGCGTCATTTAAACCATTACTGGTGCTGACATTCACTTAAGGGTGAGATGCAGACGGCTGGCTGAATTTTAAAAGCATTCCCCGTAGTTTTATTTCTCGATTTCTAATTACAGAGGGCAAAGCGTCGCAAACCGCCACCTTCGTCATTATAGATGCCGTGAGCCAAGCTATAAAGGAGCAAATGCTTTATGCAAATTATTTAGTAGGCGCTACTTGCATGCGGTTGAAATTAGTCACATGTTGTGTACGGCCAGCAACACCTTGAAGGGAAATAATGCTGCTTATATTGTAATCTATTCCGGCTTTAACTCACCCGAGAAATTTTTTTTTTTTTTTTTGGTTTTAGATATTTTAGGAGTTTGTGTAAGTGTTTAGATCGCTAGCACCATCTTGCTCGCTAATCTAGCCGCTAAGCAGCAGTGCTTGCACTGTTGGGTTCCGAGGTAGAGAGCAAGAACGCTGGTGAAATTACTTGTCAAGAGGTATTCCATATTAGCCCTCTGGGTTAGCAACAAATCTGCAATCTCCTTGGTGGTACGGGGGTCTATGTTAGGTGGTCATCACTTACCATCATGTGACTCACTTGCTCGTTTGCCTTCCTATTTTAAATAAACTAAAAAAATGAACTGAATAAAACTTTCTACATTGAATCGTAATTCTGGTAGCGCAACGCCGATTTAACTGGTAGTTTCAACAATTACGTTCAAATAAATTCTATCAACGACAATTTGCTAATTCTTTTCAACTGACATCTTTTTGTTTTAAAATACTTGGTTAAGTTCAACTTGGTTAAGCGTAATGCCCCAAGCACGAGTTTTAAAAAGCTACTGTCAGTCTATTTCAAGACATTGTCTTTGGTAAAACTTCATGGATCTATGGAGATGTTTTGAAGTGCTGAAACTTTAATTTAGGAAGATGTTTATTTTTATTTGCACTAATTTAGCGTTTCACATTTACGATGTTTTTTTTTTAATAAATAACTTTAAATATTTAATTTCATCGACACATTTATAATTGTCATTTACAATTGTAATTCTTGCTGTGCTACTAACGTTCTCATTAGAGAAACAAATGAAATTATAGTTACATTAATTTTTAGCATAATTTCTTTGTCCTTTAGGAATGTTACAAGTAAACCACAACAAAATAAGTTATTTCTTGACTTCAAAGGTCCATTATTATGACATTTATTTTTAATTTACCATGTTGCTTTGACTTAACTAATAATTTTCATCATGAGCTATCTAAAGGTTTTAAACAAAGTACGTAAATGTGAACATAACTAGACACTTGACTGTAATTTACGTTAATATTATAACAAGCTTAAAAATGAAGCTCATATTTAGCTAACAGCGACCTGCGTACTAATCACATTATGGCGTAAAAAAATGCTTGTCTATTACCCTCGGGGTGTTAAGGCGATGTCAAGTTAAACGCTTAAAGCGATTTAATTATGTATGTATCTCTTTGAATATTTTTGTTACATAGATTCTAATGATAGCACGCTTTTAGTGCACTGAAAATAAAATGAAATTACATCTTTTGTGTCTGTCTCATTTATACTAAACTTGACGTTTTATCTAAACACGGCACAGGATTATTTATTTTATTTAAAATGTTTATACAGTTATGAAAACTTTTTTATAGCAAATTCTCCTGCTGTTTCATGTTTTAGGCATACAATACTATAAATAAATTTCAAATACTTTAAAGCGCGTTTATAATGCCACTAAATCATGCAAAGCTGCTTGTGTTATTAAGTAGACGGATTTAGAAAGATAAACATTAGTAAACAGATAGTACCATGTCTTAAGACAAAATCATGAATACGCCTTATTCCGGTTTTGCATTCCCTAAGAATATACATTTATAGATTTAAAAAAAAAAAATATTCTGATGACTAATATAACGGATAGGTACTTGAATTCCACGCAAACGAAGTCGCGAAGTCTACAGAAAGAGTAAAAGCTAGATTAGCTAAGTACTTACGACTAGAGTTACGTAAAACATTGACACTTGGTCTAATAACGTACCTGTAGTAGCTAAGGTAGCCTTTTTGAGAAACAAAGTTCTCGCTCACTTTCTAAATAATCACTTACATTAAGCTGAGTAATAAGCACGGGGCCTTTTAAAAATCTATTCGGTTCATGAAATATTGCGCGACAGGACGTCGCGCCGGGAGTTTGTGGGACAGAAAGAAACGTAGCAAGTTCATCTTAGAGATTTAATTGCGTTATTTTTTTCACTTGATCACGAAAACGAGGGATTATAGCTTAAAATTTAATTTATGAAAATGTTTGTGTTTTATAAATTTACACAAAACTCAACGATGTCCATCTTAAGTTGTTCTGGCTTAAAATGGCTATTATGCCAAATTATGGCATGCATAATTGATAAGTACCTACCAATCGTGTATGACGCAAATCCGATTAACAAGATAAAAATTCTGTAACCGAAATTTCTTTTGTATTTTATTTTAATATTTAAAATTCATTTGATTGTTAACATAGTATAAAAGAAAGTCGCTATCCATTCCTGTCTGTCCTAATATCTTCGGCCTCTTACTCCTTCTAAACCACACAATGGATTTTGATACGGTTTTCATTGTCATTTACAGATTTTTTATGGAAGGTTTTTATGTATATAAGTTATATGCTAATTGTACCCATGCGAATTCGGGGTGGTTTGCTAGTTAGTATAATTTATAGATTCAGGCGTTATTTTGTGAGGTCCAATATCAACATGAAGAATTAACTTGGCGACTTGCTCGCTACTAAATAGAGCAGTAAGTTAATCAGTTCCAAATTGGGATGTTGACTAAAAAATAATAATTAGTCCATCTTTTAGAACGCCAGAAAATAGTAGATACGTATTTTTTCTTTTGCTTCTAAAACTTAAAATAACAAAGTTACAGAGCGGCGAAAGTTCGCGCTACGTCATTATATCGTAAAATTTTTACGAAAGAGTGACGTCACGAGCCCCTACTCCTGAATTTGAATGTGCTGTATCTTTGTCAATATTATTCGTATGGACAAATAAAAAAATACGTATCGAGTATTTTTCTATAATCTAACTGACGGACTAATTAGAATCTTGTTGTTTTAACCCAGGAGACATCCCTATTGTTACTTAAAGTTATGTTTACTTTCAAACTCCTTACATAATACGACTTTATAAAATATAAAAATTAATTAGTCATGCGAAGTCCATCCCTTCTTTTACGACTTAGAAAAACGTGACCAAGAATGAATAGTCTTGCTCCATCGCCTTCTAAGTTAACACTTTACACTAAATCCTTTTACATCAGTAAAGGTAACGTGGGCTGCGGGTCCTTGCGGGTGGTAGGACCTTGTGCAAGGTGCGTCCGGATCGCTACCACCATCTTGCTCGCTAATCCTGCCGCTAAGCAGCAGTGCTTGCACTATTGTGTTCCGGCGTGGAGAGCAAGACAGCCGGTGTAATTACTGGCACAAGAGGTATTCCATCTTAGCCCTCTGCGTTGGCAACGCATCTGCACTCTCTTTGTTGTTGCAGGTGTCTATAGGCGGTGGTGATCACTTACCATCAGGTGACCCACTTGCTTGTTTGCCTTCCTATGTTGTATAAAAAAAAAAGGCTGCCTCCGGACAACTAAAAACAAAAGATTATCAGAAAAGTTATAGTAAATTACACCGATTAGAAATGCGAAAAAGAGTTACCCGGAAGATTGTACCTTTGGTCCACTGTAAAGCATATTATTATCACTCTATAATAAATCGAGTCAAGCTGATGTCGTTAACGGCGCAAATTAAAAGATATGCCGAAGCACACTAAGCTCAACTTTCTGGAGATTAGAAGAGTGAAAGAAGACTGATTTATATTATACTGATACGCTTCATTTACATCAATTATTCGTCGCAAAAAAATATGTACTTGTTATGCCCCAGCCGCAATAAGCATCTAGCGGTAAATGATCCTCTTTTAAAATCACCTAAAACTTTAAATGTTCTAAATCATGCCTTAGCCCTCTGGGTTGGCAACGTATCTGCAATCTCCTTGGTGTTGCGGGTGTCTACGAGCGGTGATCATCTCCATATAGATACTGAATTATAGGTACCAAGAACCACAATAAAATCCAAAAAAAAAACAAGAACGACTATATTATGACATGTCGGAGTATGTTAGTCATTACTAAGGATTGTGAGTTCCTGTCACCACCTGAGTTACTGTCATCTATCTATATATCTATACAGTTAAAGAAGATAGGGCTGTATGTATAACAGTTTTTAATTTGTAGATACGTACTGCAATGCCCTATGTTTACTCGAGTCATCTATGTCTATACATTTTTTTAATCGTGGAATGCAAATTATTAAATTTAAATGCTATGTAATGATAACACAAAGAAAAATTAGGGTAATGGACTCGAACCTGCAACCCCAGTAGCCTTAGATTACCCTATTTTTTCTTTGTGTTGTCATTACATAGCATTTAAATTTAATAATCTGAATGTATTAAAAAAAACCGAATGGAATGCAACTTTTTATCTTCTTAAATACTACTCGTACTAGTTTCAATGGTACCACGTAATAACATTAACCTCTTTGCATGCTTAGCATAATCATAAATAACTCACATGCAGGCGAGCCATTTCTTATTCACTTATTTGGTATAATGAACATTTAGTTGTTACAATAAAATGTAGAAATTTAGTAAGTTACCTTTTTACACAATATATCGCACGCTTAGAATTAAAGTGACCCATTTCTGAATAATACACTTCCCAAAATATCACCTTAATTAAAAGACATAAGGTTTAATTTTGGGTATTATCATATTCAGAATTGAGTCGCTTTAATTCTAAGGGTGCGATATTTCCTATTGGCCGAAAATAAACTAGGTACGTAGACTTATTGGTAGACTCGCGGTTCGAATAAAAACAAAAGATAGTTCTGTCATCCCCTTTTGAACGCGAGTCTCTTGAATTTCAATTTAGTTTTATTTAAATAGTAAACAGTTTATTGGTACCTACAGTAAACATCACGGAATAAAGCTATATCTTTCATCGTAAATCGTGAAGTTTCCTTTGTATGTATAAAACTTTACACACTAAACGTATATTCTCAAATATTTCGCGCCCCTCGTTAGAATCAAATGTGCGGTGCCAGTTTGAGTGTGGAGTGAATTCATTATCGCGGTCGGGCAGTCGTTAGTGGTTTACGAGCCTGTTCACAAACTCACAGAAATAATGCTCCCTAAGGTGCTTTGACGCGCTTTAAAACATACCAACTGTACTATGAATACCCAGTGATATAAATACTTTTGAAATTTTGCTTGCGCTCTATAGGCAGGCAATACATAATTATGTAAGATCTACTCTCAGCTATTCAGCTGATTACTTAACATAATTTTTTAAACAACTTTTTTGCCCAACTAGATACCAATTATCTATATATCCTTGGTGCTAATTAATACTAAACTAGTTATTAAAATAGATAAAGTAAGGGATTTAATTCAAACACCTCAATAGTAACCGTGAAATTGCAATTTTACAGCCCTAAGCATATTCCAGAAAACTTTACAGCGTACCAAAAATAGTGCCCTAAAAATTTAAAACGAACGTTTGTTTTTACATAGTCCTAATAAAGATGCTTACTTGTTTGAAAAACCCCCATTCACGTTTTTGTGGTCCGCATGTTTCTACTAATTTGCATAGGTCACCTTAATGGGCACTGGAAAGTACTTGAATTTGATTATAGCTTTTGACATGCGAACTTCCTTTACGCCCAGGAAACTATACATTCTACTGTTATTACATTCGCTGTCAAAAGAAAATGGTAACCATAATGATATTTGGGTAAGCGATATTTATTAAGTGGTTTAGGCGAAAAGATTACAGAAATTAAAATTGTTGTAATAAGGAAAAAAATACAAAAGCGCGGCGTTTAATGTAAAAAGCTTTTGAAGTACACTCCACAGTATTAATATCAATTCGCGAAACAATTACGAAATAAAACAAAGAGTATTTTTTAAGATAATGGTGCTATATTGAGTTGCTGAAGTAAACAAAATACTTCAGCCGTACAAAACTTATTTCCTTATTATAATTATTTCAGTGCTTAAAATTTATTTATTATTTAGTAAAAAAAAAATTAAAAAGATTATTTAGGCATGATGGGGCTGTATGCCGCTGCGATTTGGTAACGCCGATCAGACAGTGAAGCGAAAATTTTTATATTTGGTTTTTTATTGTTTTTATTCTTACTTGTATTTACAATTTTCCGTGAGTAAAACTCTGTCAACATAAGATAAAAGTCATTCAACTCGCGCGCGTACCACGCAAGTCGGTTTTCTTGGAATATAACATATATGGTAAAGAATTTGTATGAAATAGGTACCAATACCATACTAACAAGTCATGGAGGGGGCTCAATCCGATTTTAGTGCGGAAAACGTTATAAATTACAATTTAAAATAATCATCTTGGAACAACTACACCAATTCAACTAGACCCAAACTAAACAAAATTTATACTATGGGTAAAAGACCACGGATATATATTTGTATAGATACAAACATCCTTTTATATATACACATATAAATTTATATATATAAACATCCACGACTTAAGTAACCAACATTCATATTCAACATACAAATATTTGCCTCTCATGGAAATTGAACTCGCAAACTCAAGTCAGTGTCAGTCACTGTTTATTCCATTTACAATCGAAACAGTGTTCAAAACAATGTAGTTTTCCTAAATTGTCCATCAAATCTCTCTTGACTATATTTTTGTATCTCTACAAGTTAATAATTGCTCGGGGACGTTATTATTCCACTATTATTATATTCGATTATTACATGATCCAATTAGTTATTATTTTTCGTGGCTTGTATTTCGGTGTTTAGGCTGTGTCAAAAGGTCATAGCCAAAGTAATCAGCTTAACGCGGCTTTGCCTCCGAGGGTTGGAAATCGTTAAATCAGTTTCATTTTCCCTTTGAAGGGTGATTTTTGGTGTTGTTAGGTTTTTTCGTAATAATAACTCTTTAGGATTAGGTTGTTCATTTTTGTCACGGTGTTTTCGTTATTTTATACTTGTTCAAGTATTTGCTTAACTAACTCACTAACGTCTTTGATAATAGGTATGTTAAAATAACACTCTGTTAATACGATAATCTATATTTTTCCCTGAGCTATGCTACATATATCTACAAACCATTAAGCAAAATTTAATTATTTTGGATGATAAAAGGCTATTTTTATTTTATGGTTTTCATTATTACTCCTAAAAGCAGTAAGTAAGTACATTAAATAAAAAAAAACAATTTTCAATATTGAGTCTATTTTTAAAACTGTTAACGTTTAAGGAAACGAGAAACAAACAAGAATCGAGGGTCAATGTTTAAACAATTGCTTACTCATATGACTAAAGTGCGTCTGTCAGCTTTTATAACCTCAGTCTATCCAGGTGGGTTGCCACCCACAACATTAAAGGAACGTTCAAGGCGTAAGGCCCGAACAATAAAAAAGGAAACTCCCCCAGAGCGTGCGTGACCACCGGCTCAATGCAAATTATACTTCCATCCATTTCATACAATAAAACCAAATGAGCCCTTTTAACGCAACACGAGAAATCGATAAAAAATACAAGCCCAAGTTTCACTCGCTAAGTGCAGAACTTGAAGCCAGAAAGACTGCTACTGCTGGCGTACTGTAAACTAGTCTATATATGTAAGAATAATTGTCTAATAACGACGAGGCTATTCAGCTTCTTATAATATATTTAATCCCGACAGGTGAAAAATTTATTAAATAACATTCGAGGGTAAAATACGAGTAAGAGCAGTCTAATAATCAGACTACTTTCTTTTACTTCATTTCTCATCTTGATATACGTATTTCTTTTTCTTACACTCACGCAGTACGCGTATGCCACACCAACGGAATGATTAGTTCATTTGGCTTCTAAGTGCTTACGTGGGCGTTCAACGTTCCAGTTAGCTTTGATAAGAAAAACAAAAAGAAAACTGCCGACACCAAATAAGTTTTAAGTGCTTACAAAAATACATTTAACAGCCGCTCGTTTCTTTTGGGCCGACAATACATCTTAGGTAATAAAGGGTTGTCCCCCGAGTACAGCTTGGCCACCACGCAGTCATAACCCAATTACTGTCCTACCGTATTTTTATAGAGCTACTGCGCTGCTGAAACTATCCAGCCCGCACGACATTCTGTTGAGTTGTGGAAATAAACCGCGCACGACACAACTGAGCCCAGCTGTTTGACAGTATAATATTGTCTCTTATATCTATCAAACTAAGCAATGTAGTTTAAAACATACAATCCCATATTTGCAAGAAACTGTTATAGCACTTGCGCAGCCTGTTTATTTTTGATTGGAAGAACAGCATGCCCGTATTCTTTCTCTAATGCCTTAACATTACAACGACAAACATGTTTTATAATTGGTTTCTCATTTTTCGACTTGAGTGATATAAAATTTAGTTAAATACCTACTAGCTCAAACATAATAAGATTTAACTTCCGTTTTGTTCCGGACTTTACCTTTTAAAACTTTTTCAGCAAACTCGAACGAAGCACATAACGATATCAGCGTGAAGTGCGAAGGGAAATAGTGTTGTTCTTGCAATTACCAGGCGTGGGGCTAATTTTGTTTCCTTGTTACGTTAATTAAAGCAACTTAGAAGTAAGTTCACAAACAGTTTAGTGACAAGTTAATGCAGGCAAAGCTCGCTATCACTTTATTTTATTAGTGCCAAACTACTGTGTGCACGTAGAAACTACAAAGTGTATATTCGCCGAAGGAACGTACCAATGTTTTTTAATAAATTATAAATATGTATGTACGAGTACTAACATACATACTCTACTGTGAGGTATTTTTTCCACGGGCCTTTGCAGCCTGAAATAAATGGTTTGATTATTATTATTACATTGTAATTTGAGTCGTTCTTTAATTGATTAGAAGACAAAAGATTCACATTTATTTATTTATTTATTTAAGAAATCAAGAGGAACACGAGCAAGGGGTCACCTGATAGGAAATGATCACCGCCGCCTATAGAAATCAGCGACCCCGAGATAGTCGTTGACTCGATGCCGTCCTCCAGGTCCGCTTCCCCGTGGGCCTCCAGATCTCTCACTCATCGTATGAAAATCAGTAGTAAGTTCTACTTCTTGCCGGTATTCTGTAAGTGTGTGGTATTACCCTAGAGCCGGCCTATTCGTACGGCAACGGCTACAGTGTGGTTCTACCACAATTAATAGAGCTAAAAGCTAAAATCGTATGCTAAAATCATGACCATAATTGACGACATTTATTTACGTAATTACACACGACAAGCCCAACATGCTTTAATTAATAATAACATAAATGTGTAGGTTTTGTGTAGGAAAGTACCCAATGTAATGTCCGTAGAAGTCCTAAAAATGTGGCAAGAATTCCCTAATATCGGTTACATTTTTTGTTCCCAAAAATTATGGCCGGAAGTCTATGTAATGTAATACGTGCGACGACCCACAAGGAGAAATACTTGAAGATAGAGTACAATATGTGATCGACTCTTTGACGTTGCAATCTATATCGTTAATTTCCCCGGAGACGTACCTGCCGCCACAATAAAGAAACTATTTCATTGTTACATCATGTTTCAAACCGCTTTCTTAAAGAAAACCAATGCAATTTAGCATCAGGTCAGCATCTAGCCCTTAATCATTTTCATACCCCAAACTATAAATGTAAGTTTGTCAAAAATAAAAGTTTGCAAGAAGCAATACTTCGTGTATTGTTGATATGTAATATAAGGTAAGCAGGTCCCAGTCATTGCCAGTGACCCATTAATTGATGAGATAATACGAAAACATACGAGTTTTGCGGGTGGTAGGACTTTGTGCAAGGTCCGTCCGGATCGCTACCACCATCTTGCTCGCTAATTCTGCCGCTAAGCAGCAATGCAAACTGTTCCGGCGTGAAGAGCAAGACAGCCGGTGCAACTACTGGCACAAGAGGTATTCCATCTTAGCCCTCTGGGTTGGCATTGGCAACGCATCTGCATTATCTGTAATCTCCTTGGTGTTGCGGGTGTCTATAGGCGGTAGTGATCACTTACCATCAGGTGACCCACTTGCTCGCTATCCTTCCTATGTTGTATAAAACAAATTCATGAGATGATACGGAGACATACGAGTAAAAACGCGAGACACGGATGTCAACTACTCGTAAAAATATTGTCCTCTGCGTGTCAACCACTGGCACTGTTACCTTACCGGCCTAAAAATACTTTTTAATAAAATGGCATGTTAAAATTTAATGATAAAACGAAGGTAAAGTAAAACGTAATTAAGTAATCAACTCAAGCTACTTTCCAGTGGAAGAGATTGATTTGAAGCGATAAGACCGGACAATAGGGTGCTTGACTGGTATTAGAAATAAATATATTATAATGTTGCCGTAAGCGGAGGTTTGGCTATCACACATAATGGCTTTATTATTGAATTTCGATGTATTGTGAATATTTTATTTTTGTAAATCAAATTAAAGATTGTAGTATCAGTAAGTTACTGGAAAAAAACACGTTCATGTACGTTAATGTGAACGGACATTGCATGAGCTTTCATCGCCTATAAAATTTTCTTGAAATATTTTGGATTTCTTCCTGATCGTATATAATCGTTTAATTAAGCTTTTTAGCTGGAAATTTTAAGTATAACAATGTCTACTTAATTTTTTTTCTACGGTCAGTAAACTGTTATATTTAATGAATTTTAGAACATTGTCAAACACCCTATTGTGTGCCTTAAACTGGTTTCAGAAAAACCCGGTATCTTCCATTAAATAATAGAGAGTGAAATAAATAAAAATGAAAACTTTACAGCGATGTTCAAGTAACGAATATGGGTGTTGTTGTTACATCTTAAATGTATTAATATGGTGTTCAATAAAGAACTATTTTGTAATATATTGTAATAGTAGTCTTATCTCCTAAATTAGATTTAGATTGAGATTTAGTCCTGCTTGTTTGCCTTCCTATGTTGTATAAAAAAAAAATATGTATCTCGCAATCATGTATCAAAAACTAAACAGAAAGTCGTTTCGACTTCTTTATCGGATTAAGTATCGAATTAAAACAAAACACGGCAACCTGGACGCCCTGTTAAGGAGTCCCGAAAACTCTTTATTGCGTGCTTACGATTCCTGGGCCCGGTAATGGAGGCGCGATTTCGCTGACAAATAAATATGTACCGGCCTCCTGCCAACAGCGCGAAACGTGTGGCCATTAGCACCAAGAAGGAGCAGTATTTGTCATAATTACCCGACATAAATTAACAAAAAATTCCTCTGGGAAGCATTATCTGCTTTCCGAACTGTACATAATAAACTTTAATTAACTGGAATCCCTAAGAGGGTACTCCGGAGTAATATTTTTATAAGGCGATTTGAATATTTCGGACATTAAATAAATTAGGACTGTTGAAGCAATAAAGTAACGGATGCTTTAATAAGTCCCTACAATCTATAATATAAATGATTATAAGTTACGACCAATTATAATGAAGATTAGTAAAAAAAAAATAAAGTACATATATTTCAAATGCATCTATTACAAATATAATTATATTTTTTAACTCCGGGTAAGTATAGTAACTTGACTTCCTAAATCAGATTTCAAGGCCCAATGGAAAGTTTCATACAGTGTTTTAGGTAGCCTAGTGCCATTAACATGACCTAATCATTGGTTTTGGGCAAAATAACTAAGTAGGTGCTCAGGTATAGTCAAGTTCATACAAATTTCTACACAGTTTTTCATCTTAAATTAATGAATTAAAGTGAAGAAGTGTGCTCAGATGTTTATGAGATTGCCTGTAACTTCAAGATTTATCTATTCATCAATTTAGACCATAATATAATCCAATAAAATATAAAGAACTGTTTTCGACAGTTTTTTATTGTGAATCAATAATCCAACATTATCAGAATCATCTTAATCGGTCTATTTGGTAAAAAACAATAAGTGAATATACTGGTCGAATAGATAACCGGTTTCTTTTTGAAGTCGATTAAAAAGAAAGCATGAAAGTAATTAATGCATTCGCTTTCCCTGTGGCCCGTTGCTTGAACTTTTCCGGGTAGCCCAACGAAAAAGCACCAGCTAACATAAAAGGCACAGGAATTTCTTAAGTAATAAAAGGACTGCCCAAACCTGTGCGTGACCAGCGAAGCCCATGGAAATTCATATTTATATTCGTTTCACAAAATTAAACACGGCAAGCTTTAGAATCACTGGATGTACAAGAACCGGAGTTAAGTGGCCCTCAGTTTATCACTATTTTATATTGGACTTAAAAAACAGAGTAAGATATTTATTTTTAAATTTCGTTACGAACAATGTTTAATTTTTTTTTATTTAGGCATTGGAAGAAGGGGAGGGAGGTTTTTGCTCAGAAGGGGGACAGTACAAGCCAGTATAATAATGATAATTATGCGTTGGATTGAACTAAAATATTTTAATTTAGTTCGTTTAACTACTGAGAAGTATTATTGAATGTTCTCGATTGACTGAATCTTAGTAAATATTCACAAAAATGAAATCCGATACTAAATAGATTTAACATTTTGCTAACATTTTGCATTTAGTGTCGGTTTTTTTCTTTATTGAAATAGGAAGGCAAACAAGCAAGTGGATCACCTGATGGTAAGTGATCACCACCGCCTATAGACACCCGCAACACCAAAGAGATTGCAGATGCGTTGCCAACTCAGAGGTCTAAGATGGAATACCTCTAGTCTTGCTCTCTCCGCCGGAACACAATAGTGCAAGCACTGCTGCTTAGCGGCAGGATTAGCGAGCAAGATGATGATAGCGATCCGGCCGGACCTTGCACAAGGCCCTACCACCCGCGAAACTCATTATTTCTGTTTATTCATGATGGAAATATGTTATTTTAGATTTCTTCATTCATTACTTATGATGTAGCTAGTAGGGTGGGTGTTTACTTGTTTAAATAAGTTTTAACATTGGTGAGTGTTAATTCATTTCGTGGGAATTTTATTCTTTTATAATTCGTGGAAGTCTTTGTGTTCTAATCGATTCATTTAAAAAAGTTTCATTACAGATTAATTGTCAGACAATGTAACATCGGACAAGATGGTCCGATGACCTCATACAGGTGGCAGGAAGGCGCTGGTTGCATGCCGTTTCCAACCGGTCACTTTGGAAATCCATGGAGGAAGCCTATGTTCAGCAGTGGACTTCTTGTGGCTGAGATGATGATGGTGAATGTAAAATCTAAACCACTGAAGGTAAAAAACATGGGAACATGTACTTTTTAGGAAGTGTAAAAGTGCACCGTTAAAGGGGTTAAAAGGGGGATGAAAGTAAGTATCTAAATAAAAATCTACACAGACGAAGTCACCAGCAAAAGCTAGTAAGATAATAAGCCGAGTAAGCTTTTGAGGCAAGTAGCGTCACGTAAACATTGATTAATTAGATGAAAGTAATCTATTTTAAATGATAGGTTGACGTTGTAGCATTTGAGTTAAAGTGGCTTAGCCAAGCGCGCTATGGACTCATTAGTGTGTGGTTGATTGATGATATTTTAAAGTATTCTAGAACCTTGGGATAAAATACTGAAATATGCCTAATCAATCTATTTTCTAACACACTAAACAAGTTTAAGTAGATTGAGCTCGGCACTTGATGCGCATATAAAAAAAATATATTCCAGACCACCATAACGAGTCCATAATTATATTGTCAGTAAAGTTGAAACAAAATCTTAATATCTATATTAGTAGGGTAAAAATTACTCTTATACTATTTTTGTGTGCGAGATGCATCTTCGGACACAAGCAACTATAAAGGGCGAATCAAAACGTCCCGCTATCACGTTTAGGATGGAGTTAGAGCTGGCACGCAGTCTGCAGAGCAACGAGGCAGTTTTCTTACGCATAGTGGCCTAAAAGTCATCTATATGAGCATGCGCAAACATGCCTGAAACACTGCAGAACCGGGGCAGCCCCAACAACATCCTAAAGGCATTATTATACTGAATACGCAGCGCTCTAAGGGACCGCTGCGTGTGGTCGGTCCACAGGCTGCACGTGTAGAACACTTGGCAATATGCTCTAAACAACCGGAATACTACAACGCAAGTACAATAAGTACGCATATGTATGTAAGTAGATGTCTATCGGAGCCATGTGCTTAGGCACCTCAGATATTAACTCCTGCTACTAATAATGATGGGCACAGTGTTGACTTAAAGTTGACTACCAACCTTCACTAGTTGGAGAGGCACTGCAAGAAAAGAATATTTATTCTGGTTATCTATTTGTGACGAATTTAATGGAGGTATGTAAAGAAAAGACGAAATCACTACGATACTTTATTTTGTTTAAGTAATTGAATTAATATCCCCATTTAATCAATTTTGCTCATTTTTATGGTCAGTTTACGTTTGGCAAAAAAAAACTATGTTATATTTCTTTAGACAAAAAGACCTAATGGTTCCTAAGATAGTTTCCCTGTATCCCTTATGGTTTCAGAATTCACCATTCTTGTATTTTACATAAAAAAAATATGTAAGGTTACCGTCTAAGTACTGGACACGCGTATGAAATTGTTTATAAATGTTTGTAGTTTTTACTCGAATATTTTCATATCTTCTTGTCAATTATTGGTTCACTGTCAATGACTGGCACCGTTACTTACATCCGTTTAGCTTCAAGTAGTTGCTCAAGATTATTGCTCACTTTATGTTACGTTCAATCAAGAGAGTAGACATTTTTATTGCACGTTATGTATTTGTATTGTATACGCTGCGTTAGTTACCGTATTCCCGAACGCCTGCGACCTTTATCCGTCGACTTCTAATTTCCCCTGAGCCTTGCTGCTTGACCGCAAATCGGAAGGTCAAGTCAAACTACATTGATTGTAATATACTTACTTATTGAAGCACTAAGGTGAGATCTTCTTATTACTCAGATAGTTACTTCAAATGTAGTGCTAATAAGTAAGTTAAAGACTTTTCTTATTCATTTGATGTACAAGTTGGGAGATACCCGAAAGAAGGGACCTACTAAGATTAATTCAGTAGATTAATCCAATCTTGGTTTCTTAATCGCAAATTAGAGACAAAACATTCAAATTTCCAGGTAAATCCACATTGTTGAAAGAAGTTGGGGTAGTTGGGGTATATACGGCTGACGGTAAAAGTTAGGTGCGCATTCCTAGAGCTGCCCGCTATCGCTAGTCGAGAAGTAATCAACGAAGCGGCGGAAACAAAACATTTCCAACTAAGCTTACTTACTTTAAACTTGCGGGGGTCTTTCCACTGAATTAAATATAAGGTAGTTTAAGTAAATGGCTTGATTAAGAGCACGAGTTCAAGTCTTACCGTTCAGATTTAGAGAATCAATGTTAGGCTACTTCATTGCAGCATGTCATTTAATCTTGTTCAGTGAGGCTAATTAGGTTGCATCGGAATTGAGGAAAGTTGGAATAACGGCCTTACTATGAGGTGTATTTAAGATACCTATATATTTCTACTTAAAATGTTACAGTCTACTTTTTATCGGTAGCCAAGACAAGCCTACTAAGTACTTTTAGACTAAAATATACTTAGCGGCAAAAAATGCGGCGTAAATATTATCACAAAAATTTATGACGACGACGGCCGTATTTTTTGCTGCTTACTTTTGTTCAAATATGAGAAATCGCAAACGTTCTTATTTATAAGTTTATGAGACCGTTCAACAAGTGAGTATTTTGTAGCGTTTTTTCACCATCATTTGCAACTTTTATAATGCGCAGTTAGGTACGGCTGTCTGTCGCCACGTAGCAACGTGAGGCAAAAATCAGCCCATTACTGGGCTCTTACCCATGCTTCAAATATTTTTATCCTCTCTTCTCATATTCTTGTTATTTTGAATATATTTCATATCTGTTTCATTCGCTTCGTATTTGTATCCAATAAGCAAGCATTCACGCATAACCTATCAGCTCGAAAGCGTAATACTCTACCGTAACATCGTCGCAATCAACGATGCGCAAGCGAACTGAGTTTGTGCACAGAGAGCACGAGATAGCAAGGGGTAGATCCTTCACGACGTTGAGAGTTGAGAACAACGAGGTTATATTGCGAATTTAAATCCAGATTCGGGCATTACAGCGGTGAGCAAACCGAATAGCGCGGCGCCATTTCAACATATTTACGTCATAGTATAAAGTCACTCTGTTCCTGTCTGATGTTAATTTTTATTGGGTATGTTCGGCCGTATTCTCCTTCTAAACCACGCAACGGATTTTGATGTAATTTTCGCTATTATATACAGATTTTTTTAAAGACGCTTTTGATGTAAATTTTCATCCTAATCGAACTCCTGCGGAGCCGAGGCGGGTCGCTTGTTTGTTATAAAGTATTAAAGATAACGTAAGTTAAAATACATTAAATAAAAGCTAACGACGGCCACCCTCTTTTACTCGTCAGCATTCAAAAATAATATTTAGAATAGACGTAATCGCAAAGCGATAGCCAAATTACTCACCATTTTGTTTGACATAACGTAATATTATCCAACTGACAAACTTGAAACAGAAACTGTGGCTTGTCAGCCTTTCACAATGCTGCGCTGTTTAAATCGAAATCCGCCAAACATTAGATTCACAGGAAGATACTTCAACATGAAGTTAGTAACGCTTAACTGGTCGCAAGTATACTCGCAACTATTTGTTTATTAGCCGTATATTTATTTATTATTTTTTATTTCAGCTTTATTGCACAGTTTACGAAACTAATACAATTCACGGATTTAATGCCAGTAGGCATTCTCTACCAGTCAACCACAACATAAATAAGAAAATTATGAACATGGGTGCACAAAAAAAAAGAAAAAAAACGAGAAACAATCAAGTACCTACGTATACTAGTAGTGAGAAAAGATTTGACATGGATCAAGCAATAATAGATATATATATATATTTAAAATATATATTTTTTATTACTTACTTAGTTTGTAATTAGAGCAAATATACGGATAGCTAAAGTGAATAAATGTTTTACATGTCAAAGTCTTTGTGACATTGGCACAAGATCTATTATTGCTTGATCCATGTCAAATCTTTTCTCACTACTAGTATACGTAGGTACTTGATTGTTTCTCGTTTTTTTTCTTTTTTTTTGTGCACCCATGTTCATAATTTTCTTATTTATGTTGTGGTTGACTGGTAGAGAATGCCTACTGGCATTAAATCCGTGAATTGTATTAGTTTCGTAAACTGTGCAATAAAGCTGAAATAAAAAATAATAAATAAATATACGGCTAATAAACAAATAGTTGCGAGTATACTTGCGACCAGTTAAGCGTTACTAACTTCATGTTGAAGTATCTTCCTGTGAATCTAATGTTTGGCGGATTTCGATTTAAACAGCGCAGCATTGTGAAAGGCTGACAAGCCACAGTTTCTGTTTCAAGTTTGTCAGTTGGATAATATTACGTTATGTCAAACAAAATGGTGAGTAATTTGGCTATCGCTTTGCGATTACGTCTATTCTAAATATTATTTTTGAATGCTGACGAGTAAAAGAGGGTGGCCGTCGTTAGCTTTTATTTAATGTATTTTAACTTACGTTATCTTTAATACTTTATAACAAACAAGCGACCCGCCTCGGCTCCGCCGGAGTTCGATTAGGATGAAAATTTACATCAAAAGCGTCTTTAAAAATATCTGTATATAATAGCGAAAATTACATCAAAATCCGTTGCGTGGTTTAGAAGGAGAATACGGCCGAACATACCCAATAAAAATTAACATCAGACAGGAACAGAGTGACTTTATACTATGACGTAAATATGTTGAAATGGCGCCGCGCTATTCGATTTGCTCACCGCTGTAATGCCCGAATCTGGATTTTGATTCGCAATATAACCTCGTTGGTCTCAACTCTCAACGTCGTGAAGGATCTACCCCTTGCTATCTCGTGCTCTCTGTGCACAAACTCAGTTCGCTTGCGCATCGTTGATTGCGACGATGTTACGGTAGAGTATCACGCTTTCGAGCTGATAGGTTATGCGTGAATGCTTGCCTATTGGATACAAATACGAAGCGGATGAAACAGATATGAAATATATTCAAAATAACAAGAATATGAGTATAGAGGATAAAAATATTTGAAGCATGCGTAAGAGCCCAGTAATGGGCTGATTTTTGCCTCACGTTGCTACGTGGCGACAGACAGCCGTACCTAACTGCGCATTATAAAAGTTGCAAATGATGGCGAAAAAACGCTACAAAATACTCACTTGTTGAACGGTCTCATAAACTTATAAATAAGAACGTTTGCGATTTCTCATATTTGAACAAAAGTAAGCAGCAAAAAATACGGCCGTCGTCGTCATAAATTTTTGTGATAATATTTACGCCGCATTTTTTGCCGCTAAGTATATTTTAGTCTAAAAGTACTTAGTAGGCTTGTCTTGGCTACCGATAAAAAGTAGACTGTAACATTTTAAGTAGAAATATATAGGTATCTTAAATACACCTCATAGTAAGGCCGTTATTCCAACTTTCCTCAATTCCGATGCAACCTAATTAGCCTCACTGAACAAGATTAAATGACATGCTGCAATGAAGTAGCCTAACATTGATTCTCTAAATCTGAACGGTAAGACTTTTTTAAATAAAAAGATTAACAAAAAGAGTATATGAAGGGAGAGTGATGGGAAAAATAGGAAGGGGAAGCCCACTGCGAATGTGCACCGATCGAATCGGAAACATTATGCTGATAGGCCAGGTCAAGAGTACTCTAAACCGACCAGCATGAGAATGTTATGAGAGTTTGTGAAGCAAAGGTTGTCCGTCAGGATCGTAGCAAGTGGAAAACCGTGAACTCTGCCGACCCCTTCAGGAAACAACCGTGACTTTATATACTATGTATATATTGTATATCATATTATCGTTTTAATTAATTAATGCTGGGTTTTAAATACGAGTACGCCAGCTTTAGTCATGTAAACAAAAAAAGAAGCGTGTTTGTTTGTCTTTTTATTATTTTGAATGTCAATCAATACTACTAAACGGGGACCAGCTAAATAAAACTACATGGGTAGCACAACTAACCGCCATTGACTGCTTCGTTACATGGTTTCCTTTTTAAATAAGCTGAGAGATTAGATTGGGTGATAGGCAAGAACTGCGGTGAGACCAAAAAATCTCTTAAAATATCTATCACAAGCATTATTATAACAGAAAGAAATTAAAGTTCGACTCTCTAAGCTTATTTTCAAACAGCTGTTTCAAACAAATTTACAAACCGTTAAGCCAGATAAATACAAACGTTGTAATAATAATTTTGGCCTAATAGGGATGAAGCCCACCGAATATTTTTAGATACTAAGAAACTTTATCAATATTTTGAAACCATTTACATTAACTACGATTTAATTTTCCTATAACCATAACATAAACGTAACACTCTTTTCAGGCTTTCTACACAAAAGGTTGAAGTATGGTAAAACAGATACACATGCCCATAGATTCTGTGTAAGGAACCGTTAAGCTTAGGATGCAAACATGAAATATGCTTACTTTCTCACTGTAATGAGCGATTTCAGTGTATTTCCCTAAGCATCGAATAAAATGGAGGTCCAGTAACGGAAAACAGATTTCTGAACCAGTGACTCGAGAGCGTTTCAGTGAAACTTTCCTGATTTCACACGGGAGATTCGCTCATTCATCGAAGTGTAAAAGGAGAAGTTATTGGATTAGCACTGTCTTATTCTAACTGAATGTTCTTGAAGATTACGCTATTTTCGGATACTTTATTGTTCCTACTTAAAATGGAATAGGTACTTTCAAATTTCGGTATTATTTGCCACAGAGTTTAAGCGGAGGCTCCCAGAGGCTGTACTTTTTTTAACAAAAGTTTCAGCGCTAGACCGACCAAGTAATTTTTACAACCTGCAACGCAAGGTTCATTGGACTAATCTGTCGTTATTAATTTATACTTTAATTATTTGCTCGATATATATTTTTTTTAATATGATGTTTTTTTTATCTTTTTTTAACAGATAGGTATACGAATAATTATTTCGAAGTAACACAATGAAGACCGCCTGGTTAATATGTTTTGTTATACAAAAATTAGGATCTAAAACATATTTCATCAAAAAATTACAAAAATTTAGTATTTCTAACGAAATCAAAAACCCAGTCTTGTATGAACAACAAATACTTTTTACTGGACACCATATAGGTAAACAAAAGTTGAAAACAAAACTTAAGTATATTAAAAATCTAATTAAGTGTGCCCATACAATAGGTCTTATCGCTAATAAATCTATCGTATCTGGATCAAAAGTTCCCATTATTCTGGAACATTTAGTGTTATTTTTGTGTTCCTTTATAGTTTAACAATATTACCATTTTCTGTACAAAAATTAACCCCTTAAACATTATTTAAAAAAGGTTTCTTAATAAAAACGATGACATGTTTCGAAATTAATTACTTTTAAGGTACCTCTTTGCGAAAACATTACAAGTCCTTTGCAAGTGATAAATGAGATGTCTACCTACACTAGTCGCTCTGTTCAAGATAAGCACTAATAATTTTTTTATTAATTACGTCAATTGCTTCCGTGCAAAGTGTATTGCACTGCACACGCACCTTCTAGTAAACCCTTTTGCGCTACCTGCACGAACCGCAGTCTTCCGTGTCGCCTTCGCATCTTATAATTACGCAGCCTCGTCTTAAAATAGTTTGGACTGCACTAGTTCTCAAATAAACCGTCACCGGGAAAAGCCTTTCAGATCCTTTGAAAATATCCGTAGCTTTTCGAAAACTCTCCCCTAATTCAATCTTTAATAGAAGGTTTCGTCGGATATTGTAGGTTTTATCGCTCCTATCGGCATCGCATGTTTTATGTTAGCGAAATTGTTTCCATCGCTTGATGGAGGGCGCTACGTGACGTCGACGTCGTTGCGATTTGCCGGCGCTTCCGAAATAAACCCATTGATATCATGAAACTTGTATTATTACTTTATTTTATGTCCATATTATTTTACGGCCCATTTACTTAAGAGGCTTTTGTATCTGACAACGGTGACTCGCGGATAATATTCCCACGATGGAAAGTTAAGTGACTACAGAATATGTATTTCATTTTCGCGAGAGCCTTTTGTTCTTTAGAGTGTTTTGTTCTAGTGATTCTGTTTCACGTTTATTGGTACTGTCGCGTAAGCCGCTATACATACAATGTGAAATACGTCTAATCTGCTTTCTGCTGGCTCTTTGTGATAGTTTATGCACTGTTCTTCGAATTTGTAATAGAATTTTGAATAGGCTAATGACGATATCAATAACAAAATACCGATTTATGCTCAAACTACGAGTAAAACAATAATTTTCATGTTTTTATTCATCGCCAGATTTTAGTTCTTTTTTCTTCAATTTTTATTTTATTTATTAGGTTGAATAAAGCATGTTTCGATACAGCGTTCGCCACGTTATGACGTCACTGGCTTGGCTAAGAATGCTGTCATATCTTCAGCATGCTATAATGACGTCGTAGGCGTAGACCTTAATAGAAACATTTCGGCAGCGATTAGTCAACTCAAAACTGAAGTTTTTCAATATAAAAAAGGAAGGTAAACGAGCAAGCGGGTCAACTGATGATTAGCAATCACCACCCCCCGTAGACGGCCACTACACTAAGGACACTGCAGATAATGTTACCACCCCTAAGTAAAAAAACTTACTTAGAGAGATAAGACTATTGATTACTTGATTTTCTAACAAAAGTCTCTCAAAAATCATTAATTTTGAATTTTGATGATTAGGAATAACTACTCTTTTTCACGTGGGACAAACTCATCATTGACTGATTTCGAAATATTTATTTAGCATAGTCGACCAAGAATTTGCTTGACCACTTTTGAACCTTATACTTTTGTAATACGGTCGAAAAGTGGTCAAGCAATTTCTTGGTCGACTATACCTACTTTTTTGGTAACAAAAAGGTGAAGGTGAATTTATCATGCAGAAGAAGTTTTTCATTACATCTCTCTTCTAACCCTTAACCCAAGCTTCTGTAGTAGCGGTTTATGAGAACACATGAATGCCAACTACTCAGCGCCTAAGTTTTCTTATTTGTTACATGACCACTACACGTCTATAGTAGCGGAATTTCCTCCCGTTCCGAACATTACTGCAAGGGCTATAAATGGGTGAGGAAGTTCGGCTACCTTCTTATGGCTCAGCATCCTTTACCGCCCGTGTGTCAGCCTATGTACGCGAACAACGCAAGTATAGTTGTGAAAAACCCGTTAGCTACCGTTATTTAACCAAATGTCTGGTTAGATACCGATAAAATGCGGTTAATAACGGTTAAATATCCGAATACGACCTACAAAAAGGGTACAACAACGTAAACCTACAAAAACGTAAAGCAATTAAAGTACGAAAAATATTAATAATATAAATTAATACTATTAAAAAACCGGCCAAGTGCGAGTCGGACGCCGAGGGTCCCGTACAAAATTAATAAGGACCGAACATGTATTGCTCCACCGAAAAAATAAACTGGATTGAGGGTCACACTTAACATAGATCTACGTACATACAATAGAAAACACAACCCTCCCTTCTGGAGGCAGTCGGGACGGGTCGGTCTTTTAACCGTTAATTACGAATAATATAATAAATACTCGGTTAAAATCGTTCATAACCGGCTTTGCATCTACAAACGCGAATAATTTTGAGAGATAAAAGGTCGTCGAGCTGTAAGTTGGCAAACTTCAATACTCGTCCGTCTCTTACTCCTTTAACATTGACCATTGACGCTGCCTTAATAAGATTAAAGCAAATGCGTAAATTTACATTATAATTATAGTAACATTCGAGTTCCCTCAGTCCACACTTCGGGGACAGCCCAAAGCTCCGAAAATACTTGTCACAACTTGGCCTAGCTCTGTGTGTAAGTACGAAAATAGACTTTTAGACGGTACAGTTAAATATAACTATTTGTATGGCCGTATTAGACGTGTTTATGCACCGGACTGTATACTCTAGGGCACCATCGCCAAAAAACGTGCCAATTTTAATATTCTTTAGGGAATAAATATTATGTAAGTCTTTGAGATATTTATTTGTGTCCCTATGCGGCCCGAAATAAACGACTTTATTATTAGCCTGTTTATTTAATTCTTGTTTCCGCACATTTTGGAAAATAGGCCATTGTATCTAAATTATCAGTGTTATTAACATTAGTTAATATTATGTATTATAAACCAGAAGATACAGATCATAGTGTGTTTAAAAGAGCATTTTTTATGGAATGATTATTTATGTTCTAAAGAAGAATAACGACCAAATACACGACAAAAAGAAAGTCATATAATTCCGCTTAATTTTAAAATGCAAATGTGAAACGTTTAATTTACCAAAATTAAGAATTTACCTAGAAATTCTAATTTTCCATACAAAACCTTATTGCGGTCCTTACATGCCCCTGAAGTTTATGTTCCTCCGGGCGGCTTTGTCTAGTCATAGAAAAGGTATACTAGTTAATAGTGAGAAAACATTTGACACGAATCAAGCAAGAATGGATCTTGTGTCAATGTCATAAAGACTTTAACATGCCAAAGGTCACTTTACCTATATTACGCACTTGAGTTACAAAATAAACTTGGGTCATATCAGGGTCACTGAAATCAGTTCATTCGCACACTGTTTATGTTTGTTAAATCAAAGGAGGCTTTTTTATTGTCATGTGATGAGTAAAATAAAGTAGTTCGATATCTACTACTACTAGAACAATACACTATTGGCTTCCATTTCGATACATATGTACAGTCAGCGTCAAATATACCAGAGTGGTCAAAAATATCTGAACACACCCGAGCGTATTTTACAATAGAGTCGAATTCAGATATTTTTGACACCTTGCCCGCTCTGGTATATTTGACGCTGACTGTACATAGAAGTGTTACTCAGAAACAATGGTATCTATCTCGTTCTTCTTACATTACATCAACTGTTCATTGAAGCAATTCTGGTTTTATCCAGAACGTTAGTAGTCTCAATAATAACGTTTACTTAGGCCTGGGGTCCAATTTTTGAATCTCACCAGGTGACTAGAGCTCACCAAAATGGCCGAATCTCTATGAAAAACGGCTATTTTGGTGAGGTTTAGTTACCCGGTGAGATTCATATGCAATTTTTGAATCTCACCAGATGACTAAAGCTCACCAAAATGGCCGCATTTCTATGAAACACGGCCATTTTGTCAAGCTTTAGTCACCTGGTGAGATTCAGAAATCGCACTCTTGATCCGCGTTAGTTTGCTATTTTTTTTAAATACTTACTTTTGAAAGGATTGAAGGGATACACTGCAGACTATTTTACGGTACTTCTAACTTAAATAAGTAGGTTTCTAATAATTATAATCCGTATATTCAGGCTACGTATTTTATAAGATAATTGTCAGTCTAGTGTTGGCTTTGTTACTACGTTTAGGCCTTAGTTACATAAAATAAAAAAGTTGCAGGCAACTTATTTCTCCACCGGAACGTCGCTTTTATTGTCACTCGAAATGCCTCTATCAGCTTAAGTGTAACTACGTGACGTTGCTTACATCCCACGATGAAAGTACAACTTAAATGGAGCCACTGGCAGCAAAACTACAGCGTATGACTTTGCGAACAGTAAAACAAGTTTAAGAAGATTGCGTACAAAGTCTCAAAAAGCGCTCTTACATACAAACGACGGTAACGTTTTCCAACCGTCACCTTAACCTATAGCCATGGTTTTTTTAATGATGCATTCATACCGTTAAACATTCTAGTATTTAAAATATTATCGCTTTTTTGTTTAATTTGTTTTATAAAGTACAAATATTATCAAATCCATACAGAATATTGAAAGAGTCAAAACACATTAACCCATTTTAATACAAAAGTTAGTGTACATTAAAAACCTTCCTTAAAAAAACTCTAAATGATTGTGAAAACCGTATAATCGTATGAATGTCCGTTGCGTGGTTTAGAAGAAGTAAGCGGCCGAAGATATGAGGACAGATATAAAATAAATAAATATCTCGGGACAATTTACACCAATTGACCTAGTCCCAAACTAAGCAAAGCTTGTACTATGGATACTAGACAACGGATAAACATACATATATAGATAAATACATACTTAAATACAAATAACATCCATGACTCAGGTACAAACATTCATATTCGTCACACAAATATTTGCCCATACCAGGATTTGAACCCGGGACCTCTTGCACAGTAGGCAGACACATGTGCCACTGTGCCATACAGGTCGTCAAAATATGTACTAATATATTTTATGTATGTAATATGAACGGATAGCGACTTTATTTTATATATTAGGTTAAGATAATATGCAGTTAAATATGCAAAAATAAAATCTTCAAAGCAGATGAGTAATTTTAAATATGTGGAAATAAAATATAGATCTAATACATAATTTACCCGATTGCGACCAGAAAGAAGAGCTATCGTGTTTGTAGTTGATATACTACACCAAATACCAGTTAATACCAGTTTATCTTGTTGTAGATAGCGGAAATAATAACATATTTGCACAAGTTTATCTTGTATACCTACTGTGATCACGAAGTAAGGCAAACGGGAAAATCGGCGCCGCCACTAAACAGCCTCTCCTCATTATTGTTATGGGCGCAAACGACTTGCCGAGCGGTGATTTACCATTCGTCTCTTTCTTTCAGCGCCCTTACGTTTTATGGCAGCGAAACTTAATCAATCCCGAAGGTCTCTAATGCAAATACGGCTTTCTTTTTTTTACTCTATGGATAAATGGAAAAATATACACTGAGATTGGACAGTTTTTTATGTATTAAAATAGGGGCGTCGTAAATTTAGCATTAGCTCTTATGACAAACAATTAATAGTGTAATGTTGAGTAGCGTGCTTTATCTACACTGATATTCTAAGGTAAACTTTGTTTATTTTTGTATGTAGGGGGTAATCTCTGGAACTTCAGAAGCGATTCCAAAAATTCTTTCAATAATAGAAAGCTACACTATCCCTGACGGGCAAAGGCTCTTTATTCCACGCGAATGAAGTCGCGGGCGTCCGCTAGTGTACAATACGTTTCTATTTACTTACAACTGCTATACAAAAGAGCGAAACGACGAGCTCGAAGTCGAGGAAGCGCCTTGTCTCGCTCGCGCGAGCAAGCGTGCTCATAGCTATTGACATTACTGAATCACAGAGCTGCTAAGTGATTCTCTCAGCACAAATGAATTATGATGTAATACACACAGAAAACAAAGGTCCATAGACAAATACCTTACACAATAACTTAATTACTAGCACGGAAATGGTATGAACCCTCAGTGCAGAAGTCTGGGTCACACTTTGCCGGGTTTTGACAACAAACTGGAACAAATTACCTTGCTACTCCGCGAAACCAGTGTCGGGCTCGTGCAAAATAGCTGCGTCTGTGCGACATATATATGTTCATGCAAAAACTCACCCTCCTCCGCTTCCACACGAAACAACATTTATCACACACACTCAACTACTCACCACCACCACTAAACACTAAAACTACACCATCGACGCGCGTTGGGGCTTTTAACAGTTTGGTAGGCCTTTAGCAAAAACTTGCCAGCAACGCACGCACACTCAGTTTTGCTCACATTCAAAGTAAAACTGAATCCCAAGTATATGACTCGCATATGGTCATTTGACAGGATTAAAAGGATTGATAGATCGCTTCCCGAACGTCCCGAATTTCGATGGTCTGTTTAATCAACGGACATGCCCAGCCTGCCAAATGCACAAACGTTGTTAACTGTCCACATGCCTCCGTAGATTAACCAACGCTGGCCCGTCACCGTGCCACTCTGACGTAAGTGATTTGTATAATGGCACAATGTAATATATGACTAAATTTAGAGAAGTGTTTTAATAGGGAACATGCTCAGGAAACAATTAATGTAACTGTAAATATGTAAAATTAAAACACCTCATTGAAATCTTTGCATGGCGTAAAACCAAGTCGCTATTTGTTCTTGTCTGGCCTCGTCGTATCTTCGGCTGCTGTTTTCTTTTAAACCAGGCAAAGGATTTTGATACATTTTTCACATTTAGATATTTTTTACTGTAGGTTTTATGTAGATTGTATATCTCTAATTGTACCCGTGCAAAAGATCGCAGGCACGGCGGGTCGCTAATTCTACGATAAATTGAAAACAAAAGAAACCTATCTAACTATTCTAAATAATAAAATTAAAGATATTAGAATACTTATTGCACATGTAACATATTTTACGGTTGATTCACCAACTATACTCACTCCATTCCAAATAAAACTCATTTTCTTGTCACGAGCATACCAGTATTATATTATATAAGAGCTGAGCTCTGCTCTTGGATGCCTATGTCATACACAATGAAGCACAATTATAATATTTATAATATATCGGCCTTTTGTTGGACAATGCTGTTGGTGGAGCCACATTACAGCATCGCCCTGGAGTGGCGTGCCAAACATGGGGCAAAGCCGCTGTTTACAAATTTGCATCTAGTCCTTGAAGGGCATACTTTTGGGGTGGTTATGAACTATTTTCTTATATTAAGGACTACATGTTTGCAGTTTTAAATACGTAATTATTATGCTCCTATCAAAAGTGTCTAATGTCATTTGGAATAGAGTATAGGTGTAAGTTGACAGATTGGTACCATAGGATCTTGTTCAAAATATCTTAAAGTTTAATCTATTTATTTGTTAAGAAAAAGCAATGATCTTAAACTAAAGTTTAAAACAAACTATCACAGCAGACAACGGCAATAGATTCAACAGTTCTACTTCAGTCGCGCTTGCGTCTACGCGTCGTTTATACGCTCACAAACCAGTATCACTTGCATTTTTAAATTTTAAATGTAATTAATTATTTAAGCACATTTAATATTATTTAATGAAATAATAATAGCTTAGAACAGTCCGACCCATATACCTTATATTTTCGCAACGCTTAATAAACTTTGTTTACGCACGGCACTTTATCATCTTGATATAAATTCAACTTTGGCAAAAATGAAAATTTCCCGACCCGCGAAAAGGAAGTTGAGTATTTATGAAAGGGCTTGTGGCAGTTACTACTTTACGAGGTCATTATGGAAACCATTAAATGTATGATTACAGGACCCCCCTGTTTTGGGCAGGCATTTGTTTAAGCACATCAACTTTTCGCAAACGACCGGTGCCCAGAAGTATACTAATTCATTACAGCCCGTGTTGTGAACTTTAAATAACTGACGGTATTTTATTAGTACCTTCGTAAATCTGCCTTTAAATAAAAATAAATACTGTTTGTTCTGTGATAATGGCTGGTATTGTTTAATGTAAGTAAAATAATTTTATTTACCACAAAATATTAACACGCACGCCAATTTTAAAACAATGATTGTTACGAAAACAATTAAATTTGAAGTATAGTGCAAATATTTAAAAGGGTATGTTTATAATTATTATTTCAGTCAGCCGCAGATATGTACCTATAGTCAGTCAAAGAGGTCTAAGGTATACAACAACAAAACACGACTCTATTAACTAGAGAGAAAGAATTGGTGTAGATATTTTTTACCTCTTCAATGTTCAGCTATTTTTGTTGCTAACTGTACCTAGTACATCATGGAACTGTTAAATAAGTACTCCGGTTGTGCAAACACATTTATTTATAATTAACCTTTTTTACCTGCGTGAGCGCACCTAAATAAATAGAAAGGGCAATAATTAATTTAAATAACGAAGCCACTCCGGATTTTTATACCGTACTGAAGTCGGCATTTCGAAAATTAATGGGCTTCTCTCCTGCTCTATTTATATAGGATGATTAGTTAGTTTAAGCATGTCACTAATATAACCGTAGCCTAAACAAGCAAAAAGTTTAGTGGTGAGTAAAGTGTCCATTATGTACTTATTTGGCGTAATTTCTAAAGGAGATCAAACAATAAACATCATAGTTGTAATCTAACTGAAATAATACCATGAAATGTGCTTATATTGTTCAGCGTATTTGCTACAAATCGGTTTATAGGATTACGACTAGGGAAACATTTTGAAAAGCAAAGAATCAACCAACCAAAATAGACAGTATTCTACTCCGCGGACCTGAACAAAGCACGGCTTAACTGTAAATTTTTGAACACAAATGTTTAAGTTTTGGAGGATAGGAAATATATCAAATCCTTGGCAGAAATCGCAGGTTTTTAAACTTCAAAGCTCAAACAGTTCAATTCTTAAAACTCTTTGGTGAAACCAAACCAAGTCCCAACGGAATCCAAAACGGACTCGCACTGTGCCCTTCGTTAATTATGCAATGTTTTTATTCAATTAGTCGTGTGGTCGACCCTAATTAGAGGCCCGTAGGTAATGGAGGGTTGCAGAGACAAGCCGAGCTTGGCGCAAATAGACCAATAAAATAGGAAAAAAAGAAAAAAGAGCATTTTCTCGTCCCTTTGAGAACAATACGTGGGTACAATGGTGTGTGATGCTTGTGTACTCTCATTTGTCTTTCTGTCCAATCTTTTACGATGACGATGTTGTTTTACGATTTGGCATTTTCAGTACGCAATGAGTGAATAGAATAGCAGCAGTTTGTCTTTGATACACTTGTTCGAATGTAGAGCCATGTTTATCAAACATAAATTGTTTTATTTGTCTCAATAGACGTCTTATATAAAATTAAGTGAATATAATTTGGCTTCTTTTCATCAACTTCATCATTTTAGTCAAAACATAGCCCTTCCTCAAAGATCGTTGCAACCGCCAGCACTGCTCTGTGATTGAAGCCACCTTATAGCCGGTATCCCACGAAGCGGGCTAAAAGCCCAAGTGTATTTGAATCTTATCAGCATTTTACTGTGCCGATTACTTGCAGACATCCATGTCTGCAAGTAATCGGCTATTTTAATGGATTTTGTAGACAACCGTCACTCCTTTTTTCGTACCTCTCCTATCGGAGGCTGGACAACATCATAGCTATTTTGATTTTGGAAGCTACTGCTCTAAACAAAAAGGTGCTACCGCAGTCGAACCAGTCATGCAGATTTTTCAGTCATGAACCATCACATATTTACTATTATTTAAAAAGTTCTAAGCATTCCGCTTCAAGTCTGTGTGAAGAAACCGTTTAATTGGAACCCGACAGAGAACGCCCGGACTCCTTGTTGTAGTATCTGAGAACAGATATCAAGTCTCTTTTATTTTCTTGTTTATTTTCTTGTCCGTGTCGTTTACTGTACCGCCTTAAGTCCACGCTGCTTTACCGATCCCACTGGATTAAAGAAAATTGCCTTATTTTTCTAATTCTTTGTAGTGTAACTCTTAAATGGAGTTTCAGCTAGGGATAAGTCTCTATGTCAAATAAGAATGTAGTAGACAATTCAAATAATATATCTATGAGAAAAAGTTGTATTATAGAAATCAATATATGAATAGTCTATTTGGTAACGTATGTATGGCAATATACCGAATTGAGAAATATTTTGATTAGTATGTATATCTTAATACGAATAGTCTGTGTTAAATACTAAAAAACTCCTTCTGCGGGAACAAATATTAACGGAAAAGTTAATTAAAAACAAGCCCTATTTAGGTTAGGGCTATGTAGCAATGTAGCAAAGTACCTAACAAATTAATTAAGATATTGCTGAATAGAGGGTACAAACCAATAACCAAAAGGTGGTCAAATAATATGTTTTGTATTTTTTGCCCCCGACTTTAATCTGTTTTAACTTGGGAAAATCACTATCACGGAGTTATCCGCAAATTTATTATTCTTTTGTTCAGTCACTAAACGCAGGCTGTCTACGTTCAGAAACTCAAAATGAAAAAAAAAACACGTCACACAATGCTTCATTTACGAGAAGATTCCTCGTGTCGTGTAGACATGAAGTGACACTTGTAAGCCGGATCGTGTTCTATCTTGTTTATGTTCTGAAACCGTCGAGTACATTGCATCCGGTCCCTAGCAGTAACGTAGCAAAGATTTATCAGTAGGACAAAGCGTAAAGTTAATGGTATTTATGGGTAGGAAACTTATATATTTCCTTGCCAAGCGTGAAAATGTTGACATCTCGACACGATTTTTTAGTTAATATATTGCGTTTTAGATTTTTATTTTATAAGGAAAAAACCGGAAAAGTTCGAGTCTGAGTTGCGCACCGAGGGCTCCGTTCAAATTCGCATAATATATCCGTATACATTCGTATTCGTACTTAGTCTGAATAAGGAGTAATAAGATGTTTTAGACTATATCAGCAAAGTGTAGATGCATCTATGTCACAGTATGTATAGATAAAATTCGTCGGATTGAAAGAATAACTTTTGTACTTGAAAACTTAGTGCTTTTCCGGGTATTACTATTTATTTATGATGTGAGACCTCGCTGCTTGACGATTTTCATTATTCTAGGTCAACGGGGCGTATCCCATATAGGTCTTGCTTGAGTTGCGAGTGTTTTGATCGTGTAGACTTTGAAACTTGACTTTTTTACAACTCCAGGGAACAAAAACCTTAGTTTTTGACAGTCACTTTAATTTGATACGTTTCCCAAGAAAAACAGGTAGTCTTAACAGACTGACAACGAGGTGATCCTATAAAGACATCGGTTTTTACCGATTGAGGTACGGAGCTGTAAAAACAAATTACAACTTCTTCAACGTTTAGTAACGTGTTATATTCCAGCAGCGCTTTTTCTATATTCTCATTTGACATGCCTGATGCGCATATGAACTGAACATGATCCCAGATTAAGCAGGTCAGGTTATGGGACGACTGTGATAGAAAAATCAGACCGACAAGTTCATGGTTTTACATGTATACCCTCGAAGATTAGGAAGTTTCCCTTTCCTAAGAGCGTTGCTTAAGTAGGTAATGCAATTAATCGGGCAATGAAACCAAGATTTATTTATTTACTTTATTTTTATGAACAAAATGTAGGAATTCAAAATGAAAATGAATAATAATCTGGGCTTGTAGTATGTTTATATGAACTCTTAATAATTAGCAATTGCTAAAGTAATAAAATCAATAAAAGTTATTATTAGTTTGCGGTATCTCAAAACCTCTACAAGGTTTTATTAACTACTGCGCAATATTTTGGTATGTGTACTCGACACGACCAGCAACCCATTCCGAATGGAAACAGTGATTAGCTTAGCAAAGCTTGCAGAATAATATCAACTTTATCTCATTACAAAACCGTCTCCTTTGTTTCTCTGCCCCTTTAAAACATGCAATACTGTTACCGGGTACAATTTTTTTGCGAAATGCGATTGAAATACACCGCAATGAGAAAGCTTTTGCGTTCTTGGATTCGATTTCTATCGCAATACGGTGTGATAAATATTTGTCCTAATGTCGTTTGTATTTACGGTTATTTACATTTAAGGGGATTTTATATAAACCAATTCTTACGTCCGCTTTTGAAACAGTCACATATGATTTACATAGATTGCTTAGTCTGAATAAGGAATAATAAGCCGCTTTAGACTATATCAGCAAAGTGTAGATGCATCTATGTCACAGTAAAATTGATGCGGACGTTGGTATCTTATCGTATTTCAGTAACTAAACAGATGATAGGAGATACCTTTTTGTGTAGACGAAGTAGTATGTGATTAGATTATTTTTTATCGGTAATAGGTTGCAGACAGGTGAACAGTTAATTCAACGTGTAAATTAGCTTTAGGATTTCAAAGGTTATTTTTTTACAATTGGATGTACTTGTAAGTGTATAATATTATACACGGAAGTAACACAAATCAGAACCAACCATAACAACAAAAATAAAAGTACGGCATTCCATTTGTATCTTTCCAAGTTGGAATTCGAAGGTTTCCTTGTATTTTATTATTTCTGTTGATTTATATTTGAACTATAATAAACTTTCCTTAATAGTAAAAATTTATAGAGAATAGAATATTATGCTTATACCTGTAATTTTTTAACGATCAAGTAGTTTCTACGTGGTTTTATGAATATTACTAATAATCACTAAAACCGTACAATATTCCTGTCATGTTACTTCAAATATTACTAGACAAATTCTGACACAGGAAAAAATCAATTGGGCAGACATTAATATTATAAAAAATCAAATTAAAAGTAGGTAAGCAGTAAGAACACAAATACAGAAGGCTACTTTTATTATAGGAACGTTGTTCACAAAGCTTTTAGGAAATGATTAGTGACAAAATAGTGAAAGAATGTTTGTAAATTGTACATAAATAGTATATTATTATTTGTGACGAAAGACAAAAATATAGTCCTTGCCTTCCTTTTCTGTAAAAAAAACAGCTTCTAATAAATTAAAAGTACTGACTATTGACCTTTAAACATCGGCTCTCGCCTCAGTTTTGCTACCTAAGATTTTACCTTATCTTGGAAATAATCATCGTTACTATTGAGAGTTAGGAACAAAGTAAATTGCAAACGCTACCAAATGAGCCGGAACGAGGAGGCAAGGTGCGCATAATTCAACTGAGAACGCTCCTGACTCGGCACAATTTATTCTACAACCCGAGTTTTTCCGATGTTGCAAAATAAAAACATTATTTTGAGAAAGACATCATTAACGTTGTGTTTAATTAAAACTGCACATCTATTGTAATGTTGTCGTTGTTGTTTCAAAATAAATTATTTCTGTTTCTATTTCTATTGTAAGGCGAAAGAAAAAAACTAACTGCGAAACTGAGTTGCTTTGTAAAAGGTTTTTGATGATATTAAGAAAACTGTACCAGTTGTAATTATTGTTCCATTTTTCCACTTATTTTGACATAACATAAATTTCATAAACTGAAATATCTAATTTTAGGATTTGAAGAAGAGAAGTAGAGGAATGGTTTCTAAAACTTTCAATACTATTTGAAAATAACCCCTCCTTGAAAAAAAAACTTCTTTGGAATATTCACATTAAACCCTTTGCCATCCCACTTGCACAGTAACTTTTTTTAACTTATTCCATTGCAATAAGGTGAAAAAGTGTATCTTTGACGTCGACTGAACTAGTAGCCGGTTTGTTTAATTTGAAATTTTAACGACGACGACGACAAGCATTAGTAGGTACCGTACGGGTTCCCTTTTTTATAACCGCTCGCAATTCAAATTGTAGGCACAAATATGAAACATATACTATTTTTATGCTAATTCTATTAACATATTTTTTCTTAGAATTGAAATGACAAACGAGCATGCGGGTCACCCAACCGTAAATAATCCCCGCCAACTATAGGAACCAGCGCGTCCAAGACAATCGCTACCAAGCAACTACTTCACGTTGACCCGTAAAAAATAACCTATAAATTCGCACGTAGTGCACAAGATTATAAAAGACTGACTAATGTCCTAGAAGTGTCCAAGCTATCAAGGTAAGACTCCCTATTTGCCACAAAATCCTTATCATTCATAAACCTAAAGTCACTTAGTTGTTATTACAGCTCAAGGTTACTTCGGCCTAGAAATACATTTCGATAGGTATCCACGTTTCGTTATTTCAGGTTTAGGTGGAAATATAACTTATATTGGTACGTCCGTTGTATTGGTAGAATGGTTTGCGAAGCTTATATTCGCGGAATTTTATGCCCTTATCAATTTATTACAGTCAAGTGTAAAGGTGTTCTCATATGGCATTTGAACTCCCGTTTTAATTACCTAACAATTTAACCAGTCAAGTGTATCAGCTGCGATCAGTTTAAAGTCAGCGTTTCAATTAAATTACTGATTACAAATTAATTATATAACAAGTGTATGTTTTATTTCAATATTCAGTTCGTTTGCTGGCGGCGTTAGTACAGTTCTGTTAAAAGTGGACAACAGAACCGACCCCAAAATGCGGCGCAAGCGCCATTGTAAACTACGTATTTAAACCATTAGTACTTAAATAGCTGTGCGCGCAATAAGCCGGTAATAAGAACGAACGCGCTGACAACTCACAGATTACCCCGAACCACGACGTACCGCACTGCGGAGAGCCGTAATTTCACGTAAGTACCATAATATAAATTTAATTTAAAACCTTTAAATGGGCCTTGTGGCAACCAATTATAGACTGCAGTATATGCGTGCTGGTTTCATGCAGATGATGCGATAAATGTTGTGGTCTCTTTCAGCTTCGCAATTTTTTTAACTGGTTGTAACTGGTTTTGGTGGTTCTCGTAGCTCGCTGGTCGCTAGGGATCAATTTAAAACTAATTTAAAACATGCATAGTACATTTACATGCATGGCACATTGCTAAATAGATAAAAAAACCAATGTTACGTTTCTAACTTAATAAATAATGGTGTCCCACATAAACTTCCAAAATATATTCTTACTTTTAAGCAAACTCTTACTTCGTGGTCATCTGTAAAATGGCTGACAACTGCTTGTGTTTGTTTATTTTTACAAGAACACATGTTAATTTTACCGCTTGTAACTTTGAAATAAGCAATATCCCATACTAAACTTCAACTTGGGTTGAATTGAATTCAATATTATATATAATGACTCTAGGATGTTACGACGATGACTAACATTTTAACTGTAGCAGAAGTTCATCTGAACAGGGATTGCATGATAAAATAAAATGTAAATAATTACGTTATACGTATTAACATTAAACTTTGTGAGGCAGGGTGCAGCGAGTATAGGCAAGTAATGGGTGGGTAAGTGCATTTTCCCCTCGTCTCGTAAAAAGAAAGCAGTGAGTCAGGGAGGGTGGCTTAAACCTCTCCGACATGGTTCAACCTCTATGACAATGATTGATAAACTAAGTAGTTTCCATATATTATAGTCGAAGATAGACACCATAACTGACCATTAATGATGGAACTGAAAAAAATTGTCCATGCTTAAAAAGGATTGTTGTATCAACTTCACACTTTCTCTCAGTTCTGTCACTAATGGTCACTTTCAGTGTGTCTTGGGCTGTACCATGTCATAAAATATATCTGCGATCGTATTAATATGCTGAAAACATTTTTTTAAAGAAAAAGACGTTTAAAATAAGAACTTAGGAAAAACTAAAAACACAAGTAACAGCTAACCGATCGTCCAACGCACTCCAAGTCTCTCAGTCACACCCGTTCATTCACAAAAATGTTTTCCTGTCATTCCATCAGCTCGTTTACATAAATCGATCATTCGTAGTGTTACTACCATTCCTACAGTTATTAGCGGTTCATCATCATCATCGTACTCATATCAGCCGAAAGATGTCCATTGCTGAAAATCTTTCGGTTGCCTGCCCTTAAAATCGTCACAATGACCGTTCCTGTAGTTAAGCACAATATCAGCTGTCATAGAACAACATGTCACCAAATAGTACCTTGTTTGTTGGTTATTGGTTAAAACCAGGGTTGTAACCAATAACAAAGGAAAATGTCATCTCAGTACTTTGCAAAATATATTTAAGAAAAACTATAGTTTAGTATAATGTTATTGTTCGCCAGAATACCGCGTCGCCAGAAGCCACAAACAAATAGAAAGAATCAAAGTGTTCTGTACAAACGTGGTGCAAACAATTGCCACAAACCTTGTGTCCACATTTAGCTTCCTATTTCAAACGTTCGCCTCTAAGGCGGAACGTTTTATTCGTACTCGTAGTTTGTTTCACGGAGAACTTTGGATCTGTCAACAGAAATATCCTTAAAAAATTTAGTCCGCACAATAGTCAAACGAGCATAAAATTAAAGCTTTATTTCGAGGGTAAAAAAGAATGTGATATTTTAAGCGAGTTTTGTGAGTGGTAGGACCTTATGCAAGTTTCGTCCGGATAGCCACCACCATCTTGCTTGCTAATCCTGCCGCTAAGCTGCAGTGCTTACACTGTTGTGTTCCGGCTTGGAGAGCAAGACAACCTGTGCAATTACTGGCATAACAGGTAATCCATCTCAGCCCTGTATGTTGGCAACGCATCTGAAATCTACTATATGTTATGGGTGTCTATAGGCGGTAGTGATCACTCACCATGATCTGACCCACTTGCTTGTTTGCCTTCCTATTTTATATAAAAAGTCACGATCTGTTATTTTCTTGCTACCTAATAGGTACTAAAAATTAATCACCAAATGGTAACTTTATTTGGATATCAAACTATCTTTGGTTAAAACCTTAACCTCAACGAATTCCTACTACTCGTAAAGGATACCTATGCGACATATATCGACCCTGATATGAAGCTTGAGGTTGTGGGTTCGAAGTCCGCTAGGGCACACATCTTTGTGAAAATACATGTATGATTGTTTGCACCCGAGTCAATGATGTTAATCCATTGTGGAGCTTTTTTTAGTTTGGAACTAGGTAAATTAATGTAAATTGTCCGAATGTATTTGTGAATTAATTTTATCAAAGGAAAAATTCAGTGTAAGCAAAACTTCCTCTGGCAATTATTTTGAGATTATTAACCTTTGAATTATTTTTACGAACATAATAAATAAGCTTCACTTTGATTGGACAATAAATTGTAATAAGACGTTATTAAATACCTAAGTAAAATTGTAGGTTGTCTGGAAGAGATCGCTGCTTAGCGATAAGACCGCCTGTTGAATCCCATGTAAAATTTCCCTGTGTGTGTTCTTTTATTTTGTTTACTTGTGTGAATCAATAAAGAGTATTTGTTGTTGTTGTTGTATTAAAAGTGTGTACAATTCAACTACGTGCCAATAGCTATATACTATACACGAATGATCGAACGTAAGACGGATTACTCACCATTGTTTTCCGCTTTAGTGAAGCTTAAGCCTCAGCTTAGCTAAGGCAATTCAATTAGGACCGCTTCCAGTAGTTAAACGCGAATGCCTTAACCGACGAAATCCTTACACTTCATTGAATTGTTTTTATATTATTTTTAGATAGACGTCACGTGGTTTGAAAATGGATTGTCCCGCCGCCATGATTGATACAGCACCCACATGTCCAAACCGCCCTTTGACGATTTATCATCTGAATTTTTTACAGCGCTTCAACTTGGTAATAGATAGCTTTCGTATAAATATTAAACTATAATATTAATGCTCTGTCACTTTGCGACCTATTATATTACAAACTTGGCGAACTTCACGTAAATCAGAGTAGTTAATTTTGTATGTTTTTGTTCTAGAACTTTTTTTTGCGAACTGTAGCTAACCGTTTACATCATCACTTTTTATTAGATAACTACCGTTAGATTCTGACATATTAAGTTTCATATTCATATGTAAAGTATAGATCGATTCATATACCGAAAATGTATGAAACTGTCATTAGGTAATTTCAGAGACATTTGATGCCAGCTCTTATGAATCGACTTATAACTAATATCATCACTTTGATTGATAGTGGTAACCAAAACTATAAATAAACGATTGTATGTGCAACATAATAATTTCTGTGCATTACGTACAAGTCCGTCCATATTAGGCATTTTATTCATCTTTCCAATATTATGCTATCTTGAACCTTACTCAGTCTGGAGTGTTATAATTTTTATACATGTAAGTAGTTAAAGAAGAACAAATTGTCATAACAAGTCTAAAGAGACAGAACTAAAGTGCACGAATAAATTCACAGAGGCTGAGGCAAGCGGGTCGCCTTACAAACATTTCAAGAATCTCGTTTAAAGTTTAGCATACTCTAAAAGTCACAGTTAAGTGCATTATGGGCACACTCGCGGACCGAGTTGAGTTCCCGGCACAAAGCAAATAGTTTCAATGCTTACATTAACCTATTGCATATAAGGGAAGTAAGAATATCGTTGAGGATAAACGATTGCCAGATTATTTAAAAGTTACGTCGTTAAATGTGCGGTTTCGGTGAAGCAGTCGCTCGTACCCATATATTAAGTACTTAGGCAAGCCAAATTGTTGTACCCAGTAAACTTCAAGTAAATTGGTATTTTTTCCTGTAGATTTTATCTAAATTTACCCCCTTATTCATTAAGTTAACAATCTTTTTAAGCTAACGAATGTTTTGTCCCTTTCATTTGAGGGCAAACGTCACAATGCCAGATAAAGACATAAAACATGCTAAATAACAAACGTTTACGAAGCGTTTATGAATAAGGGGGTTAGTGTTTAATAGTAAAGAAAACGTTTTTGTCCTATTTTTTTTATTTTCACCGTGTTAGAATGCATGAATAAATAAAATATAATAAAATAAGAATTAATTAAAAATACTTCCTCCTTACACTAATTTAATTATTTTTAAACCAATTCAACAATTTAAATCTTCGAAACTGTGTTAAAATAATCGCTTTGCATAGTTTACATTTGAAAAGTTATTTACAAAGACAAAATGAACAAAATTCTGAATCACTTATTTTTGTACAGTCAAGGAAATACATTCACGTACCACCGTAGAACCTAGTCGAAGAGACATACGCATAACATTTGTATGACATAGCGTGGCGTTTAACGCGTCGCGTCATTGTGAGAGGGTTCTAAGGTGGTACGTGAATATATTTCCCCTACTGTACTTACTTATGCTGACTGGGATCAAAAATTAAATACTTCAAATTTATACAATTTACCGTTTTAAACATATTTTACGCTTTGGTGCCAGTCAGCCTTATTCACTAGAGGATATTTTCAAATATCGAAGCAAAAACGTTGTGGATATTTACATAAAATGTAAACATAAACTCAATAAACAATGTTTAAAAGTAAATATCAAGCATGCTATTTTTTTGACATTGAGTTTGCGTGACCAAAGCACATGATAATACTACATTCAACCGTTTTTAAACCCGAACTCTTTCTAATAAGTTCAGTTTATACTACGTTTATTGGTATGAACGGAGTATGAACTACTTTTGCATGCTATGCATTTTTATTGTTTATAATCAAACTCAAACTCAAACTCAAACTTCTTTATTTGCACAGAATAATACAGTCAAAAAGATATTAAATTACATTATGGTCATCTTATTCAGCTATAAGTATTAAATAAATAAATACTAGCATGCAAACATTAAAACTTATCCAATAGAAACGTTCTTACCTCGTAATATGTTGTATGTATGTTTTCCTAACCTTAGTAAGTATCCTTCCTTTGGGCAGGGGCTTCCCTTTATCTTCCCAGAAAAATATGCAAATCAATAAAGAAATTAAGGGAAGAACCGAACAAGTTTCATTTAGATTGAAGAAAAGAGATGGTTAAATTATTTAACAACCAAAGTAATTTAGAATTTGGTTAAAAGATGACTATTTATATCTTTCCTTAAATATTAAACAGTATTATTCATTACAATTTCATAATTCGTTTCACTGAAGGAATTTAATCCACAGGCGTGCATAAAGCCGAAAGCTTAATAATAAAGGAATTCCACTTAGTTCCTTCCTTACTGCCAAAATGTTTCAACTCGACTTAAAAACTTAAAATTATTACTGAAATTCATCTTCATTTCTTAGCTATTATGAGTACCTGTAGCACTTGGGACTTGCACACGTCAGGAGCTTCTTCCGACTTTGTTTTATTTTGGGTACTTTCAAAATGATAACATCCAGGTGGCTCATTTTAAATAATGTTCTAAAAGTATGACAGTTCAATTATGTAAGATGTCTGACTACGAATACAGTTAACTGTCCTTTTTTAACTTTATATATTTACGTACATTTGTGTCTGTTGATTGTAAAATGGCATCGTAAACTATTAATCGATTTTATTGAAATGATGTATGACGTATAAGATTGTTGGTGAAGCAAGGTTTTTTGTAATTAATCTGGAATGCTTTTCCTGTGTCTGTATTTCCAGAAAAATATAACCTTGGCCTTTTTAAGGTTAGAGTGAATAGGCATATTCTGGGTGAGCGTGCTACATCGGCTTCATCTTCATTTACCATTAGGTGAGATTGAGGCCAAACGCAAAACCATTTCTAATAAAAAAAAAAACATTAAAATGGTTCGAAATTGTCTAACCCCCTTATTCATAAACGCTTCGTAAACGTTTGTTAGTTAACATGTTTTATGTCTTTATCTGTCATTGTGACGTTTACCCTCTAACATTTGTTAGCTTAAAAAGATGTTAACTTTTTATGAATACGGGGGAAGTACTTAATCTACCAATAAAACAGGTTAGCCCGTAACACTGCCATGCTAGATTTTCAATAAAATTGATTAAAGTTTACGATGTCTGGTTCAAAGTATTGTTTTTCTGAACTCTAGGTATTGGCTGGACGAAACAAAGTGCAAGTAACTTAGTTAATTTCGGCAATGTAAAAATAGCTCAGTACAGTATGTATAATTGACGCGAATAGTTTTCCTCGTATAGTTAATAACCGTGTTGACCTTGATAACGGTACGATAGACGGTTTTTTGTCGTAAAAAACAAACGGGACCGTCATTAATATACAAACTTTGTATTTTCATGATTTGTACCTCTTGCTTTGTTGTGCTGTAATTTTTACTGCCGGGGATGGCTGCTTGCGTGGTTCACCTGCGTAATCGTATTTTATATCAACAATGGCCCTTATCTGTAAAAACGTATTTGAAATTCATGGGTCTGCGTTGTTGAAAAATTGTCTAGAGCATTTTTATGTTAAAAGCTTGCGACGATGATAAAACATCTGACTTGTATTTTTGGATACACAAAAAAGGTTTTACGTGGAAATTATTTAAGCTGTAAAAAAGTTATGATGTATAGTGTAAACTCATTTGTCTGAAACCCGACAAACTTTTCTTTTATTCTGAATGCAGATGGTACTGAGTGTATTGTTACATAAAATATTCACAATTAGCAAGAAGACATTGCGGCGTTTGTTGTTTTTGCATGCTATTTTTATTATATAAAAAAATACATTTTTAGGAGTGAAATCGTTTATTAGGTAGCTACGAGTATAAGTTATTTAAAACAAAATAGCTAACGCAAGTTAGATTGTACCTACCTAACTTACTACTAATACCGAGTGTATAGGAGTCTCTTCACTTATTGGTGCCGAGTAATTTGACTATTACCTTAATACCTTCACGTTGCGGATTGGAGTTTAAACACCTCAAGGTACGTCTTAGATAAAGCAGAAGAAAATCATAGCTACTTAGATACTCATAATGTTAATAAAAAACACCAGTTCGTGTGCGTAAAGGCGCGATGATATTTTGATGCTAATAGAATGAAAAGGACTTGTTTAGCTAAGAGTTTATATAACGAATTGATAGATGAAGTTTAAAAGCGTTTTCTTTCGTTCGCTTTTTACGATATTGGTTTGGAGTGAAATATCGGCATCCTAAACTTATTTATCTTCGGCAGCTAGGCCTACGACGTGCGTGCACTGCAAAGAGCATCCGAAAATATCTACTGAATTTAAAACGAAATAATCTAAAGAATTCCTCTAAGGCGCTCCCGCGATTAGGTACTGGCGTTGAACGAAGGGAAACGCAAATGGGATGAGGCCCGGGAGTTTATACTTAAGTTGCTTAACGTACATCTTGTACCGTTGGAGGAAGAATGATTTGTCAGGAAGTAAAATAGACTACCATGAGCAACGAAATAATAAAGTCATTATGTCATGTTATGTGATACAAACATAATAAAACAAATGAAGCATCCGACTTTGCCTAAAAAGACGCTATGTCATATGCACAAAAAAACTCGTAAGCTTTTTTTATGTCAACCTCCCCCATTTCTTAGAAACATCTCAATGAACATGACGTAGATTAACGAAGACATAATGGACTTGCAGCGCGCCGTGAAGTGGCTTCCCCGAGTGAGGTGAAATATTAGCGCACTTTCGGAGCTTTTACGCATATTATTTATTCAAAGTAAGAATAGAGGATACTTCCAAGCTGCTTGCTCTAGATAACGCTCGGGCTTCAGATGAAACTTTTCATTCGCTTTTTGAGAATGGTTGTAAATTTATCGAACCGAAATGGCTTATACATATACACGCTAAGGTTCAATGGCATGAAACGTCAATGCTTATTTTTTCTTTCAGGCTAATGTTAGTATTAGTTAAAAAAAAATCTACACTTTCAAACTGTTAAAAAACTGGTAAAGACTTTCATGACCGACATTACGTACACTATCAGAAACTACAAGTTATGTTAACACGAATTGGTTAAATAACGCTTATCGCCATTACGATATTATACTCGTATGTTATTGCAATAATAATAAGCATCTGCATTAAAATTGTGCGTTATCATTTGGTGACGCACAATTGAAAGTTTAAAAATGTTTTCGGTGACATACTTATTTGGGTAATAACTTATCGCCGCGTACGCGCTAAAATCTGTAAAAAAATTTAATTTAAGGCTGTGTCCTTAGGCGAACACTGAGCGGCTTACTGTTTGGCTTCAGTTCGCCACCTTACAAATTTCAAAATTGCGTGTCCATACAGCGCGCGTACTGTACGCAGTTTGCGGACAGTGATATTTGAGGCTTAAAATGTAAAATAATAAAAAAACTAAATTTTTACTTTTAACAGATAAATATTAAGTTCTATTTTCAAAGCGTCGTTTTAAAATGTAAGTCAAACCCATATCTGAATGTGAACTAAATTTATTCTCATCCTAAAATTACACGTATACTATTATTCAGAGTACCTGCCTGCATACACTCGGTGGATAAAGATAATAATTTCCTGGGGCGTTGTTAGGCTAAGTACAGTCGGTGCTGTATGACGCGACGTACAGTACAGTCTACGTGGACGCGTCCTTCCTGGAGGCTTTAATCCGGAAAGGAAATCTCCTTAACAACCCATGGCTATGTATACATTAAATTACTATCATTTATGTAAAGTGAGAATAATGATTAATTTACAATATTTAACTCTTGATCAAATGTACACAAACAACAATCTTTATTTAATTTTTCTCAAAATCAATAAACAGGAGCCGGGAGCTGAAGTTTCTTGGAAAACTATTTAAAGTAAAGTATAAGAACCTACCCTAACATTTGTAATAAAAATATAACTATAAAATAATGTCATATTTCGGCACTAGCTTTTAATTAAACTCGTCCACGATGGCTTACACTGTTTCAGCAGTATTGTACTATTTATTACGTATTAACTCTTGGTTTGTACGTGATGATAAAGCACTAAATTCAAGAGATACACTGCTAACCGGAACATTATTATTTCATTACAAAGGCTGTGTGCAATTTAAACGCAATAACTTTTCTCACATACTCCGTATAAATGCCCAGTTTAAATTCCGCAGCCGGCAGTCACGTACGTCTTAACGTCTCTCTTCCCTAGATTTATAGTACACCATGTATTTATCAACGCAACCTTAGGCTATCTATTTTCCCGCATCGGACTAATTTGTAAAAATAGGAGTCGTATAATCGACAGATTTATGACTATTTGTTAGTTAGTGACAAAAGCACATACCAATGTAAAGAATTGTTAATTTAAGCTCCTTTATTTAAAGCTGTCCCTTTAGGACTTAAAATAATATTTGCACACTAAGGCTTGTATTTTATCGTCATAAATAATAAACTACATTAGTATAAACCAAATCTGAGCGAAGTTGGTAACGTATCTTAGGTGATTGTCCCATAATTTTGTACCGCAACACATAAGGATACACAACGAGATCAAATTGATTTAACTATGGATGATTCAATAAATCGTAATATTAACTCACAAAAACCGCGTCTCAGTTGCCGGGTGGTAGCCGGCAGTTGGTTTGACTTGCGCGGAAAGTTTGAATGCATTCGCTGTTGTTGTTAAAATAACGGCAGATTGCTTTAAAAGGTCGACGTGAACAAGTTAGAGCCGAGGGTACCCATTCAAGTAGAAACGAAGCTTGAAAGTTCTTACTTTGCCTACGTATATTGCCTTAGTTGTAACCTCCATGCATTCTTTGAGGGTTGTCTGAAGAGTTCTCTACGCAAACATTGTTTTTGGGTTACATTGACGTCCTAATACACGGTATTTGTTAACGCGAAATGCTATTTCTAACATAAAAATACCAATTATCCTGTTCAATTATTTTGTCTGCCTTGCATTGATTGTTGCATTCAATCTCTTTTCCATTCGATTGTAAAATATTGCCCACGGATTAGCATCCACACAATGGATTTTGCATAGCTATCCACCCAGTAGGCCGAGTTAGGACCTCGTTGCACGTTACCCGTATGGAACAATAATAACAGGGTTTTCCTTCTATCCCAGTGTCACGACTTGTTGTTTTTTGTATATTCTAATTTCTAATTTGAAATTTACTTATCACCTGTCCCGAGAGAAAATTACATGAACTTGAAGACCTAAAAATAAATTATGTTTTTATTTCCAACATCCAGGTTCCATGAAAAGTAGTAGCCGGAATAAAAATGTTCACCCCCCAAAGCTTTTGGCACCGCGAATGAAAGGAGAAATAAAGCACTCGGAGGGAACTTCTGAAACTCACAACGTATACATTTCAAGAATAAATTAGAACTAACCTTTTTTGAAACCGGATTAATACGCAATTAAACTTGTGTTGTTTTTACGTCACGCTAATATTATTATGGGTCAAAATTTCCTCTTGTTGCTGTTGACTGAATATGTCTACCTTGTGTGTATAAAGGAACAAGCAGATAATAACTAGGCAATAAATAGGTGTTTGTCGTATGAATTTAAAAATATTTTAATAATTGTACAGTGATACTGTGCTTTAAAATGAAAAGAGAAGTCAAAAGACATACTTTGGGGCTAGTGGTCTAATTCCTCTTTTCCAAGTAAAACATCCTTTGAAGAACTAAAATGTTATTAGGGTTCCGTACCTAAAAACCAACTAGACTCTACAACTAAGTAAGCCTCCGCCGTCCGCCTGTCACAGAGCTGTATCTTTTAAAATGAAACAGGTAGACACTTGAAACTTTCACAGGATGTGTTAAAAAAAATACAAAGGAAACCCACACACAACGTGTCTGTTATTTCAACGTTATCTGTTGTAGAGTTTGAGTTTGGCGTGTTTGCCGAACCCACATGAATATCTAATAATAATCGAGATTTAATTTATTTTTAATAAAATGAACAAAGCAAACAACATGCTTCAAACTGATTTTGACAATGACTTGTGTACAAGCTAGATGAAGCGAACAAACAATTTAAGAACAGATATTTAATGTAATTTTCATGATATCTTTCGCGGATATTTCATCGCGTGTACAGATACCTTTATTCCTGTTGAAATTTACTCGTCTATTTTTGGCGAGCCGCCTGGAATCGATACAGGGATATAAAAGTGTTTGTCCAATACGAATAATTTTTGGATATTTTAAGCATGGCTTTTTATTAGACACGTTTTAACTAATTAAGGTGTATTTTAATGAATTGGTCGAGGAATCTCCGGGTTTCTCACTTTTGGATCCTGTGCAATGTGACAAGGTACGATCTTGATAGACGTTTCTAAATGGGACAAACATTTACACAATATGTGACTTTCAAATTCAATATCTGTCTATATTCATTCAAATGTTAGCCTCAAGTTTACAGATGGACGGTGTTACCGCAGTACCTAATAGGACTCATTTGGACCCCAAAAGCGACCGTGTTCAGTTGTCAATTTAGCACAAAAACAAGCATTATCCTGGAGCATCTCGGTCCTTAATATTCAAATGGGAATAGTATTCAAATCCGGACCCTTCCTACTCAAGATTGTCAGCGGCTATTTGGCAATAGAGTGGTTAGTCGTATACGCAAATTGACCGGAGCCCCGCGTAAGCATTGCTCACAATCACAGCGATTGTGTGCCAGCAGGAGACATGATGACGTCATTAATCTTTCTGTAATGGCCGCCCGAATGCGGACGCCCGCTCGTCACGGGACATTTGCTAAAGCGACTCGGTTACATTAGATGCGACTACCTGAACACTGACTGGTTAGACAAATTCAGTTTAGTTATATTGAAAACACAAAAGCCACCTACAAAACATTGAAACAACTATTGGTTCCTCTGGGCTGGTAGATATGTATAATATACTCGTAGTATTTGAATCTTGTCGCACACTAAGCCCGCTTGCGCATTAATAAAACCAGTCCATCTTTCTTATCATAAAATCAAACTTAATACCAACACTCCCATCATATGAGTATTACGTGAAAACTTAACTAGTACTGGCACTCGCTATAGTATGAAGTACCTAAGTTTCTTAATGCGGGGTTTTATTTTCCTTTCAGTACACTTTATTGACTCTGACCGAGTTCTGCCAAAGAAAGTATTTAACATTTTTATGTCGCATTCTTCAGACAGAGTAGTTACCTGCGCGGACACGCGAAGAATAATAAAGGAGCAAAATTTATATTTTATGGTTTTGCGAACAAAGTCGGCAAGTTTACGATGGCGTCGCTGGGAGTCGTTTTGCACTGTTACGTACAAAGAATAAATTCGTGTTCCTGAAACACTAGGAGGCTGCACAAACGCCGTCAACAGCAGCCAAGTCCAAAGGCCCGTGATAAGTTGTTCAAAAGTTAAGTGAAGTGAAAAATTATGTGCACTCTTCTGAACAAAAGGAAGAAGTCGGCTTTTCTTCCTAAATCAAGATATTGGGAGAATTGAATCTGCTTCGTATTCAGAGTGTGATGTGGCGACGCTAAGGCGACGTGATTGATATGTATTACATGGCTTGGTTAGACTAAATCGAAATTTAAACTCTTTAGAAGAATTTGTTTATAGAATCCTCTTGCGAATAGTCAGTAGAATTTTCAAAATTCGTTATAAGTGCCTTAAAAGTGCAATATTACTAATAAAAAGCTGACATGATCGGCGTGTTTCTAAGAAAGTGAAATCGTTTTCTGGACTGTTTCAGGAATTGTTTGCATTTATTTTAATTTAGGCAGCAAGGAATTCAACAATAATTATAATTGTCATTTTTGTACTTAAGTCAATTGTAATCACTGAACCAAGAATTTTATAGCTTAAACCGCCCCAGAAATAATTTGTTGTTTGGATGGCCTATCACGCAAGCTTTACTACTACTTTAATACTACCTCTATACATATCTTAGGTACTATTAAAATTTGCATAGTGCACATGCGTTAAAAATCTATGCTCATCTAAATTCAGCTTGAATTAATTTACCATTTCAAAAGGCAAGGTTATCTACAAAGACAAACAAGTCACTGTTGACGGCTTTGTCCACGTTGGTATCATTTTGAAGACTCTTGTTCGCCGACTTATCTTTGAATCAGCCAAACGAATATAAAAGAACAATATTTACATACTGTTATCGATAACAATCTAGCGGAAGAACTCGGAGTAATATTATGAATATTCACAAAACGGCTAAAACGTTATTTACATAGAAGCAGCCAGAAGACGAAAACAGCAAATCAAAAGGAGCAATAAACTCTCTTAGCAACCATTTAATATTTTGTATTCAAATAATTATTTTTCGTTTAAGGAAATAAATCCTTTTTATTTAATTTATGTCGAGATATTTTTAGATTCATAGCAGCACCCCATGTAAATGTACTCTTTCATGAATCTGAAATAAAAATTTATTGGGAGAACGCCGACTTGAGGTTTTTCATTAGTTACGACGGTTAACACTATAGCTCTAATTCAAAATAAATTGTTGTTTTACAGCGCAATAAACAAGGGTGAGACAAAGTTTAGGATAACAAGTCGCAACAGAAGGAGCACACGGGGCCTTAAAAAGAAATTTCCTCCGTATATTGTTTGAATACACTAAGGGCAGGGCACATATCATCTCGGATGATTGATAAGCTGCGCACACGCGAGCTTCTGCTTTATATTCAATTTATCTTGGGAAGTTTGCTAACAACACCGGCCCGTGTGATATAAGTTCAACTAGATAAGACTCTTAAAGAAACAATTTTGTTTTCGCCCTTATTATTTTCCATTCGAATAAGTTGTTAGCTTATTTTAATCATGACTTCTTTACCTTCTTCATCAGAAGACATACGAATACAAAATGATTAGAGGTGATAAATTCGTATTACAGATAAATAAATACTTTAGTTCGGCCCGGATGTACCACCGGTCATAATAAGTAATAGATTCAGGAGTTTCTTTGCGGACAATGATTTTGCGGAGTAGTGAGGTAATTCATTCAATTTGTTTTTATAACTAGCTTTATATTATTTTTAACCAGTATTGCTGTTTGGGTAATTTTCACATTTATCTTAACAATTACTATTACATATATTATTATGTAATAATTTTTTGTGATGTAACTCCAAATTTATGATTTTCGGATTTTTTTCTTTATTTGTTCAGTAAGACATTGCTTCTTGCCAAATTTCATGATTCTAGGTCAACAGGAAGTACTGTATAGGTTTTTGAATCCTTTGCAAATGTATGAAATATGCGGCATAAACGAACGAATCTTTTGATCGCGTAGATTTAATTTGATTTTTTCACAGCTCTAAGGGCCTGCAGACTCAAGTATTTGATAATAATTTCAACTCGATACCTATAGAGTGTATACCTCCACACGTTCTTGAAAAAAAATGTTTTAACACACAGACAGACGGACATCAAAGTGATCCTATAAGGGTTTCGTTTTTCCTATTGAGGTATGAAACCCGAAATATGAAAAACTTTTAAAGAATATGTTTCTGGTATGGACAATGGATATTCTACTTCGGTTTAAAAAATACAGTTAATAATAAGGTCCTATTGGCATCCTTTGGGTACGGAACCTTAAAACCGCCGGAAATTTAAAAAGTTATAATTGGAGTATGTGAAATTGCAATTTTTCCGCAGGTATTGCAAATTGTGATTAATACTACGTAAGTTACTGTAATAAAAAAAATATCCCGATCATTGATCAATTCAACAATCATACTCAATTGCTGTTATTTATTATTCCATTCCCAATTCTGTTCCTGTTTAAAATATTGTGCTACCAATAACCGAAGTTTTTTATTGCTATCGCTGATCATAGTCAAAATACGGAATATAACGAAATCATTTGCATTTTTAGGGTTCCGTACAAAAAAACGGGACCCTTGTAGGATCACTCGTGCATCTGTCTGTCACAGCCAATTTGCTTCGAATCTACTGGACCAAATCAGGTGAAATTTGGCGGGATAAGGTAATCCTATGACTTGGGTCATATGATTACACTGATACTCAAAGTATTTTTTTTTTAAATAAGGATCATTTTAGGGGGACATATTAGGAAAGTAAAAAAAGTTTTGCAAACCTTAATGTGTCATATACCAAATGAAAGGGCTCGTCATGAAAATCTCAAATATGTTATTGTTATTATTGTAAAATAAATAGTTTTCATTTTTTTCATGAAGGAAGACGAAAATTGATTTTGAAAAAAATATGCAATATAGTTCATTGCTTGTAGGTAGTACTGGAAAACCTATAAGAATTTTAACAATTGAATTAAAAAAATACTTTTGCATTGTACGGAACCCTCCCCACGCGATTTCAACTCGCATTTGGCCGGTTTTATTCTATCGGTAACAATTTGAGTTCCAAACTTTTATTTTATTTTGTGCCACATCCTGTTGGTATTCCTTTCACTTTATTTACGTGCGTGGTTGTAAGGCCGAGTCTAATCCCGTGATGTTTACTTAGCACTCGTAAAACTTTTCTGTTGCCCTCGCTAAATGGAACCGTTATATGCTCTCATTGTGTTATATTTATAAATTTCCAAAATAATGCTTAAAATTATATGAATTGTTAATGCTCTGATAACACAAAGAAAAAAAAAGAGCACGACACAGTTTTGAATCCTGTCAGTTAACTTTTTTTTATTGCCCTTAGATTTCACATAATGAATGTTCCAAAAATCAGTCGGAAGAAGTTTCAGTACAAACAGCAACTAACTTAGCCGATATATCAACTTCGTTGTGCAGACTACCTCTATATGCCTCTCTTTCGGAAAATGACACTTTCTCGCAGTTCCATCTTTAATGGTTATTTATATGTGTCTTCGATTGTACCATAATAAACGCTTGCTTTTTTATTTCGTACGTGATGGTGTGTACAAACGCCAACACAGTTAACTGACCACTCTTGCACCTTATTCTTATAAGTTCATAAATGGTCAGTTAAGTGTGTTGGCGACTCTACCTGCGGTCCTAATACGACTGCCCAACTCTCGTTTATCTCTACAATAATGAGTCGTTGGCGTCGAAAAGGTTAAGCAACATTGAAAAGGTTAAAATGGTGTCGAATATTATAGTATCTATTTAATTTACGCGGACGAAGTCGCGGGCAAAACCTTGTTTAACATAATAGCATAAAGTCAAACAGAAAGTAATTTTTGAAACCGTTCTCACCCAGGTGGCTAGAGCAGCATGTTCCTCAGATTGCAAACCAACGTCCAACTCCAAGCAGAATAGGTATAACTGCGTACCATACTGAACCGGGAAAGCTATCAAAGTTTATAACATTGTCTAATACAAGTGCTACATGCAAACGCAGGGGAACTTTGTATTGAACACAGTAACGTGCTGGGCGAACTTAGCACAGAGTATGGTGACTGGAATAAATTTAGTGTAGACCTTAAAGCCGGTGTTTGTTTGCTCTATCTAAAAAGAAAACTATATGGGAATTATAATTGTATCGAATAACATTGATTTTAAAACCACGTCGGTTACATTTTATAAGTTATCAATTTTGAGAAACTAGACCTAACTAGACAGACAAAGTATATGTAAATAATAGCCCGATTATGGGACATTTAATTCCATATAAAAGTTATAATATTATTAAAAGTGTTTATTTTTTCTAAATGGATAATAAAGTGCATTTGTAATATATTATCAAAAAAATTGAAGGTTTGAGGCTGTGCTTCGATAATGGTTTAGGTATTTTGTAATATTTCATTCATTATATACACATTTATGAACTGAATTAACAAAACTGTATCGTGAGTGCAAAAAAGGACGGTTGTTTTATGCCCACGATAAACGCTAGTGAGATATGAACCTAAATATATATAAAAACATCATGTATGTGAGAGTACGAGGCGAGAACTTACACCAATTTAGCCCACTGCTATTGAATACTCGTTGGTTTTCACGCTCCCAAAGTGCTTAATGGTTTAAAATTGTGCCCAACTAAAATTAAATACTGCTCCCGAATTGAAAACTTCAATGAATCTAAAAATAAGAAACAATTCTTTGATCTTTGTTCTAAAATTATTTATTTGTCGGTAAAAAACAGGTGAGTTACATGATAATCTTATTCTATTGCAGATTTTCTGTGATTGGCCATTCGGCGTACAAACGTTTTACATAGGTCTTAACTAACCTATCAACGAGAAAAATGCATTTTTATTAAATTAGAATATATTATTATAAAATTAAATTAAATCAAATATAATATTAGATTAGACACAGTCTACAGATACGCGCTTATGAAAAATCCTATAAACGCGGCTCCATTCTTTAAAGACAGAGTATTATTTGGCCTGTTATTTTAGGCACTTTTGTAGAAATTGACCTCAAGAGCTCCTAAAATACATAAACAGCTATTCCACAGTTATTTGAACACAGCTTCTTAAAGCGTATCTGTGTCACAGCCATGCAATCCTGATGACCTCGCCGAAATATACGGCAAACAAGACTGGTTGTACCCGAAAGACTAGAAACAAAAGGCTCTTGTTTAGCAAAGGCTCTTATTTAACAGATCCATCTTGTTCCCGGGATTACGTAGCATCGCGGTGAATCATTTAAGCTAATTGATTGTAGTCTGTCCGGACAAAAAGGGGCTTTCTACTCGTAATAATGACAACTACGTTCATATTTTTAGTGTTCCATATCAAAAAGGCAAAAATTTAATCTTTGACTCCGTCCGTTAATGAGTTTTCCAATCACAGCGGCATATTTCAGAAACTACCAATGCTATTCTATGCTGTTAGTGGTTTTAAATAGAAAAACTATATAAAAATTAAATAAGGGGCCAAAAGGTTCATACCTAAAACCTGATTTTAGGTTTTAACTTTTTCAATCCTGCGCATTTTTCGAAAAATATTGAGCAATGTCAAAATAAGATTTGATGGTTTGGCTTAGATTCAAACTGCCTCGTCATTGTCTCACGCAAGTACTCAGAATCATTATCAAACTGTTAGAAAAATTAAGCATGCAAAAAGCAAAAAGTAAGCATACCACCTTTCATTAGTCGGAGTTTTGCTGTGTGCCGAAGCTATGTTTGCCGTAGTACATCCTCATACTGCCAAATTTGAAGTTGAGAATGAACTTAGTACATTTATACATATTATTGCAATGATGTAAAGAACTGATATGGAACTTGGCACCGGTTCAAATCTCAACCCTTTAATAGACGATCCAACCCTTATAACCCTTATGATGTTTTTGCGGGTGGTAGGACCTTGTGCAAGGTCCGTCCGGATCGCTACCACCATCTTGCTTGCTAATCCTGCCGCTAAGCAGCAGTGCTTGCACTGTTGTGTTCCGGCGTGGAGAGCAAGACAACCGGTGTAATTACTGGCACAAGAGGTATTCCATCTTAGCCTTCTGGGTTGGCAACGCATCTGCACTCTCTTTGTTGTTGCAGGTGTCTAAAGGCGGTGGTGATCAATTACCATCAGGTGACCCACCTGCTTGTTTGCCTTCCTATGTTGTATAAAAAAAAAACAATCCCGAATGTCATTTGCACCGAACTTGGCCTCTTTTTCCCATTTAGGTTTTTGGTGGGGTTGTTGTACAAACATGTCATTTATGAAGTGTACATATAGATAAAACCCTTGTCACTACTAGTCTGCGGGCAAACGTGACTGTACGGTAGTGACTTTTTGTGAAATGGTGGTAAAATTGTACAAAATGGACCTTAGTCCGCCATCGCGAGCTTGTATGATGGCTTGTGAAATATTTAACGTTCCTGTTGAAATGATTGACGTCAATTTATCGGAGAATAAGCAAGCAAAAGCAGAGTTTTTGGAAGTAAGAAAACTTGTGTGTATATTGTTAATTTTATGATGGGCTCATGCCAAAACATATGCATTATTTATTCATTAGGAATAATATAGTTAAAAATGCTCTATTTGTTTACTGCTACAAGCATAAAGCTATTTATAAAATATTATACATACAAACAAAAAACACACATACGTACAAACAAACCTAAATACATACAAACACAAAAACAAAGCTTACCTCCTTATTATATTAGCTTAGATTATGCAAGACAACTGTTCCGATTATTCGTGCGTTATTTTATTATGTTTTTTTAGCTTACTGAAAACTCTCTTTTTTCCGAAGATAACTTATTTATGCGATTTCTTGAATGTGAAGTTTCTTTTATAGACAATGAAATATCATAGCATGAAACTACTATTAAACTACTTACGTAAGAGATTGCACTAAACAAAACTGAATTTAAATTACGAGCAAAAAAATCATAAAAAAAATAATTAATGAAAATTAGATTATTATCTCAGTTATAAAGATCACTGAGCTAAAATAATTGGTCTTTTAATTTAGAGAAATATCGCTTAATAGTTTTTACATCGTTTTATTCAGCAACCTATCGTATAATGTCCATGTTTTTTGGTCCTCATTTCAGATAAATCCCTTACACACTATACCAACACTTGAAGATGGCGATATTACTTTACATGACAGGTAAAGTCTGTTCATTCATAGTTATCTTATAAAGTAGACAAAGTTCTAACCTATAATTTAAACATTTGTCACATTAACAGTATCGGCTAAATAAAACAAATCGAGGCTATAACTAGAAAAACTGATTTATAATTGGTATATAGTAGTTTAGATTATATCAATAAAACATTCATCATATTTTGATAGCGAATACTGCTATTTTATCTTAGAATGTTGTTTATTACTCCTACTTAAGAGAATAAGGATGAATGCATTTTACTCATAGTTAAAATATTGCATTATAAAATTTAACTTGCTTGTAATGGAGGGCCTTATTTTAATGTTGCAAATTAACCACACAATATGTTAAAAACACGCAATTAATAAACTGCCATGTGGTAACCACGCCTCGCATCGTTATTCGGAGTTTATTTAATTTACGAAAGAGGGCACTTAGTACAGAATATAACGTTTTATTTTTTCAATCGATTTGTTTGTGTTCCGACGTAGCTAACCAATCAAATCATTTCTTTTTATTTGTGATGAAAATTAGTAAGTTACCTGGTCAACGTTCTAACCAGCCCAGAACAAGAGACGCACTAAGTTACGTAGCGACTTAACGTGTATCGGGAAGACTTGTGCTAGGTGCACTGGTTTTGCATTATCAATTACTTCCCTCTCGGTACACCGTGTCTTCATCACCATCATTCTATTTACGCCCGATTATGGTCAGACCGACCATCACAATGAGAGAGCTTGAGCAGAGCCTTGAGGGCTTTAGGGCTTGGGGTAGATAGTTCCTATACGTGCCTCGGGCAGAGTGGGATCTTAACACACACCATGGCTTTGCAAAACAGTCCGTGAGCATTCCATATTTGTACATTCCAAATTTTGTTTTCACACATGAAACTCTGAGAAACTCAGAGTTTGAGTTCCTTCTAACAACAGTAACAACCCTCTGCTTGAGATGCAATAAGTTAAACTATTGCGCTGCCTACCATTTGTTTTTAAACTAATTTGATTTTTAATTTAATGAAAAAAGATTTCTGTTCATTACATTTTTGTTTCAGCCATTCCATACTCATATACCTCGCAGAAGCATACAGCAAACAAGTTTCTTTCTATCCCAAAGACATAAAACAAAGAGCACTAGTTAACCAGAAGCTTTTCTTCAGTAACTCAATCTTATTGGCAATATTTCGGAATGTAGCGGTAAGTGATTTATGTCAATTATTATTTTTTACACAATTATTTTGGTTTGTTGAACTTATTGCAACTATTTGCATCCCAGCGCAATGATTGATACGTCTTTTGTTTCACAATGATACGTCGCCAGAACGAAAGTAAACCCTATTGGAGAATAGTGCACTCGAATAAAAGTTTATGTTTAACATTATAGCAAGGAATTCTGAAAGGAGAAGTCAAAACAATAACGGAAAAACAACTAAACTATATTGACGAGGCGTATGAATTTTTAGAAGAATTTTTGACTCATACAAAGTACTTAGCAGGAGACCTCATCACAATTGCAGATGTAGCGGCATACGCGACCACTTCTTCGTTAGTAGGTATATTAAAAGTAAATTGTCAAAGGTACGTACATTTCATTTGTTATCCCGAACTCCTGCTTCTGCGACAAATATGATTAGAAACTTAATTGCTGTTAGCGTATAGACATGTTTCATCAATATGAATAACATAGTTTTGTTGTGTGACAGGGAAAAATAAGTTTCATAACTATTAAATTCCTAATACTCAAGCTGCACTACACAACCTTTAACTTTCTTGACAATCGGCTATGTAAATCTAAAAAAAATACCATTTCCACTGTGCATATACTTTCTCTGCTGCTGACTGTACACAACGTAGTTAACGCATAGTTTGGCTTAAAACGTTATGTTATTATTATGTTTTTATTTAAATTTTGCCAAATTGCACGTGTAATAGTTATGTTATAATTTACAAATGACATTCCGTATTAAAACTTTGTAAATATAATGAATTACTATTTGCCTAAGAAAGTATCAACAGAAAATGATTGTACCAATGGTCAGCAAAACTAGTCATTACATTGCTCGTGTTGTTGTTTAATTTGTTTTATTCATTTCTAACAAATTTTCACTTTAACAGCTAGAGTCAAAATGGCACAATGAGTACTTAATCTAACTAAAATTAAGATCATTTGGATCACTCTATCTTGCTCTTAGGCATTTCACGTTCCGTCACTCTCTTGTACACTCTAGCACTAAGGGCCATTTACATGGTACGAGTTCTCGCATGCGAGTTGCATTACATTGCGGGCTACCAAAGTTTGATGTGACCGATCGATTGATCGAATCGCGCAATGTAATGCAACTCGCATACGAGTACATGCTCCATGTAAATGGTCCCTTAGCCGTCCAATCGCACTCGCAAACAAATCTCACTGTGGGCCTTTCAGCACGCAGTTGACCAGCGTGAGCGCGCGCGCTTGTTTTTACCCGACTATGGCAAAGCCAAAAGGAAGGGTTATGTTTTTAGCAGCCTATGTATTTATATATACTAATGTGTCCGCATGTTATTGAGCCAATGACGTGATAAAGGTCAAATATATTATTATTGTATTTATTTGCGAAAAACTAAGATATCACTGAATAGATTAAGAGATGTATCTATTACATAAACGCTTTTCTCGTTTTCCAGGTACCCAAAGATGCAGGCTTGGCTTAAAAATATCGAAGAACAACCTTTCGCTCAAAATCAGAACCAAAGTGGCGCAACCTTTTTAAAGGAATTACTTGATCACTTATTAAATATTGAATTAGTTTAAAATAACTCGTTCACTGAAGTGAAAAATTGTCGATAGTACTGTCCACATAGTACATTATAGGTAAATAAGTACCATTTTAGGCTTTTGCTAACAGTGATGGGATAAAATAGATTGTAAACTGATTTTTGCCACCAAAAACGTTGATCATACAAGTAATAAAATAAAGATACATTCGATACTATAAACTAACAGTCAAACAATGCATAAAAGTGTTTTTCTGCTTTCCGTTTTATTCCTTTTTTGAAACACAGGTGGATAATGTGTAAAAAAAACTGATGCCTTTTGTTATTTAACTCTGTATAGCGGTGCATAATGTATTTAAAAACTGGCAACAAAACAATGCAAAAGATAATTGACTTTTTTGTAGAAAAAATAAGTAAATACGATGTTACTTTTTACGAACAAAAAACATGTTTCGGCGTAGCATTTAAGTATTATTTTAGTAGTCATCGTGTGTTTTGTTTCGTTTCTTTTATTTTATAATGTAAGTAAATAAGTAATTTCGAGTATTGTACATTCTATTTTAAAAGCGTTTTTTTACGGACAGAATAATGTTAATGGATACCTACCCTCGAGCAGCGGGCTAGCCGACTTTTATGAATAACCAAGGCCTATACGAGTTTTACGTGCAAGATTGTATATAAGCTACGAGTGCCTCCATTTGTACCTAATGTATTCGATATCCTAAAATAAAAATTAATAGCACGGGCTTTGACACAGGTGTTTTATTCGCATATTGTATTATAAATTCCAAGAGATAATCATAGATTAGCGGTTTCATGTGACGTTGCAATAAGTAGGTAGCATACATAAATATTGCAAGTCATTGCAGATGAATATTGATCCAATTATAGTTTATCAGAAAGGACATGTTCAGTTAATGGCTTAATGACGTTTTAGCAATGTTTGGTTAGTTGCACATAAGCTTAAAAAAAAACTTTCATGTAAACCCCTTCCCCCCAGATACCTGAGTAGCTACCACACACGACACACTGCGAATCGCATTAACGCTTATGGTGTGTCTTTCTAATTTGTCCGGAAAGAGAGAAACGGATTAAGCGACAAGCGAGAAAATGAGCAAGCGTGCTAGCCATTCAGGTCATCAAATTATATCTACTAGCAAACCGCCCGGCTTTGCAAGAGTACAATCGAGATGTAATTACGTAAAACCTTCCGTAAAAAAACTGCATGATAGTGAACCGTAAAAAAATCCGTTGTGTGGTTAAGAAGGAGAAGGCGGCCGAACATACACTATTAGGATTTGGAACAAACAGGATCGGATAGCGACTTTACTTTATACTATGCAGAGAAGATAAAGAACATATATATGGCGATTTATACACCAAGTAGTATACGTCTCACTAGTACACACACAAGGGTTGAGCAGGCTAGGATTTGAGGTACACAAAAACGACAACCAACCTTTTGGACATTGAAGCATAATTTAATTATAAATACAAAAACATGTTGTTTTTGACAACCATTTGGACTCTGATAATAAATCACGGATTAGGTATAATGACCACTCGCAGTGAAGGTACGTCTGTATCGTCCGTTACCTAACTATTATTATCGCTCATGATTCCGTGGCCAAGGCCATGTGGATTGTAAATAAGTACTTCTATCACTCGTCTCCGCGCGTATTAAGTGGTCTAACGTGTGTCAGTGTATCAACAAAGCAGAGCCGTAGTACATACACAAATTAACCGGTTTTAACATATTCAAAGTGAGTATTTATTTCTTAAATTTTAATTTTGAAAAGATAATTAATACATACCATTGTTTAGGCAAATGTTTGAATGATGAATACGAATGTTTGTACCTGAGTCGTGGATGTTACATGTATTTATTAAAGTATATATTATCCAAATAAGTATTTATATCCGCTGTCTAATACCCATAACACAAGCAGCTTTAGTTGCTTACTTTGGGTATAGGTCAATTGGTGTTAACTGTCCCAAGATACTTATTATTATTTGTTTTATTTATTATAATAAATGAAATAGCGCTTATTTGCAATAATGATTGTGTTCATTTGTATTCAGATGGTGGTGAAATTATACAAATTGGATGCGAGTCCCCCGGCCAGAGCTTGTATGATGGCATGTGAGCTCTTCAACGTACCGGTTGAAATGATTGACGTTAACATCTTAGTAGGGGAACATTTAAGTCCCGATTTTGTTAAGGTAGGTAATGTTTTAAATTTTGCTGTGATCTCTTTATTATTAAGTGTTTCCATATTGATCTTTATACTTCAATAATAGGTTCGTTTAGCTTATGAGTTGAAATGGAATATTAATTTGCGGAATGTGGTAATATATTGTGTTGGTCCAGCATACTCCAGTAGTATCCCGGCACGCAAAATATCGACTGTCTAGAGTACAGCTGTTTAAAGCAAAAATGGCTCGTTTTAATCCCTTGATAAACAAACTGCGTTTATAATTGTGTACTTGTGAGTTCATGTCGCAATGTGTTTTGAGTTTTGAAATACAAAAATCACCCCCTCTTTTTCGTTTCAGAAAAATCCGATACATACTATACCAGTTCTGGAAGACGGTGAACTTATTTTACAGGACAGGTATCTACAATAACTAACTTTTCAAGAACACTCAAGTACTTTTGATAAACTATTCTTATCTTGATAAATAAAAAAGATATGGTTTAATAACTGATTTAAAGATAGCAATACAATTGGATTTAAAATATAAATAGATTGACTATTTTATTGTATTTTTCAGCCATGCAATCCTGATGTATCTCGCAGATGTATACGGCAAACAAGATTCATTCTACCCAAAAGATTTAAAACAAAGGGCTCTTGTAAACCAGAAGATGTTCCTCAACAGCTCCATCTTGTTCACGAGATTACGCAACATCACGGTAAATCATGCTTAACCTAATTTGTATAATTATACTTGGAAAAGTAATGTAACGCCTGTCTTGAAAGGGTAAATGTAGCAAGTTTTGTGTTAAAGTAACTGATAACTCGTTTGGGTGTTGTTGACAAGAACGTCAACGTAAGTATACCGGGCTTATTACCTTTACTATTAGGTACTGTGTTCTTATAACTGACCGCTAATTTAAAAAAAACTTTTAAATCCTATTATGGGAAATGTCGACAAAATGAGAAAAATATACCTATATAAGTTATGCAAGATGTATATAAGCAAAAACAAGTCTAGCTAACCGATAGAAGATGCGAGTTCTTCTTCCGTTTAAGATTAAGTTGTGTTTCAGTTTTTGTTGTTATACACTAAAAAAAGGCACAACCGAACTGGTTTGGTTACTCGTGATTTTGGTCAATGGTAACCAAAGTTTATTTAATTTAGCAAAACTATTTGCTACTGATACACATTTGATGATTTGTTTGCAAATCAAGAGTTAGGTAAGGTGTGACAAATAGTTCTGTAGTCACTTTTTTGTGTAATAGTTTAACAAAACTTTAGTTACGTGTAGCAAAACTGTTTTTTCAGTGTTAACAAATGACAAAGAGATTTTTAATTTCCTGTGGTTCTTTAGTTATAATTTATTTTATTCTTTTTCAGTATCCACTTCTAGTAGAGGGCGTAAAACCTACTGAGAAGCAATTTAAGCCAATAGATGAGGCTTACGGATTTCTGGAAGAGTTTTTGTCTCGCACCAAGTACTTGGCGGGAAATAACATGACTATAGCAGATATCGCGGCGTATGCTACAACTTCTTCGCTAGGGTTTCTTTTGGAACTGAATGTGCAGAAGTAAGATTTACATATAATTTATTAATATCATTATCCTTCATTCCTTTTTGTCAAATCGTTAGCAAGGACCAAAGTAATTGAGCCAAAAAACAAAGCTTTGTTTAGAGTCAGTTTAGAGTCAGTGTTTAACCTAGCTAGGTTGAACACTGACTCTTAACACAAGGATAGAAAATTTCGATGATCAAATAGCGTAGTCATTAGTGACCCTGACTACGAAGCCCGAGGTTGGAGATTCGATTCCTGTGAGAGACAAATGATGATCATGAATGTTTTCATCTTTCATATATATGTATTTAACTATGTAGTTACATATCTACCACACAGTACAAACTTCGCTTAGTTTGGGACTAAGTCCATTGTTGTAAATTGTCCCAATAAGTGTGAGTTTGGATAAAACGTCAGCAGGACTATATCATGGGTAAGAAATAATGACCAGAAATTCTAACTTCCTAATATCTAGCGAAATAAATAAATAATGGAGTTATTTTTTCTACGTTTCAGATATCCCAAAATTCAGGCTTGGCATAAGGAGATGGAGAAACAACCTTTTGCTCAAAAACACAATGCAGCTGGAAACCAAAACCTTAAAAAACTTTATGACAATCTTATTAGTAAATAAGCATAAAGTAAAGTTTAATAAACCTGGGGAAAATAATAATAATAATAAATATACCCTGTAAATACCTGTATTTTTTCAAATCGGACATACTATTTTATACTAGTGTTATCAAAAACTTTGTACAAATAAATTTTATATCCTCAGTCCGACTTTTATTTTAAGTACGAGGTTTACGAAGCCTAAAGCTTAGCATTTGGTTAGTTATTCATCGCAAACCCCCTTTTTTAGTGTCTGTTAGTAAAACTTTCGAGATCCCTTTCATTCCCATGACTTTTTTCTGATTATTGAAAGTTATACATTGATAACCATTTTGTTTAAATTCATAATAATCGGTAATCATAAAAATTGTGGCCACAATAGTTAACAATTCGAAAGTTAATTATCCATAATTCCAAATATTATAATTATTAAAAGTCATAAATTAAAACTCTTTTAAAGGCATAATGATAGTCAGAAATATTTTTGAACATACTTGTTATTTTAGTACTCATTATTTTTATTCAATCTGTTTTGTTGTAAAGTTTAGTATAGCATTTTTTAATTATGCGAATGTTGTCTGATTCCGCATGTATCGTACTGCATTGGAAAGTGCCCATTGCACATTTAATTTATTCATGACAAGTTTATTCCGATTTGGTTCACTATCATTAAATCAAAAGTAATAATTCAGTTACGTAAATATTTATCATTGTTTTTAAAGTAAACTTAATATTTATGTATTCAATGATAATAATTACAGTTATTCTTGTCATCATGACATTTTTTCAAATCATAATGACTTGTACTTATACAATAGGTATATATCCAACACGTTCGTTACTATCGCTGGAACAAAACGTATTACCTATCCAAAACTTTGTTCCGGTGCGGCAGAATAAATTTAGTCTTGTTGCCCTAGGAACGAGGAGGATCATACATATTGTTAATGTTAAGTCAGTACATAATAAACAGAAATTTCAAACTCCTCACTAGTTTAGTGCTACTAGTTTGCGGCTGGTAAGACCTTGCGCGAGGTATGTCCGAGTCGATATCATCATCTTCCTCTCTAATTCAGCCGCTAAGCAGTAGCTTGCCCTGTTGTGTTCCAGCGTGGAGAGCAAGACAACCAGTGAAATGACTGGCTTAAGAGGTATACCATCTTAGCCTATTATGATGACAAAGCATCTGCAATCTCCTTGTTGTTGCGGGTGTTAAGGTCGGTGGTGATCGCTTACCATTAGGTGACAAAAATTTTATTTCAAAAAGGGTTGAACTGCATCCCTACAATAAAAAAAAATAAAGTAAAATAATGAAATGTTTACTTGTTTTCAGCTCCTTTTTTCACAGCCTCATCTAAAATATTTTAATTTAATTTCTACTTCAATATTTGGGTCAAAATTCTACACAAAATACTTACTCCATCCAATTTGAGATCAGTAACTCATTCCGGTTACGAGATAGAGACCTGTGCTAAAACAACGAATAGACAGGCACACAGTGATGAACAGCAGAAAGACAGCAATAGAGCACCGTTTTGCCCTTTAGGAATGGTAATACCCAAATATCAACAATCAATGAGTCACTGTCAACAATATCATTTCACCCGCGAGCCGCCCACTGCTGGCCACGGGTCTCTACAAATGGCCATTCCTGCGCTGTTTGAATCCAGAGGACCCCATAATCATCATCTTATGGCAGATATGATCACGCTACGTCTTCCGGAACGCGGTCACCACTTCACTTCGCTGCGCCGGAAAAAATGTCTTTTTAATCAGGGAACATACATATAGCAATGAAATAATGCACCTAAATGGGCTAAAGCACTTTAATAGCGCAGATTATAAGTCAGCTGATTATAAGTAGACGAATGCAATGTACGTGTTAGAATAGCCATGATTCGACAAAACTGACTGCTTAAATGGATGCGACAATAACAAAGTTCGATACTCGTGTCTAGACGTTCCTAAGAGTTGTATGCCCGTAGTCATTTTTCCAAACTTGAATTTTATTTTCAAACGTAAAAGATTATTTTTTAAGGTTAGATATGTGTACAAATTTTAACTAGTTAAAACAAATTTGAAAAAAAAAATACCTTACTTGAAACCTATACCTAACCTGGTTTATTTGTTTAGATGGTGGTAAAATTGTACAAAACGGACACCAGTCCCGCAGTCCGAGCTTGTTTGATGACTTGTGACTTTCTCAAAGTGCCGGTTGAAATGATTGAGGTTGATCTACTTAACAGTGAACACCTCACTCCAGAATTTTTAAAGGTAAATGTAAATTAGCTATTAAAGTGGTTCAAAGTGTTGTCAATAAGAAATGACACTGCAACTAAATTCTACATGTTGCGTTGATTTATTTACATAATTAAAAACTGTTTCAGCAAAACGATAGAAACATCAACGGATACGGTAGTTTTATGTTAAAAACGATAGAACTTCAATCAATTTTGTTCAACGCTCACAGTATAAAGAGATTAAAGTGGAATTGACGTCTTCTAAAATTTTTAACAAGTATCCCACAGTGTACACGTACTTTAATCGTTGGGCTTGTCACACTGACAGTGCTTTTGATTGTTTACTAACACTTGGCTACAGTTTGGCTTTGTCATTATGACAGGCTTCTGTGGTGGCCTAACTATTAATGTCTGCGACCATTCATAACATTAAGTACGGAGACCAATATGCTTTCAGAAAAATCCAACGCATACCGTGCCAGTTCTCGAAGATGGTGATTTGATTTTACACGACAGGTATTTCAATCTTTATAATAATAATCGTCAAGGACACTAAGGCTTTTAGTTATAGATCGTATTCAAGTAGCGTTCTCAAGATCGCGTTCATTCTTGTACATAGAAACGAAATATCAAATACGATCTTGAGTACGCCGCTGTACTTGAGAACGATACTTGTAGCAAACTACAGGTCTTAATGATAATAAACTCTTTGAATATCTAAAATGCTATGTAATGACAACATAAAATTGGGATAATGGCAGGATCAGGACCTGCAACATCAGCACTCCGTGCCTTGCGTTTGGCAGTTTCGCCACATTATCGCTGCCATGCCCTGCGAATTTTTCAATGTGCTTCGTCTTACGGTCATTACCTTATTGATTTTAAGGGTACAACTACCCTCGGTGTCATCTATATGAAACTTTTTAACAAGTTATCATATTCAACTGGGTACCTTTACAGCTACCGTCAGCTGACGAGGTGCCGTTTTTGTTTTTAATTTGTAACCGAAATTATTTTCGATTTTCTTTTCGATTTCCATTTTTCTTTGAATACCTATTAAAGTATAATTAATTTTGAAATAGAGTATAGTACATATATTTTATTTTCTATAAAGATAGCAATTTTCTGGCTGTCGATTTTTATAGAGCATATTAATTTTGCATTTATTTAGAAATGTGAGCCCCTTGTGTCCAAAATATACTGTTTATCAAGTTCTAATTTGTTTTCAGCCATGCAATACTGATGTATCTTGCAGATATTTACGACAAACAGAACACATTGTACCCAAAAGACTTGAAACAAAGAGCTCTTGTGGACCAGAAGCTGTTCTTCAACATTTCAATCTTGTTCATAAGATTACGCAACATCTCGGTAACTAATTGACATTTTCAGCATAAAATTCGTTTTTGATATCCAGCGGTTATGTCCACTCGGAATCCTAGCCATTCTTCCCGTTTCTTGATTCGGGTTACGCTTTGACCATGATCTTACATTTGGCAGTACATTGGAGCGACTGCCATCTAATCTCCATTACCCCTGTTAGAGGGAAACCGGACCGACAAGGTTAAGGTTACTCATCTATTTACATGCATGTGCAGATTTTCTTACAAAGTTTTCTTTCACTGTAAACGCGTTGGACACGACAGTACATAGATCTTTTGTTGATGATTAAAAGAAATTCTCAGATCTGATGTCTTCATTTATTTTAATGTTCAATGGGTTTAATATTATGTCTCGATGTTTAATGTTATTCTCAGTATCCACTTATACTAGAAGGAGAAAAACCTCATGAGAAGCACTTTAAAGCATTGGATGAGGCATATGGATTTCTGGAAGAGTTCTTGTCTCGCACTAAGTATTTGGCGGGAAATAACATGACTATAGCAGATATCGCGGCGTATGCTACAACTTCTTCGCTCGGGTTTCTTGTGGAACTGGATGGAATAAGGTAATTTTGTGTTTTTTTCACTTTTTTCCCTGTATTTCTTTATCTTGATGTTGGAAGATACATTTACTTTATCTGCGCAGCCTCGTAGTATAGGTTAGATGGGTAGATAAAAATAGGTACCAACAGATATTAACTGGTACCCGGGTACCGATGTGTAACTTAACACCACCGTTGCCGTTCTAAAACCCGGATGGGCTAACTTGAACTCGGGCCTGACTTATCGGGACGACCTCTGGCCCTAACATGACCGGCGAAGTTTAATTTACCTACATGTGCATCCCTTCATTGTGCAATAGTAATTGTATGACAAAGCCGCAGGAAGGGAAAAATTTAAATTGTGTTGTCATGTTAGGGCCCCCAGCAGTAGTGGGTAGATACATTTATGATGCACCTTAGCGTAGATTTTGTGATATTTGAATGTCATTATTCATTAATACTGATAATATAATTAAGTAACTTTACCATGGGTTGGGCACCTTTTTTAGTTTTGCCCAGTAACAGGATGACATGATGGTTTTATATTATCAAAGAGTATAACATTGGTCACCAAGGTTAAATCAATATACGCGCTGGTTATAAACAACAATGACAATGCTAATTTGGTTGTTTTGCTTAGTAACAAGTTTTTTTATCAAGAAATAAATAAGTCAAAGTCTTAGATAAGGTCTTTGGTCTTACAAAAGTATTTAAGGACCTATGTAGGTATCTATATAAATGTATATCCGTGGTCAAAACTTTACACCGTTTGTATGGAGAGTGCTTTATGAGATTTGGTACACAGCCCTCTTAATAATTATGACAAGTTTCAGTCTGGTAACGCAAACAGTATACACACAAGATATTAGATTCGGATTAGTCCATCAATATATCGATTAAAAACCAGAAGCTTTTTTTAAGAGCAACCGGATTATATAATGAGCCCGTAATTGTTGCTCGGCCACTATACATTTACAATTTTTTTTACAATTTTAACGATGTCGTTATGACTTTTCACAACAAATGTTACGATCTTGCAGCGGTGACTCATTACGAAGGGATTCTACAGAAGCCAAAAATTAAAATAGGTTGACCGTTGACCGTGTGCATAATTTTTTATTTTTGTTGTTTTTTTTCTAGTTATCCAAAACTTCAAGCTTGGATGAAGGAGATGGAACAGTTGCCCTGTGCACGTAAATGGAACGCTCCTGGACTCAAAGAGTATAAAAAATTTATCAACGATTTTCTAGCTGCTTGAACATTATCAAATTGATCAATATCGAATTAAATGTTTCTTTTTACCATAAATACTCGTATTTATAAAATCTGGTGAACTTAGAATTTTTATTCATTATTTTGTATAAAATGTCTTAAGTAGGTTTAAGTGAATAAATATGGTCGATGTAATGAAATGATTATTCCATTCTTTCAAGTAGCCAACGGTCGTACTATTGGATCCGTATGATGCCTCGTGCAGAGGCGAAACGCGCGTAGATCGTATGGTTTTAGTGTTTAGTGGTGATGATTTATATTTGAGTCTCAGTTATATTATGTTGTTTCGTGTGGAAGCGGAGAAGGGTGCATTTTGCACAGACGCAGCTGTTTTCCACGTGCACAGCACTGGTTTCACGGAGTGGCATTTGTTTTAGTTTGTTAAAAATGTTGTCTTCATACTTGTCCGAGTAGGTCGAGGTAGATACTACATTACGTAATAACCTAACTAATCTATTATCTTACACGGCAACGGTGGCAAACCGTACCAATTGTTGTACATTATCGATCGTGTAAGTGAGTGTCGAGTTTGAATAAATAATAATATTTAGGCTGACTTGAACCAAAATGTTTGAAACGGCAGCAAATCCTAGCTTCATTTTATTTACTATGACATTTCTGATAACAGCTGAAGCCAATTGTTGAAATAGATGTATTTACTTGATTAACACCAGCTACTGAATTAGGACGATAAGCCTCATTTACCGCTAAGCTCTTGGTCTTGCTTGAAAGAGAGGAAGGGGCAGACCTAGAAGAAGTTATATGGATCAAGTGAAGGAGAAGGTTTGTGTCGTGTCGTACAGAGAAGTCAAGGAGCTGGCGGTCGATAGGGAAGCTTGGAAAGCACTACATCGACAAGACTAAAAGTCTTAAATTTGCGACGACGACGAATCCTCTTGCCCTTACCAGCATGGTATAAACAAATCTATCTAGATTACCTTTAACTGGCCAGGTTGATAATTACAAATACGGAAGCCTCCTAATTTACCCTTGATCACAATAATCAGGGAAATAAATCAAAAATCAGTGACAATACACATCGCGCCGAAATCTTGATCGAAAGCTCCGAGTGCGTGACGCGTTTCATATAGAATATTTTATTCATGACACCTCATCGTTCATACGTGCAATAACAGTTTCTGTTCTGTACCAATGGGAAGGGAAAGCGGGAAATAAATCCAATTTGTACCGGCATATATCATGGTCAAAGCGCGGCTCACGATTTATTCACAATATCATCCTCGGTTTTTGTAAACTGATATAAGTACGTGTATATGTACTGGCACGCGTCCCACTTCAATCCAATCTCGCCGGATGCAATGGCAGTAATGAATCGGTTTGCAGTGCACGGTGCCGCAGTTCGACGAGGCTCTTAAATCCCAATCATATCCGGATAGCGTAATTAGCAGAGCTGTGACATACATACAAGAATATTAGCATCTTTTTGTATTTACGTACACTGTGACAATTTTAATATTAAAATATTGTAAGCCTCATGTGAGCGCTCCGAAACATACTACCTGTCACGTGTTGAACATAAGTTGCTCTAGTAACGGTAAAAACATGTCTGTCATTAATTTTCACTGATTTGTAAAACATCTCTTCTAAATAAAAGATTGGCTCTACTATTATAATTCTCTTGCGTTATACTCGTTTGCCACATCTGGCGACCGTGTAATAAATTGTGGTATTAATGGAGATATTAAAACGCAAACGTACCCAGTCAAGAAGGGAATTTACTATCCTTGCCGACAAAATAGAAAAGGCCATTGAAGGCAAAGATGAAACCGCCGGCCAAATTTTCGAGCTATTGTCGGAAACCGCTTCGAAACTTTTCGAAATAGAAGCGGAAACAAGGGATCAGTGGTGTGCGGCCGAGGACTTCGAAGAAGCTCAATTTGAAGCGGACCAAGATAAGTCCATGTTATACAAATTACGTTGGCACGAGGTCAAATCGTTGTTCTCTAAGACCATACCGCGCACAAACAGTGCATCCTCACTACTATCTGCTGAATCGAGTCAGATGCCTAAGATGGGCAAGCAACGTCTGCCTACATTGCCAAAGTTGGAGATTAGTAAATTTGACGGCAATATTAAGTCCTGGCTACAATTTTGGGGACAGTTTAAGAAGATACACGAAGACAATGAAATTGACTCCTGTGACAAGTTTCAGTACCTTCTGCAGTCCATGACCCCAAATAGTGCTGCGAGACAGCTCGTCGAAAGCTACCCACCTTGTGCAGAAAACTACAGCAAGGCAATCAGCGCGTTGAAGGCGAGATTTGCAAGAGATGACGTTCTCATAGAGACGTACGTAAGAGGTTTGCTTACTTTGATGCAACGCAAAGAAGCGGCAAGAGACTTGCCTGCGCTTTATGATAACATACAGACGCATTTACAAGCACTAGAAACACTCGGCGTGACGAATGACAAGTATGCTTCAATGCTTTTCCCTATGATAGAGTCTGCTTTACCAGAGGACGTACTTCGGGCCTGGCATCGAAGCCAACCGGATACTAGAAACCTGTCCAAGTTGATGCTGTTCCTAAAGCAAGAAGTGGAATCGGAGGAACGCATACGGCTAGCTAGGCAAGAATACGATGTGAACGTTCCAGCTGAGCCAAAGCCACCCACCGCCTGCTTCATAACAGAGTCTCAACGAGGCAAAGAAGGTTCCAGCAAGGGAAGCGGATCATTATGCGTATGGTGCGATAAAGAAAATCATTCTGCCGTAGAGTGCTACAAGGCGGCTAAAATGACGCTTAAGGATCGTCTGGAACACATCAAAAGCAAGAAAGCGTGCTCAATTTGCTTAAAAAGCAATCATGTTGCAAAGAAATGCAAAAGCTTTCCCAAATGTCTATTCTGTCAAAAACGACATTTCACAATAATGTGCACAGAAATGGCGGCAAATAACACCGATAAACAGTCAGAGCAGAGTAACTTGTCATGCCACATAAAGAGAGAGTCTGCTTCAACCACCTTATTACAGACTTTAATATTAAAGGTAGTACATGGCAAGAAAGAGGTTCGTGTTCGAGCACTTATCGACAGTGGTGCCCAACGTTCTTACATCAAGAAAGGTCTAATACAGAAACTTGGCCTGAAATCCACGAAAAAAGAGGTTCTAACTCACAGTTTGTTCGGCGGGATTGAGACGAAAAAAGAAATATGTCAACTGTTTGACATATCCGTCAAGAATGTCGACAACAATTTTTTTATGAATTTATGTGTAGTAGAACAAGAAAACATTTGTGGTTTTTTACCTAAAATAACATCTGTTGAATTATTAGGGCAACTACGTCAACACGGCATCGTATTACACGACTCTACTGACGCTCCTGACGACGTAAGTTTATTGATTGGTGCTGACTTCTCTGGTTTACTCCTCACGGGTGACGTGATACAACTAGAGAATAACTTGACCGCTATAAAGACTAAAATGGGGTGGACTATACAAGGTCCTATTACAGGGGTTTATAGTTCCATTACAAACACGACCACGACCCTTCAATGTCTAACAAAAATTGATCTTTCAGATTTATGGAATTTGGAAGCTTTAGGCATTAGAGATCCCGCGGAACAAGCTACGAAGTCGAGCCGCGAGTTGGAAATCCTTAGATCCTTCGAAGAAAATATGAAGATCAATGAAGAAGGTCGGTATGAGGTTGGTTTGCCGTGGCGAGACATCCCGCGTCCACAAACGAATTATGATCTCGCTAAGAAGAGATTGGAGTCCACCATGAGCCGTCTTAAACAAATAGGTAAGCTCAACGATTATGATAACGTATTTCGTGAGTGGTTACAGCTACATATAATCGAAGAAGCGCCAGACCAGTCCATCCAAGGCCATTACATGCCACACCACGCGGTTATAAAGGAGTCTAGCTTGACTACTAAAATACGCCCGGTCTTTGACGCGTCAGCCAAGGATAGGAACGGAATTTCTTTGAACTCGTGTTTAGAAAAAGGTGTAAACCTTCTCGAACAAATTCCTAATCTTTTAATAAATTTCAGGAAAAACAAAATTGGAGTGACAGCCGACATAGCGAAGGCTTTTCTTCAAATTTCACTTGTCCCCGAGGATCGCGATTATCTACGATTCTTATGGTGGTCGAATATTGACCATGAAAACCGAACAATGGTCACTTATCGTCATAGACGAGTTGTGTTCGGAGTGACGTCGAGCCCTTTTCACCTGGTGGCTACCATCAATCATCATTTGGACAACTGTTCGGATAATCTGAAAGAGACAGCAATGAAATTAAAGAAATCGTTTTATGTCGACAACTGTGTCATAAGCCTGGAGTCAGAGGAAGAATTAGAAAAATTTATGCGCGAATCGAAGGAAATAATGCTCAGCGGTATGTTTGATTTAAGAGGCTGGATATCAAATTCTAAAATAGCGGATCAGAACGTGGAAAATACCTCCATACTAGGGGTAGTGTGGAATGTTAAGAATGACACCCTACAATGTAATGTTAATTTTAAAAATATAAGCGAAAAGCTAACAAAACGGACATTACTGTCTGTAGCTCAACGGGTTTTCGATCCTATTGGAGTTACCTGCCCGACGACGATTGTTCCGAAAATGATACTGCAAAGGTCATGGTGTAGAAAACTTACCTGGGACGAAGAATTACCCGAAGAACTATCTAAAGAATTTAAAAAATGGTTAGACCAAGCTTACCTTATTAACGATTGTTTAATCCCCAGGCGGCTTACAAGTGCTGCTATAAGAGAGTGTGAAACCTCCTTACACGTTTTTTGTGACTCAAGTAAGGATGCGTATTCAAGCTGTATATACCTGCGGACGAAGCTCGGCGAGCAAGTTAACTTAAGTCTTGTCTTAGCTAAAGCGAGAGTAACGCCGGTGAAACAAATTACCATTCCGAGACTAGAGTTGATTGCTGCTACGCTTGCTAGTAGACTGTCTGTTACAGCTATTGAATCACTAGCTATAGCGAACTGTTCCGTGTATTATTGGTCAGACTCTAGTGTTGTACTAACGTGGATTAAATGCGATGGACCGTGGAGCGTGTTTGTAAACAATCGGGTGAAAGAGATAAGAAGTTTAAGCGCTACTTCTGCCTGGAGGCACGTACCTGGTCATTTGAATCCCGCAGACTTACCTTCTAGGGGTGTGAACCCTAAAGGGTTTCTCGAAAGCTGTTGGTGGGAAGGTCCATCGTGGTTACTGTTAGACGAAGATAGTTGGCCAGCTACAGATTTCACAGCTAACTCTACAGAAGTCGACGATGAACGGAAAAAAACTGGTACCGTTGCAATGCTTGTTCAAGAAGAATCTTTTTTAGACAGGTTAACGTACTTCTCAAGTTTCATTAAAATAGTCAGAATGCTATGCTGGATGCTTCGGTTTAAGAAAAAATCGCTAACCAGAGAACTAACATACGACGAATTCGAATACGCTGAGAATGTGCTCATAAAGTTGATTCAACAAAAACACAAAGATTGTTTACTCGGTAATAAACAATTACAAGCTTTTGTCGATGACAAAAATATTATTCGCTTAAACACAAAGCTTTCCCTAGGAACTGAAAATTATAATTTTAAGTATCCTATAGTGCTTCCCGGATTGGATACGATAGTTAAGCGCCTTGTAGAACGGCGACACGTCGAGCTGAAACACGCCGGAGCCCAGACTTTGCTGAACAGCTTGCGCCAAACCTTTTGGATTATTGGGGGCAGAAAGTTGGTTCGTAACGTAATACGTCTATGCATCAGATGCAAAAGATTTAAAACGAAACGATGCCAAGCGCCCACAGGTGCTTTACCAAAGGAGCGTATGGAGGCTAGCGCGGCGTTTCAGTTTTCAGGTGTGGATCTGGCGGGTCCCTTAATACTTCGTTCTGGAACTAAAGCTTGGATCGTCCTGTTTACGTGCGCCACGTACCGTGCGGTTCATTTAGAAGTGGTGGAGTCTCTATCAACAGGCGATTTTTTAATGGCGTTAAGACGTTTTGTCGCACGGCGAGGCAGAGTAGAACAATTGTTCAGCGATAACGGAACAAATTTCCGAGGCCTAGACAATGCGTTTGGAGGCCTGGATTGGGATGAAATCCAACGATTTTCCTCCATTACAAGGATAAAATGGAACTTCTTGCCTCCGGCTGCTCCTTGGTGGGGAGGGTTTTATGAGAGGCTAATCGGGTTTTTAAAACAAATTCTACGCAGAGTTTTAGGTAAGGCCTCACTTACTCTAGTCGAGTTAGAGACGGTCCTCTGCGACTGCGAAGCAGTCATAAACAGCAGGCCCCTCACATACGTAGGTGGTCAAAAAGAACTACAGCCGATGACACCTTCGATGTTCATTCAACCATTGACGTCCCATCACACAACAGACATGGATGAGGTCGATGGTAGAGTTTTAAACATGAGACATCGCTATTGTCAAAACCTACGTGAAGATCTGCGGAAACGCTTCAGAGATGAATACATCAGCTCACTTATTCAGAAACGCGAGCAATTTACTCAAGTGCCACTCAAAATTGGAGATATCGTCTTGCTGGAAACTGAAGGCAAGCGTGTGACGTGGCCACTAGCAGTCGTTGAAGACGTTTATCCTGGTGCCGATGGCGTCGCGAGAGTGGCGCAAGTACGGACATCAACAGGGACGCGAGTTAGGCCACTGCAGCGACTGTTCCCTTTAGAGTTAAGGGACAGGGACGCAACTGTTAGGGACATGACTCCGACGACGACTGAACTAAACGATACTAATGTCAGCAGCGATGCACGACCGTGCCGAGTTAGGAGGTTGCCACAACACTTGTTTGACTATGCTCTAGATTAACTTGGTAGCCTCCCGGTTTTCCTCGCCGGGGAGTGTCACGTGTTGAACATAAGTTGCTCTAGTAACGGTAAAAACATGTCTGTCATTAATTTTCACTGATTTGTAAAACATCTCTTCTAAATAAAAGATTGGCTCTACTATTATAATTCTCTTGCGTTATACTCGTTTGCCACACTACCATCTAAATTAATATCCGATTAACACTTTAAAATAAAGTACCTACTACTCAATGACTACAAATGTAATTCAATAAAATCACATTATATCCTAAAAAATCGTATGATTAAATTATAGTAAATTTATGTGCTTTAGTATTTAGCAAGTTACCATCGATACATTAAAAAGAAAAAGTCTAGCAAGTTGCTGGTTGCAGTACTATGGGCTGGATCGACAATTTTGCTGTTTATGTTTACCACAGTCTCACGGAATATCGGGTTGAAGTAGTAGCTTGCTATTGCGTTTCGTACAGTGAATGAGGATCTGGAGGGCCATTGAGGGCTGAAGGCCGGAAACATATCAACATTATCTTGGGGTCCTTGGTTGCTACGGACAACGGTGACCACTGGCTATTAAATAGCTCACATGCTTGTTTTCCTCCCTTTTTATCGAAAGTAACTACCACTGCGGATCAGAGCGATGCACATAGGAATACCTACCTAAAAATCTTTCAGTTAACCAACCTAATGAAGGCACCACCGCGTTTCTATGTGAAAGCGCCATTTAGTGAATTTATGCTTCATTGCGAGACGACTCATTCCTGTTTTGTTTTGTGTTTTATTTGAAATTTGCTGTAATATCTATTTGTGTTTATTTTTCCGCTGAACTTGCACCTATCAAATATGCGCTCTCATTCCACAACACAGAGTTTAAACTGGTATGTTCAAATAAATCCGTGTATATCGAAGTATTGTCTTTGGGGACATATATTTCAATAACTCGACTGTGGTATCGCGTATAAATCGTTCTTTCAGACATTTGACAATAATTCACGTGGATAATTTGCATCCCGACAAATTTTCCTACTTTATTAACGCACACTCTGAAATTTATTCTTCGCCGAATCCCGATACGGATAATTACTTTTCGCTAATGCGTTATGCCACTAGGAGTGGGCTTGATTACATTTTCAGTGAGGGCAATTCTAAATTATTCTGGTATCGGCGAGAGTGAACATTTATTTAACGACTCGGCCGAGCTCTGTCCGATGTTTAATAATTGATGGAGGTCGCACACGTAAAATGACACTTTTTTATCCTATTCAAAATAAGCCTATTTTTGTAGACGCCCCAGCGATGACGTGACGCGAGCGGGCCAAGGGTGCGACAGGAATGACATTAGTGGCCAGGAAACCTGTAACATTATTTTATATATAGGGTGAATAGAATCCCAGTGTGGGGTAACACGTCTAAAGAAAGATACATGAATTCATAGAGAACGTACCCAATAGAAACTAAATGTCACTAATGAAACTAATTTCTGCGGCGATCGTTATACTTCGATTTGTCAATCTAAGGTCAAAAATGCGTCTCATCAAGTACATTCAGTTAAATTTAACTCGATTTACTCTTACTTAGCGAGGAAACGTGATTCTGTCTGTTATAATAGTTTAACTTTTTGCTGCTTTTCCTACACCAACGAATAGAACGGCTCGCTATTTGGTTGATGGGACTTGAGTAGTAGCAGTTGTATTATTTATACAAATACCTAAAAATATTCGTATGTTGTTAAAGGAGTAAGTATTTAGCAGTAAAATATTACATACTTATTTACTTTTATTACAGTTGGTACGAATTTCTGATCGCGAATCCACAGCAACCAGAACGGCTGACACGCGTGCACATTTTGTCGTTTGCCGTTCGGTGCGTCTCCCTTCTAATGCGCTAGTCAGAAAGAGACGCACTGAGCGATAAAGCAAGTCATGGTGTGTCGAGCTAGCCATCCAGGACTCGCCACATATGTTTCCACATTTATCGTTGAGATTGTAGCGCTCGCGAATGTAAAGGCAAACAAGGGGTGAGGAACCAGTCCTTCTCCAGTGTCCACTTCTCTCAGCCAATAGGATGCCCAGGGAAGTCCGGCTACAGTCCTGCCTGCTCGGCTCAGGTATGTGGGGTTGCTACATTCCACCAGCTCACTACAAGCTATCTTGCATGATTACTATCCCTTAACAAGGTACATGTCTGAACTCTTGATATTTATTTGTTAAACCATGGATATAATGAAGTAAGTATATGTATTTTAAGTATTTAGTATATGGGTATTGCATTTATTATTAGTATATATATACTAATGCATTTATAAGTATATTGTATGGCAATTTTCCACTGGTTTTGCTTTACTCTTGCTCTTTGTCATCCACTCAAAGGTTGAGTGCAAGAGATCCTTCAAAGGGGTAAGTATGCCTTTATACATCGCTGTATCTCTTTATATCATTTGTTTTTTGTACAACATAATATTTACATACATACATACATGCAAAGATTAAAGAAATAAATATGAGTACACGTTTAGAAGCTAATGCCATTCACTTATCGCACGCTTAGTATTAAAGTGACCCATTTCTGAATAATACACGTCCCAAAATATAACCTTAATTAAAAGACATAGGGTTTAATTTTGGGAAATATCAAATTCAGAATTGAGTCACTTTAATACTAAGCGTGCGTTATATACATTGAAATGTAATTTCGCGGAGTATTGCCATTTGTGTATATGCAAACGTACACAAATGGATACTTACATGTATGGACAAAGAATGTAATGAATGAAAACTCATCCTGTCATGAACAGAATTCAGTGGCATTAATTACTTCCAGCGGCTTATAAACCGTAAAATCTACAAGTACGTATATTCCAGCTACTTAACAAAGAGTTTCATTCCAAATCTATTACAGTAACTGGTACAAAGAGAAATGCCGGTAACTGTGGTATCAGTTAAATGAACCGCTAATGATCAAAACGAACCAATTAATCGACTTAAATAGGTAGATGATAAAGAAAGGTTGATGGCCTGACACGTTTTTGGAATAGATCAGCGGAATCGTTGTTAATGTAAAATATTTTTTATTGGTTTTGGTCGCAGGGCTTAAAAAGCCTAAGAATTAGATGAAAATGTAAATATATGGACATTTGACTGACTGCAATAATCTATAAGCATGTTATTTCAAGTTTATAAAAGTAACTTCGCTTGGACGGCAGTCGACGACATAAAAAGCGGTAAATAATATTCTCTTAAGCTTAAGTGTACTCATCGTTCTGTACACAATTTCATTCAAAATAACTTAAAAAAACATGAAGTACAGCGCAATTCACATACTTAGGTACGGTCAGCATCATAAATATAAATACGTTACCAAGACGTCAAAAATATCTATACACCTTTATGCCACTAAACATAAGGTCGATGTATACATATTTTGACGCTATGTCTGTATATATATATTTACTAGCTGTGCCCGCAACTTCGTCCGCGTGGAATAGTGTCTTTGGGTATCATTTTTAATTATTTTGGCTAATTATTTTACAAATAAGACAAACGTGTAAATACTTTAATGAGCTATTTGCAGTGCATTTGCCTTCACGTATCTGCCCGTTCGGATAAGCACACTTAGGCATATTTTCCTACCTACACCGCGCCGTACCACACCGCGCTCCCCCCCCCCCCCCCCGCTACAATGACTTCGTAAATGCATCAAAATAGCTCTAATATTTTGCCTTTGGTCGCAAACTTGTGAAACGTTCACATAAACCTTACATATTTCCATACAAACTTTCATCCCCTATTCCCTATTGTTATTTTACACCCTTGAGGGTACAACTTCTACAAACTTTGAATGTCATATTTATTTGTATAGAATCAACAGCCTCAGAAACAAGTTTCAAGCTTCTAGCTTTAGAAATGACGATACTTCCATACAACTTTTCATCCCCCCTTTCAACCCCTTACAACCCTTTTTTTGCAATAAAATGTAGCCCTTGTCCTTTCTCGGGCTCTAGACTATCTGTGTACCAAATTTCATTCAAATCGGTTCAGTAGTTTTGGCGTGAAGGCGCGACAGACAGACAGATAGACAGACAGACAGAGCTACTTTCACATTTATAATATTAGTAAGAATTTATTTATTTACAGCTGACTGTACATAACATGAATAGAAAATATTGACTAGGTACTCACAGTTTTATTTTACCAATGTACAACGCCTTATTAATTAAAATGAGCAAATTATTATATTCCTGTCTCCACAGTTTTCTAAGAGCAACCGATTAATAAGCTTAAGTAACCTAACCATAGCCCATTTACCAAGAAGCGAAGAAGAAATGACTGTTGGACGGTTTCAAAGGCATCTATTTACAAGAGCCTCGTTATGTTTAATAGCTTACCTGAATCCGATAACAGAGAGCCAATTTTATATATCTCTACGCTTATATTAAGACGGAATTAAAGGATTACGAGCTACGGTTAACCGCGTATAAAAGGTTTTATTTAATGATACACAATATTGTGATTCTAATGAGGTTTTTCATAACTTTACAATCGACGAGCTGCAGTTAAATCCATTTTAATGCTTAATCTGTACATCATTTCATGAGGATACATTTGCATACAATTACTTTTAGTGAAAATATGCTGTTGTGACGCAACAAAATTAGACCGTGTAGAAGTTTGAAGCTTCAAGGGGTCCATATCCAAACGGCTATACGAAGACCTAGAGTTATTATTGATGTCAGTCTTCTGCCTGTCTCTTCGTCCGTATGCAAATTAAATTATTTTTAGCTTAATACTTTTTTTAGAGTGTTTTTCATCCTGGCATACGGTGGCATTGTCTTATATCCTAAGAAAAAAGAATGAGTCAAACTCGCACTTGAGGATTACCAAAAAAAACGGGGTGGACATTTATTTTAAATCATCTGCAATGCTCAGTTAAAAAGTGACAGCAATCAGAATCTGTGCCACAAGTCAGACCCTGGCTTAAAACAAAAGACGAATGTTTTGTAGCCGCGGCGGATTGTGTCATTCCGAAAATAGTCGTCATACGGACCCTCGTCATGCCACAATTCTCTTAAGATGTGTCACTTAAAAGCATTGCTAAGTTTAGCAACATCTGCTGCATTGAAACTATTCGCTAATACTGCTTTGATATAGAAAATAATCCTGGGTCTAGTTAATATACCCTGTCTTACCCGAAGGGATACAATAATCGGAATTGTTATCCAGGGCCTCTATTCGACATTGATAAGTGATATTGAAAGCTGAGATAATAACTAGCGACAGCTAATTCATAATTTGACGCATATATTTGTTTTATTATTATTCTTGTATATTTATAAGAAATCTTAGGGTAGGTCCTCGGCAACGGGGCACGGCTCAAGCTACCGGTGGTTAGGGTCACAGAGTGAGGAATCTCCTAACTAGGTGACGTGTCCAGGAGTACTGCTTTCTGAATCTAACTATTGTTCCAACCTTCTAGCGCGATTAGTATCAATATTATTATGTTCACCAATTACTTTGAACAGGTTTTTTTTTTATCAAAAAGGCATACTTCCATCCTAGAGTTACTGATAATAATAATGTTATTCTGTTATTCAACAAAGGATAGTGAAATCCATGAGGAATCAAAGGAACTCCTCAAATACACATAGCAATTTGGCAATTTCCTAAGTAAAATGTATTTGCTTATGCATCATTAGGCTAAGTGCATGAAATCTGTTTTTAATTATTAAATTTATTAATGCTATTATGGTGCACAAGTACAAGCTTCTGTAACATACTATCCGCGGAGATAAAGATAGCGCAACTCTGATGCTGTATCTCACTGTTGCATAAACGTCGTAATGCGTAAGAGTAAGATATAATATGGCCTGCCTGTATTAAATAGGTAGAGAACCTTGTTAATTCCAAGCTTAGTAAGAAAGCAATGATCGAAAGTTTATTATGTAGGTAGTCACCATTTAAAATAAAAGTAGCAAGAATTGATGTTCACAGCGCAAAATGTAGATATAAATAAGTGTTCCACTACAGTTAAGCGGAAACTAGCGAGTTCTTCCACCGTCTAGCGAGCTCGTAAAGTACAACATCAAGTTGTGTGTAGTAGCAAACGCATGTTGCGGCCGACCTATCAAACTCGAAGAACAAAGCCGACTAAGTCTTGTATTATGCAAACGAGCATCATGTAAGGCGTGGATTTATGAGGCAAGTTCGTTGCGAAATCGCGAGCTTCGCCCATGGGAGCACCCGGCTCACTATTGCTCCATATATTCAAATTTGGGGTTAGACAAAGAGGTACTTAGGCGACTGCCCCCGGGCACGCTGCACGGGTGACTGACAACAATTTATGATTTAGCACGTGACTCTTACAATTGTATGCGACAATACTGCACGTCTTCGTAAGCGCTGCATGCGCAGATCTCCTCATATGGCAAGTATTGAGAATACAATATTACCATTGGCAGCGATGTCAAAAAACCCAATTTGCTAACGGGAATTAAGTGTCTTTTCGCTATCAGTAATGTGACAAATTCGAACAACTCTCATATCATACGATACTACGACAAGGTTCTTAAGTGAAGCTACTTCTGAAGTTGACTGTACACATCGATAGCCATCATTATAGACAAATCGGAGTAGCATAAAGGCATTGTAAATGTAGGGACATAATGAAGTAAAACTTTGTAAGTAAAGCCATTCAAAGACAGAAAGCTGTCGCGTAACGTGGTGAACAAAAAGTACAAAGCTTTTTACTAAATAATAAATGCTTAGGCATTTACTCATTCGATTATATTTCGTGCCACTCTCAAATTTAATCATAAGTCATCAAATGGGTTAGAGAAAATAATTTTCATGGCATTAATTTGCAGCGTAAAAGCAAATTTCTCTGAAAATAGACTATGCGAATATTTGCGAAATTCTGTGACTAATTTGAAACTTGCATGAGGGTATGTGGCAGAGCATAGGCATTTTCTAATTAGAACTATTCATTCTGTTCATTCGCTTGAATTTGCTCTAAAACTGACGGGTAACTGGCTGCGTAACGGATCGTAAGCAGATTGAATTTACAAAACGAAATAGTTGGTAAGTTTAAGGAAAATTGTCAGGGACTCCTTGGGTTTAAGTTTCGTGTTTTTAAGAATGTTTTATTTGAATTAGTATGTTTTATTAAAGTATTGTCTATATTCAGTGTCAAATAAACCGGCTTCAAGAAAAGTTGCTATTTTGCTTTTACAAATGTTTTCGGACCTAAACCTACAAATACCTACAAATTCAACTAAAATTATATGGAATTTCGTTACTATTTTAGATTTTGTATGCTCATCATCAGATAGTTCGCCTCTCTTAGTACGGGACATTGACTTTATTGCGAATTCCATTTACTTCTTAAGAAATCTATAGCCCGTGATAACCTGGCCCCGCGAGAAAATAGCATAATACATTTCCAGAGTTATCTGGCGATTGGTATCGTCTGAGCCTCCCGAATAATGCTTAAACTCTACATTTATTCTACTGACGAGGAGCGAGCCCCTACGATACTTATCAGCAGCCATCGATTTGGACTGAGACTTTGTACGGTATCGCCAAAAAGGTTTTTTGCTAGAATATGTCTATACAAAAGCGAAATAAGTTGGTAATTGAAGTACTTGTAAACCTAAACACTAGGAACACGTCAATCATTAAATACGATAATTGATTGAAACTTCGGGACTAGTCGTAGTTTTAGAGGTTTCCCGACGGTAAAACATTTTTACCCGACTGTGCGACGCAAAAGAGAGTTCAGTACCCGAAGGGTAAAACGGAGCCCAATTGCGACGTCCGTCTGTCTGTCCGTATGTGACAGGTGTCTAGCTCGTGCTCGTAAAAGGAATGCCCCACAAACTTAAAATTTGGATAGTTTGCATATGTGCTTACCTATATACATTTTTTATGGAACAGGAAGTCAAGCAAGATGGTGGATACATCTAGAACATATTGTTTGCCCTGGCTTTTTGGTTAGACATTTAAACGTATTTAGTAAATATTAGGTAGGTAAATATGCAAAAAATTGCGCCAAGGAAACCAATATTTTTAAAATTTACCCTGGTACATGATCACCGTCGCCAGTGGGAACCATGAACCCATTGCTGGCCTTTAGGTCGCCTCCGTCTCATCCCGATGGCCATAACGTGACCAACCCAGGTTTCTTACCCCTACCTGCGTCTCTGTTAAACTAAGTCAACTTTATCTCTATGTGCGCCATAAGAAAGTGATGCATATATAGCGATAAACTCACATAGTCTAAACTTGGCCCGTCATGTTACGGTCACTAGCCTGAGTCTCACAATAACCAATGTTGAATGTGGACTTTTAAACTAAAACTCTAAAACTGTTTAAAGCTCAATGAGTGATGTATAATCTTTTCTATTATATATTTTTATTACCAATTACGATATCATCAACATCATCAGTTCTATAGGTGTGATAATTTTAAACGTAATATGTGACCTGTTGAAGATCGTAATGTAAATGAAGAGAACTAGTCAACGCAGCATTGGAGTACTGCAGCTACTTCATGTTTGGTTTGAGTTCAACTTCACTTTGATAAGGGTTTTATAAGACTCCTTTTTTATTTGTAAGAACATATTTTGTCAAGATTCGATAAGAAAATCCTCAACATGAAGTCAGTATTAATTTTAAAACGCTATTCGTCGTACAATGGCTCCCAAATAGCATGCTACCCCTTGCGCCCGGAAGAAACTGTGAGCATTAAGCATGCAACTTTTAATGAAGCACCATTAACCCCATTACATCGTGGATATTGCAAAAAATGGTAAAAAAATAAGTTTTCCATAATAAATCTCGCCTCAGGTTAATGTGATTTCAAAATGAACGTAATTAAGTATACGTATTAGGCTAAATTTGAACGCATTGCCTTCACTACCAATTTTGGTGGCACTTTTAACTATGTATCTATCAGATTTTTATAAAGTAACTTTAATATGTAAAGAGTGCACGCTACCTACTTCATTTTCTACGAAAGGTTGGTAAGTAAAGAAAGTAAATGAGCAATATTTAAAGTAGATTTTTTTTTACTTTGCCATTGCACCCATACCAAATTTCATACAAGACGTAAGCCAAAATCGACTTCTTGGATTTATTTACTTGTATGAAATAGCTAGTAGTACTAAGTACAGTCAAAGAATTTAATTCCCTACCCATTTCGCTGAAATGTCGTCAGACATTCGCAATGCATTAAGGTCGATATGTCAAACTAACGTCTTGCTCTAGTTAGCTCTTATGGTGACAGTTTGCTATACGATATTGAACCTTAGGTGGGTTGGAAATTAAATTCCTTGACTGTACTACTAGTATATTTGCCTCGTACATGTGAAGATGAATAAGAGGTTGGGATTCAGCCAGTAATGAGTTTGTTTGCGAAAATATTCTAAAAGTAGCAATTACAACGACAACGTTTGTCTGTGTCCTCCATTATTAATTTCAAATCTCAATCCCAAAAAGGTCTTTAGATTTCAGTGAGGGTTAGGTTGGGAAGCAATTTCTTTTTGTCCATTGCAAATGTTTGTATTTGCTAACGGACCATCTTGACTTCCCAAACAAAATAATATAAATGTCATCGCGTAATCTTACCCCAGTTGAAGAGCCTGCGGGAAAAAAGTTTCGTAATAATAAAAGAAGCAAGATCCGAACCACAAACTTTCCCCCGGTCTTGGAGACGTCAACAACATTTTAGATAATATTCAATTAGCCTTTTGTAGGTATCGAAGTTTCAAACGGATTAGGAAAGTTTTAGGTACATCATTATCAGAAGTTGCGGACTATAGGTACAAAAGGAAAATGGGAGCCCTCCGTACAGGCAGAGACAAACCCTCAGAGAAAAGCGAAACTTTAAGTAGCTTTTGAAACAGACGATATTAATATTTAGTAGAGAAAATGACTTAATCTATTTTTAGTAGAAAAATCGAAATAATATTTTTGGTAATACCTATACCTAACTTTTTCCCCTTACAGTAAGTAACTTTGCATTTCACACGCCAACGCTTAGCCAGAGATTGCTCAGCAGGTTTACTGCACTTTAAAGCCTTTATTATTCAATACTAAGTTAACAGCTTTAGATTATTTTTATTCCTTTCTTATTCTTGAGTACTTTTAAATTAATTTGCCATTAATTAATGCTAATAGTAATATAAGCATCTCTTTCATTATTTGCGTTACTTGCATTATGGCTTAGTATGTCTATGGTGATGTTAAGACCTCCAATCTGATAATATCGCGATTTCGCAAGAGGTTAGACCAGCTATGCAAAATTGGATTTTAAATCGAACGGTATAAGAAACTCAATTTTCATCTGATTATCAGATAGCAAGAACGTCTTCGAACATCGTCGTCGATGTTTGTATGTACAGTACAGTTCGTTACATAAAATTCAATTAAAATAACTTATTTTTAACACATGAATATTTAAAAAATAGGTATAAGTAATAGGTATTTTACAATTAAGCCATGTAGGTTCTTTTACATGTCTAAGTATACCAGCGCTTCAAAAAATGGAAGATTCTACTGAGAAAACGCGTCGGAATAAAGACTTTTTTCTTATCTTTTCAAAACAAAATTACAAAACAATATACTGACATAAATGTCTAATAAAACCACAAAAAATATCGATTAAAGTCAAAAATATAGCAATATATAGCCCAGCAAGCTTTTTGAACTAACTGAAAACGAAAAATGAAAATGAAAAATTTATTTTGCAGGTAGGCTCTTTTACATGTCTGAATCTACTAGCGCTTCGGAAAATGGAAGATACTACTGAGAAGAAACGCTGCAAGAAACTCAGCAGTTTTACTGGTACTAGTTAAGATTGACAGGGACATTATGTCCCATGAAGTTTTTTTTTTAACTTTATGTGCTGACTACAAGTACTTAAATAGCTTAAATATTACATTATCATTAAAACTACGCATGCATGCCTTTCTAGCCTATCAAACCATCGGAAGGGGGTCAAAAACGAAACCAATTTCCTTACACGACATTTTTTCTATTCATAATACGAGTGAATATCGTGAAAGTTCAAAACAATGCAATATTATAATGGACAACATTTCATATTTTCTAAGACTATAATTTGATTCGTTCTCTGCATTCTGCTTGGAAAGAGAAAGACGCTGATAGTTTTAAACTTTCACTAGGATTAATAATTAATTTATTAATTTTTTTTTAAGATGTGCTTATTCTAAAAGGGCGTAACTCCAAGTATAAGCAACAATAGATCCATAACTGTAGTCTAGTCTCTATTAAAAACAAAGATGATAACCATAGATGATATTGTAAATATGACGTTCCCGTTGTCAAACTTTTGTTGTGCGTGGCGTGTGGTTTTCTTAGGTAGTTTGGTTCTTTCTTGCTCTGAAACTTACAATATAAGACTTCTGCGACGATTTTGATACTGGACTGCAAATAAATACGACACCTGGCTTTCTTACGGATACGGCGGATGATCATAACATTGACGATTTGGAACAGCTTAAAGGACAAAGAAACCTACCGATGGTTTTTGTGCTGCAGACAGCGGAAATCTACCAAAAGTAGATTATTTCATGTTGATGGAGTTTATGGGAGGCAACAAAGCCTTCAGCGCTGCTGAAATTAGAGGTCGTTTGTCGTCGTTCATGCATTAATGATAATAAAAATAGATTATTTATGTATCGGTAAATTTTCAATAACAATGTCAAATTTAAAATTATGACAGCTCTTTTTTTCTGGTGATAAGGCAAAGTAATTGTATCTACTCTGTAAAAACATTGGTAAATGCAGATACATTATTTGAATTTATTGTATTTTTTTAATTATGGAGGAATAAATTATAATAAATATTTTTCCGTGTTCAGGAGGCAAAACTCTTTCGATTCCTATAGTAATTTTCAGGTTTCAAAAAAATGAAATCTCGTCAATTATGATTCTGAGAGTAGCGTTAGCAATTCATTTAAAACTGCGTATATTTGCAGCAGATAAGTATCCTCCTCAGATTAATGGCCACTGCTTAACGGAGCTAGAGTCCAATTAGTCCAATGAACCGAGCTGCATTGCAGATAAGTTTTACACTACTATTCTGCCTAGGTCACTGAAGCGTTCTTTCATCATAATAGCGTAAAGGGGCAGGTACATACTTAATTGTAAATTGTCGAGGAAACCTACCTACTTATCTGTCTTGTCTGTCTTTCTGTCTGTCACAGACACTTTTTCTCAAAGTTACAAAGCTGAAATTTTGTACACATAGATTTCTATCGCTTTGAAGGACTAAGTAATACGAAAATTTATAAGAAAATCTTCGGCAAATGGGGTTTAAATTCAAGAAAGTTGAAGATAATAGAAGCCTCTTAATCGATAAAAGTGCCCTCGGTTTAAGCGAATCAAATTCTAAGACAAGATAAAGAAATAAAGAACGGATGGAAAACACATAGTATACATGGACGAATCCTACATAAATACTACTCACAAAAAATAAAGGTAGGACAGAGTAGGGAAACACGCCCAAAACCCAAAGGTCAGTGCCTAAAATTAGTACATATTGGTAGGAAAGGGTTTGTGCCCGAAGCGTTTTTTAATATATAAAATCTACAGACAAAACTACAGATTACTACGATGAAACGAATGAGGACTGATTATGAGAAATAGATTTGCAAACAACTCATACCTACCAAAGTTAGTTAAGGAAACGGTTAGTAATAGAGACGCCATATCAAAAAAAATAGAAGACCCTTAATTCCAACAGCATTCAACAAACAATGATAAACTGACTGGCAGCCCTACGTCGTTGACAATAAGGTTGCCTTTAGATATTTTACAAAAATAGGGAAATATTGGCTGCATGCATGTTGGCGCTCATGACTGCAGTTTAGAGTGGAATCTTGCAAGTTCTTGCAAGAATTTAAATCCACTTTCCAGTGGTTGGGTGGACTTGAAATATGATATGGCAAGTGATAATTAGGTAACGTCAATAAAAACCTAGTATTAAAGATGCCAAAAAACTTAAGTATTTGGAATAATCTACATACAAACTTAGGGCAAGATTACGTATTGTAAATGACGGATGAGATGTAAATGATAGCGCCATGGCTGTAACATTTAAGCAAGTGTTTTCAGACAGATAACTAGATCCATTTGTGCTCAACAACGGAGATTAATGACCCTCTTATGGAAAAGGGTGCACTTAAACTAAAATAAGGAAAAAACTTTCACTACACAAATCGCATAACCGATTTTATAACAGCCACGGTTTTTCCAAACATCTTTTTATGAATTTAGTTGAGTACAGACTGTAAAAATCATTTGACTGTAATATTGACATATTTAATGTCATAGATAATATGACAAATAAGACATAAACGCATAATTAATACATTCAGACATTACTTCGCAGAGGTTCAAATTAACAAATAAGAACAAATTGCCTTGCTTCTCCGCGAAACCGCTCTGCTTTGATTTCGCGGAGTAGAAGGCTAGCTTGTTTCAATTTCTTAGTAAACGCATATCTTTTTACGGAAGTCAAATACAAAATAAAAGACAATCAAGACATTGTTGAAAAGCGTAGGTGTACAACATGATTACTACTATTACTAGCTGCTTCATCTACTTTTGATACAATGTGCCATCTCTGGGATATAATGACATTTGTTGAGAACTCACTATGAAATTTTATTATGAAAAGATTCTACGTGGTCTATAAATAAAATCGGTTAACTGTACATTAGAGACCTAACCAAGAATTTCAAAGTGAAGTCTGACCTTCATTTTAAAAATTCTGTCCCAAGCATTTTTTAAATATGAGCATCTTGTTGAATTCTTGTAGATTAGTACAGAAGTGACAGTGAGGGAACAGCATCAAATTGTTTCCGCATAAAGGCCGCTGACAGGCCCGCAGCTGCTCGCTGACAACGGTCGCCTCGAGTGACACAGTAATCTATTACGCGGAACACTCGCCCCTGACTTGCCGGAGCTTACACGCCTCCCCTGTTTATGGACCTAAATTGGTGTATTACGCTTAATTTCGCCTTTCCCCGTTCCCAATACGTTTTGTTATTAGTATTCAACATACGATTCACAATATTTCTTGCTTGAATATTGCTACAATTGATCTAACATACACCGCCAGTTGCTTGATTTGCATTTAGTAACAGGAGAAATTATTAATAGGTATAGACGAATTATAATTTTGACAACTAACCATAAACTTAGAATACACTAGAATTAGGTACAGTGTGAGGAAGAAGAAAAGTAAGCAATAAACTTATTATGGCACTTCTATAAACAAGATGGAGAAAACCTACACTTAAAAAGCTTTGAAATCCGTTTTGAGTGGCATGTCAGCCTAAATAAGCCCTTTTAGTTAAAACTTTTGTATTATTTTGACCCTTATAGCACACTTTGACAGACAAAAAGTTCTTACAGACCTTTATTTGTCTAAACGCTAATATTATATAAGTACCTACAAAAAAAGTAAAGCCCCTCTTGCATGTAGTAGTAAGCAAGTTGACGCTCCATATTCCAAAATTGACGTAGTTCCATATCATTTTTGTACACTACGACATGTAAAAAGCGCTTTACTTAAGTTTTTAACCTATACTAGGTTCATATTTTTTTACCAATATGATTAAATTTTACGAAGATAGTTTCGGGCAGGTTTTCTAAATGTTATTTTTCTAAATAATATATATTAAGACAAGTGATGCGGAGGTTTCTTATTTAGCTAATGACCATAATTGATTGAGTCAGATTTATTATAGTATGAATCCCACAAACCAATGGTGTACTGAAATAGATTTAGCTGTCATCCCATCTAAGCACGTCTGCGGCACGTCTACCCCTTTCAGACTTAAATGGTCGTTGGATTAATTTCCATAAGGAAATTCACTTGAGAGTGACCAATTTTAACAAATAAAACCGTGTTTAGAGAAGTTATTAAAACTGAAACAATTAAATATCTTTATTTTGAGAGATCTTTGCCTTTAGACGCAATGACTTAAAAAAAATAAGTTTTTCTAAAGCATGCCCATAATATGTAATAGTATTTTATGCAACTGCTATATAATGAGAGGCCTTAAAACACGAGTGTGGTTTTATGAAACGAGCGTCAGCGAGTTTCATAATAGGATCACACGAGTGTTTTAAGGCCTAATTATATACAGTTGCATACATTACTTTATCTACACACATATCATAACTGCAAAAAACCGGAACAGCAAAAAACCAACAAACAAGTATGGCGGCAATTCGATCCATCCGTCAAGACTAACGTTTTTTTTAAATCATAGACAAAAGAATGAAGTCCCTATTGTCATGTCACTCGAGATCAAATGTCGTGCGTTTAAATTAAAAAATCATACTGAATTTACGTTTCGTATCGATAACTGATTTAATATCTGTGGATACTAGAATAGAGACCAACTTGAATTTTGACAGCTGTTCCAAATATAAATTCATAACGTCACGAGATATCGGTAATGTAATCACCAATAAACACAGACTACTAAGAGATACTACCCAATAAAGAACAGATTTACCTACTACCACAGACAAGAAAATTCTTAAAATAACATTGGTTGTAATAATGCTGGTCATTTTCTATGGTTTTTGAACGCGTTATTGAGAAATTATGATATGTGTGTAGATAAATAAATAAAAATATATCACATAGTAAGAACATGAGTAGATAAGAGGGATTGTAGCTAGGTATGCTATGAAACTAAATCCGTTATGAGATAAAAAAATAATCCCTTTCTTTCCATCTATTTCAAAAATCCGTTTCAAATCCGACAAACGACATGATTTTCTCCGTTCGAATTCGCATCCTTTTAGCGTAACATATATCCTCAACACAAGAGATCAGTCCCGATAACGCAAGCCTGTTAGTTTCTCCATCGGAACGAAGCCGTATAAAGCTAAATCTAGTAAATCTACTTCGATACGCTTCTAAAGGGTAAACTGCGCAGCCATAACTTCTATGTTCTGATGCGATATCTCCAGGGACGGGCCACAGTTGAACAAATTACATTACAGTCTGTCGATTTAAGGAGCGAGCGATAAAAGTTTGAGAAGTGCTTGCGGAGGTAAAGGGGTGATATGCGGGAAATCGTAAATCACAATTTAAAGATAGTGAAATCCAAAGGTAATGGAAAAAAGTGACAAGTTCTCCCGTTCTAAGCAATTGAGTGAAATTGATTTAAAATATTCTTTACATGGTGTCATTAGTCGACTCCACATTAAGCGATATGGTGTCTTTGGCCCTGAAGTGACTGCTCAAGTTTAGTTTATCTGAATTTATCTCTGTGTGCGTCCTTTTCTGGTAACACTAGTTTGATAGAGACGCAGGGAGGGATAACTTTAACCTAGGCCGCTGGAAATACATGGAAACAAATATTTACCCAGACGCAAAAAAAACCCTTAATTACTTAGAATATTTAACTGTAAGTAACTATATTTTATAACTTTTTATTTTGTTTTTATTTATATACCAAATCAAAAAATATTTTTATTTCCAAATCACATTTATGAACATTAAAAAAATATAAAGGCTTAAATAGAATTATATAAGTAGATAAGCAAATGGAACGCAAGTGAGAGGCGGAAATATCCATATTTTCTCGGAGCCGGAAGGCTCTTATGAAGAAAACGACTGATACTCGGAAATCAATCGTACGTATTATGTGAAACCATTGAGCAATTCATTATATTTACGAAGCGTACAGTGACTGCCTAAATTATATGATTTTTGTGCACATTAACGTTACGTTGCTTGTTCCTTAGAAGATAAATAACTTTAAAAGCACGATTTGTTTTTTTAACTTTTCAGATGATTTAAATTTAAATTAAAATCTTTCTTTTTTTATATACAACATAGGAAAGCAAACGAGCAGTGGGTCACCTGATGGGAAGTGAGCACCACCGCGCATAGACACCCGCAATACCAAAGGGATTGCAGATGCGTTGCCAACCCAGAGGGCTAAAATGGAATAGATACCTCTTTTGCCAGTAATTGCACCAGCTGTCTCGATCTCCACGCCGGAACACAACAGTGCAAACACTGCTGATTAGCGGCAGCATTAGCGAGCAAAATGGTGGTAGCGATCCGGACGGATCTTGCACAAGATCCTACCACCCGCAAAACTTACTTATTTGAAAATATTTGTAAAAAATCCGATTTCAAATCACCCTAAAATGATAGTATTTATCACTTGCCAATAACTATATCCGTGTGGCACTAAGTAGACAAAAGAAGCAATCGAAACGCCCAAATCTGTTTCAATTCACCCGCAAGAGTGAACACGATATCATAAACTGCCATTGTTTAGCCTAATGGATATTTTATGCAGCGATGTGTGGGCCTTTTCGCCCTTGTTTCCCCGGGATATTATGTAACAGCTATGGATGGATCCTATATAACCTTAAGTCATGTCGTATTACTGACATACCCCACTACAGGCTATTTGCAATGTATCCGGTGTTGTTTGGGCATGGCACGGGCTTTATCAGGATACTTGACACCGCTTACACAATTTGAAAAAGGTTGCAATTTAAAAAGCTACATATTTCTTGACCCACATAAATCATGCTTGATCCAAAAAGCACATATTTTTCATACCAACGTCGGATAGCCTATATCTGGCAAATGAATGTACGCAACAATAAGTTATGATGATTAATGTGACACGCGTACATAAAGTTGTACCGTAAAAACATTCACGTGACAGCGAGGACGATGCCGTTAATTACATTACGTATGTCGAGACGGGACTGTTCATGAGGTTTCATTTATTGTGAATAAGTAAAAAAGTTAACTTTAAATATTAATTCACTGATTCAAAACCTTGTTTTTTAGGATGATAAATGTTTTAAGCAATGAGAAGTCTTTTCTTTTAAAAGTGCTATGATAAAACATATAAATAACATGATAATTTGCAGCTCCTATTTATTTTTAAGTAGGTAGTACGTTTGCAAAAAAGCCTTATTACTAATATTTATTAAATAGTTTACATCATTACGAGACATAGTATTTCTGTCATTTATTTGTATTTTAGCCATTAAAATTGTGTTATGTAATTTTATTGTCATCTTTATTACTTAATCAAATTGAACAGGATTCTTTAGCTTTAAGATTTACCAAAATTTTAGTTAAAATATGATTCTTTAAAAATCTATCTTGGTAAGTATTATCTTTCCCCCAATTCTACGCAGAGAAGAGTGTTAAAATATGAGGCTTGTCTGTTTGTCTGCTAATCGAAATATTTTATTGCGTTACACACGAATGTTCACGAAGAGTACCTGCCTAAATGTACCTAGTATTAAGGTTTCTGTTATGCTATCTAGCAAAATCGGTTTGTATGTAAAACGTAAGCTGACATCCCATATATCAAATACAAAAACATTTACTTTAGCCGTGTCTAGTACATTTGGATCACGGGTTCAATTGAAAGGGTGCGGCCACATCGCGGACATAAGAGGTAAATATAGGTAAATGGTACCAGTACGCTGAAGGTACGGACTTTTAAAAATCAATCATTCAAGTAGCTGGTACTGATTGAACGGATATAATACAACAGAGCTTATTATGTTGGAGCTGATCGATGATCCGCGAACGTTTTTGCGTGTTCATCCTATAAGCAGATTACACAACACACTGTAGCCTGTTTAAATGTCGCCGTTTAAAATCAAAATCGAAAATTCAGTACATAAACCAACAATAATAAATGGACGTCCAAATTTTAGTTATTAGCTGAGATGCCAAGTTTATCTACAATTGTACCTTATCCTTAGCTTTTAAGCTTTGCTGTAGCTGTAATATGACTGTATCTAGGTTCAAATTTGTCCCTGCCTGCGTCTCTGTCTGTCAAACTTCATAAGTAAGGGATGTCCATGGAGATAAACACAGATAAACGAAATACTAGAAATTTATTTAAAAACTATGAAATTATAATATGTGATCAGCTCTTTTTAGAAGAAACAACATTGAAAAATATTTTTGTATTTGCGGTCTGTAAAACTAAAGAAGAAGAGCTATCTATTGAAATGTGTTTATAGCTAAGGCATTCTCTCTAATGAAGTACAAGTAGCTTCAGAGGAGGAGAAAGAATCTTGACTATAGGCTAAGGTTTAGAGGGTGGAAAACGTTATCGCTGTTTGTATGGGGTACGCTGGGTTCACGCTCCTCTTAGGGTACCTGAGATGAAAGTAGTATTAGTTTCATGAAATTACCGGATGAATTCGTATAAATAGTGATTTTTGCAGCACGATTTATCCCATAAAGTCTCAGGTTTAAGGAATTAATTGCAGCCGCAGTTTCACAATAGCAAATTATCGGTTACACATTTTATCTATCGCAACATGCACGTAGGCACCATAACGTTCTCAGAAGGAAGTTCAAATCATAATTCTTGTGTGCTCTGTGTTATGAAATTGAATAAAGATACCGAGTAAGGCATTTAAATAGTTGAACCATTAAGGCACAGAATGGCTAGACGTGCACTCGCCCGCTCAGTTCTCATGCAAATGGACACAAAATTTACGGCCATAATTTGTGCACGTATAGCCTTATCGTACGCCGCCTCACAATTAAAACTTATTATGACAGAGGTAACAGCCTCATATAGCATTTTTATCCATCCAGATAAAGAGCTCTTAATAACGCCATGAATTATTTCTTAATTAATTGTATAAAGCCCGCGGGGAATAGTTACACCGGTCTTTGTTAAATAGTTATAGGCCCTTGAGTTAACATGAGGTATCCGATTTAGTCACTAATTTCGGGTCTTTGTTTTTAACTTACATCGGCCACAAGTTCGTCATCATACTCTTGAGTTAATGAGTTACCTAAGATAACTTAAGTTGACGCAAGTGGGTTTAGGAAATAATGAAAAATGAATCTGGAACAGGTCACTTATTCCTGAACGGCGTAAATTGAAAATGGCATCTTAATTAATTGTCGTCTATTCGAAAATACACAGCCGTGAGTATAAGGAATCCGTTTTTGGATCCTATAAACCAAATCTGTCCAAGGAAAACTCTAATTCACGAAACAACGTAGAGGTTTTAATTCTAGTACATACAGAGGGAACTACTGCTCTTTATTTGTTAACAAAAATCGCGCAAAGGAACGTACTGATTTTAATCAAAAGATTGCATTTTGATCACTTCTTCTTACCCATTGAATGTTGTTTAGTATTTGTTTTAATCAACGCTTTGGCACTAATCACTTGAGGTTTAAAATTTTAAATTGAGTGTAATTAACAGCACACGTCCCTTACGGCAGGCAATTTATCAAACTGCACGCTGCGATCGATCACTGGCAGCAGCTAATAATGCAGTGGGAAATTAATGATTAAGTGTACTTCTAAACGCTGCCATCACTTTGCTAACTTGATGAAATTCACTATCAGGTTAAATAAGACAAAACAATGCAATACAAATGTGCTATATTGAATACCTACAACATTTACAATTTTCAAATCTTTCAAGTTTATTGCTTGAGAGCGATCTCTTCCAGACAACTTGAAAATAATCAAGGCAATCATAGGTTACTTTGTTAACGCAATCTGTTTTGTACGCCATCATTAAAAAAACTTTAAAATGGATCATTTAAATCAAATAGGCAAGTCGACTTTAGAATTTCTTTAGAATGGTACAAATAAAATAATAGAAATACAAAACAAGTGGCACCAGCTTTGTGACGTCATAGGGTATCTTCATAGATACCCTATGACGTTTCCAGGGTTTCGTCACGAAGTGATGAAACCCTGTGCAAGCTACAAGCATTCTAACCACGTTGATCCTAACGACACCACTTATTCTTTGATATCCTTTTCAGTCCTACAAAAAATATAAAAATGAAAATTAAATAATATTCATTATAATAAATTATAAAAAATAATTTGCATTAGCTTATTTCTATGAACTGGCTTCTTTATATCAAGTGGGCCTCAATATTTCGGTCGGACTTTGATTAAACCGCACGAACCGACTCTAGTCTGGTTTTTATTTTATTATGCAAAGCGAGAAGGCGCGAATTTCCGTATCGCCTTTCTTTCTTTTAGTTTTTTAGATACAGGTCAACTAACACAGCTGATTGATCGACCAACACATAATTCAAATTAAATATAAAATGCGATATAATGAATGACAACACAAAGAAAAATTAGGGTAATGGCATAATTCAACACATAATTGTTTAGAGTTTACACTGTTCAAAACATGATTAACCAACAAAGCACTGTAGCTTGGTTAAATTATTAACTGTTTACTGACTCCTGGCTACTAGGTTATCGCTATGCCAGCAGTTGTATATTGTAGCAGTGCTAAAAATCCCATCGATGCAGCTTCATTTAATAAAACTTACAAAATTTTAAATAGATTAATTCCCTTTTTTATCAGTTTATTTTCATAGGGAGGCTTCTGACACCTTAAATTTTGAATACAATCCAATTTTTAACCTGAACGTTTGTAAGTAATTACCTACTTAAAATCTAAACAAAACTGAGTGATTAAAATTTTATTAACTATATTATAAGATAACTATAAGTACTACCTATAAGCACGAGTTAGATATTAATTCATATATGTAGTCACCGAGCACGAAGTCACAGTATAAATAAAGAACAGTAAAACAAATCCATAAAGACGATACTACATAACTTTGCACTCACACACAGACATCCGTCGCGACAGTGCTTTTAAGACAGTTTTTTTAAACTAGGTAAACTAGGTACTATGGTTTGTTGCTGACCGCAGTCGTCATAAAAGGGGTGCCATAACCCGCAAGGGCTACGATAGCTTAAAATGCAAAACCGAATAACTATAACAATTACTATAGGTAATAATATATGTATTTTCTTTCTTTCTTCCCAAATTGCAATAAAATTTATTCATTGACTAAAATACGTGATTTTTGCGATGCACTTAGGCGCGAGTGGCGCTTCGAGACGAGTAATCACGTATTGCGTAGAACTGAGAGAAACGAGGAATATTTAGTGTTTTAGTTGGTAAAAAAGAGCACTTTCTTAATTATTATGTTCAAACTATAAAGATTAGTAATAGTTAGGTTAGTATATAAACAATCATAATCAATGACTTTGCCCTCTGACCCACGTTCATAAAAATTTAAAAACTTGGCAATTAACCAGTGATGAAACATCTTTGATCTAAGTTGAAACACTTGCTTATCTATCGACTTTATCGGAACTGAAGTGCTCGGGGACAGGTTTTAAGAGTTACAATAATGACTCCCCGCCAATTGTTTGCTTTGTAAATTGTTTTTTTAATTAATGTTTGTTATCTATTTTCCGTGTGGTTTTCAGTAAAGAGTATTTGTTTTGTCTTGTTTTTTCTTGTCCCCGATGACGCATCGTTAAATTATCTCACAAAGAGGACCTATTTGAGATACTGATTTCGTTATTTACTGTGACGAAGTCGTAATTTTGCTCACGGTATAAAAGACAGCAACAAGATATACAGTCTCACATAGATGTATTCGAGACAAGATAGTCTACAATGTGGAAGTTATTTTTATTAATCGCTTGTTGGGCTAGCTTCCTTCTGATTGCCGCTTCTGGTACAGTATTTACTTTAAGATATTATTTGAATGAAAAGACAGTTTCAACGTTACCTACTATTCGACTAGAGCTTCATTAGATATTGCTTATACAATTATGTATGTATTCAAAGCCAAAATATTAGGTTATTTTTACATTGCACGTTTTTCCATATTGCCGTTATTAGGACCTTATGCGCATGGTTCGTCTAGATCACGACCACCATCTTTCTTGCTATAATCCAGCCGCTAAGCAGCAGTGTTTATACCTTTGTGTTCTGGCGTGGAGAGCAAGACAGCCGGTAAAATTACACGCTTAAGAGGTATTTCATTTTAGCCCTTTGGGTCGGCAACGCATCTGCAGTCTCTTTGGTGTTGCAGGTGTCCATGGGCAATGGTGATCACTTCCCATCATATGACTTACATGCTCGTTTGCCTTCCCAATTTATTCAAAAAAAAAACACTAGAGATCAAATGATGGTTAATGACACAACTAGACAACTATTCATTAAGCAGGAACGTATAATGAACACACTTACGCCATTTTGCGTTTTTCAGACGCAGGTGCTCCTTCTTGCCCTCAGAATGAAATCTATTCGAACTGTTCAAACGCATTGTGCCGCGCGCAGAAGTGTGAAGAAAGGGGTTTACCAATAGCCTGCCCTGGCGTAACCAGTTGCGATAAGAGTTGTGTGTGTGCCGAAGGCTTCCTTAGAAATACTAAAGGCGTTTGCGTTGCCGAAGACAAATGTGATGGTAAGTGAGAAATTAAACTATGTATGTATATTGATCGACTTAAATGATAAAACTGCAGCTCAAGCCCTCGCATTGCGAAGGGAAAGCCTGTGCCCAGCAGTTCGCTAGATCATGATGTCACGATGATCATGATGTAGGGTCATTTGCTGTTTTAAACTGGTTATTCTAAAAATGACTTGCTTATTATTATATTTGATACGGGTGAGCTCACACCAAAAATATATGAAGCAGTCATTAATTTCATAGACATCTGGTGTGAGCTCTTATGAATCGGACTATACTGCTCTAACATTAGTCATAATAGAATACTGCTTGATTAATGATAGAGATTATTTAAAACATTACATTACTTAGTAAGTGTGCAAATTATTTAAGACAAATTAGTTTTTAGTTTTAGTTTCAGTTTTTTATTTCCTTGTCTGTATTGTAATTTATTATTTTCCCTAGCAGTAATTTGTACATTTCATAATAATTACAAAATCTATGTTGTTGGAATTTTTAGATAATGAATGTTATAATTTTAACGAAACTTTGTTTAGTGCAGTTGGTCCGACCTGTCCCGAAAATCAAGTCTACTCAAACTGCACCAACGCCATTTGCCGTCCTCAAGAGTGCACACAAAAAGGGCTACCAATCGGCTGTCCTTCAGTGACCTCATGTGACACAGGGTGTATCTGTGATAACGGCTTCCTAAGAAACAGTAACGGCAATTGTGTCCCGGAAGACAATTGCGACGGTAAGAATATTTTGGTTGATAAATACAATACAACATGATGTTCTTTTATTCAATATACTTAATCATAATGATTCTCGTTAAAGAGTGAACGTACTTTCTTGCTTATTATTATAGGGCTTCATGAAATACATGTAAGGCTTCAAAAGAGCTTCGTGCCCAAAAAAAATTTAAAACCGCTGCGAAGAACTAATAAAATTTTTGTTTAACTGTTCTTGCAGATGTTCTCTGAATAGGAGTATGCGCAAGAAACCTTCTGGGTCAGAAACACGGAAAAGGAGTAAAATTTTAATAAAAGTACTTATAATTATAAATTGTAAGTATTATTTTGATCTATAAAGATCAGTGCAGTCCTAATAAAAAATATTGCATCCACAATACGGTCTTTTTTATAGTCGCTAATCTTAAACACAATTTTTTATCAGTGTTCAGGCTAAGCTTTTGTAGTACCTAAACAAATACTGTTTTAAATCAATACTATACAAAATACATGAAACAACGTAAAACCCGTAGTCCCTAATTATCCTAGGGTAAAACTATACATACACACATACAATGGCGTAACACGCATTGGGAAAATCCGCTTTAATTAACCCGATAACAAATCATACACAAGAGCAATTTGTCATCTGTTTGACGTAATCACATCACAACGATGTAAGTATACAATTTTTCAGGCTTAATTGGATTTACCTATTTTTTCATTTCCTACAGTTCATTTATTTGATGGATACAAAAATTATGTTGTAGGGCATTTTGTAGCAAATGTGACCGACGCCCCCTCATTTTGAAGCCGGGTCGTTTAGTTGGGGCGATGACGGAGCGTTTGCGGTGCGACATTTTTTTTTAACCCCTATGATTCTCTAAGCACGATATCGACGTCGAGGCAGGTATTTTCGCTATAATTCTCTGAACGCAACAGCGGCGAGCTCGATGTTTAACCGACAGCAATTTTATCATAGTGCACCAAACCTAATGTTTCACTTTACAATTTTACCAATTAAAATGACCAATTTTAACAGATACATATGTGAAAACTAACTTTCTAGTATAATTCTTTCTTTATTGAATTAGAAATGACAGAGTCGCCGGTATTAATAGTTCTTAAAAAAATAACAATCATCACTAGTTTGTGACGAAATTTGTTGAAAAAAAAAGAAAGTACAAAATAAGAAATAATTATCAATAAGTGATCATGCATTCTTCTTCATACATGAACAGTAAAATGTAATCCCCTATTTTAATGAACAATAATTGTATCCAATAAAAACAAATACACACTAATAAATTATAAATTTATAAACTAAAACTCAGAATCAGACAATATGTTTCAATTATTTCACACGCAAGCATTTAGAGCTACAAAATCTGTCGTTTTATTTGAATAAACAACATGTTCTACAGTACCTGGCGTCTTGGTTTTTTAATTAGGAAAACATATAACTAATATGATTTGAATTAAAATGAAAAGACACGCCATACAAAAGGGGAATACCTGCATACGTATAAAGAGTTCTAATAAAATATAATGCTACACGAAAGGTCACATGAGTAACCAAAGGAAGGCCACCTAAGTGGAGCCGGTTCTTTACCTTTAGCCTCTTCGTGGCAACAAAACCAATTTGTATCAACATAATTATGAAATCGTGCGAACGTGTGTAGAATATTTTAATACTACCGACCAGCCGCAGCTTTGCACGGGTGTAATTTTATAAAAACCGGAATTTGAATGTGTTTTACATAAAAACTTCCCGTAAAAAATCTCTAAATGCTGATACTCGAGGTCCCCCTTCACCGTAGTGTTTTCATGTCCAATTCCTTTTCCCGTCAGGCAATTCGCCTTTGGAATGCACTACCGCTCACTATCAGGCAAGCTCAGACCAAACTTTCTTTCAAGCGCATGTTGCGCAAGCACTTTTCAGAGAAGCTTTAGGTTTAGTATCTGTTTAGTGTATCTATGCTGGGTACTTTTAATTTTGTATATTTGTATTGTATAATACCATGTATGTGTGTAAGTTTATCGATATGTATTGTATGTATATTCCGGCTGATTTGTGTTATTCTTGTTTTTATTTATTCACGATCCAGCACCGTTATACTTTCGGTTTAGCCTAATGGTTGACTGGTTGAGAATGCCTTATGGCATTAAGTCCGCCATTTGTACATTATTGTTTTATTGTGCAATAAAGTTTAAATAAATAAATGACAGTTAAAACCGTATCGAATTCCGTTGCGTGGTTTCGAAGAAGTAGGCGGCTGAAGATATCAGGACTTTACTTTATACTATGTCGTAATGGAATAAAGTGATGATGATGATAGTGATAGTGAAGATTAAATATTTTCTATTAGTAAAAATGAAGAACCGCTAACCCCTACATTCTTATTGAGCATACTGATTTTTATGGAAACAAGCATGCGTGATCGCTGCAGCGTATGGTAACAAGCAACTTCAAGAAGGTAGTTCATGCGTTGCCAACGTTGAGCTCCCTCTTCCCTTATACAAGTAAATAATAATATTACAAAATTAGTCTTGAACAACCACGACGATTTTCGTGCCGTACGAATGTAAACGCGACTCTAACTTCATTTGGTTCGTATCTGATTAAAGCACGCGCTTTTTGAATCAAGCACTCTACTATTGCTGCAGCGCCTTATTATAAAGTTACAAATGGTTTCACTTATTTTTATTTTCATTAGATTTTTTTATAACCTTGATAAATGAGGAGCAATTCTAACAAATGACGTCATCCATAAGATTTTTTTTTCATACCTCTACAGTTCGTCAAAAAACCCACGGCGTAAGCACCAAGTTTAGTCACACGCCTATATCACAAGGTCGCAGATACTCCAAGCATGTTTATCGTTGCTGACTATAAACTAATACATTTGTATGGTACAGTCGAGTTTACTTTTAAAGAGCGTGTAAAAAAACGGTGTCCTAAAATGCTTTTCAAAAAAGTAAATGCAGGCCAGTAAGGTAAGTGATCAAAACATTACAAAGATTTTTTTTGTGAGCATCTATACTAAGTTAGACACATCAACTCAAAAAATCGAAATTAACATTGCCCTGCTTTCACACTTACCGTAACGTATTATAGGTAAAAATTTAAGTAAAGCCCCTTCGGCATGTCCGTACAAAACTGATATGGAACTTATGTCATTTCTCGAATATGGAGAGTCAACTTGTCTGTACCGACACGTTACTATTTCCTACTTATGTATGCCAGAGGGACTTCACTTAAGTTTTTACCTATACCTACATCTTTAACGAAATGTCATTAATTGAACATTTTATATAATTTCTATCCCCCGATAAAGTAAGATAATGTTTTTAGGGATCCGCGCTAAAAAGATAAAACGACGACAATATAAACAATACTTTTTGTGCGTTCAAATTAATTATAAATAAATAAGAATTTTGCAGAAGTAGCCTTTACTTTATAGATGTAATAATACCTACCTATAAATGTATACAGATCTTAAACACGAGTAAAGAATTTGCAATGCTCCCATCAGCACATGAATAAATAAAAAATATATTACAAAGAGTAAAAAATAACAAATATTTCAACAGGTGGATGTGGCTCCAACTGTATGTGTTGAAAATATTATTTTATTCATCAGCCACTTAGTTGTAGCAAACAAAGAAATCGAGTTTTTATTCTGTTCTGGCTGGCAGTCGGATGGATTTGCAAATTAAAGTCGATCTCAATGTTTTATGACATACATAATAACAATGAACCTTAAAAAACCATTTCTGACTAAACATACCATTAAAATAATTTAGAAGATTCCTATTTTAAAAATGTTTTTGTGTGTTTAATGGGACTCATACAGTCAGGGACATAAATGAATTGCTTAAAAATTATGCACTTATCACTTTAAGCGCTCCTTCATTAATTTCAAATATTGACTCATTATCACATACATACAATTTTAAGATAATTTATAACGTTGACCGAATATTCGAAAATCTTATCTACTCGCATATTGCCACACGGGTGCGCCAAAGTTGAACTAAATTTTTAATGTGGATTATCGGAAGTCCGAAAATGTTGTTCCTAAGAATGTACATCCTAATAATCACTACTCATAACTACTCTGTTCCTAACGTTCTGAATCCCTAATCATTCAACTTCATAATGTCCGTTGCAATAAACATCTATCATACTACTATTTGTTTTCCTATATTTTCTCAAAATAACCATCTTTTATACTATTATTCATCATCATATCTATTTTATGTAGATCTGTTTGTATTCCTAAAATTGAACATTATATACATCAAACTTCATAATGTCCGTTGCAATAAACATCTATCATACTACTATTTGTTTTCCTATATATTCTCAACATAACCATCTTTTACACTATTATTCATCATCATATCTTTTTTACACCCTTTCGTATTCCCTAATCGCTACCTCGCTGGCAGCGAGCGAGCGAAGCGAGCGAGTAAGACCTTTTAGGGCAGAAGTGACTCGGATAGGTTAGGTTCTGAAGACTAAGGCGGGAGCGAAGCGTAGCGTAGCTTCCGCCTTAGCCTTCGGTGTTAGGTGTTTTTTTTGTAACAGCACAGAAAATGATTATTTCCATTAATTCCAGTGAAGTTCCACTGAAGTTATTCCTTAAAATTTTCGGAAAGTGAGTGTTATGGACTACGTTAATAGTAAAAAAATTGTAGGAACGAAGACTTTAGAAAACAAAACTTTAGGAACAGTGATCATTAGGAGTACAGAACGTTTGGAAAAACATTTTTGGGGAAAACTGAGTCTTATAGACTACGGTAATAGTAAAATAAATTGTAGGAACGAAAACTTTAGAAAACAAAACTTTAGGAACAGTGATCATTAGGAGTACAAATCGTTAGGAAAATCAATTTCGGATGATGAACTTTAGCGAACCCAATATGGACCCTTGCCACACGTGTAAAATAAGTAATACAATATAACATCTCGGAATAAACTTGCCTTCCTATGTTGTATAAAAAACATTTATATTTGACATTAAAATCTCATTTAAAAACAGTAACATCGTGTATCTGTGCTAAAGTAGTATTGAGCATGTTATCTATCTTTTGCCACACCGCAGCGTTTGTTTGCTAGTGGAGGAACGTACCTAAGATTTTTTTCGCTGTTCTATAAGGTAATTAACTGTACCAGTGCTTGACATACGTAGGACATTGCTTTTACCAGTAGTTGATGTCATTGTCTCTCGTTTTTACTTGTATGTTTCCGTATCTTCTGGACACTGTCAATGACTGGGAATCTTTTACTGAAAACTGTAGTCCTCGCAAGAAGGACGGCAACTACGATAGCTTAGCAATGAAAGTGAATAAATACAGGATAATAAGAGTTATAATGATAAGCTAAGTAAAAATATGTGTTTTTTTCTATATCGTATAATGAAAAATGATATAGTTATGTTTACACAGTTGTTAGTTTTATTACACTATAGGTAATATACGCAAGTAACATTTTCAGTTTATATAAAATGTTGTTCAATATTTGCATTTCAATAACAATTTCAATTAAGAACTAATTGATTGCTATGACGCTCAGCAGGATAAAAAAATACTTTGTCTTGATTCATCTTAAACCCAAATCACATTGAACCAGGCATTCTCTAAGTGCTGCGTTCTATTTTTCAATTCTGGTTAAGCTTAGATCATGACCTTAAGTTTGGCAGGACAGGATACTATGTTGGAGCAACTGTCACCTGAGCACTGTAACCCTTGTTACAATGGAACCGGGACGACAAAATAACGGTTACATTCAAATCCAGAGAGAGCTACTACACATCACGCCGAAAGTATTTCTTTCAGACTCATGGTTTTCCCACTAGACAGTATTCACTATATACCACAATAGCGCGATCTTGGATGCCAAAACATTAAAACATTAAAATTAGCACGTACTTCGGCGACGTGAGACCTATTTAATGTAGCAGCATTGAGATCGGAGTCCAGTAGACCACGAATGGTGGTTTCGCATAGAGGCAGAACAGTAAGGCAATAGAGTGGACAGAGCAGTACAAATGCAATTTAACCAATCTAAATAAAACAAACAATTATGTCAAAATTGCGGGATGTACAGTCAAGGAATTTAATTCCCTTCCCATTTCGTTAAAATGTCGTCTGACATTCGCAATGCATTAAGGTCGATATGTCAAACTAACGTCTTGCTCTATAGCTCTTATGGTGACAGTTTGCTATATGCTATTGAACCTTAGGTGGGTTGGAAATTTAATTCCTTGACTGTACAACCTGAGAAGAGAAGTGTGAAGTGCACACAAACTGACACACAAATAACTGGCTTATTCAAGTTCGGTGAATTATCTTCAGTGGCGTAGTATTATAAAAAAATATTTTGTATTGAAAGCTTTAGATTTTAACATAAGTTGCTATCAGCTCGGTATATTGCAAAAACACTAGGTATTTACCGTAAAAACGACTATTGACTTTAAAACATTGTTACAGCAGTAGAGGGTTACTCTCGTGTTGAAACAAGTGCACGAAGTCATTATACTAAGGCTATAAAAGAGCAAAGTATCCTTGATAAAACAGCAGACGCCGCCTACAGGTGACGATGTGTTCTTGGAAGGGGCTCTTGCTCTTGGCCTGTGCGGCAAGTCTCGTTTTAAACGTCGCTTCTGATGATGGTATGAAACACATTACTATAATATTATTAGCTATGATTAACTTTACAGATGAGACCTAAAACATTTAACATTATAATCGACTCCTAAGCGATGACTCAAGTGACGGTTCATTTTTGAATTAACAAACGAATCATCGAGTGCTTCGCTTCACAGAATTATTATTTTACCAACAGCTTTTTTTAGCTGAAACCGTTACCTTTTCGGCATGGTTAGAAATTTAATCTAACCTAACCATTGTTTAAGCAATGTTTGAGATATCTTGAATATTTAAAATTGACAATGGCTTTCAATGAAATGCAAATTGGTGAAATCACACAGTCTGCTACATAAGTGGCGGTGTTTAGATCTGTAGGGCTCTTACGAACAAGACATCCACATTTTAAACACGTCGCTGATTAAATTATTTAATTGGACTTTAAATACTCACTACTCTTTTATTATACTTGACTTGCGTTTAAAATTATTCGATTAGAATTTGAGAAGCGGTTAAAATTCACTTATATTTTTGATGTTGCAGTACAAGTAAGTGGTGATGCCCAAGTCACTAGTGACACAGGATCAACAGGAGATACTGAAACAACGGGAGCTACTGAAACTGGAGAGACTGGAAACACATATAACTCTGGAAACACCCCCGACTGCACTGATTCCAGTCACGGTAAGCTTGTTCTACTATTAATCATGAATTTATATTTTTTCATTCATTTGGGGAAATTTGATGTTAAGGAATCTCAACAGTTTTCTTGAGCCATGGCGTCACCAGAAGTGGTTAGGATCATTTGGATCAGAAAGTAAATAAGTTATAAACATACATAACATTCTGTGCTGTCACGACGTCACAAACGCCACCATCTACCCACGTACTCAATTCTATTCACTCTTTGTATTATAGCGCCATCGGTACTCTCGATGATTCCGCCAATGTCGAGGTTGAGGAAGGCACGCACGGTTTTAGAGCATTTGGCCGGTCTAGTCGTCTCCCGGCGTTTTATTCGCAAGAAGAATCTACGTACTCGTACAGCCAATCTTTCCCAATCTTACAAAACATCCTATTTTTAAACTTATTTGTTATGGAAATATTAGGGTCTGTTTGTACATGTTTTTCAAATCTTGACTACTATTTTTGTTTGTTGATTAAGGGTTCTTAGCCCAAACACAAACCATAAAAAACGAGATAACCAATAAAAAGGGAACATCTGAAAATACTTAATATTATGGACGTGAGAGTATGTGAAAATCTGTGATGTTTGTTCTTCAATGAACATAGATCGCCGTAACGGGCTTAGAAAATTTTAGCAGACAGATAGCATACAACATACAAACGATATCTTTTATATCAGCAATGCATTCTCGTTAGATATATTTGCTATCCGAATCCCTCGGAAAGCTAGTTACGGCCACAACTTGTAATTTAGAATTTTGAAAAACTGAACAAAAGTACATCGGGCCTTGCTCACGCTCAGTGTAGTGTTTCGTAGCAATTAAAACGACATGTGTTTATGTTGCCTACCTTGATTTACGATGCGTAAACGTGGTCTTTGACTAAAAACCAAAAGTCCAAACTCAAGATTTGCCAGCAAGCTATGGAGCGCAGCATATTATCCTACCGTGTTATCAAACCCGATCACTGTTTTTAATTGTGTTCATAATTATAACTTTCTCTGATATTTTTTGTTTACAGCACCTATATGCAAAAAGGATGAGGTATATACGGACTGCAAGAACAGCGGCTGCACCACCTATTCGTGTTCCGAGCTTGGTTTTCCATTGAAATGCGGCGAAAACTGCAAGTCGGGATGTGTATGCAAGGATTCACTTCTGCGCGCTCAAAATGGCACTTGCATTCCACAAGATCAGTGCCCTTGTAAGTAGTTGCAATACAAAACTTTGGTTAACAAACCTAGTAATAAAGTCAGATTACTCCTAATTCTTCGTCTTGGTACGTAGCTTCTATACAATCTTCCGTTTTATTGGTGCAATGTCTGCACTGCAAGATGGGTTGGGGCCGAGTGAGGTAAGGGTAATTCGGAGGCAGGGGGTATGACACGAAGTCGGGTGGCAGGGAGTTGTCGACTGGGTGAAGGAAATGCCTGTCCTTTTTTATTCAATACCAACCAAATCTAATGCTTTGCTTCTTTGCCTTGTGGCCTAATTACAAACTGCTCTTGCTTAACTAATAATTGAAACATTACAAAACCTTTTTTTTAAACAGCATGTGGGGGTGATACAAACGCGGAATCTGGTTGCGGGTCTTATTGCATTAACTGCGATAACTACAAAACCAAACCAGTAGCTTGCCCTCTTAGCTGCATTCTCAATGGATGCCAATGCAAAAACGGCTTTTTCTATGATCGCAACATCAGAAAGTGCGTCGTTCCGGCAGAATGCAGTAAGTTAAATCTTATCTTATAATATCTTATAATTATATTACAAAGATCGTTGTATTTGAAGAATTTAACCTTTTAAGAAAACAAAATCTGCTCTACTTAATTCTTGTACGTAAATCCACCATTTAAAGCAGAGACAAATAAGAAAGTGAAATGTAAAAATGATTTATTATTTTATTTCAGCACCTAAATGCGGTCTTAATGAAGTATTTAGCTCTTGCACCAACGGTGGATGTGATGCCAGGAACTGCAGCCAGGTGGGAAGACCAATACCGTGTATTGATCCTATAAAATGCAATAAAGGATGCGTCTGCGCTAATGGCTACTTGCGGGCCTCAAATGGAACATGTGTACCAAAGGACCAATGCGGATCGCGTAAGTGTTAATAATTTCTTGTTCATGACTATTTAGGTACATAATACTAGCGGACGCGCGCGACTTCGTTCGCGTGAAATTAATAGCCTATGTCCGTCAGAGATAGTGTAGCTTTCTAGCTGTGAAAGAATTTTTAAAATCGGTTCAGTAGTTCCAGAGATTACCCCCTACATACAAACAAACAAACAAAGTTTACCTCTTTATTCTATTAGTGTAGATTGCCATTTATACATAATAACATGCGAATCTAATATAAAATTGAAAGAATTTATGTATACACCAGTTAATATAATAATGCAACAAAATAAAAAAAATGTTTCCTTAATTGTTGTCTTAGTTGAAACCAGAGCATCTCCAGAAGCTCAGAAACACTTATCTATAAGAAACAATAGCTGAGTGTTTAAAATTAAACTGTCAATTATCTGTCCTTGCACTGCCTTTGAAAGTAGTGCCAATAAAACACTTTGGATTACAAACTGAGTACAAGTCATATTCGTCCTCCTTCTTCAGTGGCGTTTTTACTTTTTCTCGTGCCCTAGTTTTCAAACTTCTCTTGTTAAGCATTGAAACTAAAAAACACTCATGTGGACTTGTTATACAGCATGTGGTGGTGATCCAAACGCGAAACCTGGTTGCGGCGTTAATTGCGGTAAGACATGCAGTACCTACCAAAGCAAATCGCCAATATGCCCTCGTATTTGCAAAGTCAATGGATGCGATTGCAATGACGGTTTTGTTTATGATGCCAATGTCGGAAAGTGTATCGTTCCTACAGAATGCAGTAAGTAATATCTTATGAAGTTTCATTTCGTTTGAAGAAAACAAAATCTGCTCAAACTTTCGTGCATATATTGAAACCCACCATTTAAAGCACACATAATACATTGTAAAATTTTTTTTTACTTCAACACCCTCATGCGGGTAAAAATCAACACATGGCCATGCATTATTTATTATTTTAGCACCATCGTGCGAACAAAAGTTTGCTGGTACAATGTAAACCCACTATTTGAAGAACGTACATTTGGAAAACCAAAATGGGAAAATTATTCATTGTATTTTTTTTTATTTCAGCTCCTACATGCGGACTTAATGAAGTATATAACTCTTGCACCAATGGTGGATGCGATGCCAGAAACTGCAGCCAAGTGGGAAAACCTGTACCGTGTGTGAAGCTGGATCCTAAAAGTTGCATTAAGGGATGCGTCTGCGCAACTGACTACTTGCGGGCCTCGAATGGAACATGTGTACCAAAGGACCAATGCGGATCATGTAAGTGTTCATAATTTCCTGTAAAGGACATCTGCGCAAAATTTGTTCTTATTTATACGTAATAATATTATATGCGAACTTAATATTAAATTTGAAGCATAGATACTTGTATGTATACATCATTTAGTATAATAGTGAATGTAATTAAAAAAATATGAGGAACATTTATTTAACTGTGAGTTCATTCATTGTTGGCCCATTTGAGCCCGACCTCTTGATATTTAGATGGAAAGCAATCATTGAGTGTTCCAAGATCGATGAGAGATTCAGGACAATGTAACTGTTAAGTATCTGTTCGTGCATTCTACTAGATCAGTGTCCTTGTAAGTAGTACTAATACTCTAATCCAAAAACTAAGTACTTAGTTGAGTCACATTTACCCTCTTTCTGACGTAGTTAAGTTGACGCCAGTAGTTTAGTTGTTTTGAATCTTAAGACTTAAATGGTTGTTAGGTTAGGTTAGGTTAGGATAGTTTATCTTCTCTAGCTACCGTTTAGTTGGTATAATGCTTGCACTGCAAGAGGTATTGAGGCGGAGTGAGCAAAGGATATTTTGGAGGTATGACGCGGAGTCACATTACAAGGAGCTGTCGATAGAGTTCGGCAGATGGCTGTCTTCCCTCACTTGTTGCACGATCAATTAAAAAAACGCTTTACACCAACAGCGTAAAACCTAAGGTTTTCCTACTTTTTCTCATGCCCTAGTTTTTGGACTTCCCTTGTTAAGCATTGAAACTAAAAACACTCATGTGCACTTGTTATACAGCATGTGGTGGTGATCCAAACGCGAAACCAGGTTGCGGCGTTAATTGCGGTAAGACATGCAGTACCTACCAAAGCAAATCGCCAATATGCCCTCGTATTTGCAAAGTCAATGGATGCGATTGCAATGACGGTTTTGTTTATGATGCCAATATCGGAAAGTGTGTCGTTCCGACAGCATGCAGTAAGTAATATCTTATGAAGTTTCGTTTCGTTTGAAGAAAACAAAATCTGCTCAAACTTTCGTGCGTATATTGAAACCCACCATTTAAAGCACCAATATGCATTGTACAATGTTTTTTTACTTCAACACCCTCATGCGGGTAAAAATCAACACATGGCAATGCATTATTTATTATTTTAGCACCATCGTGCGAACAAAAGTTTGCTGGTACAATGTAAACCCACTATTTGAAGAACGTACATTTGGAAAACCAAAATGGGAAAATTATTCATTGTATTTTTTTTTATTTCAGCTGCTACATGCGGACTTAATGAAGTATATAACTCATGCACCAATGGTGGATGCGATGCCAGAAACTGCAGCCAAGTGGGAAAACCTGTACCGTGTGTGAAGCTGGATCCTAAAAGTTGCATTAAGGGATGCGTCTGCGCAACTGACTACTTGCGGGCCTCGAATGGAACATGTGTACCAAGAGACCAATGCGGATCAGGTAAGAATTAATAACTTCTTTTACAGGACTATGTAGGCATAATATGTTCTCATTCTCATTAATCTAATATAAACTTGTAAACAATTATATAAACATCAGTTCATGAAAATATCATAATTTTCATATATTAGTGCATCTATATAAACAAATGAATTTTTATTTTAAATTATTATGAGTTCATTCATTGTTGTATTAGTTTTTAGCATCTTCAGATGCTCAGAAATACTTATCTATATCAAACAATAGCTGAGTGCTTAAAATCTAACTGTCAAGTTTCTGTCCTTGCACTGGCCTTGGTAGCAGTACTAATAAAATACTTTGGATTTACAAACTTAGTAGACTCGTATTCGTCCTCCTTCTAAGGTTAGCTTTCAATCTAAAGACTAGGTGCTTTGACGTTCTTAGTAGGTGTTATCTTTTAGATAACTAGCTACCGTTTTATTGGTACAATGCCTACGCTGTAAAGGGTTGAGACGGAGTGAGCTGAAGCTCTCATTCCCTTGGCGCAAGTTTTAGCATAAGTATTTACCTAAATACGTACTAAAAATAATGTGTAATAATTTACAAAATCATGCCGAGGAAATCAATGTGTCTGGTCGAATTTTATAAATATTTTAAAACATGCGCCAGGGGAATGAGAAGTTCCAAGAGTAACCCAAATATGACGCGGAGTTATACGGCGAGGAACCGTCGACAGAGTTTGGCAGATGCCCGTATCCAGTTACTCACAGTTGCCCAACCAATTAAGAAATCGCTTTACACCAACAGTGTATAAATCTAAGGGTTTTTCTACTTTTTCTCGCGATTTTTGGACTTTCCTTGTTTGATTAAGCATTGAAACTAAAAACACGCATCTATTTTTTTATACAGGATGCGGAGGTGATCCAAACGCGAAACCTGGTTGCGGGGTTAATTGCGGTAGGACATGCAGTACCTACAAAAACAAATCACCAATTTGCCCTCTTATTTGCAAAGTCAATGGATGCGATTGCAATGACGGTTTTGTTTATGATGCCAATATCGGAAAGTGTGTCGTTCCGACAGAATGTAGTGAGTACAGTCTTATGTACCAATCGTATTCTAAATCTTATGAAATTCATCAGAAATATCATTGAGTATATTAATTTTAACCTTTGAAAAAAACAAAAACTATTTGAAGAACGTACATTTGGAAAACCAAAATGGGAAAATTATTGCATCTAAATAAACAAATGAATTTTTATTTTAAATTATTATGAGTTCATTAATTGTTGTATTAGTTTTTAGCATCTTCAGATGCTCAGAAATACTTATCTATATCAAACAATAGCTGAGTGCTTAAAATCTAACTGACAAGTTTCTGTCCTTGCACTGGCCTTGGTAGCAGTACCAATAAAATACTTTGGATTGACAAACTTAGTAGACATGTCGTGCATTTCCCGACGCAAAAATACGTGAGTGATCCGTTTTATTAATATAAAACAAAAACTACTCGAACTTTCGTGCCCAGCCATTGTAAACCCACTATTTCAAGCACCTACATACATTGTGCAAAACCGAAATGTAAAAATAAATACTTGCATTTTTTACTCCAGCACCCACATGCGGACTTTATGAAGTATATAGCTCTTGCACGAACGGCGGATGTGATGCCAGAAACTGCAGTCAGGTGGGGAAACCAAAAGTGTGTATTGATCCTATAAAATGCAATCAAGGATGCGTTTGTGCTAATGGCTACTTGCGGGCCTCGAATGGAACATGCATTCCAAAGGATCAGTGCGGATCACGTAAGTCCCAATAATTTCTTGTACAGGACTATCTACGTATACATATAAATATTTATACTTGGTATTTTAAAAAAAAATAAAAGCTAAATAGGCATTTAAATTTTGATAAAAAAAACTAGACCTTAATATGATATTAAGCTCACGCTCAAGTCTATCAACACTTTTATATGAATCTTTTAAAGGAAACCACTTCTAGTTAAAAGTCTAGTCACAGTTTTATACATTTGGACTTCTTTTTTTGTCAAATTCAATAAAGTAACACTTTATTGAAAATCACACGGAAAATAGTTTACAAAATATCCTGTTATAAATAATTTACAAGGTAATAAATTGGCGGTCTTATAGCTTAAGAGCGATCTATTCCAGACAACCATTAGTTAGGATTTAATATATGTCAATTAATGTCAACGGCACTATTTTTAACAGCAGCCTGTCCTGGAAAAAATGAATACTTTGATACTTGTATCCAAGGCTGTTCCAACCAAACCTGCGATAGTATCGGAAAAGTATATCATTGCCCCATACAAACAGCGGTATGTAAGACTGGATGTAGATGCAACCCTGGATACTACAGAAATTCTAATGGTGAATGCGTCGAGCAAAGCCAATGCCGTAAGTATAATTTTGTAAATCTAGCTGGGATGTAATAAAGAACTAAAATGAATGCCTGCCATAACGACAACTATAAATCTTGCTCGTTGAATTTAATTCACTTATTGAATTCAAATTTGTTATGGATTATCTGTTGATAACGCAATAGTAAAGTACCGTCACCATAAAAAGCTTGTATTCAAATAATTCTCTCTTGTTAGGTGTTCAACCTTTGTTCATCATTCGTTTTTCTTAAAACAGCGCAGCAATGTGGACAAAACGAATATTTCGAAACATGCATCTCGGGTTGTTCCAATCAAACATGTGACGACATTGGCAAGATATTCAATTGCCCCTTGCAACCCGCGGTTTGTAGAACTGGATGTAGATGCAGCCCCGGTTTTTGGAGGAACAAAAACAATGAGTGTATAGCTGAAAGTCAATGCCGTACGTAACAGAATTGTCTATTTTAACTACTTAAATAAAAATAACAGGAAGTTATGTAATTAGGACTTTTTGGCAACGGCTTTGGAATAAGAAAGTTGTCCAAAGTCGATAGGCAGATAATTACATTAACAAATACATTTTAATTAAATACATAATATTGTTTTTAAAGGTTTGCGTAACAGCAAATTATTATTTCTTAAGACCTATATTAGATACACGATCGTGCTTGCTGTTTTTGTATGTATCCATGATGAAACAAATAAGATAATATTTACTATATATCATCATCTTTTGAATGCTGTCGCTAAATAGGTAAATATTTACTGAATGAGATGTTTTTACAGCCAACCCGCCATGCCCCGATGGTGAGACCTACAACCGATGCCCAACCGTCAAATGCGACGGAGATTATTGTCCGAAAACCAGAAATTCGCCTCTAACATGTCCAGTTGGCATAGTATGCGACCCACCGAGGTGCACCTGCGGTTTCAACCAACACAGGGACCGAAAGAGTGGCAAATGTATCGCGACAGCAAGTTGTCGTGAGTATTTTTTATTTTTCTTACATCTAGATATATTACTTAGTGTGTTAAAAGGTATTCGGTTTTCGACGGAAAATATGGGCCAAAAGTGTTAAATAATGAAAGAAATGAAAAAAAGAAAGAAAAAACAACGTTTATTTAGATTCTCGACACAACACAAGCGAACAGATAAAAAAAAAAAAACCTAGTTACATCATACTTATATTTAACAAAGATAAAAAAAGGAAAAATAAAGAACTCGAACATTTCAGTCATTTAGAACGACTACGCCGAACAAGTCATCCAGATATTAATGAGGTTTCGTAGTGAACTGTTAGTTATCATTTAAAAAACGGCACAGTATCACATAAACCTCGCTAAACAATAAAAATGATAAAAAAAACTTATGACTGTTTGAAGATTTCGCAAGTGCACAATGCACAGGTTGCAAAACTGACATACCGTCATTTAGAGGACAGTAAATAATGAGTTATGTACATAATATAAACATGTTTATCCGCACTCGTATAACAAGCAGCTGTAGTTAATTAATTTAGGACTAGGTCAATTAGTGCGAATCGTCTAAAGACATATTACCTATTTTATTTATACTTAGTTACATATTAGATTAATATTCACATAAGTAAAGGTAATAATACTAATAACAGAAAAACTATTTTTCAAAAATCAACTTGAGAGTTGTTTTTTATAAATGACGTATCATTTTTAGCACCGTTCCCGTGCAACGGTCCCAATGAAGAGTACAATGCTTGCCCTGCAAGCTGTCCAGGGGAGAACTGTTCAGACTACATCAACAACACTACATGTCCTCGGTTCAGAATTGGCATTGTAGTTCCATGCCAACCGCAGTGCAAATGCAAAACAGGTTATTTCAGAAACGCAGACGGGGTTTGCATTTTAGGTTCTCAGTGTGGTAAGTTAATTTAATATTTATTTATGTTTTTTAATACTTTAAATTCCTGTGTCTATTGGTACAGGTTAATTACATAAAGACCGACTCTTTAATAGTAATAGTAGTGAAGTGTTTCCTGTACGTCTCTGCGTTTACAATTTTCATATTTTCTCCACGGTTACACACAATTATGTACAAATGCCAGGCTGACTAAATTAATTTAGCAATACGAAATCTTGGGTCCTCGTGATAATGATATTACGTTATTTCGGATCATCAAGTTTATACGATCTACTGGACAAAACAAATACTTTGATACTCGTATCTTTCGGTTTCTTCGACGAAATCTGCTATAGTATCGAGAAAGTATACCTATGATAATGACGAATCCAGATGTTTTTTTTTTAACGGGGAGAAAACGCTTTATGCATATCCTAGAGTCTAGAGAGGTTTGAAGATGATATCTATATAAGACTCAACAGAAACAATCAGTGCATTGGCGTACCCAAAAAAAACTTCAGCGTTGCCCCTTCTCCAACGGTTTTTTGCGATGCCACTGGCTACGCCGGCTTTTGTTGGACATAACTTAACTTGTTTTATTTATATAATCAAGATGTTATGCATTCATTATTTTAGCACAAACATGTGGACTTAACGAAGTATATAGTTCTTGCACCAATGGAGGATGTGATGCCAGGAACTGTAGCCAGGTGGGAAAACCCGTACCGTGTGTGAAGCTAGATCCAAAAAGTTGCATTAAAGGATGCGTCTGCGCTTCTGGCTACTTGCGGGCCTCAAATGGAAAATGTGTACCAAAAGACCAATGTGGACCACGTAAGTGTTAATTAATGCTTGTAGGCAATATTCCTGAATTTTTCTATTTCATACAAAACTTACTTCATTTTCATTCAATGTCATTCCTGGTTTTCGTCTCGTAATATTTTAATAAATTCGATAATACACAGCATTTCTAACTCTAAAGTTATTGTTTTAGGCAATTTAAACTATTTCGGTTAATTCATCTAAGATAACAAGTCAAAATTAGTAACAGGGGGCTAGGGTCAATTTAGCGCATAATGCGTTTCGTTTTTAGATTGCACATAATATGAATTAAACGTGCGTAGACCACATTGTTACTTATGAATGAAATTGATACTTTTAAATTCATAGTGATATCTTTTCATCTTAGCTAAATGTACAAAACCAAACGAGGTTTACGACGTTTGTCCCGCGCCCTGCCCGCCTCGGCGATGCAATGTAGACGACAGCACAATAAGATGCGCAGCGCCACCCAAACCGGGCGATCCTGCCTGCCAGCCTGGCTGCCGATGCGGTGATAGCTATGCTCGAAATGCCACAGGAATATGCGTCCTAAGAAGCCAATGCGAAAAACGTAAAGCATTATTCTATATTTATCTTAAAATAAAGATCTAAAATTCTTTTGTATTGAGTGTAGTCTGAAAGTATGGATTGTACGTACTTTTTATGAAAAGGGCCACTATGTACCGTTTTTGGTATTTTCAGTTTGTGTTTCATCGAAAATAATTTTATTTATTAAACACAAATTATTATTACTAAATACAGCAATAAAATCTTGTTAAAATTTCTAGCCAAAAAATGTAACAATCCGAACGAAGTATATGACTCCTGCCCCGCGGTTTGCCCCGCTCAAAAATGCGGTGTTAATCCTGCCTTAATCCTGTGCGCTCCGAGCCCAACGTATGGCGACGCTGCATGCCAACCTGGCTGCGTATGCGTTGATGGTTACGTACGAAATGCTTCTAACGCCTGCATCCCCAAAGAAAAATGCCGTAAGATTTTATTATAAAACATAATATATGGACCTACAAACATTATTGAACTATCCAAATATTGATTATTTATTATCTTAAATATTCACAAAAAAAATTGTCTCGTAATCTGCACGTAGCTTAATACTTCAATAATGCAACCCAAATTGAGTGTGATATTGGTATTTGTACAATACGTTTACTGGAAATACTAAATTTGATTTAATAATTCAATGGTACCAATATAACATGAAATATTCGAAACTATCATTATGCGAAGCAGCACATTATTGGTACCTGATGAATGTAATTGACTAAATGTTAGCGAGGAAGAAGTTACTGATCTATTAAATTTTAAAGCTTGTGTGAACATTTATGATTTTATGACCATTCTTTGTGCTAGGAGAAATTTAAAAATCAGTGGGACGTATAGCTAGACTTTTTTGTTAGTATTCGTCTATAATTCCTATCAACTACCTACTCAATCTACGTTGTCCATTTTTGCATAACAGCGCCAGAATGTGGTAAAAATGAATATTTCGAGACATGCATCTCTGGTTGCTCCAATCAAACATGTGATGACATTGGCAAGCGATTCAATTGCCCCTTGCAACCCGCGGTTTGTAGAACTGGATGTAGATGCAACCCCGGTTTTTGGAGGAACAAAAACAATGAGTGTATAGCTGAAAACCAATGCCGTAAGTATCAAAGATGTCCATTTTAATTTAATAAAAAATCTTGTCTGTAATGCAGCATTCCCAAGTTGCACACAAGCGCTGTGAAAGCTGTACAAAGACGATCGTCTCTTAACAGCTACTATATATATTGCTTCCTATTCGTCCTCGATTACGTATAAAATTCGACTCCAAGAGCAAGAGTCCAAACTCTTAAGTATAAATAGCCTAGTACAATTTACACCAATTGACCTAGTCCCAAACTAAGCAATATACTTGAACCATGTGGCACTAGACAACGGAAGAACATACTCGTACTTACATAAATAAATACAAAACTTAACTAATTACTTAATAAATTATATTACTTAATTAATACGGTCGTGCCAAAAGTGTCAAATGTTAAAAAATTGTTTAATTGAAAAAGTATGGCGTTTTAGTAAATAACTGGTTTTTGGAACCTGTGTTGGATGGAATTTTGATGCTATCGCTTAATAGACAAATATTTACTGAATGCGAGATCTTTTTACAGCCAAACCGCCATGCCCCGATGGTGAGACTTACAACCGATGCCCAACCGTCAAATGCGACGGAGATTATTGTCCGAAAACCAGAAATTCGCCTTTAACATGCCCAGTTGGCATAGTATGCGACCCACCGAGGTGCACCTGCGGCTTCAACCAAAAAAGAGACCGAAAGAGTGGCAAATGTATCGCGATAGTAGATTGCCGTGAGTATTTCTTTTTTTACATTGTACATCCATGTTAGGGTGGTACCTACCTTGTCGAAGTATATAAATGTGTATAATAAAGTACTCGTATCAGATGTTCGCCGACTAAAGTGGTAATCATATTTATCATATTATATAAATTCATAGTGGTAGAGTAGAGCGAGACTGCAGTACAGTATTTTGCTGGCTCGACCGGGGTAGTGCGTAGTGTACACGATATAGTTGTTACTTTTAAGTTTATTCTAACTAGCTTTATCTTCCAATGTCCTATCAAATCTCTAACTCGAATCTTTGTGTAAGTAAAGATTCAGTTTTCATTTCTGTCATAACGTTGAACACAATGATAATAAGTTAAGAGTTGAACATTGAACTCTAACTTTGATTGTATTGTATTCAATGAAGTAATAATAGTTTGAATTTCATTCATCTTTTAGGTTGCTTTTATGACGTTACTTACATATTTCAGCACCGTTCCCATGCAATGGACCCAACGAAGAGTATCAGTCATGTCCGGCAGGTTGTCCAGGCGAAAACTGTACAGATTACATCAACGATAGCAAATGTCCTCCGTATAGAATTGGCATTGTAGTTCCTTGCGAGCCAAAATGTAAATGCAAGACAGGATACTTCAGAAACGCGGATGGTGTTTGCATAATAGGTTACAAGTGTGGTACGTTACTATTAATTTAACTAATTAAGAGTTTTTCATTTTAGCTTTGCTGCATTGATGGGAGATCAAATACCCTCCTCCTATCGTTTTGTTTTATTATAAGTATGGAATCACGTTAAGTTGCATTTTCAGGTCCTAAAAAAGCATCTTCCACAACAACTACTACATCCACGCCAGCACCAACTGGCTACTCTGGCAACAACGGTGGCAACATTGACAGCGAAGTGACTGATCTACAAGCAGGCATCACTGATTTTACAGGAAACTTCCTTTATGTAAGAGAAACCTTCGCTCTCCTCTTACTGCTGTCCCGCGTAAACGGCGATAAAACGTATCCCATGTTTCTTCCTATCACACACATCCTTTCAAACCGCCTGTGTATAAAAAGTCACTTCGATATGACGTTGTATAGTTGACCAAGAAATTCCTTGACCACTTTTCGACCGTATTACAAAGGGGTAAGGTTTAAAAGTAGTCAAGCAATTACTTGGTCGACTATACGTAAAAGGGTCACAAACAAACACACTTTTGCGTTTAATTTTTTAACATTGGTAAGCGTGTCTGTTCCTATAGCTTAAAATAATATCTTGTACCAAATAAATCCAATTTATAAATGTTGCTGTTAGTAGCACGTATTGGCAAAAATCAGTTAGGTGTACCTTTAAAAACAAGGAAGACTAATTTCGAACCAATATTCCGTAAATTATATGTTCCAAACACTTGAACATAAACAAACGAATCACGAGTATTCTAAATTTCAGTTGTTTAACCGTTTTTAAACCCATTGATGTACCTTTCTACGATATGAGGGAGTGGAGTCAAACAAAACACCAACCATTGACAAGCTACCTTGATCTTTAACAAATAAACAGCCTTTTTACATCACTATATCAAAGGGAAACAGGCGTGAGCTTATAATAATAATAATAATGGTTAGGTTTTTGTAATGTTTGTATATTTTGTATTGATATTGTTTTATTACTTTTTATAGAAATATTGTAAAAACTTAACCTAAGATTTTAAATAAATATACATGAATAATAATATCACTTTTTGTCATTTATGTTTTTGGTACAATAATGAATTAACATAACTTACATACAGATATCCCCGTAAATCGCTTGCAATGTGTTCAATTAATTGCCAAAGCATGTAAAGAATAAAATGATGTAATCTTTTTGTAGTTTATTAACGTGTTTTAATGTAAAACACGAATTCCTCTAGACACGTTTTCATTGAAATACAAATTAATACATTTTTTTCATTTCCCTCCAGGAACGTATGAAAGCTAGTAAAGGTGAGAACATCATCATATCAGCGTTCTCGCTCTTCACACCTGTAGCTCAACTCGCGCTCTACGCAACTAAGACGACTTTAACACAATTATTATCACTGCTAAATGTGAAGACCAAAGACGAAGTAAGTACTACTTTTTATTACCGTTTAAAAATCTTTTGATTTTTTAGGGAGAGAAAACTGTGTCCGCGAGTCTTTGTTTTATTTAATTTCTTTAACATAAACATTCCATTTTTAAACTACAAAGAATAAACCCCCTGTTGTACCCCCGCGTCAGGCATCGTCCCAAAGACGGACACCGCATTGCCCTTCTGCACCGCCAAACTCAGCCTTTGGGTTTAAAAAGAACCAAGCTTTTGGTCATCCGAGACGCCAAAAAGCTTATCCGATACCTCCTTATAAACTTCTTAGTTCCGGATGACCGAGGGCGCAGAGTCTCCATAGCAAGGGCCGCAAATAAATACATTTGATTATTAATTATGCAGCAAAATCTTTGTTGAATCGCCCACAGTTCTTTCCCTTTGTCAAACCTGCCCAAAACTTTAAAATATTTTGTTTGCAGATTCGATCCGCCTTCCCTGCTTTGACGGCATACTACGCAGGTCAAACGAACGTCAGTTTTCTAACTGCTGCTAAAGTATACGGCAGCGATAAATACCCACTCAGTGATGGTTTCTTAAAAGATTCGGTTAATGTCATCCATGCTGAGGCCCAAAACTGTGATTTCAGTAAACCTACTGAAACAGCAAACATAATAAACGCTTGGGTAAATAGTGCCATTCCTTTTATACAAGGGTCTTCAAATTTTGTTACAAATATTTTCAATGTTGAATCTACTCGAAGCAAGTTCACATATTTCGTCAACAAGAGTTAAAGTCTCCTACGTATCAATTCCAGATGGTAAATGTTTAAGTATGGGCGTGTGTCCATTTTTTGTAGAATTTTTGATAAATTGGTAAAGACAAAGTTACATAAATTTAAAATGCTATATAATGACAACACAAAGAAAAATTAGGGTAATGGCAGGACTTGAACCTGTATCATCAGCATTCCGTGCCTTGCTTTTGCCAGTTTCGCCACATTACCTATTGATAAATTTCATTTGAATTTATAAAAATATAAATACAAAAAAAAAAACGTAAAAAAAACGATTACAAAAAAGTTACTTTTTCAATGAGTAGATTCACTCTTGATAATATCTATATTTAATTTGTTAGCACTCTGTATATTATATCCTAGAAAGGTGTATAACTTCAAAGTACTCTCTCTAATCTAAAAAATCTTTGATTTCAGGTTGAGAGCAAGACTAATAATCTAATCAAGAATCTTGTATCACCGGACATGTTCGACGACATGACGCGTCTTGTACTAGTCAATGCTATATACTACAAAGTAAGTACAAACTTTCAAATATGCATTATAGACTAACATAAATTAATCACGAAACTAAAGTAGCTTAAATAAAATAAAATAAATTCTTATAAAACTTCCTTCTATTTCATTTTCTATATACTTACACTCTTTTCGGTTTAAAATTGTTGAATCAATTTATAATGTTTTTTACTATCTTAGTTTTTTATTATGTTACTGCAATTCTCTAATATACTAAAAATAAAACAGTTCCATTAGGGTAACCCCATCGGATCTTGTTTTGATATGACCTCTGTACATTCAAAACTTTTTTAATTTATTTCTTATTGACATTCTTGACTGACCCTAACATGACCGGCCAAGTTTGGTCATCTCAGTGTATCCTTTTCTTATGTCACTAGTTAGACAGACAGGCAGTGATAAATTAAACTTGGGCCGTCAAGTTAGGGACATTTCTGGTTATTTATTGTGTAAATTTTTCATATATAGGATGTTCTTATTTAATGGGCTAAACACAAAGTAAATTATAGTATACTTATAGCTAAACCAAAAATGTGTACTTTTAAGGCGTTCTTTATTTTATTAGCTACATTTAAATCGTAAGTAAGTATGTATGAATGCAAAACAATAGTTTTAATGTATTGCCTTACGATTCTGCTTAACCCTTTTTGTAATACCTAATTGTTTAACAACACGCATTATGCTTAAATTCATAAGCATCACATTTCTATCTGATTAATGTAATGATGAAGCATGTAGGATTCTGAAATAAAATTATAATAAATACGTACCGAACAGATTGGCTTAGTGTTGATTTAAATTTCAAAATGAATTCGGTAAGCATCTGAATAAGCATAATAATTGAACACACTACTACTAATTTAAACATTGTTTCTAAAAACGCTAATAAGGTATAATCACTTGCCTTGTCACTAGGCTATCGAGTCACTAAGCCCTAGTGGTTAGTAATCCTGGCTACGAAGCTAGAGTGTCTGGGTTCGATTCCCGTGTTGGGCAAATGTTTGTATGATGAATTAATGTGAACATTGGCTGTATGTATCTATATTATATCAGTCTGTTTATCCGTTATTTGTTTAGTACTCATTGTGTTCACAAGGTTTGCTTAGTTAGTTTGGGACTAGATCAATTGGTGTCAATTTTCCCAAGATATTTATTTCAGTTATTTTATGACGAGATTGTACCGGTTTGCCAGCGTTATATTATTTTCAGTGTATTTTGCGGGATAAAAAATATCCAATGTTGCAATCCAGGATATGACATAATCTGTCTACCAAATTTGATTCATCATTTCATGCTATTTTATAATTTATGCCTGATTAATGAACGAACATCCAAACATCATTACTGTAGCATTTAAAAGTTTAGTATTTACAAAAGTAAAATGTTTTTACTTTCATGTTCGAAGGCGAGTTGGCTGTATGAATTTGACAAGAAATTCACCAAAGAGGCGGACTTTTACTTAAATGACGGGTCAACTAAAAAAACTAAATTGATGTATCAACAAGGAAATTTCAGATATGTAGAAGATTCTGACCTGGACTGCAAGGTATGTCATAACATAAATATGTATTTTTTTTTATAAAATATAAGAAGGAAAACGAGCAATCACATGATGATAAGTGATAACCTCCGCCCATATACATCCGCAACATTCAGGATATTGCAGACGCATTGCCAACCCAGAGGGCTAAGATGGCATACCTCTTGTGCCAGTAATTTCACCGGTTGTCTTGCTCTTCACGTCCTAACAAAACAGTGCAACCACTGCTGCTTAGCGGCTGGATTAGCGAGCAAGATGGTGGTAGCGATCCGGATGGACCTTGCACAAGGCCCTACCCAGGCGTGTTTAATGTTTTGTTTTGTAAAAAAATACAAAAAAAGGCTGTTATTACATTAAAACACACTTTTTCAGATCATAGAACTCCTATACGTAAACCAGAACTTCAGCATGATAATTGCCTTGCCGAACCAGAATGATGGAGTGCTTGCTTTAGCGGCCAAACAGAGAGATCGCTCCTATATGGACAAAGCTTATGCAAATTTGAGAAAAGAAAAAGTAGAGGTCTACATTCCACCATTTGAAATTGAAACAACAACGGATCTAAATGATATCTTAACTAAGGTAAATAATAAAATAACAATAATCATCTGTCACTACATTAAAGTCGTTATCCGTTCCTGTCTGTCCTAAATTCTTATGGAATATGTTCGACCGGCTTCTCCTTCTAAACCGCGCAATGGATTTTGATACGGTTTTCACTGTCATTTCGATTTTTTACGGAAAGTAGTTAGTAGCAGTATTTACGTAGCCGGGGCGGGTTGTTTGGCTAGTAATTAAAAAATACACGGTGTATATACAGGGTGGAAAGTTTGAATGCCATATAAATGGCAACTACCTTAAATACTGGAAATAGCACATTCTGTGTAAATCAAATTAAATCAAATCAAATCAAAATCATTTATTGCAGGATCTGATCCCATAATGTGTTAGTAAAAATAAGTAAAGGAGACTTTCCTTTATTTTTAAAAACAATAAATTCTGCATTTATGGGTTTAGATATTTTAAAATCTATGCCATATACATAATATATTTCATATTATTTCATCGAGTAATTTTTATACAATGATCTATTTATTATCTTAAATGTAAAAGACATTACTCATAATAGCTACATAAAGAGAATAATGAAAAATCGTTTAATGTTAAGTAAATAACTTATCGTTACATAACTTTTCTTTTTGTTGGTAATTATTGTTGAGAAAAAAATAATTTCTTCATAATTTTTACAATAAAGTATTTTTTTTATTTATATCATATTCATGTATTATAATGTTGTTAAGGTGTTACACATGGGAGGTAAGTCAGTCCATAAAGTAGTATAATTTACATTGTTAAAATAGTAAATTATTTTATATTTTGTTTAAACGTGCTTATATTCTAAAATAACACAAGTCATAATGCTTTAAATTGTTATTAATTCATTGTGTTAATTTTTAGCTAAACTATGGCGCCATGTTCGATTCGAAAAAATCTGAGTTCACCGGTTTGCTCCAAACTCCTGAACCTGTTTATGTATCTAAAGCTATCCAGAAAGCTCATATAAAGACCGACGAGACGGGGTCCGAAGCTGCTGCAGCAAACGGTAACTATTCAAGATTTAAAATTAAACAATAGAGGCAATGACCACATAAAGAATAGTCTTTGTTAAAAAATCGTGGCGTGGAATGCCATGGTTGCAGGTTCGAGTCCTGCAACATGATCAATATTTTTTTGTGGTGCCATGGCGTCCGTTATTTAAATGTAATTGAATTCAATTTAATACATTTATTTTAGGTTATTAATCCGTATTGGGTTGGTAACAAATGTTTTATGAGCTAGTATTAGTATTATTATAAAAATCACAATTAAAGCACCGTATGGAGCTAATCATTTCAATATTCTATATTAAATTAAAACAAATGAAAAATTTCTATAATAATAAATATAATAAAACATTATTGTTGTCGACGTTGCCGGCAATATTACTCGGAGCTAGGAACTTTCGACTCATTATAAGATACCTATCAATCTATTCAGACAATTAAATTTTAAATGATTTTTATAAAGATTTAAGATCCATAAAATAAACAATCAATTTTTAGGTCTGTATATCGCTCAGCCTGAATTTATACAGGATGTCCCTAAAACGGTTCTAAACAGTCTATATTTTTTTAAATAAGCAAATTTGACCTTGAAATAGTCAAAGTTTTCGGGAAATTGGCATGGCACTTAATAAAACTCGTGATTGTTATACCCTGAACCAGTGTTTCAGGTGCTGCGACACCAAATTGCGGAATTTTGTTAATCTAGTTTTTGCATAATGTTACTAAATTGTGCTATTGAATGTAATCAAATACTTTTTATATGCCATGATGCTGAGGCGGTGAAATAATTAACAAAACATTTAAGATTCTTTAAAGTTTTATCCGCAGTTTTAATCAAGTTTTTTTTAAATGTAAATTTACAATTTACGAGATAAAAGGTTTTTTACTCTAAAAGAAGCTTATACTGCATTATAACGGAGCCTGAACTCCTAATGCACTGTTTAAGCAACGCTACGCAGTATCGCGGTGTCAAAATACCCTGCAGTGTTTCGAGTGCTACCCTATAAATTAAAATATTTTTTAAATCTGTTTTTGAAGATGTTGCCAAAATAATATACTATTCAAGATTTTTTTTAGTATCCTAATGACGTAACGAAATGCAGATTGACACTATTTTGGGCAATTATAAAATGATGATAAAAAAATTACTTTTGGGCAAACTAAATAAATAGTTATGAAAACGAAAAATCTACTTTTTTATTACAGCTGTCACTATAACAACACGGGCACTGCCGTTACCACCGCCGATGCCAAAAGTCTTTAGAGCCGACAAACCATTCCTATATTATATAAGAGTTGGATCAGTAGTTTTGTTCTCTGGTGTATTTTTCGGTTGAAATTCAAAATAAAACGTAGTGAGTTTTCGTGATATTCATTGTACTAACCCATGTGTTTGTCTTCTCTGCTTTAGCATTTAGGCTTGTAGTCATAGATCGTTCTCAAGTCAGCACCGTATGTTAATGGTGAAAAAACATTTCCGATGAATAATGCAAAAATGGATAATTATTGTGTCAATGTCACAAAAAATGTACATGTCAAAGGTTTTTCACCGTACTTATAATTAAGATGTCATCTGACGTTTAATTTCTATTTAGACGAAATGTCAAAGGTATCTTGAGTACGCTGTTGTACAATCGAAGACACATATAAGTCACCATTAAAGACGGAAATGCGAGGAAGTGCCATTTTTCGAAAGGAGGCATTTAGTATGCACTCTGAAGTTGATATACCTATCCTTTTCGAGCATAGACCATTTTTCTCAGTTCCCTGTATAATGGTCAGCTAAGTTTGTAGTTGTTTGTATTTGAAATTAAATGAAATGAAAATTATTTAGTCCAGAACAATTAGTTCCATATTAGTAACATAATTATTAATAAAAAAAAATACAATACCTAATTACATATAAACAATATCGAAAATTATTACTAACTAAACTCGCCATGAGTCACCCCAATCCCGCGTGAACCGGCTTATGGTAGCCCCTCCAGCGCTCGTGAAGCGGACTCGCGTCCCACTCTCTCACCGCCACGAGCAGGGTGTTGGAGGAGGCGTGTATGGCCTTCCTGGAGGCGGCTGGATTTGAAATCGATCTGTAATTACTAGCCTGAATTATTTTCACTTTAACATTTCTCTGAAAGCATTCCACAATGACTTGATTGTGTTGTATGTTGTAGTACATCACTTGGATTAGTAATCTATGTGTTGTTTTTGGCGTGCATGTGTAGCACATTTTTGTAAAATATTATAGAAAAGTGCCTTATTCAAAAGTTAAAAAATGGCTTAGTTTTGGAGATAAGTCAAAGAAAAGCAAATATATTAACGATTTTTTTTCAATCAATGACTTACGCAAAAACTCTAAATATACGCTGTACTATTTTCTTAACTTTGCAACTTTTGCAAAACAAAATAATTATTGTAAGTAGGTGATTTTATCATCTCGTAAATTAAATACTTCGTTTTACCCATCAAAACTTAAGTAATCGTAGGAAATATCTTAAATAACTTCAAGTGTCACTGTAGGAGCTCCGTATAAACCTTACCTTACTATTAATACAGGTACAGTCAAATGTCAAAATATTTTAAGTCGTTTGAATTTAAAAAAATGCACTTGATTGTACTAGACATAAAGTAGTATGTATAGTCGACCAAGTAATTGCTTGACCACTTTTGAACCTTATCCCTTTGTAATACGATCAAAAAGTTGTCAAGCAATTTCTTGGTCGATTACAGATTATGTTTTGGACAATTACAGGTGTCGGCGTAGGAAGGCCGAACATACCTGGTCCACCGCCTGACCCGCCAAAATTATTCCGAGCTGATCATCCTTTCCTCTTTTACATAAGAGTTAATGCAATAACCATATTTTGTGGAGCCTATAATAAATAACTGAGGTTGATATACGATATCCTTCAAAAGGATATTTGTACATTTTGCTTTGCTTTGTCAAATTCATTATTATTAACTAACAGTCGATTCAAAGCTGAGTTGTAAGACCACTAAGCAACTAACCGGAAATAGTTCATGTTCTGTATACAAAAAATTTGCATCATTTTTATTAAACACATGAAGAGGAATTGGACGCCATTAGACTTTTTTGTTCGTTTGTTTTAGTTATGATTACAGAGGTTATTAGAAAATGTCGGTAGCCGGTTTTTGCCAACTATACTTATACATACATTCACCGACTATCAAGACTATCTAGTTAAAATAATCATCACGTTTGTTCTTAAATTCGAAGTAAAAATATTATTTCACACTAAAGTTATCTCAGTTACATTAAATTTGACTACCTTAACAACACACACATTATTATATCACTTGATATATTAATGACTGAATAATATGATTAAATACGAATAATTATACGGTAAGGAGTTCATAACTTTTTCACCATTTTCAGTTCTGCCTCCAAAAGTAATGATTTTGAAGACTGATCGAAGTTTTTTTATTGTATTGAAAAAGGGACAAGTGATTTACAAATGTTTAATAGATCAATTAAAACCTGATGAATGTGAACGCGTATACAAAATAGGCATGTCGACACATTAACACAGCAGTGATAAATGATAAAGTATAAAAATTCATTTCAATTCATTCGTGGAAACCAGCGTGACAGCCGATCTAAATTGTTTTTTAAAATGACAATAGAATTACTTATGCTAGTCATGCTTTTTCTTTATCTTTCTCAAGAAATGTCAAAGGAGATGACCATGAGTCATGTTTGCGCCAGTGTGTTCCAATACTCCCACGAGGTTTGTCGACCTAAGACTTTAAGACCTAAGAGATGTTATTTTATTTATCGATAAAATAACATCTCTTAGGTCTGTAGTTGTCGTTCTCAAGTATGATTCCGTAATCAAGATAGCAATCAACATTTCGTTTCTATAGGAATTAAACGTCAAATGCGATCTTAAGAGGAAACACAAAGGCCGTTTTTCCATACAAACGTCGTCCCCTATTTCCTCTCTGGATAATGCCAGTAGAGCAATTTTTTTTTTCCAAAAAATCGATGGTCATCATTATGCATGTCCCTATGTTTTCCTTTTTTTTATAAATTAATTATTAAAAGAGATATTCAAAAACCTAAAAAATTGGCCAGATTTTCGGCTGCGTTCATACATTCAGAAAACAAATTTTACTAGATTATTTAAAAAAAGAAAAACATAGGAACACTGCCAAAGCCTTTTTTTAATTTTTAATGAAAAAAGTAGTTAAATCGGTTAAGTTTTGGAGAAGGAATCAGGGGTCTACGAATCGTTGATTTTGTGTACTTTGATTAGGTATTTTCAGTCCAAGCTGCGGCTGTCTCTATTGCGCTCTGCGGGGTTGTTCGGGCATTGCGCGACAGCAATAGATTTTACAAATACCTATTTTTCAATTCTCTAGGCCTTGGTGTTTCCTCTTGAGTAAGCGGTCGTACTTGAGAACTACGACCCTTGTTCTAGTTTAGCCTTATGCATGTCGTATATCAAGTTAGGTACTATTGCATTAGTCGTGTAGTAACTTGTTTACTTTTTGGTAAGTTTTTATTTTTTCCTAACCTACGAACGATTATTTCAGCGTTTATGGTAGGTGCGGCTGCCGGAGCCGTAGGGCCACCTCCTGAGAAACTGATTTTCAGAGCTGATCATAGTTTCCTTTACTATATCATATTGAAGGGCACCACTGACATACCTATTTTCTGTGGAACATTCATGAACCCCAATTAAGGTGACTTTTCCCAAGTACTCAGAACTGTGATAATGTGGTTGAAAATATAAAGATATACATCATGTTCACCCTTTATTCTTTATTTCTTCATTAATATTCTTATAGACTTACAGCGTATACCAAATCGTTCAATAAGATAACTTAAACTAGAAACAAAACAAAAAATATCAAATACATATCCATTTAAATCTAAGCTTTATCTATTACTATTATTATATCTAGGTATACATTAAATTGCAATAACGGCTTGCTTTTCTTAAGCAGTAAACGACATTCTAAACTAAAACTGCAGATATGCCATCAAAATATTGATTTAAAAAAAAATTAAATTAAAAATTTGTTTCAATAAAATATTCTAAAGCAACACGCTATATATTTATTACGTCGATTTGTTTTATTTAGGCGATAAACGATGTTTAGGTGTCAAAAAAAAAGTTAATTTAAAAAATCAAAAAACCCAACTGCGTAAAAAGTAAACCAAAACTGAAAAGACTAAAACAAGACCAGTAGTCTGAAGTTCTGGTAAGTAATGTTAAATACCTACACCATTGCAATAGCTTCATGAACTTCAACAGTCGGGACCCATTAGAAATGTAGACCGGCTCAAATCTTCCCAGTAATGGGTCCCGACTGTTGAAGTTCATGAAGCTATTGCAATGATGTAGGTATTCAACATTACTTACCAGAACTTCAGACTACTGGTCTTGTTTTAGTCTTTTCAGTTTTGGTTTACTTTTTACGCAGTTGGGTTTTTGTGTTTTTAAATTTACTTTTTTTATTTTGCTCTTTTTAGTTCGAATTAAGTGAGAATGGTTGCTAAACAACTTTAAATCGTTTTAGATCCTAAACGGCTATTCTAAATGAAAAATGATATGAGAAACCTAAAAATAATTTCAAATACCTATCCAATGATACCCCGCTCAATATAGTTCGTTGACTTTTATTTTTTTCTTTTTCACAATATGGCGTCTGGTGGTCGCCATATTAAATTTTGATTATTGTCATGTCTTTAGTGACACTCGCAAAATTAAGACGAATCGATTGACGTAAGAATCATCAAAATCGGCCCACGCGTTTGGTCTCTAGATCGCCACAAAGGAACAAACATACATACATACATATATAGGCTGATAAACACATTACCCTCCTTTGCGTCGCGCAGTCGGGTAAAAAGTGAAATTTTAGATTAGATTTTTTTTAACATGATAACACAAGTATAAATGAACGGACTTTATTTAACTTTGAAAATAGTAGCCTCATCTCTGCAATTTTTTCTTTGTTAAATATTTGCAACGTGCTTTAAAAATTTCAACCAAAGATTAATTATTATATTACAAGTACTTTTTAACTATTTTGATACCAAAATAAATATTTCCCCTCTTTTTGGTTTGCATGACATTATGTTATACCTATTCTTACTCCTACAATTAAGACGAATCTAAGGACACCTCATACTGCAGAGTGTGGTGCCAAAGAAATATAGTTGCAGGCACACAACTTGAGCATAAATCGAGTAGAGGAGGTATGTTTGCGCATACACGTCATTTGTACTAGAAACGGCTACTGGGCAGTCAAGGCAACAATTTTATTTTGTTATTCTTTAGTGTAATATTAAATAAGTTTATTTGATAAGACTACACAAAAAAAACATGAAATGAACTAAAATCAAGAAAAACTAATTAAAATTAAGCCTCAAGCTTATTTATTTACGAATATTTATAATACTCTTTTACTTATTTAAATATATGTCATTTTATACTTTTTGAAATAACGTAGATACACATATTTAGAAGGGAGGGTTAAGTTTTTCGAGTGTATGTACTTCTTGGGGAGCGGCAGTCGGGTTAAAACTGCTTAGCCGCAATCCTACTTCTACAAAGGAGAAGAAGCAAATGGATAGTAAACAAAATATTTTTTCAGTGTTCATTGGTGCGACCACCACAGCTGTGGGGCCCCCTCCAAAGCCACCGCTGGTCTTTAGAGCTGATCACAGTTTCCTATACTACATCGTTGTAAAGCACACAGTGATATTCTGTGGCGTATACCAAAACCCATAAGGTGATTCTTCATATAAGTTTAAATCATTTTGAGGCAGAATGTTTAGCTGACTGCAATTGGGGTAGTAGTTTCAAACCCATCTCAAGTTCCGAATTTATCCACTATGCTCCACTAATAGAGCAAATTGGACATTTTCCTAAAATTTACTCTACGAGTTTTAGTGATAGAGCAAATTCGAGAAAAACAGTTCAATTAGTTCTGCCACTAAAACTCGTAGAGTAAATTGGAGGAAAATGTCCAATTTGCTCTATAAGTAGATAAAAATCGTAGAGCATAGTGGATAAATTCCAACAGTTTCAAACGATGTTAGTATGAAACTTGAACTTGAGTTCGCTTTTTAACTACGACTCTAAAAATACATGCTAAGAACAGAAGTGGATCCAAAATCGATTTGCATGTCATGGAATAAATAACCAACAAATATATAAAGTGAAGCCAATAAAACGCTTGTAAAATGCTTCCAAAACTGTGATAATGTGGTTACGACCTTATTTATTTGGACACCTCCGCAATACCTTGTTTTCCAACTTCAACCCTTTGTTATTATTTTGCCGATCCCACTAAAACACCAATATCAAAAAAACACAATGGCAATGGTACTAAGTAAAGTTTTAAAAAAAATTGCTTTATTTGCTTCGGCCAGTAGTAAAAAAACGTGTTACCACCTTTGTTCGCAAACCTATGTCATTAATAAAGGCATGGGTTTTGGGTTTTTGGTTGAAACGAGATTATTTCCGAGTGTTAGCTAAAACTTGATTTTTTTCATCAGTTTGAGCGCATAGATTTCAACTTCATATTTAAAACCAAACCGTTTTTGAGAAAAAGTTGTTCTACAGACGAACAATAAACTGGGGTGCAATTTTTGCATGTCACCAGGTGACTAGAGCTCACCAAAATGACCGAATCACTATGAAAAACGCCTATTTTGGCGAGCTTTAGTTACCCGGTGAGATTCAAAAATCGCACTCCTGATCCTATAAATATGAGTTTATTTTTTCTATCATGGGCTACAAACCCGTAAATAATAATAATGACTGCCTTTTAAACAAAATGTAAAATCTTATAATACCTAGTTTAAAAACAAACTTTATCTAATAAACCGATGTAACTTCTTAAAAAATATTTGAACTGTAAATGTCTAAATTTAAACAATAACTTTGGCATGTTACATTTATTAATTAAAAATTAATGTATTTCAGCTTTTGAAGGATCGGCCACAGCTTCAATTGATATAGAACCTCCCAAAGAATATATATTTAAAGCCGATCACGCATTCCTGTTCTACTTGAAATATCAAACAACGACTATATTCTGTGGAGCCTATTTACAGTAGGAACGAATATCTTCGTCGCAGCCAACATTTTTAAAAGTTTAGTTACAATCTTTATGTAGAATTCTGTTATCATGGGTTTAATTGCTTTTTGTATCACAGCTGCAGGTTTCACGGACCGCAATATTTTTTTGCATAAATTGTACTACAAAAATAGGATAAATAATATTTTTTTACCTCATAATTCTAAGGGAATGTTTTGTTTTGTTGATTTAAAAGTCACTTTTGATACCATCGAACACTCAAGTAAGATTTTGCGAATTATTCTAACCTTAATTAAATGCCGCGTAATTTTGATTATCATCAAAAACCGTATTCAAAACAATCAGGCTGAAACTTAAACTTCCGGGTACTTGGTGTGTCAATGTGAACCCATAATCATTTAGGTACCTACCTATCAATCTGCTTTGCAGCCTTTACTGATAGAGTTACACCAGTTTTTTCGGTCCGGTTCTAGAGAATCTAGTTTTAATAGGCTCTTTTATTTTCTGTGGATCAATGGTTATCCCCAACTAAGGCTAACTAAAAAGTCCCTCACTAAAAAGCTACGTCGGAAAATAATTAATAGAGAACAATCTTATATGTTCATGTACTCGTTGTATGTTTACATTTGGCTGTGATGACGTGCGTTCTTTTTAAAAGGTAGGGAAGTTAAAAAGGTAGATTAGTAGTAACTCTGGATGAGAATGATTTTTGCTTTGTGGCCCGACCACCCCAGTTTATTGTATCTCTTTTTTTTACCGACGTCAAAAAAGAAGGAAGTTCTCAATACGACTGATTTTTTTTATGTGTATGTTATAATGACAATAGTCAGATAGAGTCGCACGGAGGGGGGAGTTACGTTAGGTACCACATTATCTGGATACCAGGTTTTCAAATTAGCTTTTTGGTTTTTCTTTGTACATTTAGTAATTCCTGCTTAAACGGGTACCTTTAGTCCGAGGTTAATAAAAACCTTGAAAATCTTATAATTAAAAACATTTTTTTAAATCAAAACTAAACATAAGTAGAAAAACTTTTTTATACGTAATTGAGAGACACCTTGGTCATCTTATCACCGTGCATTTACTACTTTCTATAAGGTATTATTTTATTAATGAAGTTCTATTAGCGATATCTAAATTGTCCCTTTTACATCTATCTAAAATAAATCAAAAAAAATCTAGGGAAAAAAGGTCAAGCAATATTCGTAGCTAATGGAACCTTTTCCTGTTTCAATAATTATATTAAATAAGTACTTATATAAGTCTGTAATTTCGTCATTAAATTTCCTATTTTTTCAGCAGTAATTCTGACTAAAACTTTGGCAGTCCTCAGCCCTTCTAGAAAATTAATTTTCAAAGCCGATCACGGCTTTCTTTATTATATACTTCTAAAAGGCGTACCCATATTCTGCGGCGCGTTGGTTAATCCTAATTAGAAATGAGGTGAATTTTGATAAAATCTTTGGTCGATTTAGTATTTTGGAATTTTTAAACCACATTATCACAGTTATCGCACACTTTTATTGCGTCTAATCGCGCTTTGTTTTGTTTTCATTTTAACCTAAAAGCTTTTGTTGCATGGGCGTAGGGGGGGGGGGGTGCCATGGGACAGCCCCCCACATGGATATAGATAAATCCCAGCTACGCTAATATTTGGTTGCATGTCTTAAAAACAATCACGCAATATTTGCTGATTTTTAAACCATTTAACTTAGTGCTTTTTACTTAGCTATAACTAATAATTCATAATAAATATTTAAATATTTTCCTTATTCATTTTAAGATTATAATTATAACACTTTTTTTACAGGGCCTGGACTTCCTAATGTTATTGGTGAAGAATTTATTAAAATCGTTTTCATTTCAAATTGTCAAAATAAAATTTCAACAGTATCAATGTTATATTATTTTGCCTCCTTAAAAATCCTATTGCTGCTATTAATATGAAAGTATGTTTGGATGTTTTTTTTTCTCTATCACGCATACCTAAGCAACTGGGCGGATCGTGATAAAAGTTATCAGGCAGCTAGACTATATATGCCCTGAATTAAAACAAAGTAACCTTAGCAAGATACATAGTTACCACGGGGTCATAATAAATTAATTCTACGAGAACACCGACAGTTGCTGACACATCAATAAAAAACAATATTAATGAAAAAAACATTTTTAGTCAGAGTTTTTCCCTACTTTAAAATCTCATGCACTTTGCATGTGTACCAAATTTTTATCCATTCCGACTACCGCAAGTAGATCTTGCATGTTTTGCAGCAAAACCAATTAATAAAATCCAAAACTGAATTATAATCTGTGCGAAAGATACACAATAAATCTGGGTACTTTAAAATATATTAAAATTCTAGACTGTTACAAATCGTAACGTCTGTTCGTTCCTTTATAATAGTGCTGTGAATAATATAGTACTTGTTTGAGGACGTCAACACGTTAGAAGCCGTAGACAACCGGCCTTACTTGAGACTTCTATATTGATGATTTAATTAAGCAGTCCCCTTCGAAGTTGCGTATTGGAAATGCTCAGGATTTCGCGGTCCTTAGGGAATTCTGTCCGTTACTGTGGAATTTGTAATTAAGAAACAACGTCTCGGAACAAAATCTGTTTACTAACCTAGTGAAAGTATTTTATCTTCTTCGGTTTCGTTTCGATGTACCCATGGAAGGATGTGGGAGAAGCGAATAGTTTACATTGTTAAGGTTGTTTGCCGATTTCGATTATCTCGTTCACGAACATGTTCCGAGCGTTCGTTGAAAGCTATAATTAGAAAATGTAGGACACAAATTAATTATTCGATAGGGTTAAGTTTATTGCAATAAAGAAAACTAATCATGAAACGCTACATAAATAACACAAACTTAACATTAGCAACAGGTAAAATACGTAACGACTACGTGAAAAGTTAAGAAAATTGGCTTTGGATAACATCAAAGTTCTTCATAAATTGAGCTCAACTTCGTCAGTTGTAAAGACCGTCGACTCTCAAGCAAATTGCCCTTATCGGGCGGGTACCCAGTGTTCATAGTTAGTGGCCCATAGTCCATTGTGAAATTTGCAAGCAGCGCCAAACTCGGACGGTCAACTAATTTACCGAGCGACCAGTCTTTACCTTAAAAGCTAGGTACGGCCAACAAGAATTTCCTCTGCATAGCAAACTCAGCAAAAACTGCGGTACGGTACTGTATTGAACCACATTTTTTCTGCTGTTTTTTTTTATCAGCGGCATTCAGATCTAATTAAGTTGTAGCTGGAAAAGCTTAAGTTAAAAAAATCCTCGAATCAACAAAGTATTGCCTGATATAGATGGTCATTACTAAAATAATCAAATGTATCAGTCTATACTTTTACGTTACGTGGTCTACTAAAACACATAGGAATCTTAAGTCATCCAGACTGGATAAAACATCTTTGTAGTTTTAGTATGAAGTCACAATTCCATTAGGTATATTCCTTAATGCCGGCCATTAAGTAAAACCAACTAAAAGTGAAAATGAAAATGAAAAAAATGCAAGTAGGCAATATAGGTTTTTTACATGTCGGAGTCTACTAGCGCTTCGGAAAATGGAAAATTCTGTTGAGAAGAAGCGCCGCAAAACAAGACAAGACTAAACAAGTCTATAAGCAATATACTCGTACATAAAATCTACAGTAAGTAGGTACTTAACATAAAGAATAAATATAAAAATAATGATAACAATAAATAGCACAGCAAGTTTTAAACGTATTGAACGAACTGGCACTAGGTAGAAAGATTGTCCAGGAGATGTATAGGATCCCCAGATTAAAGAAAATAGAGATAGCGGTGTTTATGGTCCCTGAATTAATAATATGTCAGTGTGTCCGTCAGTCTTTCTGTTTATTAGCTTTACGATATTTAAAACCGCTGAACGGGTATTGACGAAATTCGGCAAACAGGTGGTTATCATATTGAGGATGCATATCAAGTAGTAAATTACATAGTTGCGGCAGGTGAACGCTAAACGAATCTTATACGGACGAAGTTACGGCCAATATAATATTTATTAACAAGCCACTTTAAGTCTCTGCTTTGTGTAATGAAACGATCGGAATAATGATTGCATGAATACCAATTATTTTTCATAAAGTTTGACTATTCTTAAGAGGAAACACCAAGGTCTAGAGAATTGAAAAATAGGTATTTGTAAAATCTATTGCTGCCTCCATTTATCAAGCCTCCCCCCGCAGAGTGCAATAGAGACAGCCGCAGCTTGGACTGAAAATACCTATTAAAAGTACACAAAATCAACGATTCGTAGACCCCTGATTCCTTCTCCAAAACTTATCCGATTTAACTACTTTTTTCATTAAAAATTAAAGAAAGGCTTTGGCAGTGTTCCTATGTTTTTCTTTTTTTAAATAATCTAGTAAAATTTGTTTTCTGAATGTATGAACGCAGCCGAAAATCTGGCCAATTTTTTAGGTTTTTGATTGTCCATATCTCTTTTAATAATTAATTTATTAAAAAAAGGAAAACATAGGGACATGCATAATAGTGGCCATCGATTTTTTGGAAAAAAAACATTGCTCTACTGGCATTATCCAGAGAGGAAACAGGGGACGACGTTTGTATGGAAAAACGGCCCTTGTGTTTCCTCTTAAAGCCTTTTCTATTGACAGGTGACCCTGAATTATAGGGCTAACAACGGCATTGCGTGAAGATTGACATTGTTTTTTCGGTATGTACTTACCAATAACCTGCCGCTATTTTGCTATCTATGTTTTGTTGATTTTTATAAAGTAAAACACCTACCCCATGGATAAAAATCGCTATCCAGTCTTATGAATACGTATGAAACTCTTACTTTACCAGTTAGCTTAAATGTGATTCTGTCAGTGAAAATTTAAATTTGTTTTCCATTTTTTAATGTAGTTAAATTAATAAATAGCAAATAGTCAGTGCAAAATTCATGTAAAACTCTTCGGTAACAATAACCACGTAATAAATTAAAGGCGTCAAGTATTTGGGAATTTCGAGACCACATGTTCCGTGAAACATTCTTAAAGTTTCTCGTTCAATACTCTCGTATAAATATTTGAAGTCGGTGTTTAGACCAACAAATAGACAGATTTAGGGATTATTATATTAGCGAATTTTTTGTATCAGAAGGAAAACGGCTAACACGCGTACTCATTTTCTCGCTTGTTGCCAATTGCTTCTGTTAAGCTTGTTAAAAAGAGACGCACTGAGCGAATCCACGAGCCAAGGTGAGTCGTGCTAGCCATCCAGTAAGTAATAAACTTTATCTACACACATATCATAATTGTTAAATAACGCGTTCAAAAACCATAGAAAATGACCAGCATTATTACAACCAATGTTATTATAAGAATTTTCTTGTCTGTGGTAGTAGGTAAATCTGTTCTTTATTGGGTAGTATCTCTTAGTAGTCTGTGTTTATTGGTGATCACATTACCGATATCTCGTGACGTTATGAATTTAAATTTGGAACAGCTGTCAAAATTCAAGTTGGTCTCTATTCTAGTATCCACAGATATTAAAACAGTTATCGATACTAAACGTCAACTCAGTATGATTTTTTAATTTAAACGCACGACATTTGATCTCGAGTGACATGACAATAAGGACTTCATTCTTTTGTCTATGATTTAAAAAAACGTTCGTCTTGACGGATAAATAACGGCCATACTTGTTTGTTGGTTTTTTGCTGTTACGGTTTTTTGCAGTTATGATATGTGTGTAGATAAAGTAATGAATGCAACTGTATATAATTAGGCCTTAAAACACTCGTGTGCTACTATTATGAAACTCGCTGACGCTCGTTTCATAAAACCACACTCGTGTTTTAAGGCCTCTCATTATATGTACAGCAGTTGCATAAAATACTATTTATAACTCATTGTAAGTAAGAGTATCTACAGTATAATCTACACACACACTGTATTACACACACACTGTACACACACGTATTATTGCTTGGAGAGCATCTCATGTGCGGACTTCTGGCCGAAGGATGTCGTGTTTCGGCGGTTCAGGGGCAGCCTGCCACTGGAGAACTTGACACCAGAATCAACGATGAAACGGAGCCACGCCGAATCGTCGCCGAAATAGTTTTATTTTTTAGATATATAATTTTATGTATGTTAGTCTGTACGGTATTTGTCTATGGGCCTTTGTAGCCTGAGAATAAATGATTTTATTATTTATTATTATTATTACAATTTGTGATTTCTCGCGAAAATTATAAGTACTATTTTTAATGTAAGAACTTTCTAAACATTATACAACATATCGATACCTTGGGGCTCAAAGGGCGTAAACGCCAAAAGGCGATTTTTCAGTACAGCCAAAAAACGAAAGAAAATTTTTTTTTCTTCGTATATTTTTTTGGTTTTTGAAGCTAGAAAAATGTATCTTAGACCAAAAAACTTCAAATTCTTTACTGCATAATCCTAATTCATAAATACTGACGTAACTTCGATAATTAAAAAGATAAGTTCCCTATACGCCCATAAAAAATACAATTTAATGTCATTTACACCCCAAAAAATGTCTACTGTGAAAGAACTGTAGGGCATAACCACCAATTCACAAGAAAATTATAGCAGTTTCTGGCGTTTTACATTTTTATAGTCATTTGGATACTCTTTTTTTAAGCTTCTGGTCAACAGGCTTGTTTTTTGGCAATTTCTAGCCGCAATTACATAGCTATCTTCCTCTCATTTCTCTTAGTTGAGAAACACAGCAAACAATTGCGGCCAGAATTTGTAAACAAAATCTAGCTCGTTAACCAGAGACTCGTTAACAAAGACTGAGGTAAATTTTAATAATTTAAACTTTAATTACCCTTTTTTAGTTTGGAAATTAAATAAGCCGGCTATTATTAACACAAAAGGAGGCAGAAGATAAATAAAATTTCCACCTTTTAAGAAGCTACTTCTACAGTTAAAGTATAATTTGATGTTGACTGACAAATTAGTACTTAAAATGCTTTGTTTTTATTGTTTAGCATTAGCTACAAAAAATGATTTTATTGTTATTACTTTGACATTGACAAAATAATCAAGGATCGCATTAGGAGCGCCATGAGCCGTCACATTTCATGTAAAATCTTATTTTTTATAGCTTTTTTCTTACTATATGTTGTTATAACATCATAAAAGTCATATTAATTTATACCATCTTATTTTTGGTATGATCTCGGATTGCCATTATTATAATTTTTTAAAATAAATCTGTCACTCGTGTTTCTGTCCTCTCTGATTCCAATGACCATAATAAAAAAAAAAGATTGTTTGAAACCATAATGTAACATTCTTACGGAACAGAATATTAAACTCCAAATAATTAAATTTTATACAAAATGGCCGAAATGGTGTATGCGTTAACGTGTAAAATGACGTTATTGCACTACTTAAGTAAAATTTTTGGTACTTAACTCATTATTTACTTACTTTCTGTTTAATAATTTATGTATTTTACTAGAAAAACTTGACAGGTTTATTAATGTATTTGTTTATTTATGGAAAACCTAAGCCATAAAATTATGCGGGTTTGTCATTGACCATTGACCATCCTCATGATGTCAGGTTAGGAACCAATGTTAACTTGACCTCTTCCAGTCCCACAATGCAAGTTAGTAAAGTGCATGACAAAAATACCATTTTTATAATTAAACTAAACTTCTATAACCAACATTTTAAACTTAGACATAAACAGTAATTAAAAGGACTTTTCGTAGCCTCAGGTCTAAATATAGTCGTTGGGTATAGTAAAAAAAAATTACTAAGACCCATATTTAACATTTATGATAATTATGGGTCTTAGTAATTTCTTTTTACTATACCCAACTTGACTCATACGCCCCATTTTAATGGGGCGTAAGAGTCAAGTTGTCAAAAAACAAAAAAATATATGGGCATTTAGGCGTTTACGCCCTTAACTCGATAATTTTAAAACTTACAGCTTCAAAAGTTTTGATAACAGGATTCCATCCAGAATGTAAAATAAATTATTTGTTTTGGTCACGAGTATTTTAGTAATCGTATAAGTCATCTAACTTAAAAACAAATAAGTGCTCTGGGCTTAAACGCCACATAAAAACCAAAATTGAAAAGATTATAGGGCGTATCAGTAAAGTTGTTTTATAATACTGAAATATATGTGGGCCTAAACGCCTTTGAGTTGTTAATTTTAAAAACGAAAAGACTTTTACGCCCTTCAAATTTCTGACAAGAAGTTTCTTTGCTTATACGACCAAAAAACTTAAAATATTGTGTTTACAGGCCTCGACATGAAGGGGCGTAAACACAACTTTTATCGGAATTTTAGAACTTTGAGTATACAGATCGATAGAGAAAAAAAAACTGAGTAAGATGACATTGAAATCTCATTTTCGCCGAAATGGCGGTTACGCCCTTTGAGCCCCAAGGTATCGATATGCCCTACTACACTATGGCACTAACATGACCGGCAGAGGTTTAACTTATCCCTCACTGCATCTCTGTTAAACTAATGCCATAAGAAAGGGACACACAACTCAGATAAACTGAACTTTGCCGGTTATGTTAGGGCTACTGGACCCGCATAGTGACTCAGTCATTCACCCTCAGCAGGGTAGGTCAGGGTCCAAAAAAACTAAATTGCAGTAAGTATTCCTAAAGTACTTATTCCATATTTTATTTCTTTGTTATATTAATACATCAACGGGTAGCATTCGCGCAAACGCGTTAGGCAACAAATTGTTTTGTAATTGGCACTAGGGCTACGTACTCACCGCTGAGTTCTTACATTTCGCGCATTATGGTTGCGGTAATACCCGGCTTAAGGTATCTTACTTTGTGTGTAGAGAATCAGTTATTTAAATTTATACTCAACTAATCGTGTTTTGTTTGCGAATATTACTTCATTGTTAGCATTACGCAATGATAACGTTTAACAACAACTTATTTGTAACTATGACAGTTTTCCTATTTTAAACAAACATGAATGAAAAAACAATACAATAATTGTTAAAAATCGATAGTGAGTGTGATACTGATAGCTGCGTCGAGCATCAATTTGCCCAAAATTACTTACAGACCTCGCTCCCTTAAAAAAAATGTTTACACCAAATATCATAACTGTTAATAAAGGACATAATTTAATTTTTATCTCTACATAGTATAAAGTCGCTATCCGTACGTCTGTCCTAAATTCTAACAGTGTATGTTCGACCACCTTCTCCTTATAAACTACGCAATAGATTTTGCCACGGCTTTCACTTTTTGCAATGGAACTTTTTTTCGATTTTTTTTTGTTTTAAAGTGGCGAAACTGGCAAACGCAAGACACGGAATGCTGAGGTTGCAGGTTCGAGCCCTGCTATTGCCCTAATACTTCTTTGTGATTTCATTATGTAGCATTTATTTATTTAATTTGACGGCTTATATTGTCATTTATAGATATTTTTGCCGAATGTTTTTATTTTTTTATGTAGGTACGGTAGGGGAAATATATTCACGTACCACCTTAGAACCCTATCGATCGCAAAGACGCGACGCGTTAAACGCCAGGCTATGTCATACAAATGTCATGCATATGCCTCTTCGACTAGGTTCTACGGTGGTACGTATTTCAATTTCCTTGACTGGACATTTCATCCTAGTGATACCCGCAAAGCCGGGGCGGGTCGCTAGTTGTTAATAAAACAAAGTAGACACACTGTTGAGTATTAAGTACGTAACAATATACTGACATAGATACTAAATACATTTTGCGTGAGCATTCAAACATTTTAGTCGCCGAGTTGGAATATTGTAAGCAGGTAAATTGCTTTCTTAAGAGGTCCTTACTCCATGCTCAAAGCAAGTGTCCGTATGAATAGAAGTTTTTGGCAGCTGAAATTGCTACTGCATATTTAAGGAGCAAGATACCATCGACAAAAGCATCGCACTTAGGTAATGGAAGCTTATTACGGTTGTAAAGGAAAGGACTAAGCATTTTTGGTAATTTTACTGCTATACACAATACACATAGGTATACCCGCCAAGCTTTATAAATAATCTTAATATGCCAGTTACTTTTTTAACTTAAGAAACATGATGAGATTTTTAAATGTAGAGTTCAGTTAGTTTAATAAGAGTTATATACTTTAATATCGTGTATTGGCTTGTTAAAAAGGTCAATAGTTTAACAAGTCACAAATGATGAAAATAAAATAAAATAAAAATAAATATCCCTGGATAATTTACACCAATTGACCTGGTCGTAAACTAAGCAAAGCTTGTGCTAGAGGTACTAGACAACGGATACTTATATAGATAAATACATACTTAAATACATATAACATTCAAGACTCGGGTACAAACATTCATACTCATCATACAAACATTTGCCACTCCCGGGAATCGAACCTGGAACCCCAAGCTTAATAGTCAGGGTCGCTAACCACTGGGCTATCCGGTCGTCAAAATGTGTATCTAAACAATAAAAAATTAAGAGTTCCCTATTTGAAGCTTTTCAAACTATTTCCACTTGACTTGAATTCAAAGTTGTTAACAAACCCGTAAGCAGAGGAGGCATGTATTATATACATCCGAAACCACACTCTGATCCCTACGATGATCATCGGAATCTTCCGCACCGAAGTCACGTACGGCTCTAGCCGTAATATACTGGGGTGCATTGGAAACAGGACACAATGACTTTTATTGCCCTTCTATTTTTGTGTCAGAAAACAAATGGGTTAGGGTTAAAACAGAATAACTAACGCAATACCGAACAATGTCATGAATGATGGTACCGTTCTTAAAAATGTATTCGTACACATAATAAAAAAGTAGTATTTTCGTGTCTGGATTTGAAATCGAATTAATTTAAAATGTGAAACTTTATTCTGAGTAACATTTAGTGTTTACTTTATTAAGATCGACCTACAGAATCAAGAGATATTTAATTTTTAAGTTTAGTTAGAAACCTCTTAGAATGGATCAGTACCATATTATGTCTAGATCTAAGTCTATTTGGACGAAGTCGAGGGCAAAATCTAGTATTTCATATTATATATGTATTTATCACTAAAAGCATTATAACTAGACTACTCTTAATAAAATAAAGAAGTAAGTGATCATGCAAACGCTTTCAATGCAACTCAGTATACTTACCTGAAAATTCAGTGGGACCAGACAAATTGGTCGGAGTCAGATAATAAACGGTCCGAATAAAGCGGAGTGAGTGGATTTACGAAACAAACCCCTGCTGAGTGGAATGTTGAAATTATTAATTTCTACAGGTTCACTCGTAACCTGTAGAAATTAATAATTTCAACCGGTACTAATACCGGAACACTATAAAATGTATACACACTATACATCCCTATAAGCATATTGAGCGTAGCATTGTGCAAGTTTATCATTTCCCAAAATTGAAATCTTCTCAAGAACATTTAAAAGCATTAAGAATGTTCTGTGTCCTACAAGAAATAAGAAAATTCTTAGAAGTTACCGAGAATTTATCACAGGAAAGTTTCATAGTGTAAGAAGTTTCCTTTTGGTACAATATTAATACTTAAGCCACCAAAACACTATAAATATAAGTAGAATACGTTGAATTGTACATTATCGGGGCAAAAATTAATAAGTATAATCAAAGAAAATTCCCTTGGACTTGCGCACATTCCTCAACGACGTGTTGATGTTTTTTAGTTAGTGATAGGACCTTGTGCAAGGTCCGCCCGGATCGCTACCTTTACTATTTATCTTGCTCGCTAATCTAGTCGCTCAGCAGTGTTTGTATAGTCGACCAAGTAATTTCTTGGCCACTTTTGAACCTTATATATCCCTTTGCAATACGCTCGAAAAATGGTCAAGCAATTTCTTGGTCGAATATACAGTTGTGTTCCAGCATGGAGAGCAAGACAGCCGGTGAGATTACTGTCACAGGAGGTATTCTTTAGCCCTCTGGGTTGGCATGGCATCTGAAATCTCCTTGGCGTTGCAGGTGTTTATAGGCGGTGATGATCACTTACCATCAGGTGACCCACTTGCTTGTTTGCCTTTCTATGTTGTATAATTTTTTTTTATCAGAATGTATAATAATTTATTTACTATGTGTTTTTGTTCTGTGTGTATGTTTGTCTGACTAACATAGTGTATAAGATCACTGTGACTAATCCAATATGGATCCAGATCCGAAATAAATGTTTTTTTTTAATGCAATTTCATGATTCCTTACCCTGCCATTTGCATGTAAAGTTAGTTATAGTTCCTGATTCCCAATCATAAAAACATTTTTCTTCTTTTTCAAACTGTTTTTTATGAATGATTGACGTAAAGAAAATTTTCAGATCATGCAAATAATATGTAACTTTAGTCGCGTCATTTTAAATTTAGAGTATATCTTTAAACAAATTGTTTGGGTAAATAATTTAAGCTGTTTGCTAGATTTAGAAGATAACAACTTCGAATTTGATAACGGCTGTTATACTTGTGCGTGACCTTTGCGCTGACGAGGCGTGGCTTAATTGTCCTTCACCTTTCAGGTCTTTTTACCAAAAAAAGGCAACTATTTATATATATATTATATTACGTTCCAAACTTGCCATATATTAATAATATAATAATAATAAGTAATGCATACTTCTTATGCAATCTAATCTGTATTTAAACGTACTTCTTTGCCTTATTATATATTATATAAACTTATACCTTTGTAAATCATAAAAAGCAAAAAAAGACTATGAGTAAGATAATCGAATAATTCTATCAACGTTGCTGTAATTACACTCTAGCATTCATATTTATCTGAAAACGAATAGAGACTCGAAAAGGCTCGGAACAAAGTGCAGGTAACTAAGGTTTCTTCCAGGAAATTATGTAAGTACGTTTCACTTTAATTTATTCAGCGCGTTAGTAGCAGCTCGGGCGGGAAGAAATTCCAAAACTAAGTAAATACTTAACTGACGACATTGCACTAACAATTATGCTGCGCTAAGCACTTACCTGACACACTGCATGGGAGCAAATTGATTTAGTGTATCAAGGAATCTAGCTTTTTCACTAAAGCCGTTAACCGTTGCAAAATTGACCTATTGATTGTGATCCGTAAAGCTATCTGCTGAAGATGAAAAGGACAATTATAACAACAACAACAACAACAAATACTCTTTATTGATTCACACAAGTAAACAAAAATAAAGGAACACATACAGGGAAATTTTACATGGAATTCAACAGGCGGTCTTATCGCTAAGCAGCGATCTCTTCCAGACAACGCTTATACCTAAAGTGGTGTAAAAATATGGTGTTGATAAATTGGAACATTGAGGTTTCGTTGTCCTCTTTTTATCCAACAAAACAACAATACAATACATATATTTTTTTACAATTCTTTACATTTTTACAATACTTATTGTTTTTAAAACCAGAAAGATAAGGAAATTATCCTGTCAGTATCCGAAAGACGTCCACTGTTCAACAAAGGCCTCCCTCAAAGGTCGTCAAAGCGACTGGTCCTGCGCAGCTCGCATCCAGCGTAATCACGCAAACCGACATAAAATATAAAAGTGATTTGAGTCTGACTGTACACTTGAAAATAAAAACAAACCTTGTTAATCGTGTCGGTAACAAAGTCTTAGAAGCAAGTTAATTGTAAATGGCAATTTGCATGGGTTGAGACAGGATCATCGTAAACGTCAGAAGTGTCTTCATTTACTGACTTAATCAAACAATTTGTAGGGCCGTAAAAACTTACCCAATCTTGTCGAGTGCTCCAACTATAAGATTTATTGGTGTCTAGCATTACGTGTTTATAGTAGCGCACTATCGTTAGCTGTTTTGTGTAAAGTCTATTTTTGTGTAATAACTAATAACATAGCGCTTTTAAAAACAAAACTTTGTTTGCCGTTAAAAAACAGAACTAGGCATGCACAGTTTTTGTATTTCAGACGCGTATGCAACTAATACAATGATAGCTCTATGGGCGCAGATGTGTTTGACAGCTCGTTGGTGGTATTTAAAAAACTTGCCAGGGTTTTATGAAACTAAATATTGGTGTTTAATTTTGCATTTTTGTTTTTGTTTCAAAGCTTCTTTGTGTGTGCAATGTTTACGTTTTTTATGCTTACATTATTCACATGTCTGTAAAGTACTTATTTCAAACGCACGTTGAAAAAAGACTGTCAAATGCGACTCGAACTCGCGTGAAGAGGTTTCGGTACATCATTGCATTATCTGCTTGGTATTGATCATTGAATGTACCATACATAAACTGTTACTCTACAAACTTTACGCGCTTGTATGAAACATCAAGAAATTCGTATAATTTGTCAATTTAAGTTACAAAATTCGTGTTTTTCAGATTTATTCTGTAATTTGTTTTAAAAAGCCAATTTTCGAAACTGTTAGTCGTCCAGCAGTACATTTCTTTTAAAATAATAACATACATTTACAATTGTTTTGAAGTATAAAAATATGACAACACGGTCAACCTCGCCCAATCAAATCTACTGTCTAATTCAGGATCAATTTCATACTCAGTAAGTGCATTAATTCTGGAGACTGTAGTTATAGACACATTATACTCATACTAATCAAATAATCATACGTATTGGTCATTGAAATAATTAGTTATAGCCTTGCAATTCATTTATGATGTTCGTTTTTTTTTCCGTCAATTGGCTTTAATGAATCTATTTAAATGGAGTCAGGCATTGGTACATCCATTAGATATCGTTTTAGTGAACTATATTGTTTGATGTACGGTCTCCGGGTAAGAATGTATATTATTGTCAAGAAGAACAGTATCTTCTTGAAAGCTGCGCTGTTAGCAGTATAATAGTACTTTTAGTGAAAAATATGTTCTTAACATATATATGTAAAGTAATTTAAATCAAATCCAAAAGTTTGCAATGATTAAAAAAAAATTGGTGTTTGTTTGTCAGTTGTTAAAAAAGCGACTTCGAGGATTGTTGAAATGCCAGAAGGAATCAAAGTGATGAAGACTGGAGGATTATCAGCGTAAATTGGAATTGAAGTCGTTAACGCGGCGATTGGACGATTTTTTAAAATAGGAATCTTGATTGAGACTATAAAGAGATCTTATTAGCGACAAAGGCATTTAAACTCGCTTTAAGTAATGCTTAAGCTGAACTCATCATGTAACTTTGATATTGTGCTGCTACTCCCGCATTTTATCTTTCACATTACCTAGTATTAGTGTAAATTGCCTATTAATATCTAAAACGATATGTATTAAAATTCTCTATGGTAGAAATGACTACAGTTTCAAAACATACTTAACTTGAAAACGCGTGTTAACTCAACTTTCAGGAAGCTCCGCACACTGCTCTCTGGCTGGTAAGAGCGGTTATGGACTTAAGTTGTACAATTGAAGCAACTAACAGAAGTTGTGTATTTTGCACGTAACTAACACCAGCATGTAAGAAGTTGTGTGAAACAAGATGGAAACAAGTTAAAGTTGCTTCAAACGTTTCGTACGAACCTAGAATCGTATATGACGTCAATCTGTCAAATATAACGTGTTCTTCGCCTGACGGAGCACCTCGTGGATATGATTACTTGCAAGTTTACGAAGTTGCGTCGTGTTAAGTCGCTCGTAAAGCGCAAGACGCCATTAATGTTTTAGTGTTCTTCTGCAACAACTAGTTACCTGGCCCCCATAAATATATTAGCGGGCCGCTCTCAACGGGCGACAAGTTTTGATGAAACTCGTGTAATATAAGCACGTGCTACATCAAAGCCTTAAAGCAATTTCTATATGTACAAACCTTTTATAGTGTTAAAAGTCTCAAGTCTGGGAGATGTGTTATATTTTGTGTTTTCTTACCAATATGATTTTCAACATCGCTTTTAGGGATCTGTACTAGAGTATTTGAATCCTATGATATTTGCTACTTACCTATTGTATCTTCAGTTACCGTAACTGCCGATGATATTATCTATGACTAATTACTACTAAGAACTTTATGTATGTTAAGTATTTATTTCCAGGAAAAAGAATAATTCACTCATTCAGAAATATTGTTTTAGCATGCAGTTACGAATTACGAACTAGAAAGCATGTAGAATTGTAGAATCAACGCACCTTGTAACGTATGAATTATAGATATTTCAATTGAAATTAATGAAGCTGTGTGCAGGAACACTCAGATAATTACGATTTATTGACAAATTTTATTTTTAGAAACGGTTCAAGTAAAAAAAAGTCAGATTTTTCAGTATACACTGAGAGTCTGAGAGTCGAGTTCGGCAAAATAGGAGATAAAATTACCCTAAAAATTCAAAGTTAACCTAGTTACTTGTAACTTAAAAAAATATTTGTGTAAAACATGAAAGACCGCTTGCATGCTGTCGGCCTATAAAAATACATAATTAATAACTGCGACGCAAGTCGTTTATTGTAGTACCGGCAATTTTTCTATACTCTAACGCGCGTCTTTTGAGTTCAATATTCTTGAAACCTTACCTTGCAATTTCAGTAGCCGGAGATGTTATCTCTATCAATTATGGCCCATAAAACGTAATGACTTCATCGTAAATCTTCAGTTTACACGACACCATTTTACTTGGTGTTGAATAAATGAGGTCAAATTGCTTTGAAGTACTAATGATCGTTGTCCCGCTGGAAAATTGCTGCTCGCAACTAAATTACGATAAAGCTAATTTTGTGTGCTGAGTCACGGGAAAAGCGTTTTTATGATTTTCACGGCAGCCGTTGTTTTTAAGGTATTTGATTTCAGTAAATATTAAAGCGCTCAAACTCATTAATTTACTTTCAAGTATGTTTCTTATTACAAAATAGCATGCAATGGAATATAATTATTGATTATGAAACCTCACGTAAAGTTTAAAAATTACCGCATATTGATCTTGAGTATGGCAAAAATTACACTGAAAGCCAGGAACAGTGATTATTAATAACAAGTTATGTGAGCTTTACGTGAATACAAAAGTTTTAAAAGATTTGAAACAAGTACACCGATTTAAAAACTTCACAAATTCACAGACATTGTGAAATTGTAGGTAAATATTATATTTAATGATACACCTATGGAATTCACTTTTATACGAGCTATAAATATTTATATGTATTTGTTTGTAACCGCATTCTCGAAACGGTCTAAAAATTCCGATGAAATTAACAATATGGGGGCTACTTCTCGTTTGTTTTTTTTTCGTATTTTTCATCAACTTTGAGTAGAATTTGGTCCCCTAGGTACGCTTTCAAAAATATATTCATTTTTTTAGTAATGAAAAAAGTTAAACTACGAAAACTACCAATATCTAGGATACTAATAATTTTCTGACAGGGTACTGTTTTTTCCTGCAAATGAGTTCTACTATGAACCTTTAAAAGGAAGGCATTAAATTACTGACAACTTTGTTTAAATTAGTATTATATTTTAATAACCAAAGAAAACCTTCGTATTAAAGTAAAGGATACGTCATGGGTCCAATCGCTGCGGTATTTTAAGACTAATCAGCGGACGCTTTTGTTACATTAGCTTTTACGTTAAATTTATAAGAAAAGGACAACTATTGCTCTTACTGCCTAACGGAAATAGATTGGTAGATAATTACGTAAGTGATGCATTAATTTTCTTGAAACGGAATAAGCACGATTTACCTTTAAGTGACATAGTCATAGAACTCGAATTCCCAATGTATCAAAGTATAAAGATAAATTACTTTCGGTAGAATCTGTTTACAAGTAACAAAGTCAATGTTATTTTCCTCTTACTTTATTGATAAACATTATTAACATTAAGAAGCAGCGAGCGAAAGATGGAATTTATAGAATGAATGATGTCAAATCATTAAAAAACGCCCACATGACCTGAAAAGCGATTCGATGTTTTAACTAGCTGTTGCCCGCGACTTCATTTCGTTGGAATTCATCTGAGTGAATTTATAGATGAAAACTTTGAATATTTCCGGGATAAAAAGCATCAATGAAAATGATCTCACAATGTAATCAAGATTCTTGGTTGCCCACAACCTCTTCTGTCCCAAAATTAATTTATTAGTATAAAGATTGTTTGGCTTTCTATTTTTGCGGGTTAAATAGATAAGCAAATTCTTATCTAATTTTAATGTAAAAAAAGTACTACACAGAAAAAAGCTACCCCAGGTATGACAGGGTAAATAATAAACTTGAAGATATAATTTAAAGTAATTATTAAAACGTAAAGCGTTTTTAAGTTGCTGTTCGCCTGCTGAAGATGACGAAAGTTGTGTCATGATATTATATTTTCTGACGTTACACCAATTTTAAACACGATTCCTCCATCTAGCCAGGCCACTTTGCACTTAAAATGTCGTCGAGAAACTCCACTTTATTCCACCAACTTTCAACTGTTTTTTTCCTTGTAATTATTCACTACGCGGAAGAGTTAGACCATTAAGAGCGTACAAACAGAGAACTGCCAAATATTTAGCTGTTTTCATAGATTTATCAAAATTAATGAGTTAAAATACGGAATATAGCAACGGTATGTACTAGACTTGTGTTCTTACATTTGTTGGTAAGTAGTAAACCTTATATACTTATACCGAAATGTACACATTTACAAATGGAAAGTTTCCAAATGCTTTTTTTACACTTAATTATAACTATTTAGTATAACTGTATTAACTATTGCAATGCATTATCAATATTTTAGTACATACCGTTGCTATATTCCGTATTTTAATTCATTAATTTTGATAAATCAATGAAAATATCTGAATATTTGGCAGCTATAGGCGACGTTGCCAAATCTCTGTTTGCACGCTCTTAAGAAGATTTTTCTTAATAATAAACGTCCAAAATTTTACATAAACCTTTTTCTTTAATCTCTTATATTCGTTAAGCGATGCGTAGCACAGAACAGCTAAAAATAAACGTAAAGGAAGTGATAGATGTCTGCACTTATGTAGAAAATAATAATGAAAAATTATATTAATAAAACGGATCACTTACGTATTTTTACGTCGAGAAATGCCCGACATGTTTCGGACCAGTCCGAGGTCCTTATCATGAGCCCCCGCGGCGGCGACGTAAAAATACGTGAGTGATCCGTTTTCTTAATATGTCCGAGTCTCACGGTAGTTTTATGTTAAAAATGAAAACTTATGTAAGTGCGTAGCTGACAATAGCATTTATTTATTTGTACACATTTTTTTTTTAATTTTTGCGGTTCAGCCACAGTCAACTCTATTATGTTTTAGTTTTTTTTTGTCCAAGACGGCAGATTAAATTTTCATTTTTTAAATCATCATCATCATTCATCATTCACATATGGTGAAAACCTAATTCTACCTTGCTCTGCTTTTGCGTCATAATACCTAGTGTAGAATTAGCATCTTTCGTCCCTCGTTGAACAATTTTCCATTTACTTGTGTACCTTTCTCTAAGTCGAAACTATTTACGACAGCTAACTGGTACACGGAATCAATTGTGGCATTGAGCGCAATTGCTTCCATAATAAAAATATTTCTATGTAATTCTCCTATTTAATAAGCCCGTGTTTCTAGACTGTTAACTTAGTGCTAATTATGAGATTGTTAAATAAATTCATAAATTTAAATAGCATTGATTTCAGGAATCTACCATCTGTCTATAGTAAGAACAATATTTAGTGCAGAACCTACATACCATAATCTCCTCTTTTGCATCAGTTTCAGCCACAAAATGTCAAATTGTGTGGCTGCCAGTCAGAAGTAAAACTTGCTTCAAGCAACTTCTGCCGGCTTTATTTCAACGGGCACTCAAAAAAAAAAAAATCAGACAATTCCAGGCTCCATTCATTCTCAAATTATTAAATTTTACAGTATACAAAAATTTGGGCTCTTCTGATCTGCAACATCGATCGAAATTCTCATTTAATTCATCATGATATTTAATAAATCCACAAAATAATTGCCTTGGATACAATAAAAAGCTTGTACATTCATGTGATATTAGAAATTAATATTCGATATTCAGTGCACAATAAAGGATTCTACTTCTTACGAATATTACGTGTTGTGTATTAATAATGCTGTGAATGTAAACATTGCTTTACATTATACTGTAAGTCGTCTCTTTATTTTTTATACAGTACAAATATTTAGAATGCATATAAATTTTAATAACTTTATTTGCCTTGACTTTGGAACAGCTTAGTGAACTTTATTTTCGGTTTGGGTACTGAAGCTCCACCTACTTTAATCGTAAGAATTATTTCGAAGTACAAATCAATGAGTAACTTATATGATAGAAATGAGTATATTATAGAAATATATAATAATGATGATAATATCACGATTTTATAAATTTGTATCATTTAAACGGTTTGCAAAATATTAACTCTTTCATCAGCAGAAAATTGTTTTGTCACCTATGCTGCTGGCATAATTTATTTTTGGCGACCAATAAGTCAATTGTGGTAACCGAATACTCACTAAACACGTTTTAATGCCATTATTTTTACAAATGTAGTAAGTATAAAAGACAATATACTGTCTTACTTTTCAGAACTGAACGTTATCACAAAGATGACGACATACGACAAATTCACTGATAAATGATAATTATGCTGCTCTTAAAATAGGTCTGTCATCACTCATTACCCATGGCATAATAATACAAATACAGATAAAAACTAGTTCATAGTGTTCTGTCATCGTCTAAAATAAACTACAAATCAACTCACCTTAGATTTAAAATTTACTTTTCGTATCTCCTTTTCACAATTTACATCACTTTCCTCTCCAGAGACAAATAGTATAACCATTGGAAGGTGTCTGTAAAGCCAAAACCAACACTTAGAAGTACTGTAGTCAACATGGTGCGGATGCTGTGCACGTGTCACAGACACACACACAAAGACAGAATGTACCGGGTTTAAAAACTATTGTGATTGATGGAATCTGAATTGTACTGGTTATGCGAAAAAAATGGTGGACTAACGACTAAGTATTATTATAGTTCAACTATGAATCACTAGTAACTTTCTTTTTTATTTCTCTGGCACCGCACGGTACTGGTAACTTCACTGTTAGACTTAAGGTGTAAGGTATTCTATACCTTAAGCGGATACCTGGTTTGTTGCTTCCGCTGAAACTATTTTGGATAGAAACAATAATATTATGTAATCTGTTTATAGAGAAAGTCATAAACAATGACACAAAACATTTTTGTTTCCGTTCGAAGCGCAGGCACATCATTTCATTATAGGTATTTAAAAATTGGTATATAGCCATACGGTTGACCAACACGTTTGATCTTTAGGTATTAACATCTTCCAAGGCTACGTGTTTCTACAAAAAAGAGCGCAATACTCCTTTAATCCTACTAAGTGGCAGTGGACCGCTTATTACTTAATTTGCAAGCTAAAAGGCACGCAGCCGTGTTTCTTACTACAAAGGCTAATGGGTTATATGTGAATAAAAACATGGTGTGCTCTAGAATTACATTTTGAACGCTCTTAGATGTTAGCAAGCTTACAGAGCATAAGTAATATTTTATCCCGAAATATAAGGATATTCATAAGTTTCCTTTTAGCGTTTCATATTTCAGGACACGTATGAAATTCGTCGTAGTAATTATACCGTTTTATTAGCTCTAGTTAGGACTTTCTCGAGAAATATACGTAGATTTATAAATACAAAATTCATAAGATTTGGAGAAGGGAGACGATTGCAAAAAACTTGACGACCGATCGTTATTGAATAGTGGGCCTAAATCTTTTAAACACCAAAAAATAACTATTAATCAATTTCAATCAGTCATGTCACGTAATATTCAAATTCTAACCAAAATTCTAAATAATTTAAATTCTACCATTTTACGATTAATCTGCCTACTAAGATTTTGTACCGTTTAAATAAAACTAGTTTAAACTATAAATGATTGAAGTGGCCAACGTAGAGCAATGAAAACACCATTTTAACATTTTCTATCATCCCTGTTTTGTTACGTTTACTGACAAAACTATTTTAAGCTAATAAATATTACTACAGAATAATTTTGGCAGTAAGTGACCAGTCGGTAAATGGTAAATTCTATACTTCAGGTTTTATAATTCGTTCGAGAGCTGTGTGTGTTTTTAGTTTCTTTCCGTTATTTTATTTTTTATTAATATATTTTATTTTTATTTAAGTTATTTTTTCCTTCATACGATCCCACATTTATGTGTTGATTATTAGGCACACATGACGGGATTACATTACAGACTAACTTATACTTAATTATTTCGAATTCTTATCCCTTTCTACCTTCAATGCATCGAAACGTTTGCGTTTAGATAGTGATAGAAATGTAGGGTTAGGGAGGATTTTCTAGTAAATAGGTACATTATGCACTTTTACATGTCTCATACTGGGTCATCGTAAGAGCCTAATCGTATTAAAGTAAGAGTCAAGCTTAACTGGTACCTGTTGCGTTAGGGGTTGACAAAGTTACGGCTTTACATTAAATCCAGGCTTACGAAGCTACGAGTACGTAATAGTCAACGCAGCTGTTGGCGAACGCTGTCGGAAGTAAATGTAATTAAATTTATTGTTAGGAGGTTAAATTATTTTTGTTTAAACCACTTTGGGACCTTAAACAGTTTGCTCTCGTTGAACTATTTCGGCTCTTTATGTCATTTGAACAATGACGTCATTTTGAAGCCATTGTTAACTTAATAAGAAATCTTAAAAATATGCAGAAACTAAGCTTTCAATTTAGGTTTCACGTTCAAGATTTTTTCTATAGCTAATTCATGAATGCCTAAATATCTAACCTGTCAGTATATTAAATACAGACTAGGGTTTACACAAGGTTTGAGATGAGAGAGCAAAGTTAGTCCCAATAAAACAAAGAGATTGGGATTGATCACAAAAACGTTTTATTTTTAATTGCGTTATTACTTTATTATTTTAATTTTGGTGATGAGAAAAGAAGCGCATGCAAGAAATTACAACATCACTTTCATTATGAAGCACATCCTTTGCCTGTTCTCATATTATAGTTCATCTATTAAAGTTAAAATCATTGTTAAATTAAGCCAAATGGCTTGATAACCTTTTCTGTTAAATTTTTACGCATTCGGGTTTTTGATGTATGAACAAAAATTGTAGTTTCATCAATGAACGAGCTGGACGGACATAAATGTAGTTTTTTGTAGGTTGTGTCAAAATGGTAGCATGAGATTGGTTATGGTTATTATAATAACAAAAAAAGCTATGCCTTCTTTTTTGTTTCCCAGACAAGCCACATTTAAACTGAAACTTCTATAACCGTTTAGGCTACAAGACGTGCCAAAGAAGTCGATATTTAGAGATATTTCGAGTGAAAATATATAGGTAACACTCATTTCTACCAGTCGGCAAAAACTTTTGTTTTTCATTATTTTTGTCATGTTATCTCTAAAACCTCTATAAAAATGTTTTTTTTTTATTTTTTTTTTATTTGTTTTATGATGACAAGATTTAAGTTTTAAAAAGGCTGTGCTATTATTTTTGTATAGTTGTAATCGTGACGTTTAACAAGCGTAAGCAAAAAAACGACTGAATACTGAACACAACACAATTATGATGGTGTAATTATAGCACAAGGTAACAAACACAGCTCTCTCTTTCTCCATGAGTACTTAATCTCTCAATATTTGTCTAAGATAAAAGTACACCATGTGTAGTATTATTTAAATCATTTAAACAGAAGCCATTTGTACCTGTAGCAGTTCACCCACGGTACGTTTCGCTGTTTTTATATACTTATGTTAATAAAATTAAATATTTTGAAATGGAAGATGCCAGACATGCAGCTGTGAACAAATTTAACCATGGATCTCTTAAGGCTAAGAAAGTCAATAGTAACGGCATCTGCGATGACAAGACAAAATTTGAAGACTCCTTGAAACTGACAAGTAAGTCTTTAATTCAGTATTATCTAAATAATTATATTTATTATGACAAAGTAAATGTTTGATATGTAACTCAGATTTTATGAACATTCTAGCTTCAAGATTAAAACCGAGAGGAATAATATTATTGTCGAGTTCCTACTAATAGTTGCAGGTAAACCTCTTGAGCAGGAATCGAGTGTAGAGGGTATGTTTGCGCATACATATTTGTATCTACTAGAAACGACTACTGCACAGTCAAGGTCAGTGCTCAAGAAGTTTGCCTGGAACTGTATCAAATCGTTTTTCTCATACATTCACAAGGTCGCCATTATACATGTCTTGTAAATAGTACATCAAGAGTTACCATGCCAAAATGTTTTTAAGTTTCTCGCTATGTTTCCACTGCAACTATTTCCTTGTCAAACTTTCTAACTATTTTGAAAATATCATCCCAATCAAAATACTGGAGGGTGAATTCTCTGAGCACTTCAGAGCTGCGTTTGACGTCAACGTGCTTTGTCCCTAACTTAAAAACTGAACTGAACTAAACTAAACAAACTGATATTAACTCTCAAAAACTGATGAAATGTTATTAGTTTTCGTTTTTAACAAACTAACTGTCTGATTATTTAAAAAACAAGCAACGTGTTCAAAGATGAAACGACGATCCTAAACGTCCGAAAATTAACCGTAAAACTTATTTCAGGTATAGGAATTTACAACTATCGGCTGTTGTCGATTACCATTTACTCATTACTAGCTGCGGCTGCAGAGATGTTTAGCATTGGAGTTGTCACTACAGCATCACAATGTGACTTGGATCTTGACGTAGCGAAGAAAGGTTTAATAAGTTCCATACCGATTTTAGGTGCGTAAGCATTATTTATTTCAAGTTACTTTTATATTTGTCATTTACTTTTTAATGAAGGTTTATTCAAAAATTACGCGTTTAAACAGGACCCGTATACCCGTCCATGAAATATCGACATACATTTTGACCTGTCTTCTACACACAAATCCACACTTGCTAGTTGTTAGTATTTTTTGCATTTATGTCAAGAGTTAATTTTGTTTAAAAATGCTTAGTTTTAGATTAATAAATGCAAATGTCTCTTTCAATTTAAAATTTCTCATGTGTACAAAGTCTAATCCTTAGTTTAATGGCAACATTTTAGGGCTAGGCAAATGTTTTGAGGTTTTGCTGTTCAATTCTTTTGAATATTTTAGGCCTTCAAATAATCGTCCGTACGGACGAAAAATTCGATTTCATCGGTATGGAGGCCTTAAACAGATGATTTTTCATAAATACTTTCAGGCGTGGTGGTGAGTGCTCATTTCTGGGGTTTTCTGGCCGATACGCGTGGTCGCCGATTTACTCTCATCATCAGCACCACCGGAGCCTTTATTGCTGGTATAGTTGCCAGTTTCTCTAACAATTGGATTTTTCTCGCTGTCATCAAGTTAATTGGAGCTATTTTGTAAGTCCATTTGCATGACATACGTTGCGTGTTTGCTAACATTGTGACAGCTAATTTAATGTTTTGTTTTATTTTAGCGCATCAGGCACTAATGCTATTGGCTCTACATTTGTGGGTGAAGCGACGATCGCACAGAAGAGAGAACAATATCTTATGTATGCATTTACAGGGATGCTCTCATTTCAAGCATTTAATGCCAGTAAGTATTTTTTTACAGTATCAGTGTTTAACTTTTTCGGTTTTACACTTCAATGTATGAAGTCAGTCTATCAAATACATTGTGTTTGGTATAACGGACACAACATTCAATAATTTGACCTACGAATAGTAGAAAATAAAAATGTTCCAATTTTTTAAACGAGTGTCTAACGTTAGCTTATTTTTCAGTTATGGCATATTCCATTTTAAATCTAAATTTCGACTACTACATGCCTCTGTTGGGCTTCTCCTTCCGACCATGGAGACTATTCGTAATGGTCATTGGTCTGATCAGCGGTGTGAACTTACTTCTCGTTGTATTATTTACCTATGAAAGCCCTAAGTTTTACTTCGCAATCGGAGAACACGACAAAGGATTGAAGATCATGCAGAAAATTTACAAAGTAAACACCGGGAATTCCACCGAAAGCTACCCGGTAAGAGCATTAAAAGTAAGCAAGTAATTCTTGATTCGACTCTTAGCCATATTTCTTTTTCTGTAGAAATTGCGCATACCTGACAGTTAGTCCGACAAAAGTCCAACCACCATTGCAACAAAATGACATTTGCAACAAAAATACTTTTATAAGATCCCTTTAATTATCATTAATTAATTTTCAGGTAAAATATGTTGTTTTGAATGAAGACGACTATAAAACTAAAAAAACAAACTTTCTTCGTTCAGTTTGGGACCAAACAATACCGCTTTTCAGCAAAAAATATATTAAGAACACCATTTTAATCTTCTTGTGCGGCCTTCCGACATACTGCGTGTAAGTTAGTTAAACATCTACAGAGCGTGAATTTTAACGTATTACAAAGCCTTTATTATTGTGCATTCTTAACTATTCGTGTTTTCAGATCGCCACCGTTCTCTATCTGGCTTCCTTTCATTTTTAACGCCTACAGTCAAACTCAAGATTCCAATGTTCAATTTTGTGAACTATTTTCAAAAAATGACTCTCTAATAATGAACAGTTCTGAGGTAAGTTCCATACTGACACATAATTAATATCATAACAAATATACAATATGATCTAATCTACACTAATATAATAAAGAGGTAAACTTTGTTTGTATGTAGGGGGTAATCTCTGCACGTACTGAACTGATTCGAAAAATTCTTTTACTAATAGAAAGCTACACTATCCTTGACGGACATTAGCTACTAATTCCACGCGAACGAAGTCGCAGGCGTCCGCTAGTTAATAATCAAAACAAACAAAACATAACACTTCTTTCTGGGACAGCCTCGCAAATATTTTTATTTATTGTTGAAATACAATAAATGAATTGGATGTCTAATCTTTAAACACTGAAGAGTAAATTTCGTTCAGTTTTATTTATACTACTGCTTCACCACTCTCTGGTATTAAATCCGATAGATATCTGTGACGCCGTCTCTGTTTATTATATGGACACAAAAAGAGACGGTATAACACATATCTGTTAGATATGATATAGACAACTAATCAGAGTGTGTCGAAACATAGCCTAAGTTCATGGTTTTATAATTTCAGATACCCGTATGTGATGACAGAGTAGCTGATGTCAGCCTTATTGCACTGGCAGTGTTTGCGGTGTATCTAACTATCTGCTCCTTGGGCACCATGCTCATAATCAAGATAATCGGAAAGAAGTGGTCATTCATAGTGAACCACATGTTTACTTCTATCATGTGCCTCTTGATAAACCGTCTCGATATATTATTGAGTTTCGCTGCTCTCGTGGGTATGACGGCGAACGCTGCGTGCATGGGTATTGTCACGGCATACGCAATCGAATTATTCCCAACTTACATGAGGTGAGTTACATTGAATAATTACAGCACTGTTAATCTCTTAGCGCATCAGTGTAGGACTCGATATCGGGGCATCGGCCTGTCTCAGTTACTCGAACTAGCGTCAGGGGGGTTCCACTCCGCACTTTAGGTGCGCTCGCCACATGACCTATGGCAGAGGTTAATCGCAATAGGTTACCGGCTTGCCGCGCGCGCGCCCGCTCACTCTGTGTCGCACGTTGATAGCATTACAGTAAGCAGCCCAACCCTAGCGGTGCGCCAGGGTATTGCGGGTGGAAGGCAAGAGCGGGTGGCGCCTTCCTTTTGACACATGCCGCCTGGCGAATGTTTATGAAGTAATACGAAATTTTTGCGCTTGATTATAAAGTTGGAATTCGTTTAATGGTGATTGAAAAAGAGAAGTTTCTGTACGTTAGTACTATTATTTATTCTGTGCTAGCGCGCTAGAGCAAGACAGGGCGCTGCCCCATTGTCGAACTAGTCGCTTGTGCGCTTAGAGAATCACTCTCGTGTACAGTCAACCGATTTCATTCATAGACCACTGTAGAACCTTTTTACAACAAATGTCATAATATCAGCGACGACACATTGTCTCAATGTTCTACAGTGGCCTATAAATCAAATTGGTTGACTGTACATACGAGTACATAAGGTAACCGTGTCCCAACACTTGACATTGTAGGACATTGTTTTTGTCAGTAGTTGACGTCATTGTTCTTAAGTTGCATATTAAAAATAATAATCCTCATCTGGCATTGTTTTTCAGGGCAATGGCAGTATGCCTTTGTATACTATCCGGGCGTGGTGCTTCAATAGTATTCTTTAACATTATCGGCGCTCAGTTAGAGAACAACTGTGACAATTTCATATTGATTATTGCTGGTTTAATTATGTGTAAGTAATTTCTTTAGTATTTTGACCATTTAAAGCATTTTATTTTATATGCTATGTCTCCCTTTAGTAGGTAATACATACTCTTTAACTCTACTGTAGATAAAAAATACATACACTTATCTAATTAAAAATATTTTTTTAGGACTAACTGATACTATCTGTACTCAACTGACAATTTACGTACATGATTTCCAATAGAATGCATTCGTTAAATTTTATGATTTAATTTAGTAAAACTTATAAAGGCATAGGCGTACTAATGAATTAATACAACTCGCCTATAATTGTATATTGATAACAAATTTTTTTCAGTCGGAGGCATCATAGGTCTATTCCTCCCTTCAGATAAAAATACAAAAAACGTCAACAAGGTTGTGAAAACCCGAGAAGATTGGAAAAATAACAAGGATTCAGAATCAACGTGAACAAGCAAATACTCTGTACAGTATGAAGAAAAATAATGAGATATTCCTGCTTTTTACAGGTGGCCTATTAGTTCCCTAGTATTTTTAGGATATCAAAAGCTTAAAAGTGGCTCAAAATTCCATGTTACGTTCCTAAATTAAAATAATGGGTAATTTTATTAACTACGCAGCCAAACTGTTTGTAGGTTACACGGTTTGAATATAAGAACCGACCATTTAGGTTTGTATTGATGTAAGATCCATAACTATGTAATGTAGCGTCACGCAATGGTGGCTGGTTAAACGTTTTGTCCGCTCTTGAAGTTTTGTCTAAATTACGTTAATTTAGCTACGACTCCAGTAGTAAATTAAAAATGCGACTCGCACTTGATTATATTTTTTCGATAGCAAATTGGCATATTTCGCGTCATTATTATAATATGTCAAACCAGCCATTATACCGTGCCGCTAATGTAGTACCATGTCAAACTGCTTTAAAGTTATTTATATGTATAGTGAGAAAATGTGCGCGCTCGCATTTCTGTGTGCGCACACGTGTGTGTATGTGTGTGTTGGCCCTACTAAACCAGCCTTAGGTAGTTTTAGGAGCGAGGCGAGGCTCCGCTCCTAATACTAAAAAAAACTATTTAACTACAGAGTATTTTACTTGTACGGATTAGTGTAGATACGGTGGGTGCCATTGGCTATTGGTTCTATGATTTAGTTGTAAATTTTGTTTTATTTTTTATTAAAGATTCTTGATGGACTTTAAATTTTTTCACTGTCTTCGTTTTAGAGATGCTACTGATGTTTTGCTGCTAGCTAACTAAGCAATACGCGTCTACGTCGAATTAAAGTATTGTGTTACTGCTAAACACTAAATGTACCTATACATACTTACACAATAATATAACGGATTGCATCATAGTTGTGTTTTCATTACGCATACGACAGATGAAACTCAATGGTCTTATTCAGATAAGTCATTATTAACTAACGTTATCTTAGTAGAAGTTGTAATATTATGAGTTATACTGCAATTTGACATTCTATACTGATACCCCTTTGGCAACTTTCAAATATTATTTTTTGTAACTGGTTACAAAGCAAGCGAAGCTTAAACGATCCAAAAAAGATCTCCAAAATCGTGTATAAGGATTAAAAATGTTGCCATACAGACACATGCATGCCATTAGTTGCTTGCAATTAAAAAGTCTTACAGCGTGTTGGGATGAAATTCTTGCAGACTGACAAACAGAGAAACGTTGCATATTTAATACGGTTGCTTTGTTACAATAAGTGTGCACTGTTGTATGAAGGAAGACATTTTTAGGCATCGAAAATGTCAAAGAGTTGTCAGGAATGACGAGCGCTGCCAAACTGTTTTGCCTCGCTAGAATTAAAGAAAATACATGGATCTGAGCAAGATCTGAGCACTAGTTGAAGTTATTCGAATAAGAATATTCTTATTATATTTATATATTTTTCTTTGTGTTGTCATTACAATTTTAATTTAATAATTTGAATGTTAAAAACATTTAAAATAAAAATCGAAATAAATTTCGGTTACAAAATTTAATAACAAAACGGCGCCATCTCTCGTCAGCTGACGGTAGCTGTAAAGGTACCCAGTTGAATATGATAACTTGTTAAAAAGTTTCATATAGATGACACCGAGGGTAGTTGTGCCCTTAAAAATCAATAATGTAATGACCGTAAGACGAAGCACATTGAAAAATTCGCAGGGTGGGGCAGTGTGGCGAAACTGGAAAACGCAAGGCACGGAATGCTGATGTTGCAAGTTCAAGTCCTGCCATTGCCCTAATTTTTCTTTGTGTTGTCATTACAATTTTAATTTAATAATTTGAATGTTAAAAACATTTAAAATAAAAATCGAAAGAAATTTCGGTTACAAACTTTGAGAATATTCTGTTAAAAAAGAAACATAATTTTTTTTTATGATCAATAAAGCCAGATGTCGCTGGCAGGTGGCAATTTAATGTTAATGTAAATAAAAACCTTAAGCCTAAACAAGCTAATGACATGATTGTGGTGTAACAATTGTTTTATTGCTAATAAATTGTTCAACATTTGTGTAAGATGATGGTATACAAATTCAAGTATTAAGACATGGAGACGGAAGCAACTGTATCCGTTACATCTCGCCCACGATGCGGTCAGTATTTGTATTATTTGACCGGAGTGTATCCATAACATTCTTCAATAGAATAGAATAGAACCATTTATTTCAGGCTGCATAGGCCCATAGAAAAAATACCTTAAAGACTAACATACATATAAAACAAAAACATTAAAACATTAAAATTTGCACATTTCAATGTCTTCGGCGCTCTGTTAGAGAATAATTGTGATATTTTTCTACTGATTATTGCTATATTAATTATGTGTAAGTTATACATCTGTATTTAGAACGTAGACAGCGTAAACTTTCTTACAAGCTAACGTCTATAAAAGTTCTGCCACTTCAAGTAGTCGAATTAACTTGATGCTTAATGAAATTTGCTGTCTGTATGTCTGTAGATCTGATGGCAATCACATAGAACTTTTAAAAATAAAACCATCTATTCGAGTTGAAATTTTAAACAGAAACCAATTAATAATCTTATTAATTGAATAATGTACCTGTTCAAAAAAAAAACTTTTTTTAGCCCTAAATTATTTAAATTATTATTGTAATGTAAGCCACTGAACTATGAATGAATTTGCATAATATTCAGGCCTACACTATGTAAGGTATCTATGTGCAAAATTTCAAGTCTCTAGGTTCAGCGGTTTGGGCTGTGCGCTGATATATCAGTCAGTCAGTCAGTCAGTCAGTCAGTCAGGACTTTGTATTTTATATATATAGATTTATTATGTTTTTCAGTTGGTGGCATTGTTGGTCTGTTTCTTCCTTCAGATACAAATACAAAAAGTCAACAAGACTAACGAAATCCCAGAAAACTGGAAATGTAACAAGAACTCAGCATGAACATGAACAAACAAAGTTTTTTATAAATAGCCAAAAATATATTCTTACAAAGTTATAGCAGCATTTATTTGCGTACCCATTTAACTACACATCATTATCCCAGCGCTTTTTTCCCATTTTTTTGTTCCCATTTAACTATACGTTATAGTAAAACAGCAACCAAAAACAATGCTTCCACTCCCGCGCAGAGCGGGTCGCGGGAAGAGAGCTGTACTATCATACAGTCAAAAAACCGTAAAAGTGCGAGTTACACTCGGCGTGGAGAGGGTTCCACATATTATGCCTAAATATTAAGAAATTTCGTATAGTTTCGTATATCATAGACTTCTTATAGGTTTTCCTGTAATCTATTTGTAAATACCTATTTTCTGTAATTTTTTCAAAATTTTAGGCTTAGTAGTTTTGGAAGTCCGTTTTTTGGTCATCGACTTACATAATTGTGTACCAAATTTCAAGTCAATCGGTTCAGTAGGTTCGAAGCAAATTGGCTGTGACAGACGGACTGACAGTTCGACACGTGAGTGATCCTATAAGGGTTTCGTTTTTCCATTTGAGGTACGGAACCCAGTAAACCTGATGTCACATTACCATACTGCGACCATTTCTATCACTTGGATGCTGCGTGATGATGATGACAACATAAAACATCAGTATACGAAGCTTCAAACTCAACTGCAGTAAATTGAATAAAAACTAAAACAAAAACCCCGACTACAATAAAAATAAATAACTGAAAAAAGAAAAACAAGTCGAAGAAAGTTTGTTTGAGCAATATAAGTAAATAATCGTAGAATTACACCTTCAAAGCCTTTTAACTAAATAAAACTTAAATGACATTCCAAAACCGGAATAAATGGTTTTTTTTGGTCTCTATCTACCCCAAAGGGAAACAGGCGTGAGCTAATAATAATAATACTTAGCAAATCTATATAAATAAAAATGAATTGTTGTTCGTTAGTCTGATTAAAACTCGAGAACGGCTGGGCCGATTGAGCTGATTTTGGTTTTAAAATGTTTGTCGTAGTCCAGGGTAGGTCTAAACGGTGAGCAAATATGCCTCCAATAATTAGGCGGTACGAAGTTCGCTGGGTCAGCTAGTAATTAATAGTTATAAGGTATTGCTGGTTATACAGTTCTTATGTCGTTTAAGTTAACAAACATTGTCAACAAAATGTTAGGAAAGTGACAGTTCTCAAAGGGGTAACACGCATGCGCACGTGTGACTACCTGTGGCGCCGGTGGCACAAGGACGCGGATTGACTATTGTAGACCTATACTCTCTCATATTATTGTAGACCTATATCTGCTCTCCATACTAAAGGCGATAACGTTTCCCATCCTCTAAAGTTTAGAGTCTAATTGCCGTGGTTTTATACTATACTGTTATTTTAACTTAGATTTAAGTTTTTTTTTGTTTAGTTATTTTGATATTCTTCATATTTTTAAAATATTGACGCTTTTCTGTACAAAAATATAAATATTTTAAAAAAGTATGAAGATTAACAAACAAAAAACTTAAAATACCAACCTAGTTCTAGAACATAATAATAAAAAGCATAATTACAAATTCATGGCTATTGATTAAGGTTTAAAGGGTAGAAAACGTTATTGCCCTGTGTATGGAGAGAGCGTTTTGAGGCAAGGTACACAATCCTCTTCATCAGAAACAGTTTAACAAAGCCGTAAGGGAATCGTGTGATAAGCATAGTCAGGTGATCGTCACAGAAATTATATTAATTACTAAAACAAAATAAATGTCCTACTTAATATTCGTTTTCGCTTGGCTTTTTCTTTGTGCTTTTCTCTCGTGGTAAAATTTGCAGAAATTATGAGCATGGTATGACTGTAAAAAAAATAGAAAGTCAAACTAGTAGCCTTATAGTCTAGCTATGTCCGTTTGTCTGGATGTATATCTATAGCTGCTTGTATGTCACAGTATTTTTCGATAGGTAACTATCAACGTTACAAAGCTGCAATATTCCGTAGTATACTTATACATACTATATCTATTCCGAGCTATCCCGCGCAAAGGAACCAAGAAAAAACCTTATACACATAAAGGAAAGGGTGTTTATCCTGTATCATCAGATATAGCCCTTAAAAAACGTTATTAGTTGTTATTGCCAATTTTAAAACTAGAGATACCGACGAATTACGGTGCTCTAAATGTAAAATATTCGTATTTTTGTCAGTACGTGTAACCGTCTTTGGTAACAAATACTGGTTAAACATTGAAAATAATGAGACAATAGTTTTTATCGTTAATAGTAACCGCTATGAAACCCTACACTGACTGTGGTTCGACATGCTTTTGTCCGTTTTTATATCTATCTATATATATAAAATTCAAAGTCCTGACTGACTGACTGAATGATATATCAGCGCACAGCCCAAACCGCTGGACCTAGAGACTTGAAATTTTGTACATAGATACCTTATATAGTGTAGGCATCCACTAAGAAAGGATTTTTGGAAACTTCACCCCTAAGGGGGTAAATTAGGGGATGAAAGTTTGTATGAAAGTTCGTCAGTTTTGAAGTTAGGGTCTTGAAATTTTGTTGTTAGGATAACCTAAAAAAAAAAATTTATACGGGTCTCAGTGTTTTTGATAATTCCACCCCTGCAGGGGTGAAAAGGGGGATAAAGTTGTGTATGGAAAGACCTTCATTTTCACAGCAAAAATCACTACATTTCTTATTTAGGCTTATAACGCAACGGGTATATCGGGTTTTATTGGAATTATGTACAACCTTCAAGGGGGTGAAAAGGGGGATGAAAATTTGTATTTGAGTTGTTCGTTCAGAACTTTTTTGTATTGAAGTAAAGATAACGTACGTGGTAATGTTTTATTTATGAAATAGGAAGGCAAACAAGCAAGTGGGTCACGTGATGGTAAGTGATCACCACCGCCTATAGACACCCGCAACACCCAAAAGATTTCAGATGCGTTGCCAACCCAGAGGGCTAAGATGGAATACCTCTTGTGCCAGTAATTACACCGGCTGTCTTGCTCTCCACGCCGAAACACAGCAGTGCAACCACTGCTGCTTAGCGGCAAGATAAGCTAAGCCTCTATTGCCACCCGTCTATCCATCTGTCTGACTGTCTGCCACGCGCAAACGTCTCCTGACTGATTTGCGATCATCGTCCAACCGAAACTATTGAAACAAGAAAGCTGAAATTAGGAATATAGGTTATTTTATAACGTAAGCATCCGCGAAGAAACCATTTTTGGTATTTTTACCTTCAGGGGGAAAACGGGGAGTGAGGGTTGAACTTTGTATGAAAGTCTTTGTTGTTTGAAGTTATAAACATGAAAATTTGAATTAGAACTACTGATCATAAATAGATTATAAGTATTATAACGTGTTTCAGGATTTTTGCATTTTTACATTTAATGTGGGTGAAAGTTTGTAAGGACATATTGGTTTTTTTTAATAGGAGCTTGTAATTTTGAAATACAGCTACTTATTGTAAATAAATAATGACGTGGCACGGGGTTTTGAATTTTCAAATTTGTAGGGGGGAAACGGGGAGTAAAAGTTTGTACGGAAGTATCGGGTTTTTAATAGGAACTTGAAAATTTGATTTTAGATACTTATCATAAATAAATAATTATGTGTTTCAGTGTTTTACGACTATTGTATTTTAGGGGTGGAAAACGGGGGTGAAACTTTGTATGGAGGGGAGGTATCGGTTTGTTCAAAAATAGGAACTTAAAAATGTTCGTTTGTTTAAGGCTGTTTGGATTTGGATGCGCGGTGAAAATATGAGAGGGAGTGAGAGCACTTATAAGTTTTTGATAAAAAAAAAGAATTGTCATTTGTTTTCTGTAGGCCACGCGTGCGAAGCCGCGGGCAGAAGCTAGTTATATCATATTTTCTTTAGATTTTTTTTATGTATTTTAAAACCTAATCGCTATCCGTTCCTGTCTAACCTCATTGTATCTTCAGCCGCTTATTTCTTCTAAATTACGCACGGATTTTGATTCAGTTTCCACTTTCATTTAGAGAACTTTTACGGAAGGTTTTTATGCACATTAAATTCGAATTAAGTTTTCAAACTGAAACAAATTAGTACCAATGGAAACAATTTCTTTGCTAAACCGCGAACCCAGTGTTAGCAATCGAGAAAAAGACAACGCCTGTTAGGGCCGACCATTCTGTGCAACCTCATTCGTCGACTGACAGTCGAGAGGTCAATAGCTCCTGATGATGCCTCGTTGAGAGGTGAAACACGTGTCGAGTGGTATTTTTGGTGTTAGTGGTTGAGTTATGGTCGCGTTTTGTGTTGTTTGTTTTATTTCTTTTTTAAGGTATTCAGGCACAGGCGTTGTCTTTTACTCGATTGCTGACACTGGGTTCGCGGATTTAGCAAAGAAATTGTTTCCATTGGTATCAATATGGACTTCCGCAAAGTAACGCCTAAATCTATAAACTATTTAAAACAAATTACCTTGCTACTCCGCGAAACAGTGCCGTACACGTGCAAGATAGCTGCGTCTGTGAATTTTTTTTAAATGCAAAACCCTCTACTAAACCACGAACAGTATCACACAAACGCAGCTATCTTGCACGTGCACTGCAGTTTCACGGAGTAGCAAGGTAATTTGTTCCAGTTTGTTGATATGGATCTCTGCAAGGTAACGCTAAGGAATCTAATAATTAATTAAGTTTTTGTTGATAAATTGCACCCGAGCGAAGCCGAGATGATACCACTAGTTAAGATATAAAAAGAAAATCTGTCGTGTCTACCAGTTGCGTCATTATTTTGTTTCCATTACGCATGCGACATGAAGCGCAGGTCTTATTCAAATAAGGCATCATTGTCTAAGGTTATCATACAATAGGATGTAAGTACGTTGAACTGCAATTTATCATGCTGTAAAGTCAACTACATGATCATGTTAGTTAGGTTTACAGTTTATTCGTAGAGTTCGTTTATCTTTTTTCATCATCATCATTAAAAAAGTCTCAAGCAGTTCCTGTCTATCCGCATCTTCGGCCGCTTACCCCTTCTGAGCCACGCAACTGACGTTGATACGTAATGTAGTTATGTAGTACGTAATGTAAAGTAGTGACATTGTCTAAGGTAACGTCGTTACAGTCAGATACACCAACGATGATAATTGAATTGACACTCTTGAACTAGATATATTATAAATCTAAATCTTCATGTATAACAATCGCTGATTTTATGTAGTATAGTTACGTACAGTTAACCAATTTGATTTATACGCCACTGTAGAATATCGTCGCCATATGTCATCGCTGCGATATTTTGACATTTTATTGTAAAAAGACTCTACAGTGGGCTATGAATCAAATTGGTTGACTATATATATATTATTCATCATCATCATCTTAGCCACAAGAAGTCCACTGTTGAACATATGCCTCCTGATATGAATTTCCAAAGTGACCGATTGGAAGCGGCATGCAACCAGCGCCTTCCTGCCACCTGTATGAGGTCATCGGACCATCTTGTGGCTGGTCATATATTATTTTTCTGCTTCAATTTATGTAATTTATAAAAAAACTTTTTAAGTCTAAACAAACTTTATGGTATGGTTATGGCGTAATAGTTATAATTACTTTAATATGTTGTTTAATATTTGTGCAAGATAAAGATAGTATTTATTAAAACATAGAGACCGAAGTAATCATATCTGTTTCAGTTCGTCTGCAGTTCGGCTAGCTGTTTTATTAATTATTTGAACTAAGCAAAATTAATTAAGATGGAAGATAACAGTCATATACCAGGAAACAAATTAAAACGTAAATCTCTTGAAGTTAAGAAGGTCAATGACAACGGTATCTGCGATAATACAACATTCGAAGATGCCTTGGAAATAACACGTAAGATTTTAAATTGTATAGTTTTAAAACATAAAAAATTTGATGATTTAAGAAAAGAAATCGCTGGGTTTTTGTTGGTTGATCGGAATATACTTACATAATGTATAGTCGACCAAGTAATTGCTTGACCACTTTTGAAACTTATCCCTTTGTGATACGGTCGAAAAGTGGTCAAGTAATTTCTTTGTCGACTATACGTTTGGAACTTGGAAATCTAATGTTTTGTATCTACCTAATTAACAAACGTAATGTGGTTAATATTACATAATTTTAGTAGCCTACAGAGTCATCATTTTGTAAATTGCATTTCATGCATACATTTTTGTGGTGTTACTACGAGCCTTGGTTCTATTCAAGGCAAATGAAGTCTTAATAAGACATTTCTATCATTTACATAGAAAACTTTTTGCTTATGAAAGCAAGTGGTCACGGGATTTATACATGTAAAACTTGTTACTGAGCTTTTTATTCGCACTTAATGTGAAAAATAGCCCTAAAGGATTAATAGATTTCATGATAAATTCACGTAGGAAGAAGCAATGTAGTTTATTGTTCCAATTTATAGGAGTTATGGCCGTAACATTACCACCTAAGTTTAATTTACTTTTTTGTGTGTAATAATGTCATAACACTTAGGTAGACCCGCAGGGAGTGATAAATTAACTTGGGTAGTCATTAAAGGGCCACTAAAGGGTTTTAACTCTCGAACTCTAATGAAATGTTTATAGAAAATGAATTCTAATGATGTTTCTTTAACTCTATAAATAAAACACTGATTAAGTATATATATCTCGATTGTTTTCCTACAACCATAGGGCTTTCAAAGGCCCTCTCTAAGATTGATTAGGACGTCTATTTCTATTAACGGTAATACTTTTCAGGCATAGGAACTTATAACTACCGGTTGCTGACGATAACTATTTACTCATTACTAGCTGCAACTGCGGAAATGTTTACAATTGGAATAGTCACCACAGCATCTCAATGCGACCTGGATCTTGATGTTGCAAAGAAGGGATTGATAAGTTCCATACCAATTTTAGGTACGTTTTCAAAAGATTTGTTACTGTTTACTATGAACTATGAATGTCTTATTATCTTTAAATTACTTAAATTTAAATTTCTGGCCTCAGTAACAAAATATCCATTATTAATTTTATCCCTATTTGATGAATACCAAGCCAGTAATTCTTCGTCAATTTATGTTTTGAACACTTTCAGGCGTGGTGGTGAGTGCACATTTCTGGGGTTTTCTGGCCGACACGCGTGGCCGTCGATTTGCTCTCATCATCAGCACCACCGGTGCCTGCATTGCCGGTCTAATCGCTACTTTCTCTAACAACTGGATTTTCCTCGCTGTCATCAAGCTTATTGGGGCTATTTTGTAAGTAGATTTGATACGACATTCGAATTGCATCGATCGCGTGCTTACTTCCTCTGCGACAACGGAATGAATTAATATGTTTTTTTTCTAGTGCATCTGGAACTAACGCTCTAGCGTTTACTTTCCTTGGTGAGGCAACTATCGCGCAAAAAAGACAACAGTATCTTATGTACGCAGCTGCTGGAGTGCTTTCGTTCCAAGCAATCAATGCCAGTAAGTAGCATTTAAAGATAGACGTAACATTGGATAAGATCAAAAAACTTGAAGTTAGCCTTACAGTTTGAATAACTCAGAGAGATATACACATTATTGTGAAATTAATAATTGTAAGAGGGTACTGAAAGGTACTGGGTAATAGGGTCTTCGATATTTCATTATACTCTATCAGAGGCTTATTGCAAAGCCAAATTAATCGGCATTGGTACAAATGGTTTGCATCGAAAGTCGATTTGTTAATTCCTTTTGTCGCCTCATCGCAGGGGCAATATAGAAAGAAGTATTGACCCTACGAAAATGTTTATCGTCGGCACCTCTCTGATAATGGCCACGTTTAACCTTATTTCAAGCCAATAGTGCAATGGTGACTATCCCGGAATAACTAGGAGCCATTGACTGGTACTTTGGTTGCTATTCAAAAGGGTGCGATTAGCTAGTGAACGTCAAAAACATCTTGAATTATTTCTAGCGGTAAAAAAAATATCCCATACCAATACTGGTCTAATAGGTAGTTAAAAATGTTGATCTGCTGATTTAAAATTTTATAATATATACTTGAATCAATCGTGACCTTATTTTTTTCAGTTATGGCATATCCCATTTTAAATCTGACTTTCGACTACTACATGCCTCTGTTGGGCTTCTCCTTCCGACCATGGAGATTGTTCCTGATGGTCATTGGACTAATCAGCGGTGTGAACTTACTCCTCATTATATTTCTTACGTACGAAAGCCCTAAATTTTACTTCGCCATCGGAGAGCACGACAAAGGATTGAAGATTATGCAGAAAATTTACAAAGTGAACACTGGTAATGCCATAGAAAACTACCCGGTAAGCACGTTTATTATAAAAATGTACTTAATGTACTGCGACTTTTTTAATGTCAATATTACAGAATTGAACCTTTAAATTTTTTTATATTTATTTAAATTTTTTAAAGGTTAAACATGTCGTTTTGAACGATGATGACTATAAGACCAAAAAGAGAAGCTTTCTTCGTTCTGTTTGGGATCAAACCATACCACTGTTCAGCAAAAAGTATATTAAGAATACCATTTTGATCTTTTTGTGCGGTCTGCCAGCATACTGCATGTAAGTCATTTGGTTAATTTAAACATGCACTACGTAGATGCAACACATTGACAATGACTTTAGAACAATAGTTAATTTTATTAATCGACCGACTTTCTATTTTTTCAGATCGCCACCGTTCTCCATCTGGCTTCCTTTTATATTCAACGCCTACAGTCAAACTCAAAATCCTAAGATCCAATTTTGTGAAATATTTCAAAAGAATTCCACATTAACTACGAATGGTTCCATGGTAAGCTTCGATATCGATAGTTATCAAGAAATTTCAAAAATTCAAATAATTTAATACCTAACTATAAGTTAGTCATTTCTTTCTGTCTTCGTTGGATAATGTTCATATGTTAATACGAATAATATTTTAATTATTTCAGATACCCGTATGTGATGACAGGGTAGCTGATATCACTCTTATTGCACTGGCAGTGTTTGCGGTGTATCTAACTATCTGCTCATTGTGCACCGTCCTCATAATTAAGTTAATCGGCAAGAAGTGGACATTCGTATTGAACCACGCTTTGACTTGTATCATGTGCATCTTGGTAAATCGTCTCGAGATATTGTTTGGATTCGTTGCCCTGGTGGGCATGACTGCTAACGTAGCGTGCATGGGTATTGTGACTACATACGCTATTGAATTGTTCCCGACGTATATGAGGTGAGCTTAGATCTATAATTGCAACATTGCCGGCATAGACCCCTTCTAAATGGATTGAGCTCAAGATATTGGGTGCTCTGTTAGCAGCGAGTTTCCGTTACATAGCTGCACAGACTACCGTAGCACAGTGGCCCTAACATGACTGGCCAAGGTTAGTTTATCTCTATCTGCGTCCATTTCTTATGACACTAGTTAGACAGAGAGGCAGGGAGGGGTTAAACTAAACCTGAGCTGTCATGTTAGGGCCGCAGAATACCGTACGTAGAAGTAAAGGTTGACTGATAGAGAATACCCCAAAGCATTAAGTGCGTCTTTTGTACAGTTAAGTTTGTGCAATAAAGACTAAATAAATAAATAAAACTGTTCATTGCGTATGTAAAATGATACTGGAATACATAAATACATAAGGAAATTTCGTTTGACAAAAGCTATAAAGTATCCTGAAACTAAATACTATACATGAAAGAATAAGTTCAACTAGTACAGGTCATTACCAATATGAAGGAAAATTTAATCTTGTTTTCACTCAAAGGAAATACGAATACTCATACAGGATTTTTGTTAAAGATCGAGCTACAGGTATAAGTTATCATTGAATAAAAATACCTATCAGCAACTTATTGGGCATTATTTTTCAGGGCAATGGCTGTATGCCTTTGTATACTATCCGGCCGGAGTGCATCCATGATATTCTACAATATCATCGGCGCTCAGCTAGAGAACAACTGTGATAATTTCATACTGATTATTGCTGGTTTAATATTGTGTAAGTACATAATTTATTTCTTAGTACCACTCGTATCACCACTCATTATTTCTGCAAACAGAAACCAGGTACATTGTGCTGTGTAGCCAATTACTGGTTGCAATTCCAAATGGACTGGTTTGACCAAGGTAGAGCCATACTCTTTCAGACTACTGGCGTAGCTTGCTCACCGGCGGATCCAGGGGGGGAGGGTCATGGGGGTCATGACCCCCCCTGAGCTGGTTCCAGGACTTAGGTGGACCACTTGTATCTATTGTTACCAAAATTAAATTATAAGTTCTTGACTTGAGCACGACTATGTGACCCCCTCCTGGCGCCAAAGCTGGATCCGCCCTTGAGCTTGCTACGAGTACTACATTTCATACGATGACAGAGAGTTATGGTTAAAATAAAAGAGTATTGTAATTTTTACACGTACTTAGTTGTTTAACTCTGCCATATTAATTTGTTGCTACAACAACCATTTTCGTGTAGTAAAAACAACTGAAATGCGCGATGGAACCCAAATCAACTGTCGATCTGGAAGATACGAGTATACGTGAAAACGATAAGATGCCGGTTTCCAGCCTTATTTAATTAATTATTTTTGTCTATCAATGTTTTTTAATTTTTTCTGCGAGTATGCTACCTTACGTCGATTTATGCAAGAAGAAAAAGAATTAAGTTCTTGTATATGGAAAACTGAAATCTTACTAAATTCAAATATAATGTTTTCAGTTGGCGGCGTCATTGGTCTTCTCCTTCCTTCAGATAGAGCAGTGAAACAAGTTGGCGAGGTAAAGACAACCCCAGAAAACTGCGAAAGTAACAAAAATTCAGCATCAACGTGAAGAAGCGAAGATTTCTGCATAGAGATGACATAAAGAGAGATTTTCGCTAGAGCACGCCAGAAACTTTGGCGTTTACCTAACGTACGAAACTTACACTAAAACCTGACTAGTTACAGGTAGTTTCAGATGATATAACGGAATTTATGTTAAAGTTTAAGCACGTGAAATAAGTTTGATTAAAATGAAGTGAAATAAATGAATTGGAAGTTTTATTCTGCTTTATTCAAGCCCAGCTAAGTTAAGATACGATTTATTTTTAACAAACTTAAAATAAACTGAAGAAGGTAATTCTATTTTTATGTTATTCCTTGGATTTGGATAGTTATTTTTTGATCGATACTATGATTATATATGGATACTACCAAGACGGCTCCATTTTTAAAATTAAAGTCCGTTTTTAATAGTGTTTTGGTATAGTTTGCAAAGAAAGTGGTCTATACTACTTTTCCTATTCTATTTGCATGTTCATAAGATTGGTGTACCAAACCATCTTCTTTGTCGACTGTACACTGAAATGAAATGAAATGAAATGAAAAGGGTTTATTTCAATGAAAACTTTACAGAAAAATTTCAACCGACACTGCCACTGTAGAAACGTTGTCGCAATGTGTCATCGCTGGAATAGTATGATATTTATTAAGAAGTAGTTCTGACATTCATTACGAAAAGGTTCTACAATGGCCTATAAATCAAATTGGTTGTCTGTACATTGGCCACGTATTCATATTAAATAGGTGGCGATGGCTGTGTATGAACAGGCTAGCCGCATCCCTTTTGCCACCATCTTAGCTTAAAAGTGCAAATCCGTGGTCTCTGTCTACCCCTACAGCGTGACCTTGTGTATATTTACCTAAATATGTAGTATAAAAAATAACGGTTCGAGCGAGTGATACTTTTGGTGAAGCTAATGTTTATAGAAATGGATAATTGCTTACCATCAGTGGCCCGTTTCACGAAGCTACATGCCCATTGCTATTGGTTTTTATTTATTTTTTTGGATTTTATGGCCTGGTTGCGGAGACCTTTAAGCCACGTCTTAAATGTTCAGATTTTTCACATTTGGTTTACACGTAACTATTGCTATTGGTCATTATTGACCAATGTTGCCGGTTTAGACTTGTAAAATTGTAACTTGTAGCTTAGTGAAACGGGTCACAGAGCAACCGTATGCCATTTTTACACCATCGTAGTATTTTTTTTAGCAAAAATCAATGGTTAGTGATGAAAAACAAACATAGGAATTGTGAACTAGAATCCACATCACCACTAAAAACGGGCTCCGGCGTCTATAAAAAATCACATAAAGTATTACTGTATGGACTCAGATTCCTTAGCCTTCCCGAAAGGTATAAATTAAAAAAAAACTGAAGTGACAGCACAGCTGTGACAGCTGAATTCAGAGATTCACTCATCACTTATTTTTGTTTTACATATTACGCTTACTTTGTTAAATTTACAGACAATTTTGCCTTAAAGTTCTTGATACCCTGGACTATTGAAGTAACTGGCTGAACAACCCTAATAATGTCTCATCAGACAGGAATTCAAGGTTCGTCAACAGGCTATTAATACAATGTTAATGCTACACTTTCCAACTCACAATTTCCTGGTTTGAGTAAATTAAATCCCATCCTTGATTGTCTCATAGATTGTCGTATTTAATAGTAACCAGAAATAACTGCATTCGTATTTGAACTTTTTGTTTTATCATTTCATTGTATGTTATCACTATCAGATAAACTGAAACTTAAGTACTTGTGATGAGTTGGTTACAGTACTTACTTAATTTAATCATTCATTCGAATTTTTACATTATCAGACTTGGATCTTTCTTTGTGTTTTAATTACTAATGAGAATCGACCCATAGAAACGGCGGCATAAGGTTCTTCCTCTAAAAAAATTAAGTCATTAAATACATTAAAGTGCATGGGTTTATTTATTCTGTCTTGCAATATTATTAATAACGAAGGATGGTTTTGTTTATTTTCAGATAATAGCAATGATTATAATTTTCATATTGATTAGTGATAACACAATTACTCCTATTTTTGACAAATCCGAGTTGTATGTAACTGTGCATTGAAAATGAATGCTTGCTTGCTTCCCTGTACAACATTGCAATACTTCATATTAACATTCAACAGTTCCAGGTGTTAGCTAATGTTGCATTAAATCGCCGTCATATTTGCAGTTCAAACATGAACTGAGTTGCCTAATGTGTAGCTTTAATACTACAGATACTGAAAATTGAATCCTATATCCATATTAGTTCATGGTAAATTCCCTGACAAGTAAATAAATAAATATCTTGGGACAGTTAACAGCACCTAAAGCTACTTGTGTTGTGGGTACTAGACAACGAATATATAGATAAACTAGCTTTTGCCCGCGACTTCGTCCACATAGACTTGCTTAATTAAATCAAGCAAACATGCACCCAACATGCAATCTGTAAAATTTCCTGGACAAATTAATGAGAATTAGTTGCTTTGCTGCTCATGACGTCACGGCGGTGTATAACTCACTTATCGCTACCCTGTGGGAACTATGCATTTTGACGGGATAAAAAGTATCCTATGTGTTAATCCAGGTTATAAACTATATGCGTGCCAAATTTCATCCAAATCCATTCAGTTGTTTTTGCGTGATTGAATAACAAACATCCAAACATAAAAACTTTTACATTTATAATATTAGTAGGATACATACTTAGATACATATAACATCCACGACTCGGGTACAAACATTTATATTCATCATACAAACATTTGCCCCTCCCAATTGAACTCGGAACTTCAAGCTTTGTAGTCAGGGCTACTAACCACTTGGTTATCCGATCATAAGTGCTAAATCTGAATAGAGATTTTGACTTTGAACAGTACCTTGTGCAGCAGGTACCTACTTAAGCTCATATCAAAAAGGGAGTAAGAGTGGTGTAGGTTATGAAGATTACATGTTGAAATGACGCTTTCATTTATCAACCTAAAGTACTTTTATTTTTATTTTTACAGCAAACGCAGACTTGAAGAAGTATTTCAATAAGTGTCGCGAGGGTAAAATACGCGTCATGAAAATCAGCATTGAAAATGGTAACTTCATAAACATAGTATATTCCATATACTCCTATGAATGAACATATGAGGCATATACTTATATAGTACTTACTATTTCTTAGTCTATGTAAAGAGACTAACTTATCCTATAGTTAAATAAGTGTACATAGTGACATAAGTTAGTCTATTTCCCCTGTCAGAACAATGCATTGGAAGTCTAGGCTTGAATTAAGCATAAAGGTCGCAGGCATAGAATTGAAAATACTACTTCGCTATAAACGGAGAACTTTCCCATGAATCTATGCATCATCCCCTTAACTTTGTGAACCTGAACAATTCTGCTTATGTTCCAGCTTCTAAATGCCACAGCCTCAGATGGTGTGTTTATCGCCATCGCCTTCAGCTCGTACATAAGTGCTTAGATTAGTAACATTTATTATTTTCCACCCTAAGAATGTAATTAATAAGATCAGATCTACAATAATCAAGTTATTGTCAAAAAATCTGCACGCAAATACTGTTCCAACCCCCTACCAATTTGAATCTAAATTAGTAAAACTTATTTATAATATAAATTTCATTGATATATTTCAAATGAACATTTCAGAACAGTTGACATTAGCCAAATACCTCCCTACGAAGGGCTCTTGGGAACAAGATTTCGACAAATATCTACCTGCGATGGTCGTCGATGACATGCCATGTTACTTGTTGTACAGGTAAGTTTATGGCAATGACTACATTAAAGTGTCAATGAAGACAAATTATAGTTTTTTGTTCCTATTCTATGAGTATGTATCTCTCTACAATCCTTTAACTTCAGATTTGACTCTACCAACTCTATGGGCCATGAATGGCTGCTTCTGAGCTGGTCACCAGATGATTCTCCAGTGAGACAAAAAATGCTGTATGCATCAACAAAAGCTACTCTAAAACAGGAATTTGGCTCTGCACATATAAAAGATGAAATGCACGCTACCACTAAGGTGAGACAAGATATTGTCCTAATATTCCAGGTTAATTTATTGATGTTTCCATCATATCACATCTCGCTTAATTTCTTGCCGGTATCTTTACATCAGAGGTTTTCTTCCGAACATAAGAAATTAAATTAAATCAGTTAAATTGGGAAATGTTTAAAACCATATTGTCTTCATGACATGAAGCTTTTAGCATTTATGTTATATTTTATCTGTTTATTATGTTTGCTTCAGGCTGAAGTATCTCTGAAGGGTTACAAAGCTCATTTAACAGGCATCAGTGCTCCAGCGCCACTCACCGAAAGGGAGGAGGCATTGAAGGAACTGCAGCAAAGTGAACACAGCACCAACTATGGAACGGACTCCAGGTTTATACTTTTATCAAGTAGCTTTTGCCCGCGGTTTGTCCTGCATGACTTTTATTCGGGATGAAAGGTATCCTGTATGTTAATCCAGGGTATGCCATTCCAAATTTCATTCAAATCCGTAAAGACGTTTTAGTCTGAAGTAACAAAAATCAACATACAAAGTTTCAGCTTTATTATATTAGTGTGAGTATTATCTACTAGCCGACGCTCGCGACTTCGTTCGCGTGGAATTAGTAGCCTATGTCCGTCAGGGATAGTGTAGCTTTCCATTTGTGAAAGAATTTTTGGAATCGGTTCAATGTAAATTAAGAGACCATAATATATGATCTCCTAATACTGTAACCGATTCCAGTTGGAAGACCTATGTCAAAATCGCTATTTGGTAGACGATATTTTATGTTCGATTTTGTTTTGGTCAAGGGCTCTTTTTCATTCTCCATCTATTCATCCCCTTGCAACTTCTTTAGGAGTTAGAGCTAATTTCCTTTTCCCATCTAGTTGATATAAGTTTCTTTGTGAAAGCTTAAGCCATGATATTTGTCATTATAATTGGCATTGGTTAGCAGCCCTAAAACATATCTGTCTCCTCATGATTAAATTTATTTCCAGGCAATCAACTATTGGTGGAGTTTCGTTCCCCATAACTGAGGCAGCTGAGCAAGGAATCATCGACTTGCAAAGGGGGTCTTACAATTACGTACAGTTTAAAATTGGTAAGAAAATGAAGTACTTCTCAATACCCGATGGTAGCCTAACTACAGCAGGGATGGAACTTCAGAAAATTGCACATTTACGCAATAAAACTGTCAAAATGTACGCCTTTATGTACGCCATATATACCATACCACCTTTTTAACATTTCATATATGAGGTCTTTTTAGTCCAAAACACTGCTTATTTCTGCACAATGAATTGCCATTTAAAGTAAAGAGCTACTGAAAATTCGCTTATGCTTTAGTTCTATTTCTGGGGTATTTTTATTTCTTATGACTTTGATGTGTTTTTCAGATTTAGAAGAAGAAAAGATACATTTGTCAAAAGCAGCTAACATATCGCTAGTGAGCCTGCCAGAACAGGTCCCTAGCGATCAGGCGCGATATCACCTGTACGTGTTCAAACACAGCCACGAGGGCGACCACATGGCGAGCATAGGTAAATTAATTCTAAGATAAAAGAATCTCTAGTCTCTATATAGTAGAATTAAACAAAGTAGCGTCTCCCCACAACATTTATCATTCCCTGCTTACTGCTTCTAAACCTGGCAATGGCTTTTGATAATATATGGTTTTCACTTTCATTTAGAGATTTGTTTTTACGGAAGACAGTATATACAATTAAGATTTTGTATATTAGAGAAATTTAAATATTTTTCTAGGCCTTGGTCTCCAGGTACCTGCACGCTGACGCACAGTGTTTTTTTTTCCCTTAAATCGGACATGCCCTCTTTATGCGAGAATCAGATAAAACTTTTCATTTGGAATGCATGACTAAAACTCCCATGAATCTCACTTCAATAGTTTTAGAGAAAACCGTGGTCAAAGTTTTAGTTACGTTTACGGGAAGTTTTGAAAAAAAATATCTAGTGACCAAATCGTTGCCGCTTTTTTATTCTTTATTTTGTGGTTTGAAAGACCCTACGTGGAGGCATGTTGCCAGTTTTTCCCGCTGAGCTGGTGCTTTTGGGTTGCGAGATAAACCCAGTTAAGTGTTTTTTTTGTTTAATTTTTTATGGCCATGTTTTACCATATTAGAGGCTGCAACTTGCCTTAAATTCAAGATCTAAGTAGACACTAACTCCATAAAAAAAATCAAGTTCTAATTCCGCAAAACTTCCGAGATAAAACAAAAATAAAAATTTGCGGGATAGTAAAATTTTACGGGATAAACTCGAAATTTTGAAGTGGTCATTCTTTTTGTGATGTTGGTTAAGTTTACATTATATAGGCTATCTTAAAAAAAAACAAGTACTAACTGCGCATTATGTTCGAAAGAATATTTATATTGAATATTTTGAAAGACCTATGGATATAATATGAGCTGTTATTTTTTAGTAACGATAGACAAGCTATCAAATGTTCAAAGCCAGACGCTTTGTCCGTTGATAGGCAGTATGGTGCGGGAAGGAGTCCACCCTCGTTAGACATTTGTTTAAACCCCGCATATACATATTGGCCAGGAGGACACGGGGGTGAGGCGCTATGGAGCCGTCCCAGACTCATAGTGCCACTTGTCCTCAGCGGGGCTTGACCCACCCAGCTGAGGGACGTCACTCCGAGCTCCGATCGGATGACTTAATATTAGGAGGGCATGAGGGCGCCAAACCTCATGTTGGTCAGCGAGTGGCAAGTGAAGCTATGGATCACGCCATAGCCGGTCCTTCTCATGCTCCGGAAAAGACCGTAAATACGCGAGGAGTACAACTAGACCCCAAACCTCCATTTACTAGATCACGGGCCTTAGAGTTTTTTACTGAAGAAAGTAAAAAAATAAATGGACGTTCTGGGAGGCCACATGATCTCAGTAAGTCGGAAAGAGTTTGTTTAACAACACTGGGTATTGGGGATATTTTGCAGTCTCCACTTTCTGAATCTCAAGACAAAATGTTGACGACAGCTATTGGCCTTTTCATTTGCAATGCCGAGAAAAAATTCAAAGAATGTAAAGCCAATATGACCTATTTCAAAAAAAAAACATAAGGAGTGTTTATGCCAACCATTTGCATGTGATCTACCTAAAGATTTACTCGCATCAAGAAACTCTGAATCCATCAATTTAGCTCCCTGTTCTTCAGTCGAGACTCCTGTTTCAGAGAAATTAAACCAAGAGCTTGTAATGTAAACTTAACCAACATCACAAAAAGAATGACCACTTCAAAATTTCGAGTTTATCCCGTAAAATTTTACTATCCCGCAAATTTTTATTTTTGTTTTATCTCGGAAGTTTTGCGGAATTAGAACTTGATTTTTTTTATGGAGTTAGTGTCTACCTAGATCTTGAATTTAAGGCAAGTTGCAGCCTCTAATATGGTAAAACATGGCCATAAAAAATTAAACAAAAAAAACACTTAACTGGGTTTATCTCGCAACCCAAAAGCACCAGCTCAGCGGGAAAAACTGGCAACATGCCTCCACGTAGGGTCTTTCAAACCACAATATAAAGAATAAAAAAGCGGCAACGATTTGGTCACTAGATATTTTTTTTCAAAACTTCCCGTAAACGTAACTAAAACTTTGACCACGGTTTTCTCTAAAACTATTGAAGTGAGATTCATGGGAGTTTTAGTCATGCATTCCAAATGAAAAGTTTTATCTGATTCTCGCATAAAGAGGGCATGTCCGATTTAAGGGAAAAAAAAACACTGTGTGACGGTAACATATGCCTAGATATAGTGTGTGGAAGAGACTGCCATAGGGATTGGAGAACAAGGCTTATGGTCCAACCACACTGAATGCGTATGCACATCGTTTCGTAGAGCTGCGTTACGCATGCGTAACACATGCGTCACGCAGCTCTACGACTGGCTGGAGCCACGTTGCATACGCAACGTGTACCGAGTCGGTGTGACCTCGCCCTTAATCAACTCGTCAAATTTTGAGCCCCTTACATGGTGTATGCCGGCGAAAACCTTGAAGATGCATTTGCAGCGCCCACAACCGCTATTATAACTAGTTTTATTTTCTGTCGCGTGCCACCTGCGGCATGCGCGCCATAGGATCGCCATCCCTGATCACGGCTATTCGGTCTAAGATTCATCATCATAAGCCGGAATGCATCCACTATTAAACAACGGCGCGGCCTCCACTGTAACGAATGGCTGCAATTTTTAAATCGCCTACGGCAAAGCCAGAAGGAAAATGTTTTTAGCAGACTATATGTATACGTATGTTTGTATTTACGTATGTTGCACCGTAGCGAATCGTTATTGTAGTCTGGCTGACATAGGGTACATTTTATGTGAACAAATTACTACTTACAATGAAAATGTATCATGATCATAACAATATCAATGCTGCAAGAATGAATTGATCTAAGTCTTAATGCTTGTGTATATTATTTACAGTTTTCATCTACTCAATGCCCGGCTACAACTGCTCCATCAAAGAACGCATGATGTATTCGAGCTGTAAAGGCCAATTCCTAGATATTATAGAGAAGATTGGCTTAGAGGTAGCGAAAAGGGTAAGTGTCTTATGACGCGATTACATTAGCAAGTCCTTAGTAGTTCGCTACTTGAACGAATGACATACGTATGCTAATAATAGAAGTTTGTTGTCTATGCATTAGCTAGTCCTGTTGATGCCGACCCTGCAACCTGCAACGCCACCGTAGTTCGTAGTTACTTACCATTAGTCGACACCAGGGTTGTTGCTACCGGCGTAATTACTGTAGTTAATAGGGTCTGTATTATGAACTGCCCAAGGACACAAGCGCTATAAAAGCTGTATAGTGGCTACTATACTTACAGCTTTTATAACGCTTACTGTACTACTTGGGTGTGCTCTGAGACTTCACCCTCATAAAAAACAGTCGAATCACACTAAAAAGACAATTTTACTCATTTTAGTGGACAACCTGCGCTTGACAAAAGAATTAACTATGCCAAATGTCTTTTCACAATAAAGATGTAATGCTAAAACAGCTTCCCTGTATGTCCTATGATTTCGAATTTTACCATAATGTCTAAGTTAAAAAACGCACTGTTAAATAAAATAAATAGTTTGTTCCTTACGAACTTGTAATTATTTTGTTTTCAGATCGAGATAGACGATGGCAAAGAACTGACAGAGGAATTCCTGTATGATGAGATTCATCCTAAGAGAAACCTCCACCGGCCCGCATTCGCCAAGCCAAAGGGTCCGCCAAACAGGGGTGCTAAACGTATTACAAAATCGCAGACTGCTCAGTGATTTCAATCAAGTATTTTATCGATATTTATTTGTAAGTGTAACATGACATAATATAAGTGTTTTCTTCATAGAAAACCGCTTTGTACCGTAAACTTAGTCCCGGTATCTTCAAAAAACGTAGAATATATTAAACTTTCAGTGTGCAAGCGCTTAAGAAATCTATTATGGCAATTGCACAAATAAGAGAAAACAAACACAATTGCATTATAACCTGTAAACATGAGTCAGCCCGTTTTAGTGCGAATTTTCGTATAATTTTGACGCCCGCGTTGACAGATCATATCCTATCAAAAATGGTTACACGCCAGAGCTCTTTGTAGACACGCTAATTAAGTTTATGGATTTCTTGATATGTTAGTTAAAAGAGTTAAAATCTATTAGAAATTAAACCCTACACATCATTTTAACTACATATTAGTTAACTAAGGAAAACAATTCCCTCTTAGGGCCTGTTTCATCAATATCTGAGAACTTTATGGTATTTATTACAGATATTTGTGATGCATTATCTGTCTTTTTAACATGACCTTAGTGTGGTTTTTATATAATCGGTAGCAGATAAAGATAATTCAATCCACGGAGGCGGGCCCAATCCGTTAACTCGTTAAATCCGTTTTTGGTGGTTAGACGCAAGATATTTGTCGTCATAAGTTATTAATTGCAATGTCTTTAACCACTAAAGGGTTAACGTATTCCCTGCCGGCAACGCAGTAATGCGTTGTCGATACTTTCACCCAATGGCACTGTCGCAATTTTGTAGTCGTTTGAACGTACGGGTTTCCGACACCTGAAAGTCTCGAGCCTAAGAAATTAGTGGGTTGCGTCTTCGTGGACAGTGGTATCTTATGTATCTTTATCTTTACGTAGTATAAAACGAAGTCGCTATACGTTCCTATCAGGACCCCAATTCTCGGGTCATGCGAGACGCTATCTCGCATGCCACATACGTCAAAAATGACAGATTTCCTTGGGATTTGACAGTTATTCTCGTGCGAGATGAATCTCGCATGAACCCAGAATAGGGGCCCTGTCCTCATATCTACACCGCTTACTTTTGATACAGTTTTCACTGTCATTTAGAGAATATTTTAGGAAGATTTTTGTTCGAAAAACTATAACTAATATGTATCTAATAGCTATTTAGAATCAGCCCTAGTTTTTATAAGTACCTAATCTTTACATAGTATAAAACAAATTAGCTATCCATTGCTGTCTGACCTCATATTAAAGTCCGCTTACTCCTTCGAAACCACGCAACGGATTTTGATACGATTTCTACTGACATTTAGAGATTTTTTTGCGAAAGGTTTTTACGTACATTAGGTACATCCTAATTGTACACGTGCAAAGCCGGGACGGGTCGCTAGTTTTATATATTTTTATTAAATCGTCAATGCACTAGTCTAAAATAGTAAGCTTAAATAATAGGCTGCGTAACTACGTAACGTAACGTTATTATGTTGTATGCATCGAAATGAGAAAACTATAGAACTGTGTACAACGCAGTGGCAGAGTAGCCGACCATAGTCTATTTGGTAGACTATGTTGGATAGCCTGAATAAAATTGTATGTGCCAAGTGTCAAGTAAACAGCTCTGCGTTTGTACGTTTAACATTAGCGTCATATTTTTAGTTCTGCTATCCGACGCCTGTGTCGCTTCTAGTTAGAAAACTTAGAAGCACTTTATTCACGTAAGTACGATAAGATTCAAAGTTGAAAAAATGGCTAAATATTGAAAGCCCCTCCTCACCTGCTTCACCCCGTCGCAAAGTGGTGACGCTAGGCTTCTAACAATCCGAACAAGTAAGCAGAGCTATTGTTTTCTTATATCGATGGTTGTATGCTATTTGACAATTTGTTGGCGTTATGTTTCATCTAACATAGTAAGACTAGTCTACTTTAACCTCTAAACATTTCAAGTAGACTGGTCTTAAATGAAATTTCAAACTAGCAAAATTAACATCCTTATCAGACTTTTTATTTAGTATTTAGTTATTAAACTACGTCGATTTAGTAATGATGTTTGCAATAATTTTAATAAATGTACCTAATGATTGCTCAGGATGTTTTGTAGAGTATAATTTTTATCATTGAACGTAACTGCGAGACTGCCTTGCCGTCGAAGATCACTTGTTTATTACTACACTATGATACTCAGTAAGCTAAGAACAGTATTAATATTGTTGCTGTTATAGTACGTATGATGTAAACTGGATCATCCTGTCCGCGTTGCGGTCAATTTCTAGTTATCGCGTACTGTCTCGCTTGCCGCTCAGTGAGACTATCCAACCGGGGCAGAGACGTTGATTAGAGATTGCCAATTTTAACACTAGGTCTACCAGGGGCCTGTACTACAAATCTTACAAGAGTTAACAACATATTTTTTTCCATTTTAGTACGAAAAACTACAATTATGTCAAATTGTAGCAAATGTATTTTTGTGGTACAGGGGACAGGTTTTTTTTTCTTAGTAAATCTAAAAGTAGGGAAAGAGGGGATCTCTTGTTTATCTTATTCATCCACCAGCCAGTGTTGGATGCTAGGATTAGCTTATTCTGATTGGTCAAGCACAAGCCTGCTCCATATTGCTACCACCACTAGTAGCACACCAGCGTTTGTTGCGGTCATAAAGCATGCGTCTCTTTAGCACACGCCTACTGATTAGAAATATATTATATATTATATGCTTTATTGTTCGTGTCAAAAGCTAGCCTGCTGAGACCTCAGGAGAGCCAACCTTACAGCTGTATACCTACACATTGTACTAAACATTACTCTTTGTCTAAGTAGTCCTGATCTGTATTTACCTACTTATTTTTTAAAATGTTAATGTTTTCTGAGAATTCTTCACTGATTTTATTCCTTGCAAGGTAATGCACAAAATATAATTATAGATAAAAACAATGTTCGTCAGCGAAAACAATTTTTTCAAATATTTTGACTCTTATATGAGTGGCAATTACTCATTATAATTCGATGTTAAAACAGTAGTGACTGTAGGCATATTTAATCGAGCTTAGAAAATATAGTGTAAGAATGTTATTTTAATAATATAAGGCATACCTATATCATAAACATCTTGTTGGTGTTTTGAATATTAAGCTGATTAAACGGAAATTGATATTTGTTCGATTTCTATGATTTTTATTTTTATGAACTTCAAACCTACTAGTTCTTTCTTTTTAAAATTTAGCACTGCACAAAATATGAGCTTATCTTTCAAAATTTTAGTGTAAGGTCAAACTTACTTTGAGTTCTTGTTCCTAAGAAACCCAGTCGTTACTCAATGTTTGGTTTATCTATATGCGTTTACATTACTATAAAACTTGCCAATAATGTATTACTTAGGTTACGCTTGTAACATAATTGTTATGTACGAAAACATTCGTTACTAATTATGCATGTGCTGTTACTACATATTTACTTAATAAATTTAAGAGTTTTCCTCAAGCATTTGTATCCACATCGTAGGAAGTCTGGCATCTATTTTTATGGATTACACGTCAAAATTGAAATGCACAAATTATATTTGTATATAATCGATAATATTTTTATATCATGTGAAATAATTTTATATAGCGTGCAATATCAGTGTAAGATAAATAAATGCTTTCAATTTAGCAATTGTAAATGTTTATTTTCTTTAGTTTATGTTACCATGACTGCTTTTATTGACCCTTTTTCGGCTCCATCGGGAGCGATTAGAATATAATTGGAGAGTAACGCCAGCCCACTGTCATTTCATACATAATAGGAATTAAGCTTTACGCAACCAATTGACTCTCCAATTATATTATAATCGCGGTTTGATAATAATTACTTTGTATAGCACTTTGGGCCGCGCCGGCGTGCCTTTAATTCAACAGTCTCTTTACTCGGAGGAGCCACAGGATCCAACATCTCTGAGTTTGAAACTAATTTCAACAATACGTACATTTATTTGTCTTTACCAGTATACATTACTAAAATAACAGTATAATAAATAATAATTGTTTCTAATTTCTCTAATGTCTATCTACGACTCTTACTGAATCATCTTGATAAATTAGTACAATTTACAATTTCAGTTTGTTGTAATTCAAAACGATCAATCATTTAATCTCTTCTATCGTTATTGTCCCCTTTTGTTCTACCATTAAGTCGTGATGCTTCGTAAGTGAATCATGTTTGATCTCAGCTGCTTTTTCTTGTGCTTGATTAAATTGCTCGACTCTGAAAGAAAATACCTTATAGCAGTTTATTTGGGTACTTGACACCTTAAACAAAATGTTGTGAAAGTGTAAAATTGTTGTAGAGCGTCATCGTAAAATAATATGGGTTAAAAATAATATGTATTGATTCAAACGACTTCAAAATTTCAGCAGCGGCCTTATTAGGTATTTTCAGGCGTTCAATTTACCTATGCCCATATTTTACACTGACTGTACTATTCCGGTCGAGCCGGCCTATTCGTAAAGCTGGCTCTACTACAATAAAAGTTATACTTGTAGAGGCCATGTTAGGGCTGCAGATAATCTCTGTTTTAATGATCAACAATCTTCTCGCTGGGTTAGACTGACAAACATGTATTTTTAGCGACGTTCGAGGCGGGACGGGTATCGAACCCACGACGCACGGCTCAGTAAACATGGTCAATAGAATGCTTAGTCAGATCTCAGTCAAAAAGAATGTAAAAGTGTAAGATCAAACCTTGCTTCATTTATTTTATTCAATGCTCGTCTGATATCATGCATTGTGAGTCCAGTAGCCTTTAAAATTCCTAAGATTGCTGCTCCGCCAATAGTGCTTAAAACAGCGCCTGGAAAAACATAATAAATTAATTTTCTAGTGACCCCAAGATATGATGACGTATATAAGCCTGTACAAAATGCCATAGTGTAATAAATCGTTATGTCTTTAAGAGGAGTGTGAACCCAGCGATCTCCATACAAACGGCGATAACGTTTTCCAGCCTCTAAACATTAACCTATAGCCATGATTTTTTTTATGTTGTCAGTATGCTCTAGAACTAGGTTTGTATGTTTTGATTTTTTTAATATTCTTAATAGTTTCAGCAATATTGACGCTTTTTGTTTTGTATGAAACTACAAAACTACAAATCTAGTTCCAAGGCATAATGACAACATACCAAAAAAATCATTGACATAGGTTTAGGGGGTGGAAAATGTTATCACCGTTTGTATGGGGAGCTCTTTTCAGGCTGGGTTCACACTCCTCTTAAAAAAACATTCTGCTGAAGGTTTCAAAATGGCGAAATATTTTAAAGGTAGAGTCCATGAACTTCAGTGAGTGTGAGGTTCCTACAAGTTATACTCATACTAACTTAGTCTACTAATTGTTGGCAGCATGGGCTCTTTTAAAGCAAGACTAATTCTACCAGAGCTCCAGAAAACGAAAGAAACTCAACAGTTCATTATTTTTATCCAAATCTATCCAACTGGTACACTGACCTATAAGTAATATGGACTTCTAGTCAGTGTTTAAAAAATGGCGTATCAAAGTAGGATAAAAAGAAGACTAAATCGACAATCGCTCGCGCTGTCAGTCTGTCGGACCGACGGCGCTGCTGTCAATACTATTATTTTGTAAAAAAACCTATTTGCAACGAAACTCAATAAATTATTATTTTATGTAGTTACACGTAAAGTTGTAAATCCAATGTCTACAAATGGTAAACTAATAATTTGCATTTGTAACGTTGGCGTCAACCTGTATTCTTATGTCAGGCCGTTTTTCTGCTGTCATTTAGTACGAAACTGTACATCCATGCATTATAATATCATTGAACTGGTATGACTGATAGATGGACAAAACCAAAAACAGCCAAAATGATTAAGATAATAGTAGATTCAACATACCAAGCCCAGCTCCAACCATCATTGCAGCCATGCCCAAATTAGCTTTGTACATAGCTCCGGTAATTGTTCCAGCCAAAATATACTCAGCAATGGATGTTTCATTTCTATATACTGAGATTGTTGTGGCTATCAAACTGAAACATAACATAACGTTTTCGATAGAAAGCCTATAATAGCAAATGCATGCAGTCGTCATCAGTAGGCTTAGGACTTTTCGTAGCATACCGTGATTCTAAAATCTATGGAGTCGCTAGGTGTTAAATAATATTTATCAAAGTCAAAGTCATCATAAATATTTTGATACCTTACATGGCTCTATCCATTATTTAATTTCGCAAATTGTAACATTGTTCATTTTACTTAAAATCAAAAACAAATTTGAACGTTTCTAATCAAAAATTACCACTAATATGACAATATTTTCTAATTTTAAATTGCGAATGAGTTTGCACTACTCACTAAACACGGGCGTTAATAAAGATTTATAATTAAATAAATCATATTATAGCATCACATGTGATCAGTAATTAATATTATTGTCTGGGTCTATGATAAAATTAATTACGTTTGATTAAAATGAACTCAGTAATGATGTGACAGTGTAAATTATTATATTTAATATCACATCATACTTTTTGACTTTGACTTTGAAAATTATATTTCACATATTGCTCCATAGATTTTAGAACCATGGTATGCTACAAAAAGTCCTAAGCCTAGTCATCAGATATATGGGACAGGTAAAATGGTACAAAAATCGTGTATGTACTTTTCCGAAGGACGTTTAATGTGATATTGTTGACCATCTTGCCAGCTTAATATTTCTTAAGACAAGACAAAGATAGACAAAGTAAAAAATAAAATGAAGCATAATGGCGCGGCCAAGCGTTTCATGATAAAGAGGCACTAGGGGCCCCACCTTGAAAAATGTTAAGTAACCCAGGTATACATAGATGGCGGTTTTATAGTAAGGTAGCTCTTCAAAAGCCCTTCAGGCTTGGGTAACATTGATTCGTTTGGGATAGTAGAAATGAGGATGCACCTTATTTTGTAGCGTGGAACAGTCACACTGTATCTAGTTGCTGGTTGCAGTACGAATGGGCCGGTTCGACTGGGGCAGTACCACGCTCACTGATTAGCGGCGCAAAGTAACAGCTCGTTACTGCGTTTCGTACGACGAGTAAGAGATTCAGAGACCCAAGGGGTTATTGTAGGGGGATCTTAAGGCAGATAATGAATCAGCATTCAAAGTTTAATTGTGATACAGCAAAACATTATGTTTCTTAATATTTAATGTTCCTTTAAAACACCAGATAGAGTTCTTAGAAGCTCTCAGACTATATTGCAGTAGCTGTTGGAGCTTGGACTTCATTATAACCACACTTGCAGGAGTACAATATGACCATTGAAATATTTAAAAGTATCTTTCTGTTTCTGATTCAGCATAAAATAATAAATAAATAATTGTCTTTTGACACCAATATTCCTAGATTAAAAACGCTTTTACATTTTACATTAATTTGGATCCTGTCTTACTAACTACATGTATGTTTGTAAAAGAAACTGTTTATTTTCTATAATTACCTAAATGTTCCAGTAAAGATTCCAAGCCTCCAACCCCAGTGGTAGGCGCCTTTGGCAAAGGCTACCGTTACATAATCTTGCAATTTTTTCTGAAAATAAAATTAGAATTAGTTAGACACATAATTATTCTGCTTCATATTATCTTAAAATTTATTTATTATGATAGAAGAAGGTCCACTGAAGACACCATAATAATAACTCAACAAACAAACCCTTAAAATAAAAAATAAAATGTAAAATTAATTTATTCCTTCACTTTTTGTGCTACACTGCATAATCATGTGGAGTGAAATTTGGCGAAGTTCACCAAAAAAATTAACAGATAAATTATGCAAATGTACAAGTAGAGTTTACAGATACAAAAAAAAACCAACACACACAAATTTCTCCTGTAAACACTAATTAACTACTTTTTCTTTTTGTAGTGCCTTTTCATTATTGGAAATTTATTTATATATAATAATTTTATTTACAACATTATTCACCTAAGTATATGTAGTCTCGAATACCACTTATGAAATGGATGACCAACCTCATTAATCAAAGTGGGTTTTTGTATTCTTATTCATGTCATCATTATATCATTTTTATGAGAAATAGTGTGATTTGAAATGAAGTACTGAATGCCACATCCATGGCAAGCCCATTCTGTTTAGTCACATGCCACCTACGGCAGATGTAGTCCCGACCGAGCTGTATTCAGTCAAGATTAACAACTTTTTAAAAGAATGAAATTAAACCAGGGGCGTATTTACCCTAGGGCCACCGGGCCATGGCCCGGGGCGCCAGGCTGCGAGGGGCGGCAGCCGCCCCTAAAATGAAATACTTTATCGTCATTTAATAGGGCGCCAAAGCTTAATGGCCTGGGGCGCCAAATCTCTAAATACTCCTCTAAATTAAACACTAACATTCAGTAGTTGTAGTCTGCATATACATGTGTTTGAAAGGTTGGTGGTACAGCCATTGACATGTGTGTGATTGTGTCATGATGTATTTGGAAAAATTTATACCTTAGCCTCGTTAGTAGTAGTAAATATAGTGGCTTGATTATTTTCTATAAAATATAAGTAGGCGTCTCGTGATTTAGCAAATCCTCCCATACAAGCTCCAAAGAACGTTCCACACATCCCTGACTGTACTACAGTTCGTAATTCAGGTGAAACTTCATCATACTCACTGTAAAATCAAAAAGTAATGGTTAGGTTATTCAGCAACATTTAGAATTTCAACATCAATTCAAATACAAGATTAATATTGTTTACGTCTCAGAGATAATATACAGATATTCAGTAAATTGCTTCGATTATAAAATAATCCCAAGTTTAACAGACAGTTTAAATTAAGTTTCTTGATTTAAAAAATGACAATTTTAATGTTCCAAATTGCTTCTTACTTCCTATAAAACATTTTCTTGAGCCTATCCTTGCCAGTTTCGGGGATTGCTGGTGTTTTTTGCTCCAATAAGTTATAATCATTTTGGTTTCTATTTTCTAAAATAGGTATAAGAGCCGGCGTCAATCTGACAACTGTCCTTAACATCTTCGATCAATATGCATAAGAAAGATTACACTGAATTAACGTTTATTAATTAACTAACAAAACCTTATTATTAATTTTAAAATAAAAGTAATACAATTACAGGTTAGGTTTATTTTGATTCTTTTACTTCCTTTTTTACATATTTAGTGTTACCAGCTCCGTGTCTGATTTTTAGCCTAAATAGAACTTGAAAAGGGGCTATATTGATGCATTTCTTTTAACCTTATAAAAATAATTTATCTTTTTGCGTCGTTTCCTAAAAAAAGTAAAATTGTTAACATGTTGTCGTCGCCACCATTTTACTAACCCCTTACGCTATGCGGGCCGAAATTACCTACCAATGCGTGTCAATGCATAAGAACAGGAATATGAATCTCGTGGACACACACATGCCGTGCCATTACTCATTAGTATACATATAAGAGTGTAAATTCCGCTTCCACAGCACTGTGTGAACAATACGAGTTATAAGCTAAGCTAGACAGAGAGACATACAGTAGGACCCTTCTTAAATTTAAACTAGGTATTATTATTTATTATGACGTGCTTACAGCTTCGTGAACCGGGCCATGATTGTGAATAAATGAATATTTAGTTTAGTTTAGTTTATTAATTCAGTCAATATAAAACTACATTATAAATTGCACAGAATGACAAATTATACGTTTTTTATTGAGATCGTCAAAATTATACAAAAAGCATTAAACAATTAAACTAAAACAATATTTATATTGTTATGTCAACATCATAAAAAAAGCAAAAAGCATTATACATTAAAACTAAGTCAAGCTTAAAATTGCAATGTCAACATCAAAATTCGTCTCCAAGAGGGATCGTCAGATAAATAAAAAAGAAAGAAATAAAATAAAAAATTTCACCTTATACTTCTAAAAACTAAATAAAAATGTCTGAATACTACTCTTTTGATTGTAAAATGTGATCTACGGGGCAAATGAGGAAATTAAAAAATCGAAAAACCCAACTGCGTAAAAATTAAATCAATACTGAAAAGACTAAAACAAGACCACTTAAATTAAAAATGTAGACCGGCTCAAATCTTCCCGGTAATGGGTCCAGACTGTTAAAGTTCATGCAACTATTGCAATGGTAGGTATTCAACATTACTTAACAGAACTTCAGACTACTGGTCTTGTTTTAGTCTTTTCAGTTTTGATTTACTTTTTACGCAGTTGGATTTTTGATTTTTTAAATTTATTTTTTTTATTTTACACTTTTTAGTTCGGATTAAGTCAGAGTGGTATGAAGCTAACCAACTTTAAATCGTTTAGGATTAAACGGCCATTCAAAATGAAAAATGATATGAGAAACCTAAAAATGATTTTCAAATAGCTATCCAATGATACCCCACTCAATATAGTTCGTCGTCTTTCACCTTTTCTTTTTCACAATATGGCGTCTGGTGGTCGCTGTATTGAATTTTGATTATTGTCATGTCTTTAGTGACACTCGCAAGATTAAGACGAATCGATGTTACATATAGTTACGAGACGAGACGAGTTATATATAGGCTGATAAACACATTACCCTCCTTTGCGTCGCGCAGTCGGGTAAAAAAGAACGTGATCTAGCCACGAAGGGGCTAAGTTGGCAACACTTGACATATTTTTTAAAATTTAGACCTGTAATAAAAAGCAAAGGAATGTAAATCTATAAAGCCATGTCTTTGTTTTCTTTAATCATTTGAATGGTTGGCATAACACTGGACCCCAATTCTCGGGTCATGCGAGACGCTATCTCGCATGCCACATACGTCAAAAATGACAGATTTCCTTGGGATTTGACAGTTATTCTCGTGCGAGATGAATCTCGCATGAACCCAGAATAGGGGCCCTGGGGGCCTAGCACGCTAGCTTTTATCGATGACATAAAGCATTTATCCCGTTCTAACCAGCTTGCGTGTGCGAAAGGGACGAATGCTTTATGTCAGCGATAAACGCTAGTGTGCTAGAGGGGCTGGTGTGAGTATAGTACAAACAAAAAATTTTGGGCTGTAGTTTTATTAATAACACATCGCTAATGGAGAACATACATACAAAATCGCGCGATCTTTTCGCTTAGAACAATCAGCACTTATTAACTAAAAATCAGCATTTATAAAAGACTTATTACAAATTTAATAATTATTAGCCCAATGGCTACTAAGTACAGCGAAATAATTTTTAACCGATGAAAATGATGCCGTAAGTAACAAAGGTTAAAAGAACGAAGCGTCGAGACAATAGTCTGTGTAATAAATTATTGTGGATGGAATAGTTGAAAGCAGAAAGTTTAACTTTTGAAAATTGTTTGGACTAGTTAGGAGACAAACATACTAAAACATACTAAAATTTAAATATATGTTAATAATACTAAAATTCCTTATCACTCAGAGGTAAGCCCTAGTAAGGGAGGGGGGGGGGGGGGCAAAAAAGGTGTCATTTTTTAGTTTACCTTCATCTCGAAAAAGAACCGTCATAGGAAATTTTGTTATATTTTATAACAATATGGATAAAAGCTTATAAGATTCTCAACAACTTTTATTCTATTCATTTTTTACCTATTCACAATCGTTGTCTAGATATGAGCTGCGAAAAACTACATGAGAGCGACTCGTACGTGCCGAAGAAATATACATACATACATAAATACACTTTGAAAAATTATTCTGTCTTCTGGTAGCAGCCGCTTAAAAAGGTTTCTGACTATTTACTAGGCTGTCATGGCTGTATGAACATACATCACTTTGCCTTTCTCGCAGGAAAAAAACTGTAAATAAAGTGACACGGTGATGGCGGGAAATAGAACGCATCGTACTAGAAACTAGATTATTTTTGGTAGAATTCTTTGTAGCTGTATGAATCATTTCATTATAATTTTTTGTTGTCTTGCCAGCATACCGAATATCAGAAGTAATAATGCAAGGATTTCGTACAGAAAGACGTAAATATCCACCTAATGATAATTTACCACGTACGTAACGTATACGGTACCAAGTAGGTACAAAGTGTTTTTTATGATAATGATTTATTTTTATCGCGTTGAAATGCATGTGTGCATTTCGAGCACTTGTCAAGTTATTAAAATATATAGAATAGATCACATCAGCCGGAAGACGCCCACTGCTGGGCATAGGCCTTCCCCAAGCATCTCCACGACGGTCGGTCTTGTGCTGCTACGAACTGCCCCCCCCCCCCCACCACGAGCTAGGGTGGCTGACGAAGCCCATGTGCCATGCAATGAACTAAGGTGTTACGCTATTTCTGCATGGTCGAAGAGGTCAAAGAGGAAGATGTATCTATTTTCAAGAAAGCTTGCTTAGTTGTAGTTATTTTGACCTCTTTAAGAATTTAGATACCTACTTCTGTTGCTGACTGCACATCTTGAAAGCTGTGTTATAGGTAGATCTACCATTATCATGTCAGTAAAATGCCTAGGTAGTTAATCATTGCTTGGTTAGAGCATTGACAAATAATTTTAATAACTTATTCGGCAAATCGAATAAAAAGTGTTGGTTTTACAAAGGGTTTTATTAATAAAAGAGAATATTTAGTTAGATCAATGAAAATGCCATTTTCAACTATATTTTATTATAAAATGACAAAGAATAAATCTAGAGTTCAATAGGGTAGTCACTTAAGATTGATAATATGTGTATACTATTCATAATTTCATCTAACTGTTATGATGTATGTGGATAAGATGCTACGGTCCCCATAGACGGACCGTTAGCGATTCACAATATAATGGTTTAGAAACAATCATTAAAATAGGTATTTTATTTTGAAATACGCTTTTTAAAGCTTACTTTTCCTTTCCTTTATCTAGTTCACTGTCTATTTAAAGTTAGGTAGGTAGGTTAAGATTTAGTTGAAAGGAAAAATATTATTAGATCCCTGTTTTTTTTGTCCCAATGATTGGTCTTTGGCATTATTGATTTAATTATACTAAAAATATTGACATGTCTCAAATGTTTTAGCAAATTTCAAGTATGAAAAGCAAACTTAAATAGATGTGCTTTATAATTATATAAGTAAAAGATGGGATAAACTTCGTCACTGGAACGATTTACATCTATTTAAACTATTTTATTAACTTTACACACAACCCTTTAATTTGCACACCATTATTAATTCTTTTATAAATCAAATGGTATAGCTCTACAAATGAGACAAATAAAAAATAGGCAGGTATATTCTCTACAAGTTACTTTGATAATGAACTAGGCAACTACTGAAAATTAGAATAGGATACCTATGTTTTATTAGTAAATTTTAAAGAAATGATTATGTTTATCTTTACTATAGATCTTATTTATTTAATTTGTTATTATAATATAGTCGTGTATAATATTTACATTCGCAGATAACATAAGAATAACTGCCATGTCATTGGTTTGCTATTTCACCCATATAAACAGGTACTTACCATTCTCAACTTTGAAGGACACCGTATTTAATCTATATTCTGTTTATTTTCAATACAATACGTTTTTTGACACATTTTGTTTGCAAAGTCAGGCAGTTAATACAAATCAAAGGTATAATTATGTAGATAGCAGTGCTTAAATTTGTCGGTATATACTATTATGTGATCAGTACTCAGTAAGTATAGAAACTTTGTACAAATTAACATTTTTTGTTCTGTTAAGTACACGATTTATTGATAATGAGCAGAATATAGAAATTATGAAATCATTGAAACAATCTAGCTTTTCTTTCACATATCTGGCAGTTACACTTTTTGCTTATTCAACGTTTCACTATGTAATGTTTCAGTTCTTTCCACACAGTAGGAATAAGGGACGTGCAGGGGACATGGCACGGACAAGTAACCGCTCCACCCTGTGCTTTGGGCGGTGTGAAATTTATTTCATTATACCCTGTGCGAAATTCCCCGTTTGATAATATCATGAAGACATATCAATGGTAATACTCTAAGTCCCTTACTCCTATCATAATTCAACTAAGCAACATGTAACTTGGCTTAATTCTCGTGAAAGTCAGGAGAATTCATAAAACCACAAGTGAAGTCGAAAGTAGGTACTTAGTATTCACAAGAATTTATGAATGTCTTTGAAGCATTTAGGTATAGGTTATTTTACTGTAGTAGCAATTTACGTCTGGATAGTTTAGACTAAACACGAATATGTCTACAGTACCAATTGTGTACTAATGTACATCATTTCATATATTGATCCCCATTAAATTTTATTTTTATTTACAAATAGTTTTTTATCTCATCAAGTGCTGAGAAAAATAATTGTAAAGCAACAGCTTTGGATATGTAACAAATAAAATAAGTTGATATTTTTTTTTACGAGATTTTAGAGACCATTCCTCACATAACTCTGGAACCTTAAATCGCTCTTTCTAACGTACTTTAGACAATTGGTATTGAATTTTAAGAAAAAAAAGAACCAAGGAGAAATGAAGAGGAGGCAAATAAAGAACAAAAAAGATATTATTGATAATATTGTTTAATTACGAAATTAAAAATAAGAAAGAAACTAAACACACATAAGGCTTAATATTAAAATAAGAAAATAGAAATAATGAAATCGTACTTGGGCAAATGGAGCACAATTATAATATGAGGTTGTCACTTTGATGGTTTTAAATTGTAGACACCCTCAAAATGGAGGCTTTTGCCGAGGATTTGAAGTGTATCTATATAACATGCGCCTTAGCCAAATTTCTATTAATTGATATGTTGGCCTTTATTCATATTATTTTACGAAATATGTACCTACGTACATAAATCGAGTACAGCTAATAAGAGATACATATAAAGCGCAATAAAATTAGGTTTAATAAGAATGATATGCAGAGATATGTTGACTGAAATGGTTCTGGTCGTAACGCAAGGAGGACGACGCAGGGAGACGAGGGACGCTGGAAGCCAGGGGCCGAGCTCGGCGCCCGCGACAGACCAATCAAGATATTGGAAAACAACTTTCACATCTTTTTAACGCATAACTTTAACTAACAAATTGAAACAATTTTCGCTTACAATGAATAAAATTGCGCTTAATAAAACTCTCAAATATAATTTAACTTTAACATTTTCATCAACTTTTCAATAAATGTTAAGATTACTTCAATTACCTTTTACCTAAAATAATGTGTATTGACTTTAAATTTGGCATCTCGTTCTAAACACTGATCTATTTCTTATTTTTATTAATATTACCATATTATCTAAATATTTAAAATACTTCTCTAAACACAAAAATACCTATAATTATCTATTAGTCAATACCAATGTTTTTGAGAAAAGATTAGGCCTGAAAACGCTACACACATTTTTCATTTATTACTTTCTGTTTCTTACGGATTGAGCAGAAGCAATGATTAACTGTGGACTTAGTGAAACTACGCAGGAGCAAATTATTGAATATCATTCCAACAAATACGCCATGTGTGTAGCGTTCTGCGCTGAATACAATGGATATGTAATCTCCTTGTTGTGATAATGTTAATTTAAATAAGTAATAATAATATTTAAATACAAATGCGATTATCGCCGATCTCTCGTCAAGCAGACCACCACCAGTCGCAAACCACTTTAATCTCATTTTAAAACAAGAGCGCAGAAATTCTGCACCCTATAGAAAAACATTTTCAAAAACGTGCAAAATATCACCACACCCTGGTCACCTAACATTATCTAAACCAAATAACTACTTATACATTCCTTATCATACGTACTGAATAATACAATTTGTATGATTAAATTTTTCTAGTAAAACTTACATCATAATGACAATCTAATATTTTTCAGTTTAATCATCTTACTAAGCTCTATCTTTATTTCTTATTTACGGTACGTGATGTATAACGATACATTTTAAAATAGTGTAAATATGTTTGTTTTATAAATGACTGAATAATGGTTTCTAAAATAAAATAATTCTTTTCTTTTCTTTTCTTTCTGACTTTGGAAGGGATAAGTTCAGTGACCTTTGAACTTACCAACTGTCGGCCAATTTTAAGCTTATACTTTACACTGATCAAATTGGTTTTGGTGCCACTTCATGTGACCATCAATACAATTCATCTACCTTCATGTGCCTACCTCCCATTGCCCCTTTTTACATATTTTTAATATTTCATCTTCATAATAGTGTCACCAAAATAAAATTTTTGGCTTCATGCTCTTTGAGAGTACTATCAAGGGCAAAATTTAAATGCCGTTTACGTTGATGACGTTTTGACGAGTGCCATAACCGTTTCCCTATTTTTCTTAATTCAGGTATCTGTTTCACGCATGCTTTGCCTAATCATAAACTGGACGTGTAACTGAACACTTAAAGCTGGTCCTACAATTAGAGCATTAGGTTTCAATGGGCATCACTCAATGACCAATTTCATCATAAATACATATCATTATCTCGAAAGCTTTTCGTACCAGGCTTATTCCTTTTTGATAATTTAAGACAATCATCGATATGATTTTTATGACGTTACTACTTAATCCAAAAACTTAATCTCTTTTGCATTGGACTAGACGCATTTTTTTATTAATTTAAGAAGGCAAAGATGTGTGAAAACCAATTAAGAGCTTAGCACAAATCAAAGAAGCTTGAGAAGCCAAGTTATGAAAATTTGAATGGTTTTACACAAAAATAAAGCATTAAGGAAGTTATTTAACTAATACTGTATAACGAGTTCTTGTGCCCTATTGTGAATACTGCTCAATTAATATGCTAGAGAAAAAGCATATTCAGATCTTAAATACTTTCTCGATCGTCACCATGTGCCCGATAGCGCCAGTGTGGCAATACCACTATTAAAATGATATTGAAAATTATTCTAAAAAATACATCATTGTAGTTATTGCTCACACTGCGCGGACTACAGGCGGTTCTTGACCAAAGGCGAATAAATAATTACTTATCGTTAACAGTTATGCACGAGCATTTATAGTATGTTTTAGCTAACATTAATAAAATAAACATCAAAATAAATGCATCATGTCACTATTATGTCAATGCACATAACGTTATACATAGTGATATATCAACTAGACGTGATATGTCAACTAGAAGAGTTGTGATTACACTAACTAATCAAGAACAACTATGATGGAAACAGAACAGATTGGGGCATTCCTCCAAACAACGAAACACTTATGGAAGCATTAGGTGTAACACTATTGAGTACCGGCAAATGAACACCGGCGTTTGAAGACTTTAAAATCTAAGAACATTATTAAAATGATTTCTAAAACTAATATTGCACACACATACACACTTACAAATGTAATTTTCCCAATAATAATAAAAAATGTGTATGTGTACAAAATTATAATTATTTACTTACACAGAAATGCAATAATAGTAAATTGTGCATATTAACATAAAATGCTTTATAAAATATAATATTTCAATAACCGCAAATAATATGTGTCAATGAAAATATTTGTTTAACAATGTGCTTCCTATAATGTTGTAACGTGAAAAAATATTTTTCAAAGCGACACGTAGGTATAATTATAAAAATAGTTGCTTGCCAGATTTAAAACAACCATGATTCAACGAAAGCAATGTCTCACATCGCGATAAACAACGTCCATTCGACATATTTTAAATAAATCTAGCGCAATCTAATTGCAAAATTAAAAACTGTTTTGATAAATTGATTTCGTAAAACCGTATTATTATTACAATAAAATCAATGGAAATAATGAAGACATTGTTGAAATAAATTTATGATTATTAAAATTATGGAATGAATATCACACAAAATGGACATCCTCTCTGGCGTGGCGGTAGGAACATAAAGTCATTCTAAAAATATAATAATAAGCATATAGCTGCCATTTTGAAGTCGTGTGATGATGACAAGTTTATCTTAAATTACAATGTTGCAGTAATATTAAATGTACGTATTCACTAAGAAAATAGAGTAGCACTTATACCTCTAAACTGATCCGAGTAAGCGTAATACAGATTACATTGTAATTTTCAGTCGAGTGAAATTCTCGATTTGAGTGAGAGGTTCAGTTTAATTGACAGTCGCATCGATTCGTCCTACGCATCCAAAATGACGGTCAAGCCTGTGCCGTACCTCATCAGTGTAGATAAAATATTTTGTTGAGTGCCAGAGACCTGATAGCAACAGTCAATAGCAGGACGCGACTGACAGAGATTGTGTGATATTCCGAATACGTAGAGGTCGGTTCGTTTAGATGCTAGACTTGGAGAAAGACACTCGGAGGTGGTTGGACTCGGACAACTGGTAGTTGTGCATTTTGATGAGCGCCGCGACCGCATCGTCGATGGACGGCAACTGCACGAGCGCCATTTTGCGGTCCTTCCTATAATAAAAAAGTTAAATGCTTAAATAATAAAAAATGCAGCGGTATTTTAACTTCAAGCTACAACAATAGAATCAAGCAGTGAGGTAAAAGTCTTGCGTTTAAAACTTACGGGAAAAACTTGAACGCCTTAATTGTGAACTCTCGTTTTGTGAAAGCTTCTTTGATATCATCCTCGGAGACAGTGGCTCTGTGAACAAATATGTTTTAATGAGATACGTAGATAGTCTGCTGTTGTTATGTTTTATTTAAAATTTAAGTAGTACTGTTCGCTTCATGAAAAACTGTTTTTACTTACGGAATGTTAGACAAATGCAGCGTGGCACTGGGCGGGTAGATGTTCTGATAATTTTTGCTGCCTGGCTTTTTGAATCGGTGGAGTGGGCTCTGCGAGTAGTCCCTGCAAACATTAACATTTTTTTTTAATAAAAATTAAAGTTTTCATGTGAAATAGTTAAAACTTAGGATGCAGTAATCTATTAAGTATTGTGTTTGACCGGGAATGTGATAGGTATGCTCTACCTTGTGAGGCCAGCATCCGGCTGACCCTCTTTGGGCAACTGCACCGTCTGGTGCTTGCTGAGCATCACGCGCATTGCCTTCCCGAACACGCGCAGCTTGTCCATGTGAGTCATGGCTGTAAAGTAATCATATAATTAATTGAATTGAATGAAGTGTATACATTTGTCCCACTGCCAAGTACAGAGCTCCTTGTTAAAATGAAAGGTGTTCAATAGTCTTCACTCGGGCGATGAAGATCGGAGGTGTGAGGCGGTTCTGCTTGTAACACTGACAATTTATGTAATGCATTGAAAGTCAGCTCAGTGAACAATTACAAGCGTTATCTCTCGAGGCTCAGGTCTATGGTGGTTTTATATATTGAATTAAATAATATATATATGGAACTAAAAACTAGTTTCTTATCATGCGATTTTGTATAGTCGACAACGAACTTGCTTAACCACTTTTGAACCTTATCCCTTTGTAATACGGTCGAAAAGTGGACAAGCAATTTCTTGGTCGACTATACTTAGGCAATTATACAATATAGAGTTAAAAATACATATTTATAAATGAATCTCAATTTTTATGGATTGTGTTACTGAGTAACTTAGTGTCAAGTATTTGTCATACCTAGATGAGCTTGATGTGGCTCTGCCATTTGAATAAGAGCAGAATCCTTTTTATTGTAGAGTATCTTCACTCGCTGCACGTCACCGTACACGCCTACACATAAATAAACATTTTAGATTCTGGACAAACGCTGAAGTTGTGAGTGTAATTCAGTATTTGAAACGGACATATTTTAGCAACCTTAGGTTTAGATGTAAAACTAAAACTATTAAGAAATCATGATATAATACTTAAACAAATTCATCAAAAAATAACTAGGCACCCTAAGCTTGCTGAAACGTGCCCAAAATAATGTTTTATATAAGTTTACAACCCAATGTGTTGTCAGCTACCAACTAGGAAACTATCGAATCGAGCAACGTCAGAAGTAACAGGGAGCGCACATTAAAAAAGGCGAATTACATTAAAACGTAAGTAGATACAATAACTGTTGAAAAGAAACTACCATTTTTTATCCGAAAACAACACAGATCTAACACTGCATTTAATACATAAAAACTGTTGTGAAACAGATGGACAGTCGGAAAATGATAAAGGAAGAAACAAATTCAAGCTCTAAATTGGTCACGGTAAGCGTCTGATTAAAACTTCAGCTGTAGGTTAATAGCCTAGGTTTTGGCTTTCTATTTCAAGCAATTCTAAGCAATCATACGAATAACTCATTTCGTAGGTACAGTTCGTTTCTATAAGTATTCTAAACATTTCTCTTGAGATGTGAATCCGTTACCATAAGAGCTTTTCTTCTGGTTATCAAACTAAAAAACATCAAAAAGTGATTCATCGCCCACATGGTATGGTATACACTCTACGAAGAGATGAAAATAAGTATATTATTTCTGCTCACAGATAACTGGCATGAAACTGACAGTTCAGACAGACGGAAAAAATGAAACAAAGACAACACGGGGCAGACATCTAACTTAGCTACAACTAGGATGTCTGAAACACAAATTGTCATATTAGTTAATAAAAGCATTTAAGGTTTGATAGTGTTATCAAGCGAAGCTTCGGCAAAGGTCGTCGGATGCGGTTATCAGTACAGAAGTCGAAAATGTTGGTTGACAATTTGTCTTCCAGGCGACAGGGCTCAGGAGCAATATTATTGTTTTAATATAAAATATGGAATGTATATGTGCACACGTACCGAAAAGGGTAAAGAGAGCGTCAGGCGTGACCATCTAAAACAATAGGAAAGAGAAAAGAGACAGTATTATAAAGTCGTAAAAGATGTTCGACATCATAATCTATGAATAAATTAGCAACTTATTTAAAGAAGTTTAAATAGAATATAATTATAAGTACAACAGCCTGTAACGCCGCCATATTATTATTAGTGGATGCATTAGTGCTTTGTGTGGACCGGCCTCATGAACCCATATTAACTGGTGTGCGAGACGTTACTGGCTATTGTGTTAGCATAATTAATAAATTCGCCAATTAACAGAAAACTACACATTTTGATGTAGAAATTTTGAGTAAAAAAGTAAATAATGCTTTTGGTATGTAGTTGGGAGCCAATGTGTCTAACGGATACGTCTATGAAGTTTTTCTTTTGCAAATATTAATTGTACTTATTTGAATTGGAATTATTTATGTAGGTATCTATCTATAGTAGTTTCGGTTTGAATTTTTAATGTTTTAGAGCGGAATCAAGGTGTTAATTTGTAACGTGTTGCTATACCAACCTCCTCATTAAGGTTAGAGACGAGAAGCACGGTGGCAAGGGGCAGCGGCGGGGCAGCCAGCGCGCGCAGCGCCGGCGACGCTGGTGTCAGAGTAAGCGCGCCAAACGCCGGTAAGCCAACGCCTCCGACGCTGACTCCGTACGGAGAGGCCAAGCCTGACCCTAGTCCCAGGAATGGTGGTGCCAGAACGCCTCCACCTAAATAAAAAGAACAGTAATTGAAATAGCATAATAATAAATTATATTAGTCAATCACCGAAAACTGGCTGGCCCCAAAGAAAAACGAACCGGTTATTTTAAAATAATTAAGGCGTACCGGCCAGGGTTAGGCGTCGAGCCGATCCCCGTACGCAACGCAGGGATAGGGGGAACCCGCTCTCCTTCATGTCGTATCCCAGCCTTGGTAGTGGTTCTATGTCACGTTATACTTTCGCAAAAGGCCGTACTTCATAGAAAAAAACCTATATTTAGTAGGTAAATCTAGATTCAATTAAACGAACAAAATTTTTTTTATTCCTTGATTTAAAGTTACATTAGCAAAGAAATACCTATGTTTGTGAACGTTGAATGCGACTCCAGAAAGGCTAAAAAAGCAGATGATTCTATTCTTTATTTAACCTTAAGTGTATTACTTCAAAGAGCATTTTACCTTTAATATGAGTACCTACTAAAAGAAATAGGTACTATTCTATTCCGCAGCGTAATAACAAAACTCACAATTTCGAAATGATCCTCACACATTACAATCCTCTATGGTGTAATGCGGATTCACGAGAAGTTATTAGTCACTGCGGTAATATTGAACATTGAATTATGAATAATAAACAAGAAAAGAGCAAGCACAAATTTGAATGCGGAATTGAGGAGTGTTACCATTGTAATGATAAGTACTATGAATAATGGTACCTAGGTACTATTTTAAAAGAGCGAATGAAAAAATGAAATGCTACTTCGAAATAATACAATTTTTGAATAATTGAGTACAATTCTCAATTTAAGATCGAAGTCGAAAAGATAATTCTATTAGGCCTCAAATAAGATAGCAACGATTAAATATTTAAGCATAACTAGTAAATGCCAGTCTGTCAATCGCAGTAAACTTTAAGGGACTACAAATTTCATAAAATTGTGGCAGATGTAGCCAGTTATGAACCAAATTACCAAATGTTTCTAAAAATAAGTGATTAATAACCGCTTACATCTGCTAGATGCCCACATAGGGCTTAGATGAAGAAAGTAACTTGGGATGCAGAACAAGGATGCATTGTTCGGCTTAACTACAAGAGAGTCTAGTATAAAAGTGTGTGAGCAAGACGGAGAGCGGTGTTCGAAGCGTCCAGGTGCTCAGAGTAGTAGTGGACTAACTCATCCTGGATGCGAGGGCCAGGGCGAGGCGAGCCCGCAGTGGCATCAACTCACTGGTCAACAGCTGGTGTGCGTCCCCATCACCTGACGGCAGCGTGGGATTGGTGTAATCCCGAGACTTGTCATTGTTGTATTTGACATTAAGGCAGGTCATCTTTGAGTAATCGATGCGGAGAGTGCAGCATCCATTGTAAATATTTTGTCCGTCTAAAGCCTGTTGACAAAGAAACACATTACGTTAGTTAGGTACCTAATCTACATTTTATACGGGAACATACGTAGACCATAGTATTTCTTTTAGGCTACGCATAGCCGGATGTCTCCGCTAGCCAAGCTTAGAGTCAAAAACTATTAGACATTTAACGTTAATAACGAGAATGCAAACAAACGCATCAATTACAACGGAGAACGGCCCTAATCATAGCGAACATTAGCATCTCCCCCGTACCCCGCCATTTTGACAACTTTAGTTTCTCACTTTTTCTCTTAGATTAATAAGCGGGACTTCAAGATATAATTATTGTCCGTAAATATACTACTCAAAGTCAAATAGAGCCCACTTGACTTTTCTCAGTAAAAATAATAATAATATGTATTTGCCCAAGCATATTTATATAGTAGGGGTTTATTCATCATTTACACATCCAAATAATGAAATAATACCCTTCTTTCAAAACGTCCGTTGTTAGAAACACATACCTTTTTTCACATTTTAATTTCACAGAGAAATGCCAAATGGCCTATTTTGTTCTGTGTAGTTTACATGTTAACAAAACGAAGTTAATTTGAATCGGAGTTGGGTATTTATAGACTTAAAATAGTCACGTATTAGCCATGAATTAGATATATCAATAGACTCGATTCTTACTTATAAGAACTTGTGGAGGGGCTGTATTAAAACCGTTACGTCCGGAGCGCAACAGTTATTTGTTTGCTTGTGGCGCCTGCATGAAGCTGATAACTCCGCATCACGATAGAAAAGAAAATTAATTAAAATGCAACAGCGCTTCAACCCATACTTGGTCGCTTTATGATCTTAAACCTAGTCTCCACTAGCCATAGACTTTTTAAATATCATTTTCATTACACGAAAATATTCACAACTTACGTACTTTTAAGGGTTCCGTGCCTCAATAAGGAAAAAAGGAACCCTTACAAGATCACTTTGTTGTTCGTCTGTCTATCTGGCTGTCAAGACCTTTTTTTAGTAAGGCGAGCAATTGGGAATGTGCATCATGCGCACCAAATAATCGGTACCATGATTTTATTACAAAATAATAAGAATGCATTAGCAAAATTCTTAGGGAAAGGACTGGAGTTTTTTAGACAAAAAATAATAATAACAGTTTTAATTTAATTCAGTCTTGCGGTGTAAATTAGCGTGTCTTTGTTAACCATCATCTGTCAAATGAATCGTGACACTTTACAGCGGAATCCATTAGTTCAATTAATACTTTATGCAATTTACCCTCTCGTTACTTTCACAGACCACGATTAAATCGTAAATTATCTAAATTATAATAGTAATTGATTGGTCGTTTCGTTCTTAAAAGGCAATATCAAACAAATATTTAAGTAAATGTCGGATTTGTATTTTAATTTTGCATTAAATCAATAATGATATTGTTGAAGAACAGAAAATCCCTTTACGATTCCATTGAAACCTTTGCTTACAATATCTGAGACGCAACGAAGTAGCAAAAAGTTCAATGTCGGAACGCTGAATATTGGCTTTAGATTTAATAAATTTCTGTTCTATATGCAAATGCGACCCCCTGATGTATAGACGTGAATAGATTGGCTCGTTTAAAGCTCAACTTATATGGAAATGTGAAAGGCACGTAAGAAAGTGTGGAAGAAGATCGCTTCGATACGTAATTAGTTTTGTGGCCCCCCCACAGTACGAATTCCGTTTTACGAACGGCAAATGCATGCGATGAGGGAGCGTAGCGAGTAATTAATTTACATTTCTAATATCCTTATCGCGTCGCAGTATCTTTGAGGACTTTTCCAAACGCCACTTTTTAGTAAATTCGTGAAAATTAGAAAGTATATTGGTAATTTACAAATGTGTCGTGTTAAATTTTAATGTCAGATTTTCGTATAGTGTGATTAGATTTAATAATACTAAAGTTCATCACTCATGAAACGATGAGTTAATGCTGAGGTCGTAATATTACCGGCCCAGGTTTAACTTGTCCCTCCCTGCGTCTCTTTCAAATTAGTGTCATAAGAAAGTGACACACATAGAGATAAACTCAGACAAACTAAACATGGCCGCTCATGTCAGGGGCACTGGTTTAAACTAAACACTATAGTATTTAACTGCCTTGGGGTTTTGGACAATTTACACAGATTGATCTAGTCTTAAATTAAGTAAAAAAGGCTACTCTGTGTTATAAGCATAAACAACGGATATACAAACTTTCATATATGTATAGATACATATATAATATAAAACACAAGTAAGTATAATATATGTCAATTCACTAAAGTGTTTTATATGTTTTTGTTATTACAGTAGTAGTAGAGTTCTTTCTAGCAGTTAGTTTTTAAGTAAGCTAGTAGACTATCGCATTGGGTGTCCTGTAATAATGGTGTATTGTGTTCATTAATAAATAAATAATAATAAAATATCTATGACCACAGTGCAAAAGTTCAAATTTATCATACAAAATTATCTGCCACTATCTGGATTCGAACCCTTAACTTCAAGCTACGCAGTTATGCTCACTAACCAGAACAGGCTATCCGATTTTTGAAAACATAGGTTAGGTGCTTATAAGATGTTTTTTTTTTTCAATTATTGTACTGCGCAATAAAAATCGTGGTCATCTGGCAAGACTCGAACCTGCAGTCGCGGCATCCGGCCCTGGCTCTGACAGAGCTACAGGTGACTCCGCTAGACACTGTAAATTTTCAGTATGCTCTGTTTTTGCGGTAATTGTTGTTTATAATCTTTTATGCTTAGAAAATCCAAGAATTTCGATCCCATTTAATTGAAAGGAAGGCACTTTCAGTAACAGGTGTTGGACTATAGGTATATTAAAATAATACACGATTATGTTGCCAAAACAAAAAATAAATAAGAAAACCATTGCAGTGCTTGACACACGTAGTTTTTACAAGTTTTTACTCGCATGTTTTCGTATCTTCGCGTCAATTACCGGGCCACCTCTCAATAACTGGGCCGTAACATTATTTAGGTATGTTTACGATATAATTAGAAAATTATTCAGTTACTGGAGTTAACCCTAAACAGGTTATGTTCTTTTACTTTTCACTAATTGGGTGCTGTCGTTATACCAGTCACATGTATTATTATTATTATTTAATAAGACAAGAACTTCTGTTAGACTTGTAGCTTACTTCTAGCCTAAACATCATTTCCAGGGTTCGAAACTCTTTCTTAGGAACGGAGCACGATGCTACCAACGTAAACAAAAAGTAACCACTGCCCCGCGATTTTGCTTAAATTGAAGCTCTTTATAATTCCCTAGGAACAAGAAACTAAATTTATCCACTCTTATTAGAGTTGGATATTACGGTAACACACTTTCAGGTTGTTTCATAAATTTTAATAAGCCGGACCGTTATAAAAGTCCTATATTTTAACTATGTGGGAGTTTCCTGGTGCTGGGTAGCAGGATTTTATTATGCCACGCCCGGTCTACTCCTCTCCGGGTATCAATATTCGCGAGAAATTCATTTAATCTTCTGAAACGATTATTTGCGTTCGCGGAGGGAGTCGTAATTGAAGTAAAAAAAATATATTAGGAGAGTGACAAGACGATAAAACGACAAACGCTTCGCCCGATTTGATACTGGGATCCTTTATTGCGTAATAGGGCGAGTGAACCCGTGATAATTCTAATAAGTTTGCCTTTTGTGTTGCAAACTTTTCACCAACGTGGGTATGCAATATTTGGTAACATAGTTTGTTTTATAAAAAAATCCTACTATATATATATATATATATATATATATAGTAGGATTAAAACAACTGAATGGATTTGGATGAAATTTAGCACACACATAGTTTATAACCTGGATTAACACATAGGATACTTTTTATCCCGTAAAAATGCATAGTTCCCACGGGATAGCGATAAGTGAGTTATACGCCGCCGTGACGTCATGAGCAGCAAAGCAACTAATTCTCATTAATTTGTCCAGGAAATATTGCAGATTGCATGTTGGGTGCACGTTTGCTTGATTCAATTAAACAAGTCTACGCGGACGAAGTCGCGGGCCAAAAGCTAGTATACATATAAAAATATAGTTTGATTAATGGTTTCTTTTAGATACAGCAATATCCTTATGTTTACCTCAATCGATTACCCAGTACGAATAATTAATATGTGCAAATACTCCGCAGATACGTAAGACGTATGTCTGGTGTATGTATGTATGGTGGTGGATTTTACTGAAAAAAAAGATAGCGAACCAGGCATACTTAGATCTAAGATTAAATCACGAAATATCCTTAAGCAGATATATATAGATAACAGTACGTCCGATAGCAGAAGTGTTATAAAATCACGGCAAGGAACGCGTGGAAGTTGCCAGATGGTTGTCAGAATCAAGCGGTAAGACGTAACAAGTGTCCCCCGTATCTCTTAATCACGCTCCCACTAATTGTTTTATCTTCAGCTCGTTAGAACTCGTTTAAGCAAAGCCTTCTTAGTGAAGGATTAAGTGCGGACCGCCTTAATCCACCCCCCGTCGCTAATTCTGGCGGTTTTTCCACGAAGACCAGATAAACGTTTTTGTTGGGGGTCCCTGGCTCGCCACGTTTAATATTTATAAGAGCCCACATAGCTCAGAGCGCTTCTGTTGCCGGTGCAAGCAAGGATTACGCAAACTCCGGAATGCAACTGTTTCATTTTTTGTCTGTGGATGACGTCGAGACATTATAATGAAAATAAGCCAAATTCCACAATGCTTGCTGAAGCGTTTTATTTTACGGAAAACGTAATAATGGTAATTTAAAAGTTCCTTACCGGTGTAAAAATGTAGTTGAGAGGTATGGCTTATGAGGTTGTAACTTTAAGTGTAGGTACTCTTATAGTAAATAAACAACAGTGCATTACAAAAAAAAAACTTCCGAATAAAACCAGGCTCAAAAACACAGCAACGTTCGATTAATGAACTTGTTTCGTATTCATAAGACTCAAAGTCAGGGCTAATTTTTAAGTCCATTAAATTTTTCGCTTTGTAAGCAGTTTCAAAGTTTAAACACCGCACCAAGCCACGAACTGTACGAATTCAAACTTGGCCCGGAATAATAGGAGCTGAGAATAGTTCAATTGATTATGGTTACATTGTTGAATCAAGCGGGCGAGAGCGGGTAAGCAGTTGAGCACCCGCCCAATTAGTCACGGATAAAAGGTCACTTATCGAGTCGACTCCGACGGAGCGTTGAAAACAAATACCAATGAAAGAAAGCTTTTAAATATCAATGGGAAAAACTCAAGGCTAGATTGTTCGTACCTGCTGCTCATCTGTATTTTTTCTACACAGGTAAAATTTACTTAAAAAAAGAGGTTAATTAATTAATACCGACAAAAATTAAATACACACATACGAAAAACATGTACTTACTTACATATTGTTATTTTCAATCATCAACTTACGATTAGTTTATATACATAATTTGAAAAGCGAAGCAATAAAAACTAAATATAGTCTATTATAAGGAGGAAAAACGCTCTTAAATCCTAATAATTGGAATACAATATAGATGAACCGGTAAATGCGACTAAGGTATCATCACAATTAGGGTATGTACACATTCGAGGACGCGTCACCGAGTAAACCACGCTCGCTCCATTAGACGCTGTAATTAATACTCGAGGTTACCCTTAATTGTGGCGACAGATAGTGACGATCGGCCAAAAACCGCGCCCACTCGCCACATTTCAGTTTACTTAACGAAGGATCTTTTCCATGGGCGTTTGTGTGATTTGCGGTATAGCATCGGTAGTCGGTAAGTTTACCGAGATTGTGGAAGTCACTATTCATTTATCAAAATCAGATTTGAATATTTGTTTTCATAGCTTAAATATTTACTTACTGCATTGTTTTTTTTTTCGAAAGCAAATTTTATAAGTGGATACATGAGTGAGGCAAAGAAGCTTAGCTGAGTTACTCAAACTTTCAATCTTCATGCTTTCGCAGGCGCCGGGATTAAGGTAAACAAGCCGACCACAAAACACTAACAAAACAAGCGCTAAACAATGTTTGACACGTAACTAGGTGGTGCAGAGTGCAGCTAAGGCACTGTTGACACAAGCAGTCCGGGCCAACAGGGGAGGGCGACGGGACGTGCAATTTTAAACGGGACTTGAACCTTGCCTCTTGGTTGGACACTGTTCGTTGGACAGTTTGAAATTACAATGAAGTTTGTTCGCCACTCTGCTGTAAATAGGTTATACACCTGCATTGTATTAATTTTGTATTGACGGATCGATGTTAATTCTCGGTGTATACTCGTATAGGTACTGAAAAGCGTAGGTACCGAATAAAATGATTTTGATGTAATTCGTAAAATTTTCTTATTTGAGAGGTTCTGATTTCTTAAACTTTGAAGTAACAATCAATCACTACTAAAAGTTTTGAGCCGTAAAAATTAAAGAAACACCTTATTGTTAACAAATGAGTTATTGTGGCTACAAACTCTAACGTGGTATTTGCTACAAATACTGTCTAAATTTAGTAAAGCTTCAGTAAACACACGAGCAATGTTATCAACATAAAATATTTTTTTACAGTTCAAAACAGTGAATACGTAGTTCAAACGTTAAAAATATTCGCTACAGATAACATCGCCAGGTCGCGTCTTTTTTGACGGTGACATTGTTTGAATACTTTGAATACGTTCCTGTGTTGACACAAAGGCAGCCGTTAGACGTCGCCACAGTGCAAAGTGCAATTTTAAAACGGGCTTAAACAAAGCCCGCACCTTGACTCGATAAACGGCGTCTCGGATTTCATGAACCTTGGCAACAAAGAACATTTAATAAATATCTTCATATCTACGAAACCTACAATCTGCATAAAGTTTAATACAACCTACACAGGAGCTGTAAACTTACTTTAGTTAAAGAAAAAAATTTTTACAATAACAATAAAACAAAAACCAACAGTTGAATTGAAGAGCACTGAACAAGTGCAGGATGAACTCGTGGTCAACGCGTGAATTATGACCGATTGCCGCAGACAGCAGCTATTATGGATAGCACCGAGCGGCAAGGGACAGAAGCACGCTCGGTAGAATCACACTGTTATCAATCATAACTTATTGATGGAGCAGCCACGGCTCTGATTAACCAGTAGCGATGGACTGTGATCGTACGACCAACAAATGACTTTTGTTTGTTCATTTGAAAATCTTTGAGCAAGTCGTAACGAAAACTTTCAAGATAATCCAATTGTAACTTTAAAACAACTACTTATATAACTATGAAGTTTTAATTCTGTTTGTGTTGTTTTGCTGCCTAAATATACTTATAACCTTATTTAATATTAGTTTTTAAGTTTGATTGTGTATAATTTAATTTGATTAAAATTTGATATTAAAAAAAACTATGAAGAAAATATTACTTTTAGAATGCGTAATGGTAAGCTCATAAAGAAATGAAAAAGAGAGGCACTCATCAACTTTTCTGTCTTTTGAGAATAGATTTCTTACACGTCTTTGTGTAACATAATCGACAATTTTTAAAGTGGTAGCCACGAGTAAATAATGATTTTATCGCGTTAAAGTCCAGTTTAACGTTATAAAAAGGTTTAAAATTAAATTGGAACAAATTACCATGTTACTCAATCAAACCAAAAATATATAACCCTTTATATTAACTGTCCACCTATTATTTATGTTTAACCCAGAAAGGTACAGTAAAACTTTAACAAAATGAAGCAAACAGGTGGATGAAGTACTAAAAAAATCTAGTAGGAGTAGGGAAATGTTCATTCAGTTCATTTCAAAATATGTCGCATCCTAAAACGAAGTTCTTCGAAGTTTTTTGGTTATTGCACTAGCAAGCGACTGCAATCTTAGAAACAATGTATTTAGAGCCCAATTATATTAACTTTGGCTCAAAGCTCCTAATTTTACGTAATATTAATAAGTGACATTATTAGGTATTCTATGTACATGACATTATTATTATATGTAATAAGATTATAAAAAAATCGTTGTTATAAGGTAGATAATATTCTAAATATGCTAGCAATACAGCACCATGACACCAACAATAGTTGTAAAACAACATGCCATAGGCTATAGCGTAAAATAAGCAGAGACTTCTTAAGAAATTGGCTCTAGAGGTTTTCTTAGGGAATGTACTAAGAGGCGCGAGCATGTAGGTTGTAGCATCGAACGCATTAAGAGCGTACATTTCGTGTCTGCGCGCATAAGCCGCCCTCTGAAAAGATTTGATGGCGAGGTTAGAGATTTATGTCAAGGATCATAGAAACGGAGATCGGGGGATTTCTGCGCTCCCAACATCCGACTGTGCCCTTTGTGGTTGGAGCACTATCCGGCTTCACTTCACTTTGTACCTCTTACTTCTGCTGCCACTTACATAGCGAGACGTTTTAATTTCATTCGAGAAAAAATCTCGACCAGATGGGTCCCTAAGGACGCTGCTAACATGAGTAGCCTCATGAGTTGTTACACGAAGTTAGTTTAAATCGCAAATATGTGCGACGTTTGCTAGAGTTTGGCTTTGAGTTTGAAAACTTTAATTCATTGCGACAGCTACTATTTCAAAGTACATGCTAAATAAAACAGAGAATATCGGTTTTTACTAAGGCCCGTCATCGCGCGGGGTGGAAGGAGGGTCAAGACGCATCCTCATAACGATTAACTAACACGTTTAGTAACTTTTAAACTTAGGAGTATAAAGCATTCAAAAGTATGTCCAGTCAGCTGTAAAAATATATATACAGCCATAGCGTCAAAATATGTATGCATCGATGCTGACCGTATGTATATGTTTTTTATGTCGCAATTTTTTTGCAATGCATGCCAATAGGTACGACGAGGAAGACGTTTATGGAATTTATGTCAAAAAGCCGCAACTAGTGGAGAGTACTCTTGTAAGCTCTTATCATACTAGCTTCTAAACTATATTTATTAAGATGAAGCTACAATAGAAATATAATACTTTCACAGTTATACTCAAACATTATTTGACAGTGGTTAAAGGAGCGTTGCTTTTGCGTTAAATACGCTAACGAGACAAGGATTCGTGGAGTAGCTCATTGTGAAACTGTTTAGTTAAATATTCCGAAATGTATATTTATTTGTGTATTTTATGCAACTATGTTTATAATTTTATAAACATATTTATTAAGATGAAGCTACAATAGTATTTATAACCATGCGCATGGATATATTTAGTGCATTTTAAAATTTTGTGTTTGTGTACTATTTATGTTACGGGCACTGTACTCTGCATGTGTTGGAATGTTTTTTGTTTGCAATTTTTACGGAAGCCAATTCAACAACTATCCAAATATTACACATCATACAATACAATTTAAGTAAATAAATATTTACTAAAATAATATACAAACATACATACATAATATACTTAAATTGTATTGTATGATGTGTAATATTTGGATAGTTGTTGAATTGGCTTCCGTAAAAATTGCAAACAAAAAATATTCCAACACATGCAGAGTACAGTGCCCGTAACATAAATAGTACACAAATACAAAATTTTCAAATGCACTAAATATTAACATGCGCATGGTTATAAATACAAACATGCATGTACATAATCTTGATTTTTAAAGTAGGTTGCGTTTATGAATAAGATAATTTAAGGTCATCTATTAATTACATCATCAGTTAAAAAGTTTTAGCACTAGATGCTAGTACTGCCATTGTGGTTTCTAATTTCCATTCCATTTGCATATCTGCTGCTTGAAATGAGAAAGCACTTAGCAAGAGTTACTCAGAAAATGTAATATGTTTGTATGATTAACCTGAAATTGGGAACGTAGGTTTCTCTTGTAGCAAAGGCATCCTCATATTTGTGGGAGTTGGTACCCTAAGGGGGTTAAGACTGTATCTATTGTGTAATCTTGTAATGCATTTGTGTCAATAACTACTACAAATATGTAGTTTTAAATATTTGTAAATTCTTTAGTACCGTCACACAAAAACAATGATTAACAAAGTAAAAATAATCGTATCAATGTACACTAATCTACATCTACACTTCTACACTAATATAATAAAGAGGAACCGATTTCAAAAATTATTTCACAGATAGAAAGCTGGTATCCCTGATGGACATAGGCTACTAATTAATTCCACGCGAACGAAGTCACGGGCGTCCGTTAGTTGATTATAATAGTCATTAGTAAAATATTTATATCGTAGGGTTCTGAATAACTTGTGGTGTAGATTAATGAAGCTATCGTAGCCTAATAAGTTTGACCTGCTGTCTTTCAAGCAGAAGGTCGTGACTTCGAGCCCGGGCGTGCAACTCTGATATTTTTTAAATGTATGCGGGGCGTTTAATTGAAATTTGCCATTAGCTTTTCGATGAAGACATGTCGAGAAAGTTGCGAAGCAATTTAATTACGTGGAGAAGTAACCAATCCACACTGGGCTTGGGTGGAAACTTATCCGAATAAGCCGTCTCATTGTGAGAGGAGGGTTGTCCCCAACAGTGGGACGTACATAAACAAGGTTAATTATTCTCCTTCTTACATTTAAAAATGTTTTAATTTATTCTTATGAATACAAAATTAAATACGCTATTACAGTCTAAAGTTACGCAGAAACTTGGACTAGTGAAGCCTTAAATCATTTTAATCTTTGTACTATTTCTGTCTACTAAGATAACGATCCAGAGTCCTGTGTTCACATACACGTCGAATATTTAGCGTTTCACTGAACTACAATCACGGTAGTGGAGTTGGTAGGACTTAGCGTTGCTAAGTTTTCACCGCTGCGCTCTGCCAGTGATATCTCAATTTCACGAGAGGCTTCCTCGTTTGCGGGCACTAATCCCACGACTAAGTAATAAAATAAACTAGATTCTGCTATTAGAGAAATTTAGCTTTTTTTATTGTACTGGAAATACTAGGCGTTATTTGCAGATCTAGGTGTAATTTCAGTGTCTTTCCGGAATAGTTTAAACTACAAAAGTGCAGTTTCAAAATCTTTATATGAAATTATTTCATTGACATAATAAGTTGCGCTATTTAGATATATAGTTGTCACTATTGTAATGTATGGAGCGCCGCACTAGTGCCGTATAGAGTGCGATGGAGAGCTCTCGCGAGGCTTGCTTTTTGCTATTTTACCCCTCATGTAATATTTCAAAATAATGATCACAGAAAAAACAAAATACTTAGTTATTCTTCTTATAGCGAATTCCTTCAACTTGAAAAAAACAGACTATCGTTCTATCATTATTATGGAGTCTGCTAAATCCATATGTGTTGTTTGTGAATGTGTCCACCAATACATGATAAATGATGAACTATGTGTTTGATGTAACTTTATGTGTGAGTTGAGCGACTCGAAACAGTTAATCAATCAATTATTGATACATTATGTTATTGTTTATAGTTGTTTAGTTTGAATTTAATTTGTTGGAAAAACAAGAATCTGATATATAATCAAATTATATCTGTGAAATTGCGATAAATAAACAATATTTAACAGGCAATTTTTATTTCGCTGTAAGTTAGTTCTTTGGACCAAACGCACTAGCTTCGTGAAAATTGGGCGTAAAGAGCAACTAATTAGGCCGATAGTTGATTCACTATTGTAGAATTCATTAGCGGCTCGTGCGCCACGTAAGAGGTATTACTGTTAAATTCGCATAATGAATAGAATATTTGCCGAGTTTCCCAAAGTTTCCATTGTGCTTGATAATGTTAAGCGAAATTCTATAGGGCTCGCTCGTGACTGAGCTGTACCCTCTTGGTGTTTAAACTTAATATTGAATAGCAAACAGAAAAAATAAATGAATCTGGCTAAATGTGCATTTATATATTGAGAACATAACCCAGAATGTATGTATGTTGAAAAATAAAGTCATGTTTTTTGTTATTACGAGAAATGAAAAATTTTTTTAACCTCTAATTATATATTCATTAACCTCTAATAAACATCTTATTATAAAAGAAACTGCAAAACGCATCCAGCTAAAAGATTGCAAAAATGGCCACGCTGCAAACAAACTTAGTATGAGTAATAAAGGCGTCACTCGGGACTCATTTTTCGAGGAAATGTTTTGTCTTTTTAAACAGAATTTTTAAATCGTTTTATTCTATAAAAACAATATTTAAATATTTGTTTGTAGTCGCGTTTTCGAAAACGGCTCTCACGATTTCGATGAAATTTATAAGATATAGGGGGAAACGATCGATCTATCTAGATTTAATTTCTAGGCAAACAGTGATTTCTAAGTAGTGCTTAGTCGCCCACTTACTCTTTATCACGCGATTACAAGAAGTTTTAAACACAGCAATTCCAATTTTTTGCAAAATGCAAAAGTTTCCTTTTGTAAGTTCAGTGGCACATCGGTTCGTAACGAAGTTATTTGAGTTTACAGATTCATAACACGACGCGAGTGAAAAAACGTAAACTCAATCATTATACTGGTAAAGCGAGTTAGCGGAAGCCGCAAAACGAAATTTAATTTGCTCTGAACGCTGCATCAGAAATAAAGTTAAAACAGTCGCTGCAGTAGGCGACGGTACGCGCAACTTCTAACGCAAATGAATAGCGAATGGGAAAAGTTGGGTGGAGAAAAATGATGTCCCAGCCGGCGAAGCGGGCCAGCAGCATTGTTGGCGACGCGGGAGCGCGGCCGCGCCGCCGCCGATATTGTTGTTGTTAAATACACATAAAGTACCTGCATTAAAACTCAGTTTCGAGCTTTGTTGGAAAGCCATTGTTACAAAAAGTTGACAATTGACAGCAAAGTTTACGTTATTACAGTTATGATTAGCTGTGTTTTATTCGGCTTTTAAAAAGTGCACCTATTCAGTTTTATTGTGCTAACATTCGTTTTATACCGAGCTGTGGGAATGTGGTGGCAAATACATACCCGGAGTTAAGGGTCTTTATATACATTTTACCTGTAACTTCAGCGGGGTTTAGTAAGTTACCTGTTAAATAATCTACTGAGTATCTGAAACGTTTCAAAAGCTGACTTATAACTATTAACACGAAACTGTTTCATACCTACTTCAAGCCGAGTAAGACTTCCTTCATTTCCAGATAGTTCGAAAGCGAATCATTAAACTGAATGAAACGTGCGGCAATACGAACTTTGTTTTATGGTTTAACTTTACAAACAGTTAAATAAAAACAAAGAAGTTTAAGTACTTACCGTTTTTGCCGTTTGTGCTGATACAGTGTCTGGATACTGGATGAGAGCTTGGAATGAATCTGTAAAAAAAATATCAATATTTAGATAGGTACCAACTTAAATTGTTTTAAACTTTTGCGACTTTCACACATATTTACAACATTATTAGTCTACTCGCGACCACGGCCATTGAAACATGGCCGAAACGTCGAGGTAAATCAACAATATATTTTTATCGCGCTAAAGTCCCGATAATGTTATAATTAGGTACCAACTTTATGATATTGCAATGAGAAATTGATTGTTTTAGAACTTAGAAAAGAATTAATGTCCAGTCAAATAAAAATATGACATTATTCAACATCTCAAAAATAGAAAAGTGCCATGGCATTCAAACGTATTTAAACGAACGGATCACTTTCTTACTTAAAATCGATTTGAATTATCAACATTGATCGAGACTTTTAATATGTTTGGAAATGCACGTTTGCCGGCGCAATTTACACCGCTATATACTTTTGAATCGTTTGAATCAAAAAATATTTTTGCACTTGACTGTTGATATAATATCTCTTGTCATGCCATGTAAGTAAACTTTACATGGAAACTAGCTATTTAAATTAGTACTGTCTAAGAAATGTTGCCGTGGAAAATTTAACACACAAGACTAAATGGCGCTGACATGGCACGACTAGATATGGTTTCAGGTCCTTGAATGTGGCGCCTCGTCGCAGGTGCACCGCCGCTATCGACTCATCTACGACACTTAGCAAACAACTTTCATGCCTATGCGACTTTCATTATTAACTTGAAGAGCACAAATTTATTGCCACTGTCGCGCTCCTCGCTTAAACTTGTCGCTGTTGTTGAAACTTTGATGCGGTCTTGTTGAGAGCGGATTTTACTTTACGATCGTATAGAAGTCTACATCTTAGCGATAACATTGTAACGCAGGATACACTATTCCGAAAATAAAATTAAACGGTTACCGAGGCAAACACATTAAGTGCCAAAATAGCCATAAACATTCGCGAGGAAAAGATAAGGATCGTGTTGGTGTAGACCATCTCACAAGTAGTCGGTCGCGAGTCTATTTATTGCTAGAGGATGAGCGTTAAGCTCCCTAATTTAAGGCATGAGCCCGGCGATCATTGCTGTCCGCTGGGTGAGCACATAAATTCACATTTTTAGGAGCCATCGTTTGGACGGCGCATCACCTGCCTTTACCACGTAGTACACTATTATACGGTGACGCTTCGACTATGGTAACAGCGCGTAAGCTCGTTGTTTTTAGCCTGGTACTATTTTCTACGGCACGCAAAGTTAAATATAAACAAAGGATCCACCTAATGGCTCTTAAGATATTTTAAAGACCAGTTCACGTTATGTCTATGCTTTAAAACTTATAAATGTAGATAATAAAAATAAGGTATTTAATTACTTAGCCAAAATATATTTTACCGAACGCATCACTTCGCTAATTTTCATTACTCACACTCCATGTTTTCAACTGAAACTGTTCGCTTTTCAGAATATATTATGCCCAAAAAGGTCAGTTAGGTTAGATTGAAAAGGTACGCGTTAGCAGGAGCAAATGAGAAGTTTCTATGTCTAGAAACTTCATGAAAAATATCAATCCCGAAAACATACATAAGAAAAACTTGTTTTAAGAACCCTGCAACCCTGTAAATTCTAATAAAATAGTCGAAATACTAAATTATAAAATTTTCGCCCACGACTGATGATGTCGAGAACTCGTTAAATAATTTATTAGCCTGGTCTCACTTACCTGTAACAATTTTCCTACATCTTAAATATAGAGCGGAAAACCACTCAAGGCAAGAAATGTCGGCGTAAATTAAAAGTAACGCCCTGTCTCCTTCATACATAGTTAAATGCTCTTTAAGGCCCCCATATTTTCTTTGGGCCGGCCATTACGTTACATTAAAATGGAATGCATAAAAGGATTGCCGTAAATTGGTTTTTTATGTAATTACATTGTAAATAAGGAAAAATGTTGTCCAAATAAAATGAAAATTTAGAAAAATATAGTAAGTACTTAAGCGGCGTGTTTTGAAAGGCACCCTTTTATTGAAATAAAAATACTTCCGTTTTTGGAAAGAAAACGATGTTTAAACTTTTTGAATTTAAGCTGCTTCTCTGCGCAGAGGTTCATATTACAGGTACTCGTACCTAATACAAAAGTAAGTTCAGTTATTTAAATTAACTACTTAAGTAACCCAAATCAAAAAATTTGCTGTTTTGTACGTTTTTTTTTACTACAGAAGTATCTAGTTCTAGAAGTCTACCACGGTCTCCCTTTCAATAGTGAAAATTGGCGCTCTAGGAGAATACGGCACGAAAGTTTACTCCCTCAGGACAGAGGAGCCTTTTCCTTATTCCTTTTCAAGGATGTAAAAGGCTTTTCAAGGATAATAGAGAAACGTGCCTGTTTACCCGTCCCTATGATATTTATACAAAACAATCAAATGTTACGTGGGTGAAACCTAGTGGAGTCGATATCTAGGTTTTATGATAAAGATCATTTTATTAGCAAGCGCGCCTAGCTAGCTAAATAGAACATGGCAATAATAATCTTTAAAATTAATTACTTATTAAAGGTACAATGATCCGATTAGAATTTATTGTACAAAATAAAGCGTAAACAATTTGCTTTTGAATATTTGATACAAAAGTTACCCGTAACAGGGCACCGAATAACATCAATAAAAGTAGAACTTTTGTGAAGTGGTCGTCCCCGGTCACCCTTTGTTCGCGTTTATTCATCCAAGCTGAAACATTCGAGTGCTAATTCAATAACCCTGCTTGCGGCTCCGATTGCGCGCAAGATATTCAAATGGTCTCAATCAATCTGTACGCGGCTTCATAATGCTTCATCAAAAATTCAACTGGAACGCGCAATTACTTTATGGAATATTTAAACATCAATTTCTGCGTAAACAGAAGATGGAAGTTGCGGTTAAAATTAAAATTTCGTAATCCACATTTTGCTGTGCAGAGCGCGCTTGCTTCCGCTACGTAAATAATAAGCGAAGGCATGGCCCTCCGGCCGGCCGATTACTGTATAATTTGATATCTTGAATCACGACGTCTCTCCTGAAACGAGCGAGCTCTGTCAACCTTGAATACGTCTTTGCCTGCAATTTGTGCGCCTTTTCAGGTAACCGGAGCGCTTCCATGGTTGCTGAATATTTTGCAAGGCTTCACGATGGCTACGTAAGATACCTATGCTTTAATATGTTTCAAGTAAGCTTAAGATACCGCATTTGCGTATGAAGATTGCTCAGAAAGGGATTAGGAGATGGTTATTAACATGAAGCCTGCAACTAATGTTATTAGTGAAAACAAAGAGACCGCAAAGACGATATCCGTCGCAGATCAAATCCTTAATTACCGGAATCCTATGGCGACACAGACACGACATCTACCGCAAACAGGGGACGCATAATAATTGTAGCGGTCTGCTACACCTTAATAAAGCCAATAGGGGTCGGGAGGAAGGGGGCCAAGGAAGTGGGGGATAGGATTACAGCGACTCTGCGCTCCTCATTGAGATTTGTTTCGGGATTAGAAACGCGTTTGATGGTAGTAACCCCGGTCAGGACGTGGCCAACGCGCTAACAGGACGTAACCGCTATTCAATTAGTCTTCATAAGCGCTTCGTCCTGTTGTGTTTACGATCTTTTGGTTTAAACTCGCCGTTTTTTTTTAATAATTTTTATAGCGATACAACAAAAAATAGGGCTCAAATGAGGAGGTTGGGTAAATAAGTACACTAAGAGACCGATTAGGGATGTGGCGTTGAAAGTGTAAATACAAATAAGGGTAAAATATTAAATCTCGCAAACATGTAAGCCACGTGTTTATTTGCCATCGCGATTGATAACGGTTCAGAGGGTCGACATTCCTACCAGAAATAATCGACATGTCGGCACGTAAATCAACTCTGCGAATATTTTGACTTTGCTAATTAATGCTTACATTTTGATTTCAGCTCTGAGATAACAATAAGCCAGGCTTCACACAGAAATCATTAATCCCTGTTCTGCTGTAGATACACAATACAGGCGCCGTATAACTTTTGTAATAAAAAGAACACAATCTTAGCCCAAAATACTCGTTCGTCGGAGCATATAACGTTACTTAACTTTAGGTACACACGTATTGAATTGAAAGTGAAATGGAAACGAAATATGTGGTTTATTTGCTTCCCGCCGAGAGACAGGATAATTGAAGTAAGGATTTATACGTTTCGGATCTGCAACCTATACTTCTGTTAGTATTCCAACTTGCGCTGAGTAAATTTCGGAGTATTTGCAACACCAAAAGTAGATTTGCGAGGAAAGAAAAGATATAATGGGACAAGAACAAAGAAATCCTTTGTAGTTTGTTAGTAAACATTTTGTTCATCAACCCTTTAAAACTAACGTTACTGCATAGAATGGCAATGAGTTGAGTTTTTGCCGTAATTTCTGACAATGATGAATGTACAGCGGGGAGTTTTAAAAAAGCAAATATGTAGTCTTTCCGAAGTCGAATCGAGCGAAGGACATGCGGAAATTGGAAATGCTGTATTACTGGAGCAACTGTCCAGATATCCACAAGTTATGAGCGTTTGGGAACAAAGGTACTACACGGTGTGTAATTCGATGAGAATTTTAGAAAAATATTGAATGCATGGTAGTAACGGATTATAAAATATGCGTATTTTTACGTGCTGCATGGAACGATAATTTTTAATACATTCGATAGTCATTTTACCAAAATATTTTAATTTAATTTAATATTTTTTTATGAAAAATATCAAATTGATTCCAAATAGTTAATAAGGCATTAAATACTCACACTTATAAACTTGGCAATAAGTTGTCGGGAGTATTTATATTTCATCGGAGCATAAAGGAATGACGTTTAATTACTCGTCAACCGACTGTCTTCAGAATTCAAATTACTTAATGGATTTTAGACATTAATTGATGTCTGTGCGTATTTACTGTCGCACAGAGAGCACCAAGTAAACTATTTCAGAAAAAGCAATGTAGTTGATTTAAGCTTCTTAACTAAGTATAATAATTAGCCGAGAGTGAGCAGTTGAAACGGGCACGCCGCCCGCAGGCACGAGGCCTTATCAAATATGTACTATTCTACCTGCCTCCTGTGTGCCGCCGGATTTATTTAGGATATGCATGAGGGTACGATTTAAATTTTAAACGGATTGCGCCCTTGGATTTTAGACCGGTGTTATGTTTGGTAAATCTATCACTATTATAATCCGCACTAAATTTAATTTAAAAGCTGGCCGCTACTCGATTATTAATACGGCCAAGTTTCTGTAATCACGGGATTCCTGATTGTTTTGTTTTATTCGGTTTAACAGCAAATGTTGATTGGTTTTAAGCTTGCAATAACAATCGTTATCATTACCGCTAAAAATCACATTTTCGGTGATGAGTTTGATGAAAACGTTTGAAAAATATTGTTGGTACTTGCTTGTCAATAGCTACGGCCAATAATATTTCAGTACGAGTGAATTATAATTAGTCTGTTTATATTCTTAAAACTGGGGCTGATCAGTAACTTGAACAAGAATACATAGTCTACTAAAATCATAACCCTGCCTGTTGGCTTTGCCGTAGTCGGGTAAAAACCGACCGCTGCTACAAGATGCGTTTATAGTTAGTACTAGATTTAGCCCGCGATTTCGATCGCGTCAATTTTGGGTTACATACTAAGTAATACTAACTCCCTTTCAACCCCCATGGTGAAACCCCGATGGTGAAATTTCCATAAATTCCTTCTTAGTCCACCTCTACACTCCCTAAGGAATTCAAGCTCCAAATTACACTTTCTATCTTTATCAGTTTAGGTTGTCAGTTATCAGTCAGTCCGGAACAAATGTGCAATTTTTGAATCTCACCCGGTGACTAAAGCTCAAAATGGCCGTTTTTCATAGGGATTCGACCATTTTGATGAGCTTCAGTGACTGTCACCCGGTGAGATTCAAAAATCGCACTCCAGAACTGTTTCATAAGCATCTTTATCTTCTTTATCTTGACATCGTATAAAGTAAAGTTTCTATCCATTCCTCTCTGTCCTAAATCATTATAGTGTATTTTCAGCCGCCTTCTCCTTATAAATAAACCACCCAACGGTTTTTTCGCTGTAATTTAGAACATTTACTACAGATGGTTTTTATGTACATTACAACCCGATTGTACACAAGCAAAGCCGACCGAAGATACGATGAGGACAGAAAGGAACAGATAGTGCCTTGTTTTACGCTATATATGTAAAGAAAAAAGTTAAAGAAGTTAAAAATAAAGTCACGAATTTTTAAATCTTACCCCTCTTTTTTGTTTTTCTGGTGATTAGAAAAAATACTGAGGCAGGTATTTGGGCGTTTCCATTTAAAGTTGTACCGTTAACGTTAGTGGTCATCACCAAACTTTTATAACAAAACCGACAGTGTTGACAGTATGATTACGGTATTTATTATACTTACTGTTTTTGGTGAATGTGACTATTTTGAGCACCTTTCCGTATCTCTGGAAGATAGAGTAGAGCACGTCGAGGACGATCGGGTAGAGCATGTGTTCAATGATAACACGCAGTACTGTGTTGGGGCCTCCCTGTTGACAATGACAAAATAAAACATAGTTTGTAGTTCCTTAGTCAAATTGAAATGCAATTCAACATGTTATTTAGAATCCTAACTAGCTGCCTAACTCAGCTAAGTAAGGGTTAATTAAAGCCATTAAAGGGGCTTATTAAATTTAATAAAATATATGTTAAATAATATGGTCATTCAACAAAACATTGTGTGCGTGTTCGTTGACTCTTTGCGCTGTAATTATTTCGTCGCGTACAATTGTTTAAACTTGCGATAATTAATCTTCGCTGACATTTAATGTCACGGTTTAATTGCATTATGAACAATCCTATATTTTTGTCTTTTCTGAGTGCGTGTGCGTTTTCATGTTTGCTTATGCTACTTACTAATCAGTAAATTGTGGAATCAAACTTTTTTTCGGTTTTTATTAAAATTATGTACTGTCAAATGACCACTATAGAACCTTTTCACAATAAACGTAATAATGACTTCTAAATAAATGTTATAATAGGTATGTCAGCGATGACACATTGCGAAAACGTTTACAGTGGCCTATGAATCAAATTGATCGACTTTACAGATCTATGGAATTCAGTTCAAAATTCATGACGAGCATTGACAAGCGATGAAAATTGTCAACTTTAAGTTTTTTGCAACGCTTTTTAACAGGTGACAGAAGTGCTGCACTGGACACGCGTGGAGACTGACATCCCTCTGATTGTGAGAGGAAGCTTGTTTTTTTTGTTATAAAACATAAGAAGGCAAACGAGCAAGTGGGTCACCTGATAGCAAGTGGGTCACCTGATATTAAGTGATCACCACCGCCCATAGACACCCGCAACACGAAAGATATTGCAGATGCGTTGCCAACCCAGAAGGCTTAGACAGAATACCTCATAGGCCAGTTATTTTACTGGCTGTCTTGCTCTCTATGCCAGAACACAACAGTGCAAGCACTGCTGCTTAGCGCCTGGAATAGCGAGCAAGATAGTAACGTTTCGGACTAACCTTGCACAAGGTCCTACCACCCACATAATTGTGCCCAGCAGTACCTGCATACTGGATTATTTACTGTTACATACATCATACTCTTGTATTCCGTGTCTGGGGCAGAGCCCTGAGCTGGGGATCTTAATGTGTAAGCTCGCCTTGTATGAGCAGGTACACAACAAATGCGCTCTAGTTAGTCTAAAGCATCGCTAGGGATTCGGGAGCCTGCCTTGATGGCTCTTAAAGGTATATAATCGGCTTAGCTATAGCTTTTACGGTAAAAAGAGTCCTAAGGTATTAAAGCTATATCTTTTAGATCATTTTGCGGTTCAGCATTTTGTTTTTTTTACGGTCACTGCAGTTTTAGTTTCAAAACGCAACGCAGGTTTATGTTTGCTAAAAAAAGTAAAAAGATTAAATATAAGTAATATAAAAGTAAAGTAAAGTGATAAAAAGAATTTTACTTTTTTTATCTATTTAAAAGATCAGGTAGAGAATTTATATTGTAAACAGCGTTTGATTCCATGGGAATGATTTAAAGTATCCCGCTTAGAATTTGTTTATTTTATTTCTTTTTGACCACAAACCTTCGTAACTATGGATAAAGTGAACGAAAAATGAAACCAGTTATTATTGGCTATTTTCTTTGAATTTAATACTCGTTAAAGTTATAACTACTTAGTATCCAGGGGTTTCAACTACTGCCTTTCAAGAATAGTGTTATGATTTTGGTGGGCTCAGGCGTCTAAGACTTTCGATAATATGCGAAATTTATGTTAAAGTTACCATTTAACCATTCAGTAAAAGCAAACATCTCGAAAATAAACCTAGGGCTATAAGAGGTCTATGCTCAGAAGTGTAACGTAATAGAATGGATTACAATGATCATAACTTTTTTAAATATAATGTTAGTTAATACAGTTATAAAGAAGGCGGTAATCTAAGCATTACCTGTATCTCAGTGCCACCGTTAGCGGGCTGCAGCGCTGCGCCGGCGCCGGCGACGAGCGCTGCGCCCGCGCTGTTGGATATGACCTGGGCGGCCTGCAGAGCCGCCTGCGCCGACGCCGACTGGAACCATGGAAAAATCTTACTTTTATGGTAACCTTGTTTCCTTTGCTAACGCTAGCTCGGATATTTTATCGCGTTTGTTTACCGCTTTTTATAATAAAGAGAGAGGATGTTATTCATACTTTTGTGTTGCAAACTGAAACTGAATGGAGCAAGCCACGGTTTTTATAATTCAAGTCTAGTGACCAGAATTATACTATAATGAACTTGAATTATCTACGCGTAAATCCATAAAACTTTTAAGTAACACGTCAAGTATATAACTGGTTCAAATAAATGGTTCACTTAATTTGATAAAATGTCATTTTTGTCATAAAGTATTAAATATAGAAGATTGTTGAACCTAATCCAATCTCCACGTTACATATTTTAGAAATTCTGTATAGTCAGTAGTTTCTAAGAAAATCTCAGCATACAATACTATTTGATTACGAAGGTAGCAGTCGCGTGATCCATTTCCGTTGCATTCAACGTTCAACAAATCAACTTCACGCTTATGCTGCATTTGACCCTACGTTAAATCGCATGCGTCTTTATGTTATGTCAGTCGACTATATCTACACTAATATAATAAAGAGGTAAACTTTGTTTGTTTGTTTGTTTGTACGTAGGGGGTAATCTCTGGAACTACTGAACAGATTTCAAAAATTACTACACTAAAAGAAAGCTACACTATCCTTGACGGTCATAGGCTACTACTTTTACGCGAACGAAGTCGCGCGCGTTTGCTAGTAATGTATAAGGTTATTGGAATAGCTTAACAGAAATATACCATTTCTAATTACAGAAACATGTTAACGCTATAATATATAACGTCACAAAATGAGTAGATGAATAACCCCCTATTTACGGTCACGTAACAAAAATAAACATGTCGAGTAACCTTTCATAACTCTGGGTATAATGAAACTTAATACTGAGAGAGGAGTTATCTTGCGTACGCGGCCACCTCGGGTGTTCCGGGCTAGGAGATAACATTGACCGCGTCACGGTTGTACCGAACAATCCCGCAGGGTCAACACTGCGGCTAGTGGTTTGTTTAGATAACAAAATCAATCAACAGTAGTAAATGAGCCACAGCGCATTTTCGCTATTAAAATTATCTTGGTTTATTCATCTAATTAATATAATGCAATGAAAGTTTCTTTCCATAGTAAAAACAACGTCGCTATCAGTTACTGTATTCTTCATGTCATCGGCCGCTTACTCCTTCCAAACCACGCAACGGATTTTGAGTCGATTTTCACAGTCATTTAGATGTTTTTTATGGTAATATTATACGTGCATTGCGTCCTAATTGTACCCATGCGAAGTCGAGGCGGTTCACTAGTAATGTATAATTTAAAGTTTATAAACAAGGTTTCATTAAAGAAAAAGAGTACGTTTTAGCACAATCAATAAGATATAAGTTAAGTACCTATATGTCACCGAATCTTACGCGTGTTCAAATAAACTCGAGTGTGAATAACGCATTTATTTCGAGTAAAAAAAAGTACGTCGAATGGAGCGCGCTGTTGAAGAAGGACGTAACGATCCCGCGCAGGGGCGCGGCACTCTTTGATCCTATATTTTCACATGGCTTTGTGCCCGACGCCAGCCTGACAAGCGGGCAGGCCACACAAAAATAAGGCTTTAACCGTGTCATGCTAAGCCTGGCGCCGACGGCAAAGGCTCCGGTACAAATTCGCGTTGACTTGCCCCTCCATTTCTTGTTATTTTTTCTGTGTCACGTCACATATTCCTTGGCAAGTATTGTCTTTGTTGAAAAGGAACCATAGGTGTAACTGTTAAAAGCTACACTTGCTCATTTATGTGTTAATGTAACTGGTAATACATTTTCATGTAGCAAATGGGTTCTTTCGTGGTGCATGATGTATGTATAATAAGCTAATGCATCAGCCACTTGCAATTTCACTTCAACTTCACAATCTTTTACGGTGACGCGGTTTTACGAAAAATTCAAAATTCGCCGCTTTACAAGTATGGCGCGGTCTGAAGTTATTTAAAAGGTCTTATTTGTAGGACGCGCAATCTTTCAGACGGCCACTGGCAGATGTTCAGGCGACGTCGGCGTCACAAAATAACTTCGCCCGCTCTTGCCGAGTTCCATTCAACGACCACAAAAACCTTTTGCATCGCATGATTGATCAAAGCACTGCATTTAAAGCGCTCTTTGAAAATGCATCACTACTTAATCTAAGTCCACTTTTTATACTCAAAATTGTACGACGGAAAAGTGTGATTTGTGCAGTACCGATTGCAAATCATAAAGATTTTGAGATTTGAATACTTATCTTTTTTTTCTATTGTCATGCCAACTTATGGACTGGTAAATGTAAACGTTATTATCCTTAAAAAATATTTTGAAGTAAATAGGGATTCCGTTAAATGATTGTCGAAGTTAAGGTTTGAAGTAGATATATATTTACTACAGCCTATAACGACGTCTATCAGTTTATTGTCCGACCCCTCATTATAAGTTTTAATAGTGTACGAATACAAAGACATCCCGAATCTGTGACAAAGGCACTACACTAAATTATTCCCCGAAACGTAGTTTAAGACGATTTTATATCTATAATATACACAAAGCAAAACGTATGAATTTTTTTCAAGTAAAAGCTGGGATATTTTCTTTAAATCGAGACTGTTCACTCATAAAATGAGTAAACAAAAAGTTTGTTACCAGGCGAAGTGGACGCTGATTTCTGTTTTAGCTGTGCCACTTATACTTCCTTTGAAGCACAAAAATAGTAAAAATATTGTGTCCATACTTAATCTGGGAATGGCGTTTTAAATTAAAGTTATTTTTAGATGAAGCAGACGGATCTAACGGCGTTAAAGTAACACTTTAGATTAAAAAAACTCTTTTAGCGTCAAACGGACTCAAAGATCTTTATAATCAAGGGTGCAATCAACTTTTTAACTTTGCTATTTGCGTCTCAATTTAAGGAATTTTCTCACTACTTAAGTTCAAGTTTTACTGACGAGTACTAATAAGTCACAGCCTTCCTAATACTCATATGATCGTTTTGTGATTTGGATTCAAATAAAAAGTTATGTATACGTATAATCAAAACCAATGTAGGAAAACACAAATATGACACATCTAACACGAAAAGTCAACAATGCGCCTTAAAACCCCAGCAAAAAATAAAACATTGTTAATGATGTAACGATATCGCGACGGGTGCCCGAGTCACATCATTACTAAGCTGCGTGTGCCGACTGTCGGGTCGGAAGGAAGACACGCGTCGAATCATAGTCGCGCGATTATTTGATATGACGCTTCACTGCGTACGAACCGTAGGGTATCGAAACAAGTTAAGGATCGTGAAAGCAGTGTTGTGATTCTAGAGAGACGGCGTTTTAACTATTGATACCTATTAGTTGCTTACGGATAAACCATTTAACATAATGATCAGGTCAAAAATTCAAGTTTGAATCTCCAAGTTGTTTCTTAACCCATTATGGCAGCTATTTCAAAACAAAGGTTCTGTAATTTACTGTAACTGTGTTAAATTACAATAGCTATAAAATGTGCAAACCCTTATTTCAATTACCTGTTACTACCCAGTTTAAAGACCTAGGTTATTGATCCTGGCCCTATCCTATTCATCCTGGTTTTTAGAATTCTATATAGGCAAGGCAAAATAATTGTTATTCTCAAAATATAAAGCAATTTTGCATCATTACGGTTCACGTTTTGTTCCAAATTACAACAAAGGAGGTCCACAACGTATCAGGGTGTACAATTATGCGGTCGATTGCGTTCGAGTTAGGATCGTCTTTCATTAGTATTTCGATAATGAAGGACTGAGTAACTGCACTTAAGCGATGGGCGACGCGGGGTTCAGGTAAGAGTGAAATTTGGTATTTCGTAGTAGGAATAGCTGAAAGCTGATACTATTTTAGCTATAGCATTTCAGATTTTAATTGCTTAGGCGTAACTAGCGCGTATTAGCTAAACATTACTCAACCGCGATTTTCTCGCGTACATTCCTACATAATTAGGAAATGATGTAATGGATTATGATGATGATGTTATACTTGCATGTTTATAGGTGGTTAACGGTGTTGGTCACACAAATTTAAATGTTTACAACTTGTTTTTAGTTATAAATCTACTTGTTGTGATTGTTTGTTAACCCAAATAAATAAAATAAAAATAAAAATAAAATGGATAGATAGGTAAGCATACGCTTTTGCGGTGGTTGACAAACATAATGCATACTAAACTAAATGATAAATTAAGGTGTACTTATGAAGAGGCGTTGTGCAAATAGACATAAGACGCCTCGTTGTTTCTATTCTGAATTAATAATTATATTAATTAGCCAGGATGTTGACTCGCTTGTTTGTGATGTTGACAATCAGATCAAACAAGCTATTATACTATCATATTGCCTAATCACATGTATGTGATAATATTGTCTCACAGTTAAGGTTAATATCTAGCGTCTTTGTTGTTGAGTAGTCTTTCAATTAATTTGAGCTTATGATTTTTTATACAGCTTGAGCAATCCAAATGGGTGTCTGAATTTATAAGCGTTGGGAAAACTTGTTCTTAAGTCCCGAAGGTACGTCATCGATGTAAGAGTAAATAAGTCTTCATGTGTTTTTTTTTTCAATAAACTCAAGTGACCAATGGGTGACTAGGAGGAAGGCGTGTAAAATGTGTGAGTGAGAAAATGCGACCTCTACAATTTATTTTCTTAGTCCTGAAATCAACGAACGTGGTTCCTTACAAAAAAAGACATCTCTTATATTTTCGGACTTTAGTTTACCTACTGATTTTCTATTAGCAGTTTAAGTTATCATTACTCGAAGTTATTTAGTTAGAATCGTGCTAATATTATAAACGCGAAAGTAATGATGTTTGAATGTTAACGACCCGATGGATTTAGATGAAATTTGGTAGTCCAATAGATCATAGCCTGGATTAAAATTAGGAACTTTTTATGCCGTAAAATGCATAAATGAAATCATGCGGGCAAAGCCGCGAGTAAAAGCTCACATAATATAAGTATGAAATGGCCGCGCTGGCAACACAACGAGGCAATGCTGCTAGCATAATAGGCGCGTTTGAGCCGGGTACGATGCGGAGTGGTGTTGTTTAGCTTAGATTAGATTTTAATTTAATTTTTATTGTGACCTTTTATTGTATTTTAAATCTGAATTTAAAATTTAACGTAAGTTCATAAGACCTTGTCATTGTTGAATGTTTCTCTGTAATAGGTATCTGAATAAAGATTGTTTTTATAACAGTACGAAGCTATGCTAAACAACATTTTATTCATATATTCTAACGTTAGGTATATCAATTGTAGTAGATTGCATTTCCGTGATTGGTGCGGATTTCATTCGGATAAAAAGCATTTCCCACCGCTGGAAATAATCAAACATCAGCGCCTGAGGGTTGTTTTTGATAGGTTTCGTGGGTAAATGAAACTAATTAAGCGTCTTAATTAATCCTCCCGTTGGGTGTTTTGTTACCGAAAATATTGATCTCCCATCCCATTGTGGTGGGTTCGGAATAGGCAGTGGCTAGAAAATTGAGGGCCTATCACTATTATTATAAAACGTTATTAGTTCTGCAGGTACACACCGGCCAGCGTATAAGCCCCTATCAATTATGGCTTGCTGGGGTACGGTCATAGCAAAAAAAATATATTTATCCATCGCAAACTTAGTTTTACCGCTAAAATGGTTCTCATTTATTAAAAAAAATAAATTATAAGTTATTAAAAGAATATTTAGAGGAAATCCGAGGGATCAAACCGTTAAGATTGTCTTTACTTTCGAAAACTAACGCTTACTAATTCAGAATTTTATTTCCGCACAAACCCCATTACCCATTATGTTAGTTAAGGTATGTACAGCAAAGTTACGACACTCACGTTCCTATTATCAGGGGCGGATAGACAGACAACAGTCATAGTTTGGTAACTCAATCAAATCCGAACAACGTCGCTCACGGAGTCCCGACGCGTCGTACGGGCTTATTGAATACTGTTATCTAAATTGTGGGACCTTGATGCCCCTAACAAAGATTAAATTAACAGGTCGACTGCAGGCCACAGCCCGAGGGTTAAATTTCTCAATTGGTAACGTCGGCTTTAATGCTCGATCGCATACCGTACGATAATCCGCTTGTAGTTGTAATAGGGCTAATTGAACTATCGTTACGTCATTAGTGCGAATGTACGTTTTGTGCCCGCCTCGCCGTATCTAACGCTAATCGCTGTGCTAATCCTAAACTAAATATTTCTCTATTAATCGGCCGAATAGTAATTCATTTGTTTCACTATAGATATCTAACTACTAATATACAGCATATGAGCAACGGTTAGGCTACCAACTATCAAGAATTATGTTGGGCCATGTTCAATGTAGGATCTAATAGCTCCTATAAATACATGTTCTGGTTTTTAAATGGAGCGATTAATATTCAAGAGCCATTTAATATTTTGGAAACGTCTCATTATACCGCAATATTTATATAAGTCCAATTGAGATTAAAATATGTTTTTCGTAATTCCTATTTCTGTCGCATTTTTCGCAATCGACGTCGGTAAATTAGTTGGTTAGGTTCGTTTCCATATCAGACCCAAAGTGCCAAAACCGTTCAAATATAGGAGAAGTTGCTTGTGATAAAAATAACAAATGGGAAAAATACAAAAGGAAAGTCTTTAAAGAAAAAGGATTTTAAGAAAATCGTTGCTATTCTTGGCCTATTCAAAGACATCCCACATGGACCCGGTATGTAAATAAAAAAAAAATATCAATATCATTAGTCATTACCGTTGGAGGTTGTGGTTCTGAAATGTAGTTATTGAAAAATAAAAAATCACAATCTTTATATATTTCATAGCTTTTTGGTCGATGTACAGAAATAATTAAATGTACGGGTGACGCTTTAGCCTTCTGGTATTATTAGTTTGCCAGTAATTGTGTCTGTGATATGCAGACAGAGGGACGCATAAACCGACAAAAAATAAACTGAAAAATGGCTGAACTTTGATCAAAACAAATTAATATGCTGTGATATAGTTAAATGTTGAAGTACGAAGCGGAATCTATTTACTTACGGCATTACTGTGCGTCTGGTCTGTCTTGAGCTCCTTGTGGTTTGAAAATTGCACGTAGACAGCGCGCCCGCGCAGCTGCGCCACGCACCCACCAAAATACGCGACCATGGCCACTGCCGATATCTCTTCCGCCATTTCAAGGAAGGCCTGTGGACAAACAAATAATGACCAAATAAAAAAAAATATTTTGGCGGAGTTTGTTAAAAATAGAAAAACTTAATACGAAAAGAAAGCTTTTTTTTTCACGGTACAGTCAAGGAATTTAATTCCCTACCCATTTCGTTGAAATGTCGTCTGACATTCGCTATGCATTAAGGTCGATATGTCAAACTAACGTCTTGCTCTATAGCTCTTATGGTGACAGTTTGCTATATGCTATTGAACCTTAGGTAGGTTGGAAATTTAATTCCTTGACTGTACTAGGGTAGGTAAGGCCTAAAAAGCATCTAATGTTTTTAGATGTGCCATTACACGTACATGAATTTTATGTTACTGTATTTAATGTGATATAATGTTTATTAAACTTGCAGATAATTTTACACTAATTGTTCTACTAACAAATGCTAATATTAAAGCGAAGCTCCTGCCACCTGCCTCATACCTGTGATATTCTGATTATTCCTCTGCCGGCAGAAGGGAGGCTAATGTTTTTTGTATTTGGTTTCGAAGATTGTCGTTAGCCACAAACTAAACTATAAAAATGCTAATTAAAAAGTTCGTAGAAATAATTTGTATTCCATTTACACTTTTGAACATAATATTTCGAATACAGGTATGTTGCTCAAATAAACACATCAGGTTTAGTTAAGCATAATGAACACCAATCTTAAGATATTTTGTTAATGTGTTTGTTGCTGAACTTCAATCAATTCATGAAATGTCAATTAATATGTTCTTGAATATCGGTATTTAAACTACCCTAGAGAAATTATGCGATTAATTAATTGTATGTTAGCTGTACTTTTACCATAGAACTATAAAAACCAGTAAAAAAAGTATCTAAAGGTCTACACAGATTATATCTGTGTAGTTCGACCTTTAGATTCGGCTACTTCATTCTGACTTCCAATTTAAAATATTTGGCTGTATTTGCACAACCAAAATGGCTCGTCAACAGTCTTGTAAAGAAAAAACACAACATTATCCAGCTAGATAGCAAAAGCAGACTAAAATTCGATCATGCATCCTGCGTTGTTTTTTTGCATCAGTGCGGTATTGCACATTAATCGGATTGGTACAATTTTCACCCGCAGTATCGCATAACAAACGTAACATTGGTTTCAATTTCTATAGGTGCTCCAAACGTTTTAATAAATTCAGTGGTAAGCATGTGTTTGTGTTCAGTTCTATTTCACGGGCTCACCATTCATGACCGCAGGATCCTGCATTTGGCATTTGAATATGGCTGACCAATGTACAAAATACACCGCTACAAGCCGCAGTGAGCCGCAAACTAAATAGAATATTTGCGTGATGCTAATTAAAAAAAATATACAGCGGCGAAATGCAAGCACACGGTAAATTCTAACAAACTGTTGAAGCCCATGATTCTTATTTTTGCTTGTATGAAAAACGAAGACTCTTTTATCTCTTAATTAATTGTCATTATAACTTTGTCACTAAAGTCTATCATACTCGTGAAATAGTGTCAATGGCTCTCTCGCTTTAATCACAGAGAGTGTAGGCGATTGTCCGCGTCCACTCACATCACTGTTTGTCTAGCTCTCGACTGATATGCCTTTGTAACTGGACCCTTGGAGCTTCAATTACCATCAACTACGATACTCTTTTCAAATCAACCTCTCAGGGACCATCAAAGTATTAAAGTTCAGCTATTGCAAGTGGAGTGGATGCTCCAGATTGATTAGTTTCAAGTGACACAGGACACGTAGCCAAAGGGTTCTTGTTAGAGCTTTCCGACGTCCGGTATGCACGGAAATCTGACGTCTATAAAGCTAATAGCTTTACCGAATGTTCATATCCACTTTCAAAGATTTGTTTTTATAACGCCAGTATTAAACAATTTGCCAAATTGACAGCAGAGAGTCGAGACATAATTTGCCGATTGTTTCAAATAGACCGGAAATCAAAAAGCTTAATACGTGTAAAAAAAAGAATACTGTGACCGCTCACAAAAAGGGATTCGACTTGTTTCTTTTGCGAGAAGAAAGATTGTTCTCCTTCACGCCGGGATATACGAGGCGGATGTCATACAAGCTATTTATTAGACGGGATAACATTGTCGCAGCCTCTCGTCTACCTCGTAATAGGTTTTCCTTTTTATTATTTTATCTCTCGGCTGTAAACTAACTTGTTTTTAATTTGTCAGCGGGAAATCGTAAATTTCACATTGCACGTAGTCTGCGGCTGTTTCGACGTAAAACACGCCGTAAAACCAGTCGGATGTCGCCTTAAACAAGCTCGGACGCTCGTCGCAGGTCGCCGGAGATCGCAACGCATGCGACCCGTGCGACCCATCTCATGCATTTCAAATGTAAAACAATATTAATAGTGCCGTTGAAAATACACGGAAATTACTATAACTGTTATCGCTCTTTACAAAAGAAAAACAATTCAACATCACCAGCAAATCTGCACCATTTCATCTGGTACTCTTTAAGTGAATTTTGAAAGAATGACACCTTTATTCAATTTTAGTTGGAACACCGATAAAATATATTCATTGAGCCCCTCTTGACCCAAATTGAAATTTATTTCAGATGTCCCCGTCCCCTTAATTTCCGCCAAATATGATTTCAGATGCAATCTCGCGCTTGGGGTCAATTCACGAATTTATTCACTGTCATATTGGGAAGAAAATGTGTACCGTATTTTTCTTTTAATATTTAATTTTATACTAAAAGTGTAAAGTGTTTTAGGCGTGAGTTTATCGAATCAGAGACTGAGATGATAGACCACAAATATCTTTGTAGAAATTGAATAATGTTTTTTCATACAAAGAGAAAAGCAGGGCAAGCACGTATTTCAGAAGCACGATATTTTCTTAGCAAGAATACCCCGTAGACTAATTGTGTCCTTGTCCGGGCTGTATTGTACAGGGAATACTAAATTAACCGGGGCAATGATGACGTGTAGTCATTGTACAACAACATCTAATTACCACAAACGGCGATAATATCTGTTGTACCAACGGATCATTAATCATGTCTGACTTCAAGATGTTCAGAATAGCTAAAGATTTTTTTATGTTTTTTTGCGTTGTAGTTGTACAAGCTGGCGTTAACAAGAAGAACAATACAACCCAAAAAGAAACAAACGTTACTCATGAATTACAGTTTCTGCTTTGTCGCATTGGGATTAGGCTTACAAAACGCTATGTCTTTATTGCATTACGATTAAGTTGCACGCTAATTATACTAGTTTATTTTTATTAAAATAATCTTTTCGGTGATAACATTTGACCTTTTAGTCGAGTGGCTTTGTTTAATTTTAAATATAAAATAATTCATGTTTAAAGTTGTTTTTTATCAAATGAATAGACTGAAGAGTCATGAACTATACACACCGCTGCACATTGGTGCTACGGCGTAGCACATTCAGCGTAGCGTCTCTTTTTTCGTAGCACTCTACAACTATTTCTAGCACAGTAAAGTAAGCTTTGTAGCACACAAAGATATCAATGACAACAATGTGTAGGTGAAAAACTTAAGAGAGAAATATGTATGCATGTAGTGGTAATTAGTTTGTAAAGAGTCTACATGAGCGAATAACAACTACACAATGCTTACTCGTACACTACTCTCATAAGTTTATCACCTATATTGTCACATTTCAACGGTTATTTAGCACGTGTGCTCATTTTCTCGTTTGTCGCACAGTGCGTCTTTCCCTTATGGGTATATTTAGAAAGAGATGCACTGAGCGAAAGTGAGTCGCGATGAGTCGTGCTAGATATCCTGGCATATTATGATACCGAGAGAGTTGGCACATAGCGTATATGTAAACTCTTTCTTAGACGCGCTAAGAATTATAAAAACATCCTTACATTGCAACCGTTGCATTCATTCTGGTAGCGCTTTTTCCCATTTACTGAATTCGCGGTACGCTTTGGGTCAGGTTATATTACATTAGAGCTATTTGACCTTCGTAAACCCTGTGCTAGAGAAACCGCACCGATAGGATCATGGTTACTCATCGTTTTCATGAATGTGCAGGTTTCCTGACGATGTTTTCCCTATCCGTACAAGCGTCGGCTACTATAATACTTAGGTAATGTACATGAGTTATAAAATGTACGCAATGGTGCATTGTGACTGTTGCATCTTCTTTATCTTTACATACTCAGTATAAAACAAATCCGGTCTGTCTGTCCTCATCATGTTATAAGCCGCTTACTCTTTCTAAAAAGTACAGCGAATTTTATTATGGTCTTCACTGACATTTAAAGATTTCTTTAAGGAAGGTTTTGTATCCTGATTGTACCCGTCCAAAGGCGGAACGGATCACTAGTCTACACTAATCTACACTAATACTAATATAATAAAGAGGTAAACTTTGTTTGTTTGTTAGTTTGTTTGTATGTAGGGGTAATCTCTGGAACTACTGAACCAAATTAAAAAATTCTTTCACAGATAGGAAGCTACACTATTCCTAACAGACAAAGGCTACTAATTTTACGTGAACGAAATCGCGCGCGTCTGCTAGTAACATAATAAAGAGGTAAACTTTGTTTATTTGTTTATACGTAGAGGGTAATCTCTGAAACCATTGAACTGATTCCAAAAATTCTCTTACTAATGTATAGCTACACTATCCTTGACGGACATAGAACGAAGTCGCGGGCGTCTGCTAGTCTAGTATAAATAAACGAAACGTACTAGTGCAGCGGCCTTATCAATGTAACCTACTTAACATGGGCTGGAACGTTTCCAGTTATGTAAAAACTAAGTAGATATAAAGCTAGTACAATAGTTACCGGCCTATTTGCGGACGAGTCGAGCCACCCACTTGTTGTGCTTCCGTTCCAAGCGCTCGTCCCATATATTGAGTTCGAGGACGTGATTTTTATGTTTTTGCGTTGAACAAGAGAGCTTCCCTTATTATTTTTTATAATGATAATAAATAATAAATAAATAAATAAATATCTCGGGACAATTTACACCAATTGACCTAGTCCCAAACTAAGCAAAGCTTGTACTATGGATACTAGACAACGGATAAACATACATATATAGATAAATACATACTTAAATACAAATAACATCCATGACTCAGGTACAAACATTCGTATTCGTCACACAAATATTTGCCCATACCAGGATTTGAACCCGGGACCTCTTGCACAGTAGGCAGACACATGTGCCACTGTGCCATACAGGTCGTCGTGATAATAACTCTAATCTTGGCAACGTCGCTGTTTAGTACCCACCGGTAGTTTGGATTTGTACTCCGCTGCAAGTCAACGTGTATATCAAGTGTTTGCTGTGTAAACGTATATTTAATGTGTTATATTTTAAAAATGTATTTTATACCTACTTAGAGTAAGTAGATTAGATAATATATTTCTTAAAACATACAAAACAAGAAAAATATTAAATAAAAAGGTTAATATAATAAAATTAAGCGCGAAAACGTCATTTTTATGTTAAGGTAAAAGGGCTAACTTGTTTTTTTTATAATAATCGTATTTTAAACCTGGTTTACACGAAGGATTTTTCGCAGTGGAAATTTTGCAAGAAAGGCTAAATGCCAGCTCAAATAAGTGTCTGTTATGTTTGAGATTTGCTAAGAGTTTTTTACTACATATATTACATTAAAACCAGATGCCGTGTCTTAACAACCCATAACCTTTCACACTTTTCCATTCCTAATATACTAAGTTAACGAACACTTTTGTGTTCCGCAGATTATTTGTCAGCAAAAATCCGTAGACTATGTAATTACTGTCAGGCAAAAGTTCTTTTGTTTTTAAAACGCGCCGTAAATTAGGGTTGATGATGCGAGTGACGTTGCTAGTGTATTCAATTTGAAGCCTATTGTTTGTGACCACTGACTGGAGGATAGAGTGCGCCTTTCAGTTAGTGCCAAAAAGATGGTACCGGACAATAAGTATTTTAAAGCGTAAGTATAAGTATAAACCTATATGCTTGAGTTTTGAGCGCTTAATAAAATAACTATACTTTTTGATGGGAATTGTACTAGGATGTAGACTATATATTACTCTTATTTTATTTTGTGTTACCTATTTTTGTGTCTCAATCTGTTTTATTCCCAATAAAGAAAATAGATAAATAAATGTATTTTGTCACATCAAGGAATGGTAATAGAGAAAATTGTTAAACACAAAAGCGGTTTTCATAAGCTTTTATCTGGCTTCACTTGTTAGTTTCTTGGGGTCAAATGTTACATGTGGATTGTCATCCAATACTAGTGATTGAATTGATTTGAGTTTTGGTAAATCAACGTAAATCTGACTTTTGCGAAATAATAAAATACCTACCGCCACCTAAAATCGTGTATTAAAAATATGGACGCGTGGAAATGAAATGAAATTTTTGGGTTTTTTAAACTGCATTGCACTGTTATTCTATCTTAATACATAGCAGCGCTAAATTTCACACTAATTTAATAACTAAATGTGGATCAAAAAGATTATTTATTTACTTAGTAACTAGTAATATAGGTACAAGTACAGTCATCTGTACAATATATATACAGCCATAGCGTCAAATATGTATAAGTACATCAACCTCAAGTTTAGTGGCATAAAGGTGTATAGATATTTTTGACGTCTTGATAACGTATATATATTTATGATGCTTACCGTACAAGTGAAGTTAGGGAAAAGCATGTAAAAACTTATAGTACTAAAATAAACTCACCTGATTTTTTCCTTTGAGCACCAGCACATTGGTGACCCTGCCGAATGGCAGGCCCAGCTGTATGATCTCTGCCTCTGTCGTCTCGTTGGGTATGTTTCGTATGTGGATGACGCGGGACGGCTTGCCCACATTCTGTTCCAGTTTCACCTGCAGACAAAGTTCATAGTGCTGTGAATAGGTAAAAAAAATATAACCCTCCCTTTTAGCAGCATCGGGCAAAAAAGCGCTTGAATATTACTTTAGAGTGATATCAACGAGATAATACTTGAGAAGCTGTGTTTTTGTTTTCTACGCTAATTTTTTTTTAATGTCAGATACAGAAAAATTACAGTGCGATCGAGCTCTTGTACCTCTATACGGTACAAGTGACGTCACTATTGTAATAATGGCAAGACAAAAATATTATAATTCTGTCAGCTTTCGAATTATTCGTCGCGCAATAGCTTTTTTCGCTTTTATCTGGATTCTTAGGAATGTTTTTGAAACGAAAATGATTTCTTTCGTCAGTTTTGTAACTTTGCATCGCTTTAATTTCTAAAATATAGTTTCTTTTTAATTTTCTTATTTCGACATTAATATTTTTAATGATGATTTAAAAAAATATTGCACGTAACAAATTTCAAAACAATGCAATTTGGATTGTGAAAACCACATCATATTGTAGGATTAACAAATTCGCATCATATTAGACAATCACATTTGTGTCGCACTGTTTAGATTTTACAGAAATCTCAGAAGAAACAGTTACTTACTGATATCATCAATTTACATTATTTTAATTGCAATAAACGCAATACAATAGTTAAATAAAAAGTCTTTTACAGGATACGTATGAAGATCCTCGTTAATGGATAACGTCGAAGTGAGCGCGTGTCTAAATGGCGTAGAAATGACCGTTTTAATGTCAGTACATAAATAAAGCTAGCATTGTTCGCGAGGAAGAGCCGGTTGGATAATTGAAAAGTCGATGTAGTATAATTGTCGAGGCTTATCGGGCCGACCCCGATGTGGGCGCCATTGTTCCCGAGAGAGCCTTTTGATTATGGCGGTCCCGAACTGAGGCCCGAATATATTGTAGCTTGGTGCGACACTTCACTTTCTGTTGAGGTGAAAAAATAACTCGTTTGTTGATTATTGATGTTATAAGCTGAATAAACAGGCTATCAAGTCGTCTTGAGCTCGTTAACTGCTCGAATACGTTTCTTTTCACCAATGCCGTAATTTGTAACCTAGCAACAACATCTGCAATAAATACAAACCATTAGATATCGTAACAAAGCTCCGGAGTTCGGTGTGTTCCGAACAGTTGTGAACTATCTATTCGGCTTTTTTGGACCCGTCTTTGGCAAGCGGCGGAGCGTGGAGGTGTAACAAATGAGACTAATGCCTATTAGTTCGACATTGTTAGGTTTAGACAAAGTGAGCAGCTGGTTCGACAAAAGTAGGGGGAAAAGTCAAAGTAGTTGAAACCTCATTTGGAAGGTTATGAATTTTGAAGACAGAACCACTGATCATTTGAGACATTAAAAATTTTGACTTATTTTACTGCCTACTTAACAATGATATCGTAAAAAAACTGTTCCAATATGTCAAGTAAAATCTATCCAAGATACCATTTAGAAAGAGGTACACAGACATAATATTTTTGTTTGTACGTTCTGAATCTTGTGACAATCGACATCAAAGGAACCAAATCGCCGTAAGTAAACAAGTAAAAATATTTTCCAAACAGGCCCGCGAAAGGGAAAAATAAATCGTGAAACACGCTCGCCTACCTAGAGGGTACGATTCGGTATTTTCGTAGACATGGGAACGCAAAAGAAAACAAGTGGTACGTAAAACGTAAAGAAAGACATTACTTTCGCTGGGTCAGAAAATCTGCGAGGAACCATTTCCACATCAGGCACTTTAAATCATTCGCTTCGTCTCACATTTCATCCATAAATATTAAATCTTGTCTGGGTTGGTGGGATAGAAAAAAAGAGATCCCGTGTGACATTTTCCTGGGAGGAGATCCCGGAATCGGTCAATTTTCCCGGTGATCGCGCCGACCGTGTTTATTGAAACACTATTTCTCAGTTGGCCGCCTCCGCTGCACGCCGTCATTAACAATCTCATCTCGTCGCTGATGTGTTAATGACCCGATGGGAATCATTCTTCATTGTTGTTTCTCCGTTGGTGTATTCTTACAAGGTTTATGTTAATCGCTTTGAGTTATATACATTCTAATCACATGAAACAAGTAAAATGTATCAAAATACTAGCCATATGTATTTTTTCGTGTTTATGTTTTGCAATTGCGTATAATGTTTGTATTTTTATATATGTGACCGTTAACAATAACAGCCGAAAATTAGTTAAAGTTCCTCAATTTGAAATCGGTTTTCAGTCACATAATTTCTCTTCCTTAAACCTGACTATTTAGGCACGTTAATGAACTTTTCTAATTTACGCAGTCAGTATTTTTTTAATACTGGTCCGTCGTTTTTGTCCCCGAGTATATTAATGTTGTAGGTGGTCGTAATAAGGACGTGTCAGTGAAGTCTCGTGCTCGAGATCTTGACAAAATACACCGCACGTCGTCGTAGCGAGGCGTAATCGGCTTGCGGCGCAGGTCAGGCTCGCGAGACGGATGGCTTAGGTAGACGATTACAAGCCGGCAATTTCTGTCTGGCCAACATCACTGCTCCGCCTATTTATAGATCCTTTATTTATTTAAGTAGGTACTTGAGATATTCTAAACATTACACGTTATAGTCAATCTTGGACTTTGAAGACTTGTTAACCACGATGTTTATAATGAGTTTTATAATCTCATCTCTCCTTTGACTTGTTTGCAAATCACAAGAATTTGAACTTTTAATATTAGTTTTAACGTCGTTCGATGGTTTCAACTCTGTTATTCAGGTTACACATACTTTTATATTTTATCAATTCGCAACATTAACAGCTTTTACCTGCTGGTTTGGCACTTATTTATCCATTCATTCCTTCTTATAATAAATTTAGTGGTAGTTGTGTTTATTAGAGGCAACTCAGCAAAAATATATTGGCTGTTGCACTTTGCTACCTTCAGAACCTGAAGTATCATGAACTTTTAATTGGCGGTCGCAGAATATTGATATCAGAACGCTAAGCGTCATCGATACTCCATTGAAACTGGTTGAAAAGTTTTCTGTTGCTCTTCTGCGATATTTAAGGATCCAAATAACAAGCTGGTTTGCTTTACACAATTATCTTTACACAACTTACTCCTTCTAAATTACGCAACGGATTTTGATACAGTTTTTACAGTTTTAATAATTCTTGTCTGTAGTTTGCTCGCGTGTAATATGCTTGTCTTTGTTTTAAGTTAAAAAGTCTACTTTCCTTTCTGTACTTGTGGAATCTAGAAATGTATACACTATCACTTTTGACAAAACCATGAAAACGTTCTTACAACAGACACATTTTCGCTTTTGCGGACGAAAGCATCAGTTAGAATTTTATTACAAAACATAATAAAAATAATAATGGGTAGGGACGTTTTGACAGTACTTTTAACTGTAGTAGGCCTTAATTTTGTAAAGAAGTATGCAAATTATAAAAGACGATTACGAGTATTACAGACATTAAAGTGCCTTCGGGCCTAAGTTGTATGTATGTAAAAAAGTAATGTCTTCATACACTTAAAATTTAGGCCTTAAATTGGTGATAAACAATTGAGATAACGACTTAGTATCGAAAATTAATTTAAATGTAATAAAAACGGGAATTTAAAATTTTATCGAAAGGCACATTTATTCATTTTCTATATTTAAATACGCACCCCAAATAGTAGTCTATGCAACTGCTATATAATGAGAGGGCTTTAAATACGAGTGTGGTTTTATGAAACGAACATCAGCGAGTTTCATAATAGGATTACACAATTGTTTTAAATCCTAATTATATACAGTTGCATATACTATTTTATCTACACACATATCATAACTGCAAAAAACGTAACAAAAAACCAACAAACGAATGATAACAGTAATGGCGGTAATTCGATCCTCCGTCAAGACGAACGTTTTTTTTTAAATCATAGACAAACGAATGAAGTCTCTATTCTCACGTCACGACAAGAAAGTTCTCATAATAAAATCGGTTGTAATAATGCTGGTCATTTCCTACGGTTTCTGAACGCATTATAGAGCATTTATGATATATGTGTAGATAAATTATGTTATCTACACACATATCATAAGTGCTCAATAACGCGTTTAAAAACCTAAGGAAATGACCAGCATTATTACAAACCAATGTTATTATAAACCAGCATTATAACAACCAATATTATTATGACAATTTTTCTAATTTGTTTCTATATTTGTTCATATTAATTTTTTAATACATTATTTTAATGTGTACAGTCTATAGATATTTAACAGGTACGTAGCACTAGTAGATTAGTAGCAATGCAGGTCATTGCCCTATGGCTTCTGCACCCATCATAGAGTACTTATGATATGTGTGTAGATAAAGTAATGTATGCAATTGTACATAATTAGGTCTCGTCAATCGTGTGGTCCTATTAAGAAACTCGCTGACGCTCGTTTCATAAAACCACACTCGTGTTTTAAGACCCCTCATTATGCAACAGTTGCATAAAATACTATTATAACACGGGTGTTATAAATTTTGCGTCTGGGTTTAAAAATAGATATACTCCCAAAACAATTACCCCTAATTTGCATCGCGCAGTCGGGTAACAACAAGGATGTTATAAGTTTGAAGCCTGTCAATCTGTGTGTCTGTCTGTCACCTTGCAGCTCGATATGCGATGAGCTGAGTTCAATAGTTTTTTTTGTTTAAATTCAGCGAAAAATGGTTCTTGGCCATGTTTGATTGAAAACGGGTTAGCGGTTGCTGAGGCATTTAACTATTTAAAAAAACGGTCGAGGGTAGATCCAATGTTTGACATTTTAAAATATGAATTATAAAAATTATATAAAATTAAGTGAAGAAACAACAACACTTAAAGGTACCAAAGTACAAATAATTTTGACAAGTCAGTTCAAGTGACAAGTTCATTCTTTACCGCGCTAATTAACCTCATTTCATTGTTAATAATGGATATTTAAAGAAGCGGCGAGTGGGGCCGCACTCGCCCGGGCAAGTGCTAATTCATGCATAGGAATGGACCCGGGGACAACTTCGTGCCAGCAAACTTTTAATAGTGGCACTCCTTGAACCACCGAATCGCTTTACAACTAAAATTTTGCTTAAATTATTCATCGGTACAATAGATCTCTCCTGTAACTGCACTTAGAAAAACTCGAACAAGTTTGTGCATAAAAACATTGAAACTTTAATTGAAACAATATAGACAGAGTCATTTCATTGAAAATAATCAAGCTCTTTGCATAAACATTGTGCTGAATTGTTTCATAAGTTTTGTTTGAATTGATCATTTCGCCCGGTCGTGGTGGAAAATCCATAAAATGAGATAGCCAAATGGTTTTAGTGGCCCTAAAACTAGTAGTAAAATGTAGAGTGCCCTTACAATGAATACCTTTATAACATCATGATTGATTAAGTAGATAGGTGGCTTAGGCATAAAGTAAAGTATAAGGTGGCCGGCTAGGCTTTATTCGGGCTTCGACTCGTTGGAGGTGTCAAAAGGGCTCACGTTTTGTTACTTAAAGTGAAAGCGATAGAAGAGTGTATTCATCATCATCATCATCACCATCATCATCATCTCAGCCACAAGAAGTCCACTGTTGAACATAGGCCTCCTCCATGGATTTCCAAAGTGACCGGTTGGAAGCAGCATGCAACAAGCGCCTTCCTGCCACCTGTATGAGGTCATCTGACCATCTTGTGGCTGGTCGTCTTACACTGCGCTTTCCAATACACGGCCGCAATTTGAGCACTTTTCGACCCCATCGGCCATTAGTTCTCCGTGCTATGTGCCCTGCCCACTGCCACTTTAACTTGCTAATCCGCTGGGCTACGTCGGTTACTTTCGATCAAGCAGAGAAACTCCAAGCACAGCTCTCTCTATAGCTCGTTGCGTGACTTTGAGCTTTCTTATAAGGCCCATAGTAAGCGGCCACGTTTCAGTGCCATAAGTCATCACTGGTAACACACATTGAACATACACTCTCGATTTCAGACACTGAGGTACTTTGGACAAGAATACATTTCGCAGTTTCCCGAACGCTGCCCGTTGCACGCTGTGTATTCATTTACTGTTAATTTATTTAAATAAAACTTCTTATTATTAACCATTAGTCATAGGTTTACTTTACCTTAACAAAAAAAAACACTTTTCTGCAAGGCTTATCAAGGGTGCTCGTAAGACAGGCTCGTAAACTGTGAGCAGTGGCGTAAGGGCGAAGGTACCATCCGAAGATTTGATTGATCTTTCCAGAGCAGGTAGCCGCGTTTTTACTGCCTAACGTAAGATAAATAAGGGAAAAATGTCGAATGTAACTAATTACTTTATTTTGACACAGATGACCTGGTCAATGAGCCGAGGTAGATTAGTGGATTCTACATTTTGGAATGTAAGCACAGGCGTATATTTCTGAACCAGTGTTGTTAATGAACACTCCATTTGATATTTATAAAATTGATGTGATAATTGTTTGATAAAACACCGATATAAGACATAAGGGCTTTCATTGATAAATGAAATGCCTGATATTATCCAAAATACTCAGCAGGCACCTAAGATAAAAGCTCTTTTCGATAAAAATCTTTCGCGTTCCGAGTCCATACTATATTTCCGTGAAAATTTTCGCAGAATGAGGTGCTGCTCTTGCTCTCCAAACAATACAAAGCGCGAGAAATAAAAATACTTTTAAAACGAGTCGCCATTCCGCCTATGAGTTCCAAATGAATATTCAGAGCGACAGAGAAGAAAGGGTGCCCGCAAAAAAGGCACTGTCTAAATTTACACAGTGAAAAAAGACGACGCAATCGCAAAACCATAAAATAGCAAATAAATAAGCAGAGCAGGGACACGTCCCTATTTAATTATGAATTAAGGCCGGGCTGTAACGAGATCACAATGTAATTAAGATTACTGCGGCGAGGTTTTTCAGGGCGCCCCTAGCAGGCGAGACTAAACGACTGGCAAAACTAACATGGCCGCTTTGTCTCCTACCTCTTTTCTTTCATTACAAGCCAGTCTACAGATGATTTACTGCTGAATTGTGTTACAAACAAGAAAAGTAAAAGAAAGTTTTACAAGCTCGATTATGGTATGGTATTTAAAAAAAATCGTTTAAGTGTTTACCCCTCATCACTAACCTACAGTACCCGGCCAAAAAGATTGCACATCGGTCTTTGGAAAGAGACTCGGCTAATTTCGGCTTCATAGAGCGTTGTCACACACTACATATGTGACGTTCGTCAGTCGTTGTACAGCTCCAGTGGGGTACGGTCGCATTTAGTTGAAAATATATAAATACGGCTGATAGTGACACTAATATTGACCTCATTGAAAGCACAGATAGTGAAATGGAAGGAGTTGAGAACTTTTGAAATTTTTGATTTACAATTCTTATTGGAAAAATAGGTCTATTTTATTTTATTTCATAATACAAAATTATACTATCCTCTTTCTAGTAGTTGCAATAACTCTCTATAGATATTCAAAGTTTACATGTCATCGATTTGACGTTAACTAATTAAGTCTATAAAGTGCACTATTTATTTGATATGAAACAACACTTAATAAATACGATGATTGATGGACGGTCGCCAGTGTTCGGAAATCTTCGTAAACAGCTAAATGTCTCTTTCCAAAGACCGATGTGCAATCTTTTTGGCCGGGTACTGTAGATGTTCTTATTTTGAAATAGGCTCTTAAAAGCCTTCACTTTAAGACCGCACTTTATAGGATTGGACGTTGTAATTTTTTGTAGATTAAATGTTTTCCGAATTCAATTTAACGTTAGACTTTCATTCTAGAAACCGTATTTGAAATGCTTTTATTTTGGAAAACCACTGCGGATAAGACAAAGCGTTTTTTCAAACATACAATATGGCATTTTATTTTACAGCATGTTATTTTAATTTTATTTTCATATATCTAATGTCACCGTGCCACTAACACCAATACAAAGACACCTCATAAACCTAAATCGCTCTATCCCTTACGATTTTTCGTGGGAACAAAGACCGAGATATACCTTAATCTATATATAAGGCAGATAAATACTTAACCCTCCATTTTGGTACCGCAGCACCTGGGTTGACATGTTAAAATAGAGATTTACTGAAAACCACATATATATAATAAAAAGAGACACTGTTTATTCATCAAAAAGGCGCCAAATCAATCTGTTAGTAATATTACTTGACGAGAATGTCACTAGCAGAGGTGAAACTTTGACGGAGTTTTTTCATCAAGTTGTTGAAAGGGTCGTGCAAAGAGTTTATTGACAATTGCTTTAATATAATAACTAATATGGGCTAAATATTACAATAATAGCTTTATTTACTTTTTATACCTACATATAGTTACTGTTTAAAATCTAGTAATTATAAACCAAGAAATCTAGTTGACATAAATGTGAATCTTAACAGTTAATTCTGATAGTATTCACATTGCTGTCCAAAAAAGCGAGAATAACCGACTGTCTTCGTAATGATAGCGACTCATTAAGGGAAATAAAAAGCGAAGTTATTCAAATAAATTAATTTAATCCCGGCTGTCACTGTGAGCTCAATAGAAAAATAAAAGTTGATTCATTAATTACCACTCGAAAAGCAAATGTATGTTTCTTGTAGGTATATAAATACATTTTTACCAGAGTCTGACATAATGACTGGTGACAGCGGTGAAAGAAACTGCCCGCGGGTGAGAAGAAAATGGTTCCCTTTCAGCGGACGCGCGTCTTGCTTTTTAATTTATGTAAATAGCATCTAGGTAACTATTTAATAAAACGTATAAAAAAGACGCCTTTCAGTGTTACGCTATTAAAAATACTAATGAGGGGAAAATTAAACAGAATGAGTGGTGCAATCTTTTTATTGCAGAAAAAAAACGATTAGCGTACTCATTTAACGCGTTTAGTGCCACTGAATCAAAAACCCGTAGAATCTGTCTCTGTTTTTTCAATAGTTTGAGTGCGTGCAATTTAGTATAAAATCTACCATTGCAGTAAATAATAAAAATTCAAAGATACTGGTTAGCGTTATTGTTACCGCTAAAGGTGTTTAGAAATAGATATGAAATGATTATAAACATAAACTATACGAAGTATGATCGATGTTGCACTTTTTCTTTATTAAATTGAATGAAATTATTATACTATTAATATTTAGTATAATTATTATGAAAAAAGTTTTCGATTAATTCAGCTAAATATTTAGTGTTATTTTTTAATGGTGGTATAATTCGCTGATAGTATATGTCGAATGAAGAAGATTATTAGTTAAAATCTGATGGTATTAAAATAAATGCGATTTATTTCTGGCTTTATACATTTTTGAGATGGTCAAAGACTGGTGTCGTGTTGTATGCAATACGATAGAGTTAATTATACCAGTATACCGTATTAGTGCACCGTATTGTGTTAAAATTGGTTCCACGGCGCATGGATTGTATTGCAAAGTCTAACAATTAAAGTTGATCAATTAACACACGTTTTAGAATGATGCAATTTATTTTGCGATGGACGCACGCGGGCACACAGGGCTTGACAAACAAAAGTGCCCTGTTTGCGCTGAACCGAAGTGCGCATGTAAAACTCGCCACCCCGTATTTATGTAAATACGCTATAAAACTGAAAACTGGAAAGACAACTAGTTTATTTTGAACGCAGATTTTTTTTCGGTAGTCTCGTTGGACTTGAATGTATTCAGCATTAAAACATGCAAGCACATGACAAATAACCCTGCCTTCTGATGGCAAGCGGCGAAAAACTTCACCATAGTTTTCAGCACTTAATAATTGGGTTAATGATATATATCTATGCTGTATTTATTATACCAGTACAATTTTAAGTTTCACACTTACACATTCTTTTAACGTTATTATTAATGATGTGAATATTATTTCTCTAGTCATAATTATAATTTGTCTTATCTATTTGTTTTAAGGTATAGAATTGGACACTTTCTTTGATACTGTCACTTAAAACGTCTGCAATTTTTGAGGTCAAAATTTAACTAGCATAATTAAGAAAGTATAGCCAACCAAGAAATTGCTTGATCGACTACCTACTTATAGGTAGTTAAACAATTTAAAATGCAATATTAGTTTCTTCTAAGTCAATGTCACTTATTTCGTATTTAATTAATAATATTTTTTGTGTGCATGCTATTAATCTTAAAAAATATATTTCTGTAGTGCACCAAAATACGGAGTTATATTTTTGCCAAGCGATTAGTTGTAGCCAACTACTTAGATATTTGTCGATTTAGGTTCAGAATACTTAGTTTATTTTAGGGGTTATATTATCTTGTACAATATATCATTTTTCTTATTTGTGATTAAATAGTTAAAAGTTAGATTTAATACATAAATGGTGTTTTCGTTCTCTCTCCTTATTCTCATTATACCTACGCTATACTTTTTAAGTAAGTAAGTATATATGTTTTATCCTCCTGACTAGTAATGAATAAGATTATGATCAAAAATATTATATCACTCAATTTTCGATTTGATAAATCATCGTTCACTCTGGCATCTAGAAGGCGGGGTAAGATTATTAATAATTTGGCCCTCGAAGTCGCTAGGGAAGCCCCTTTATGGCACGCCTTCAGGAGCCGACTTTTATTTTTGCCGTCTTTTTCGACATCTACCTTTTTGTCATCTTTCGTTAAATACTTCAAAGGGCTGATGAAGATGACCTATATAATTATGTTTATCTCATCTGCGAAAAATGCCAGATTCTTAAATGATAGAGAATTTTATTGTATCATGTTGCTTTAGAAAGTTAACGAAGTTAGTAAAGAATATTTTGTAAGTCTTACTTTTGTATCAGGAATTTACAGATATTTTACAGTAGTAGTCGTACAGTTAGTTCGTAAGTTTAGTTATTAATTTTATTGAATTGTTTTGTTAAGACAAATATCTATTGTACCTTTTACTATCTATTGTAACTTTTTTTCATATATTTATGTTTTAAATAAAGCTGATTTTTACAGATTTCCATTGTACCTTGAGTATATTTTGTGTGCTTGTAGCTTGCTTGCATACGCACACACATCTGTAACTGGCACGCTTGCGTCATATTTTTTATAAAATAGGAAGGCAAACAAGCAAGCGGGAGGGGGTCACCTGATAATACCATGACTATACGGCTACCAGTCACTTGCAAGAAAGTTTATAGGTTACAATTTAAGCGTATGTTTTTTCGAGTTTCCATTCCAACCATTTCAAATGTCAGTTATTCATCGATTGGTGATGAAAGAATATCCTTACAGAGGCGTCAAAGACTTTTTGTGTGATTTACATGAGAACGAGTAAATAGATATGTGACTTTTGATAGGTACTTGATGTCTTGTAAATCATCGGGTGGTTGATATATTTTGCTATATTTGGTAACATTTTACCTTTTTTGCGGCAGAATCCTGGTTGTTGTTGTCCGCGTGGTGCGGAGCGGCGGGCGCCATGACGGTGACGCCACTCTGCGAAAGAAGCTCGTCGGAGCCTCTCTGAAACAATACATAAAACAAAGTCAGATTTGCTGTTTACTAGTTTTGAGAGAACCATGATTTTCGTTTTAAGCCATTAGCAAACTTTGTAATTAGACGTTTAAAAATAGGGCTTGTAGTCGCAGCGCCGAGGTAATCCAAAAAAGCTTTACGACCTTGCTAAAAATTATACTTCGTAACGTTGATCCCAGGGATCAATCTCAATTTAAGACAGCGAAATGACAAACCGCTGTCGTTAAACACACCGGGCGAAGTATAAATCACGCTATGTAATAAAGCAAATGTACAAATGACAGAGCGCCGGAGACGAGGCGGCGCTGCGGCGCGGCGGCGGCGCGGGCGCGGGACGCGAGGTCGCAGTCGCACCTGTGCGTGGCTGTCGCCGCCGCCAGGGCATCCGTCACGCCAGACACATAATAAACCCAGAACACATCACTCTTACCCTTCCCGCGCACAGTCCCACCCTAAACAGCAAAGCAAAAAATACAAAGAAACGATCCCAGACACGTGTCAACGTAACTTAGACTAAATCACGAGTGATTAAAATAATTCAGATAAAAAGGAGAGCCTTAAAAAAACAGATTACGCTAACAGCAGGAATCCCATTTTGCGGCATAAAGCTTTCATTGTAGAAAAAAGAACCGTTTTCTCTGAAATAAAACCGGTATCCGCGAGGTGCTATTCCTTAGAGTAATTTCGTAGAGCGCATGTAATAATTGCCCGAAATTAAATAACATTTTTCACAACAAAGAAACAAGGCGAATGGAAATTTTATACCCGGAATTGCAGATTCAGTTGAAAAAATGGCAGTTTATGCTTACATAACAATTTTTCTATTTAATGAAGAATGATGACATGTCTCTAAAAAATAAAATCGCGTTTAAAAAAAGAAAATTACGGTGAACCCGAACTCCGGATACAATTATGAAAATGTTAATAATAATATTTGACCAAATTCTTATAACCTGTAAAACTTTCTAATTTATTTACCACGGAAATCAACGGCATTACAGATGTTATCGACATAGTAACTTTAAACTTCACAATACAAGAACTCAATAAGAGATGTCCACCAAAATACAACAAGCGAAATTAAATTATAAATTATAATTAAAATTATAATTAAATTAATACGAAAAATAATAAGTTACACTACTTAATTATGCAATCCAGGAGATTTTTATTTTGCAATGCAGCTAAAACGTGGAGGTAAATAAATAAACAGTTTATTATCGCGTTTAAGTCCCGATAAACGTAATAAGTATGTGTGAAAATCGCGGAAGTTTAAAACAATCGATTTTTATTTTGTTTTTAAATACTAAAGTTAACTATAACGGGGAGGGGGAGTTTTAGAATTTTAGAGAGAGACTACCAGTATAAAACATTTTTAAATGAAAGTGCTCCATTTGCACTTGGAAAAAAATACAATTTACAGAAATTTATGACTGTAAATACGATAAGAATAATAATAATAAGTAGACCGATTTTTTTAACCAGCACAGTTTCTTAGAAATCATCAAAAATGGTTTAGGTACATACAAACTTAGTTTCGCCGTTTATTTTGTTTTTCAAGTTCATTCATGCGTTGTTTTGGTTAAAATTTAACACAAATGTTATTGTGTGATGGCAAACCCTCAGTGCGCGAGTCCGAAATACACTTAGCTGTTTTTTCTAAGACTTCGAAGAATGAAACAAGTCAATGTTTGTGTGTGTGTGCATGTGTACTTTACATTATGTGTGTATATGTGACTTTGTTAATGCGGTTTACTTTAAGCTCTTGACAGAAACAGTGTCGTTTCATACTGAAACGGTTCTCCAATATGTCATTTGAATGATCGTGATACGAAGGGACTTCATATCAGAATAGCTGGAATAAAATATCCATGACATGAAAGGCGAAGTTTACTTAAATCAAGATGAGCGAGCATCGGCCCCGTCTTGGAGATTGTGGGGACTCTACGATATGTTTACGTGGCCGAAGAAAGAATTTCAAAATCCTTTGCTATCAATACGTATTCTCATTCTATTAGTGACATTAAAATAACTTCTTGCGATGGTCATATTATAAAATATAAAATAGTAAAAAATTCACTTAGTTTCACAGTAAGTTTATGTGTTCCTTATTCGTACCGACGAATGACATCTTATAATCATATGGATACATTTTTACATATTAAAACCGAATAAAAAAGATACAACCCAAGAAAAACGACAATTTGTGATGAAAAATCACTTCAGCTTTTATGACGTCTTTGTTCCTGGGAACGACTCTAATTTGAAAAATAATAAAACGAGCACACACAGTCTAATAATTTTTATTGCTATTTCACGAGCTTGAAGTCGGATTTAACTCGTTGTGTGTAAATTATGATTTAATTTAATAACCACCTCTGAATACGTGCGTATAAAATGTTTTTATGTGAGATAATATACTTTTCATTAAGAGTCACGCGTTGTTACTCTTACTCGTACGATTTTATATTCATTTTTATGAGCTTAGCAACTTACTCGACGACGGTATTGAATCTTTAGCAAATTTTACGTGAATTTGCGTAAACAAGTACGCTGTAACAATCCCATACTAACCAAGAATACTGTAGAAAAAACACGATAAAAAGAACGTTGGTGCAATTGTTCTTTTTCTTCGTTAGGTCTTAGCTCTTTGGGCGAGAAGTTGTTAAAATCGAACTACTGAAGAAGTACAAAGAAAAATACAGAGACGTTCGGATAAAATACTTTTCACAAGTCGATAATTGCCAGAATTATATCATTTAAGTATATTGAATCTAACAGTTGAACCGGCCAACCTATTTGTAAAGCATACACTTGTTAGTATTTGTGAAATGACGTGGAAGTTAAAATGGAGGGTATTTTTAGGGAAAAGTTAAGTTAAGAAAATAATTGAATTTCTGAATTGACGAATCGCGTTAAGGAGGGATGCTCGCAGCCCCATGAGCCACACCGTATGTGGCCAACATTCGTCTACGCGTAATACGCCATATACTGTTAGTAAATGTCGAAATTAACAGTCTTGATAATATTTGCTGGGTTTGTGTTACCAGCTCAACTTGTAATTAATTGCACCAATTTGTTCCCTACTTATAACGGACATTTGTCAAGCGCCCACCCGCTACGAATGATTTTCGCACTAACTTCATAATCGATATTCGGAAGTATCGATTATCGAGCAAACTTTTTTGGCCCGAGTTTGATATTAAGACCATCAAGAATCATTAATAAACTAAAACGGGCCTCGTTCCCCCACTTTGAGGGACCTACGACTAAGTTGTTTAACTTAAGAAGTCAACAAAATGCAGTCAAACGTATTTAAAATGAATAGCTCGACGAGACGCAATATAAAAGTTAAGAATAGTCATCATAACTAGAAGGCAAACCTCTTAGCCCCAGAACAATATAAGGAGACATTACTCGCTGTCACAACTCTACTTTATAGGGAAAACAGGGTAGCGAGTTGAGAACAAAGTTAAAGTAGGGGCTGCTAGCTTTCTTAATGAATAGAGAGTAGAGACGTCAGGCTTTAACCGCCGCCCGGGTGCAACTCACATACTATTTTGAACTTCCGTCCGGCGGTAAAGTCCTAATCTTATAAATTTGGTTGCTACTTTTATTGAAACAAGTAAAGATAAAACATGTGGTGCTTAAGTGTAAATAAACATTTATTTCATTCCATTCATTTAACTTGCTTCGTTCCTATGTCTGCCAGGCGTTCGGATGAATAAATATTGCAAATAATACAAGTAGATTTTCATCTACTTTTATTGGTCAGTATAACGTAAAATTAAGTATGTTTTTGTAACCAGACTACAGTGCAAAAATAAAATATCATTCACAAAAAAGTTTACGAAAACTTAGTACAAGCTTTTACTTCACTAAGCCGTTCCATTTTTTCGTCATTTGTTTTCACTGAAATTCTTCGTGGCGATCTTATTACTTTCTTTTAATCATGTGTAATAAAATATTTCTTAAATTTTATAATTTTAAGACAATGTCTAAGGTAAACATTTTTTTATTTTATTAGACTGTATAACTTCATTCATACGAAGACTTTTAGCGAAATCTCATCCAACAAAGTAAAAAGACGTAGCCGAAACCTCTATATAAGATTATGATGTCATGGAATACTCAAGAAAGCTGTGCCTTTCAAATATTCTTCTACTAAAGTGTAATAAATATCAATATAAATGTTTTTCGTTGTAATATTTTGCTGCGGAAGGTAGCAAGAAAATCTTACGGATAATATTATTGATCGAAATATAATCTGGCTTTATGGCACGAACTTCAGACGGTAAAATTATTGTTTTTATTCGAGTTATAGATTAGATTAGATTACAGCAGTTAACATATACCTTAACATTACACAAAAGTATCTTCGTGATGGTGTCTTTTGTCGATAAATTACGATTTACAAGGTTTTATGAGCTTAATTATTTTCAAAGATTTATTCCACGAACAATGATTCAATGCTGTGAGATAAAATATATTTGTCCTTACTTACTAATTTAAGATAACCATACGTACACAAAATTACAGCTCAGTAACTTTGACAGTATTTACATACACATATAGATAGACAGACAGATAGACACGGTGAAATTATTAAGGGTTTTTAGTTTGGTTACGGTAAAAGTAAGTGAAATGCAAATAAAATGATACCTATTATAAAATATTTAATGGGTGAATATCTTAACCGCTTACGATTACCATTTAATGGTATACCCGAGCTGTTGAAACGCCAATATTAAACCCTTATCTGATTTCGGTGCTAGAAATAGATACAGATCTTTATAGTTATACAAAAAGATCAATGGTTACATAGTTTTCTGGAATCAATCTTTAGAAACAATTTACAATGCCACAGCTCCAATAAACCGCCCAATAAGCTATTCGCGTAATCGATATCACTTGACTCTACGAAGAGAACAAATAGGTTCTTTATATCAATGTAGGAAGGTAAGAATTCCCCTCCTCAATGGGCCGTGCGGAATCTAAAGCGATCGTAATTCCGTCGGGCAATATTCTGCTTTTTCATATTTTCCTTCTGCCTGCTGAATGTTGTATCGCGCCCGATACACGGCCGCGATTTCGTTTGTTATTTCGAGGCCCTCACGCCTCTCCAATTTACTACATCGACACGTGAAGCATACGTTAAGCAAATACACAAAATCGTTTCACTTCTTAGCTCTGAGTAAGTGCTTGATCGATTTACGGTGTAAAAACCTAATATAAAACTAAGATATGTATATTTTTAAACATGACAGACTGAAATATTTTGTTGTTCTCATTCAAATGCTTAAAAATGTGCCTATTAGGTATAATAATAAATCAGGATACCACGGAAAAGATACCACCAAAATGACACCACCTTTAAACAACACCAAAGACATTTTGGTATTGTTTTGTCGTTTTCTATTAAAAATGAGAGAGAAACAAGTGTTTCTATATCCAATTCACATACAATTTGTCACATTTAAACATAATCTACGAAGACGTTAAAATTATTTATGGTGAGCACATATACGGAAAAGATGGTGGCTTCAAAGGCAATGCTGTGTTTACATTTGTCTCTGCGAGCGCGGGGCGGGCAGCCACAGATATTTAGCCGCCGTTGGCGCTCCAAGAATATAAATATAAAAACGACTGAGATTTAAATACTTTTTCATAGGTATAATTCCTTTATTTTTAGCCTTTGAAGGATTGTGTTTGGTTTTCCTTGATACAAAGAAAATATTAAAGAAGAGAGCGAAACCCTGTATTGTATGTAACATTAAAGGATATGTACGGTTTTAGGGTTCCTAAAGACGATAAAATGATAAGTTTTAAATGATGTTATATTTTTATATCACAGTTACCTATTAGTTAAATAGTGTTAGTTCAGAAAGATAAATCACTATTACTCTTTCAAGGATAAACTTGTCACAAACCTCGATGACACTCGACCCTTGCTGAAGTGATTACGTTACACAAAAGTATTACAGTGTAATCCAATAAAATCGTAGGAAAGTTTCGTGCAAAGTCTTTACACTACAAAGCATTTGGGCGGATAAAGCAAATGTGGGACCGAAAAACCGATAGTGGCTCGGGACCAAAAGCCTCGTGTCAAAATAGTTGGCGTCAAAACATCGTGTTAATGGACTTACATAGCTCCAGTGAAGTTGTTCAGAAGGCTTTGCTGCAGCAACATTAACCCTGTTACGAGTTTTAAATGGAATTAAAGCTGTGTTGAAAATTCGCAATAAACAACTTGTAAACGTGCCAAATCTTCCAAGTTTAAGAGTTGGTATAAAGTGGACATGATTATAAACATTAAATTGTTATAACTTAGCTACTCTTCACGCAGCTTATTTTTCATAAGAAGGAAGCTACAAAAAATATAAATATCGAGGGTCTATAGACACTGAAATTATTTAACGTTGCCACAGAAATAATTTTTAATTGTGTAATTTTTGGAGTTCAAACCGTGCCGTATGTGATAGATAGTGGGAGCATAAACACAACTAATAGCTATCGGGAAATTGGGTACAGATTAAAGAAGCTTATGTTCTTAAATCGTAGCAGTGGGGTAACGGACCCAGACAAATATTTTGCCACTTCGCAACGTTACCTGGACCGGGCAAGTGGCCGTGGGCGCGACGTGGGGAGACAAAGTAAATATGTCCCCAGTACTCGGGACCTCCCCACATTTTATCGGGGAGCGATCGGCTCACGGGTCGGGAAATGAATTTAAAACGTGTTTGCGGGTAATCTGTTATCGGTCCCTTGTCTCCTGCTTGAATATAGACGTTCGGACCGGCCTTATATCTTTGCGGAGATTCTGAAACTCTTACCAGTCAACGATATTGTACAATCTAAATTAATACATATTGTAAAACTAACGAGAAATAAATCAAATTACCACTATTCAAGCATTCACTAGTGGAGTAGCCAACCGTTGAAGTAACAAAGGCATAAATTCTGAAGATTAATACTTGAGTTGAGCGTTTGCTAAAGCACCTCCCTCGGCGGGATCTGAATTCATTTTCACTAATTAAAACCTGACCCTTGCCAATATAAGGAGGCCAATTTCAATTCAACGCTTATTGAATTTAAGGGCTCAAAGATATATTTCACTAAATACTTTTTGCAATATATAGGGTTTCACTGAAAACCTATTCTAGAAATCTTAAAATGGCAATGTGACGAGAATAAAAACGGTATAAGACAAAGCCAAATATGAGCAGCGCTGGGTTAATTATTTCGTTATAAGAGCTCTCGTAAGCCACCGTACAGCGCTTTAGCTAAGCTCAGGGGGCCATAAAAGCAACATAATACGTGGCAAAGTAAAGATCTTATTATTAAAGTATCTGCGAAACCGTCGTGGCAAACATCTCGTAAAATAAAACTTGTCACGATGTACGAAGATACTAGAAGTGTATCTCTCAAAGGCACCGTTTTCACACAGCCAATGAGCGCAATCTAAATCCACGTGGATTCAGCATGGACACCGGTTAGGATTGAATACAGCAAGCTAGGTGGATTTCTATGGAAAATGCAGACTTTATGGTAGCTGAGGGATAGGTTTCCATTTGAAATTGAAGAGAAACTGAAACGTTGCCTTGTCTCCCGCCGGGGCTGTTCGCTGGAAGTTGTATAAAAATTCACGTCAGGTGCAAGCAAAAATATTTACACAAACATTATTCACACATTTAGATTTTTAAACGGAAAAAGCATTTATCTTTAATGCTACAAATAAAATATAAAAAATAAATCCAGGTATCACAAGCTTCAACAATTAAAAACATAACACCCCTAGAAAAAAGCTTAATATAACAAAAATAACCGGCCAATTGTGAATCGAACTCGCGCATCGATATTTGTATTATGTATTTACCACAACAGCCCATGAAAAACAAACATAGAACTAAGTTTGTTTGTAAAGTATTTCTGATAATTTCTATATAGTATTTGTTAGAAGGATCGTTTTATTTTACCTGTAATATTCACATAAATTTTTAAATTGTAACTTTCAGATTTTTACGGAGGTAATTAAGGGGGTGGGAAATGGTATTTTTTTGTAATTTTTCTAAAGCATAAATAAATGCTTCAAAGTATGTAGATGAAGCACTTTCATAATGATACCCCACTTGCTCTACTTAGCCTCACTTTATAGAATAAGCATTATTTACAATAATTACAAAATTTCAATCAGTCAGTCAACCAGTTCAAATAGCACTAGTAGTATCAGAAATATACTGCTGTGACAGTCGGGCAAACTAAACGATGGACGGACGGACGGCTGGAGTCGCACTATAAGGGTTTCTCTGAAACTATCTTGACACAGAACCCCAAAAAGCATCGTTGGTTCAGGTAAAAATTCGAAGAGAATTTATTCAGCAGCAAAACGTTTTTTGGTGAAAACGAGACTAAGTCCCGGAAACGCCCATTTACATAGACGATGTCGGCGCGATGGTGCGTGGCGACTTCGAATGAGAATTATAATACCAAATTGAATAGAAAACTTTCCTTTCAGTACCGAGTAATGGAGAAGTCTATGCACCGGAACAGTCGAAAAGACAAATAGAATGAGAGACGAGACACCCGCTCTGTTAAAATAATAAATGTTCGATGTCTTTTTGGTCATTTCTATCGCGTCTTTTTGTAACGATAAATTTTTACGCTTTGATCTTTCCAATTCAAATAGGCTTTTTTTCTCGTTGAATCAGAAGTTATAGGAATATTTCAAAAGCTTTAAGTGAGGTGACGGAGCGGATTTTCCTTTCCACCGGCTATATCGTTTTGATTGAAATGCAAATGAAATGGTGTCCGTTCAGAACGTATTTATTCTATCTATCTTTTGGTTAATCTTCCAAATTAAGAAGGATATTTTTCAAAATTTCGAAATATGGGTAATGCCAACCAACATAAGAGCTAGTAGATAGTCACAGAACATAAATAAGGACTGAAGACATTTGGACTATTTTGGACTTCAATTGAGTCTGTAGGGAAAGCGTGAAACGTTTACGTGAGGTTAATTTGGTATGTATTTGAGTATGTAGTATTCTATTCCAATCGCGTTTCACTTGTCCCATCGGAGCGGTAGTGCCTAGTGGTGATTTGACTGTTTATTAGTGTACATTGTGTTAAGAGTGTTTATATTTTAATCAGATTGCATTGCTTGGGATTGGAACTGTAATTATGTATTCTGTTTCGTCTAAAGCTGTTTGCCGTTGAGCAAGGACCTCTAGAGAGCCTTGAAACATTTCTGATGGCTTACTTTCGGAGGCAACATCGTTGAATGTTTTACTTTGAAATGACTTGCTGAAGTCGTAGTTACACCAGACCACCTTCAGTGTGCTCGAGTGAGTTGTTACCTCAAATCCGAACAAGTTACACAACGAAACAAGCTGCAACAAAAACATTTGCCTATGCCGACGTTAGTGAATTGTTCTCCCGCTCGTGACTGGGTAATTTCCATACATTTCAAGTTCCATCGCCTGCGGGACGTTCGTTCTTTTGTTGATAAATGTTTGACGGGAACTCCGGGGACGCCATTAAAAGTTTTTTCGTGAATAATTCGAGTTTACATACGCAAATGTTTACTCGTAAGTTTACCAACGCTCACCTATTCGATGATTTCTTTTCAAACTACGGCGTCTCCGAAAACTAAAAACTCTTGAATAGGTGAATTGAATACAGAATAAGGATTCTGATCCGTGTTTTTCAACAACAAAAACATAAGGTAATTTAGAATAACTTTATACATAATTAATAGGTAATAATGTAAACAGTTTGTTACGGTATTCCTTATGATTAATACCTCCAGCAGTAGAAAAACCGAAATAGAAACACGAATTATAGAACTTCCGCGCAACAGAAAGCGGATGCTTTGTACAAGCGGAAGCTAATGATCTAGTCAAAGAAGCTGGTCGTGGCTAGATGTAGAAATGCAACCGTTCATTGAGGCACTGCTTCAGGTGTATGACATACGCCTTACCCCTTACCCTTGGACATAGATCCGAAAGTGGAGGTTTTGCAGTTATAATGATGATGATTAGAGTTCCGTCTATCCGTTAGCCTTTTTTTTCTGTATCATTAATTTGCCTACACGTAAATATGAGTCGATTAGTACGCGCGGTTCAACTCAATGGTAATGGTAAAAGACAAAGGTACAAAGCCACAGAGACCTTAAAGTTGACTGGTTAAATAGAAGTAAGTTCCTTCGGCCATTATTCACCGTGGAGCGAAGTTGCTCCGGAAGATTGTCTGCAAGGTAGACAAAAAGAGCTCGCGATGTCACGAAGGCAAGATTGCGTGGATAAACGCGCGTGCTCTCGCTTCTGCGGGTTAAGCTTAGCTTTCACAACTTCCAAGTTCATCGGTAACACGTTTAGGTAAAGGTATACGTTGAATACGTCAAACGAAAACTTAACAGCTTATATGAGCGCTAAAAATGCATTGAATAAGTTAATTTATTTAAAATAAGGTCTATTGAGTTAAAAAGCATTAGCATGTCACTTTTATAATCTATATTTTTACAACTTGATAGCTACAACTGTATGTTCAATGTTCGTTTCTATACCAACAAGTAGCCGAGACTGTTACTAATAATTAGGTATTCTCTTTTAAAAATTACGACAAGGTACATTGTAGTATTTGGTGAAATATTCACAATTCTGTTCCATCTCAGTAGACTTTCAATATAGATAGTAAATGTTTTAGTAATACAAACATTGAATAAATAAGTATGCAAACTACTTAATTAAACAATTTGTTTATTCTGAATAATCTACTAAATGAATATTTGTACATAAAAAGTACGATAAAAAGGATAGAATGTTCAGAAGCAATAAATGTCATACTCACATTAGAGTTGGAAGAGTAACTGGATCACATCAAAGAGCGACGCAAATCGAGGGTGTCCACATCAAGTCTCGTACGACAAATTATGTGCTCGCGAACAGATAGCGATATTGTCGTCCCAAAAACACTTTTCCCTTGTTTTCTCAGAAAATGGGGAAGGAAAAGCGCTAGTTCGGGAAGACAGCTTGATCCGGCACGCGGCCGTTTGAGGGGCAGCAACAAGTCCAACGCTCAAACGTTTGAATGCAAACGTTATTTTAATAGACATAGAGATGCTTTTAGTGTAAGTAGGATTTTAGAGATAATAAAAGAATTCATACGTGCCTAACGTACGGCAAGACGGCAGAGAAAACAGAAAGTTAAAGTGATGGAGCGTTACCGACATTAGGTTAGGTAAATTGTTTGCAAAAGAAGCACAAAGGTAAAGCTCTGCAGTGATTGAGGCTAAATTTTTAAATTCCTGTTTCATATTGGGCTAATGTAAACATTAAAATGACTAATTACAGATGTAATTTGTGTGACATGAATACAGTGGTATTTAAAACTGCAGAATGTTTTTTTTTTAAACCGCAAAAATGAGGTAAGAAGCAACAAGGTTCATTCTCACCCTAGTTCCTACGTGATCTCGTCGTCCCGTTTCTCTTCTTTCCGTTTGTTTTGAATTTAGGCATCATTTTTTTAAATCTGTACCTGGTTGAGAAATATGGAGAAACCATACTGCCTAAAAAATTGAGCATCAAAATTAAGAAAAAGCGATGGTGCATCTCCAGGTACATAAAAACTACAAGGAGATATCGATATAGACGAAGGAGAGCACTTGTTAAGAGGGAAACTTATGAAAGGAAAAGATTTGGGCAAAACGAAACTGCTGTAAACAATAGAGACGCGGCAGTCCGAGGCGTCTGGACAAGTTTCCTATAACAAAAAAAGTTTGGCTTGTACCTAGTTAACTTAAGAAACTCTGCTTGGGTTCGGTATCCTTGTCAATGCGAATTATGTAGTTTTAAATGTATAACAATTCCTATAATGTCAAAAAAATATGAGCGCTTTGCGATAGGTGTTTTTGTTAAAAGCATTGAGCAAGTTGGCGGAGATTTGGGCTCGCCGCCAGTTGAGTGGGTTAAATGGAGCGTGGACGTGGCGAGGACCGTTGCACTTGTTGCAATTTCTCTCCACTCTACTACTTAATTGTAGCGAGTGCGCCCTTACATTCACTATAGACGAATGGCGTTAATTTCGTCCGAGAACGTAACGTCCATTATACTAATTGCGAGCCACATTTCGTCTAAGCATCTGGAACTCCTTCCAGCGGTGTAGACTCCTCGAACAAACTCGAGAAAATTCGCAGAAACCGACTAGCAAAGAGTATGGAAGTAGACGAAGCAACTTTGGTAATATTCCTAATTGAGCTTTTAATGAAATTAAAAGAGTGAGGACACGTCGTGATTCAAAGGAGTCTGCGAGTCGCCGCCGCACCCCGTCAGCGTGGAAAATACTCTGGGATAAATTACTTAGAGAGTTCGGTGTGCATACAAATTGGTTCGCAATTCTCAATATTTCACGGCACAGCTACCGTTTGGCTTACTCACCGCTGATGTAAATGGATATGTCACGTTCTGTAACTTAGTTGTGAAGTATTTTAATGTTTATTCGGCAAGCACGTGGTTTTGACGAAACCAAGTACGAAGAAACGGCCGAAGACACTTTTTTGCTTTTCCAACAAACTTTTATCACAGTAGGGATTGACTTGAAATAGGCATCCTAGGCCATTCGAGTTCTAAAATAACCAGCAAAATTTTCTAAACAAACTGGAACAAATTAACTTGCTACTCCGCGAAACCAGTGCCGGGCTAGTGCAAAATAGCTGCGTCTGTGCGACACATATATGTTCATGCAAAAACCCACCCTCCTCCGCTTACACACGCAACAACATATATCACACAGGCTCAACTACACACCACCACCACTAAACACTAAAACTACACGATCGACGCGCGTTTCGCCTCTATACGAGGCATCATCAAGATCTAACAGTACGACCGTTCGCTACTTGAACGAGTGGCGTACTGACAAACTAAAACATTTTTCTTTAATCCCGCCTACCGCCAACATTTTTGCACTACTACATATACAAAGTACCCCCGTATACTATTACAAACTACCCACATAAATTATCTCAATCTCAGCTCTCTCTCCCATTGTTAAGAGGAAACACCAAGGTCTAGAGAATTGAAAAATAGGTATTTGTAAAATCTATTGCTGCCTCCATCTATCAAGCCTCCCCCCGCAGAGTGCAATAGAGACAGCCGCAGCTTGGACTGAAAATACCTATTAAAAGTACACAAAATCAACGATTCGTAGACCCCTGAATCCTTCTCCAAAACTTATCCGATTTAACTACTTTTTTCATTAAAAAATAAAGAAAGGCTTTGGCAGTGTTCCTATGTTTTTCTTTTTTTATATAATCTAGTAAAATTTGTTTTCTGAATGTATGAACGCAGCCGAAAATCTGGCCAATTTTTTAGGTTTTTGAATGTCCATATCTCTTTTAATAATTAATTTATTAAAAAAAGGAAAACATAGGGACATGCATAATAGTGGCCATCGATTTTTTGGAAAAAAAATATTGCTCTACTGGCATTATCCAGAGAGGAAACAGGGGACGACGTTTGTATGGAAAAACGGCCCTTGTGTTTCCTCTTAAAGACAGAATATAAGCATACCCGCAATAATGGAGAAGAAGGAAAATTAACCTGTTCATTGACAATGGATCCCGCGTTGTTGTACCTAACTATTTCCAAATGCTCCAAAACATTCAGACGAAATCCCTTCGTTTTTTGCACGAACATATATTATATGTCGCACGCTTAGAATTAAAGTGACCCATTTCTGAATAATACACATCCCAAAATATCACCTTAATTAAAAGACATAGGATCATATTCAGAATTGAGTCGCTTTAATTCTAAGGGTGCGATGTGTCGCACAGACGCAGCTATTTTGCACGAGCCCGGCACTGGTTTCGCGGAGTAGCAAGGTAATTTGTTCCAGTTTGTTGATATGGACCTCCGCAAAGTAACGCCTGAATAAATTAATTATTTACAATTTTCTAACCCAAAATACATTATAATATAAAATACAGCGCGACAATTTCCAGAGAATAATAATATTAAATACCAACAGAGACCAAATATTTTCAAATCGTGGAGGATCAAGCCGATTCCATTAAGCTGTCATGTTGTAATTTTATTGCTAATCTCGTCACGGAAGGAATTTTCGGCATGACGAGCTTACGAATCGAAGGTGCTTCCGAATATTGTCGTCTGTCGCAAGAAGGGAAATAACAGGAGTACAGGAACACCTGTGTTCGATAATGCGCGCTCGTCTGGCCGAAGGGGCGAGGAATCAATTAGGCCTTCGCCGAATTGCGTAACGGCTCTAGTTACGAGCGCTGCGAGTGGGCCCGCAGCTGCTTTTTGCTCATCTAACCTCTTGTTATTGCGCAATCGACATCCAACGCCTCAGATTAAGATATCAAGTATTCATTAAAGCTTTATCGTAAAATGTAGTTTTATTAAACGGGAACATGGCTCTTGGGGACCCTGGGGTAAGGACTCAGATGAGGGACTTGTCACAGGCTGAAACAGTTTTCTAGAAATTTTGGTATTTTGACAACAACAAATGTTCTTTATTGTACACCACCTAAAAATACAAAGCAAACAAATAAAAGAATTAGAAAGTAGACAATAGGCGGTCTTATCGCTTAAGAGCCATCTCTTCCAGACAACCGGTTTGTCGTCAGCTTTAGGGAAAGATTTTTGATTTAATGCAATCATTATCACGTTTTTAATATTCTGATTTGATGGTTTAGTATAATGATGTTGCTTGTAAATAAATGATTATATTTGATTTTTTGATTACACATATCCAGTACCTTGTAATAGTATTTTATGCAACTGCTATATAATAAGAGGCCTTAAAACACGAGTGTGGTTTTATGAAACGAGAGTTAGCGAGTTTCATAATAGGATCACACGAGTGTTTTAAGGCCTAATTATATATACAGTTGCATACATTACTTTATCTACACACATATCGATACCTTGGGGCTCAAAGGGCGTAAACGCCAAAAGGCGATTTTTCAGTACAGCCAAAAAACTAAAAAAAAATATTTTTTCTTTGTATATTTTTTTGGTTTTTGAAGCTAGAAAAATGTATCTTAGACCAAAAAACTTCAAAATTTTTACTGCATAATCCTAATTTATAAATATTTACGTAACTTTACTAATTAAAAAGTTAAGTTCCCTTTACGCCCTAAAAAATACAATTTAATGTCATTTACACCCCAAAAAATTTCTACTGTGAAAGAACTGTAGGGCATAACCGCCAATTCACAAGAAAATTATAGCAGTTTCTTGCGTTTTGTAATTTTATAGTCATGTAGTTACTCTTTTTTTAAGCTTCTGGTCAACAGGCTTGTTTTTGGCAATTTCTAACCGCAATTACATAGCCATCTTCCTCTCATTTTTCTTAGTTGAGAAACACAGCAAACAATTGCGGCCAGAATTTGTAAACAAAATCTAGCTCGTTAACCAGAGACTTCACTATCAAAACAGATACAAGGTAAATTTTAAACATTTTGACTTTAATTACCCTTTTTTAGTTTGGAAATTAAATAAGCCGGCTATTATTAACACAAATGGAGGCAGAAGTTAAATAAAATTTTCACCTTTTAAGAAGCTACTTCTACAGTTAAAGTATAATTTGATGTTGACTGACTAATTAGTACTTAAAATGCTTTGTTTTTATTGTTTAGCATTAGCTACAAAAAAATATTTTATTGTTATTACTTTGATATTGACAAAATAATCAAGGATCGCATTAGGAGCGCCATGAGCCGTGACATCTCATGTAAAATCTTAATATTTATAGCTTTTTTCTTACTATATGTTGTTATAACATCATAAAAGTTTCATATTAATTTATACCATCTTATTTTTGTTATGATCTCGGATTGCCATTATTATAAATTCTTAAAATAAATCTGTCACTCGTGGTTCTGTCCTCTCTGATTCCAATGACCATAATATTGATTGTTTAAAACTATAATATAACGTTCTAACGGAACAGAATATTAAACTCCAAATAATTAAATTTTATACAAAATTATTATATTACATTAAGTTTGGGTATGTCCGAAATGGTGTATGCGTTAACATGTAAAATGACGTTATTGCACTACTTAAAGTAAAATTTTTGGTACTTAACTCATTATTAACTTACTTTCTGTTTAATAATTTTTATATTTTACTAGAAAAAGTTGACAGGTTTATTAATGTATTTGTTTATTTATGGAAAACCTAAGTCATAAAATTATGCGGGTTTGTCATTGACCATTGACCATCCTCATGATGTCAGGTTAGGAACCAATGTTAACCCCGCAATGTAACTTAACTGACCATTTCCACTCCCACAATGCAATTTAGTAAAGTGCATGACAAAAATACCATGTTTATAATCAAAATAAACTTCTATAACCAACTTTTTAAACTTTTACATAAACAGTAATTAAAAGGACTTTTCGTAGCCTTGTCGGGTCTAAATATAGTCGTTGGGTATAGTAAAAAGAAATTACTAAGACCCATAATTAACATTCAGGATAATTATGGGTCTTAGTAATTTCTTTTTGCTATACCCAACTTGACTCATACGCCCCACTTCAATGGGGCGTAAGAGTCAAGTTGTCAAAAAACAAAAATTTGTATGGGCATTTAGGCGTTTACGCCATTAACTCGATAATTTCAAAACTTACAACTTCAAAAGTTTTGATAACAAGATTCCATCCAGGATGTAAAATAAATTATCTGTTTTGGTCATGAGTATTTTAGTAATCGTATAAGGCATCAAACTTTAAAACAAAAAAGTACTCTGGGCTTAAACGCCATATAAAAACCAAAATTAAAAGATTATAGGGCGTATCAGTCAAGTTGTTTTATAATACTGAAATATATGTGGGCCTAAACGCCTTTGAGTTGTTAATTTTAAAAACGAAAAGACTTTTACGCCCTTCAAATTTCTGACAAGAAGTTTCTTTGCTTATACGACCAAAAAACTTATAATATTGTGTTTACAGGCCTCGACATGAAGGGGCGTAAACACAACTTTTATCGGAATTTTAGAACTTTGAGTATACAGATCGATAGAGAAAAAAAAACTGAGTAAGATGACATTGAAATCTCATTTTCGCCAAAATGGCGTTTACGCCCTTTGAGCCCCAAGGTATCGATATTATCATAGCTGCAAAAAACCGTAACAGCAAAAAACCAAAAACGATGACAACTAATGGCGGCCATGTATATTAAAAAGGTACTCTGTGATTCGATCAATCCGTCAAGCCAAACGTTTTTTTTTTAAATCATAGACGAACGAATGAAGTCCCTATTGTCATGTCACTCGAGATCAAATGTCGTGCGTTTAAATTAAAAAAACATACTGAGTTGACGTTTCGTATCGATAACTGTTTTAATATCTGTGGATACTAGAATAGAGACCAACTTGAATTTTGACAGCTGTTCCAAATTTAAATTCAAAACGTCACGAGCAGTCACGAGATATCGGTAATGTGATGACCAATAAAGAATAGATTTACCTACTACCACAGACAAGAAAAATCTTATAATAACATTGGTTGTAATAATGCTGGTCATTTCCTAGGGTTTTTGAACGCGTTATTTAGCCTTTATGATATGTGTGTAGATAAACTAACAAAAATCCGCGAAAATAAAACGGTTTTATAAAGACTGTATGACCATGAAAAATTTAAAAGAGAAAAGTTGAGTATCTCGGGATTATGTATGACAAATACCAACTTCCTTAAACAATTATGATGGGAAAAGTCAATGGGATAAAGGTTGTTGGACGAAGGAAAAAAATCATGTTCGAGGAACATGAGAAAGTGGACTGGAGTCACCAGTGCTGAACAGCTGTTCAGTATGGCATGGGACCGGAACAAACTCGCAGAGTTAACGGCCAACCTCCAGTAGTGGAGAGGCACCTGCAGAAGAAGAAGTGTTTCGGTGATAATATAATTTGACGACCATTTAGCCTAGTGGTTACGAACCTGGAGTGCTGAATTTGAATGTTAATTTGTACTTAAGCCATGGATGTCATATTCGGTCATAAAATGTTATTTCTTACTTATTCCTTAAACTACTTAAACTGTGCATTCTTAAAAAATTCCACATCAAAAGAAATGGGTAAAATAAATTGTATAAATGGGGAAAATTGTTGCAATGAGCAATGCATTCTCATAAATGTTTCTGTGATTTCGATGACAAAAGATTACACTTTCATTTGTCACAGTTTTAAAAATATTAAATAACTAATAAAATTATACGACACAGATTTTAAAAACTGAAAATAACACAAAACCTGAAGTACGAGCTAAACCAAAGGTTTAAACTAAAGGCACATTTTTATTTGGAACCCTCGTTGTGGTTAACCTGACGATACAGTTGCGTTCCAAGCAATCCATTAATTGTGGTGAGGCCGAGCGCTGCGTACCTATAGCTACAACTGCTAACAAGAAAATAAATAAATTATTCAACAGTTCAGTTTTCCCTTGTCTATAGTGATAAGCTACTAAATTTTCTTCTTTATGTAGTACCATCTCCTATCGGCAGCCGGCGATTAGTGGGCCAATCTTAACTTTGTCAACTGCAGCGCGGAACAGGAACTTGGTACACTTGTCGAACCACTGACGAAGGGTTTTCAGACAAAATGTAGTTTCTACCTATGCCAGACAGTCAACACAACGGCTTGACTTATTCCTTGAATCAGCAACTTCGAAATGTTACGTCTTTTAAATTCAACACTTCTAAATATTTAGTGCTTCAAGTCCGATTCATTCAGGGCTCAATCAATACTGTAAGTACTGTAACCCATTGCCTATATTATGTTCGTCATTATATTATGCATAAAAAATTATGATAAACTTTAGATGGTATCTATCTATATATACCTTAAAACTTACTAAACTTAGTAAACTTGATAGTTAAATTATGTAATTATACAAATTATGCACCCTAAAATTGTGCTTCATATATAGAAGTGGCAGTACTTAATGTGGCGATATAAAAATTGAAGATAGCGCGCTTAAAAGGATCAGGGGTTAATTTAAAAACTGATAGGTATGCATATGCATGATAGACCCATTTCGACTGGCTAGAGATGGCAATCTGTATGCGGAACTAAAAGCCAACCTTGAATAGTGAATAGCACTGACCTACAAGTAATGGACTTCTAGTCAGCGTTTAAAAAATGGCCGCATTAAAAGTAGAGGAAAAGTCAGAAAAGTACCATAAATCGACAATCGCTCGCGTTGTCAGTCTGTCGGACGGACGGCGCTGCTCTCAATGCTATTATTTTGTAAAAAAAACCTATTTGCAACGAAACTTAATAAATTATTATTTTATTCAGTTATTCGTAAAGTTGTAAATCCAATGACCATAAAAGATCAACTAATAATTTGCATTTGTAACATTGGCGCCAACCTATATTCTTATGTCGGGCCGTTTTTCTGCTGTCATTTAATATGACATGACACTCTACATCCATGCATTATAATATCATTGGTAAAGAGACACTTCAAGAAGAAGAAAAAGAAAATATGCTTAGTTAGGCAATCTAAAAATGTATTATTTCCTGTTCAAAACCTAGGCTTTAACTGTTTAAATTGACAATTATTCAAAATAAATTAATGTCACATCAAAAAAAAGCTACCTGTCTCATATCCTTAAGTGTCACATAATTTATGAGCAATATTTTAAAAGGTATCACGTAGATTAGACGGTCTCAAGATCTCCGGTATAGTTCGGTTCGGTTCGTATACTTGCGACAATAGAGTCAGAATAAGTACCATTATTTTCTTGAAACTGTCCAACACTGGAGCATATGTAAGAAAACTCAATTAATTAATTCAAATTGAATCGTCAAGCCAACACGGTCGTAACTTTTGCCATGTCCGCCTGTAGATTGCGGCGTGTGAGGGCAGTCGTATGTGAATTATTTAGAGGCGGTCACTGGCGGGCGACTGGCCCGCAATTAATGAAGTGGCCCTACTCGTTTGTCAATGCAGCGCGAGCGGTCCAAATCGGACTGCGACCCTCACCTCTGTGCCAATCTGTTCCTTGCAATACAAGTATATATTCTCAACATACTCTTCTAAAAAAGTCAGACCATTATACAATTCGGATATTTCAATCTAATTTAGGAAGTCATCAACGTAAACATCTTCTAAGATTTAAGTGCGGTTATGTTCGTCAAGCTCGATTTGGCTCCAGTATTATCGCGGCAGTGATATTCTGAACGGCGATTATAAATCTATTGAAGAGGTCGGAAGCGGACCGCCAGCTCCGAGGTCGCCGTTAATTTTAATGGTGAGATTTATTTGTCCCCGATTACACGGAGTCTGATCAAATTCCGAGGCGGCGTGTAAGCGCCCTCGGAACGACATTAGGCAGCGGCGCGCGCCGCGAGCCGCGACCCGCCGCGCCCCCGTAATCGCCGCGTTTAAATATAATTGCAATAAGTTAATAAAATCCCACAGCGATTTTAATTAATTTGTGGCGACACAGGCGACCAATTAAATGCGGATTTCGAAAATTTCATAAAGCAACCCTGTATGGTAAACGCAATTGTTCTGCTTGTTTTTGCGGTTTGATTGTAAATGCGCGGCCCGTCAATTTCAAAAAGCGCGTAAGTAAATATCTGCCCGAGGGTTTTCATTTACTGATTGAATGAGCCAGGGCGGCCACTTCAAATAATCGTTGTATTAATTTTTAATCGTTCTTCATAATAAGTTATTTTTATCCTCGAAATCAAAGGAATTACGTTGTTCCGGTCAGTTGCAATGAGTTTTAGCCTTTCAAATGTTGAGTTTTTTACCTACCCTTATCAATCATCGGTAATGTAATCCGAATTCATTTACGTCGACTTATCTAATGGCGTAGAAGGAGCAGCGTGGTATATTCGAATTGCGTAAGGCGAGTCCATTCTCCATTCTTATTGTAAATATGCATTAGGGCGGATGACGCGCCGGCTTTGGTCCCTCATTACGTCGATGTGCCGTCAAAGACGTCGTCGATCCAGACCGTGAAGTGTCCCGGATACAAGCCGCTCAATTATGTTAATGGCTTTGCAGCATTTCCCTTACAACAGAACTATCGATATTGAACGCTGAAGACAGTTACTTTTTTATCAAGTTTGACAAAGCTATAAGTTCGTTTCATTTTGGTTATGAGTTATTAATCTAATAAATCTTAAAAATTCCAAAACATAAGGAATGTGCGTGGTAGCGATTCATGTACCCCAGGCAGGATATCAGTCATTTCGTCCCAAAATCAATAGCTAAGTCCCCCAATAAAACAAACACATTTTATTTCTCGGCGTGTCTAGCCGCAGGAGTATGATTGATTGTGCTTTGAGTACACATCGCGTTTATTGGTCGGAGCGACGCAGGACCGTCGCCACTGAAAATACGACATAATCAGAAACTTTTGTTTACATACCTACACGAAAATGTTATCAAACAAACATAAAGCCTTTAAACATAACGTAAGTATGGAGGACGGGGCGTAGAAGGGGTAAATTTTAGATGTTTTTAAATATATAAGCTGGCCAGTATGTTGAAAACGTAGCATTAATTATTTCAAAAAAACTAAAAACGCATAAGTATATGAAAGGTAACATTAATTTGCACTACTGCGGTGAGTATGCAGAAAAACCTGGTCCAGCGAAACAACATGGGCAACGCGTGATTTTCAGAACAGTTAAGACAAGTCGTGCACCTGCCAGTTTCCCCGTAAGATTGTCGGCAAAACGCCGACTCATGGGGCCGGTATAAGCTTAAATTACGCGTAAAGCCGAACACAAAGGCTATGCGTATTCAAATTCCATTAATCTCCCGTCCGGGGGAAGGTGGGGTAAAATGAACCGGCGCGGACAAAAACAATGCCGCCGGCAAATAACCGGCTCAGCATTGTTCCGGCAATTAGAAAGCTTTCCCATGTACCGGCCGTGTATAAAAACAGTGTAACATCAGCACGCATCGCTGCCTATTGCTCGTTACCGTTGATGTTTATTACGGTTATTAGGCCTAAGCTGCGCAGTTCGATATTAATGCTTTCAGTAGACGCTGATTTAAATTAATCGTACGGTACGCACCACTAAGTGCTTTTTCCACTGTTCAGTGGCAATAGTATATTTTTGAAAACTTCATTCATATTTGATGACGAAATTGTTTCTGTGTTGTGTGTTATCGGGTGATGACAATCTGTTGAATTTTCAGCTCAGGGGTAAATTTGGATGAATTAAAACCCAGTGACCAATTGCGATGCGGACAAATGACATCGTGCGACGGGTTGATCGCAGGCTTAACCCGCTGCACGGGGCCATTTGTATCCATACATATTATGGCATTCATGCTGCCTTCTGGCCATCTGAAAAACATGTAAATAATTGACTTCCATAACTTTTAATCTGATTCATCTTAATAAAGGGAAAGTTATGATTGCCAGACGAAACTCGATGTGATAAATCGTCAAAAAGGTACTTAAGTGCTTTCTAGCCCGAGGTCTGCCAAATAATACAATGATAAAGCACATTCAACCTCACACTGCTAGTTGACATAACCTGTACATTTTATTGGAAGAAAGGGAACAAAGCCGTCCACGCGGCGGCCACAAGGAGCTGCTATTGTTTTGCTGGCTGTACAGCGCAGTAGCAATAAGCGAGCGGTGTTTGCTCAGCCGAGTATTGTTGCGGGTTATTAGGACAGGATCGCGAGGCCCCCGCGGCAGTTATGGGTTAAGATTGGCTACGCTCGGTGACACGGTGTTAAAACCACCTGACGTTTGACAATCTCAGCTTACATTAGCCACGGTATACATTGGGTACGTTAGATGTTTTCTAGAGAAAGGGAGATAACAATAATATTTCGGGTTATTTCCGTCTAATTATGTAGTTTAAATGTAAAGTAGGTACCGCATATTTTTCATCAACTCTAAATGAGCGAAACAAAACTTTCGAGACTTGAAAATAATTAAATTGCGTACTTTTGATACTGATTAATGAAAAATCCCTTTTGATTGAACTAACAAAGGGGATGTATTATCCGTATCGTGTGAGCAGTGGAGAAAAATCCGCGTGTAATACCAAGAAGGCTCATCCCGATAATGTACCTACAGAACTACGTCACTCGAAATCAGTTCAGTGGTTCTCAATAGACAACAGTCTTACTGGTGAAAAGAAAATACGATGGTTGCAATTTTAAATAAGTAATTGCTTGTTTCCTATATTTTTTCTTAAGGGATTACAAAAAAATAAGCCATCTTGACGAACTTAAGACGATTCTTATGTTTTAGAGGACCTATAAGGTATTACCACAATATGTACTAAATTCAGTGGTCAGTGGCACTACACGCTGACATTAACGCATAAGAATAGTAAATAAAACGGTTTGTTAATCTTCGAATTTAATGTAACACCTAAAATATATTATTTATTGAAATTTTAATTGGAAATTAGTGTATTCTACCTCGTGTTGTTTAAGTTGTGTAATGAAGCTAGTGTCTAATCCGCAGTGTCAATAGATAGAATTACGGATAGATGAACAAACACACGCGAGCAAACACGCGCCGCGGTATGGCGCCCGTTAGCGGCTTCCCGCTGAAAGCTGGCTATACGAATACTAAAAGTGGTTATATAAAAAAAAATTGCGTGTATATTTCACAAAAGGTATGCAAACACATCAGGTCTTACTAAAAGGCTATTATTTTACAAAATTCCGAGTGTGTTCATTGTACGAACACAATAACATGACTTCACAAAGTCGGAAACTGACACGACAAACTTCAATCTGTTTGAATGGGTTCAATTTCGTGTTACACAGTTCATTACGAGAATTTATAAAAGCCCCTGTCGCGACAGTCCCCGTTGTAAGAGCAGCACAGGTTTTGTCAAGACAGCGTCGGAAGTTAAAACCCGAAGGCTCAGTTTTTGAACATAAAGCGTTCGTCTTTTCACGCAAAAAGCTCAACTCATTTATCAAATCACCGTTGTCTACATTACAGAGTCGGGGGCGTATTGTGAGCGGCTAAAAAGCCCGTCGTCTACACAAAACGGCGCGTCGCGACGATCGCTGCAACGGATGCTGTGCGAAAACAGACCCTAACGACCGCATTTCCGAACGGAATTTGATCTGAAGTCGCTCAGCTCTTACACCTACTCACAGCGAATTCAACCCGATTGGAGAATTGGAGTTTCGTTAACGAGTTAAATTAAACAAATAAAATTAATGAAAGCAAAAACCGTTACGATTTTCTAAATAAATACAGTTTCAAACTGAATAGAAACAGTTGAAATAATTAAAATTTGAGAAAGAAGTTTGTGCTTACTAAGGAAACTTATGAATATTTATGGAGCGTTAAGTCAAAACTTTGCAGATATCTAACCTTATGAGTTTTGTACGATATGTTAATCTTGAGCGAATACTTTTGCGTTTCATTACAGAGCAGATGGTACATCAAAATAAGTAGGTATTTATTTAACTTTGTCAACGGTGAGGCTATAAAGTACACAAACTAGGTAGCATAATTAAGATGATAAAATGAAAAGTCGCAGTCATAAGCTAATAGGCCATGAGTGACTGCGAGTAGCATCGCCGATTTTCTGATGAAGCTTACAATATAGAGGGTAGCACGTGTATACGTCATATTCGGTACACATTAAAATTTCATCGCCTTTTAGTAAAGCGGATTGGCGGGAAGCAGGGACGTAAGAGCTTTCATTTGTTTAAGAGTAGCTTTGCCTTCTTTAGTGCTTTAACATGCAAAGAACGCGGCTGAATAACCGTGAGCGTTGCAGCGGGAGGGCTCACTTAAAAATTACCTCAGCACGTTTTCTATGACGAACACGTTCGCCGCCGAGTGCATTCCCCATTCGGGCTCGGAGTCGTTTCGCCGCAGATATGCTCCAGGCGGGGATTGCTTAAGCCAATTTTGTTCTACCACTCGGCCCATTACCTGCGCGAGTACACGGACACTTACTCTTAAGGGACGTGATTAGGAGCTAAGTGAAATTTATTTTTATTCGCGGAGGCGGTAGTCCTGGTATGCGTGTGGTAATTAAAAAAGGTATTTGCGTTAGACGACACTTAAAGCTGCATGAAAACTTAAAATACTTCCCACTGACATCCCCTAGATTGAAAACCTAAACGTTTAAAAAAACCGTTACATTTTGATAACTTTAAGACAGTGGTGGAAGAGTAAAAAAGAAAAACGGTGGCAGGACGAGCAATTTTTTTTCTACCTTGGAACTGACGTTACCACAAACGTTTTCTGTTTATCCTTATTTAACATGGCGTATTGTAAAATATTAAAAAACCAAACGTAACATGGGAGCTCCTCCGATATTACCTTGATGGAAACTTAAAAGACATTTTCACCGGAGCAGCGTCTATCGGCGGTATTATTCAAATTAATTTAGCGCGGTGAGGCAAAAAGTGCGCGCGCTAGGGAGCACCGCCCCCATATTCATAGGGCTGCCCTAAATTAGCATCACAATGAAGTGTTAGAGGCGCGAACAGCAAGTGCTTAATGCGACCTGCGTCTTCTCACACGGGTATATTACATACTAATGAATTAAGTACCTATAAAACTTTTCAACCGCAAATTTGTTTGCAATTAAGGGAAACTTGCAGAGTCTGTCATAATTACAGGTAATTTGCGAGGCTTGTGCACCTTACATTACGGTGCGAGTTGAAATAGTCCTTTGCTGCGCTTTGAAACGTGGCTAGAGCGGTGCAATTTACAGTGACATCAAACTTTGTTGCTAAGAACAGGGTTCAATCTAAAATTCAAGGGATGTTCACTAATAATTGCGTATCTATTCGTGCGCGTATAAAAGAGTTGTATGAACATTTATCCACGGGCGCATAATTATGTTAAGTGTCCGGAGCACCGCGGCACCTGAGCGGCGGTATATTGTTTTTTGGACCACCCTTTTACGCTTTCCCGCCTATAAATAAATCAAAATATTCAAGAAGGGCTCGACTTTAAGGCGGCTTAGCGGAATCGTAAAATTCAACAGCGTTCGCACCGCCCCGGGGTTTATCTTTCGGCAGCGTTTGCCGTGTTTTTGCTTGAATCGTAAAAGAGTATCACAGTATATGAATAGAAAGCAGCACTCCCTTTTACTGGGGACATATGGACCGCAGCACTTTACAAGTTTAATGCTGAGAGCAGATTATCTGTTTATAAAAAAAAAACATGCGCTGCTAACGTAAAGTTATGAATTTGAGATGTGATTGACGAGTTTTTGACTTACTTACAAGATGAGAAAATAATTTTCCCGCGTGTATTAGGAAAATGAGTTTCCTTTTCTTAGTCGCCGATACAATCGTGGTAACGAGCATGTTTAAGAATATTTTGTAATAAAAGAAAGGTACTTAAATAGGTATGATAGTGAATTCCCGAAATCACCCAATAACCATTTACTTGAAATGTGGCGTTTTGTGAGTGTATTTTCTACTATATTCGGTATACCTGTTCTAATTATTTATTGTATGAATTAATAACATGTGGCAACTTTGTTAGTTAATTAATGTTTTAAAGCTTGTTCATTATGTAAGTCCTATTGTACCGTTTGTGCATCTAGCACCCTTGCGTCCTCCTCCTCGGACATAACAAGGTCTATTGAATTAAAATTCATATTAATCTGATTTCTTAAATTTGCTGGTCATTTTTATCATAATAAAGCTAAAACTGCTAAGGTACAGCCAACCAAACAAAATTCTAGGCATGGCTGAAATTCATGAGCTGAGACGAGTACCTAAGTAGTACCTAATCGCTGTTGTATAAAATTACCATTCTAAGTTATTAAGGTATTAATTGTGAAAAGGTTCTACATTGGTCAAAATTCGCTTTGGTTGACTGTACCGTTGAAAGATAAAAAAAACCATAGTTTAGGTCGTTTAATAACATTATTTATAACTTATAACACAATGTATAGGCCTGTCCTTCAAGCGAAACTATAGGGAAAACCTAAATTTGAAATTAATAGGCGATCTTTTATAAATTGATTAGATAGTTTGTGATAAATTGGACAAGTTACAGTTGCGCCGTTTGTTTCCGACCGAAATATTGTAACCCTTTTTTACCCCGGGCGGACGACAGTGTGGGCTGGGGTGAAGGATTGTTTATGATGGCGTCCGTCTGTTAACTCTTAAATAATGAGCATTTCAGAACATTTCGAAAAATGCGTATTCCGTAAAAATGTTACATTTTTAATTGGACAGGTTTATTTGTTTAACAATAAAGTAAAGTATCCGAAGTAGATATAACCAAATACCGTAAATTGATAATGTTCTTTTAAAAATAGAACAGCGATGATCCAAAAATACGGCAGATATATTTGTACATTGTGTAATAAGAGCGGTAAATAACGAATTACAGACGGAAGTCTATTAGAAGCTCGTTGCTGGAGGATGAGGGGTTTAATGACTCCATGTTTGTAATTCCCGTGCCGGCCGTGAAACACACAATATGTTCTTCATCACATTTGCAAAGAAATTAATAAAATGATAATGCAAAACAAACTTTGAGTAAAATAAATGAATCTTAATGTCTAAATAAAAAAAAAGTGTTTTTAAATTTGGTATTAGAAAGAGCACTAGCAGATTAAAAAGCGGTCAACAAGTCCGAAGTGAAAATAACAAACCAACAGGTAATTTTCACAATATGTTGTCACTTACGCAATACCTACGTAAAATTGTAATTTAATTTCTCTATTACCAAATTTTAAACGAAAAACATGTAATTTTAAAGCTTTAAGCCTCATTACTTGAGCCTAATGTATAAGCCCATGTGTTGTAAATAAATAAATAAAAAACTAGCACCCTGAGGCGTTAAACTTAAAAAAAATCCGTGGTTTTAAAACCTATGGCCTATTTTACTTGCACGTTATGATATGACACTGGTTGTTTAGGAAGAAGTATGATGAAAATTATTAAACGAACATTCACTTTATTACACAAAGAATGGTTTTCCATACAATCAGCGGCATTCTTATCAGCGGTGGAAGCTCCGTTGGTTTTTTCAAAATACTTCCAGTTTAGTACTCGGTCGAGTAAGTCGGGCAAAGTTGGGGTTTTCAAAGTTTCCCGTTCACGACGAAGGCAGGCCATTGTGGCTAATTCGAGACTGTAATTAAATTTGTTTACATAATATTCTCTTAAGGGACCAAAACTTTTACGAATATTACACGAAGGAAGATTGAGCATGGGTGATATTGTTATTATCTATTGAATCCTCCAACTTACACATCATATGTGAAACACATGTGTAAGTAATATTCAACTTTACTTTAGAAATAAATACAATAACATATTCCATATAATTTTCCGTGCTGTTCTCAAAAAAGAGTATTTGTCTTGTCTTGTCTTGACATATTCCCTCGTATATCGAATAAGACTTTGCATTTCTAATCATCCGTTTGAGTCATAAAAAAAGTCTCCATAAAAAAACAACTTTTGTAATTAGAGTTCTAGATTCGTTTTTTATTAATAACCAAATTACTCTCGCGAACTAAAGTGAGGAAAAGCAACAATATTTCCAGGCCCTCACTACAAAGAGGAAAGCATTTGTATTATCATTCCATTAAACAAAAGTCACCGGAGTTTCGAGTAAAAACACAGAACTCATTTTTCCCGGGACAGAGAAATAATTTCAAATGTTAACAAGATTTCACATAATAGAGTTGTTCACAGAGAGATTTAAGAATAACAGGGTTTGAGCTGCGGGCTCGTCTTGCGCCCTGATTACGAGTTTGTTACTCAATAAAAATGTCTTTTTGAAACAGTTAACTACAAACACTGCGGGGCACGAGCAACGTCAGCCGGCTGTACGAAAAATGAAATATTGTTTTATAATTTTCATTCCCCTTTACGTTGCGTGTTCAAGTATCCAATTTAGGAAGAAAACTTGATTGTGATTCGAGAGAATTTCGACAAGTGTACGTTCCGCTGAAAGCTTTTGTCAAATGTAGTTGTCATTAATATTAATCCGTTGTGCGAACTGAAATACGCAGTATTATGTGAATCAACGAACACATAAGAAATGTAACATCGTTAACTAAAGTACGTAGACGTAACTAGTCGTTATTTAATATTTATGATCATTTCTTTCTTAACATTGCAAGGTACAAGAAATAAGCTACGGCAAATCCAGTACATTTTCGCGAAGGCCCCTTGAGGTATTTCTATGTTATATAACGCACCGGGGAGGATCATTCTGCTGTTTTACTGCCGGATATATCTGTGGATGCTCGTTTGTCAAATGCACAGTCATTTATTCAATGATATATTTCCGGACTGTGCCTTCTCTTAACTAAGCGAGTGACTTTGTGGATTTGATATAATTTTTATGTACACACAAATTACTACAAAACTGTATTTTACGTCATTCAATGAAACTATCAATAAAAATTGGATAAATAAATACTGCTGACGACCATAATAATTAAACATTTCAGTTTAAGAAACGTCATATTTCATCTGTCAGAAAATCTGATTGCGGAATCATCTCAAGGTCTTGTCGCCACGATCGTTGCAACGTGGTTGAAACGTCGTGGTAAATACTTGTAAGTTGATCTGAGGTTTATTTTTGAGAATATTTAAGTGTTGTTCAAATAACAAAAGATTTAAGTATTGCATTACGAAAGTAATAACAGTAATAAGGCATCGTCGAAGTCAATTTTCAAAACGCAGATTAATTGTATTGAACAGATAAGTATTTTAACTATGAAAAACTTACGCCTAATTTCCTGTTACAGAACAGCACTGATTCCGAGGTGCTGAGTGAGAAATAAAAAGCCCAAGCCATCTCACTGTGAGAAGAGGCTTTGTGCCCAGCATTGGACCGTGTTGTGGCTCCAGTGTCTACTATATTACGAGTATACAATTGCCCTAATAATTGCAAATTTCAACATGGATAATTGCCCTATAGCATCGCAACTTTTTTTGAATACCATATCGCTGTTTTTGACCCTCTGTCTTGATGATTCTCATGAAAGTATCTAAATAATAACACGAGGCAAAATTACACGTCAAATGAACTGAGAGCGAATTTCAGTATGACTGTAAAAGCAGATTCCGCGAGTGACTGATTCGTACTTCCACGCGCCACACAGCGTTCCAGGCTTCTCACCAATCAAACAGTGGCACTGGAAGCGGGCACAAAGCCTTTTTATCACATAATAAACTTGTCATCCGGGTAATGTACAGCATGCGACGGACAGGAATTAAATGCAATGTAGCGCGCTGCGTTAGACCGACCGTCCTAATTCGAATATTGTAGTCGTGCCATTTCATTTTTAATCTGTAAGATGTTTCCCACAATTATATTACTTGTAGAAAAGAAAAACTGTAAAGCAACGTCCTGAAGAGATGAACGCGTATTTTATTTCCCGAGCGGCGACTTATTTTGTTTCTGGTCAGACCCAGTACTTCTAACAGCTAAAAATATTGTTTTAACAATAAAATTATTTATTAACAGTTTCGTGTTTCAATTTGCGACACATCTTGGAAAGCGATATCAATTCCAATCGCAATATTATACCTGCATATCAGGGAAGGAGTTTTAAACACAGGGATAGAGTTAAAAGAGTGATTAAAATAGAAAAATGGAAGGGTCAATGGTAGAATTTTGACACTGATGGAAAAAAACTACTGTATGCGGCGAACGCGTTTATAATTTTAAAGTAGCTAAAATACAGTGCTGTCGAGAAGAAAAGTACCTATTTTATTCTTGTTATGCCAATAGCGCTATCCCACGCAAATACTTTAGATAACTAGTAATGGTGTTAATATAATGTTTTTGGGTGACTGGGGCGGTTAATGATATTAGAATCTTCAGTAGTGGGGTTAGTAGTAGCCTCGTTTTTGTAAAAGTTGGTAAAATCAAATTTTCATGTCAGATCAAAATTTGGTAGGTACCTAAATCAACAAAATTTTTGATATTACTCACTAACCGCAATTTGATCTAATGGATCCTTTAAATAATGTGTCATTTAGAGTAGTAACACGTCTAACTGACACGATACCGCACTCAAGCATTGCCACTGCGACATGAGACTAATAAAAGCCAATTCTCCGCTTCTTTCGGTTGCACGGATGTAAAAGAGAAGCAACGCCCTATGTGATACCAGTTCTCATTTATTGAAGCAAATTTCAATGCCATTGGCTGTTTTCAGCCTCTTAAATGCAGTTAAATTGATTGTGACGTCACGCCGACGATGCTTTTTTTCCCCGAGAATGGTTCAATTGTGTTAGAAATTGATAAAGAAGCCGAGATATTAAGCTCGTTTGTTGAAAAATGGATTAAATCAATTTAATATGACGACCGGATCACCTAGTGGTTAATATTCCTTACTACGAAGCTACAAGTTAGGAGCCCGACTAATTCAAGAGACACATGTACTCGTATTTAAGTATATATTTATCTATTTTATACCCGTAATACAAGGTTTTCTTAATTTGAGACGGTCAATTTGTGTTTATTGTCCCAAGAAACTTGTTTGTTAATTATAACATTAGGTATTTGTTGTATTCACCAAAAATAAATATAAATAGTGTTTCTATGTTTGAAGCTATAACCAATGTAAGCTCAAAAACATTTACACAGTAAAACCCATAATTATGTTGATACCTACTAATTTACTTTGCACGTAAGCTCTGAATACATTATGATTTTCAACGCACATAAACCCCCATGTCGTTTAATTAATTGTTACATATACAACATGGGTATTATTATGATGCAGTCTTAAAACGAGGCCGATTGTAAAAAGTTCCCGAAACCATAAAACACCGCGCTGTAAAACGAAACATTCATATTTGTATCAGTTATTCGTTAAGGGCATCGTAAAGTTAATAAAGGGGTTTGTTGGTACGGGCAGGCGTCCGAGATAAGCTCCGGTCCCGGCGGGTTGAAATCTTTTAAAACGCCGTTAAAACCAACCCCTGCTCGGCCCAGACAAAGGCCCAACAGCCTAATTGTTGACGAAAAATATTCTCGATGCAAATTCGCACTCTTTACAGCCTATTCCGAGTTTGTACTCGGCCTAAAAGAAGTTTACCCAATTAGCCCCGCGGTGGGGTGTATATTTTGTGAAACAGTGCCGGGAGGTGATCGCAGTAAACTTACTTGGCGGTCTTTAATATAATAAAGCTTTATTAAATTATAACGTTGACCACTGTAGACGTTAGGTAACGGTCCCAATTGCCAGTCACCCGATAATTGACGAGGAGCTACGGAAGGACGATTAAAAAAACGAGAGACAATGTCGCCGATTACTGATGAAAACAATCTACGCATGTCAAGCACTGGTACAATTACCTTAAACCAAGAAAATAATAAACGTCATTTTATGAGAAAAAGAAGTAGGTACCATATTTTGTCTCCTAGTTTTTATAGCCTTTTGCCAATTGTCTTGAAAAAAGATTGAACGTGCCAAAATTGAAACACAATTTGTGTGATTGACAGTGTTAGTTATTTTTTATATTTTAAACTTGAGCTCGATTTATAACTACAACCTAAGAGCATTATGTATACATTAGTAAAGATGTGTTCTAAATAAAGGTAAGTAAGAGAAAATTAGTGTCATCTAATGCATTGTTTTTCCAGCATGCTTAGTTTTTATAAAAAGGTTGGTACAACTTGTGTTTTTAATATAAAGCATTACCGAAATGCTTGACACGGAAATAGCGAGAAAATAATGATATTTTCATGGAAATATAAGTAAAATAATGCATGTACAAGAATCTCTTTGTAAAGCAATGAAATACCTTTACTTACGGAGTTGCAAAAAATGTAGCTCTAAAGCGGTAGCTTAAATTTTTCACACAAAGTTGTTTGAAAATACTTGTTTCATGCATCGCTAAGTAAATGTATTCATTAAAGGACGCGAAGAATTTACAAGCGTAGGTAACTTTTGCTTAAATACTACACCCATTAATTCTATTATTTCATACCTATCTAACGAATTGGTTTAGCGTACGATGCTGGTCAAATTTTATTGAAGAGGTATTGGTTGATATACCATTGGCATGTATGATAAGTAGGTCAAATTCAGAATTAGGTTCGCTAATGTCTTTCCCGTACAGAAAACAGTAGGTGTCTATAGCCCTATCTTTTGGTTAAGTCTACTTCACACAATATACAACGCCTGGCTTAGATTTGGCTTATTGAAAAAAAGCATAAAATATACGTAGCCTAATCGGTAACTATTGATAAGAAACTTTTCTTCTGTTATTTTGATCCGAGTATGTTATTTTAGGTAATTAATTGAATGGTCGGAGCAGTGTAGTGTCATGAAATGAAACCTCATCAAAGTGGTAATACATAATAGCCAAAAACTAGCAAATGTTTGTCAGTTATCTCGTTGAATATTCACTACTACGCATGCAGAAGAACTCCATGTACTTGATGTGCAGTTGAATTAGTATTGATGACTCAAAATGCATTCACCGTTAATGGAGCTGAAAACACCAGCAGATGGCTCGGTCCTTTATAATTTAGGTTTCCATGTAACAGAACGTAATGAAGACCTGGAGCTAAATACAGACTAAGGCGACTTGACAATTAATGCTCACTTGCATCTTAGGTGTAGGTAACGAGAAGTAGAATGCAGTTGAATTTACATAATGTCATATTAAAATAATTTTTTAATAGTAACATCAATTATAAAACAACCTCTTTTACGACAATTCTTCATCTAAGAATCTAAATGATACGTGAAAAATAGAATGTACGAAAGCACTCTGACCGCAATAAATTTTTTCAATCATCGCAGAGCAACGGGATCATACGAAAAAGTAAACATTTTTTCTAGTAACATATTTTCGTTTCATACGTTTCCAAGCAATCTGTTGCTAGCTGGAAGGGACGTTCTGAAAGTGTGAATATGTTTTGTTTGTGACGCTGTTTGAGAATAATTTTACTATTTTCTGTTGTTTTTGCCGCGTGCGTATTAGCTTATGAAATGTAAGAAGCAGAACAATGTGGCACTCGAGTAAGTTGCTTCTCCTAATTGGTATAGGTATCTGGAGAGCTCATTGGGCACACCTCTCCCCGAAGACAAAGGTTCCTCGAGTCCTTGCAATCCGATCCGCTGCCGCCACCCTCTTGGTAATTTTCTCGTTAACGGAATGAATAAAACATTTCATTCCTTACCTTTCTTTTGTAATTGTTAATGGTTGATGGGTTTTGGAAATTTATGTCCGGTTCCCGCCTTGAAAATCTTATTTTCGAGTACAATTTGTTATTGGATATGCAATTTGGCAGGTGACGACTTTCTCATTGACCTTTAATATCAAAGAAGTGTATGACAGTGCGTTTCTACAATAATAATTAAAGTTCTTCATAATTATTATCGAATGACAGAATATTACAAAAATAGGATCTGGTTGTTATTATAATTGTGCCAAGCCGGCCCAGATCAAATGATAAAGCTGACATGACGTAAAGGGGTATAGACAATTTGCAAGGAATAATACATCACGATAAAAAATGTTGGTCTAACGAGAACCTCAAAATGGCTCGTAAGCCATGAAACAGCGCAATTTCATGAGAAAGGCGGCTCGCAAATAAACCAAAACGAAGTACATTCCCGCCTCCATAAAACGCAGACTGAAATATACGTAACAGACTCGGTTCTTTAAAAAATCCGGGCGACGACAACCGCAAAGCTCAGCAAAAATCTCTAGTGTGAGCAGGAATTCCACTGTCGGAATTTTCATAACCGGCGCGTGGCGACGGCGGTCGTTGAAGCGTTCCAGGTGAAAGATGCCGAATTTATGTCTCGCGGCGCGTTCAGGCGCCGATCGCGAACCTCGCCCGCAGGCCGGCAGGGAATCCTAGCGCCGTTCTTTATTACCGAACCCTCCGCCCCTCCGCCCGGCCGGCCGCCCGCTGTCTCTCGCCGAAATATGTCTGCAGCTCTCGGATCACAATAAACACACCGTATGAACGCTGCCCACGATCAAAAGGTTTTATTTCGCCAGGTGTCGTGTTCACGTATACGTATAAAACGTGAACGCATCATTCCACGTTATTAACATCACGGCGTAAAACGAGGCCGGAATAAGTCAAACCAGATTGAAACAAATTTGGTCACTTAAAGCGTCTTTGGTTAAAACTATCAGTACGCACATATTTTGTATTTATCTGATAAAAAGGGAAAAATATGCCGACGCCGAATAAAAAACGCTATTATTGAAAAGGTAAATCAAGGTGTTTTTACAAGAAGCTCGAGTGGCAAGTGCAAGATATTGTGGCGCACACCCTACGAAGATTACGTGAGTTTTTCATATAAAGCCATTCAGCCAATTTCCTCATATCCTACACGAGCATAATAAGGGAGGCTTTTGTGAAGGAAAGAGGTTCGTGCACCTACAATGCGTAGTCACCGCGTGTATTCGCCATTGAAAAGGGTAGAGAGGAGCAATATTCGGTCTCACTCGGTTAGGATATCTTTGGATATTTAGAGCACTGGCGATGGGAACAAATAGGCTTGATTTGATTAAGCCGACGGCGGCCCCGCAATCACTATCTGCAAAATATTTATTCCAGGTTATATAAATTTACTTGCTATTTCTAGGACCTGATATAGCCGTTAGCAGGGCGATAAGCCGTTTAACATTCCACGTAGCTCACTAAGGGCGTCCTTAAAGATTTTAAGCGGCCTAATTTCAACAATCTCTCCATTAAGGGTAATCGACCGATTCCTGGCTTGGGTTAAATGCGCTGAAAATTGGCTACCTTATCATTAGAGCTATTCAAGTTTAATGTCTCATTTGATTGATCTATGTTTCCTTCAATTATTTGAGCAATTAGCGACTCCGTTAAAATCAATACCTAGATACAAAGACTTGATTACCCATTCCGATCAAAAGGTAAATAATATGTATTGATTTTTACAAAATTTAACCATTTACAACAAGAACCTAGTTAGGTATTTAAGTACACGATCATACATGATAAGTATTAGCCGTATAAACTATGTACCAACAAAATATTATTTTAACTAACTGTTTAAAACGATGTCACACTGAATAAATAATGAAAATGCTCAAACATGATTAAGTACTTACTTGATTCAACAGGTCACATTAAAAATCACAAATTTTCACATTTATGATATACTCGTAAATGCTGTAGGTACCATATTGACGAAAGTGTGCTTACCTGAAACAAAAGTAATTCTATTAAATTTCCATCAATTGTGTTGCCAAAATTTTGGATGTTGAGAGTTATTCATATGATGTAGATGCCGTAAACCAGGGCATTTAATTTTAGCGGTGTCTTTGCCCCCACAAGTTTTTAAAATGATTAGGTTAATAAAAGGCGTTAAACTCCGATGTGAAACTTCAATAACACGGTATACTTGACAATAGAAATGAACTGGTCAGTTTTACTTAACCTAAAACTTTTACTTCTCACGTTTGCTACCTAAAATGATACATACGTAGGTATGCTGGCTGTGCCCGGGCAGCTGATGCTGACAGCGGCGACCGCGGTCGAGCGGGTCGACACCAGCGTTTACGATGTTAACTGTATTTACATTATAATTACACTACTAAAAGGCCAAACACACAGCGTAGCTACTATAGAGCTATCTACTGAGTTTACGTAAAACAATACCTATAAAACAATAGTGTGTAAATAAATACTACACAAATTGAAAGACAGAAAGAACAGGCCAAGTGCGAGTTGGACTCTCAAGCGAAGGGTTCCATTCAAAAACGCCGATCTTCTTTAGTTATTAACTTTATATTATATTATTATTTTCTTCAAAAGAAATACCCCTACAGATGGACAGACAGACATCGGAGCCTTAAAGATACGGTCCCGTTGACATCCTTTATGTATGGAACTCTAAAAACAATGTATTTTGGACAAAAAATAAAATAAGAAATATCACAAAAAAATTATGTTGGAACTGGAAAGGGTCCCACTCAGCATACCACCTCGGTAAACTAAGGCGTTGATTTTCAGTGGGACCCTTGAAATTCTAAATATTAAATTGAAAAAACATAGTGAAACTTTAAATGAAATAAACAACATGAAAAAGTAAAATTTACAAGTAAATCCAAAAAATTTCAAGTTACACAATAGATGATTTTGGTCACGAATATATTGCTTGAAACGATCTCCGTCGGCTAACTGTTGGACTACCCAACGGTGAAGCCTGGCGAGGGGGCAAATTCAATTATGTTTTATTTGTCACTTCAGATTTGTAAAAAGATTGAAGAGTTTTTGAGTTGACCACGTGCAGGTACGTAAAAGAACATTTAAAAAAAAGCAAGTCAAAATGAAGCAAGATTTTTTACGAAAATCTATTCAAAAAAGTAGTCTTAGCTCCCAAACATTTATTTGCCCTACAAGTTTACATTTATCTGCATAAATAAATGGGCTATCAAACCTTGGCTAAAAGGGTCTATTCTCACAACAAACCAGGGAATGCAAACTGGATTATTTTTTCTAAGAAATAACCGGTTAAAACCGGTATCACATCAAGCAAATGTTCATAAGGCGCTTCCCTCGTGCGATTAGCAAGATTACTCGAATTGTAAGTCTTTATTTTTATCGAAATATCTCTAAGTAATAATAGAATGCTACTTTCTTTATTATCAAATGTAAACATCTCCGCCATTAGATTCTCTAAGGAGTAATCTTAGAATTAATGAAGCTATCAATACATTTCGTTAACCCGCCGGTCGTACCTTCATGATAGCGTTATCTGATACTTTGTGGCAAAACTATGTAACGGCCAAGTTATTGCCATCTAATACTTAGAGGATCAACATATTTCGATATACCCGCTAAGGGTCGCTGCGAAATTTATTTGTGCTGAAACACTCCCAATGGTGGGGTGGGTTACTCCGAAAACGCCATTCCTTTTGCAATAAATCTTTATAGACGTGCGGCCGGTACGGCAACTTTACCACTACTATTCGGTTCAACGTTTTTATTGTCCATACTCCATAGTTTCCCACGTTAGGCTACAAATGTCGGAAGGGTACGTACAGACGGAGATATTACTGTGGCCGCCGTTTAAGGGGAATGGTCCCGTACATATTTCCATTAAATGGTTTTTGAAATTTAGTATTTAATTTTAGACCTTTGACCCTGACTGCTTGGATCTGGGTTTAAATTCCGTGAGGGGAAAATCTTTATAAGATGGATGTGAATGTCTGCAACAGAATCGTGAATGTTATCCATGTCAAATATACTTATATATAATCAATTTGTAGTGTCTACAAAAGTTTAATGTGTAGCTTTGCTTAGTTCGGAACTAAGTTGATTTGTGGAAATTTTATATAGAAAATATACTTATACATTTTTAAATTATTTATTGCGCAAAAAATTAAACTTAAAAGTGTGATACAATAGTTTTCAACAGCTAATATCAATTTCCATTCGGGATTATATAACAACGTGATTTATCAAATAAAATCATAACATTTTAAAAACCTACTCTAATTACCTACTCCGAAAATATGATTAACTTTTGTATGAAAACGCAAGCGTGATACTTCACCTTAAGCATGTCTGGGGTTTTGCTTACTTGTAGAGGTATTGTTACACTGATTTCCTAGTAGTTTAGTGAGCCAAAAAGGGGGCCTAAATGCCGGCAATGACTCAGCGACTCTCTTGAACAATTATTTAATAAAAAACGTTTCACAAACTAAATTATTAAACAAACGGATCATTTGACAAAATGCATTTTTTTTCTAAAACTGACTATTTAAGATTTATTTTCGGACCATTGCTTAGAACCCTGTAGGTTATATTGTTAGGTTTGTTTTATAAAAATCCTGAAATATTTACAGTTTCGGAAATATAACCTTTTTATCAAGTGATGCATTTTGTAAAATGAATCAGTTAGTGAAACGGTTTTTATGAAATGATGGTAATCCCTATGTATCGGGTAGCGTTTATGTTCGTTTTCTACCTTGTTTCATAAATAATAGTTTTCATTTTATATTCCTAGTACTTGGTTTTGGGAGTTGTGTAATATAATAAATAGTTGGCACTTACTTTCAGTTTCAGATCACTCTTACGTTCTTATGTAATACTTTCTATTAAAGTAAGTCAATAATAATTCAATTTGTCAATAGTTACTTTAATATCCCCGTTTAAATTCATTACTTTGTGTACCCAGAACGAGTTTCAATTCCTTTACTTACTAAAATGAGAGCAAGCTAGCATGAAATTATTATAAAAGCCATCCAAAGGTTTTTATCTATGTTATTAAAATACATTGTTTAAGTTAAGTTAGCTTTGCACCAAAATTAAAAAGTAATGTAGCTTTATAAACATAATTATCTATACATGTATTTACCGGTTAGACAAATTAAACGGGGTTGCAGTTGTAAAACCCATTGCTTTGTATTTTTTTTTCCTTTAGAGGATTGTATGTGTCACTAGCCTATGATATGTGCCTTCCAACTAACAAATTAGGAATATGAGTATTTGCCTGAAATAAATGCATTTGTTATTAAAAAGATAGTTTTTTATTGTTGGCGTTGGGAAGCAGTAACTACTAACTACCCGCGAGGCCGCCCGTAACGTGAATAGATTAGTTTTATGTGAGACAAGTTTTCTTCGATACAATGCCGTTACCGCTGGTTTACGGACGGTGTAAAATATGGCCACCGCACTTTTACGAGTGTCGCTTAACATATAGTGCCGTAAAAGCGAAAAGGTACCAAAGAATCAAGCGAAGAGACATCAAAAGAGGTCATTTCGCAGTTCGTTAGTTAATTGGTGTCCCCAATGGCTTTTAATTAAATATGTCTAGGTATAACGTGATAATTTTACATAAACTCCGTAAATACTATAGTTAATAAAAAAATCGTGTATCACATAGTAGGTACACAAAGGTTGACTGGAAGAGATTGCTGCTTAGCGATAAGACCGCCTGTTAACTCCCATGTGAAATTTCTCTGTGTGTGTTCTTTTATTTTGTTTACTTGTGAGAATCAATAAAGAGTATTTTTTGTTGTTGTTGTTGTTGTTGTTGTAGGTCCCGACTAAAACGACGACGACGCCGACGGTCGTGACCACAGAACAATTATTGAAAAATGGAATGTAATCTCATAAGACTTCTGCGAGTTTTCGTATGCTTACTATCTTTAATATTTAAAATATTAAAGATTCATTTTCTACGTAAGAGATATTATAAATTCACAACAATGGTTTACACCTCGGGTTTCCTTATTTCTTATCAAACAAAGCATTTAAAAAGAAAATGTTTTTTTTAGTTTACAACTACGTTAAATTAGGTGCGCGCTACATAGACAGCTAAATAAACTACCCGCGTTTGATACGCTAAGCGCTCCGACAAAAATTACACATTCAGCTCATTTCGGTGCTCTTCTGTGGGTTATTTTTATTTAATTCTAGGCAGGTGCGCCGCGACCGTGTTTCAACCAATATTTTTGCACGATTACCATGCTGATGAAAAGCCAACACGCTCAGAGCACATGGCGTTCGTTTTTACACACGTAGTTTTACAAATGAGCAATCGTCAAACGATACAAAAGCTTGTAAACGTCCCGGTTAGCCTGAAATATAACGGTTTAACTTGAACAAACAACGGATAACGGAAATTTGAATTAGAAGTAATGGATAGAGCCGATTACGGTCTTCGCCGTAACCAATAAGAAAGGATCCCGACTTGCGGGTTTCCCAATAAATATACCGAGATGAGACCAAGATAAACATATCAAAAAGAGCGGTGGATGGTTTAAAATATGCAGCCTTCCACGTTTCGTGAAATTCGTGTAAACAAGTGAAGCAGCCCACTGCGGATGAACCTTCGGATATTATTGTTGGCATATTGTAGAAGGGAGACGTTTCTGGGTTTTGTTTGTATTTGACAAGTCGGGCGATAAATCCATACATAATCGATTACGTGACAAAAGTTGATGTATTAAGTAAGTTTTATCTTTTTATTCAAGATCATCCTTCCAGGAACACTATGGCATTTTGAACTAATATAGAACTCGTTTGAAGATGTGAAAAGCATGTGTGGGAGTAGACTGAGATGAAAAACGTATAAATGTAAATATGACTAACGCCATTACAAAAGTATCAATTATTAATTCATTCGTCAATATCCTGCTCACGTGTGATAAAAGTAAACCATTTGATATATTTCACATGCTTCCTTAGAAGCTATGTTTGCCTTCTTCCACACGATACAAGCTTTTAGAAATCAATGTCGCTATTAGGTGCCGGGAACAAATAGAAAACGAGGAAACGCAATCCTACTAATTTACCGGCAAATAGAGGGGGCGGTAGGCAAACACCCCATTGCCACTTGACGCAAAGAGTTACGAAAGACAATGCCATTTTCGATCTTGGTTGACTGCTACCTACTTACATCTTAATGTAAAGATAATGAGATATTTTAAATCACTTAAATAATTTAAACGGTAGAAAATTGTGAATTGTTTATCCACACATAATTACAGTTTATAAGGGCTGTTTTTTTTAATTAATAATTTAAAGCAGACGGTACGCCAAGTAATAGAGTCTTCACTGCAAAATAATATGTACTGTCTCAATTAAAATAAGTATTGATAAATAATAGTATGACGAGCATGCCAAGTTGTTGAAGACACATTAGCATTCCTTGAACTCCAATAAATCAACCTTAACCTGAGAGCGAGAAACTTATGTTTCACTGTATACTTGTAGGTGTTATAGAAATACAGTTATAATTAAATCAGTTTGACACCTAATGCCGTATGTCACATTTCGATTGACATTTTGTCCATATAAATCCACCCACTATGATTCATGCAATTTAAATAGATTTAAAAGTTGGCAATGGCTTGATGTATACCCATTTAGAATCAGATTGGATCGCGGCAAATTGACTGATCGACTATGATCGGTCGTTTAACATACGCTTCGTATGAAAAATAAAAAATATGTCACACCGAACAGAATTCATATGCAAATATCGAAGCGAACGCGTCCCCGGCGAAAGTTAAACGGCGAGGATAAAAGTTGCGCAAATAGGTACGTTTATTTGAGCGAATAAAAATTATCGCTGCAAGCTACCGACATGATGTTAGTCTAGCTGCATCGTGATATTTGTGTATGGCGTCGCAAACACGCGCGCGCGGCGCAGGTAGGGCGAGCGTAGCGCTCAGCGTTGCGAACGAGCGGAAGTCAGTCCAGCAAGTAATATATTTTTAATTGATGCAGCGGCGACCGATGTGTCGGGTAAACATTTACGCGTTGCCTTTGTCGACCGTTTTTAACTCAAAACATGAATTGGTGGAAAAGTGTGCAATTTGCATGTTTAAACTTTCAGTCATTGTAAATATTAACACTGTAATTACGGAAGGGTTGATTGCGAATCTCGTTCGTTAATTTGAAAACAAAGCTTGTGTTTTTCATTTAAGTCTCTGATAACAGGGTATCGAATTGTAGGTAAACATTTCAGTGAAATGGTAAAGGTGTTTGGCATTCCTATCTAGGACATGGTGTGTGTGGAAGGCAATACAATCATTTTTAATTTCCGTTGTAGGCGCGTCCAGTGCACTGAATACCAATTACTAGGCCCGTAACTACTGAACATGTGGAATGTGAGCTGAGCTGGCGAGTTAATCCTCGGCATGCCTAGTGGAGATTTGTTGAGCTGTGCAGTGCAGTGAGCTTGAGCCTGGTGCTTTACAGTTTTTAAAGCTTGAGAGTGGGTCTGGAACTAAGCAAGTATTTTTTGACTTTTAAACCAAAATGGTAAGAAGAACCCTTAAGGTCTCGGTTCTGTGTCGGCCTGTCACAACCGACACAATACAACGGCGGCTTGAAATTTAGCACAATTATAGATCTTGTTAACATATCTAAACCATTGGTCTTACGTGTTCTTACTTATATACGAGTAGAATAAACCATACTGAAATTAGCTTACTCAAGCTGGGCTACCATTTAATGCGTGTGCCTTCAATTCTAAAATGTTGACACGTGAGCAAGAGTATAGGTAGCGCTGTACTTAAGAGAAGCTATTTGCATTATTTTTGGTCAGTCGTCCTAACGTAGGCGTCTATAGTACATTCCTCTTATAATCATCATTATTTCTTAATATGGACCCCCGCAAAGTAACACTTGAATCTATTAATTAATTCCTTCAAAGTCAACAAAAACCCATGTCATCTAAGTTTGGTATTTTTGTATGAAACGCATCATGACTTCAGTTCCTTATGGTAGACTAAAATACGGTGAAAACTAACAAAATAACCGGCCAAGTATGTATCGGGCCACGCGCAGTGTAGGTTCCGTAGTTGACTTGTGGTTACTCGTAGGTAAACATGAAAACTTGAGCGTTGAGCTAAGCTGCAGACAGACGGACCGGACATGGCGAAACAATGAGGGTTCCTCATTGACTGCGGAACTCTAAAAATGATCGTTTAGCCGAACACTTCCGCAAGGTTTCCAACTATTTTACAAAGTTGGTAAAACGCCTTGACATTGTGTGTCGATCGCAACATAAATGCTGGGTTAAACTTGGTGCAGGTGCATCTTAAAGTTTTTCAACTTGCGCGGTGAGACGATGCACTTCGGGTGAGTCGTTGGTAGAACTATTTTAGAGGTACCTACACTGGTATGTATAATCATGTTCAATTTAGTTTATAGTCTAATAAAAGCCTGCTATGCGAACACATTGATAATAAGACAATTTGTAATGTTTCTTGTAAGTAAGAGGAATTAAACTGAGCAAGACCACCGCGTTAGTAGTGAAATGAATCTATTTCAACGGTTTATAAAGCGAATAAAAGATAGCTAAAGTACCAAGTTCTGATGTTCCGCGTGTTTACTAATTCGTCATTAATTGCATAAAATGATGTCAGGAAATAATGAAATCTGATCAAGATTTTCTGTTAAGTCTTTTCAAGTTTTAATTAGTTTATGAATCGGAAGGAAATGTAGTCAATCTAACTGTCAGGTTTAATGGAAACGACATCAAAAGTTTAATTTTAAAAGTAAAAAAAAAACACCTAAAAACCGGTTGTCGGAAATTTAACGAAGCATCTTTAAAGTATAAGGCTTATTGTCGGTGAACTTCTTGGTTATCGAAATTTACTTTAGAACAATGTCAAACTGCATGACGTTGTCCGTATTTACGCTGCAAGCGACGGGTTGTGGGCAAAGTTTTTACGATAGCCCGTCCCTGGGAATATTGTTGGTGCATTAACGTTTAATGCTCTCCACAGTTTCACTGGCTGAAATTTAAAATTGGCTCGCGAAACTGTTGCGGCGATTAGAGGGGATTGTGCGGGAATGAAGTTCCGGGTGAACGTTTGGATCGGTTTTCAATTAGGTGGCAGTAACAGTAGACGCATTAATTAAACTGATCAATTATCGCGAAAACGGGAACGCTTCAAATTAAATAATACTTTAATTGAATGATAATATTTACGCTGAATGAATGAGCAATTTAATTGGACGGGCTAAGGTTCTCTAGTTCTCTGGTTATGTACATTTTAAGCTGCTTACTGTTAAATATTTTATAGTTAAATACTTGAACTCATTACAGAAACTATATTTATACTCCCTGCTCAAAATAAGTTGCTTGAATGCTTCTAAATTTTACCATAAGTTATTCCGTCCACCGATGAAACTAAGCATAGAACCACGCCAAATATCATCTGCATTATAAAGCAGTTCAGATAGACAAAGTTGCTTTGCTAAAAGCGATTCCGGTTTTAGCGACACGGCGTAGCCTATCCTACATTCTGCCTTTGTATATAACGTGTACACGTCCTTTGGAAACACCGGGGTCCATCAGAACGGTATCAATTTCCGGACTTCCACTGCCATTTGATTTATGTTCGTATGACCGTTGTATACTAACAAAGCCGCAAGCTGGGTTACGTTTTAAACTGTACTGCACTTATATGTACAGTTGGCAGCAGATGTAGCTGAACCCTTGAAGAGATCAAAAAATGTACACACACTCTTTCTCTCTTGACAATAGAGTAGATTGAACACTTCGAATGTGTATTTCTCTGTTGTCCATTACATATTGAAGAACAAATATTTGATATGGTTAGGATTGGCTTTTAAAATTATTTAAAACTTGCCAGCCTCCGCGGCTTTGCATCGGTACAACTCGGATATAACGTACATAAAAACCTTTCATAAAAAAACTTTAACTGACGATGAAAACCGTATTAAATTCAGTTGTGTGGTTTAGAAGAAGTAAGCGGCCGAAGATATGAGAATAGACAGAAACGGGTGGAGCCTTTGTTTTATAGTATGCAAAGAAGAATAGAACATCGTATAAAACACCAACAGGTATATAGATGAGTCGTATAGCAATACTATCATAGTGGCAAACTGGGTAGTCATACGCTTCTTGAATTATACATCGTCGATGGAAACAATCCTAGCCTTTTCCGATAAGTTTAAGAAATAGCAAGCAATTTTGCTAAGTGGTTTAACATCGAGTTTCGCTGTTTAATGCGCGAGAATTTTGCAAGATAACTATTTCACTTTTCATTATTGTTAAGGATGATGGTGATTTAATATGAAATAAGTAGGTAAGCTGTAATAAATTAGTTATTGCCAAACCATTTAATCCTTTTTAGCTACCCTTGTATGTTACCCAGAACGAGTCTTTCTATAGTCTTTTTTCTACAACTACACTGTTTTGGTCTGTTTACACAGTTTGTCAATTTTTAAGACAAAGACAAAGACTAAGACAATTATATTATATTTATAATTTTAATATGCAATTAATAAACGATTATTTCGTGTCTTATTATTGATTAAGTTAAATTTGTTTTTACTTATTCAATTTATCTTTTACGCAGCAATATTTTTGGCATGAGGTCTATTTACTGAAAATTATTATCTAAGGACGACACATGCATGAGATATAAACTTAATTTAGTCTATCTATAGACAAGTGTTCAATATTGATCGATAGCTAATTAACACATTTCCCAATGGGATCCCGGATAGACTGCTGTTCTCATGATACATTAAGAATGTATTACTATTAATTAAATGCATTGTCAAACATTAATTGAATGAAGGTTTCAGGTGAACAGCAACATTCGACGTACTTGCTATACCTACAGTCGAAAGAGTGTTTAGTTCTTAGATTGAGTTTAGGAATTTAAAACAATCGTTCCTTAAAAATCCCAAATAAAATAGTGTTTAATACCTGTAGGTAATAGTTTATCTAGTTTTAAACCCGAAAGTACTGGTGTTATTTTTGCTTTTTTATTAGTTTAACGAGAACTTATACATATAAATATTTATTTACTTTAATTTAGAAATGAACTAAACTTTTTAATTTCTTTCCACCTCTAATACATGAATTATTAAAAGGTACACTGAGTTAACTTTTGCCATATTATTTAGGTTATTATTATAATAATTTATTGTCCGTTATAGGACATGTACATAAGGTGGTTAATTTTCTCCAATAAAATGCAAAATTGTCTAAAAAAAAAACTCACAAACTTAGTATATATAACAGCATATTATATATAGTTATTACATAATAAGTATTTTGAAAATACTTACTTCAAACCAATGAAAGTTCTTATGAAAAATTATCTAGTTAAAAGCATGTATGTATATAATTTTTTTATTGGACTAAAACATAAATGACAAAGAGATATACAGTGTAAAGTAAAAAAATCTGTTAATATTATCTTCATCACATAAACAGGTATTTTAACCCACAGCTACTTAGGGAAGTGCGACTAAAACAAACTCGTACAAGGAGCAAACTCTCGAAACTGCTCCATTTGTTTTACTTAGGTACCGCAGTGTGAACGCGGCTTCGCAAACTAACAGAAGCAACATGACTAGTCGTAAAACATGTGAACATAAGTACGTGGAAGTACATGGCAACGTAAAAGTGCTACAGACCTAATGCTCAGAAACACTTCTCAGGTGTTGCCAGCACAACCATTTAGTGATTAATGTTTACACCGTGACACGCCGAATCTCACTGCCGGGATATGAAGAGAGATATAAAGTTCACACAGTACAAGGAAGGTTTTGCTGTTAGCTGTTATGACTATGGAAAAAAACAATAAAGGCTTGCAGCACTTTGAGGAGGATAACACTGATTTTAAATTAAGCCCATGACGTGTGGAAATAAAAGTGTCTGTTTAAAATATTCCACTAGCATCTATCCGCGGTTTCGTAGCCGTGGAATTTGAAACATAGTCTATATTAGTCAGGCATACTGGTATTTTTCTAATAGTGCAATATTTTTTCGAAACGTTTCAATACATTCCAAGATTACTAGATACAATGCAAACAAATAAACAATTTACACCTACATTTAGAATAGTATAGAAAAATATCGGACAGCTAAACTACTTTTAAAAACGAGAAAAGACCGTAAGATACATTTTTATCTCGGTAGAAACCAGCGCAACCCTTAATTTTAAAGAAAAAACAAGTGACAAAATAATTTTGAAATCAAGCAACCGTTTGTATAATGTACCTAAATGTTAAGGTTGTTAAAAAAAATAAAAACCCCCACACACTCTTGTCCGGTATTTAAATGTCTGACATATATCATCACTGTAACTGTTACTTTATTGTTGCTTCTTTTAGGTTAGTTTCACCTGTTTATAGAATATATAAACACTCGCGCGCAACTACTAAAGTTAAGGAAATGTTTTTTGTAACATTACATCTATCACACGTCAAATTATTGTTACGAAGCATTGATTGATGAGTGAAACAGTTTTTAGCTTTTTCATAAACGAATTCAGATCTTTTGTGCTACCTAATACCGGGAACGTTATTTATTATGTTGTCAAAAGTGATCAATGATGGTTGAAATAATTTATGTAAAAGCATTCACAATAAGATCGATATAAACAGCATATTGTCACGTAAAAATGATTTACTTTAACACATCAAATATTTAAAAAATCTTACTTGGTCAACGCCGTCCCGTTCGTCATGGACATACCGCAAGCGGGACATGATTTCACGTAAACTAAACACCATTTTATTCTTGCACAACACTATATACACATAAGAAAGAAAAACTAATATATATGTAATTATGAGTAGATTAGAAACTTTAATATAATAATAATTATGAGTTAAGTGGAACACATAATAGTTACAGACAAGCCAGCAATAGATGAAAGAAGAATGACGTTAAAAGTCATGTCGTGAACTCGAAATGAATGTACCCGCGTTAAAAAACAAATGACGACCGCGCATTGTATTTTATTCTTTATAGCCATGGAATACTGTCCAAACAGCCAATGCATTGTTTGTACTATCATAATAACTTAAAATAAACTTTTTGAAGGTGCTAGGTGAGGTTTTTACATATAAATAGTACAGCATAGAAGGAGTATTAAAATTGAAAGCGATATTTTATTATCTGATCTCTTTACTTTAAATGGCAATACAATGTGTCAAAAAGAGATGACTACATACTATAAACTCCTCTTCAATTGACACCCTGTACACGACCAATAGAAAAAATAGTCACCTTTGGCTATGGTAATGTTTACATTAAGGTAGTATACTCTACGTTTTTCTTATTAATTTGCAGGTTTTACTACCTTGACGCACACAAAGGTGACCATTTTGACAGCTTTGGCTATGTACACTTGACAAGTACTGAGGCTATATCCATGCTTTAGTCCTTCATCCAAGGGTTTTTATAACGTGTCGGTGAGCCAGTTTTTTTTCTCAACAAAGTTAAGATTGTTACGTATAATAATCGTACTGGAAACGTTGTATTCTCAGACCAGTGGAGCGTAGGTGGCATGAGATAAACACGCGACGAACCTAGATCTTTCGCTTTGCTACGCAGCATACGTGTTACTGAGGAATGCATGCTCTAGTTTAGCAAAGTGACATTATTGTATCCAATTCTAAACTTTAAACACTTCATTTGTTCTTAATGTTTTCGTTTCTATACAAAATTGGAGTTGTGGATGTCGAGACTTAAAGGCCGTTGCCCAGCAGTGGGCTAATAAACTAGGTATTAAAAACTCTGACCAAGTATGCGTCGGACTCACACACCGAGGGTTCCGTACCAGCGCATATAATATATTCTGTCACTTATTTACCAAAACAACCTGTGAAAACAAAACCGGACCGCGATACTATTTATTTGTGAAATATGATTACTGAAAAACTGTGCTAGTTAAAAACATCATTCTATTTTTCCTTTAATATTTCCATACTCGCGGGTTTCTATACTACAATTATTTTGGATTCTTTCCTTTACAAACTTCGGTCTTGCGCGAAAAATATTTTTTTCGTTTAAAGACTATTTAAAATTCCAATGGCTAGCATAGCAATAGCTAAAATATACCTCAGTAACAGACGGACTGAGAAACCTTTTTTTACCAACCCCTTAAATCGTATTCCAAGCAGGAGTTGTGAAGAAAATAATCTTCTTAACCGACTCCAATAAAAGGAGGAATCAGTAACAGACGGACTGAGAAACCTTTTTTTACCAACCCCTTAAATCGTATTCCAAGCAGGAGTTGTGAAGAAAATAATCTTCTTAACCGACTCCAATAAAAGGAGGAAGTTCTCAATTCGACTGTTTTTTTAATAAAACGATAATCTTTACTTCTTTTCGGCAGAATACCACGTTTTCGAACACGAAGCAGATGTCAATAACAAGCTGTCCCGTAACATTGCTCCGGAGAAGCGGTGAGATTGAATTGCAATTGCAGACGCATCTGTCCGCTAATGAACGTTGGTACGTGCATACTGTCTAACTGCAGTTAGTGCTCCTGACACCTACGTGTCTATGCCCGCCTAGTACTCGTACTTTACAGGTAACGACCTCAAGAGACATTAGAACTCTTTTTTTTAGACGATATAGCATTATTATAATTTTTTATATAGCCTTTATGGCGTCCCATTGGCGGGCAACGGCCACCTATGTTTATTTATTACCCGCCAGCCGCCAGAAGGGAGAGTTATTTAATATACTAAACTATAGAAATAAAGTACTCATTTATGATTCTTTAACGTTAAAACAACGTAAGCTATTTGGATGAGAGGTCCGAAATGCAACTTGAAATCTGGGAATAATTTCATCGAGGGTAGTTGCATAGCTCTTAAGAGATAGAATAACAGAATATAAATAGAATTTAAATACTATATAATGAATGACAACACAAAGAAAAATTTGGGTAATGGCAGGACAAAAAACAAATACAAAAAAATCAAAAACTAAAAAATTTCGATTACAAAAATAAATAGAATATTTAACTGTGTTGCATTGTTAAAATAGCAATGTCTATTAAATATTCCGTGACTAAAATTCTTTAAAATAGTTGATACCTAATTCAAGAATAATAATATTATAACTTTCTCTATTCCATCAGTCCATCACTACTATTCACTGTAAAACGTTCTAACTTTCAAAATTTGCGTGCTTAGAAATCTACGAAGTCGAATTCATATCACGTGTTAAAAATATAAAGTTTTATTATTTTAAAAACACGCGGAAATTAAAATGATTTTAACATTGAAGAGATCTTTAGGAGGATATGGAATCGCGTGTTTACAATCGTTGTAAGAATAATTAAGGATAATGTGTTAATTTCAATTGGATTTTTGCAGGTAATTTAAAAATATGACTTTAATATAACTTTAGATGAGTATTTGCAAAATTAAGAGGCCCTGTAAACCCAGGTGACAAATTTTTATCAAGTGTTTCACATAATTAATATTCATTTGTTTGATTTTCATATAAGCACATAAAAACATGCAAAAAGCATGCTAGAAAGTATCAAAATAGCTAATTTTCTTCCATAGAACTGAGTTAAAAAATACTACTATTTTATTTAAAATTGTGCTGTCCTTTTTCGGCCTAGATCTCTTAATTTCTGACATAAAAATGTGACAGCCGAGTGTAGTGAAATACTGTAAGATAGTTTCAATTATATTAAGCCTTAAAGAAAGCGTACTACTCTATTGTAAGGTGCAGCAAAGTATTACACCTATACATAGTTAAAAAAAGGTTATTCGGTGTATTAAAGATATCAGGTTTCAAATTTATGTCGTATTCGAGGAAATCAGCTATTGTAATGGATGCGACTGATTAATTTTCACGACAAAATACTTACTAGACTTAATATCGCCAGCGTAAATTAAGAATACCTATTTTTGTTCAAAAAATCAGCGGCAGAATTGGGTTCGTCATATGTGGAAATGATACACTATCTGAAAAAATCATTAAACTATATTATACGTAGTAAGAGTCCTCTTAAACAGGAAGCTTAAGGTTTTATGTGGAAATAAAAGAAGTAATGCAATAACTACAATATCATTAAGCGAAGGAGATTGTTTCTTGCCCTGCGACTAGTAAATTGACTTAAGTATTCATGGGCCGGTGAATAAGTGATGGAGAGACGGGAGGCGATCACATTAGCCCCGATTTCAATGATCGGGATTAGTTTCCAGACTGGCCACTACGTCCGGCTTTTACTAAAACATAATATATCAACGTACTAGGTGATGTGGGTACAGTGCAAAGGGTGGTTCTTAATTAGTTTGTCTAAAATACGAACTATAGATCGTTTAATATCTTTATTTTAACAAATGATATATAATCTAACAACAAGTTTTTAACTATCGTAGCAAAAAGCATAGATCTTTCTAACGAGCGGTATGATATAAATAGTCATTTGCATGGAATTCTTTCATGAAAAAGTGTAAGCGTCAAGATAAATAATAATAATAATAATAATGCCGGCGGCACTCTAGGTTAGGTTTTTATAATGTTTGTATTTTGTATTGATATTGTTTTATTACTTTTTAAAGAAATATTGTAAAAACTTGACCTAAGATTTTAAATAAATATACAATAATAATAATAAAATAAATATCTTGGGACAGTTAACACCAATTGACCTAGTCCCAAAGTAAGCAACTACAGCTGCTTGTGTTATGGGTATTGGACAACGGATATACATACTTATATAGATAAATACATACTTAAATACATATAACATCCACGACTCGGCTACAAACATTCATATTCATCATACGAATATTTGCCCCTCCCGGGAATCGAACCCGGAACCTCAAGCTTTGTAGTCAGGGCCACTTACCGCTAGGCTATCCGGTCCGGTATAAATATTCGGATGTTATCAGCATTAGACTCGGTACTATAAGTATACAACTACCGAAACTTAAACAGGACCCAGTGTGGGTGGTTCCTAATGCTGATTTGATTACACACTGGGGCAGAACTGTTCTCAGCATAATATCTGTGCGTCGAAGGAACAGTCATACCCTCAAGTTTCGTCTACACGTGTCCACTACCGTTGCAATGCGATCGCACTGTCGAAGTAGATAAATCACGTGTTTAGAGATACTTTAGGTATACTATATAGTTACCATGGATAATATAGGCATTGGAAAGGGTAAGCGAGCATTTCATACGAGGGAAACACTGCGTTTTTGACGGTAGATAACTAATTTAGAATAGTAACAAACAAAACAGAATTTGATTAAAAATGTAAAAATGCTGGAGCTCAAAATTTTATTGTTATTTTTACTAAATTTGGGAAAACAAAGCTGTATTCACTTGAGGTATTATTCTTTAATGAAAGAGCGATCTTCAATATTCGGATATCATTTAAATTAAAATAGGGTTTCAAGTACTGGTGAACATTTTCTAATTTTGATAGTAACAAATATTTTTAGTCCTGATTTTCCACTTTTCACTAAAACCTCAACCACAAGCGAATGACTGCGAATTATGTTTTGAGTTATTTGACGAATAATTCGTATCCTTTGTATCCAAAGATTGAAAAATAAGCCCTTAGAAAAATGATTGAAGAGTTTTTAGGAGGTAAATATGAAGCGTAGGTAGTTTTTATACCTATTTTTTTATTTTTGACTCTTTTTCAAATGAATGGAAATTCTTAATTTGACGTATTTATTTAATTTATAATTAAAGATCAGAAATAATCATATAAAAAGTTCTTAAAATACTATTAAACTCTGACATGTCACGTTTACTGGTTGTTTGTATATTTTTAAATGTTTGCAATATTTCAATTTTGTGAGTTAAGTAGTATTCAGTATGTACGACGGATGTATGTGTGACGAAAATTGTTAAAAAAACAGCTACTTGCACTGTATACATGCATGAGTCGGTTATTGCTAAAAAAAAATTGCGACTACATATAACAAAACAACTAGCCAGATTTTCAACGACGTAGGTTGCATAGCCAGTATTAGACTCTTATTTCAAACATGAATTTTACACATGCGTTAGAGAACAACACAAAGTACGCAAAGCTTCTTTAAATATTCCTTTCCTTCATAATCAAAGTGCTGCGTTCGTGAGATAAGAATTCCCAACGCGCCAGAACATTAACTGCGGATGTATGTAGCAGTCTCTACAGAATGGGAATAATTTCACTCAGTTAGCTATTTATCAAAATTCCCCGCGAAAGAAGCGAGCACACTCAATTTTACAAGGCAGTACCGCAACCGTGCGCACTCTGTAATTTATGCACCTAAGCCGGGAAATACACGATTCGGCAAAGCGACAGCCCTGTGACGATCTTACATTTATAAGGAATATGGTTTATTTACCTAGCACGTGGAAAACCTGGGCATTTATTATCACGACGATGCTTAACCTGTTGTATTTAGGTAGTTGCTCGATTCCATTAAGTTTTAATAACTTGATCATTAATTGCATTCAATTAATGTGTTAGAAAACAACAGAAATGCTGAGGCACCTAACGAGGTTTCCTTGTATGAAAATCTAACAAAGGAGGACAACTAACAGGAGTAAAACTCGGCGCACCTGTGTAGACCCCGCGGAAATTTAGAAAACTTGCTAATTTAATGTTAGTTAGTATTCACGAATTTCTTTATTTATGTGGTTAAAGTATCACCTTAAACGCCACAGCGTGTGTACGCGCAAACACCCGTGTGATTTTTCCTATACTCAGCCGTTCACGGTTATAACCATGAGTTTACGAAAAATTCCCACCGCCTTAAGATATTCTTATGAAAAGAATTGTTAGCTTAGGTAAATCCGGAAACTGCTATGATTTCAGATTAACTTAATCTTTGACTTATAATGTACTTCGCTTTTACCCTTCGCAAAAACGGAATTGGTACTTTATGAACATACACAAAGATGGAATTTTATTAAAATTCTATTACCTTAATCCTTTTTATGGTGCTTTTTTCACACAAACATAGCATTTATATTTTTATTTATGTGGACAGGAATATTGAATGACCAGGGAGGGGATTAAATACGCGTTGACGCTTGTCCGTAAATTGCATTTTACTCGATAATTAGTTCACGCGTGATATCGTTCGTTTGCGTTGATTATATGTTTTTCACGTGCCATCAGTCTAACACTCATATTAAGGAGAAACGATGTCTGTCATGATATTGTATATAACTAGGGAATTTTAATTTCCCTGAGTGCCTATTTCGAGCTCGCTCCCATTCGTTCCCACTCGACGCTCGTATCAAATAAATCCATTAACTTCAAATAAACTTCGTATAGAAGAGTAAGAAGTCACACAAGAAACGCATTCCCGCGGATTATTTAAAGTAATTCGGGGCGAAAAAAATTCAATGAATATCCTTAAAGCGTGGAAATTAAACACGGAAACTTTTTGTATTTGCTTAGCGCTTCACGGCTGATATAAGTGGATTGCAAAAGTTGCGAGGATGAGCATAAAAATGCTCAAGTCGGGAAGAAAAGAAACCAGCATTAGGAGTGTCGCGATAACGGCGAGTATATTTTTGTTAGAAACAACTTCGCTGGTAACTAATGGTAGATTAACAGGCGGCGGAGTGACGTTTTTATGTAAGCCGTTTATGAGTGTATATGTACTGGTATATAACATAGGCGCGACAAGTAACTTTATTTACAACTTAAACTTTAACGAGTGCTGTTGAAGAATATCATCCGTAAGATTTAAATTACCTTCGTATTTTGTGATGCCAGTGTTAAAAAGGAGTTGCTATGTTGGAAAGTTGCTATAATTGTATGACAAGTGAAAAGATAAATATTCTAATTTCAAAAGATAAATCTTTACGAAGTACCTTATTCTTCAATTGATTTATTTAATGGCATTCGCATGCCACTTTGTATTTTTTTTCGACATCCGTAAAGTAACTTAGAATAAAGTAAGTGTCTACAAAATTATTATAAGAAAACAGAATAATTAAGCTGTGATTCATTAGCCTTTCCGATAGCAACCTTAAATGTTACTAATATAAGTACTTGTAGGATGTCATCAATATCCGTTAGTTAGTTTTGAAGATAAATGTTTATTAACCAGTATATAACACTTAAACTACGAGGAGACCCTATTTGGTTGATGTTAATTCCTGATAACAGATACGAAGCTCTAGGTTAATAGTTGTAGCAGGTGAAGATCAGATTAGGTAATGGAGGGATGAAGTTAGTGGGCCCAACTTAATTACGCATGACACAAAGAAAAATCATAAACTAACGTGTTTTACTGTCTGTTCTAAAAATACCATCATAATAACCGTAAACCGTTTAATAGAGAAATTAGCATCAAACAAATTGAAGAAGGTATAAGACAAGTATCCTGACATGACTAAATTTTTAGAAACATGAAAAGTCCAGTATTTTATACCATTGTGGGTATGACGAGAAGACCCGTGCAGAATAGCGGGACATTTTTATTAGGCGAATTAAATATTTTATAACTTATTACTTAAATGAGTGTAGCTAAAACTACAAACAATTTAATATAGGAAAGGCTGTTTCAGATTGAGTCATAAATCACTGAAATTGCCAAGCAATCTCAGATGACTGTAAATCTGAATACAATTGTATCGAATTCCCGTGGAGGGTTAGTTTTTAAGAACAATAATAACAAATGAAAGTTGTTTAAACATAGTAGGTATAAGAAAATAGCTAATTTCCAGTTCAATTACGCCTTAACTAGATTTAACAAGCACCATTTTTATTTAAAAACAATGCCTATTACAGTAACAGCAACCGACTCTGATTAATCGCTTAATTTATAATATCGTGCACGATATCGTCTGAATGAATCGTGTTATTATTTAAATTACAGTTTAAATGTTTTCGCAATCGGACTCGAGAGGATCCCAAATCACTTGTAGGGAGCGAATTAATATTGAATGTACTTAAGTAATTCCAAGCAAATATGAAAGAGAGTATTTTATATTTGTTACTTTTGTTGTATTTGTGGTTTGACAGAATTGCTAAGTCATGATAGGGCTCGAGTTAGCCGAATGGATATTATCTATTCACAGGGCCCGCCAAGCCTGGCTGAATGGGACAACTTGCAAACGAAAATGTATTGAATCCCTAATGTGAATTTCGCGATTTCTAAAAAGTTGTTTGTACTTCAGAAATGCCTTTGGGTAGGTACTACCCAACTAAGTTTAACAAAGATTATAATCGTTTGAAAATGTTTTAAACATAAAACCTTTTTTAATGGAAAAAGTAGGCAAACAGCATGCGGGTGAACTGACTGTTGTTACCTATAAATGTCAAAGTCCTATTTAAAAAAATACTATTATTTAAAATAATAAAATGAGCGTTATTTTTAATGGCATCTGAATGGATTCAGGCTGTATGCCTGGGCAGTGCGCTGTCGGTAAAGAAAGAGGATGAAAAAGTAAGGAAAGTTTCAATCAAATGAGAGGTTATGTTATTAATTATTATATTTTATTACAGTGCAAGAGACAAAACATTGTGAACTGAAATCTGCTGCTTTTCTCAATGTTATTTTGTTATACTTAAGACTTATTTGTTCAAGATATTAAATCTGAAATGTCTAATGCCGCCCACCATATATTTGCACATATTTTAAATCACTTATTTATTATTAATTTCGAGCTATACATATTAAATAAAATAATTAATAAGTTACTAAATACAAACATTTTAGTTATTAAAACATTTACTTAAAACGTTCTCTATAAACGATGGACTGGACAGAAAGTTAATAACGTATAAAAATAAACAAGGGTATTAAAATGCGCATCGTTCAGTTCATAAACTTTTAAAATATTTTGCATCTAAAAACCAATTTGGTTCAGAATTATGCAGTTCATTACTCGCGTTGTTTAAACATCAATTAATCTATAAAACAAAATAAAATAATGAACTGACGCGAGCCGCGGCTATAAAACACGATTTTATCATACCTTTGGGAGGGACGCGTTTTCGAATATCGTAATAAAAAAGTCACAGATGTCAAATTTATGACGTCGGACCATTGTAAAGAGATTAAAAGATTTAGTACGGGCGAGGGGCGACCGCTACGGTGCTACGATTCTACGGCTCTACGGGGCTACGCTTAAGTTCTACGAGGAACAATTTTACAAGTTTAATAACGTTGTAATCCTTTTGTACTGGTCACTGTCACGTCCACGTTCCTTAATTTCGCTGTTCAGTTACTTACCACAAATCACGACTATGAAGAAAAGTTAAATTGACGTACCTGTAAAAAATAAGACAGTTTGTTAATACTTGCGGCTCATACCACTTCAATAGTAGAATTTCAAAATATGACTCAGTTTTAAAATAAATTAATCATTTTTGCCGCTTAGTGTAAAGATAATACATTTTAGAGGTAACACTTAAATAATTACAGTAATGTGACTTACTAAGACAATACAGCTGTACATTTATCATCTTCTTCTGAAGACATTGGAGACAGAAAATACAATATGAAATAAAAATATAAAGCAAACAAATTTCCTCACTAATCCACCCTCACTAAACCCCGCGTTAATGCAAGACGTCAGAGTACAAGAAATTATAAAAAAGAAATTTCCCGTGGGGAGCGAGACGCCCTATAAACGTCCGTTAACTTGGAGAATAAATCACTGTTACAGCTAACAGCTCCAAATAAATAATTTTCTTTATTCATCAAAATTAAAACGAGCAGTTGACAAAGGCCGGTCTTTAATTAAAATCCGCTTTGCTTAGTGACTTTCATACTGTTCGATCATCGAGTTACCGGATCTTAGTTTATTTTCGTTGGTCGTTTGGAAGCAACAAAGGAATTATTAAGCTTTTCAGAACCAGGTTCTCTGTTCCAATCCAGATATAAAAAGAAGGCTAAACTCCTTTGTTCAGTTATTGCGGTAATTGTATAGTTTTGAAAAACATTTTGTTTAAAGTTGTTTACGTCGTCATGAATCGAAGGAAGAATACGGGATAGCGAGAATGGATAGATACGTGAAAATTATATACAGCTATAGTAATTTCGGGATCCTTCAGGTTTTTTCTGATTTATTGTGTCGACTTATCGATTGTTCTCACTTTTTCTCCGTTTAAGACAGAGATTATTAAAAAAATCTTTTTCGTGGATTTCTTTGTTGAATAGTTTAAGTTTGTTTTATATCTTCCTGAAAAGTCGATGATATTAATTTATTCAAAATAACGAGGAAATATTATTATATGAAACTTGACACAAGAATTATCGATATATAAGCCTATGTATATACCCGAGAATTAAATGACGGTATAGGTAGTTCTACAAACTAAGGAATTTTCGGCGGCCCAGCTAAAATATCATAAAAAAAATTGATACAAACTAATTTATTTGTATAACATACTGTACAACATACCTATGCCTAGCTGGTCACTAAAAATGATGGAGATTAAAAATTATTTTCTTGACGAAATTTCAATTCAAAACGTAAAATTTTCAGGATCCTGGAGTGTCCCACAAGCAAAATAGGATTGAAAGTGTACTGTGATTTATTTACTACGACATTGAGGCCATAAATGAAACAAGAATAAAAAAAAGGACTTTTTTTTTCTTACCTGGGAGACATATTATTATTTTATTGCACCAAAAATATTATAAAATCCTGTTCTAGAATTTGTCCCATCAGTTTTATGTCAGGATCCTGTTCAATGTAAAATAAGCGAATATTCAATATTCTATTGGCCGAGCGACGTTGTCGTTCGGATGAGTTGGTTGTGCATACGAAAAAGACAAAGAATACCACCTATCTCTTTGCACCTAGCGTGTTGTTTAGCCGGCCCGGCACAGTTAACGGAGGCAATCGCGTCGTAATCAGTCAAGTTCACAGAATTCTGGTAAGATATTTACTTACGAAATAAACATAATAATATGGTAATTTTAGCATTTTTATATGTAAGTTGCTTACACGAAGGCTTAGTTCTGCTTAACTTTGGTTAAATGTTATAAATCGATGATTTTTTTTAAATATAATTCAAAAATTCTCAGGAACCTGGTCTCAGGATCCTGTCAAATTAAAACCCAGGATATTGAGAAATCTCCAGAATCATCAAATTACTGAACAATTACAACAGATAAAAGGTCAGAGGAAAGCTATAACTCAAAAAAGAAAATTTTAAGATATTGTTAACGTGCAAAAAAAAAAGAAAATATAAAAAAAAGTTAAAAAGGAGGTAAAATAAAATAGACAACCGAAATCAAAAGAAACATAGAGATAAAGAAAATAAATTAAAAATAACAAAGAAAAATAAGCACGAATCCAGTGACTATAAGTGCGTTATTTGTGGTATTCTCTATAGCGAAGATACGACAGGAAATAACTGGCTCCAGTGACTTTAATGCAATAATTGTTATTTATTTGTAAAAATATTCAGAAATAAACGTTAATTTCTGTTGATTTTCGACTTAATCCTCAGTTTTCTGGTTATATTCTCAGTTTCCTGTTACTTGATTTTCTTGAAATGGCCATAAATCTGAAATTTTGAAATATTTTGACTGTTCCACTTAACATAGGCTGAAAAGTGTTGTATTCTTTATGATAGACTATGTTTTGCAACCAGAATGGGAAAAAAAATGTCGGGCCGGATTCAGACTCATTTTCGTCCTTCGTTTGTAGAACAACCCGTATGTATACTTTTGGGCGCCCGAGTGATAGATGGCAATTTCGTTGGAGGGTACATATATTCGATATACTCAATAGCAAATGTTTAAGGACATCAAGAATTAGAGCTGACCTCATAATACCCTTGTGATACTTAGGTACGTAGTTGAGTTAAATTTTTTAACGTCACCTTTTAAATATATTTCTAAAATGCTCTCATTAAGAATGTAAAGTACTTTCAGGTACGAGTGCAAAGACGATCAGCAGCATACAAAACCATGAAAGATTTATTTGTAAGCGGGCGTTCTGCACAAGTGCACATCGGGTTTTCAATTACACAAAGTGATGGCCGCAGCGCTGCGGGCGTACCGCGAAAAACGTCGCGGTCAGAGAACCTGACCGATTGCACACTGCTCACTCGAAACCCCGGCCACTGACCAAAAACAAACACTAGCACTGGAAAAATAAGGTTCTTTCCAACAAAGAGGAGCGCACACGGTAACGAAACTAAGGGGACAACGCGTTTTCGAAAGGTTGAAGGAAAACTCGATCGCTTTTCCAGGGGGAAGCTCTCAGTGGTTTATTGCGTTATTACCTGGACGTGTCTGCCGCGTCGGGACAGCCGCAATTTAGGGAGAAAAGAACGATATGTTGCGAGAAAAGGGATTTTATAGAGCTCAAGAACACCAGCCTCAGAAGACCGTGCTCCTACGTCCACGCTTGCCGTAATTTTCTTTGATCGAAAACACTACATGGCACTACTTCACTTTTTATTTTATTTTATACAATTCGATATTGTTGGATGGCTCCAAAGTTTCAATTCGCACCATTTACTTCAATATACTAACTTGTTGTAGGAATAATGTGTATTACGTCCATTTTTGTCTATAATTTGTTTTCTTTTAACTTCTCCGTCTTTTTAATCATTCTAAACATTCACTATCCATTTCTTCTCGAAACGTACAATGAATCTAAGAAATCAAATATTTTACGAGCTTTAATACTTATAACGTTGTTTTTGCTTGATTTAGCTAAATGCCGTTACAATTGCACTGTTCTCTTAAATAAACTATAGACACTGTAATAGTCCCTGTACTCAATTGGTAAGAAAACATAACACTCTTATTTTCATTGTATTCGATTCAACAAAAACGTCAAAAATCCAGAGACATTCGCTTCAATAATCGGGTGACAGATTTCGTAACTCCGTCTTAGGACCAATGAAATAAGAGTGAATGTCCATAAAATAAAATAATAACCGGCCAATAAAATCTTTCGTCGGCGGGGTCGTAGCAAATCTGTCAAATACTTCAGAAGAAAAATAAAAGTAAGACGTCAGAGGGTGGGGCGTGAAGTGGTCGAAATTTGATCTGAGACAAGTCGTGGGGAGACCATCAATCGGCGATAATTGGAGGGCTTTAGTGACAACCGACCGCGATACAGCCGAAATAAAAAATATGGCTCATTCTTTAGATTAAGTGTATCATTCTAACGGCCGTCAATTCAATTTGCCTATAGTACATTTAAACATTCCGAAATATTTTTAAGTGTTGTTATGAAATGATGATGTTTTCTACACTAATATAATGAAGAGGTAAACTTTGTTTGTACATAGGGTAGGAATAATCTCTGGAACTTCTGAACCGATTTCAAAAATTCTTTCACTAATAGAAATACTACACTTACTCTGACGGACATGGCTACTAATTCCACGCCAACGAAGTCGCGGGCGTCCGCTATATTATATATTTTGAAATTGAGACTGTGTGATAGACGGCCTTAAGCCAAATATCGTTTATATAATTAATGAAATGTAACTAGAATTTATACGCCTTCATACGTGAGCTCTCTAGAGGCAAAGCCGTAGGACCAGACCACTTATTCCGTTTTCTACACACGTCATTCGCTTCTACTAACATTATTTATTTACTTATTATATTGTGTGATTGACAGAGCCCTGGAAGATTTAACGCACAAATTGATACTTTAACGTTTCAGCCTAGGACTCCTCTTCCTTAGTACTTTGTCATGCGCATTGGTTCCGTGACCTGTCATCACTCAATCCAAACATAATTAAACCCAAACGTCATTTTAAATTTTGTTTGGGTTTTAAAACTAATCAATTAGGTTTTAAAAGACGGTAATAGCGGAGCATATTTGCAGAATAAAGTGCAAAAGTCGATAATTCAATGAACTTATTTCGACACGGTTCAATTCCTGACCGGATGGTTAATGACTTATAAACTTTTAAATGCAGTTAGCTACAGTTACAACTTAAACGAAGAAATATTTTTTGTTCAGAATTTCAATTATAATACCAGCTTCGTTTGTTGACGAAAGTTATTAAGTATTTATTGATATTATGTTGTCAATTTACTTGTATCTTCTGATGAAATCTTGCAAGTGCAAATGCTTGCAAGTCGAATTGAAAATTTGGTATATGTAACTAGATCCTATGACTGCATTAAGAAAGAATTGTAAACAAAATTTATTACAGGTACCTACTATTTTGTTTGCTGGTTTGGACCTAAGTGTAATTTTTAGAGGAAATAACTTGATTCATAGTTTAAATTACTTCGTAACGTCTGCATTTCGGTCATCCAGGAAGTCATTTATTGGATGCGCTGCAATATAATTGTCCAGAAGAATTTTAACAATTTCATCACCATCACATTACATAATGATAGTCTAGTACAGATACATGATTTCACACAAAAAACAGCATCTTCCTAAATCGGCCTATTTACTCGGACTTGTTATTTCTAACATGAAACTTGTTGCTTTGTTCCCTAGCTGACCACTAGAGGGTATTAGTAAACTAGAAATATTACATTATTAGAAGGCTACACTACCCCAGATGGACATAGGCTACTAATTTCATGCGAACGAATCAATTCATAAGTTGACGACGACTTCACGTATATACATAATCTACTATAATTTATTTCGGGGTAATTGTGTTTTATAGCCCCTCTATGTATAGTTGTACACGAGTAGTTGAACACTTTGAAACGTACGTTACTCGGAGGCAGATCTTAGCCAAACGCCCCTTACCGAATTGTGATTTACCTCAGTGATTCCCTTCCCTATAGATTTTTGTAAATTCATACTAATAAACGAAACATGACAGTAGATTGCACTGCAGATATTGCACTTACCCTAGTTAGCCAACATGTGTCGCTGTTTTAAACAGTCTTACATTCCACATCAACGAAGTTGTGGGCAAAAGCCAGTATTTTACAAATGTGAACTTACTGAAAGTTTGTTCATAAAACGTAGTGCATTTATAAGGTACGAAATAAAATATAAATGCGGCACTTCATAATCACGTAGATGCACCGGGCAGTAGCCGGCGTACTCGAAAAGCCACTAACGTCTGAGGAACGTGTGGTAATCGTCGAAAGCGAGTGCTTTAATGTAACACGTGACCTGCCTCTGTGCGCTACAGTCGTGTTAGAACGTAAGTTGTAAGTGATTGAAAAGGAATATCGAGACTAGTAAAAAAAAGGTTTTTTTCTCATTCTGGTTCGTGGAAAAGCATCGGTATTATTTGAAATTAAAATAAAAGAGCCAAGATCTTGGCTATGTCTGCTTTGTTTTTTTTGTCATAGTTGGAGAATACGACATTTAACTAAATACAACAGTCTGTAGGTAATTAAGTAATCTTTTATTTTAATTTCATAAAATACTCCTATCGGCTTTCAGCAGTTGAGTTGGTCCCTTATGTTAATGTTCACTTGAAAATATAGCAGGTATGTTTTCCCCGTACACGGAGTGGAACGGTTAGCTACGCTTTCATTGATTGTCCCTTAAAAAGATTCATTGCAGTTCCTAAAACGCTTTCCAAATCGCCACTATGAAAATGTAATAGAAAAGGTAGGATTATTGAAAGCAACCGATAATGCCAACACATACATTGCCGAACCAAAAACGGGCAACGTTGAATTCAATGTGCAGCGCGGTCCATATGGCCTCCATAACAATCGAGCTCGGAAATTGCCGACCTGGTCCGATCCGCGCTATAACCCCTGACTTCTCATTATGCAGATTGCCTTCGATACACGTTCACTAAACATCTTGCGACGCATGCACCGTTCTGTAACCGCTGGACTTGTTCGACATCAGTAAAATAAATTGTTCGATAGCGTGTCCATTTGCGCTCGAACGAAACTATCTGGACTTACAGCCAGTAAGTAGGATGATAGTGCACAGTTTGATTGCATGTGCACTTTATGAAAGGAGGTTTCACTTGTATTGTGGTTCCTTCGAGTAACAGATTGAAAGTTAAAGAAGTGAAACTTGGATGAATCATTTAAAAAAGGAAGTAAACCTCTATTATTAGATTTTCTACCAAAAAATTACTTCCATTGAAAGAAATAAAACGAATATAAAATAATTCATCCAATATGGAGTAACATTGATATTGGTATCAGTATACCATCGTTATTAGGTAAAAGAAAACCACTTGAGTTTCCCTTTGTTGCCCTTAGAACAACAGTGTAGCGTGTTCTACGGAATGAAATTGTTATATACATGTAAGTAACTATGTAATAAGTGTATCCTAGCGAAGATAATCTGCATAATTGGAAGTCCTCGTAGGATATTGCGTCCACGTGAGGAGGCTAAGCAATTTTCTGCGTCATTTCCGGTGAATCGTCCACTCGGATAGATGATTCGATGCGCGTCTCTTAGTTTCTAGCCGATTACTTACCTTACAGTTGATTTTTAATATGTTGAAAGTAGGATAGAATGTGAGTGACGGCATTGTACCTACTAAAATTGTAATGTTTACTTTAGTTTTTTTAGCTTCCTTAATGTCGTATTTCAAGATTGGTATGTGTGTGTTGTGTGGGTCAGCAAGATGTATTTTGCTGATACTCGGCGAGGAATCGGAATACAATGTTAGCAAGATCTTGCAAATAGATCGAGTTTTATTAATATTCAATACCATCGCTTCGCTCTTGTTGCGTCTTCATCACTGTTATTGATCAGGGAAAGACTATCTTTACAGAAATAAATAAATCAATAAGATATTTGAAACGCTCGCCCGTTTAAAGTAACTTTAAGGTAATTATAAAAATATTAAGCCTCTAAAACTTAATATTTCGCTACGATTCTCTAAAACAAACACCAGTGATAGTTTTGCGTCTTAATGTAAATTCGAGTAGACAGTTAAGTGGTTGCTATTTAGGTGATTATAACCTGGTACTACACAACTTTAAAAGTATTCCCGACCTCAAGATAATTCTGAATAACAAATATGACCGGAATCAAAAGTAAAAAAGGCAGCCACTGAAGAGCTAAACAGAAAAAATTAAACCGCTTACAAAATGGCCCTTTCTCTGATCTCTACTAAAATATTCCATTAAAATGTAGTCTTCTCAACTAGATGGATACTAAAGAATTCTATTTGATAAGAAATAGCCACAAAATACGCTGATGGAAAAAATAAGGACGAGTAAATACTTTCTAAAATACGTTTATATTGTTTTTGATCAAAACGTTGATAGATCAAAAAGGAATTTATTTAATTAAACATGCTGTGACGTGAAAAGACAATCTTAATGTTGAGCGTTTGCACCATTGATCATAATGTTAGCCGTCCGCTTTGTATTTTGAATTTCAATTAATTGAGGGACATCGTTTACTAAATATTATTTTAAACTCTCGCATTATCAGGATGTTTACTCGAGTAAGAAAGACGTTAACGTTATTTCAAAACCTTGTTTTGGTGCTTAACCTGTCAAGTAGGTGCTTATGTTATGTTCTCCACTTGAAACCACGCCAAACGAGTCCTAAGTTACAAGTAGCTTGATTTATATTGGTCAAAAACATAATTGTAAAAAAGGAGCCAAGTGTTCATGTCAAAATACTTTACCACATGGAATTCATAGACAGCCAAGTTAAACAAATTACATCTACGATACGATACAGTAATTAGTGCATTTCATGTGGCAGTTCTCTGGATTTTCACAACTTTTGATGGAAAAGTATTTAAACGTAAGAACTTGGGCTTTGAATAGGGATATCCCTATGCATATAAATATCCCCGATGTGGGATATTCCGGAGCATTATGCTCTAAACGATGAATAAGTCGCTTCGTCCGACTTTGTATATAGATAGGTAGAGCACATTTTCTTGCCGTCCGGTCTTTGTTTGTAAACTTGTCAATAAATATACATGATCCTTCAAATTGATTGTGGCGAGTTGAAATCTCGCGCCTGGGCCGCGATCGATGCGTCCCGCTCATCCCGCGTCACGCGATCTGTCGTGTCGGGGCACGTTTTTTCATCGGATGAAAGCCCCTATTTATAAAGCCGCAGAATAGTTTCAACGGAACACTGAGTTAGCAGTTTTTGCAGCGTTCATGCGTCCGCTATATGTTAGTTAGTTTTTTTACCGCATTTTTATCAAGTATAATCCGCACGGTTAAGATAATTGAAAGCGGTAGTTTCTAATTCAAATTTTTTAAGTTTTATAAAGAAAAATGGCGGTATAAACTTCGAAACATCGCGAAGAAAAAGTTGGACTTGATTGTTGAAAGTAACTGAGAAATTTTATTTTCGAGTCCAAGGGATATTATTTTCTAAAGAAGCAACAACTGAAGCTTAAGGAATCCTTAACTCGAATGAAAACTTTTCTACACACGATACAATCATCACAAGCAAAATTGCTTCGTGAAACCATTTCGAAGCACAATCAATGCCAAATAAAATAAAAATGGCCGTGCAGTTTAATAGAAAACCGACTGAGATTTGAAAGGCAGGTGTGGGGATTACTGCTAGATAGGGTCACGTAGCGCCGCTGAAATGTGATGACACTGCAATGTCGGTGCAAGCGCACTGCCGTCTAAATGACACACCCGATATTATATCAGCTAATTGCCTCTAAGCGAAGAAAACCCAGTATGTTCTTAAGTGGTCCTTAAGGTAGGACTTAGGTTTAAGTAGCTTATTTACAATTTTCAGCGATTAACCAAAGGGGTTTTACGTTCCTTTTACTTTTTAGATTCAGGTTTAGACAAACTATAAAGTCATGAAGACACCTACTAGTTCATAGATTCAGGCGTTACTTTACGGAGGTCCATATCAACAAACTGAAACAAATTACCTTGCTACTCCGCGAAACCAGTGCCGGGCTCGTGTAAAATAGCTGCGTCTGTGCGTCTGTGTGTTTTTTCATGAACATATATGTGTCGCACAGACGCAGCTATTTTGCACGAGCCCGGCACTGGTTTCGCGGAGTAGCAAGGTAATTTGTTCCAGTTTGTTTACCTACTAGTTCACTTAAAATGTACTAATAATAATATAACACTTTATTTCAGACATTGTCCATAAGGTTAGTTAGTTACAATAAAGACTTAAAAACAAATAAAATATCTTACTTAGTTTAAAAACAATCTGGGATAGCATAAGACTTCAGCCTTTTTCATAATTAAAAAAGTCTCTTACGTAAAGATCCATACACATTCAGTTTTGATGATTAACCATGGCCAATCTTCAATTCGACTATTAGCTGGTTTAACAGTAGAAAACTAGAATCCATCAAATAAATACAATTACTATTCTTTCGTCCAAGTATTGTGAATTAGCTCCATCCCTCCAACTTTTTGATAATTAATCTGTTCAGCGATTTATAAAGATGTAAGTAAATTCCTTTCCCGCTTTATTGAATCCTAACTCGGGGAAGTTGGCTTAAATAAGAAAACATCGATACCCGATTTCTGAGCCCGGGTAGTCTTTAAACGATTTCCTAACTTAATATAAAGATACAAATTTTGCTAGTTGGAGTTTTCTGGTGAAAGGGATTTTTGATAAATCTAAGGACATCGTTAGTAACAATTCCTATCTGAGTTTTTAGTTTAAATTATTAAAATAGTTACCTACATAGGATTTGATATTTTTTAATTGTTTTACGAATACGTTCCAATTTTATTTTATTTACCTACTAAGAATAGGTGCATTTTGTAACAATTACATGTACTTAATGGGAAGTTCAAAATAACATTGTTCAATTGGAGCTGGAATTAACAGCTAATATTAAATTATTGATGAAGAGTTGGTCCAACGAGATGACACAGTCTTTTTCTGTTGAAAAGCCTGAGGGAAATTCTCGACAACGTTGCAGTAGCAAAGCCTTGAATATGCACGAATTGCATTGGAGTCTATCTGACTGACAAATCTAAGGACACAGACAGTGTCTTGAACAAAACTAAAGAACTAGAACCTTTAAATTAGATTAAAAATGGTAGGTAGAACAACAAAAAAGTACTGAAACAAAATGCAGAGCATGGGAGTTCCAAATTGCTACAACAGTTTCATGAAAATGCATTTTTAAACAATTATTCAAAGGAATTTAGACAAAGGGCAGCATAAATGGAAAATATGGCCGCTGTTTGCTTTATAAACCCAGCCAATCACGCCAACGGAGCTCGCACAATGTGCGACTAAACGCCACGCCGACAAAAGAGCCGTAAAGAATGGCCCACCGACACACTCGCGCTAATAAAATAGTTCAGAGCAACAGGTTGCTCCGGCCGGCGCCAATACAATGGAACTAGCAGGCACTATGAGCGTGTCTCTGCCATCCTAGTGCTTAGTGCTCGCGTTTGGGAATTGAACACGGGCAACTGTATTAACTGAATTATCATCCTATCAAAAAGGATCATGCTTTGTTAATAATTTTGCACGTCGCCCACTTGTACTTCTAAAATAAAAATAAACGAACTTTCTTCATATTCACTTACTACCAACTACAACCGGTTAAATTATACTTAGAGGGTTGTAACACTATTTCCACCAAAAGATATCGTTATTTTTATGTACTGTTTTGCTTTCCTATGCAAAGGTTCAATAGAATGGCTTTCGATTAATGTTTGAGATCCATTGACTTCAAAGTCCTAATCTGAAAATCTACTTCAACAAAAACTAAACGTTTAAACCTTGTTAAGTCTAATTTTATGGTATAAAAGTACTGATTTCTGAAAACTCTTTTAAATAAAACGCCGAAAAAGTTATGATAGTGAATCCAAAGCTAACGTTTTTGCTCGAGAATGTTCTTGATAGCTCTGGCGCTCCTCCACCCACTACCCACTTGTTCACGAGGTCAGGAGTGTTCGGAAACCCATGTCGAGTGCCTATCCTTGTACGAGCATGCATTGTTTTACAATCGGACCACTCACTCCTCTGTGATAGGGGAAGCATTTTTCAGCACTTTGCTCTACGATCACTCGCTATAACGTTTTCAATGCAATCAATATTCACCACAATATTGTTTGATATTAATATACTCGTAGTAACAACCGCAATTTACAGTTATTCCAAAAGGCAATGAAACATTACAAAGCTTTTATTTACAATATACTCTTTTATATCGAGTAAATCTGATTTATAAAAGATTTTTTCATGTTCATTTTTTAAAATATTGGCTTGTGTACAGAATGAATTGGATACTGTTGTTTCAAATATTCTAAAAACCGACAACGATAGGTTTAAAAGTTCAGAATTAATTAATATTGCCTTTCCTATGCTAATTATGCTGCCTTATATTTTATATTCGTATTGGGGATAAACGTAGAAGTATTGTTTTTGCCATTATTATGCACGAACGTAACATTTTATAATAACATAGCATTGTTTGCACTACTGAATTTCCTTTCCAGTCAGACGTCATACAAAAATACTTCAACTCAACATAAGCAAATACCGGGAAACATGTCGCATAAACAAAACACGACAACAATGAACGTTGTTGGTATTTGTGCTAAAGCATTATTTAGAGAGCAAGAAGGCCAGTCGCAAACTAGCAAGCCCCTTAATTCCCGGGTCGCGTGTACCTTGCGGTTTCACTGGAGGATTTACAAGTTTTCTTCTATTGGTCCAAATGCTAGTTCCCGTTATTGTGGTTAGCCTCGGCTTACCTAACTTTCACAAGACATTGTTTTCACCAAAGCTCACCTTTGGAAGGCCTTTGTGAACTGACAAACTATTAGATACAATATAGCAAAGATCGTATTAGTTTTTTATCACTTCGATATAAACTTCTGGCAGTCGATGGAATACTTGAAATGCGACATCTCTTGTATTGGTCTATTGGTTCAGTTAAGATGTCACTTGGAGTTTTGGAGGAAACCATCTTAGTCTTAATAGGGATGTCTCCTGGGTTAAAACAACAAGATTCTAATTAGTCCGTCAGTTAGATTATAGAAAAATACTCGATACGTATTTTTTTATTTGTCCATACGAATAATATTGACAAAGATACAGCACATTCAAATTCAGGAGTAGGGGTTCGTGACGTCACTCGTTCGTAAAAATTTTACGCAATAATGACGTAGCGCGAACTTTCGCCGCTCTGTAACTTTGTTATTTTAAGTTTTAGAAGCAAAAGAAAAAATACGTATCTACTATTTTCTGGCGTTCTAAAAGATGGACTAATTATTATTTTTTAGTCAACATCCCAATTAGTTTTTTAATAATTGCGTGACGTGTGCTTTTACTAAAGAAAATTTCCAAGGAAGGGACACTTAATTGAGATGTTTAAAGTATAATCTTTCCTAACCTTTTAAGTTATCAGGATTAGGGGTACCGACCCCTAATCCTGATAACTTAAAAATAATCTTTCGTTCTTGCTTTACGTACATTTACCGAAGCCGTAAAAAAAATATTTGCCTTAATTTAATTAACAGTTTTTATGCGTGAGACAGACATTACTTATGTACAAAAAAATTAAAGTTTTTTTTAGATTCAGGCGTTAATTTGCGAAGGTCCATCGACAAACTAGAATAAATTACCTTGCTACTCCGCGAAATCTTTTTTTATTAGCGTGATATAATAACGTACCTATTTTATTATATAACGTCCGGTACGGCTACGCATGATGATTTTAAATAATTAACAGATTCAGGCGTTACTTTGCTGAGGTCCACATCAACAAATTGTAACAATTTACCTTGCTACTCCGCGAAATCAATTGATTTCGCAAGGTAATTTAGCGAGGTAATTTGTTCCATTTTGTTGAAGCTTTTCTACTCCAATAATTTTCAAGAAAAACTGTCCGCGAAATACGAACAGACAGACGACATGGCAAAACTATAAGGGTTTCAATATTCATTTCTGAACCCTTAAAATAATAAGCATGATTCATAATACAATTATATCTAATCGAAGCTGTAAAAAAAGGAAACAGTAAATGTGTTCAGCTTCCGATATTATATTTACTACCACCTTTCTGCTGACAGTAGGTAATTAAAATTGATTAATAGCTAAAACGAAATCAAATTAATGTGTTAATCCAATAATGTAGATACTCCTATGACTTAAACAAAAGACATGCAACAGAATTATGCACGAACAAAAAGCGATGTTTAACGTTCAAGCGTCGACAAACAATCTGGTAACAAAACAACGACAGAACGGTAGTGAGGAGTGACAAAACTTGAGTCGCCGACTAATTAGCAATACAAACATGAATCAGAGGCTATTAGTTGTAATTGAATGAGCGCCGGCGGCGGAGTTGGTGCGGCGGCGGCGAATTTAAATATCACGCTTTAAGGATGGGGTAACAGTTTACACAAAAATGGCTGCTCTATTCTGTTTATATGCAAAATTTCACGGGTAAAATATTTGAACGATATTTGAATATTTTTTAATAAGCCCTGTTTACACACTGTTTTATTCGAAAACGCGCTGGACTTAGTTGCGACCGTTTACAGGTAAGTTTATATATGTTGTTTTAAATTCGTACAATATCATGCGTTGATTTCAATTAGAGATTGCAATAGTAAGTAATAACTGTTATCCGTCTGATTTTTAAGGTGCAATTGTACATAACAGTTTAAAAATGTTAAACAATCTTCACTACGCTTCCAAAAACGTTAAATATGAAGAAATTTTGTCCTAATAAAAACCAATTTGAATGTAGTTTGCTTTGCGTTGAGTTAAAGATTTTTCGCTAACTGTTGCCCACGATCTTATCTGCCATTGAGCCAAATCCGCGAGAGTTATGCTTTTTGACAAAGCACACCTATAACTATGTTCTAAATGTTCAAACTCATCTACCTCAATTGTTATTATGTTATTGTAATTATGATATGAATTAAACTATGAATATATACAGTTAGTTAAGAAGAAATTTTGCCATAAATTCGAAATGCTTTTCATCGTGCTTTACTAATCTAATCTCTCCATTGCCGGGCATATATAGAACTTTATTCGAGGCGCATTCAGTCTAGTTTATGATAGCACATAGTTCCTGGTTTGAAGCCAGAACAATGAATCTATTGTATTGTGATGTGAGGAATGTTTATCAAGGAATTAATGTACGCCGAATGTCACCTAGGATTGTTGAAGCTTGATTGTCTCTCACAACCTACATTGTTGTGTATTGTACCGTACATTAGAGCGCTACTGCCTACCGTAAACACGATATATGTATATCCGCAGGGCTCGGCTTATCTAATAATAATGTAATACCGTTTCACAAACAAAAACATGTCATTCATTTGGAACATTGAATTTCAATCCGGTCATTGTTTTCGATTCGGCTTATAAATATTCATAAAACAAATGACGCTAAATTACTGCGGCAACTTCAGCCGTCGCGCGCCCTCGAGACCGCAGCTCAGCGACAATTTTTCATTGAAATTTTATAAAACACTCTCGCGTTGCTACGAGGAAATTATCTCCCCCATTGACTAAAATTTTTCACGGCAAGTTTGACATCAATCCATTACTTTTCCGCGTTTCATTGCGAAGCCGTCAGAGCGATCTCTAATTGTGCTGTTGGTTGATCCAATTATTCAAAAAACATTGAAGAACTAAAAAAATTATTGATAAATTACTTTTTCCACATTGTCTGATCCCGCCATAAAACTTAGAATAAATTAAACGACATGAGCCAGTGACAGTTGGACAAGTAAGAAAGAGAAACTAAAAACACTACGCCATGTAGTCTGAATTGAATAATAGGTCTCCCAAACCAAGTTTTCAGTATGAAGTTTCGCATTATTTTGAACTTTATAACTTTAAATGATCGAAAAAATTACACGCCAAAAAGCTCCGTTTTCATCTATGTATATACTCGTATATACGCTAATTGCGTAGATATATTAAATAATAAAAATGTAGAGTTTCTCAAAACTAACGTAATTTTACGTACCTTGTGCCCTGGCGAAAATGCCTCACGATAACCCTATTAAGACAATTGCACCGTAGCTTGGCGGCGCACAATAATCCATCCATAAATCCATCATGTTGCGAATCTATGAAAACCATGTTAACGTAAGCTGAAAAATCCGCACGTAGTGAGCTCGACGGCAGTTTTTACCCGCAAGACTAACAAGGCCTGACGTGTCGACGCGGTGGCATTCCGCACGCAGTTTGCGGGAAGTTAAATAGCGTTTAAGCCTCGTTTAAGCTGACGGTTCGGGAATATACTCGCATTATCGTTGCGGGAATCGGACTGAGTGCGCTGACGTTTAGTAAAGCTAATTAAATATAAGTAGTTATGAAAACAAGATATAAGAGGTTCCCGTAAAGAAATACAAAGGAGTTGCGAGAACTATAACTGTCAATTGCTAAAAAACATCGTTTTTTACAAGATTCTATATTATTTCAACTATTAGTGTGCTAATCAGTTTGTTAAAGAAATCTGGCGAATTAATTTTTCAATAGTTGGAGTGCCGTGACTTGAAATGTAGCATGTGTATGTAGGTCTGATGACAAAGAAGTAGGAAAGTATCACCAATAAAAAGCTTTAAATGTAATTTTTAACAAAGATTCATTTAAACTGTGTTGATTGGTCTCAACATACATTTTCTGGTCAATCTTTTTCGCCTTTCAACTCATGTGTAATAAGTTTCTTTTATACCTCGTTGAACAATCTACTAGTATCGAAAACAAGGTGAACTAAGAAATCAGAATGAGCAAATAAGATCAATCTTTTACATCTGAGGTGACGCAAAAGATTGACTTTTATTGGCTGATGAATAAACTATAGCGATTAATAACTGAACAGGCGTAAGGCGCTTCCCCTTCTACGCTAGCAGACACCCTGAAGAGTGTGACTTTGCACTAATTGCCTCACTCACATACGTCATACCCTTACGGGGCACGCTCACATCACATATCTACCAACATTTAAAATTATCGCCCTTAATATTCTCATGTGGGTAAGCATAAATTGGAACGCGAATTTCATTCTCCTGTTTCAACATTTGAACTTTACTTATGAGACGCGGATGGCAGGGATGAAAGATATGGCACCGGATTTGGAATTGTTTAATGCTCTTCTGCAGGTTTCGTAACTTGTTACTTTGTGTGTGGGACCTGTTGATTACTCTTATAAATAAAATCACAAAGGAAATGAGTCTCATGTTTTGTTGATTTTATTTCGTATCCAGTTTTTCCGGAATTCTCAGCACTCGAAAAATACCCGAGGAATTCGCAGTTACAATATTTAAGCTATAGGTGTACCGTAACTATACTTTTCAACGAATCATTAAAACAACTATTGTCTCCTACATGATAATCTTTTAGCTACGGATATATATAGTTTTGGATTAGGAATGATAAGTACTTTAACCACACTTAATTATGGGCCACTATAGGTATAACCTATTCACAATAAATAACATATTAACATCTCATTGGAAATGTCTTAGCATACTTATTTCAGGAATGATTCACTGCGACAAGGTTCTAAAGTTGTCCAGATTTTAGTTGGATGGACTGTATATAGGTAATGTACTATCATCTAGCTATTTTGTATACTTTTATAAATTATAGTTAGTTAGTAACCAAGCTGAAAAGCAATGACATAGCTGGGTCGGTGATATACTTCGTTTTTTATCAGTGGTATAATAAACGACTATTTCCATAATCTTTCTATGACGGACATGATTCATTTTAGGGTGTTTAACATTGAAGTATTATGACACATTAAATGTCCGAGGTTTCACAGTGCCTTACGAGTATAATCTTGATGTTAATTTCCTAAGTTAATCTTTGATTAACGTATTTTGGTATTCGAGACAGATACTAGTTTTTGTGTTTTTATCATTAAATAAAGCAAGTTTCATTCCCTTTTAACCCTCTTGGCAGAAGAATTTCTAAATATCCGTTCTGAGTTCCACTACCCATAAAAAGTACATAAATGCCTAATTTAAGATTTATGGGATCTGTACTTTGAAATTTCCTGAAGAGTGAGTGAGCAGTATTTTGCTTTTATTTACGAGTGTAACAGAGATTAATTGATAAAAGCAAATTAAGTTTTATTTTGTTTCAATATTTTACCTACATTGATATCTACACATGACGGTGACGACAATACTATAAAAACAGAAAACCCTCGCCGATCTCTGTTCATTTCATTATACACCCCAAGATACCGTCAATAAATTTCTCGCCGTAGTTATATTATATTGACAGAGAGGCAGCTTGAGGCTGATTTGAAAATTGACAAAGATCTTTCAGTTAGCTATATTATTTTAGTAGTATTAAAACCAATTGTTAATAGCCATTAATACATACATACGTATACTGAATTAGTGAATCAATATAAGCACGTGTCATCAGCGTAGAGGGTTATATTTACATGTAATCCAATTCCGTTAATGTTGTTTACCTATAAAAGAAAGAGCAATGGTCCTAATATAGACCCTTGTGGGACCCCGCAAGTAATTTTAATAGGATTACTCTGGCAATCATTTACCTTTACAACTTGGTGAGTGTTTGTTGAGTAAAATTTAATCTTTTACTAAGTAACGTCGGCAGTTCCGATGCTCTTTAAATTTATTCGATATACATACCAATTCTGACTGTTACTTGAGTTCATTCATATAATGACAGAAAGGAAGATATACATTTCAATTTAAATTGACTTAACTATGATTGACGTATGTACATAAGTACAGGTAGTTAACAGCGGTTCGAGGATGCTGTGTGAAGGAGCTTGTCTTGACTCTGTTAAATCCGGATTAGGACGCTTGTCGTACGCCTCACGATTTCCTTACTCTCAACAAGAATATATAGTTTATTATTTCATTAAAACATCATACTTTGCGATGTACTACATATTTATAATTTGTTTCAAAACAATTTTACTTTTTTCCATGTATGGCTCTGTTGTTTTGATAGTATCTAATCCAACAAACAGTATGCTATTAAGTTAATGCAAGAGGTAGTGAGGATCCAATTTTATTTCAATATTATGTACCTCCCGAAAGCATACACATTGATACTCTTTAGAGATACACAGGTTACAGCCCTAATGTATTGTATTATATTAACAACACCTTGCGCACTTCAACATAGTGCGTGTTACTTAAAATAGAGGAAAATCTAATTTGAATATTATGTAAACGAGAACGAACTAATGAAAATAAACCTGTAAGGTGGTAAATTTTATCATATTCATAAGTGCTTCCTGTAAACTTAATCTGAATAAAAATATTTTGACTTGAATGGACTTGAATCACAGAGTTAATTATTATATTTCTACCATCAATCACTAAAGTGACAAAACAGGTAAGACAAGTAGACACTAAGCATATGCTAACATTTCTAACGTGCACCTCAATTAGTCTTCTTTATAAAATTTTCATCTCTTTCCATGCAAAAATGACGACAAAATTTGTACGGCCCGCTGGTCCTTCAAGCCGGACTCTATCTGATCTAGGAGCAGGATTAATTAACTTAAATGCAACAAGTCCGTGTTTGCGTTACTCTCGAGATCGTCTGTCTCGTGTTTTATAATGGCAGCTACTGAATTAAACAAGCAGTGAAGTTCTTCACAATTTTATATTAAGTTTACGGGAGAGCTAAGACGGAGATCTGTGATTTTAAACATCAAATTAAAAGCAAAATGTAAATTGTACCTCTTGCACACTAAGAACCTTAACGATTAAGCAGACAGCAATCAAACGTACGTACACAGAATCTACATAGTGAGAAGGACCCAATAAAGGCATGAACTGAACATGAGTAGGAGAGGAGATGTTTATAAACTAATTAATGTTTATTAGGCTTCATGTACCATTTCATTATTTAGTTCCGGTAGGTAGTGAGTGCAGTTAATTAACTTAAATGCAATAAGTCCCTGCGTTTGCTTTACTCGGAAACGGTCCCAACGCAGCGTGCATTTTATTATTCTGAATTAAATTGCCTTGCTTCATTTTGACTAAAACGCGTTTTGAAATACGGCATTACGTTTATCAAATGTCGTCGAATAAATAAATAAACAAGCTTCGCGTACATTTTATTAGTAAAAAATCACTCGGCACCGTATTGCGAAATTCGATTCGAGAGACGATGGCCTCCGTTATTGGGTATTTGGGATCTGTATACTGAATGCTCGCCGAGATAAAGCATTGTATACTATTCAAATTTAACCAATCCTGCTTTAGCCATAGGAGTCATATTGAGTGTACGGATAAGATTGCAGGGATTCGCGGAAGCGGCCTAATGACGGCATGGACTACAATAGCACGTGTGGCCCTTGTTATTGGTATCTGACCTGACCGCTACGAGCGATTTGTCTAAATGAGATCCGGACCTCTCTCTGGAGCTTTGTTATTTTTTCTTCGTATTACCTCCTAGCTTCAGACTTGTAAGGATTAAAAATTGAGATTCTTTTTTTTTTTACTATAACTTTGTTACTCATAGTGAGTACTTACTTTCTTCAGAGACATGCGCGAATTTACACATACATTTACGAATCAACCTTTGTAAACAAGACTTCTATAACATTGAATTAGGTACGTTAGACCCTGGCCTTTAAAGTGACGATGAGAGCAAAGTAAGTTCGCACTAAAATGTTCTCCAGACCACCGTAATCCCGCTCACCGGCGATTAATCTTCGTTCCGGCTCGCATGGGGTGGTTTGTTGTGGGTAAATTTGTGGCGATAGCCATGATTTGCCGGCCATAGGCCCCACGGGTCGTGTTCGTCATATATGATAATGCTTCGTTAGCTAATCGCCTCTTATATCAACGTGGATTATTTTGCTTTACGGTACGATTTTAACAAACGCTTGAAAGTAAACATTTCAGCCCTGTATAATGTATAAATATTGCACGCAATCGAGCGTGATAGGATGACTAATCGATGTATAAAGGATAATCGTGGCCGCTCTGCCATGCCATATATCATACTGACGCGTTCGTTTGCGTGTGATTTTGGGAAGGATTTGTCTTAACCGCCTATGATTAAATATATAGACCTTGGTACAGTCAGTCTCAGAAGCAGCTTAACACTTGAGAACCTTGTCGTAGTAACGAATCAAATGAGAGTTGCTCGAGTTTGTCACATTACTAACAGTGACAAGGTACTAAAATGTTCAGCTTCTTCTGAGGCTGAAGGTATAGTCGACCAAAAAATTGCTTGACCACTTTTGAACCTTATCCGTTTGTAATACGGTCGAAAAGTGGTCAAGCAATTTCTTGGTCGACTATACAATCACTTGAAATTAAATACGATATCTCAAGTGATACTTACTATAAGAAAAGTGCTAATTTTAGAAATACTAGGAGCAGATAAGAGTAAGGGTAGGTTAGGTAAATAATATTTTACTTACACGTGAATGAAGAACAAACATTTTCCTATCTAAATATAATAAATGGTGGTATCGGAAACAAACAAATAAAAGCCATATCGATTGATTCATAATATTTGTGATAGGATTGTATTTGCCAACGACAGGGGATAACCGGAACAACGAAAATATAATCGAATCCATCACGTACTCGGCATCAGCAACCATCTTAAAGTCTTCCTTGTTTGCTTTAGATATTTGTGATTTCTTTGGCTTTATAGCTGAGAATTAAATAACTGCAATCGTCTCGTCAACAAGGCTCAAATTGTGTAGCAACTTCGGTAACAATAATATGATTTCACATTAATTCAGATGGAATGGTATTAGCCATAATTTTACATCTTCGTTCGCACTATTTGGCCTGGAAATTTCTGTAGGCGTTTTCTCCGGGTCACGTGACTCTGCCCCGCCTGCCTAATGTTTCACTCGCGTTACTGTGACAACTTCCACCTTTTACCAAATTGTATTTTCGTGTTCGGCCGAGTTTTCCTTATAAATACTGTCATTACGGCTGCGACGCCCGTGACAGGTGTTAATGTCTACAAAAGTATCGGGCCCATTTTGTAATGTAATGCAAACAATGTACGTTACAACGCGGACTGACAGCCGACACAAGACTTTAATAATAAATTTAACACATATTTGAATTCAACAATCCCAGAAAGAACTTTACGTACGTACGTTTAAGCTGATTTTTCTGATTTGCTGCTATAACGAGCTAACCAAAAAACTGTCACATTTATATTTACGCATGTTGCATACTCGGCTGCATTGACAGATAAAGTTAACTTAATTGGGTCAGCAGATTGATTAATCGATTAATTTTACAACTCGATCCCATGTGCTAAAAGCATTAGGTGCGTAGGATGTAACGTAAGTCCATGGATGGCGTTAGGTGCTATGATAACGACAAGAACTTCAACGAATAAATTAGTAGGAGGGAGCCATGGAGCGGGCAATCGCTTGTTATCTTCATCCGCAATTTTACAGCTTAAGAGAACAAAATCTTAAAAGTAATTAATTCAGATTTATTGTTAGGGATCGGCAGTAAAAAGTAAAAGAAATCTTCCGACCGCCTGAAAACGGCATTAATTTAATCTAATTTATACGTTGATACGCATTGATTAAAAACGTCGTAGTCGTAAATAAATTGAGATTTCAGTTTTGGGCAAAATGTTTGTTCACGCAATCCAATCGAAATAAATTATGCTATTATATAATTTGAGTGACGTTAGCTAAGGCGGAGCGATAGGTACCGCATCTGCACAATTTATAATGGTGCACAGAGTTACGGGAACGGTAAAGTGGGCTCTAAAGAACGAGGGGAGAGGAGCAGACGCAGTAGGTACGTCATTACGAGGCCCGCGTCATTTGTTTATTAAACATCCTCCGAGGTGGAACAGAATAATGGCACCGTAGACTTTGTCACGGCCGCTTTCCCCCGAAATTAAATCGTAACGATGATGCGCGCCTCACTCGCCGCTGTTTTCGGTTCCTTCGACCCCCACCGTTATTAAGTCCTGCCGTCTTGCGGCCGAAATGAATAGGTTTCTGTAAAAGCCCACCCAGTATGCCAATTGTCGTGGTTATGAAAAGATCGCGTTGAGTGGTCGGGCGGCGTTCCGAAAAGCGCGAATGCTGGAAAAATGGACTTTGTTTTTGACACCAAATCAATTCCGTTAAAGAAAACAAACAAATTAGGTACGTGTGAATAAAATACCGTTCTACGTTATTTACACGACTCATTACTTTGCGTATTTTTTAATATAAATTCGACATGTCGTAGCGTTCTGCGAACCTATTTTCAGAGTCCTTTTAACGTAACGCTCCATCAAGTAATTGATGTCAAAGTTCATACGTATTTTTTTTAAAGGTGTCATCGTTCCGGCGCATTATTAAGTCGAAAAAAACACGTTTATGTATTGAATTTTATTTGAGTGTATCGACAACGGATTGTATCATTCGCAGAACTTAAACTACCAATTTGTAACAGTTTGCGCAATTATAAACTTTAAACTGGCAATTCAGTAAGTATGTAGAATGTCTTAGTTTTAAATGTTCTGCGATTAGATATCAAAACATTGTTTGTAACTCGAATGACCCAACGTTTATTTTTATTAATCTAAACTACAAATAACAAAAACATTTTCTAACTATTGCGCTACTTTTCTAATACAATAACAGTCCTTAGTAAGCGATATATATTTACCTCCACTAAAATAGCGGCATCAGCGGTTTCAAGTAGTACCTACAAATAACAGATTATAATTGAAAGCATGAAATGGTAATTCATTGTTTTAACATTAAATACAGATAACTCTAGAATAGGCGTTTTTTTACTTGACAGCTTGAGAATTGAGTTCAAGCGCGTTAGTTGTAGGTGGCGCTAAGCTGTTTGGGAGAATTGTATTCCAACATTTCCAACACAAGTTAAAAGTGAGCTTTGAAGGTGATTAAACATATAATAAAAAACAAAAGCGAAACTTAAGCGGTCTCCTTTGACAACTACGCCCTCTACCGTAATTAGTGAAGAAGATCTAATAGGTATAAATGAGAAGAGAAATAATAGAATGTATGCATAATTTAAGGATATTGATTCGCATAATTTTGATTTTATCATACATACTATCCCTTAAAGGGATCATTTCGCCTTTAAATCGTTTTAAACTGTCGCCATTTTAACACATATTTCTTATAACGTCTACGGAACTTAACGCGATAAAATCATTGATAATATACCTCGACGTTTCGACCGTGTCGCAACGGCCGTGGTCACGATAAGACGTTATAAATTATAAAAATGTTCGCCTTTGTACATCACATTGCTGTAGGTATCTCTTTACGTCATTTAAGTTTTTTATACAATAAATAATTTACATACATACATAGTAACGCATCCCATCTTTACGCATACTAATAAGTCGGCATAATAAACATTGCGCGTAACATTGTTGGCATAAATGTCAACTGGCATAACTTTTTATGCATCTTTTATAGTCTGCCGTTAAACCATTATGCTTCAAATATTAATCATATTCATTTTTTCCATAAATAATTTACCCACAACGACCTGCAAAAAGTTTCACATAGAATAATTTTAAAAAACTGCATTAAATGTGGTTATTTTTCCGCGATTGTGTCAAGCGAAGCTCCTATTCCTAGGCAGTGTGAGCTTCGGCTCTGATGCAACACTAACATATCCTACCCAAATGTGTGACCCTTGGTCCTTATAATGTATTGGCGTAAATATACACTTGAAAATTGGGCCTAAATTTGTTATGACATTTTGTCAAGCGAAGCTATGCGTTTCACCTTTAGGACCACGACGGGACGTGCACCTTCAATTTATTCCTTAAATTTGTATGCTCTCAAAAGTTATTCGCACCAAAATTATGCCAAAAAATAGTTTTGACGATATAAGTAAGCATTCCTCATGCTAAATCATAACCTACAATCTTCATAAATTGCGTTTCATAATGTCCTATCACTAGTTACCTGCTCTTTAAACTATATTTTCCTACTAGTTTTATTTAATCCTGTTTAATTATAAACGTTACTTTAAAAAAAAAAATATACATGTCGTTGATAGATACTCCGAAAAGGTTTTCGTCAAAGGTTTTCTAAACGGTGGCAGATTGTCTTACGTACATAGGTACATAAGTGCTTCTTGTAAGCCTAATATGAATATTTTGACTTTGACTTGACTTGTCGTATTTTGAGGCCTTAGGACCCTCAAAAACCAAAATTAAAAAGCAAATCAAATTTATATTTAAATTTATTAAGGAAAGTCAAACCAGGAATAGGAATAGAATGCAAATGCAAACATTTTAATGTAAGTAAAATTTATACCTAAAAACGAAATCTGCACAGTTTCTATTCGATTTAGAAGTATGTACTCTTTCATTAAATTACAAACAATTAACTTTTGTTTGGTTAAAAATTTATACCCAGGCAAACGTAGGTGAACTATGGTGAACGTCTATGGAGGTTATAATTAATAAAAATTATATTATGTTTGATCCTTCGCATGTGAATGAGTTGAGTAAATAGGTATAAAAAAACTGTGATATTAAAAAGTCACTCGCAAGCATCAATAGCGAAATGATCAAACGTAAAATCTTGAAACCAGAGCTTTAATATGAAATAAACTAATTAGAAAGTTTTATCTACAAATTAACAATGCATATGAACATCGAACTCATGAAAAGAAAAATGAAATTATCCCCCGAGTCTACAAAAGAATTTTAATTAAAAAGTTGTTGGACTTACAGAAGAGTATGTAATCTTTTGTAAATTAATTCGTAATTGGGAGCTGACTGTGGAGTCGTGAAAATTTTGATTTTATATGTCGTAAGAAGCTTCTCGGAAACTTTGCGACACCTATCTTTTGTAGGTACTTACATATACATTGCGTTAAGGAAAAGTGTGAAAGTAATGATATTACAGCTTCAAACTTATTAATTGAAATTTGTTAAACAAAATGATATGAGATTCACAATCACAGGCTTAAATGCTACTTTACTGAGGGCAGCTGTGACATAAAAGTATACGCTGCTCCTAGGCGTCTAGAGATCAAGCACGTAGGGATTTCATGTGTTTGACCCTATGATACTTGAGCAGTGCATATTACAGTCATCTTTAAAGTACTTAAGAGGTATTTTCCAGTAAATGAATCAGGGTAAAAAACCTACTTAACATTAAAAAATATCGCCACAAATGTTTCACCATAATGTATTTACATAATTTTTCGGCTAAAATGCTTTTACTTTTTAACTGCTTTAATAAAAATATACGACAAACAGTTTTAACGCGGACTCCCTCCTATTCAATTAACCGACGTGATTAAATTTTTACGCGACTTAAAAAAATACGCCAAGTTCCCGCTTTCATAAGTAGACTGCTTCCAACGATTTTATTAGCATATAGAAACCTTTATTATAGACTTCCTGTTTCACGACTTTTATTATAATGGAGAAATTATGTTTTAGATTGTTTAGAGGCGTCGTTAATTCATCCTTTTAGCAGTCGTCGCGCCATTATAATCAAGGTGTTCCAGAGCTTTTGATGGAAAGAAATCCTTCCTGCTCGCGCGGCGAGCGAGGAATATATTATTGTTTACAGGACAACAAAGTTCATTTTTTATGAGTAAGAGTGGCATTATTTATACTGCCGCGAAACAATACGTGCCTTTTATCATTTCCCCAACTCGCAAACTTCGTAATAAAGACACAGAGGACACAAACGAATACATGCTTCTAATGCGTTTTTGCAAATCAGATTCGGTCTCGTGGGCACCAACCTGTGTCAGCAAGTCGAAGTACACATATAAATCCACCCAACATGCTCCCGCCAGGGAATAAGTGTGGAGTAATTGCCAACACACGAGCTTGCTCGGCGTCGCGAACATTAACTATTAAATTCGTTGCATATTAAACTACTGCCTCAGAGCGGTGTAATATAGATCCCACCTGGAAGCTTTTTGTTCTTGTTTTCGTACTTTTAGCGAAATTTTGTTAAAGTACTAGAGAATCAAAACTACTGCTCGTTATGAAAATAAGCGTTTCAAGCTAAAAATCGACAAATAAAACGGGAAAGGAATACATAAATGAGTAGTTTTAATTGAATACCTGGCAAACCTTTTTTCAATTCAGCAATAACGAGTAAATATGAGAGCAAGCATCGATCGGGTACACTGGAGTGTAAATCTCAGGTGAGTCAAAAGTTCTTTAACGGCAAGTCGTGGAATTACCTCGGTTGGCTAAAATGCCCTCTTTGTTTTAGACTGCCAACAGGCCCTCTGCTCGGTTGAGAGTTCGAAACCCCACTTGACACGCTTCATTTTTACCTTTCCCTCAAATTGGAACAGGAGCGCGCGCGGGTGTGCTTTCTATTCACCGTGCATCAACGGCCTTTTTGTTAAATAATAAGGTTATGATTTTTGGTGTAAAAACGTCATATCGCTCGAAAAGACTGTAGTTGTAGCTGGTTGAACTTTCTTGTGCAAGACAATACTGTAACATTTTATTCGCTACTAACCACGAGACTATTTACTGATCAGTAAATAATGGTTGAGCCTCAAATGGATAGATTATAATTACCTGTGCGTATTTGTTGCAAATTATTGGTTTGCCATCATCCCTCATCATGCCAACATCCCATATCATCGCTCCAATGCAGAAGGATTCACGTGAATGATACGCATTAGATTTCTGTAAAGTTTAAAACTATGTGGCGTGAAAAAATAATGTAAGCATTCTGGACTGCAAACAAAAATAATTTCAAATGTTTCTAGATTTAGTAGCAATAGCAGTGAAACGACTCTCTTTTTAAGTGAGAAACATGTTACCTTAACTTTAATGAAATCACGGTGATATTCAGATGAACACGCAAGTTTCTTCCCGCACTGGGAATCTCTGTTAATTCGCATTGTTTAAGTTAGTCCCTGTACAAATATAAGCGGACATAGGAAGCTAAGCCAAGAACCACTTTTCCCATCGGGTGCGGCGCACCGCGGCCGTGGCAATGCACTTTCGCTGACCCCATGCCTCCTCCCACGGAGGACTTCTCCTTTACTCTTATGGCTTTCTTTAACCCCCCTCTCGCTCCCACACGTGGTTGCGCCTGCGATTCCCGGGTACTAAGGTAATAACATCTACGACGCGCTACGCCGCTAGAGTGGAACGGGTTCTGTCCATGACTTCGACCATTATTTGTAGAGAAGACAGTAGTCGACGTCCTCGGAACTTAAAAAATCTTTTATATAATATATATATATATATATATATATATTTTAAATGGTACTAAATCTCGTTTATTTTTATAATAAGAAGTCCAATTAATAAACGTAACAGTTAGAATGAGCGCGATGAATGCCCCTTCCGTTTGTGATGATGATGATGAATTCCTTTTATAGTCATATAAGTTAGGGACCATAGGGCTCATAGTAGGGACTTCCATGCGTTTGTCATTGAACAATATCCACGTCGCGTTCTAACTATACTATATTAATCAAAACAATATGTACATACGTATACATATTGTTCTTATGCAGATACTCGAGAATCAGTGATATGAAATAACAAAAACATGTAATGTGAAGTAGAGCATTAATTGTTTCTAATTAATATTTATGAATGCTTTTGGATACAATTGATTTAGCTATTTATACGTAGAATCGCGCCTTCATAAGTTGGGTTCGGATTATGCGGCCGTGAGCTGGATTCATCGGTATAGTCTGAAAGCGAGATGTCAAGTACTCGATCGTGCGTCAATGATATTCCGACTTTAACCACGAAAATATTAGGATGACATTCGTTAGCTTCACCCCGACTCAGTCGGGGCTGGCGAGCATATTGCTTAGAGCGGGAAACAAAATGCTCCAAAGCGACGATTCCGCTGTTGTATTTTGCAACATAGGACTAAGAATTTGGGTGCACATTTGACTGCGCAAGTGATGCGTAAATGGGAAAGCGAGGTCAGTAACATTCCATCGTACAATGAGTAATTTAAAAATTCAAAAACTCGTCGAGGCTGCGTGTACGAGGTGAGGCGATCTTACGAGCACCACTCCGCAATTGAGACTGTTTCTGCCTGCGCACCACTACCTCATGTCTCCTATCAAAAATAAAGAATTGATTCACGTTTGGAATGAAAGTTTCATTTCTGATTCCGAACGGATTCCGGAATCTAATATCAATTAGGAACAAATAGGAATGTGGGCAGTTCCTGCAGCCAACCGGCGTGTTCTGTGCTAATTGGTAAACATTGCAGCGAACAAATGCAAGCGATAGCTCGCTACTCCGCGCTCTCAACTATTTTTAAATGAAATTCTTTCGGCTCATATTTCCGAATGTAATTCTATCGAAGTCAAGCTGCATCGGATTTTGGAATTCCATAGTAGGTATTTGATTGCAATTTAATTATTCAGACGTTATTCGTTGCATAGGTAAATAGGATATGGGTTGTTTTACTGGGCGTTCCAATAAAAGTTGATTGTTTGCGATTTTGTTTATTTAAATTTATTCGCTGCCGTACGGTTCAATCACACCAATTATAGAGAGTCTGAAAGGAATTTCACGTCATTATTGTAAAATAATTTTAGAATTTCGTCGGAAATTAAAATTGAGACCTCAAGTGTTTTTCGTTCTTACTCGAGCTTAATTTATTGTTACAAATACTTAAGATAATATTATTTAATAAAAAGAAGACAAGAAAAATAATTACAACTTACATTTTATTATTTATTACAATACGCGTGAACCTACTTAGATTCTACTTACCGACCAATAAATTGTCTTATTTTTAAGGGAAATAAAAAGTTATATGAACAAAACGAGCCAAAGAAATTTGAACCGTATACTTTGGTTCACAAAGTTTTAACAGTATTTAGCGGTTTCATATCAATTTCTGTGAAAATTTATTTCAAACTAAAAATGGACCTTAAGTAGCACTCATCAGGTTTTCATTTGAAAATACTTTCTAGTCAGTTTGGAGCAGATATTGACTGGAATCACTGCCTTGAAAGCTTTTAAATTAAGTTGAAATTTGCTCCGGCGCTATTAAGAGTAACACTAGACGTTTCGTTGGTCAACGCATACGTTAGGGTTAGGGTAAAAACTAGGCTGTAATTAGTCTTTGGAGCCGAGCCGTGCAGGCGCGCGCCGAGAGGGCGCAAGGGTTCGATGGGTTTGGGCCACTCTGTAAATATTGGCTTACGTTTAATTGTCACCGTACCTATAAATAAGATAATTTCTAAAATTTTTAATGAATGATCTTAAACGTAGACATTTCACAACGAAATAGGGCCTCAGTTTAAAAATGGAACGGATAGTTTTAAAAATTATCACAAGTACCGTATAATTTGAGTTTGTAGTCTTCAAGTCAAAAGGGAACTGGTATTTTTAAGGCAGGCACTATCAAACGTGGACCACATCGCGTTGTGATTATCGTCAGGTGCAGGGGTAATTCGGAGTTGTGATTGTTAGTAATAAAAAAGAACACCTGAATTGTCATATATATTTGTTACTTTTTTTCAAACTTCTTTGATAAAATCATAAACTGATTACTGATTTTATTGTACAACCCAACTTGTCTGTATACCATGTTTGAGCAAATAAATTACTGATTACTTATTGAACCATTAAGGTGCAAAATACTTTTCAGACCAACCAATAGTAATAGAAATGCCACAAAACTTTTTTCATCAATGGCAGCTTTAGTAGTTTATTGTGGCGCCATTTAATCCATCGTAATATTTTTATTCATTTAGTAATGGTATTTTTCTTGTGGCTCCAAGATCTGACTTATTTCACTCTCGCACCCTGTATTTCCAAGCAAGCGACGATTTCTCAAGGTCCAGACAGCTTTTATTTTGGGAAGTAAAAAATGAATCCCCTATAAAGGACCTATAAAAAATTTCAAAACTACCCTTTCGATTATGACATAAATAGTCCAAACCATTAAATTGTTAAGACTTCCGTAAAAGTAAATCTAGAAACCCGCCGAAACTATAAAAATTAAAATATACCAAAAGTCCTGCGTTTGCAATGTAATGCCAACGAGATCTTTTTACATCGATCCACCTACATGCTAAGTTTGTGGTCGAAACAATAGGATTTCCTACGCGTCTAAGACAACCTTAAACCATTTTTATACTTATAATAAAGTAAATTCTAATGAGTATAAACTTGCAGCAGCAGTGGGAAGATTTCTACTCATTCCTCCGAGATACGCATTGAAAAGTCAGATTAAGGGGAAAAAACTTTGTTTATGTAGAAACTTACCTACTCCTATAAAAAGTGGATAACTTTCAGTGGACTGGGACTTTAGTGTTTTGTAACTTGTTACCGTAAAAGCTGTGTTGATTAGTTTATTTTATTTTACTGTATCTTTAAATAAGTTTTGCCTAGCCTGAAAAATTCAGATGTCTCGGAATGAAATTGCATGGAATAGAATAAAAGCACGTAAGCAAGTGAAACGTAGAACCATTAAAGTCGGAAGGAGTAGTAAATTCACATTTAAAATTAATCTCACTTCTACGGGTAGAAACAGATGTAAAAGTTATTTTCTTGATGTGAAATAGACTACTTCGTAAAGGAAACCAAATAAAACTCATTATTTCAAGCAAAACTTAAAAAAATGTGGACTTTTATGTGTAATCAAAATCGTAATCGTAACTTTTGAATACTTTTTTAACGATTCTGTAGAAGACTAAAGGTTTCAGTTCTTTTCGAGGCTTCGGCAATAAGCTTGTTTTGAGCTAATATAACCAACAATTATATGTTCAAGTCCAGTTTCAATTATAATTATAACAAAATAAACACATTCATAATGAAATAAATGAAGGTCAAACACAATAACACAAAAACAATTGTAATCGGGCAGGGCTCGCACCGAATACTAAGGCACAAGGCGGCCATGAAATAAAAAATATGTATAGTTACTTGTACTTACAGGAGCAAGGTTATGTTAGTTGTACACGCACATATATCTGAGCACCATACTTAAAAGTTGCCAAAATTCCCTCGATCTAGGGGGCGGGGCTAGCCGGGGCTCCGGTATCTCAATTCGGTGCGGGGGAGGGGTGCGCGGCCCTTTTCTATAAAATAGTATTAAGTAAATGTTCTGTGACACAAGTTACATTGAAGCCCTGCCGGATGGCAAAATTTTCTTTGTATCATCATTGTATTTAAAACAAATAAGTATAGTATTAATGTGACGGACTCACCGTTTCGGACGCAATGTAGCGCCCGTTGCTGCACTCAAGTAGTGAAGATTCACTCACCTGTAAATAAAAAAAAACTTTAATTACTTGCCTGAGCAGAGCGAAATTTCAAATTGCTTTCACGTTGAATCGTATTATTTCGTTTGTATAATGCAATAAAGTCTGGAAGGGGAAATCTAAAAGTAATTTCATCTAGTGAAATGGAATGAACCTTCCCTACTTAAAGATTGATTACCTGTACCATGCTTGCGGAATCTCAAGGGGCTTAAATGTGCAAAACATACATAAAACACTGCAAGTACTTTTGCATATTGATAGGTACTGATATTTAGTTATTTTGGATAATATCCAAATTACTGGGAAAAATAAAACTCAAGTGACACAAACCTAAAATAACGTACTGTCTAATTAAACTCATGCGGGACTTATTAACGCAAAATAATTCAAGACTATTTTAATTTTGGGCAACAAATTAAGGACTAGGCCCTATACAAGACCCAATTAATTATTAATAATTTTTGGAACAAGCCTTTTTCTTAATTGCACTTTAGTAGGTATTACATTGTCATCCAGCCATCTTACGAAGGTATAGTATGCCAAATTTAAACCCTATCGGATTACAAGAAGTGGGTCATAATTTACTTCCTAGATTCGTTTACATACTTATTGTTAGTTAGATAAATAGGTAGTCACATAAAATTAAAATGACACAAGAGCCCATAGAAATAATTTTAAATATATCTTCGGATCTGGAAGTGAAAATTGCTACTCGATTTAACTCGTTTAAACTGTTTATTTCAACACTACAAGTCGCAAAAACTTACATAATTATAGCTAAGTAACCAAGTTTTAAACAATAGCTTACGATATTGTTGAATTCAATGCTAATTTCCAAGTCACAATTAGGGGTATTAAAATATTAGAGACAGATGAAAACGGCAAATAGTTCCAATTAACCTCTAGCTATAGGCAAGCAATGTTCACTAAAAGCGCTTCGGCATCGAACGACGTTTCAGCTCACGATTCATAGGGGTGGAGGCAAACCGGCCACAATCTCCGCTTAACTTCATTATGAGAGTGAATTGCTAAACGTTCCTATTGTTGACCACGGTATAGTCTCTGCCCGGGTTTAAGGGGCGGTTAGTCATGCAAATAGCTATCGACTTGTGTCTACTCTTGGGACTTTAGATAGATTAAATGTTTTGATTTTGAGTTCGTCGCTCTCGAATCGACGTTATTTTGGTTTGATGTCATTGTGTCCCAGTTCACATTGGCGTTTTACATAAGTGTGATATCATCTTCTATATCTTCTTTTCATATTATGTAAAAGAGAAGAAATTGATTAATAGATCAATGTAAGCCTAAACCGCTAGGTTAAGAAATTTGAAATTTGGAATATAAGTTCATTAAGAGGTATGATTTACTAAGAAATCTTAAGTTTGTATGAAAAATCTTTTGTTACGTAATAAAAATAGGTAGTAAAAGATTCGTGTCGCAGTGATTTTGAAAAATCTTTTTTTTTTTAAGATAAAAAATGAGGGGAGAAATTTTATTTGGTAGCTTCCCGAGTTGTAAACTTGAGCATTGTATAATGGACACTACGTGAACAATAATATCTATAACTTCTTACAAAATAACTGTTGCTGACCTTGCTGCATATACATTGAATACCATATGGCAGGGAAAATGTTAAGGTATGAGAGACAATGAAAATTTATTATTATCGTATTATTATTTACTGTTCCAATTGTCTCCAATTCGCGGATCCCAAAATTTGCGCCACGGTCAGATAAGTCTGGCTGCGTTTCCACGCTTATGTGCTTCGCCAATTCGTTGGGCAAGAAACGTTCCCCTGTATTTTCCATATTATTCGGGTATAAAAAATGCTTAATACAAGCATAACACATATATTTACGCCTGGATGTATTCGACAACGCGGCAAGTGGCGCCAGTTTCCCGCTACGCCAAGCGTGAGGGAAGCTCACTGGATTCGTAAGTCACAAGCCGTATTGGCATTGACACTCTTAAGGGTTTATTCTAAAGAACTAAGCACACGGATTAAAAGATCGATTATTAATTTTGATAAAACATTCGAGTCAACCTGATGGGCGTTGGCAGGGTGATTAGTCGATTAAGAAATACCCTATTTCAACAAGCTACAGTAGCGGCTAAGCTAGCGCTAAATTAGTTAATTGCTTGTCATAAAAAGTAAGCTACATTTGGCCCTGTGTCATAAACCAATATTATGAAAAAAAATTTTACGCCAGCGAACGCTTGATACAGTAAAAGTAAAATGTCGTGACACCTTATTTTTTTGGACGCCTTACCTTTTAATGGAAAGATAAACCATAACCAACTAATTAATCAGTTTCTCCATTTATCGAAGTAGCTGTTCGGATTAACGCTTTTAAAATAGGGCTATGGGATTAAGTCCAGACTAGATATTCTGAATTTTTCAGAATACATTTATGAAATATTTTTTAAATATTCCCACCATAAACTTATAATGAACCTACTAGACGTCCTGCCAGTATGCAAATGAGTAGGTAATGTATAACATAAATATGACAGTTACACGATTAAGTAAGAGAGACATTGTAAACTGTATTGATTTACATCTCGCCCTTGTATGAGTTTTCGCATTACTTGGAACTTTGTAATACGTTTTGACAGATCAAAAATGGTCACATGTCATCAAACAAATGGCTGTACGTCGATTCGCTAGTGTATTACTAAGTTACGATCCATACCAGAAGTATTCACCAAAGGAAACTAACACTGAAGAAACCAGTGCAAACCAACGATGCGAAGAAAGTCACAAATCTGCACCGGTCTTCGTGAAGACTCATGGTTCAGTGCTCTCTGAGCAGTGTTTGACGTATTCACAGATAAAGTCGATTTATATTAAAGTTAAATTTATTAGGTAATCTAATAAAATTGGTACCTAATAGAATAAGGCAAATCGAGTGTTTCCACGAAATTTATCACGGTTGTAAAACGATGTAGTCGGTTCATTAGCAGACTCACGTTGTGCAATGTTCAAAACTTAATAAACTTAAAACAATACCGGGGAAGATGCGTTGTCAGAAGTGCTCAAACTTGAAGTGAAACAGGCAGCCGACGAAGTTATGCCCCCTATTAAGCACACAATATGTCTAATGTTTTACTAATAATACACACGGGGATACCCAAAACTCACAAACAATGGAATTCATTACACCGATATTTACAACTATATGGAAGGGCTTGTTTGGCTATAATTCTCAATAAGATATTGAATTCAGAATGGATTGTAACTACAACGAGCACAAAAATCAGCTTATAACTTAGCCAATGTCGTAAATTGACAGTTTACAAAAGTGCCAACCAATGAATATAGTTTCGCCTTTTTGGCACAAAGTGAAAACCTAGGTGATTTATTTTAACCTATGAGAATTCCATTCACTTTTGTTTTCCAAAACTTTTTCAATGTATCGAGACCAAAAACCCTTTGGACCGTTCTTAAAGAACGCAACAATCCAATGACATTAATTTACTTTGAAACTACAAATAGTTTTCCTGAAATACTCTTAGTATCTCACAAAGCTTCATGACTTTGAACATGTCCAATTTGATACGACAACAAACGTCACAAGAAAGAAAACAATCCGCTAACTACAAATTAGTTTCCTTAGTCAACATTTCTTTGACGTCGAAATTCCGGATTAAAGAAAAATTCCGACATGTTGTTGAGTGCCCTAACATCGACGTCATCGATCTCCCTTTGATCAAACTGCTTGGAACTTGACAATTTTTCGAAAAAACTGTCCATGTTCATATAAAGTTCGCGTCATTATCTTCATTACTAAGTTCAACATACTCGATTCAAGATAACTAAGCTTAGGTCACACATAGACGAGTTGCTACCTTGACAGCTGACAGCCAATGTCATGGCAACTCTTATCCCTCCGCTACTGCCGATCGCACCCTGCTATTTATAACGTTATCGGGACTTGTAACGCGATAAAAGTATATTGTTAATTTACCTCGACGTTTCGGCCATGTTTCAACGGCCGTGGTCCCAACGGCGGTGGTAGTGTTTTAGTCCCATTAACGTTATAAATATGTGTGAAAATCGCGAAAGTTTAAAAGAATTTATCGCACCCTGCTAGTCACATATTTTATATGAAAGTACAAACGGAGAGATCGTATTTTGTATTAAAAAGGAACTAAATTTTAGTTAACAAATATCATCTAACGTAAATCTTCATTTAGAGTTTTAATTTATCGGTATCCGAAATTAAACAATATAACCAATGTATTTACTTCCTAGTCAAACGAAACTGTCCCTTTAACTATATATTTTTACAAGTAGGTACTCTCACTGGACATAATAGAGCTTAAGAAATTTTTTACAATAGTTAATCATTGGCGTCGCAGCAAACGTTTTAGGTACACTAATGGTAAGATTTATATTCAAGGCTCAGACGCGTCTACCAACTCACTCACATTCAAATCTATTGTGTTATTGTTAAAATAAACAGCCGGAGCTATTTACGGCTCTAAGGAAATGAATCTGGAAATAACCTGCAAGTAATGAACATAAATTATACAGTGCACAGTTCGACGTAATGCCCACACGTGCTCGCGTTGCGTGTGCGCGGCTGCGTCCCGGGCGTAGTCAGCATACATAAAATTATTTAATCTCTGTCTAGACCGGAGTTTCTCACTTCATTTGTATCCTCATAGTCTTCAGGTTCGATGATAGCCGATCGCTATGCCAATTGTCAGTAATTAGAAAATAAAGAAAAAAAATCAATGCTGTACTGTCACTATTAAAAAGCAACAACATTAGTACAATAAATAAAATACTTGTATTGTAATGTTTTTGTATGTAATCAAAGTTTTGCACTGGCTTTGGCGACATCTAGTAATACTAGTCTTTGATACTTATATTGCTTATATTCTGATTAATAATTATGCAGGTTAAAGCAGGCGCAGCAGCTGAAGCGGCCGAAAAGCTCAAAAGTAACAAATATAGGGGTCTCGACTCCGAATATAACTTTATTCCATTCGGAGTCGAGACCCTTGGTCCGTGGGGTCCTAGCGCATTAGGCCTCTTCAAAGAGATCTCGAAGAGGCTGGTCGACGTCACAGGTGACCGAAGAGCTGGCAGCTACCTCGCACAACGTATAAGCTTAGCTATACAGAGAGGTAATGCTGCCAGTATCTTCGGTACTATGCCACGGGGGCCTTCTTTTTTTGATTTATTTTAGTTATAATTTTAGTACTAAGGTTTAGTTTTTATGTAGTTTGTTTGTTTTATTATATCTATGTTGTGGTTGTCAATAAATTGGAATATAATTATGCAAGTGCATTAATATCAAATCCAAAGTCGAACTCGTTACTTGGTGCAAAATTACCATAAATTAGTTATAAATAGCACACCATTATTTTTGTAGAGCAATAAAAGAAACGTATTCTTTAAAAACTATTCAAGTATACATGAGCCTACTGGGTTGGAAAATTTATTCAGCATCTCCCCTATTAAATACTACACGTATTTTAGTTTTTTTATTAAGGCACCAGGCACTAGGCGGTTATCTCGTCCATTCAGAGCACGTCGAATGTTTATTAACATATCGACCATAAAACAGACTGGCGATTTTTTCCCGCCTTTCCGGTGCAGACGGCTTTTCATCGACCTTTTTGCCATGACGCTTACTCTTTTTGCCTATTTTTTAGCTCTACCGGTGTACACGTTGTTCAAGAGGTATCGCATTTTTATGTAATGTAGCCATTATTGTGTTTGTGCACTTGCATATTACAATTTTGTAAATGAGACATAGTCTCACCGACCACGAACGAAGAGAATATTTTTTGTGATGTAAAGCTTTTCATTTATGAAAATTCTTGGTAAGGTTTTTGTGAAGAATTTTATTTTTTTGCACAATTACGGATAAATATTGAAATCAGATGCGCTGAAGTGCGCTAAAGAAATGCTCGTCTTTTTTTCATAGTTAAAAGAATAGTTTTATTTTTTAAATATTTGACTTTCTTCATTTTGCAAAGCCACCTGCATCTGCTTTTATTTCATTTGGCTTACACGTTGAGCAGTATTAGCATACAAAAGTGAATGGTCGAAATGAGAATACTGCTGCTAAAGGAAACTACAGCAAATGTGGAAAGGAGAACTAAGATAAAAGGAATAAAAATGTAGCGACGAATCGATAGGAATGAATAACGTTCCGATGCGATTCAAATGTTTGCATCCGCCATAATGTTTGTTTAGCATACGAAGGTATGAGACGAAGAGCTGCGGCGCTCCCACAAGCTGCCTGATACCGACTGCAAGCAGCAAACAAGAAAAATCCAATACAAATACAAATTCTAAGCGATACAGATAAACGATATGTAAAACGCAACTGATTCAGGGTCAATTATTCAACACGAATCAAAGCATATTCGTTTTGCTTTCAAGCGATATCGCTGGACTGAATTATGCTGTCAGTCATGATTAATGTAGACTTATGACACGCTTTTGACTGCCTTGCGAAATAAAAATCTGCGTATCATTTCCACCGAAAGACTGCCCTGCGGCTATATTATCTGATAGGTAGGTAATTAAATGATCCAGCTTTTTATCCACCGAGGAAAAAGAGAAAACGTACAAACAATAACCCTGAAATTCATTGACTCGGAAAAGATTTACAAACAAATAATAATGTACGTGTCAATTAGTTCATTTTTATTTCGAATTCAGTGCCATTAGGTGCGGGGTGGTTTATTTGATAACCATTAGTGGAGCGGATGGATACCGGCCGCGTCATCAAATTTGATAAATGACTGGATGTCTTTCATTAACATTCGCAATCCGGTGTGAATGCGTACCTAATTCAATGCTTTCAAAGGTGTTTAATTTTTGCACGGGTTGTGCTTTGCACACTTTTTTACGTACATATAAAGTTGTGTAGGTATTTATTTAATCCAATAAACAAAGCCTTTAAATACATTGGAACTTTTGAGCTTTTAGGGAAAATAACTGAATTTAATGAATGCGGTTTGGGCCAGGCGAACAACACCAACAATTCACTTAATATTTTTAATTAGCTCTAATCCGATACAAAGCACAGAAGGATACAATCAACGTCGAGGGCGCAGCACTAAATCAAAACAAACTTCAAACTGGATCCCTTTTACCAACTTTCTAAATAACGGCGAACAATCTTTTTCATTAAAAATCTCCATGAGCCCGATTATTAGGGAAGTAAAACGCCTCCGGTGGGCCTTGCCGGAGTTTGCGAATACTCGCTTTCGCCAAGATTTTCGCGGGGTCAAACTTGGGAATGTTAACAGATAATTACGAGCAAGTTTTAGCTAGCACGAGACATTTAACAGATGCTTTATTCGGGAGCGTGCGGCCGCGAGCGCACGATGAATTCTAATGAGTTACGGGCTCACGCGAAAATGGCTTTTATCGCCAGGATAAAAGAAGCCGTTCGGTCCCCATCACGCCGGGAGCATTCGGGAGGCGTCCGTTAACACATTTGGACTGCTATCTGAGGTTAATTAGATTAGTGGCAACAATGCCTTCAGATGCTATGCGAAAACGGGTTGATTTTTTTTAAATTAATTCAATGCACGGAGGGTTCGCCTGATTTATTTACCGCCATTTGGATGATGCTTTTTTATGCGATGTTCAATTGATTTAAGGAGACTCTATGAATATTTATAAACAACGAGCAAACTGTAGAATAGCCAAATAGGTTTGAAGAAGGCTGCGCTTCATTTTCCACGAAATATTATTTGCATGCTGATACACTACATTTATGAAGTCAAGGAACGACGTAATTAATGGGCATTGAATTCACTTCAGTGCAGCAAGCAGAAGTTCGGCTACGTCTCTGTCCATCTTGTGGCACCAACTCAACCACGAGGAATGCTCCAGCAATTTACATGAGTTGTTAGCTACTTCCTTCCTATGTTACGGACCAATTAATTTAATACGGAAACGGAACTAGCAAGCATCTCAAATGGGGTTCATCAATCGTGTAACTAGCATTACTAATGGGACTTATGGTAGAGTCTAATATCAATTAAGGCAGAGTGTAAATATTTCCATAGAAGTAGACATTTTTATCGTAAGTTAAGATCTCGCATATCTGAATTTCGTTCGGACATAAGATATGGATTTACGGGTCACGAGCATCGCGATTTGTACAAAAGACAAACAATATCCCGATATTGTATTTCAAAGCAATACAATCAACATATTAGGTATGTTCAAAATTTGCTGCAGATACCCATAAAATTCAAAAGAATTGAGAATTTTCCCTTTTTGCAAATGACTGAAATGGAGCAAACGCCAAGAATACAATTCAACTGCGAGATGGACTCGCGCGTAAAGGGTTCCAAACCTCAACTCATTATTTGTGTCTCATATTTTTCACGAGCGTGTTTTTTTCTGTTTTTTTTTTCCCTAGAACTATTCAAGCTAAACAATATATAGTATTTTTCTGATAGTTTAAAAATCGATTTCTAGTATACATAATTTTTTGAGCTTTTATCACTCATAGTTTCTAGGATAAAGGAGGGAAAAGGATGGCATTTACAGTTTCGCAAATATTCCAATGTGATAGAGAGACAGACTGATAGACAACAAAGGTATTGTATAAAGATTCCGTTTTTTCATTTCAAAATTTTAAATGAAATCCAACAGTACGAAAAACTGGCCTTCTCTTAAAAAATAACATTCTGGCGCAATCTATAATATGGGTTCAAAATAAAAATTATTATTCCATAATCACGCGATATGCAAGTTGCATTGTAGTCGTCATCATGGACAACATTAATGTTAAAAATGTATAAAAATCAAGGAGTATTATCGTTATTAATATTTGATATCATTAAATAATATATCTCAACATATATTTCCAAAAACAATAACTTTACCTTAAAATTAGGTTCCAAATTATTAAACAAAACTGTAAGCACCTAATCTTCCTGCTATTTCACTTAGGTTCTATATGCTCATTAATTCGCAGGAAACGGAAGTGCAGGTCACGTCATTAGATGCATTATGCAGCACGGAACGCATGCGCCCTGCATTTTAAGATGGCGTTACGTGAACTGAGATTAGCCTTGAGAGATTAATCCTCTGACCAACTTCTTGAAAATTAGAAACAGTTTCAATAACAATCATAACTATAAAAATAAAGAAAACATTAAACTGTATAATTAGTTATCTATATAAATTTACAGTAGATAAAGGAAAGTTGGACAGCTGAAGAATATGTATGCCAATCCTCTAGAGGGCTCATGTGGCTAGGGGATTTAATCAATTTGGTAGCTTATATATACTGCTTTTTACCCCTACCCTTAAGTTGGTTAAATTATGATAAACATATTACACTTTTATAATCCGAGAGATACTAAAACTATATAAAAGAAAATTCCTATTTTTAATCCTTAGTTTGAAATTGTATAATCTATATGTACTATGACGAATATATTTCATGGTTTCCAATCCTTTTGTAGTTCAATTTCCAAGACATATAAAACCGAAGTTCTAAATTGTATATTTTTTTCCAATTAGGCCAATTTAAGGGTTAAGGTTCGTAACAAACACTAAATATTTCCAGACAATTATAATCTAAGCACATTCCAAATGTTAGTAATTAGGTTATTTTCTAAATAAACCTGTTTCAGCTTCGGCTTCGCCGTTATTTTCTGTCAGGTGAGCCTGGCCAAGCAGAAATCCATCGTCAACAACAAAATAAATGGGCTTCAAAGCGTAACAGTTCGCAAGAAACATAATCTCATAAAGCTATTGCGCGGACCAAGCGATGCAATATATGAGTTGCAAGAGCAGGGGAAAATCTCAAAAATGTGGCCAGCTTTAGAGCAGTCTCAGAGCAAGAGTGTTAAAACCCGGCTGGTATGTTTCACTCGCCGATAGCTATCGCACTAAATCACCGCGCAGAGAGTACGTTTATTTTTGAAAGTTAGTTTTTAAACAGAATATGGATTTGTGCGCCGGTAACCACCTTTGAATGGTTGCAGGTGAATTACAGGTGTATTTTTGGCGAGTTTTTTTTAGACCAAGGCCGATAGATGCTGGAGCGGATCGAGTGTTATCGATGAATTTAAAGTTGAAACTGTCCTTGTTTGAGTGTTAAAGAATTTTGTTTCTGTTGTATCGTTGAAACGTGAATGAGAGATGAGATGAGATCAAGGGCTTTTAAAGTCCTGACTTTCGAAGCCTCAGACGGCCTGCAATTGTACAGCTTAATGGACTTGACATATTTGACATTTAATTCTATAAATTACATTAAGTTAATGAGACATGAAAGAGTACCAGCTTCCATAGCATTTTTATGCAGGTTGGCGGACGATCAAGCCATTTTTTTTTGCTGTATTGACTTCTCTATGCACTAAAACAACTGCAAATACTATATTTAAATCATCTGTAAAGTATGTTAAAGTCTTTGATAACGTAAGATAGCGAAAAATCTAGTTGTAAAGGTAAATCACGTCGATTTGATGCAGCTAGTTGATGGTCAGCGGCAGTTTTGAAGCCTTCTGCCAAGCCGTCACTTAAGCTCGGCATCATCTCCATAGAATGCAATTTACAATAAATTATGTAGATATTAATAAGTTGAAAGGTTAAGGGTTGGAATAATGGTCGGGCCATTTATCGTTCGATAAATTGCGAGTGGAGACATTCTGCATCCAGATTACGTGCTTCAATATCCGGTATAACCCGACGGAGTTTTCATGCTGATCGCGCGGCGCGTTGCCCGAACAGTCGACCGACTGGTCGCTCGACCGGCTGACGGACGGAAATTAGTGCGTGAAAAACTTTCAGACACATTTCGTGAGGTTATGAACGTTTCCTCGTGAAATTTCAACAGAGATACGACGATGAGGAAATTACGGCAATTTGCGAACCTAATGCCGCAAAATTAGGGATTTTGTAGATAAACATTGAATAATCCTTCCGGGTACAGGAAGATTTTAAAACTTTGCAAACATTCTAAGTCATGTGTCCAGATTGGCATAATATTAGGCGACAATTTAATAGTGATATCATATAATTTAATTATTTGAACATGTCTAGTTACTTTTTTTAAAAATAGATTTTTATTGCAGTGACCTATCCTTAAAGTGTAAAAAGTGACTAGACATGTTCATTCTATGTGCCCTTCAAATACATTAAAAACATAAAATATTTAGTGACAATTGGCACCAGTTGACCAACTACCTCCAGAAAAACTTATATTTCTAAAGTACTGACAGAACAATAAGTACAGGATAAAACCAATGGGACACCAAGAGGAACTTCCTTTAATGCATAAACCAATTTTATTCAAATAAATCATTCTTTTATTTTTCTTAGCGTAAACACATCCACATAGTTTTTTTTTAAATAATTGTTCTAAATAAGCTTATTCTATGAAATATAAAACAAACAGTTGATTTTTTTATGTATCTCATAAATGTTCTATCAGTATCAGAACTCGAAGTTATACCTTCAAATGTTAAAATATGATTAAATTTTAGTGCTGATGCCCAATTGTCTGTTAAGCTGATATTTTAAAGGGAACTATCAAAGCTTAAGTCAAATGTTCCCCTGCAAAGATATCTACGAAGCAAGAGCCACTATTGTTTCTAAAGGAAATATTTGTAGATCTGAGACGTTCTCGCTGCAAGCGCAAATAAAACGGGAAGACAATTAACGTACTTATCCATTTAAATAAACGCTGGGATCCTTGCTGCCTTTTACTTACTCCGTTTAAATCCTCAAGGAGGCCACATTAAGAACAAATGGTAAATAAAATAACTAAACAGAAAGACCAGACTTTATACACAAATTATTTACGAATATGGTATAGTAAGTTTACTTACGTAATAGGTGAACCCAATTTGATCAAGCCAAAGCAAACTTGAACACTTTAATCGTTTCTAAACACTATTACGAGAACCACATAGATTTAATCAGCAATTTAGCAAAGATCGCTAATTCCTACAACAGATAAACTTCCTTTATCCCGAATAAGGCGACAAGTAACTGAAAGCCACATTGAAAATGGAACTTTGGCTCCTTGCCCTATGGATAGGTATCGATTGATTGTCGTCCAAATCTGCGGTGTGGGTGCAAAGTGATGATATAAGTTGATTGACAGAAGTCACTCTGTACATTGTAATAGGGGGATTGGCGCAAACTCGAACTGTCAAGCTCTTTGGCAAGCCGGGGCCGGTCGGGATTACCACAGATCTTAAAGTGGTATTCCTTTGATCTTTGTAACAACCAATTAATTTGGCAAAGAAAGCCTAGCTGGATATTGACGTTGAACATACAACTTTTTAGAATTATAAAGGAAAGCGATGATTTACCTTCCTGATCAACTGATGATTAGGGTCAGAAGCGGATATTTGAAATTTGACAAGATGATAGAAAGGAATTTTAACTGTATGCAGTCAGTAGAAACTCCACGTTTTAAAAATACATTATTATTTTATGAAAGTAGATTTCATTATAATTTAAATTTGTTAACCGTCGTGATTGCCGAACTGTTTGACATATCAAAAGGTCAGAAAACGAGATAGAGAGTCGTGGGTTCGAAACCTTTAAGATTTTGCGTGCGGTACTGGATTTAGAATAAAGTAACACTTTAAGAGACTACCTATGTCGCTCGGCACGAGATAAATAAATAGCCTTTATTGAGTCTGACTGCGCGTGCGAGCTGAGACGGTATAGTTCTAGATTATAAAGACGATCAAATAATTGTTTTTTATAAATAAAAAATATAATTTTTCAATTTAGATTCCGCTTTAAAACAACAATTTTTTTTCTAGCTTTTCAATTTTAAAATTATGCTTCCTAGTTTTATGTATTTAAATAACAAATATTATAGGTATTCAGTTGATGCAGGTACTGAGATCCATCTTGACAACAATAACCCAATTAATAAAAGCTTTTCTGAGAAGGAATCTCGTGAGAAACGCAGTGAAAAGAAATTCTGTGTGTGAAGACATCAATCTACAGTTGATCTCAGTAGAAACAACAGCCAGTTCTTTTTGTTACTGTAAGGATGCTTGTGTTTTGTTTTATTCTTTTATTTCTTTTTCTTTCCCAGCCTCTGACCATCCACTGCTGTTTGTAGGGCTTCTCGGGTTGCTCCACAAATCTCTATCTTTAGCAAATCGGATCCATTCTTTGCCGATGCGTGCTCGCTTCATCCATCCCGTCCCGCTTTTCTGTGTCCCATCCTAGTTCTCTAATCGCCAACTCTCAGGGTTCCCCTCTCACAAGGCATACGGCTCACATGCCTAGCCTATCTCTACTTCGGTGATGCAATCCTAGCTCCAATAGCCACCACTTTGGCTCTTTCCTGAACTCTGTTGATTCGGGAGAGACCGCTCCACAGCTCTCTTTACGGCATTCTTGGTTTCTTCATGACCTTACTGGTTAAAATCTAGATTTTGGCGCCATACGTCATAGTTGGAAGCGCATATTGATCGAATAGCCTGGTCTTTACGCTTTTGAGCGTTTCCTTACATTTAACCACATCGCTCAACTTGCTGCTTGCCACCCATTCAAACTGGATTCTCTTTTCTTGTCTGATTTCTTGGCTCTGTTGCTATCTCTCAAACGTCAGTAAGTGCCCTAGGTTGTTCCGGCTCTGTCATATCCTTGAAAATGTGTCCAACCGGATTGGCATTATTTTATGTATTTGTTACTCGCGTATTTAATTTAAACTAAAACAACATTATTTACAGTTGATGACAGCGCTTCCAGTTGAATTAAATTTGTCCCACGTCACTAGAAACACGTCTACTCGAACGTGACTAAGTAAATAGCCCACGGTTACATTCAGGTATTCACGTCATGATCCTGCTCATACGTTCACGCAATTAGTGAGCAGCGAAGTGCCGCAGACGAGTTGTGCAAATGATTGGACCAATTAATTGTTTACAGGGTGAACTTAATTGGAAACATATGCGAGGTCATATGTGTGCACGAGTTGTAAAGCTTAAAAAAAAAACTTTTTTAATATTCTTTACGGACTATTAAATTATTGCTCATTGGTCGTTTTTTGTAATAGTGTCAGTGTTCTTAAATACCAACACAAATTAAAAAGGCAACGAACAAAATGTGAAATTTCATGGCGGTATAAAATTGTTTAAAACACATTGTAGCCGTTGACAACGCGAGCGATACGGACAGGTGCTCCACGTTCGATGTGCTCGTAAAAACAGCGCTATATGGATTTATTATTTTGCACATCTTTGTTTAGTTGAATACATTAAGGCAGGTCATGTACACTCGTGCTGACTGAAATATGTACGTCATTGTTGCAAATAAATTAAATTTATAAGAATATGTTGTAACCATGATTATCCAACGATTTTAATCTCTAAAGTCATAATATTGACTCTGGCCTAGTAGAGTATCATTTATGTGAAATTTAACAGTCGTTTAGCTGTAAAATGGCGATCGTATAACGTGGACAGCGGTCGAGCCAGGCCGCGCTGTCTATTACCTAAGCAAACAATTGGCAGAGGCCGATAAGTAAGTTGCAAGCGTGCGAAACCCTTCCGCACAGAAGACTCGATTAGCCGAGAATGGACCTTCTGGATTTTGACCGACACCAGGCTCGGGCATGGCATGGATATAACTCTAAAATCCTTTACTTGATCATGCTGTTAATTTTTAAAAAGTTGTGAATAAACTTTATTTTTTTAAATACATAACTTGGGTGGCAAACAAGCATTGCCTGATAAATATAGTATGTTTTTACCGTAAGCATTAAACGCTTGCATCAGATGTCCCATATGCTAAACTCGGAAATGGAAGACGAGATCAAAGGTAAAGAGAGTGAAGAGAGAGAGTAAAGCTCTAAAGATGACAGGATCTGGTGAATGTTACGGTCAGATCAGGAGCAATGTCATGTTGTGTGGAACCAGATAAAGCTTGGTCTGTCTTGTCTAGGACAAGACAGACCAAGGCCCGATCACGTCTGCCATCAAATAATGTCATCTGTGAATCCCAACTTTTGATCTCAGATTCCTTTTCTGATTATAGTTTGTTTGCTTTCTCCAAAAAAATAAACCAGAAGTATTACTCGCGCATGTCCGATCCTGCAGGACGAGCTATTGTGTAGGATGCTAAAAAGAGATATTTAATACCGAAAACTAGTATTTTGTTTTACCTAGTCTACTTCTAACGTACGTGGGCCAACGTAATAATAGGTTTTTGTAAGTTACATACATTTAGACAAAAAAAAACATTTAAAAAATTGGCGAGACAACTAGTAAAATCAATAATGCAGAAGGTTTCGGGTGGACGTTATCAGTGTGGTTATCTCGACCGTTGTAAGCCTTCAGTTGGCTTGATAACATGCTACTGATTAACGATATCACTAACCAGGTTGTTAAATGCATGTGGAAACTAGATGGTGTTAAATAAGGTTAACGTGCTACCTTTATAGCAGACAACGTAAATGATAGAAGGGGGTAAAAACGTATTCAATTTGATACTGCAACAGCTCTGTGGTCGCGAGAAGACTAGAGAGGCTGAAATATGGCCAAAACGACGAGGTAAATAAAATATATTTTTGTATAGTCTCGATTTATTAAACTGCAACGATTGCGACACAACAACCTAAAGTATGTACTTAGTGGCACTGGTTAGTACGCTAGAGATTGCGGTTCGCTTCCCATGAGGGTCAAAGATTTCTATAATGAACATGAATGTTTGCATCTGAGCTGTTGGTGTTTATTTGTATATAAGTACGTATATCGTTGTCAACTATACCCATAGTGCAAAATTTACTTAGTTTAGTATTTGATTAATTTATGTAATTATAAATTATTGGAAAAATATTCACTCATTTAATTAGGCTTCCTAAAGACGTAAAGCTTCAGGTTGACACCATAATTCTAGAAATAATTTGGATTCTCATCTTCTTTTCGACGCAGAACCGTAAAAAAACTAATATTATATACCGTGAAATACGATCCAACTGTTGTCAAAAAGGTATTGGTTATTCAAAACAGTGCAGGAGTGAGTCTGATTTTATTACAAACACAAATACATGATACCGGTATAACAACCATTAAAACTCAAAACAGCAATGAATATTAAAAAATGTTATCAGAAAAATACGATCGGATAGGAATAGTGGCGTCATAGCGGTAATCGGCACCTGCGACAATTAATGGTCGCTGTCACCGCGCTTTCATTACTACGCTGCACTCCGATATATGGATTATTGAATGTAATATGCTGGTTTGCTGCCGATGTGCCGATGCTTCAAGTTTAAAGAATGACTACAGATGAACGATTAAGTTAGCATTGACATTATGGTAGAATAATTAAATTTAGATATTTTTAAGCCATTTCAGCAATTACTCAGACTTATTTGTTTTACCTTAATCAGCAAATGCTTCCAAACCACAGAGGAATAGCGGTTTGTTGTCAATAAATCCATCCTTACTCGAGTAAGTTAACAGATAAAAACTTAGTTTGTTCAGTCCCAACTCCGGTTTCGATTACATAAGGCGCGCAAACTTCCTCTATTACCCCCTACTTAAGGGTACAAATTTAGGCGCCCTCTATTTAAACACTGTTGCCAAATACCTACCAGCGTAATTTACGGCTGGCCGTGCGGTTGTTCGTCGAACACATGGGAGCGTTGGATTTGGAAAGCAGGAACGGTCCTCAAACGGGAAGTGGCGATTTATAAGGGAATGGAGATTTGCTTTATAACTCTAAGTTCATATAATAATTACAAGCACAAGTTCGTTAAACTGAAAATGTCGTGAAAATCCTAAGGGAATATTACATGTTCAGCAGTAGATGTCTTTCAACTAATATGATGATGACGAAGTAAGATAAAGAAGTAGTTAAGTAGCTACTAACTAAATTACGCGAAGCTAGTTGTCGGCGCAATATTTTTTATTTTAAATGTTACGTCATTTTTTTATTACTATTTGTTATTCAATGGTCTTGTATAATCAGAAGTGTAGCAACGTAGAGTTAAGTTCGACTTTGCGTCAACCACATTTTAATTCTTAAGTGTAAGCTTGCATCTTATGAATGCTAACGACGTGCTGTTCAAACATTTTGTGAATTCATGCTTTAGAATGTCTATCATAAAAGTCACTACAGATTATACGAAGCGTTTACATTCCAATTTATGACATATACACTTTACTGAATAATTTTTCCGATTTTATTGCATTTATGATCGATGTTGAAAATATTTATTAATGTACAGTTAAATCAGACCAGTAAAAATGCAACTGTGAAACATTTTTAAAACGCTCATTTGGCTGCAACATATTGAAATATCAAACGCGACAAGGAATTGATAACAAATAAATAACTTTCGCGAAGAGCTGAAAATTATGAAGATGGCCTTGCAAATGATTCAAGAGTAAAAATCAATACCTAAAAGCTCGGTCCCTCGGTGAGGCGTAGAGGTGCGGTATGGTTAAGTCTGTCCCACAACACTGTCATCATTTAAGCCACACATTAGTGAAACTTGCGCAGTTTGAACCCGCACCTGGGGACGCGGCGGCACCAGCGATATTTTACCAGAGGAATAAAACTACGAGACGTCGTTAGTTTTAGTTCGGGACCCTGGAGGATTATATTCTGAATGTAAATAGCGTAATGCTAATGTATCATAGTGAATCACGCTGCACGCTCCGACGGGGATATATTGGCCTATAGAGTGAAGCTTCGCGTTCTCGTGTTCTTTGATAAATTCTACAGCTTTAACTGAGATAATTATTTAGTGTCATCATTTGTAACGTGACTTACGTGATTTTCCACATGGGTGTTTATTAGGTGTTTCAACCTGTGATTCTTACTTGTATTTTTACTCACAAAATCAGCAATAGAGCGCCATTTTGTCTTTGCCTTTTCAATATAGAACCCTAAAAATCCCTGGTCAGTGTTGTATAAGGTCAGTTTAACTACAGACTTTTTATCATAGTCTTCATGTGTCCTATTCCGGACAAACATCTCCCTACCCTCCACCACACGTTCCTATTGATCGCATAATTCTGCCAATATATTAGAAATGCATTTACATCACCCGCCATTTTCTTTTCGTCAGCTACGAAATCCATTGTAACCCACACTATTTTAAATTTAGTAGAAAAGCATTAAAAGTAGCATAATTGTATACACATAAAAAGATGAATTTGATGTCTTTCAGTTTAAAGGCGAATCGTATGTAAACTTGAACGCGCGTTTTTTTTATAGTAGAGGGGGAAACGAGCAGACGGGTCACCTGATGGTAGGCAATCACCGCCGCCCATAGACACCTGCAAAATCAAGAGAATCGCAAGCGCGTTGCCGGCCTTTAAGGAAGGAATAGGCTCGTTTCTTGAAGGTCCCTAAGTCGTATCCATTTGTAAACACCGTAATTCTTTTCTTAAGAAGTGAACCAACTAAAACTGCAAATTCAAATCGTTGCTTAAAAACCCAAATTGTCAGGTAGATATCGATCCGGAGACCTAAAGGACTGCGTTCTGAAAGCTTTTCTGTTTGTTCAACCCGTTTCAGAGAGCTCGCGTATAATCACCGCCAGCGAGACACTGCCCTATTCAAATGTAACACTCCCGGACAATATACCTACTTGGTAGCTAAGTGCTCGGTATTGTTGAGCCTTAAAACGTTTACGAAAGCTAATCCTTATTGAAAATCACCGCATTAATTTCTCGTTTATGAGCTGCGATCAATATCGCTATTGTGAAATAAATTAAAGGATGATGCTTACTAATTCAAGAGGTACTTTTTTATGTTGAAAAAAATTGCTACTGCTATTGTGTAAATAAAACTTCAAAAAGCAATTGTAACAGTTATGGTGGGAAAATAAACTAAAAAAAAATTAAATCCACTACTTACGCAATAAGCGAACGATATTTACGTGTACTTTTCTCTAACAACTCGCACGTACCTGTAAACAATAGAACAAACAGATAAGAAATGAACTTTGCCAAAACATCACTGAAGACTAAAACCTATTCGTTAATTTACTAGTGTATTGCACAACAGATCGAATTAATTACAAAATCCGAATTGATATTCCACATTCAAACGCTAACCCGTGTTCAGAAACAAACCAATACATGCACTGGGTAACCACGGGCGCGCCAGTTAATCGCCCGCCAACTAGTAGGTAATCCTTTCGAGTAGTGTGCATATAACGACTGCATTCCCAGAGCTGTGCCATGTTTCGAACGCATCTCGCACATAGGAATTGCGGCACTCCGCTCAAAGCGTTGACGAAACCGTATCATTGAATGCCGTGGATGTTGTGACGAGCGCGCAGCTCTCTGTATCGTATCTCCGATCATGTGTCACCGGTCTCAGTTAATCTAAAAATGGCTCATCGGAAAATATCTATGAAGTAAATGATGTATGCGTATTTAAAAAACTGCACTGCTTATTTGGAGACAGACAAATGCATCTACTGATGTTAGAAATTGAATTCAGAGAAGTTGTATAGGCGACACTAAGTAATGCATACCAACGTGTAGGTCAATCGCTAAGAATTTGCACCTTACAGTCTTTACATATGTGACATGCGTGTAGCTGTATATGTGTATTTCTAGTAACCAGCGTATCAAGCCCAACGACTTTCAAACATTTGAAAATCGTAAACAAAGCATCTCGATGCATTGAATGGGAGGCAGAGCTGCGCCGGCGCCGCGTGCATTGCCCTCGCGCTGCTCCCCTCCCCGCGGTCCAAACGCGCCTGACTGCATTCCGCAACGCTTCCTGACCAGGGCAAGTGCAGCATTACGCTGCAAGTACCTTCCCTGCCGCTCTCGCCTCGACCCTCGCGCCTAGTGCGCGTTGCGATGCAACTGAGTCGAATTGTATTCATCTTTAGCGTCTCGATTTTGTTTGTAGCGGTGAAATAGTTTCAAGGAATCGTGGTCTATATTCTTTGTAAATTAAAAAAAAAACTGTTGCATTAGTGCGAACTAAGAAAAGACGTTTCAGTACATCTATTGTATTCAAAAATGCATTAAATAAATTTGTAGGAAATCAAATACGAACAATAAACTATGAGATAGAAAAAGCAACAGGCTAAATTATGTAAAGCAATATTTTGGCAAATCATTCGAAACTTATAATCATATCTCCTCAAAAGCATGTGTGATCCCGACGAGCGAAACCGAAGCAAAGATAAATTTATTGAGATCAGATCAAGGAGGTCTAGTTGCACGTAACACATCCATATTCCCATAACTTATGCTCGGCAGCTTCGAGGCAAAGCAAAAAATATGGAAACACCCAAGTAATAGTCCGTCTGCTGAAAGCGTTTTCCACGAGGCTTTTAAGCGCTTATCTTGAAAATGATAGCCGTGGCCGGACGCTGAAAGGCTGTGACGGCAATTTGCTTACATTAGGACATGCCCCGTTTTGCCATCGAGCTATGGAAAAGATTTTTCTATTGCACTTCCTTGCAGCATAATATATTAGAGTTCCGTGTGTAGCGTGTGCCACAAAACTAAAAACGGAACCCTTATAGGACCTTATTATCCGTTTGTCTATCTGTCTATCAATACATCTACCCTTTTTCATTTAAGTCACATGACCGAATTGTTGTTATTCGTCGGGGAGATATTGCTTTGTACTGCGCAGCCGCCCATGAAGTTGAAACAGATTCAGTTTCAAACAGCGGGAATGTTACAATTTTGTAACAGTTCGTTTAGTAGTATTTTTTGTAGATACGGAACGAGGAACTCACTTTTCAACAATTTCATTTAACAATTTGGATACTAGGGAAATCATTGGGAACCGATTTATGTTTGTTTTTTGTTATTTTGCAACTGTGTTAGTTCTAGAAATTCAATACTGCAATCACTTTTACTGAAAAACATTGGGCCTATAAAAGCAATATGATGTTTTGTTTTCCGCGGCTATTTCTGAGCCGCAGCTATTGTGTTCCGAGTTACAGCTACTCGCGAGAAGGTAAACGGCAAAACTATCGCAGCTTCAGACTAAAGCATAAAAGCAGAAATATTGTAAAGTTCAACATCGATTCATCGTGCTTTGGGCGACACCTACAAAGTGTTTCAAACTTTGAATATTTTATAGTACGATCATTTTTCATGTGCCAATATGGGTAGAAACAGATATTGGACTTTGAATATGAGGTCTAAATATTTCTAACACGCTTACAAAAGCTTTACCATTTTGTAACTAAGTAATTAACAATGTGTGATCATACTCGTTTCTATGATCTGATGATGGACCTAAGAGGTGGATAGTGGAACTCTGCAACGGTTACTAGTAAGCCCCTCTTTACTGGGCTCATTTATTTTTAATTTAATGATGCCACTACCTTAAACTTGGTGACGATCCCGGAAGTGGAGAGTGGAACAGTTTAACGGTTACCAGCAGACCGCTCGTGTTTTGTTGGGTTCATTTGGTTTGTTTTAATGATGTCAATACATTACACTTGGTGACGAGGATCTGGCGATGGATTCCGGCCGTGGATAGCGGTACTGTTCAACGGTTACCAGTAAACCCCTAGAATTTGGGTAGATTAAGTCTCCCCTAATTCAAATTGGTTTTGACGAGTCCCACTGGTATATTATAAGTACAGTTAGTGAAGAGGACTCTGATTATGGAGCCAGAAAGCAAAAAAAATTAAACATGTTCAGTTATTACCTATCTAAGGTACTAACTTTAGATAGGTAATAACTAAATTCTAGTGACTTCAATTGAAATATTACCTCCAAAAATAGATAAAATAAATGCCGGCACTGCTCCTTGCGATTCAATTGCTTACGATAGTTTCGACATCGGGATCGTTATTGCACTGCCGTAAACCAATATTGCCATTAGGCAATGGTCGACTATTTGAATGTTTACGGCAAAGGTTTCAGGGTTCTTTAGCCAAATGGCTAAAATGGCAAATGGTTAAATTCGTCCTGTGCGTTTGTACATCCGTCCATCCGATTGTTATTCTGAGCTTTTTTACCTTAAAACTATTGGAATTACAGGTTTTATTTCAGAACATATTTATTTTCTGTAAACCGCTGTACCTGCAATCGTAGAGAAAAATAAAGAGAAAAATAAAATCGAGGTTAAACTAAATGTAAGTAATGGATGATAATATTATAATAATGTAGGTACATCTCCAGTTGGGTCATTGGGTTAAAAGGTACCTAATAATTAGTAATACATTAAAAATTTACGAGTTTAATTTGGAGCGGTGGTTATTTTCATAAATCCCAGTTCGCCTTTGTATATCACTTTATCTCTTTTTGTCATTTATGGTTTTTTTTTGTACAATAAAGAATTTACATACATACATACATACGAATCCCTTCTATGCGTGGTCCGAGACACACTTGACCGATTATTTTCCTTCTCTAGCGATCCGATATAATAGTTACCTCGTCGGGAGGTCGGGAGCCAGGGCAGAAATATTTTCAACATTTCGTGCGACTTTTAGAATGTACACGTTTATTTTGCACTTATATTTTACAAGCTTTTGCTAACGGATCCGCTCGTGCACAATTCGTATGCATGCAGTGGAATTCCTACGGGAACTATTTGTTCGATTTCGACAAAAACAAACCATTCGTGTACCAAATTTTACAACAAAGCTGGTACTTATTTACATTGTTGTAATATTATTAAAAAGTAAGGGTAGTAAAGTGGTAAGAATAGTTGTACTTTTATGGATTTGATTGGTATGACTAAAGGCTAGACCCTAAGAAAAGCCATCAAAACTTTTTGCTGTTAAGCATACGGTATCAATATTTACGAACGTCGGAAATAAAGTAAACGGATTAAATAATTTTCCGATATAAAATATTTCGTAAGCGTCTTACGAAACCGAAGACTCAGAAATGCTACAAAATATTTTTTAGAAGTTCGATGACAATAGGACGGAAAAATGCGACGGAGTTAGCTAATAAGCTTATATCAAGCCTCTCGGCTCACGCTGACCTGATTTTTTTTCAGGAAGTACCTGCATCACAAAGAGATTTTTTTCTTTTCTGCTCTAATCTAGTGTCTTATCTACATCTACACTAATATAATAAAGAGGGAAACTTTGTTTGTTTGTTTTTTAAGTCAGTCAAGTCAAAGTCAAAATGTTTTATTCAGATTAGGATTACAGGTAGCACTTATGAATGTCAAAAAATTTACCACCGGTTCGGAAAAACCTCTGATGAGAAGATACCGGCAAGAAACTCAACAATTTAACACAGCAGGTGTACAATCTTTGGAGCCAGGGATCGCCAATACAAATCGGGATCATTTCCAAACATCCTTGTGCAAGATATAGTCATTGATTTTATAATACGCCCGAGAAATTAATGTCTTCTTGACAATAGATTTAAATTTTATTTGTATGTAGGGGGTAATCTCTGGAACGATTTCAAAAATTCTTTCACAGGTACAAAGCTACATTATTTCTGACGGACATAGGCTACTAATTTACCGCGAACGAAGTCGCGCGCGTCCGCTAGTTTCTTATAAGCTTGTGTAATAAAACGGTTGCCTCACTAGCGTTCTTTGTTGATTTGCAAAAAAAAATATTAAGAGAGTCCTTTGATCTAAACTCTTTAAGCTTTAGTAAACCTTCATAACGCCAATTTAGTTTTAAACATTTATGATTTCATACCGAATGGTCGCTCTATTTTAAAATAAGATGCAGACATACGCGTTAATTCGCTTCTCATTCTTAAACCTTACGTTACAGATAATGTGTCATGCTACGGGAAACAAATAAAACTCTTAAAAGCTATCTTTGTTAGAAAACAAGTGGTTTACGTACATAAGTTCAATTGCTAGAATCAAAAACAAAATTTATTTGCCTAAGTAAGTCTAGATTAGAGATTCGAATAAGGAATATCATTAAAAATATATTTATATAATATAATTCTCAAAGTAAAATACATGCAAATCAAAATCAGATATTCTTTAAGTGAGTAGGTAGTTATTATTGTTAGAATAGGTAACATTACACGCACGTACTTGCTTAGCGTAATAACTCGCTAAATGTGATTGATGATACTTGGTTAATCTTACATGTAAAGTTAAGCTTTCTTACTAAACTCATATTAAGAAATTTATCGGATATTTTACTATATTTTGCCTCCCAAGAAAGAAGCACAATACGCTGCCGCGGCAAAACAATTCGCATGTTATGCTCCAACTTTTCACTTGCGAAAACAAGCAAACAAATTATAACTATTAAGGCAGCATGAATGCTGGCCAATATTAATATTTCCCGAGGACCCGTTTTATTCAGGGACAGTGCAGTTAGAAAGATCCTATTAATGAACGTCGGACCCCTTTGTTCTGGCGTTGGAGCATTTCCTGCACAATCGCCGTGACACCAAGTAATTAGTGAGAAAAATTTCGTTACTCCGTCTTCTAATACCATATTTCAATATTGCGGTAGCGGACGCTGGCGCTGTGGCGGTTTATAAATGCGTTAGTGTTATAAATGACATGCTGTAAAATCGGACGTTGCTACATTTTACCTGAATGGGCGAGCAAAACGAACACTTTCAAGTGTATGTTTTTTTTTGCCATTACCCACCTAAGAAGGGAGGAGTAAATGGCTAAATAATAAATTGCAAGCGATGGGTTTCAGCGGCAAGAGTAAAGTTTGGTTTATACTATAAAGTTAAAAGTTGTGGGTATTATAAGTAATGACTTAACGACGAAGTTAAAACGAATCGTAGCCATGTCTGGAAAAAAATAAATACTCTAACATGCTTCAAAAGATTTTACTTATAAAACTAGTATTTATTCCGGATTCAACCTAAAAGTTAACACCATAAGTTTACTACAGGAAAAGTAATCACAAGCTGATCGAATGGAGCGTATTCTGGGGTAATTTTTGGGAAAAAAAAAAACGACACTCAAATGTATAAATTCCTACTCCCATTCGAAAATAGCTGCAAGATTATGATCCATCACCAAGCCGAGGCCAGAAGTACTTTCGTAATATTGTCATAGTTAATTAGAGACGATATACATACAAACTCCAAGAAACATACATACACTGCTCGCAATATACTTGAGTAACTACAACTACCTATTTCTAGTCGAACTACGCGAGTGTATGGCCGTTCCGGTTGGTACGCTAGCGCGATGACCCTATATCTATTTGCTTTAGTGTAAAATGAAGGCGGAAGCGATTAATTATTTAAAACATTTACAACTTAAAACATATTTTAAGTTTCGACATTTTTATATGCATTTTTTTATTAGTAAGCTTCATTGCAGTCTGAAGTTCGCTGATAACGAGAAATGGGATTAATTGGAAATTTGACTCCTGTATCCATCAAGATTCGATGACAGTGCACAATAATAATGTGACGTCAGTAAAAACTCTTAGGTATTTAATTAATATTTTAACGGAAAACTTTTTACTAATCATAGTTTAGTCTTCGATCGCCAGACGCTCATCGCGTGCGCTGTACATTTGTATAATTTTTCTCAGCAATCATCTCGGTGACGCGGGCTGGGGGCCCCTTAGATTACTCAGAGTTGTTTTTAGACACGAAATGACCAGTTGTTTGTAATTCGAAATTATTTAACAGACATTTTTTGTACTTGTCTGATATCTATGGAGTTACAGTTCTTGCATTAACTTATCTTTTTAAATGAAAATAGTAAAATATATAGTGGTATTTACAAATAAAATGTTCAGTTTGTAAACACGTCATGTAACTGACTGACTGATGACTTGTATGTGCAAATAAGAAGGCAATCTATCATTGCAATTGCACATGAAAGAAAGAGAAAACAAACAGAACTGGTCAGCCTAGTTCAACCTTAGTATGATCTTCCGGATTACTTTGAGCCCTATAGCATATTCTGAGAGATAAAAAATGGTTATACGCAAATAAGTTTTTTAACATAAAACTACCGTGAGACTGGGATATATCGGGCAATTCTCCACTTTAAAATACGTGACTGGTCCGTTTGTATTAATAAGCTTTTTGTTCGTCTATATAATGTTAAGCTTATGTTTCAAGATATATTTTGATAGACTCAATCAATTTACTGCGCCCGATGATTGTTTTGTTTTCTAAAACATTGGATTTTTTAAATGTAGTTCGCATGGAAATCTTTGAAAAGCATACAGAATCGATTAATTTTCACACAGACGTAGCCCCTATTTCCTTCCCTGAATTTTGACACCGAAAAAGGTTTTATTGATATAATTATTCCAGATGTTCATCTTGTTCCGTGCGCTTGTATTTTTTTGTCGTTAATCATCCCTCCAAAAACTATATTATAACAGTACAACATTAAAAGTATTTTTTTAGACAATAGAAGGCAATCTTAACTGACCATTAAAAACGGAACTGAGAGAATTTGTCTATGCTCAATGGATATCCAACTTCACACAGTGTATTAAATATATCCCTTCTTATTAAAAAAGTGTCACTTTTTTATAACTAAGCCTACGCCACCCTGTGGTCCGTCAGTCCGTCTGATCTTTTAAGGGTTTTATTTATTAAATAACAATAGGTAGCTGGTTGATTTTTTTATACAATATGTGTTACCACAACGAATAGCATTACGAATAATAACAAATAAAAAGTTACAAAATTAAAGGTGGGCTGTCTTAAACAAGACGTGTGAAAGAATTATCAAAATTGGTAAGAATTGGAGAAGGAAAAAGGAAAATATAAAAACTTCCTATGGCACCATTTTACCAACATCTTTTACCGCTTGATATGCAAACTATGCTCATTCTTTTTAGCCGATACCTTCACTGATTAGAATGTGTGCACAAAAATTAGTAGCAGTAAAACTTTTGGTAATAAAAGGGTATTTTCTTCACTGGTATCGTATGCCCTTAAATAGTGTTATTTCTTTGTTTTGCACATTTTGCAATTTATTAATGTAGCGTATTATTCAACTGTAATTAAACAAACTGCTTGTTTCCTTGCTCGTTCCAGTTTGTTGACATGGACCTCCGTAAAGTAACGACTGAATCTATTACTTATTATTGTAAAAAAAACTATCGTAACTACGAGTTTCCGATATTAAAATGAAATGAAATGAAAATGAAAATTAAATGAAAAATTTATTTTGCAAGTAGGCCGTATAGGCTCTTTTACATGTCTGAATCTACTAGCGCTTCGGAAAATGGAAGATACTACTGAGAAGAAACGCCGCAAGAAACTCAGCTATTATAGATGTTTCGGTTTTCGGTCAAGACCCCATGGGGACCTAGTCAAATGACTGGCATTCATGGGGCTGGAACCAACAGAAAGTATTATCCTAATAATTCTACTAGTCCTTTCCTACTAATATTATAAATGCGAAAGCAATGATGTTCGGAGGTTTGTCCCACAATCACGCATTAATTGCTGGACGGATTTAGATAGAATTTGGCAGAGAAATAGAGTTCCTAGATGTCCCTGGTTAAAACAGAATACATTTTATCCCGTAAAATGTATAGAAAATAAGATCACGTGGGCGAAGCAGCCAGTAAAAGCTTGTTGTAAATATTTTCATATTATTAATATTCGAGTTAATAGAAATAAGACACTTGCACATACTATCTGAAAGTTAAGTTCAGGATTTTCGTAACAATTTTCCGCAGTTTCAAGTAAATGTGCACAGCGATAAAGTGAAAATTAGATGATCCGACGCGAGAGACGCACGCGTCGCTGAAAAAACAACCCCTTTGCCTTTGCCGTCTCAACGCGCCGGAACGGTAGTAATTTACTTAGCGGACTTAGTTAATTTAAAATAATTGCTTTGATAAAGTTGAGAAATTGTTATTCCATCAAACAAAACTAATAATAAATTTGCTAAATTAACTTCATTGTGTACTATTAGTAAAGTAATTGAATTGCAAAAGTTATTTCAATTTCAAGTGGTTTTACACGCCCATTACGCCTATCTTCTCATGGGAATAATAAGATAATTGCTTTACTTGTGTATAAAACTACATTATAAACGAATTGTTTATACATATTTTGGAATAAAACAACTCAAATGAACGTGAAGAGTTTCTACAGGCAAATGCATTACGTGACAGAATTCAATAGTCGCATGTCTAAATTGACTTGAATTGGAATTATACACTTATTAGTTAGATGAATGCAATTAAGCGCATGCTTAAGCTGCTGAATACCGTTCCGCTCGGTCGATCCTCGACTCCCGCGACTTTCCAGCAAAATTGCGGTGAAACCGATACTGTGTGCCGAGCGCACCACGCGATGGTTATTATGATTCCTAATTATAAAAGAGTAGTCGGAAAAATGTGAAAATGGAAATGATACCATATTTTTATTAACTCCACAGTTTCTATTTCCGCTCGGTGCAGTACGGTGAAACGGAGCAAAGTTCTGATATACTAGATACATACTATGACCAAAAGTAACAACTTTAGTGTTAATAGAAAATTATTTTAATTTAAAGAGAAGGCCGTTTTATTAGAGTCTTTGGTTCATGATAAATCGATTTATGGATGTAAACTAATTCAGTATGTCATTCACAGACAAAACAATACAACAATTTACACTACTTCTGAGTTAATTTTAGTTGTACCGTAGAAAGCTAATGCGAATCCATTTTTCACATACTCGTAGAAGAAACGCACTATGAATGATATCTACATTACAGCATACTTAATTGTTCTCTTGTGGAGTGAGTAAGCACAAAACTACTCGAATGTGTAACAAATGCCGTTAACTAGAGGCAGCCTAGACCTCTATGTAGAAATTTAGCATGGTAATGGCTCCGGTTCTTCGGAAACGTTTTTTATGTTCCGTTATTCAGTCGCGACTCGCATTTGAAGCACGTGATGTAAATTCAAATGGTCGCGTATTTTATGTGAATAACCGTGATTGACAGTAAATACCTGACTAATATGCACACTCTCAAAGCGCTCATACATCAACTTATCAATTATAAGAGGTTGGTATCAATCAAAAGGCCTGTGATAACATCACTACCCGATCTTTGTCCATGGAAGGAAATATACTAAGAGACGAACTGAAAGGGATCCAATAAGATAAGTACCTATGTGACTCAATACCGAGATTGAGCCGTAACCCTCTGGCATATCATGGCAAGACGGAAAGAGAGTTTGTGCGTAAATAAACTATATTGAAATACATAAACACACCACCTCTCGTGAAGAGTGGTCTTAATGAGAAAAGTTTGATGCGACTTTAATTTAAGTCAAACTTCTGTCATCAACGTTGACTTTCATAGCTTGCAATGGACAGCGCCGATGTGTGAGTCACTTGAATTTACCCATTAAGAAAGTTGATTTAGTTACTGACTGCGACCGTTCTGTTTGATTTTCTCCTCTTGCAACTTCTTTACGGCTTTAGACGAATCGTATTAAAAGTTACGCTGATGTTGGAAAATAAGGTACAGCTGGAGCCAAATAAATAAAATTAAAATTGACGCGGGAATTTTAGAGATGAAATAAATATACATTGATTAAGTCCATTGATTTGGGCCCGCGTGGGAACTAAAGCATTTTTATTGTGAGAAGAGGCCTGTGTCCAGCATTGGGACGTATACAAGGTAAATGATTAAGTCTATTTTTGGTTTATTTTAATTACCTACAGTAATATTAATTAAATAGCGGTTTCTTATTCTAAGTTTATATCTTAAGTTTGCTCAAGCTAACCATAAATAAATTGCGAAATATTGTTTTAGATAGTCTAGTCAGATGAAAAAGTAGTCAGAAAAGAATCTACCTACTCCTCCACAGGAAAGCACGGCAAACCGTTAATATGCTTAACTTAAGCATCCGGACCTTAACTTTGCCTTAGTTATGGCCAAACTTTATCCAGCGTAAGCACTTTATTCTGTTTGTAACTCTTTATTAGGCAATATTATACAATGAGCAGTGCTTGTTTATTTGAGTCATGTGCGAAGTGTGATGTAGAGCGACAGTCGCGCGGCATCTGCTGCTCGGGGCTGCGATTGTATCGTCTATATACGAGTACGCGGCCCGTGAGAGTTGTTATCAGATCCGTTTGTTAGCAACTTTACCGGCATTGTGCTCTCTATTCGTGAAAACTTATCGGTTGAGTGCTCACGGCGGCGCCAGCAGATAGGTTTGTACTTACCATGTTAGAGAGCCGCAGCCGTTGGTGTTTAGCGACTTGAGGGTCTAGGGCTTGGAGCGGGAGGGCTAAGGGCAACGGAAAAGGCAACGGTAGTTGGAGCTGGTGCGGGTGTGGAGCCGGCTGCAGGTACAGCGGCGGGCAGCAGGCGCACGGCGTCACGTAGGACACGCACCCGAGCTGCGGCGGGAACAGCGTGCCGGCGGCCTCCTCGAGGCCTCGCACACGTCTCTTACGACCGCATCCGCGGCCGACTTCGAGCGTCCGACGGCAACACGCGCCGCCGACCTCCCGATTACACGGTGCCCTACTCCGACCGTTGCGGCCGCGGAAGATTCAAACAAACGCGGGAACTTATCACAAGTTCTCGAAGCGCGATAAAAGGGTCGGAAGTGTTGAAAGTCAGTTAAGGAACGACTGGGACGCTGCGAGGGAGCGGGAAACTGAGCGGTCGGGAGAAGCGAGAAACGACGCACAGGGCTCGCGAGAGTGTGGAGAAAGTGGCGGTGTGCGCGGAGCACAAGTCGCCAGGCCGGCGTGTGGCGGTGGACTGAGCGGCGAGGCAGGTGCGCGAGGCGCGGGGAGGCGCTGGGGGCGGGCCCACCTGACGCACCTGGGCGCCTGCGCCGCACTCGCTCAGCCTCCGACACCCGCGGCCTCCTCGCCGCGCTTCGCGACCTGATACTCTCTTTCAAACATTTGCTCTACACAACCAACGGTCATTATTACAACTTTTCATATCACATCATCCCGCAGACACGAGTAATGAGTTTTAATTAAAATTTCCAAATTATCTAAATCGCGCTTGCTCGTCGAGTGTATCTTTTTAAGATACCTACTTAATAAATTGTACGTAATAAAACGTTCGCCGTAAATCGAAAAATAAATTCATCTTGTTAACTGAACGACTTGGTTCGCATACTTGACGTTTAAATGAGGGGGGGCGCATCGGATTATTTGTCGGAAGTCTCGGATATCCTGAGAAATCTCATTGATCTCGTTGGTCCGGTGGGCCGCGTCGTTAGCCTCGCAAGGAGCACGTAGCGGTGTAAGCTCATTGTGTTCGCTTAGAAGGGATTAGGCACCTTTTAGCATTGCGCACTATTTACTTTTAGGATGATTTCATTTACACAGGCTGAGTGGCTCAGAGAGTGCGCACTTAACCCACGCGCAGACCCTTCATCTGTAACTGTCTCTGTCTGTGCTCTGAAGAATTTAAGCAAGTAACTACAATGTCGAGTGTTGTAGTGGAAAACTAAGGAAACTGTTATCCCGCAAAATAAAAATATTTAGAAATTACTAATCATCTCAAGTAAGCAGATATCTTTGAAAACACAGTAAAAAAAAAAACAGAAAAACGATACTTGGCGTTCCAATTAGAATCAGAGTGCAATTTTTCAGCTTTGCGTGCGTTATTTTTTACCAAGTAACGATAATCGGAACAATCCGCATTGCTGAAACGTATTCTATTAATTAATAACAGGTAATCAACAATTTATTTGTATGAAATTTATGAAATCTAAATTAAAGCTCGCATTCAGATGGTTTTGTGCGTACGGCCCCAGGCGTGTATTACTATAACAGTTAAACCGTGTCTGTTTTCGATAGTACTAATTAATTCCCGTCATCGGTAGTAGTAACACGGTAAGGTAATTAGGGAGTGTGGTAAATTGACACGTGTTTGAGACGCCACAGTCGCGGGTGTGCGCTCGCCCTTACATTAGATAAGTACTAGTATAAATTTAAATAGCTTCTTATTTGTAAATTATTTTTTAAGTGGAATCAATCGACTAAAAAGTTTCTATAGCAACTCTGTGGCACCTTCCATCGTAAAGAACTCGTATATTTCCCAGCTCTATAAAAGCACCGAAAAAAACTGTTTCAATTAATAAAAATTGAAAGGAATTTGTGTTACAAAAACAGGGGTTGCCCAGCTGTGGACGTCTTTCGGCTGAAATAAAATGTTGATGATCATTTTTACAAGCCTTTATTAGCTTGACGTCGTATATTTTTTATTGTTTTCAAATCTTTCAAGTAAATTTTGACCTACCCCCACATAGTGGATTGGCTTAAAGTTTAGAAAAAACTGTTTTAGCTTTGAAATTTCTGAAGAAACTCATTTTATTTAATAACATGAATATTAAGAAAGGCGTCAACACATACTTACTGAATTTTATCTAGCTAATATTATCACAGTAATATTATAAAACTTTGTATGTGACCTAAGTTTGAGTTACTTCTTTACGCTAAAACAGCTAGTGGATTTGGATGCAATTTGGAACACAGATAGCTTATAATTATATAAACCCTGGATTGGCACATAAGATAATTTTTATTACCTAAAAATGCAAAGTTCCCGCCGGATAGCGATAAACGAATTCTACTAGGACAAAGTCGCGGACAACTCCAAGTAAAAAATAAAAAACCAACACTATAACATCATTGTAGCAATATATACTTTATCATCTTAAATTTTTGCATTAATGGCTTAAAAAGTCGATAATAAAAATATATTGTACAGCCAAAAAGCTCTTGACCAAGGTTTTGAGTTGAACTTATTTTTTGCTCCACTATTAACCCATATTTTAATAGATTTAGGCATTAGCTAGTTTGCGAAGGTTCATATTAAAAAATTGGAATTAATCACAGTACTACTTTGCGAAAATCACGTTACGTCTAACACTTCCGTGCAAAAAAGCTGCGTCTAAGTGTGTATATAAAACATGCCCTCCTATTATGTTCATATAAAACATGTCCTCCTCCGTTTTGATGCTGAAATGACATTTATAACACAGTGTTAACTATTAACCACCACCAATATTACCACTAATAACACAATTTTTGAGCAGGAGCAAGGAAATAGTTAATGTTCCAATTTGTTGTTACATTTTATCACGCCGGTATCTTGCAGTTGTCTTCTTATCAGCGGTATTCAAAACAGTAATAGATTTTCAGAGCGTGTTGAGCACAACTTCAACTTTAATTTAACATAAAATCGCGTAGAGCCCTTTGCCAATATCTTAACCCTGTAAAAAAGATATTTTTTGCCGATAACTTTTTGTTTGTAAGGAGTAGTATGCCTTTCACCTTAATCTAACCTGATGCTGAGTTATGATGAGGTCTAATAAGAAATACCCTTAAGATTTACTTTTTAATTACTCTAAACAGACTCTTTATCCCTTTTTTATAGCGTAATACGAGTATAGTATGTAATTTGTTTTTGACTTGGACTCCTAAAACCGATGGGTACGTACGTCAATAGATCTTACTATAGATTGTTCTGTAAGACTGTGGTATGTGAGCAAATACCACATCTCATAGAGGCCGGTTGTGCGCCCACGCCGGGCCCCGGTCGTTGACCCTGCGCGCGCCGCCAAGCCGTCTACGAGAGTGTTATGTAACATGACCTTAACATTGGTGGGAACAGGCCTTTTCGAGTAGGTTTGTAGGCTGAGAATACTAAGCTGAACGTGGTTATGCTTTTCAATTGAACCATTACACGTTAGACGTAATCAGTGTTTTTTTGACAGCCATGGAAGCGCAATCTATCATCTCTCACAAGCCCTCAAGTTCAAACTTGGACTAAAATTTTGTACTAAGTTTCTTATGGCAATAATTTAAAAAAATATATCTGAACGACAAAACAAGAAACATCATAAAAAAGCGGGTGATACCTTGTGTAAGATCTATCCGGATCGCTACCGCCATCTTGCTGGCTAATTTAGCCGCAAAGGAGCAGTGCTTGTACTGTTGTGTTCCGGCGTGGAGGGTAAGATAACCGGCTGGCAACGCATCTGCAGTCATCTTGGTGTTGCGGGTGTGTGGTTGGTGTTGGTGGTGATCATTTACCATTGGGTAACCAACTTGCTCGTTTACCTTTTGTTTTATTTTAAAAAAAAAGCCCTTAAAATACAGTCTCTCTGTAAGTCTCCAACTTACCACTCACCAGCCTTAGGAATTGATAGACTTGGCCGCATATAGCTCGCAGATCGGATGGTCGTTATGGTCAAAGAGCTGTCGAGTAGTAACCGCGGCGCGTGCCCGAGGATGAGCAGCGTGGGGAGATAAGGTAGACCCACGATCAGGTGATGGTCGCAGGAACCCGCTAGATAGGAGCAACGCTGGAACGGCTCTTGCGACGATATTTCTTTCGAAATAATTATAACAAAGAGTGTAAGATAATTCTCAACAACCGCAAAAATAAGGGCCTGATGAGAAGACCTTTAGCCGCCAGTAGTAAGTAAGAGTAGCGAGTAAATAAGCTGGATTAGTAATTATTAATAACTTATTTCTATGCCGAGTAATAATTATTTTATTTTTGTTACTTGAGTTGTAAGTTGATTGTTAGTGCTGTAAGTAATGCGATTGTTATTAGTATCGTCTGGTTGTCCTGTAATAGCTACCCGATTGAAAGACCTAACGAACTGAAGACATTAAAATGCTTCGCAACGACAACACAAAGGAAAATTTGGATAGTCGCAGGACTCGAACCTGCAACATTAGCATTTCGAGTCTTGCGTTTGCCAGTTTCGCCACATTACCGCTACCATACCCTGCGATTTTTTCAATGTGATTGTTACATAATTGATTTTAAGGGTACAACTACCCTCGGTGTCATCTACATGAAATTTTTTAGCAAGTTATCATAGCTACCGTCATCAAGGTTCTCCCTGTTTCCTCTTCTAAATCTTAACCAATTCAAACAATAATTTCCGAATCAGAAAGGAACGAAATTTTTTTGTCACTGTTGGTTTCGTTTCTCCCTGAAATTTTCGCCAATTCTCTTCACCAAACGTTATGTCGCGGTTTCTAATTTTTTACTTTTTGCGAGAAATCATATAAAATTGGTGAATCAATTTTATGGTACTTTATTTTTACAATCACATAATATAAAAGAAGCATAAAATGGGAACAATACATTTTATGGTTAAATTACACTAGCGCATCATGATAACTTATACACTACACGTTTCATTTATACTAAAGAACCTACGCAAAGTATATGTAACGCAACGAGAGATGAGTTGAACGACTACACAGCGCTATACAAAACAAAACAATTTTTTTAAAATTCGAACGAAACTCTCTGGTACACACGTGACATGCAGCAGTGTGCGTGCCCTCAGCTCTGATACTCATACCTATTACGCCTGAATCAATTACTTACTATTACTGTATCACACGTACTTTAAGATCCTGAAAATTACATAAGCCAAAAGCTCTTTTAACAATAGATTTCTAATCTATACCTGTTTAAATTACAGAATCCCCAAGAATGTATAGTTTACATCTCGATATTTTCCCTCAATCTAATGCACCTGCAAAACTTCAATAAAAACAAAATAAGGCTCAAAAGTCTGGCGTTGACTTCAAAAATGTCACGTTTATAAAAATATTTAATGGACACGCTATAAAATGTTTTAATTAAGATAAAAGCTTGTGGTGGATTGTTTTCATTCTTTAAAACGCGGTCAAGTGGTGCTCTCATATAATATTAATGTTCTCTACTAGGAACCACTCCATTCCATACCGCTTTCCATCAATTTCGTTCGTGGTTCGAGCTGTGCAGTTATTAGAGGCAGAGCTCTAAACGTGGGTCTTAAAGTAAAACAATAATGATCAATAGGCAGCAGATTGTTTTGGCTATTCCATTTAAATTACCAAAAGCCCTTAGATGTCAACTTGTCAAACAAATTTTAATCAAATGTAAGGAAATAGCCGACAAGACTGCTATGTACCTACTTTGAGTGCTATGATATTAATTGATATAAGACGAGAAACATTTAATTAAAATTTTAGTAATAAACATAAACTGATATATATTTATACAGATTTCGAAGTTATAATACATTATTCCACATGCTGTTTTGATGCTGTAAACTTGTAATTGGTGTTTTATTATTAGACAATTTCTTGTGGGTAATGTCATAATTAATTAAGAAACAATATTTAATCTTCCCTATATCTACAAATAGGGTATTTACAGGACTCGGCCACCACATTAAGGAAACCTAAGATTGGCGACACAATTTTTGCTTCGTCACCGTTTTATTTAACATGCGTTTTTGATGTGCTTTGGTACTACATAGGCGTGTAATTGCGTGTGGTTCAAGCAAAGGTGCACCTAATACAGCAAGCATTGAAGCAATCATGCAAGCGAGCATGCAAGAAAGTTTTCTGCTTATTTTTAGATTTACTTTTTAGATATTATTTTGCTGGACCTGATGAAAATGTAATAAGTTTAATGCCATTTTTACTAAGGAGAAAGCATCTACCTATCTATAATACTCGAGGACGCGCGCGACTTTGTTTGCGTGGAATTCGCAGCCTATGTGCGTATGGAATAGTGAATTATTTTTTGAAATTGGTTCAGTAATTCCAGGGATTACCTCTTTATCATATTAGGGACAAGTGTAGGCTAATGTAGATGAAGTTTGAAGGAAATACAAGTGAGTTGGATAAATATTCGTAAGCCTCTGTGTTCTCCGTGACTTTGTATTCTGTCAAAATATTGTAAAACATTTCAGACAAGTATTGCTAAAGTCAGTGACAAAGGAAAAACAGACAGACGGCCAGCAGGTATGAAAAAATACTTATTTTTCTGTTGTGGTAATTCATATAAATAGCATGGGACAATTTACGCTACTTAACTTAAGTAAACTAAAGCTAAACTAAGTAACGCTTGTACTGTGAGTAATAATGATTGATATGTACTAGTATACAGAAATACATATTATCCACAATTGAGGTGCAAACATTCATCATACAAATATTTGCCCCTTACGGAAATCAAACTCGAAACCTGCAGCTTTATAATCAGGGCCACCAACCACAACGCTAACTGGTCGTCATTTTTCTACTTTTATTGATTTCAACGTATAGGTACACGATTTAACCATGATAGATAATTATCAATAGGTAATCATTTTATACATCCTGCCCAAAGTGAAAACGGTAGTTAGTTTTCTTTATGTTTAATTTATACGCGCAAACCTTAATTAATTGTAAAAAGATTTCAGGGTCTGTCAGCTTTGCTATCTCGCTGAATAACAAAATTATAATATCCAAAACATCCAACCTGACACCGGCTCGCGTCCAAAAATTCAAAATAACGGACGATCGAAGGAAAACATTAAACAGGCGCATAGCAAGTAAATCGCCCGTGGAATCCGAGAACAAAACCGAATAAATTGTTTTAATAAGGCATAAATTACTGCAAAAAAGACGGCCCGATCACGCCGTTACGATGGGTGACCATGGCATTTACGGTTTGCTGGCTACCTTATATGGCATCCGTGGTTTAAATGCACTTTTTACGTCGTACAGAGGCAGGTTTTTGCTGCAAAATGCACACATAGTTATTAGTTGTTGGAACAGTTAAGAATAGTCAATGCAACGGGACGGTCGCGCTGGGTGAGCTTCAGCGCTACGGAGAGAAATGCGTGACGTAATAATACTCAGGGTACAAGAAGTGGATTAATAAATAGTTTATAAGACTAAAAAACCATATGCACCTGCTTGCCATTATACAACCATGTTAATATGTCCATTTCATAAATAGGAAGTCCAAAACAAATGGAAAATATTGTTAAATGACTCCACTAGGTATTCATTCATTCATTTCAAATTAATAATATCAAATTATTATCCCTTGGCGGACTCCACATTCCGAAACGCAAAAAACCTTAAAAGCGTAATGCTGTATTAGGACCAATTGGATTTCCAATAAGGAAAGAGGGTAAGCGGTTCCTATTTTTGGTTAGAAGTTGCCGAATAAGAAAAATTTTAAACAGGCACAGAAAAACATACTGAAGATTTCATGTTATTATGGTAACATAACAAATATAAAACTAATTCTTGAAATCCTTCTACAAAAACTAACATTTGAATGAATCCTATCTTAATCTTAGAAAAGCTCTCGTAAGGTATGATTAACTTACCTGTATGGCTTTATTGCACATAGTTCCAACGATCGTGCACCCAATTCAGTCAGCATACAAGCAATCACGCAAGCGACCATGCAAGATGAAATGCAAGGGGACATCCAAGCAAGCATGCAATTTTTATATCTATCGGAGCAAGCAAGGTGGTCAGAAATCTCGCAACATGCCCGAAAGTATCTGACAATAGAGTCGAGTTTAGAGGTTTCGATGCTGACTCCTCATCAATTGAGAGCTAAATATGAAAACGTTACAAACACTAGTGATTAATAAACTGAATGCCAAACAATATTCCACGAAATCGACTTGTTCAATCTGGATAAAACGTAGCCTTCATTCTTCTCCAACGCTTTAACTGTTCCTAAAAAAAACTTAACTCGTCCTGATTCTCCAATACGTAGTACTATTAGATCTATTTACCAATTCGATGTGAAGGAAGGACAAATAAACAAACAAACTTACTTGCATTCATATCTCATACTCGTATTAATATGGGTTTCGATAATTGGAACATTTTTGGCCATTTCCTTTGTGAATAATTCTAGTCTAGTGTGATAGTTTCTAGTTTTAATTTTCTTATTTAACTTTTAACATGACCGTCTCATTGTGATTTTCTCAACTTATGACATTTATAATGTCATGTTTTTCAATAAGAAATGAATAAAACGAATGTTATACGAATAAAATAAGATAATAATATAAATATGATGAGTTAGATGATCATGAGTTTCACTTTCAAAAGTTTGCCTCTTTCGGATGTACAATGATTCTAAAATAACATAATTAAATCAGATAAAAACTGACAAATGTGTTTACACTCTTTAAGAGGTTGAGATTCAATCGTCATTACTATATTAATCAACATTGCGTAGTCTTATCTTTACTCTTTCCGGCGTCAGCGCGTGATCAAATTTAAAACAGAATTTATTATAAGTATCATTAATTATTTAATGCAATACTTGGCCCTCGCCGTCGGGACTCGCTGCTGACCGCATGCCGTATTTTTGCTCTTAAATGTACAAACAGAATGCGATATTTAGATTAACACGGCTAGGGATAGAGGTATCATGAGCATAATGTAGCGTGTAAATAAATTTTACACCTAAAATGTCTGCGTTAGAATTTTCGCGTAAAATTAAAAATGAGAATTGTTTTGCTCATGTTTTTTTTTCTGATTTTTAAATGAACATGTATTTTATACAGCCAAGAGTTGTTACTTTGTAATATCTCTATTTACATTATACACCCCGCAATGTAATCAGTGATAGAAAAATCGGCTTTTGAGTAGCATCAGGGTGATTCGGGAATAGTTTTTACTTAAATTGTTTCACTTTTTTCCCAGTTTTCATTTTACGGAAAGAATACGACGGAACCAACTTTTAAGATAAAACTGCTTTCTCGGTTTGGCGTATTATATATATTTATCATCCGTTTATCGAATTTGATGTCAACAATATTATGTTCTCACATTACAAACTGCCAACTCCACGGAAATTCAATTAGGTATATTTCAATATCGAGCTGTAGGTACTTTTGATAACTGTGGGCTAACCATCAAATTATTCAAAATCTGGCGAAAAATACAAGAAAAAATATTTCAATCTATTATTATTGATGTATTTGTTAATTATGAATCAATGCTGGATGACTTAATTCTTTAAGTGAACAATACAGATTTATGACAAACAAATGTAAGTTTTTTTGACGACATATACGAATGCAAAATTTAAGCTCAACCAAAGACGGTCAAATTTAATCTGATACAGTTATCAGCTGTAGTTATTAGCTTCTATGCATCTTCACTTCTTCGGGTCAGTACCCGTAAGAAGTGAAGATGCATAAAAGCTTGTAAGATGTACTTGAACAATATTACATATCAGTTAAATGAATGCTACCCCAAAGGCAAAGTTCGTGTGTAGTTTGTTTTGTAAATACTTACGTAATTAGTCCTTTGAACGGCAGTTTATTAATAAGTAAATAAGGCGAAAGTCAGCGTGGAATTAAATATGAATATTTGTCTCGGTCCGTCGTCAGAGTAGTCCGAAGGTCCGAACCGCGGCTCTTCGTGACTTTGTAGCGGTTTGCTAGCACCAAGAGCAGGTTTACTTAGGCCGGGCCCCGGGCGTGTTTCGGAATGAATACGAAATGTATTTGCCTTGTGACTTGTAAATGCCCTCTGTTGAGATGACGACATTGTTATAAGTTGGACAAGTCTTGTGTGTAAGTGTAAGCAACTTTGGAAAAAGTTCACCGAAGCGTAGGGCATCGTACTCACAACTAACGTCGGCACACCTAAACGATAGATATATAGGCAAGTAGTTTGAGGCATATGAGTTATTTGCTGTTTGAATATTTTTATCTTCGCATTATTAAGGCCTTTTTATATTGCAAGCGGTTGAAAATGATACCGCCGACGAAAGACTTATTTTAATACTTAATTAGTGAATAATTGCTTGCAGTCCTAACATTAATGCCCCAAGTAAAGGTTATCTACCAGTGCATCACTTTATTATTAAACTAGTTAGGTAGAATTGCACTGTAGACTAAGTTATCCTCATGTCATTCATGCTAATGCTACTGATATAAACTTTTTATTCCAAGTCAGACGATATATTTTTTCAACCGAAATCATGAAGCGAAGTGCAAAAACGCACCTGTCATTCGGTAGGGGAAGTGTTTATAATAATTGATTATACATAATATGTACGCCGACAGCTGATTAGTTAGAGTAGAGATGGGTACAATCCCACAAGGAACTATAGTTATCTAGATATGTACAGTTATTGGCTTAAAAAAGACAACAAAGCGGCGTTGTAAAAAAATACAAGTTTAATATTTAGAGCATTGTATAGCAAGTCACAAAAAGCTGTCTAAATATTCGCGGCAGCAAAAAAAAAAATTAAATGAAGCAAACTTTATTGCAGTGGGTAGATATAGTAGGGGAATGAGCGCAAGGCCTCTGTGCCAAAGAAAAATCAAACGTATTTTTGCAACAAATAAGTCGCTATTAAAATAAATTTTGAAGAGAATTATTTTATTTCAGTTTGCATAGGCCCACTTTAAAACTACTAATACCTACTACTATTAATAAGTACCTACTATTTTGATAATTTAAAAAGAGCCTTTCATTGAATTAATAGATTCAGGCGTTACATTGCGGAGGTCCATTTCAACAAACTGGAACTAATTGCCTTCCTACTCCGCGAAACCACTGCCGTACTCGTGCAAATTAGCTGCGTCTGTGCGACACATATATGTTCATGCAAAAACCCAACCTCCTCCGCTTCCACACGAAACAACATATATCACACAGACTCAACTACACACCGCCACCACTAAAAAGTAAATAACACGATCGACGCGCATTTCGCCTCTGTACGAGGCATCATAGCATTGTTCCAGTTTGTTAGCCTTTCACTTGTTCCCCAACCCAAATAGGCTGCATAGTAGGAGTATAGTGACGATCACCTCTATACAGCTACTATACAACTTACATTTGTTTTAGTTCTATTGTATAATTTTATTCATTGCTATATTTTTTTTAAACATAATTATGTAATTTGACATTCTCAATATAAAATCATGTAATTAAACATTCTATACAATTTATAATGTAATTTTATATTTACTGACTAAATAAACTAAACCCACATCGGGCTAAGTGTGTTTGTTACTTGGCATCATTTGTTTCATTATTTTTTATATTTAAGGAGGTACTTATACATTATGTCGCATACACGAATGAATGAAATATCTACCATATTGATGATACCTGAGATATTGCCACTTCTTGTAACTAATGAGTTCCCTGGCGTAGGGTTCCTCATGAAATTCACGTGTAACTTATGTAAATGTAGCGCCAATCCCGCATCCCTCTTACTTATACCCTGATGATATTGTGACAGTTCAAATTAATTATAACTATAACACACCTATTTCTAATTATAACTTGTGCACAATTCATGCACAGAGATTTCCGTGACAGTTTTGTGCACGTTAAAATGTCTTTGGCATGTGTGTAGAAACAATATAACCACTTGCCATCTTGAGGTTGTAACTTTGTTGTTTTAAATATACCTGTTTAATCTTCTTTCATTTTTCTTTACAGTGTATAAAGTAAAGTGGCTATCCGTCCCTCTTGGTCCTAAATCCTTATAGTGTATCTTTGACCGCCTTCTCCTCTTAAACCACGCAACGGATTTTGATGTGGTTTTCCCTGTCATTTAGAACTTTTCTACGGAAGGTTTTTATGTACAGTCAAGGAATTTAATTTCCAACCCACCTAAGGTTCAATATCGTATAGCAAACTGTCACCATAAGAGCTAACTAGAGCAAGGCGTTGGTTTGACATATCGACCTTAATGCATTGTGAATGTCTGACGACATTTTAACGAAATGGGTAGGGAATTAAATTCTTTGACCGTACATTACATCCCAGTTGTATGTACCCGCGCTAGTGAATAGTAATCTGACAGCGAAATCGATGGTTATTAACGTCTAATCAATGAAAGTTACCGTAATTTTATGGGGTCTGTCACCTTCAATCAGTTAAAATGATATAATTCAACATCTCCTGTTATAAAATTCACTTTGGCACCCCCGCCCCGCCCCGCGCCCGCCAAAAGCTCTTAATGCCAAGCCGGCCTGACCTCATGCCATCTCCATTATGCCGTTTATACATTATGTATGAATTTGTTATGCCGTTTGATGTAAGGAAGCTTAACTCAGGTAGTGCTAATGTTTTAGGACAATTTTGCCCAAGTAAATATTGTAATATAACCCTCGTCTCATTTAAGTTACAAAAGTTACAGGGATAATGAAACGCAGCTGAAAAAACATAGAGTTTCTATGTTTCTGTTGATTAACACGGATGTCACTTTGTTAAATAAAAATATTTCACCCATACAAAATATGTCTCTATTTAAGTAATGTTTTTACTGTTAAAAAACACACAAACAAACGTCAAATAGAATACAGTAATGTTAAGAGGCAAACTTATACCTCTAAAGGATATCTACCAGTTCAACTAAACTAAGTTTCATTGGAAATAGTTTAATATTACGTAAGTAACGGTTTTAAATAATTTTAACACGTGTCTATGTAGATGAGTATGTACGAGTATACATACTGCATTTTGCAGGCAGTTTGAAATCAAATTTCTTTTAATTCTTTAGATAACAAAAAGTTAAAAAAAGTTGCACTTAATAATATCAAATCCGTTCAAAATAGAATCTGTTTGTTTATACGTAATAAGGGGGTTGATTCTCTAGCGCAACAGCGACGAGCTTGACGTCGTGGCTGCGCCCTGTCTTCCTCTAACGCACTATCACTAGTAAGCGAGAAAGAGCGATGCATCGATGTCGAGCTCGACGCTGTTGCGGTTAGCGAATAACTGGGCATTAGGTTGGGTAGGTAATTTAAGCCGAAACAGTTTGCCTTCGGATATTTAACAAGGAATATAATTTAAGCAGCACAATTTGAAGACGATACTGTTGGTGCACTATTTTCATGGAAACTAAGCTGGTAAGCTGCTAACAACTAGAACATTCAATATGACGGACGTACTCACTAATTGGTTTGCAGTGAAGCGAATCCGTTTTGATTATACAGGTTTTTACGTATAATTACAGAAATCTCGATAGATAAATCTTGTTTTAACGTTTTGCGAATAGTTCAGCAAAAGGATTGCCAAACAAACGCAAAATTTTGATATACGAAAATAGTACCTACCTAAAGAATAACGTATTATTTATGTGAATGTTGTTTTTAAAACCTCATTTTCGAGAGTCGTATTTTGTAAGTGTCTTCTATATACATCTACCAAACAAAGAAATCCGATCACTCTTATTTTCTAACTGTATTCTATATACATGTTCCAAACAACGAAATTCGATCACTGAAAGTGGCGCGACAGGAAAATTCAAATTAAATAAATAAATAAATATAAGTAGTGAAACTATTACGAATCCTGTAATTACTCCTTTTTCGAAGAGTTCATTGAATAATTCAGTAAATACAGAACATATTCTAAAGCTTTTGCGATTGTTAGACATAGAAATAAAACTAATAAATGCGACCGTTCGCAGTATTTTCATTTCTATTTCAAAGAATCATCCTCTTATTTTTACATTTCTGTATATTTGTTATCTTGATTTTAATTCCATTTGCTTTGTGTCTAGAATTTCACTGTTATTTCTGATATGTCGTTACTATTAATAATATTTTCTCGATCCAACGTTTTGTCATTTAATAGAAGTAGAAGATTGCCAGTGGCATTGTATTTAAACTTTCATCCATCTCTCTTTACGAAAAAAAAGCGCAGGTATGACTTGCGAAGCGGGAGTTCCGTACAAATTTGTTTATAGGTAGTTCATCTGATTGAAAGACAAACTTTATTAATCGCAAAAGTTTTTTAATCGAACAATTATTTTTTATGTGACATAACTACAAATTAACGATTTTCGGATGTACGCGCGAGTACTTCAATTTTATGATTAAAGGTCAGAGAGAAGTACCCTACTGGTTTTTATTTATTTGTTAATATCAAAATATGCGGCAAAAGTAACTGTATTTTTTAATCACGTCCACTTAGAATTATTATTTTGTTACAAATCACTAGATACTTAAGATAATTAGAATTTGATATAAAATTTAACTGTTAACGCGCTCCTCAGAAAAGGGGTGTTGGCAGACAAACAGACAAAGAGATGAACAAAGAAGTGATCATACAGTTTTTTTCTCTTTTTTGGGCATAGAACAAAAAAAACATATAAAAGCGCTATAATAATTTTACAAATTGTGGTATCGAATCGATAGCTAGGATACGAATATGATTTTACTATGCCAACTATCATCAAAAATGCTTTACACTTTCAGAGACGAGTTTCATATTTCTAGACTTAAAACACAATTTATCACAGGTAACACGCAAGACATGTCGGTCCTAACGACCACACTGAACTCTTTCCACGCCAGATGAAAACGTTTGGGACAACCTAAATGGTGAAATAATCTCACAGCATTATTCTCAGGAGCGTTATGTATTGCATAATGCAATAAATGCTTGCAGCATAACATTGGACCTGTAAATTTACTATTTCCCTTGCGTATTTAAATTAAATGATTGTGGCACTTGTTCAACTTTCCTGAAAAGTGTGCAAATAAAATAATTTATAATTGTATATTAAACGGTCTAACTGATAATATAGTCCTGCCCTGAAAATTATGAAACTGGCTTCTCTGCTACAGGTATATAAACCATATTCATTCTTGCTTCTTAAGTAGTATACAAGATTCTAAGGCAAAATTTTAGTTTTTGTCATCAAAATATTGTTTATTGTTTAAAAAAAAGCGTTAAAAACCATCATCTACTTTCTAAATCAACAATCAATCATCAAATTCATCAAATCAATTCTTCAAATTTAACAATGATATTCAAATTATTTATTTGAAAACATTGCTAATTTATTATTTTCGTTTTTTGTGTCACTTATAATGTAAGTAGGAACTATCATACTCGTATTTATCACTAACAAATGATATCTATGTCGATATCCATTTAACATTTTAAATAATTTACAAACATTATTTTAACGTTTGTACTTTTTGATACAAATAAAAATTCAAATATTACTTGTTTAGAAACACATTGATCAAAAGTGCAATGCTAACATGGTTGTTATATAAACATAAAAACTCTAAAAGTAGTTCACACAATTTATACGCATCGTGTGCAATAAAGTTTTAAAAAAAGTTTTTTGGGAACTAGATTTGGAAAGTATGGAAATATGGCTATCGATAGATATCGAATTATTTAAGAAAATACTTCGTAGCATTCCGCTCACACTGTCTAGCATTATATGGCCTCTAAAATACATTTTTTCATATTAGGTTACAGATTTCTGACGGATCCCTCTGTTACTAAAGTTGAATTAAGCCTTACTTTAATACATCTTTATTTGCTTTAGTGGTTAATTTCTAAAAATAGCATTAAACACGTCTAATATTCTAGATAAAGTCAGCCACTTGTTACGGCGCCCTGGGTCCTTATTCAAGAGACACCGTCACATTTTCCAGCGGCGCTCTAATCAGATTTGTATTTAATACCTATCTCACCCTAACGCGTAAAGTGTATTGCTTAAGAGTAACATACAAATTTAGCTAACGCTTCGCTGCTATATGGCTTACAAAGATGTTGAATAGAGTTCTGACATACGATACACATCACATGCTATACTCAAGCCTGTGGTGGCTAAGATCGCTTTAAGGGTTATTGTTAATGCTAATATAGAGCCTTCTTAACACATTAAAAAAGAAAGTGACGTCTAAGGGTAAAAGCATGTTATGGATGTTTACAAAAGGAATAAAGTAAATTAAATCATTTCGTCATGCACTCATCTGCTGTATATATTTTTACAGATATTTTACTCTGAGACTATTGGGACTACATTTTGGAATAATAGGAATAGGTGTATTTTGTAAATCACTATACAAAATATGATATGCGCTATTTACGCTTCATTTAAAATATTAGGTGAAGTGATCTATTTATTCTTGCACTTCTAATCCACATCAATACTGTAATAACAATATTTATGTTCATGTAATCAACAACAAGAAACATTTAAGGATAAATTGAAATAAATTACTTTACTACTTCGTAAAACCAAAAAAAATGGTACAAAAAGTGGTAGGCTGCTGTCACTACACATGCGTAAAACTAGTTTTCAATTATTTTATAACTAAGTTAACCCGCAACGATACTCTAATTTCCAGCCTCTCTAAATATTATTAAAAAAAAAGGATAATTAAAACACTTCAAATATTAAACGCCTAATTTAGTGGCTAGATAATGGGTAGACAGTTTATTTATAATTACAACACGTTTCGCAAATTCATTACTCAAATAAGCTTTTTAATATTTTAATATAAATTTGCTTATTTAAAAATCATTTCATAAAACTTCTTTTTTATACTTATATTCATTAATATAAAACTGTAAAAGAAAGCCGCAATAATGCGGCGAAATGAACTTTCAAGCCTGTCTTTGAAAGTGTTTTGTTTTTGGTCAATTACTTAAAAAATCTTTACAATGTAGCATTACAAACAGAAAATAAACTTAGCATCCCCGTCACCAGTTACTTTTGAATGCATTAATTCTACATTCGACGGAAGGTAGCTAAACTGTCCAATAAAATTAAGAATGACCCCGTACCTACATACATTGTATTTATTCTATTCTAGAGGGATTTCGATGTGAGAACATTGTATGTAAGAGCTCCTAAAATGGACCCGGTTGTTCATTACGTCTGTCAAGTTGACGATGTCACAAGTTAACGAGTTTGAGAAAGTTAAGTACCATTATTTTACGCATGAAAACATGTGTTTGTTCCTTTATTTTAATTTTTTGTAACAATAAAATTATTTGCTCTTGTGTATTCTGCGCAGGTTTAAACTAGTTATACATATTCAAACGTTAAAATGTACCCTTGCCTTTGCGAAACATCCAGATCATAATAATATACCTCTACAATATTTTTTTTCCAGTAGGTATAATCTTACAAATTCTTAATTAGGGAGCAATTAAGGCAGTTTCGGGGCAAAATTATATTCGTTAAAAGTTGATATACTTATACCTACGTTAACTTAAGCTCATCAAAATTGAAACTCTTGAGGTAAGTAAGAGAAAGCAAGTCGGACCTTTGATTGCGGATCGCAAATGTTTGCCAAGTCCACAGCGACCGCGTCAATTATTCAAATAACTATAGAGACTGACTAGACGGGTAATTTGGCGAATATTACCTACCTCCTAGTTAGAGCTAACTGAATTAGTTATTGAGCTTAGTACGACATGTAAGCTGCTTACAAGTTTTGCGCCAAAGAACACGACATGAATGGCTCTCCGTTGCAAGTCAGAGTTGTGAGCCCGCTAAGTGAAGTTATAATGTATTGAAAGACTTAGGAAACACTATATGTTAATATTACACTTTTACATGGCGTTTTGCCATCTATTTGATATTTAATCACCTATTAAATAATAATAAGCACATTTTAATAATATGCACTCATCAAAACGCTCCTAGGATACTTATTAGGTACCCTTAGAAAAATGTATGTTTTCAGCTTAGTGTAATATCTATCCCTAGGCATATTTAATGTGTGTGTGTGTGTGTGTGTGTGTGTGTGTGTGTGTGTGTGTGTGTGTGTGTGTGAGTGTGTGTGTGTGTTTGTGTGCAACTTCCTAAATTACTGACACATAAGTGTGGACAGTATTCACAATTAATGTCATGTCATAATGCAGTTCCAACGTCTAAATGCATTATGCATTTAGTATGAAAGGGAGTTAATTTTTTTTACCCTCAAAAGAGTGTCCCACTACCGGACAAAGACCTCTCCTCTTGACTTCCATATCTCCCCGTCATCATAAAATATATATTAGGTGTGAAAAGGATTGAAACAGGATAGCCGATGTTGGGAAAACGACAACTAAGCTCAAATGGGACTGGGCCGGGTATGTTTGCTAGATGCACCCACAAAAACAGGCACACTCAGCCGAATGTTGGGTACCGTACGACGGTCACTGGTGGCGAGGTAAGACCTGAACGCCGAATCGAAGGATTGGCCTGATATAACCCAGGACGGAGACATGTAGAGTTAATATTTTAGGGAAAACCTAAAATGCGTTCTTACGGTTTTTCATTACTTTATAGCACAGTGGCCCTAATATGCCCGGCTTAGGTTTAATTTATCCCTCCCGGCGTCTCTGTCAAACTAATGTTATAAGAATGGGACGCACACACAGATAAACTAAACTTGGCGGGTCATGTTAGTATCACAGATCACATAACAGTTTCACTTACAGTCCCAGTGACTTAATTAATCATAATAAAGATTTTTTTTGAACAGATATAAACCTGTTACATATTTTTTTTAAATGACCAAGTCATTAAAAATACTCAAGCTAATAAACAATTTAGGAACACGGACATAATAATATTTGCTGCGGGTAAAGCGTACCGCTCGAACGGATGCCGGACCGACAGAGGCCGGAAGGATTTAATGGTGGATTCCGTACTACGGCTTTACAAATACATCTGCTTATTACACAACAATACAATTCTAAAATAATGTAAGCATTTGCTATGAGAGTGGTATAAGTGACTGAAAAAGACATGCGTATCGTTCGATAATGAACATTACACAGTGAAGACGCCTGGCAAAAAACGAACGTAGAGCAAAGCTCCGATCTAACTTGACGCAGAAGTAACTAAGAATATTTATTTGTTCGATCATTTAGTTGTGTTTATTTGTATACATATATATCAGTAAAAATAAGTAGTAAATACTAAGGGGCCCCTTATTCACAAAAGTTTACCAACCGTTTTTTAAGTATAATACGTTTTGTTCCTTTCTTTGGAAGTTTAACATCACACTGACAGAAAAGACGACACATCGCACGCTTAGTATTAAAGTGACTCAATTCTGAATTTGATATTTCCCAAAATTAAACCCTATGTCTTTTAATTAAGGTGATATTTTGGGCCGTGTATTATTCAGAAATGGGTCATTTAATACTAAGCGTGCGACATGTGTAACTAGTAAAGGTTAACAAACGTTTATAAATAAGAGGAGTTAGTTATTAATCTGTGTTGTTACTTTATAAAACTGCGCGTGGGCGTTAATTATCTACGATTGTTATCTACTCGAAATAAAAACAATCTATCTACGTGTAAAAATCTATGTACATCACTTTCCTGATCATAATAATGAATTATTAATTTATCTGTACTTATAACAATGTCGTGTTTCAAAACTGTAAATAATGCAAATTTTAAATTAAATATCGAACAATTCCAAGAAAGGACCTGTTAAAGTTTGACTTGTTAAACTTAGTATAGTTCGCGATTTGGTCATCTTTTCCAACTAATGTCGTTTAAAAGGACAACATCACGTCATATAAATGAAGGTATTTATCATGAAAATAGAAAGAAAAAATTATTTATTGAGGCAGTTGCATAATTAAGAAAATAAAAACAGACACAACGCCCTTATGACCTTTATGAAAGGGTAGCCCAAGAAAATCCGAGGTAGTAAACTATTGGCATTCCTTACTTGTCATACCTAAGTACTGAATATCACTCTAATCTAATGTTTCAACTTTTTGCCATCAAAATATTGTTTATTGTTTAAACAAAACACTCCAAAGCTTCTAACCGTAAATCACTTCTGTTTAAGGACTCCATTTGTCATATTTAGGCGATAAACAATGTATAGTTAGGTGACAAAATGTGAAATTTTAGGTTAGAATTTACATGACATTCGCATTATTTTGAACCGTGTACTTTGACACATCAAAAATGGTTACACGTCACTGTGCTCTGGTTGTCTATTGTCGCGTTTATTGCCTATATTCACACAACGGATCGTTTTACCTACGAGCTGTCAAATTTTGACACATTCTGAATGGGACATCTATCAAATTTTTACGACTGGAAGTTAAAACTATTTGTAGTTTGAACATAGGAATGCGACGTTTACTGCTAGTATACAAAAAGTTTATGGCGCTAAGAGACTTAAATTTTTCGTTCCGTAAAAGCCCGTTAGACGTGGGCGCAGATTTGTATGGCTGTTTACATGTACATACCATCGCAAATTCTTTCAGGGGCTTACAAATCTCGGCAAATCCGCGTGAAAATAGGCTTAGTCGGCCGCGAACACGTCAATAAATCTGACACTTGTCAACTGCAAAACTGCTTATATTTTCACAACCGTGGACTTTAAATGTACGACTCTAAAACGAAAACGCTGATCCGAAGACTCATAATAATATCATAAAACATGAATGTTTTTCCGAGAAAATTGATCATTCGAATGGCCATTCAGACCGTATTAGTTATCTCACGAAGCAAGCGTCTAGTCTAAGTATTTTTAGGAATGTAAAATTTAACGCACGCTGTCTATTAAGCATTGATTAAAATTTGCATCGAACAGAATGTGTGCTGGGGTGAAGCGGGTATTGCACAGCATCCGCCATTCGCCGCGTTTGCGCCTGTAATTTTGGTATCAGCATTATACTTGGAATCCTTAATTACTACCTCTGCGTTCGTTTAATATTAGATCATTAAAACCGCAATGTTCGAAAACTTACCTGCTTTCCCAAACTGAAAGTTATATAAACAAAGCAAAGTTTACGGTTCTCAACTTTGAACCCGTGCCTATACCTAGCAGGTTTACAAGCTACCTGACTTCCGATTCTAATTAAAAATTTAACAAAGCGGATAATAGCGGTTGCTCTCAGGAATATAGAGTAAAATTTTATACTCAACATTGAAAGGTCGAAGAATTAGAGCGGGTGAAGATTTAATAATAGGAGCAAGGTGCTCTTTGATACGCGGCGAAGGGTTCCTAACTATTAAACAAGATAAAGATTTACTCGGATACTAACTAATAATTTAGAACAATTCTTTTGTTTATGCTGTTAAACTCTAGTCATACAAAATTTACCGCAAAGTTATGCTCTGTAAAGCTAAGTTATTGTTAATAACCATTAGGTACCTACGATATTACAAAATAAATGGTAAAGGTGTAGGCAACATTGGCGCAGGAAAAGTTTCATGAAATAATATCTTCATGTAATTACAACATGTGCCGTACGTTCTGGTCTGAATTGTTACCCATTGTGCAATTTTTTAATAACCAACTAGCAGCTTTTGTAGGCAAGGCAAATAATGGTGCAACTTTTTGCGTAGAAAACTATAATGGATAGTATTACACATTTTCATTACATAAACATTAAAAATTATATCTGTTAATATAAGCGAGTCACTAGCGTATTTAAAAAGTCGAGTTATTGTTCGACACGTTTCGGATTCGGACTAGTCCGTGGTCCTCATTCATGAGCCCCCGCGGCGTCGGCGCGACGACGACTGATTGGTCCGAAACATGTCGAGCAATAACTCGACTTCAAATACGTGAGTGATTCGCTTGTATTAATATGTCCGAAACTCACGGTAGTTTTATGTTAAAAATTGTATCTGTTTGTAATTTTTTCATTATAAATAAGTAATTAGCTACATTATTGAATGAATAAGGCCATTTAATTTTCTTTTTTCATTCGTAACTACTACATTTATATACATACGTATATACAGAGTCAAACTCAAGAAATGTAGGTAACCCTTCTTGTAAAATCGCTGTCTCACCCGCAAACCAATGAGGCACAGCCCTGGAATGGTTTCCATCAATCGGCCGGTCTCTCAACGACTACATAATATATCTTTCTGGATCGCCGACTTCACCAATATGTCTCTTTAAGAGTTAAATTAGGGATGAAGCCAATAAGAGATAGTAGGTATTACGATCCCCAAATTACGGACTTGTCGTTTCAAACTGAATTTTGGTTTTAGATTGAATTTTGGTAGACCTTCATTCTTCAGAATTAAATGGCTTTAGAATTAGATAAAGATGGAGTTTTATTCGGGTATTTAAATTAAATCAGGAGTAGCATTGTTTCTATACATATTATTTGGTTGTTGCTAATAATAATAATTACCTAATTAATTACTCCTGGATACCTCTACCCAAGCGAACAGTGTGTTCAACAATTCGGACTAGGTAACAACAACAATATAGGTTTATAGGTGTGTATACTAAAACAGGTACATCTCTGTACGATTTTTGAACAGTATTTAATTATCTGTATGTTTAGGCATCACTTAAACGGGTATGCGGCTAGTGTATTCAATTCAAAGTGAAATTAATTAGGCGAGTACAGAAACGCCACAAACACGTGTTAACCTCGGGGCCCGTTGCATAACATTTTAATTATTAGAACTTATAACGTAAGAATAACGGTGTAGGTAGGCTTATTCCGTTGGTTTAAATAAATAGTGTGGCAGCACAAGCTGTAGGAAATCAGTTTATTTATACTGCTACAACGGTCTCGTAGTTCCATGACTACATATATTGAAGAGTTAAATGGCATAATAATATATAAATTTGGTAATCGGATTACATGATCGGACACTTAGTGGTTAGTGGCCCTGGCTACAAAGCTAGAGGTTTTGGGTTCCCCGCACGGAGCAAATGTTTGTGTGATGAAGACGAATGTTACATTATCTTTATCTATGCATTAACAAAAACTTTATTAAAATACCATTTTCTGGGTTATCCAATTTAAACCATATAAGAAGCAGACATTACAGCATACACGATCATTAAATGGAAATGTAGTATGAAACATAGCCTGTAGTTCAATTGCGGTTCACTCAAAAGCTCTTATAGACTTCCAGTAAATAAAGCTTAAATGGGGGTTTATTGACTTGTTACAGAACTATGTAAATAAAATCGTGATGGAGCGGAAATCAACCGAAAATTATTGTTTTTAATTAAATACTGCTCTGCATCGGCTTAACCGTAACATTTATCGGATATTTGTCGGACGGGAAAATTACGTGGATCCAAATTGCTATCATAGCCTCGCTAGGATTTTCAGGCGATCTACAAAGAATTTCACAAATAATTAGCACGGTTTTGTTTTATTATATTTTACAGACAATTGAATGACGAAGTATTACAATATGAATGCTTTTAAAAAGAGGTTTTTTTTAATAATTTAATCTAGAAAAAGAGACGGTGATTTTTTGATTTTAAACGCTGAGATGTAGAAAAAAATGATGTTTTGTTTCGCTAACGACAGGTCGACAGGAAAGTAATGTGACACAATATAATAAGCCTTTTGATATTAGAGTACAGCCATTGTTTTCTACTAACTGGGAACAGTGTTTTACCTCGTGTGATCAGCAAAGAGTACGCAAAAAAATCAACGAAGCTAGCAGTCTATCGTATTCGCCTACTCATATTTAAATTTAATTAACTTTGAAGCGCGCATCCCCTTTGTGCTTCGGGGCCAAGAAAAGGGAATGTTTGCCAAGCAAATGACTGCACCTAGAGACTGCCGGCTGAGGTTTTTTGCCGCATATTAAAAAATGTTTTGCTCCATTTAACGCAGACAGCGTTTTGCTTGTCCTGCAAGTACGCTGAAAAGCGCAAAACCGTTAATTAAAATTTTATTGTGTTTAAGTGTGCTGGTATATTATTGGTATGCCGTGAGTTCAAAACATTACCGTTGAACCGAGTGCTCAGTAAATATGAATGGGAGTTAATGCGGAGAGCTCATTATGGCTCATAAGAAATCCAACACAACATAACAGATAAATATTTTTGATGTAGCTTCACTTTTCAGAATACCGTAATAGGGCCTTTGTGGAGAAGATTGGAATACTTCCAATCATATTAAAAAAATATGAATTTGAATTAAAAAGAGTAAATGACGGAAGTGTTTCGAACGGCAGTCTTTCAGCGGAAGCTTTAGAAACAACTTATGGGTACGTGTTGTGTAATAAAAATAAAAGCTTGAAGAAAGGTCTATAATTCAGACACTGCAAGTAGATCAGAATTCCAGTCACCGTACGAGCTACACCAAAACCCTCGCTAGAATACTTTCTACTTTAATTTTGGTACTACAGCTAACCAGGAAGTATAAGCTTCTTATTATTTATTGAAATCTAAATATAGAGTAGTTCAAGTTAGTAACAACTCAAACGCTTCATTACTAACTAAACACTAGTATGATGACGTTTAATTTAGCATAGACAGGTTAAAGTTCGTAAGTTGCCCGCAAGTTTCTTGCTAATTCGTTGTTGAAGCAGGGAAGAGCCGTTTTCACTTAGTTATACGTGTTTGATATATAAATTACTGTAGTTAGAATACGAGTACGTTTTTTCAATTAAATATTTCAATGAAAAACACAGAAATAACTCGCAGCTATACGCTGAATATTTCAGATATTTGACTAAAGACTGTATTCAAGTTAAAAAAAAGTCATCGTTTCATTAATATTCCCGTACATCCAAAGCGAAAGCGAATGTTTGGGGACAGATATTTCATTCATTTTTGAAACCGAAAACCTCGTGTTCACAGTATTACTTTTCCGAATTCAAACCAATTCAATTTCAACTTTAATTTTTAACTTTTCTTGCTTCATTTCATTCATACGTGTTTTTGGTTATCAAAAACCACCCATTAAATGGTATGTTTATTTTTGTGACTGCCTGCATTAGGGCGTGCCCGTTTTTAAAGAGTTTAGAAATCAGCTAATTCTATCTATGTATGAACCATTTTAACAGTTATACACACACACACACACTAAGCTACCTATCGTTAACATTTTACAAGTAATTACTGTGTTTTAGTAATGATATTCTTTTTTTTATTGGATGGTATACATATAAAAGTAATCCTGTGTTATTTTAACCTATTCAATACTGAAATATCTTTCATGAAACATGGTTTTACGGTAACGCCAAGAAAAAAATTGTAACCATAGAGTCATTCAAATTGTGGATAAAATAGTTGATTTGCTCATCTATCAAAACTGTAGTCTGCGGCCCTAACATGACAGCCCAGGTTTAGTTTAACCCCTCCCTGTGTCTCTGTCTAACTAGTGTCATAAGAAAGGGACGCAGATAGAGATAAACTAAACTTGGCCAGTCATGTTAGGGCCACTGCAGTGAACTTTTCAAAATTATTGTATTTACAATAGTCGCAATATTTTATGGAATATTTAATTACTAGTCAGCATACTGTACTAAAAGATTAACTACATCAATTCAAGTTAAAACTAGTTACCTAACTAAAATAAGCTATATCTAACCAAATTATTTAAACTGATAATTAGGTATTTATTCGCTCAGCTTATTCATACAAGACCTACAAAGTATCCCACAGCGTAACTCAGGGATAGCGAGGAAAACTTTGATAGTACTATAATCTGGTAGGTGTATGCTTTTAATTAAACTCCTATGTTATTAGCACACAGAAAGCTCGATCTAAATTATGTATAAAAATACCAGTATCCAAATGAAATCATTAATTATTTTTTCTCGACATCGTTTTCTAATAGAATCCCACGCCAGCTTAACCATCAAACATTGCTCGTTTTTATTATTTTTTGTGTTCTTAAAAGTTCATTACATGTTTTTCCTAAATCAAATGATAATTAAAGTGATAAAAGCCCGCAAAGTCAGAACGTCCAATAATTGAGCATTCACAAATTCATCCGAACATAATCACTAAGAGAACAAGCTCTCGGACTACAAAGACTCATTGAACAGCAATTACCTTGGAGGCCTCGAAAAAGGTCTTTAATTAAATCCTTCTCGGATGACGTCATAATTATCAGGACACCCTCTTGTTTTGGCAACTGAAGAAAATTTCTCGTTTTAATTAATTAGTTGACTGAAAAAAGGTCGTCAATCGAGAAAAGAATTTTTGTTGTCAATTCACATTAACGTTTTAATTTGGTAGCGGAATGACCAAACAATGATTGCCTTACAAATATGGACACTAGAAATCTGAAATGTCGTAAGGGACAGAGATTTCCACTGTCGATATGTGTAGTATTCAAATGACATTCGTAAAAATATAGATATTAGGATGTATTATACTCCTACTTGATCAATACTTATTAGCTCTTCACGCGTTGCAGGCCTGTACGTGCACGCTGGCGTGGCTGAGGGCGCGGCTGTTTAGATTAGTTTTAATATGAATATGCAATAAGAAAATATACTTTGTTTCAAAGATATAAAAAATATATACTGTACTATCATAAACAAAATGTTACAAAATATGGTAGTTATCAATAATAGCTAAGAGTAAGTGCTAATTGGCGGAGTACAATCAGCTTAACACTTAAGAACCATGTCGTTGTAACGAATGGAATGATAGTTACTGGAATTTGTCACATCATTGACAGCGACAAGGCATTAAAATGTTTAGCTACTTCTGAGGCTGACCGGTACATTGCTCGAATGAGCACAGAATTATGGACTCGGAGACTGCTACAGTGGAGATCGGGGCAGCACAGGCGACCGCGGAAACAATCACCTAAACTTTAGTCGGATGGCATCGGAAGACATACAGGTTCGCGTTGGATGACGAAATCTCAATACCGTATGTATATTGTATACAGAGAATGGATGTACTCGTACAGTTAATTTAAAAGAACTGTCTAATCCCGCTCACACAATAGCTCGTCCTACAGGGTCGGCAATATATAAGTGATACTTATTCAAACATCTATACTTATACCCTACGGTAATTGCTTACCACCAGGATGGCCGCATGCTTATTTTCCACCGACGTTGTATCAAAAACCATTCGGGCGACAGTTGTTACCACACGAACGTGCTGTGAGAGGGCGTTACGCTAACAGACTTTGATATATTTATCATTATTATAACATTAAATAATAGTATAGGTTCTATTAAACCTGGAATGATACAGGGTTTGCGAGTTATTACTCGCCATCTAACCATTTCAATTAAGATAAACTGTGATTACATTTCTTACTAAAGATTTTGATTGCAATTATGTCGAAATTTCTCTTATTTTTTTTACATCAATGACTTCATCTTATAAATTATAAGCCATCTTTTACAATAGCTTGTATGTTGGTCAATATTGTAAGTATCCGTTTATCATGAAAGGAAACAAACTGTAGGTAAGCGTTATCATTTTACTGTAAACAACATTTAAACTATTCTAACGTGCTCTTTATACAATTGAATTTAAAGCGCAAAGAGGAATGAAACAAGAAACAATGGGGACATAAGAGAAAGAAGAAAAATTAGAACTTATTTACATGTACTTTGCTATCTTACTTTATGCTACAAAGAGTTGTTCTCATCGCGGGAATGCGATTCTAGAAACGAGCATTATTTGCGTACGTTCGAGTTGCATGCGACACTCTAAGACTATGTTAAAACGTAACATTGTTGTTAATACGAGTAGCTAAACGAGTAAACGCTACAAGTGGGTTAGGGTTAGTTGGCTCAAGCCTTTATAAAATTACAATCAAGGTAATGGTCCCTGTCCTTGACAGCGATCCAATAGTTGACAAGGAGAACATAAACCATTAAATTCCTTCTTAGGTGTACACATTCAGTGCCACGGACTCACTAGGTGTGTTCTCTGTTCGTAGAGGATTTTGGCTATTTGGCTATTTACCCTTGCTACGAGCTAGGAGCGTAGCACGTAGCACTCCGTGTCAGTTAGTGTGTTTAAGATTTTATGGCTAGGTTTCCTTACCTTGACATTAAAACTGGTGGATTTCAAATTCAATTTTGCACATAAGGATAAGACATACATAGGACATAGGGATAAATTCGCCTTTGTACATGTTACTTATTTTCTTGTAAATTTTTTTTTTTATTATGTGCAATAAAGACTTTACAATACAATACATTCTGAAAAACGCAGAGGTTGTAGTAAAGGAGAAGAAAATTGAGCTAGCACGGCCTTTTAATTTAAGCAAGAATCAACTAGCTAAATTATAAGACATAAGCATCTTTAAATTAATAATTACATTATATAGTTTGCTGCAACACGTAGGCATCAAAACAAACCTTTAACAAACTTTAATACGCATAATAACGTGGGCTCCATTTGGCCAGGCTTTCCCCGATACACGGTAAATGGAAACATAATCCGAGCATTAATAGGCTCCGTTTAATAATGCACCGACCAGTAATGCTACGCACAACGCCTGCTCCTTTAAAACGAGAAAATATTATTGCAGCATTAAATGCCGGATCGATATTCGAAACTATGATTACACTATTTGTTTACAAAAGGATAAATGCAAGATGAATCAGCAGCCATATACCCGCAAACGCCGCTTTAACCAGTGAATAATTATACATTTTCCCTAACAGGTAAAATAATTTGCCAGTCAAATGAGTTTCTAAAAAGCCGATTAAGCGGAAACTAAAATTAGTTAATTATTTGTCATGAGTGGAACGAAATAAACAGCGTTCAGAGCATGTTTGCGTCGGCAGTTGTTTTAACTGCACTCGATTGAATGAATTTAGTGTGAAATTGTCTATGCAATCATTTACTTCATTTGAAATTATTTAACAGTGCTTATGAAATACTAGCTGTACCCGTGACTTCGTTAGCGTGATGTTCGGGTAACCTTTGTGTTACCTGAAAAGAACATTATAAATTTATAAATGGGATTGTATCTTCGGAATAAAAAGTATCATATTTATGTATCGTGAAGAAACCAGAACATGCAACTGATTGCGTATCCCTGATCCTATCGGTCTAATTTCCTTATAACAGGAGTTACGAAAATGGAGGTGAAAAAATAAACTTAGTTTGTTCGTAGCTATGATGACTGATGATGGAAAAGATGTTTATTTCAAACACGTGTTTTATTTAATTTTACTTTCTCTAGTTTGCATTAGACCTTACCAAAAAGGTTTTAGTTGCAAATGTTTTAATTACTTAAATCAATGTACGCTCACATCGTTCCTAGCTTACAGTAAAAACTCTTAATATAATATGTCATACAGTACTGAAATTTTTAAGTTAAATAGGTAGTCATATCTCATAATAGTTGGCAGAGTGACGCGTTGTCGTTGCCTTGTCATAATTTAGAAAGTAACATACGCCATTTTCTGGTGCGCTTTTCGGCCCGGCGGTAAAATATAGTCAGTAAAATGTTGAATGAAAAACACTAATTCATGAAGATATAGTTGTATTATTTTCGAAATGTGTTACATAACTTGATGTACGTGCAAATTTGCCATTTCGGACTCATCTCCACACCTGTTGACCGTTTTCTACAGCACGGTTCAAAACAGTTGACACAAGTAAGAAATATCAAACTTCACATTTACATCAAAAATAATTATTATTTTATTCATCTATAACAACTATTCACGCCAACTACCACCTAAAGAGTGTGATTATTCTTTTTAAGGATAGCTCTTAATAAGAAATAAATTAACAAATAGTAATATATGTACACTTAATAAACATGTGTACAGTCGAACCCATGAAAAACTGTTAAAATGACAAAGTTACGTAACGTCGATAAGTGAAGCGCTGTCAATCCTCATAATATCTTTGTTAGTTTAATACACCATAGTAAGAAACTGCTAACATTTTCGAGAGCTTACTATACATTCTACGTACTTACCCTTTGAAGAAAAGTGAAGATTTTATATGCAAAAAGTACTCGTATTCAAAAACACAAATACCTCTATAAACCGCAAATAAATGTTATATTACCTGAAACAGACAAAAACAAAAATGATGCAACAATTCACTCCAATACTTTTAAAGGTTTTAAACAGTTTATTCTAGTTAATTAATTCGTTAACAATATCAAACACAATTAGTGACAAACTTACAAACAACGAGTAACATAATTATTTTCATAAGCTTTAGTTCTAAACAGCGATTGTTCTAAATAGAAAAAAAACATCACACTACAAAATACAATGGGCAAAAAATGTAGTTCAACCTGCTAACAAAACTATAAGACGACTCCGCTATATTTCATTATCCTTCTTAATAAATAGAATAAATTTATGTTATTAGTTACACTTTTCCTCGGGGACGACTTCTTTGCTAAACACATAAATTGTGAAACTTATTACTCTAACATTTATTCACTCGGTCAACGTTAATATTTTAATAATATTATTTCACTACGACGCATATAAATATATGGTAAATAATATGTGTTGTTACTTGTCTAGGGTAGAATTAAACACTGTACGTATGTTGTATAGTCGACCAAGAAAATAGTCTAAGCACTTTTTACCTGTAATAATCATTAAGGTTGAAAAGTGGTTGACTACGTTTTTCCCTTCCTTACACTACCAAGACACGTTCTAAAATCAGGCATTAAAGCTTACATTACCTTTTTGACCTTATTAACTGTCCTTGTTAATTTTATGAAATGGATTTTTATTGGATATCTTTCGAATCTGAACTTAGAATTAAGATAAAAGATTGTCAAGCCTCAGAAATATTATACACTTCTAATAGTTAACCAAGAATGCGCTTTGCAAAATCTTAATGTGTATTTGTTGTGTACTCGTACCCTAAATGATTAATTTAATTTGCGATGGTCCAGTTAACAAATTAAAATAAAGTAACCTTGTCTTGAGTACCTATTTATTAGTGCAGTTTTGAAATAACGGTATCGAATACTCTGCCACGTTCTCCATCTAGTGATAAGTTGATATGAAAACTGAAAAGCAATTCAATTGTTTAAAACGGGAAACGTTGTCCTGTTAAATGTCTTAAAATATTTTTTTTCTACCTATAGTGATTTGTTACTTAACGTTGAGCTGCGAATCGGTACTGTGCAAAATAATACATCTACCAAAGAATCAATCTACGTATCGAAGTCGGCGAAACGATGTCTGGAAATCGTGTGTCAGCAGTGGTAGATTATTATTAAAAACACGCATGCAAATATGCAGACAAAAATGCGTTTGAAAATCGGAATTAATCCTAAATATTTAGAAATAAACTACTAAACACGTAGAAAACTGAGCGTCGACTATTATGTTGGAAATGATATATTGTAGTGTATTTTCAAAAGGGGAAGCAATTTTTCCGTCAGCAAACGAGTTGTCGTCAATTTTTGTGTGTAAACCTCCGCCACACCCATGTTTGTGCGGCGGCGCGAGCTAACACTGAAGCTTTTGTACAAACATTTAAACAGGAGATTCCGCTTTAGGGGTAAGATTTAGACAGAAATTTCTTCGCCCACTGACGGAGATGTGAGGGCGATTGTTAATACGCGAACGGGGCCAATCGACATGTTTGCGCCGCCATTTTAATTAGCTTAATACAATTGGAAGCTGTTATTTTACATATTTTAAGCAGTTTGTGCAATACAATTTTAGCTTACGTCTAATCTAAAGTGCGGTGGAAAACTTTAATTAAGTAGTGTGAAAAGTAGAAAATCACGCGCTATTTTTGTAATGCGTATTGTATTACATATTATTTTAACAATAAATATACCATTCTATACTATACTTTACTATACTTATACAACTTTTAGCAAAATAATTTGTATTAAATAAATACAAAACTTAGTCTTGCATGGTCAAAGATTCGTGTCCGTCGTTTTTGATTTTTAACGTGGCTCTCAACTTACGCTATATTATATAATTTATTTATGTTTCTTGTCTTAAACAGAGAAAATAATCAACGTATCACACACGACGCTAGCTACATAAAATACTACTATTAAGACGACTATCCTATTACCCGCGAACCACAAGATTCCCTTACCAAAGCTTTTCTCATTAACAAGTCATCCAACTCAATGGTTGCTAATTTCATCAAGTTAATTGAATACGACACTGATTAACCAAACAACTATTTTAATTAAATTCCTCTTAGACTAAATAACTTAGCGAACCTGTGCCCCGATGTTAAGACAAGACTTGGAATCTCCGTAAGATGCAGCCCTTTCGTGATAAAGCCAGCAGATGTCGCGACCGTCGATGTAATCGGCGCCTTTGTGCCATATCTAATGAAAGGTTGGTGAAACTGATATAGCTATCTTTAATCAAGGCGAAACTTGTGCCCGCATCGTTATGGCGGTTGTTTGACAGCAAATGTTGCTGGCAAACTTTAATTTGCGTCCGCACGCAACGTGCTTCAGTCGGAGTAATGGCGGCCAATTTTATACTATTTTTTAATGTTACAATATTCCAGTAAAAAAAAAACTTTCGTTTCTTGCTAGGTAAAATTTTGGAAATACTGTTTTATTTTGCTACCTTAAGCAACAAGAGCTAAATCTACACATCAGCACTTGGTTGCCAAATAAATAACTTTCTCAGGTTTACAGAAAACATGATTTAAAAATTATCCAACGAAACAATATTTCAATTAGGTCCTACTCGTATCTACTACAATAAAATTGTAGTATTTATATTTTATATGTATCGCAACTTCGGTTACATAAAAGACATAAAACCATAATGAGCAGCTCATAAATGTCGAGCACAAAGCTCAAATATCACGGGCAGCTAGTCAAGTCAGGCATAAATGTTAGTCAGATCAAACACCGAACGCTTGTCACAATCACGACCACACAGAAACTTAAGGAAACTAATCTCTTTGAGACAATACTAGGGCAATATCTTTGGTTTACGACGCAGCCCTGACTTGATATACAAATATTTGAGCAACCGTCTCACTGTGGCACCCATTGTCCAGGTCAAACTAATTTTGAGATCCTTTGAAGCGGTAATTCAATTTTGTATTGTGACCATCAGTTAAGTAAATTTGGTTTTGGCTTAATTAAGCTTGTTTGCGATAAAAAGATTCACGGTTTTCAGCAAAGGATGTTTTAAGGCCCTTTGGTTGTTTAGTGGCATAGCTTAGCTTTTTCAAGTTGATTTTCACTAATTAGAGATTATTATAGTTTCTGATGTAAGCAAAATTAATTATGTAATTAACGGAGAGCATAAGTGAAGTGACTATTTTAACTAAAATGTTCATATCAGGTTCATATTACCAAAAATCTGCTGTTTAAAAGAATTTTATTGAGTTACTGCCTAGAAGCCTGCTACGTGTCATTATAATCTAAGATAAACAGTTTTATAATTGCCATTTACTTCAAAATTGTTAGCGCGTGCACATAATTTTCAATGTTACAGTGGCGACTTCCAAAAATTAGCAAAATTCGAACTATGTCTCACAAGCCAACAACGCAGGCCTCCCTATCATCACTTAAGGAACCCGGGCTGGGCAGGAATCCCCCAGATTACGCCCCGCATTACTCGTCTATATTAAAAAATCCCCACAATTTGCTGAACAAGTTAATACCTTTAATACTTTGCTCTGGCGCCGTTGCCACGGCAGGTCGTACTTATTTAAAAAGGCAATTTTTACTCCGAATCGTTTAACCGTGGGTCAGATCATCAGGAAATAATTGTTTTAAGCTACTTTTACTGATCTCGTGTTCATGTTTACGAATTAAGTTGTGATTGTTTGAGTATTCTGTTGAGGATTAAAGAATTATATTTTGTATCGTCCTTAATGCTACTTGTATTTGAAAAAAAAAACATGTATTGCAATTTGCAACACAAATACATAATAGATATTATTATGAATGGTTTTATTCGAATCATGGGTGCTATATTTGTATTTAAAAAAATAATGTGTTTTGGACTTATTTATTACATTTATTTCTCAACCGTGAGGTCACGAACAGCACAAGCGTTATAAATATATGTATTTGTTAATAAAAACATAACCCTTCCACTTGGCTTTGACGTAGTCGGTTAAAAGCCACACATTGGAAAAACAATCCATTTGTTTGCTTAAGACAGAAAACACACGCGTAAATTTACTCTTAACCCGCAGCCGTTCTAACGTAAAGACAATTAGGTACAGTTTTGTGAATGAGCAAGTAAAGGTATGGTGAAAACTTCGGTTTTATCCCGCAACGGGGCGTGGAACGTTCCGCTCCGGCGCAACGAGTCGGTTTATGCCATAAAGTTCTCCGCGGAGTCATACATCACTTAGTGACCCGCATCGGAAGGGCCCGCGCATGCGCTTCGACACACACGATCATTATTAACTTTAGTGTAAACTTTACGTCTAGGGACTGCGATATTGACTAGCGGCATGAAGGTTCGTGGTAAGTTGATATGTTTAAGTAGGAAGAGTTCTTTTACCGCGGTGTTGGGTTTACGGTAGCAAGTATAATCACGGTAGTTGTAATATACATATCTAATCCCATTAATACAAAAACATGACAATAGAGTCGGTTTCAGATATTTTTGACCATTTTGCCGGCTCTGATATGTTTGATGCTAACTGTACAAGTCACGACAGAAGGCTAAAAGTACTCCTTGCCCAGTACAGTTATGTACTCGAAATAAAAATTAATAAAGTCCCGTTTTAATATTCGAATTCGAATTTGTTATTCGTTTGCACCATTATTTGGAGGGTTATATATTTTCACTGAGCATACCACATTAACTACGAACGCAAAAGTTTGTTGGTGTACCTGCGCTTTTCGCCTATATAATTTTTACTTCCGAATAATGCTTAATTCTCAAGAGATACACAAAGGCGAGACCAAGCCTTATCACTTTCACTGACAAGAAATGACAAAGTAGAAATCAAAGGCACTTTACATTTGTGACTGACTCGTGTGTAACTTTAATCCTAATTCAGGATAAATTCTGGGGCCCTAGTGAAAAGGGGGTTAAGTGTAAATAGGCGGTTTTTAAGTTATATATATGGTTGAAATCAGAAAAAAAAACTGCATATGTTGGTGTACAACGGTATAACATAATCCTTTTAAAACATGGACTTTTGTTTGTTAAAAGGATATAAGTCAGAGCTAAAAACCACATCGGAAGGTTATAACACTTGATGTATTTTTTTTCACGTCGCTATTTTCTTATTTATAGGAGGTAAAACGAGTTAAAATACCATTTATTTCAAGAAAAAAGTGATAACCGCTAGAAGTCGTGACATGACGTTTTTCACTTTTGAAAAAATTTCATTTTTCACAACGTGCAATAAATTGCTAGTTGAGTGGTAACTTTTTACACAATATTTTATTAAATATTTTTGTTTTTAACTGATGTTATGTTGTTATACACACTATTAAAACGAAGTATAGTTAGTGTATCTGGGTTCAGGTGTAATTATAAAAAGCGTGTAGGGTTTTAGTTTCGTAAAATAGGGTACAATTATGATTTACACGTAATAGAGACACAGGGGAGAGGGGAACGCTCTAGACCGCTTCCCGCTTAGCCGGTCGACAATGGACGTCGTGCTGCGGAGTGGTGAGGTTGGCTACCAAAGCGACGACTTATACCCTTTCACACAATTTTATCCCCTAATTTGAATTTAAACTGATGTACTTTTAAAGTAGTTTATAGTAATTATATCCTTACGCACAAAGTATTGTAGAATTACGTTTTCTATACCTACACGGGTAAAATTTACAAAAAAAGACCGTGAAGATTCAATTTGCAAGAGTAAATAATTGTTTATTTATCACTAAAGTCTACGAAACTTAACAGGGCAGGCTATAACGTTTACTTGGTACAACTATTAAATTTTACAAATTTACAATTATACTTGTTATTGGTTCATCATATAACGTGTCTATTTACGTGACTTTTTTGTTATTCACAGTACATAGACAGACTAAATAGTCATAGTAGTGTAGCTTTGTAAATTTTTGTTCCATACGTACGTATCATAAATAGAAAAATATACTTTAGAATACCTATACGTCCTACTGCTGGGCACAGGCTTTTCCTCGCAATGAGATGGATTGGTAACTTCAGACGCATCGTTGAATTGCTTCGCCGGCTTATGCAGGTTTCCTCGCGATGTTTTTCTTCACCATAAATGTTTTGCAACGGCAATGCTGCAATGTATTACTGTCAGTAATACCGGCATTTATACTGAGGAATCGATGTCAATCGGAGTTGAGTTAAACGAAGTAGAAAGTTTTACTACAGCGTCAACCGTTTGTATTGCACAACATCAAACTTTGCCCTTACTACAACAAGATAAACCACCCCTGCTGGAACCTAATTACGGTATTGATGGTACCAGTGCTGCAAATCTAACACCAACCTGTAACGATGAGCCAGTGCCAACAACATCACGTAATATTGATGTAACCGATGATAGTAATTCTGCTCAATCTATGATTGATTTTAGTTATGGAAGTAGTGACAAATTTATACCAAATACAGATTTATCCTGTTCAAGTGATTATCTAAAGAAAAATAAAAGTAATAATGAAGAAAATATAATAATTGCAGCTTTAGATGACGAACAAAATGAATGTAGCTTTTGGGAAAGAGAAGAAGTTATAGGTGGAAAAAAAAGGAAAACAAAACGAATACAAAAGAGAGAAAAATATATAGAGAAAATAAAAAACGCTGCAGGAATACAGGAAAAAGTTATGAATTATTAAAAGGAAAACAAATGACGCTAGGTCTTAAAAATCATTAAAACAATGCAGACTAAAATGCGTTGATCTGATCTCAGAAGATTTTAGGAAAAAGGTGTTTGATTACTATTGGCGATTAGGGATAAAATATATGATAAAAGAGTGGAATACATGAAGTCTCTTATAGTAGTAGAAGATTAAAAAAAACTGAATAAGAAAACAATCCTAAAGGCAAGAGTTTAAGAAAGTTTTCATTCTAACTACTATAATTTAAATTTAAGATTTAAATTTAAGAGGTGAAATTTTTAAAAATTTGCTAAGATTCTCTGATTGAACGAAACAAATAAATTTATTCAAATTGCGTGCAGTAAATTAATTGCAATCAAGAATCTAAGCAAGGCCGTGGCAAAAAACCAAACTACGAGTATAAATCGATAAGTGAGCCAAGACTTGAAGAAGTTAAACAGCATATTTTGAGTTTTCCTGCTACGAAAGCCAATACTGTCGTTCGCAAACATCATTGAAGTATCTTCCTCCAGATCTCAACATGAATAAAATGTATCAGTTGTATTTGCTTTACTATGTTTACGAGTCTAAAAGGTATAAGTAGAAGAATCGGCAATTTAGCAAGGATACAAGAATACTTTATCTATTACAGCGTAGTGAACAAGAACGTGAATAAAGGTGTAAGTCCTAAATTTACATAAAACTACATATTTCTTTGTTTAAATGTGTTCTCATTTACATAAAAATGATTGTTTATATGGACAAAGTTCCAAACTTTTGACGACTTTTAGAAATATTCGCCGATCAAATTAGTGAGGTGCCTCCTTACACAAAGACAATATACTGTGTAAAAAGGTATGTTTCGGAGTCATAACCTTTTACATGAACGATTTATTCCTTTTTAGTACTTGTACCCTTCTTTATTGATCCAATTTCAGAAACTATCAACATTAGGGCAATGCTACATATATACTTATTAGCGGGAAAAGCTCATATTTACAACGGTAGTTTTGGTACTTGCTTATCGTTTTCCATTGAAAAGTAATATTTTTTTTTCGAAAATCAGTTGTTTTTTGGCTCTAGTGAAAAATGACTATTTCAGACTTAACACCCTTTTCACTAGGGCCCCAGAATTTCAGTGACCGCCAGCCTTTCACAATAAGGTTAAGTACTAAGTACGGCACAGGTAATAAACACCCGACGACACTTGGCCACCGACACCACAAACGTCCGACCCAACAACACGTTGATTATGTAAATTTTAACACCTTTGATCAACGTGAGAGCCATGCCCAGATTCAAATGGAATTCGAAAAATTTGCATCATTACAAGTCAATTGAATTAACTTGTTTTATTTGGGGAGCGCCGCGGTGACAATCAGGTGCCCGTATTTTTGTGATATTGCTATACATATGTGCCATAACTTAAACATTATTAAGTTAAGGAAAACAACGATTATTTGACATGTGTAGGCAGTATATCACGTATCGAAATATTTTTATAACAATTTGGAAGATCTTACAACAGTTTAATTTCATATAATATATAATTTCTATAGCAGGGTGCAAAGTGCAAGGAAATTTTTACGTACCTACTTAGCTTAAATTATGTTACAAAATCCATTAGTTTTGCTCGATGCTAGCCAAGAAACAAAAATAAACTATGTTCTTTTATAATAACAAGGTGTTATTATTCACTACGATATATTTTATTAATTGTCCTAAGATATTTTTAATCATCATCATCCATATCATCTCACAGCTGGCCACTGTAGAACGTTGTCGCAATGTGTCGTCGCTGAAATATTATGACATTTATTAATAAGTAATAATTTACAAATTTTTATATGACTAAGTGTCGTCTTCCCGTGCAAATACAGTATTTAACATAACGATTAAAATATATTAACATAACATACTAGTGATAGTACGATTGTAATTAAACATTTCAGACGACATAACAAAATGCAAGTAACTCATGCCAGTAGTTAGTTACTCGTAGTTGCATTAAATGACTGAGAGCTGATCTTTGACGTTACTGATCACAAACTTCCTTCAATGACATCACATCATACTCGGTATACCTATCTAAATACTAAACGTAACATTTTGTAGCGATGCCGAACAAGTTAATCTTCTCAAGGTGTAGCTTAAGTACTTTAGCGCGATCAGTCTCCAAGTGGGTAAAAATCCAACTAGTCGATCCATCGTTTAAAATATTGCTGATTCAAATAAAAACCGATTGCTATCTCACTTTGATGTTGTCGGAGGAAATGAGATCTGCTTCCGATCCCCGAAGAAAGGGAATAAACTCCTTCCCTTTTTAGGGTACCGCGGGTAACCTACCGGAACCCTATTAATCTTGGTACAATATTTATCTGTCCGTTCGATCTGTCCTCCGCAGACCCCTTTGGTGAATTGCAAGAAAGACGTCGATATAACAAATAGGAAGCGTTAAGCATAACCCTTTATGCACTCAGATGTTTTAAAGGGATTGGAATCAATTTTGTTACGCAATTGTGTAAATGGAATTTGATATTGCATCGGCATGTTGTTTCTAATTTCAAAGAGTTGACTGGAATATGTGATGAAATTTTTATTACTACAGAACCGATTACGTCGCTCGAAGAACTTGACTTTGCTTTTAAATTTAGTCATAAGAGGGACGACGACGAATACCGCGTCATATCCAGAGTGAAGGAGCCGGTGTCGTCTTCTGACCGTTTGGAGTGCCGATCTAATTTACCGATGCGCAGAAGCATAATGTGAAATTTAATAGGTTCGCCTAAGTGCAAACGATTTTTGTGCGTTATGGATTTTTAATAATTCCTTACACTCAATTACACGTCCTCGTGGTAAATAATCTGCTTTACTCGTACTCAGTTTTTAGCTTAATGCTGCTGGAATTTAATATTTTTGTAACAATACCTATGTACGAGTCCTTACTGTTGTATTTTAGTTGGCTATTATTGGTTAGATCCAATGCCCGGTTTTCTATTTCATAATTCTATGTATTTCATGATTCTCAACTCAGTTAAAAAGAATAAATTTATTATTATTATTATTCTTTGACTTAGTTTTATTAATTACGAAGCTTATTAATGTCTAATTTAAAAAAGAAAAGCCATACCCTTTAAAATGAGGTCAAAGATAAAAGTTAAAGTTCATATAACTGTATTTCATTTCAGTTTTCATAGGTGCTACTTTCGGTTCAATAAAAAAATCCCTGAACAGAAACTTAGCCGACAAACAAAAAGGGTACAAGCAAGGCTTTTTTTTCAAAATGGTGTAACGTTCGAGTTTTCAAATTATTTGTATTAACACACCCGTTTCCCTTTTATCTGAGGGCGTAAGATGATGATTGATGAAATCCATGTTCTGAATTATACTATAATATAATGATATTTAAAATTCCAGTCGTACTTTTATTATATCGGTTTTAAACTTATAACGAACAATTCATTCAAAAGTGAATAATGCCTCTTCGCGATTATTAATAGAGTCGATCTTAAGACTCGATATCTTTAAGTGCATTAATCGGCCTGTCGATTTCGTTTTCTTTTTTAATTTTACCGCACTATGAAAAATTTTATGTTTAGATATTATTTTGCACCCGGTCAAATTGAAGCAGATTGCTGTATGATGAATTCATAATTTACATGAGGCGAACAATTCAAAAATCATTCTAATATTCCATCATTATATTTTCATTCCCAAACATATCACATCACACGCGATATCGGGTAAAAGCTTTATTTAATGAGATAAGAGAATTCAGGATTCAATCTAACCGTGACCACTATTACCGTAAGTCAAAGAAAAAGCCGGATTTGTGAAAATGTAACTTTACCGTAACACAACGTTTTCTTGCGTTATTTCCTCTACAGTCGCAGGTGAGATTTATCTTCGGATAATTGGATAAAGAACGCGTTTGCGAGAAGTGATACGAGGCGGAAGGAGGCAGGGGGAGACGGGGCCGGCGAAATGTATGGATCATATTGTATGCTGCTGAAATATAATACGTTAAACTGTTAGCATTCGGGATTCCTGATTTATTTATACTCTAATTTTTCATTTTAGGCACTAATAAGGTTGTAAGGTTTTGTTTTACGACCCTTATGAATGTTTCGAGTCCGTCAAGTAATAAAAAAAGAGAAACTCTATTCCTTGCTTGCGTTACGTCATAAAGAGATTATGAGAATGAATGTACTTTATATTAAGTTTCAAAGTTAGTTGATTTATATGTATATAAATTTAACATGTATTTATTGTGTGAATTCACGTACTTAACCGATATTAACGATATTATAACCGCATTCAGTCATTTACAACGATAACCGCATTGAATTGAACAAAATAGCGAACACAAAATTAAAATAAAGACACAAAACAAACCACACATCAACCACTCCCATTAGTAACGAGCTTACGTTGTAGTCGTGGCATCAAAATGAAAGCGGATTACAATATTACCACAAATTAGGAATTGTTTGTTGGAAATTTGGTCATGTATTGTTCGTATGTCGTGTGCGATTTAATGCGTGAGTTTGTATTAACAGTAATTTATATTTTTATAACATAACAAATAATAAAATAATAACAAACTAAATTGTTCTTAATTTACCACCCCAGATTATGAATTATATATTATTTTTCTTTTTAATACTTTAGTATAGTAATTTAGTCAATATAAAGTGTAGAAAACACAGAAAATGCCAAGTTACATGAATTTAATATCAAACAAATTGTTTATTCACGCGCTTATAGGGTGATGTCAATGATCACATCGTAGGCTAAACTATCGTTAATGAAGTGGTTATAAAAGCAAACGAATTAAAGCTTAACTTATGACATCAATAGACAAAAGATCACACACAACCAAAATGTTAAAACATATTAAGAGCCAGGTGTGAACACACGATAAAAAGGTGCGTGAAAATATTAAACAAAGTTGTGAGTGGAAACAACGTGCGTCACGCAAGTTCACTTCGTACTTCTAATAAATTTAAAATTCTAAACATTCAAACAAAAAAAGACTACATTCTGACACCGAATATTTGATTTAGCGGGTGGTGAGTGAGTGATTCAGAGACGTATTTACAAAGTTAAGCCCCAAACACACGAAAGGTTAGCGTGGCGTAAATTGAGAGCAGTGAATAATTTAATACAGATTTTTTTAATTACCTTGACCATTTCACGTAATGCGACGGTCAGCAATGCCAGCACTGCACTACACCACGGCCGAGTTTGACACCAAGTTTGTTATTGGCACTTATATGATAGACTAGTTTTTTTTAGAAAGTTTGTTCTATCTTCATTCGCAGTTCAGTAGAATAACGGGTCCTGAAAATCAATTTCATAAATTAACAACTTTTCAAAATTGAAAAAATACATGGTATGGTATGTTTAAGTCTAAATTATTCCTTTAAAGAGTTGACAATAAAAACTTATTTCTAATCGGACGCCACTTCCAACGCTTCTGGGCCGTTTGTAACTATAAAAAATACGTAACCAGGTTTTAAACGAGAACACAGATTTCCCAGCTTGAATCCGGTTACGATCGGGCACTAAATAATCCGTTTGGAAGCCAAAATTCGTTAAACTGCAGCTACAAAGTCATAAAAAAACTGGATCTAGTTACGGCAAAGGATTATATTTCACGTTACGGAGCAATAATAAATTTTGGCTATCAAACGGACCAGATGCATTCGGAAGAATGTTGTTTTAATTTTCAAACGACGTGCGAGATTGAAAAAACATTAACAAGAAAATGGAAACTAGAAATCGTCAAAAGTTTCACGTTCATTTTTTATTAACTAGTAGCTTTATGTATTCAACTAAAACAAAATTTTGACCTAGTTACGCGTCATCTTTATTCAAATGTTTGCCTCACTATTATGCTTTAAAACTTAAAACTAAACTGCATTCGTAAAGGGATGCGATTACAGTAGACTCTTTAAAGTCAATCTGCATGAAAATCATGAAGCGTATCGTTTAAAACCTAACATAAGCGAACTAAGGTTAAATCGACAGTGTAATCGGTAACCAATTTAGTTGGCTCCGATGTGGATATTGGCGCAGTTTTTTCCTCTTTAACGGACTTTCGAGTTTGCTCGGCGGAATTAGTTTACGCCAACGTTCGATCGGATATTCCTTTAAAGAAGTTAGGCAGTGGCTTCGGATAATTTGAGACGACATAATGCAAACAGAGCGATCGGTAACATTTTTAATCTCGATCGAAATGGGACTAGATAATCGAATCGGGTTCCATGATAATTGATTGCATTACAATTAAGGCAGGCATTATTGATATTTTGTGACGAGCTTATCCGGAATGTTGTGGTAACTAAATTAATTAATGTTTTTTTTTTCATGACACTTAAATATTATGTACTATGTGTATGATGAAACGTTTGTTACGTGGATGCAGGTGTATTATTTAAAAGTTTTAATTACTACAGGTTTTTCTGCACAGCTTTGCCCGGGGCTTATTATTCTTTGTACATTGTTTACCTTATTACCCGTTAAAAGAAAATCAATAAAATTTTAAACAATTTTTAGTGGGTAATTGGCTTATTGAAAAAAAATCTAAGGAATTCGATAAAGGAAGAAAATCCGCGTTTTGAGCTTCATTTTCTACGATAACTATTTTATGACATATCTCTACAAAACGGCTCGATATTTGACATTTTAAAATTTTTGCTAGTAAATGTATGCAACGCGAAACCAAAGTCGCGTTTATTATAATAATTTGATCTTCTAAGTATAAGCTTAGTCCCGTCACAAAACCTGTTTTTTATTTTTATCTGTTTAATTTTTTGTCTAATATGTATAATTTGAAAAAAAAACTTACAAATTTATTTCAGAGACACGCTTTCAATTACGAGCTGTACATTTTTATTCTGTATAGTATGTAGAAAAATCTTACTTGACCTGTCTTTTTTAGTTAAATATTTGTCAACCGGATCAAGCAATAATGAACTGTAATACCAATGGGGTACGAACTTTGACACTGTACAGAGATGTTTACAAATCTGTCCATTCACTCCACTTTTCCGTGGATTTAAGGACAAATGCTTTTTGGGCTATTTTTGTCCTTCCATTATAAGGAATAAATGAAACAAAATAAAGTAAAATTCATTTAAATTGAACGTAGGCCAACATTTTTTTTGTTAAAGACTTAGAATGTTAGTTATGATCGTACAAAAGTTCCAGCTTGAATCTGGATCCGAACTGGAGCGTGAGTAAGATTTATAACTACCAGTCTTAATCGAAGAATTCAATTTTCCAGTTACATTCGGTATCAGCCACGTCATACTGAAACGGGTGTCACGAAACTTCTTATCTCAGTAAAATTTTTATTGTCAACTTGTTTGAACTCTAGAAAATTTAATAGGGAAGACTGCACGGGAACCGTAAACATTTGTTGACTCCATACATTGTTGGTTAGCGCTTTACATAGCACAAACTTGCATTATTCATAAACGAAAATTTTACTCGGAAGGTTTTAAGTTTTCAAGCTTAAATCTGTTTTTCCATTTATTTTACCTTGCGGACGGAAGGAAAAAGTACTCAATTTTATTTTTTATTATTTTTATACGAGTAAAATGTAAAAATGTTAAGTCAGTACGATTACAATTGCAATCGCTCATAACTAAAGCGTGTCTATTAGTCATAAATAATAAGATAAATTATATAAATGTTCATGCTCAAATGTTCGACTTATCTATTTTGTCTTCATGGCTAAACTACTAAATGGATTTAAATCAATAGTTTTGTAAATAGTTGGGAGCCTAAAAAGTACGTTGGTTCTTTACATCGTGAAAAAGTTTTAAAGGCAAAAGTTTATCAATGGACGGGGCAGTTAACAACATTGGAAATGAGAGTATTATCAGTATTCAAAGAATCAAACAGGTTTATAAATTTTATCGGCGGCGTGGATCTTGAACAGTTTACTTAATCGGCGGGGGATTGAGTCTTTGCCGGAAACGGGCCGTCCGCGCCGATTCCAGCCGGAAGTACCGGAAGTCTTGCCGCCCAGCAACTTCCGGCGACGCGCGCGCAGTCGCCACGCAATCGTTTGTATTCTATTCCCGAAGTTTGCTTCGTTTATCTCTTTAAAATTTAATTGTTTTCCTTTCATAAAAAATCAAGCTGGTATTACATTTTCTGTAAACTATTCTAAAACCGCTTTTTATAGCACTTTATTCTTTAATTTAATGTAATTTCGTCCTTTTATTTTAATTTATTGGGGTTGTATATGGGTTAATTGACCGAAAATAATTTTATTTATTTTATTACTTAAAATATTTGATATTCATTTTTAAATTTATTTTGTAATTGTTTCTTATATAATTCCGGAAAAACTTTTCTCTGCACTTTCAAGCTCATAGTTAAACTGATGCCGCGTATCTGTGACCTACATGCGCCTCTTCGACATAGGTGCTCCTTAAAACCATAAATCAATACAGCTTAATTGACAATGCCTACGTCCTGAGCTCGACTTTTCAAAGATACTTGCCTCATTATCAAAACACAAATGAAATCGTAAAACCGAATCTAAAACAAACACATCGGAACACGGAAAGCGATAAAAGCAAAATTATAATTACTCTGCATCAGATACAGCGTACGTTTCGTTAATTTGTTTTGTCCACACTCGGCCGGTGCAGCCCAAGGTGCGTGGAGCCAAGCACGCGAACGCCCAATTACAGGCTTGCGGTGTTAAAAATTAATTCGAGGGGAAAGGCTACATGGAAAAACGGGAATTCAGAGACAACAGAAAGAAATCGTTACGGTATTTTATGATAATGAGGTTATAAACACATTGTTGTTCAGAAGCATCGCAAACGAAAGCATTAACGACTTTTAACAATGATTGATGATTAATTTCAAAATGGTGTTTTTCCTTTGATAATAATCTTAATGTGGCCAATGAACGTTAAGATTGTATATATTATTATGACTTTGATTGTTTTTAACTAAAAAAACGCCTTTAAAATTCCTTTTTTTAAATGGCGCCAACTCAGGACTATATCGCACAGACTCAAAAACTTATTCCAAGTATTCGGTGAATATACTAAGAAATGAAAATACACCTAGAATTGAGATTACTAAGTTTACCTTTCTTCATATCATGATGATCCTAGTAGTGATTGGCATAAATAACAGACTTTTGCTGAAACTGACAGCTTTTCAGCATCGTTATCGTCTAACCTAATAGACAGCGTCAGTAAAAAGCCGAAGGAAATCAAATACTAGCCCAAATAATAAATGACTAGGACAACAATAAAGCGATGAAGCGAGCCCCGCTTGCTGATGTAATCGCGATAATTACGTGAAATTAAATGTTTACCTTATCCAATTAAACGACTGCCTATAACAGACTGTTTTACATTTGTCCACGCGTAACTGCACCCTCATTCCTAGAAGTCAGTTAAAAAGAGCCATTGTCATCAATTGTCACGTGGGTAATAAGCGGCAAGAAAGTTATTGGGAGGCCCTTATTGGAAAACTTTTATTCTCGTTATGGGGGCACATGAAAAAATAAAGTTGTCGTACGTGGTGCAAATAAGAGTTAACGGCGGAACCGATACTTGGATTACATTTAGGGTACGATACGACTCTTGTAGGCCGGGGTCAACTTGGAGAATCAATTGCGGTGATTGCCTAGCGCCACTTTATTATTTATTTCACTTTCTTAAATGTTTTTACACGACTTTGCGTAGAGCTTTAGCGACCGTTTATAAATCCGGATTTTATTCATGACTGCCATGATAGTATTGTTAATCTTGTGACGACCGAATAGCCTATGGTACAGTGGTTGTGACTTATGTGATCCTGACTACGAATCTAAAGATTACAGGTTCAAATGTTCGATTTTCACAAGGGGCATATGTGCATGATGACAATGTTTGTACCAAAATTGTGGATTCTTATATTTATCCAACTTTAAATAAGTCTGGTAATAATACTCATAGTATCTACTTAAGTATACATCACAATAAAAATATGCTTTATGCAGAATTATAGGTAAATATATGTATACAAAAGGTAATCTTATCGTTTGAACACGATCTCCTCGAGTCAAACTTTGGATAGAGATTAATAATTTAAACTCAGATGAATCTGAGTCAACAAAAACAAGTGCGTGTGCAAATAAGTCTTCGACATAGACACTCGCTTCATAATTCATTTATACGATATAGTATGTGTTTACACTTAGACATTATTTAGTTACTTTAGTTTTGTTTTTGAGTTTTAGAATAATTCTAAGACTTAATATTTATCTTATATTAAAATGTAGTATAAACTAGTTAGATAGCATTATACTTGCGACCGCATGCGAAGTAGTCAATAGCAACGAGTTGTTGAATAGATGCTATAACAGCAAATGTTTCATCAACAATTGACCTTAACGAAACTTCAAATAAATGCTCGCGAAACTAAAATAATAGTAGAATTATAAATGTCATGCATTTAATTACTAATGGGCATCATTAATTAAATTTTGGCTATTAAGGAAAATACTTGTAATTCGACTTGAATAAGGGTTTGTTCATAATTAACGCCATAAAATAAATATAAATATCGATTGCGAAAATCGTGCTTAGTTGTGGTTGAAGCTTGGGAATAGGGATGGCCCGCGATAACGGGAAACGGCAATTTATTTTTAACAGCAAAAATTTTACAGAAATTTTGCTATTTAAAAACAAATGAGTAATACTACTAATAACCATCGCACTTAAAACTATGGCTAAAGCGTTCTAGATAAAATATTTTATTTATAACTTACGTTTCAAGTCAGTTTGTATCTTTAGTATTAAGTAAATAGAGGCAACATTAGCAGTTTTCGTTTAGATGACTATCGCAACGAAACTATTGGTTTGTAATTTATTATGGTGCTCTCCATGAGCAAAATCTTCATGAAATTAATTGTTGCATTGTAGGTATAGCTTGCTCCCGCCAGCATGAGAATTGATTGTTAAAAAATGTCGTACTTATTAACTTTTACGCAACAGGCCCCTAGCACAGATTTTTCGGGTACTATGTTTAAACTAGGTAAAAACTATATGACATTTTTCTTAATTAAAATACTGCGGCGAAATGAGCTGGATATTTTGGCTGAAATGGCGGTTAAGATGTTAATGCATTAGGTACGATAACTCCGGGTCATTTTGCATTATTTTATAGAAAAATATATAATTTGAGTTTATACGAAAAACGGTTCGGTTTGGCTGCATCCCTATTGGGTGGGAAAGATGACGGACGGGCGGCCATTAACCGAGGAGCGTTGCTTATTGTGCGCAGGTTGCGACGTTTATATTGTACCGGGGATAATGCCTGTTATTTAATGTCGTACCGCACTAATATTTGGTCGTTTTTTGTCAGCGACGTCGCTTCTCGTTAACGAAGATGAAAAGATTGTTTACCTACTGCTTGTGTTTGGGTATATTGTGTTTTTAATCACTTGCGTTTGTCTCCCCTTATTTATATTAACGCAGGAAAGCCGTGGGTTTTTGCACTTATTATACACGACTGCCCGAAAAAAAGCAGTCTAATATTTTTACTTTTTTATAAATATTTGTAGCACCTCTTTTCGAATTATACCTTTCATTTTATTTGAAGTTAAAGTAGAATTTAACCTAAACAGGTGTTTGGCTCCTTGATACATTTTCCTAATGGATCAAATACTACCACTGCACTGCCACTAGAATATGGATTATCTACTCATTACTAAACACTTCGTATTTTTCATATTTATAGGACGGAAAGTCAAGAGAACGGAGTATTTAGGAGATGTCCACTATTTATAGCATGCTTTCAACCAACAAAGTATTGCTACAACTGTATATAATACTTTGGAAATAAGTGGAACACTGTCACAAAGACCGGCTCAGTTACAAAGGGCGTTGTAAAGGGACAAGCAGCTGCAAAGTTGTCACGTCCTCGGAATTGGCATGGAACAATAACGTCCGCGTAGCACCGCGACGTAGCGCTTCCGTAGCGGGCTCGTAGGCCGCTACGGAGTAGCAGCGGGACGCCACTAATGAGGCACTGATATTGTGGTTCGCTCGCCGGCCCACGGCAATGCTTCACTAGCCTGGCCTGTATAAATTGGTTTCATGCATATTTATTTATTCAAATATTATGTATGAATTGAAATCTCGACCGTGACTACTGAAATATGGCTCCCGACGATGAAAATTGAATCAACAGAGCAAATTAGGTTGACACGATAGTGTTTGAATAACAAGCTCTTTTAGTTAAGAGCCGTATCCGGGGACTGCTCTTGTGGCTGTATTCAAGTATTCTTTATAAACTTCACCTTTCGAGCCAGCGAAGTTTCGCAACAACAATTTTTTCATATTTTACTCTCCTGACGTTTGAGGAAATTGGTCTTTAATGAGTAAACTTATGCACCGAAGCGCGCCCGGATCTCGGTTTATTATTATGCACGTTTAGTTTCTACACACGTGCTAGGTTTACCGCATTTGCCGTATAAAAACGCTTTATATTATCATGATAGAGCTAGTTTTAAAAAGTAACAAAGTATGAAGAAGATTTACTAGCGCTCGTGTATCAAACTTTCGGCGTTTAAAATAAATTGCAATGTAGCAAAACGTTACATTATCAGGGTTTAAAATATAATTATTAACCTCGATTGCCTATTCAAACATAAAGTACCCTATCACAAGTTAATAGCCTTCTAAGTAGCTTACAATAATCGTCTTGATTCTGACTTGAACATAAACAAATGAAATTACATAGATCAGAATAACAATAATTAAGGCAAACACTTGGGAAGTTTAATCACTCAAACAACATTACAGCGTCCACAATTCTGAAGTCGAAACGTTCCTGATAAATGAGGCAAACGTCTCAAAACTGGAAACTAATTAAACTTGAAGGTATACGAATCAATACTTAGAAATTAAGACGGTTTAACTTGCAAAGGCAATTGGGTAAAAGTTCGTCTCAAATATTGATACTGGTGTGACGTCGCTTCTATGAACGAAGGTAAATTCTTAAGCTCCACGCACACCGGAGCACGAAAGCTATTTACGCGCAGATACAACAATTAAATGTCAGGTTAAATTCCACGGACACAGTTTTAATAATTATAATATTCTCATAAATACGAAATTAAAAGGTCTATGATAATTGATACTGAAACAGTTAACGACAAAGTTATTATCGATTGCATAAATTTGCTGGACTATAGAAATACATTATCAACAATCTGCTTGTATTAACGAAATTACTAAACGATTATGTGAGGATGGCTATTTTAATAAATGCTAACCGTAATACCAAATATTTTGTGTTTAATTAAATATGTATTATAAAATACGTCAGTGTTAATGGAAATTTAACAAACTTATATTACGAAGTTGACTTAAGCAGCAATTATTGCTAACATGTCTGAAACTTATTTGCTCTTCGCTTGTCTCAAACGTAGCTGCCCTAACTCAAGAAAGGATAGAAGGAATACCTAACTCAAAAATTAACTTTTTTGTCAGCAACGATGAAAAACTACAAGCAAGTGAACCACTTAACCAAACATAATGCGTTGATTGGACGAAGATCTGTTCAATTCAGGACCGCCAGAGAAATCATATAATTAGAAGCTGTTCTATTTGCTGCCAAAAACTGAATTACAATAATTTTGACACACATTTGATACATCATTCCACAATAGTAACATCACATTACTTGCAAAGTATACACTCCCCTTTAATCCCGTCTCTCGTCTCCCGAAGTTACCTTATATTCTTTTGCTTACTTAATATTATTTAGCTTTGATATATTCGCAATTTAAGTTGCCTGAAACTCGTCGGAGAGGGCGACTGGATTAAATTATATATTTTTTTTCCTACTTGCTTACGAGGAAACGACTTTAGACTTAAACATTGAACGAGAAACACGGAGTAAAAATAAGGGCTGGGAATTGCCAAATTACTTTATTTTTAAGTCGACGCTTACAGAAAATTAATGCGCAATTTTGCTAGTTCATTATACTGTTGGACAAACTACCGCCAAGATTAAATAGGACTACTTATACACAGACAGACAGATAGGGCGCTTAGGACAGAGAGATGTGAAAGCCAAGAGTGGGAGGTGGGGCTTTGCCCTGCAATGGACACTATGGGCTAAAAAAGCTGTAAGTAACAATGTTACTCAAAATGTATACGAGCAGTTTCAAAACGTTTAAATTTATTTAACGTCTTTGATGTATGTATTTTGATCCAACATACCTAAGCGAAGAAACTGACTGGACAAAAGAATATGCTAGTCAAATAAAAGCATAATCCTTCCTTTTGGGTTTGCCGTAGTCGGGTAAAAAGACATGATCCTCGGCTTTTTGATGTTTTTTAATACAAGTTTGCATGCGACTACACCTATATATGCACACCATAAGTTAAATGGAAAGCACGTGTCAATGATATCTAAACAAGCACAGAAAGAATTATGAAAATAAACGCACAAAATAAATTTATATTTCGACGAAACCCCTGCAATTAACAGTAACAACGGCGAGGGAACGTTTTAAAGCCTTTGTAAGTTACGCCCCACATAAAATAATCAGGGAATTTTGATAAGAACTTAATTATTTTGTACCTCGTTTAACTTCCAGCGTGTAATGTATCCCTTACCCGAGCTAAAAAGAAAATAATAATTTGGTACAAGCCCCAGGCGACTGGTATAATACAGCCACAGACGTATCTTAAATATGCATAAATTTATCTAACAATTCATAAAATCTAGTGAATATTGAATTTATTCGAAAAAAAATACGATTTTTCGCATTTGGTTACAATGATGTTTGTTTTTAATGCCCTATTTGTGAGGTGAGTAATTTTTTTAATATAAACTATCTATATAAGTCACAACAAATTGAATAAGAAATATTTTTTGTGAAACCTTACCTTTATTCCAATGTGGATAGGAAAGTCTGAAGCTAAGGCTGGTTGTGGATGCAGGGCCGGCAGCAGCGGCAGCGGGAGAGGACAGGACATCATAGCTGCGCCAACCTGAAACAAAAAGAAATTATCACCAAAATTATCACCGTAATTTTAGAAAAAGAGTTTGTTTTCAGTACTGTCAAATCGCAGTTGCGCACACGATAACGACGTATGCATATCGCTATTGCCTAGACTCTGGGCAATGATACGCCCCAAGCTACTATCCAGTACCTAAAATGAGTCTCTTTCCTGTGCACCTAACATAAATCTTCTAGACAAGCGCTAGCTCGTTACGTAGTTCAGTGCGTCTCTCTCCTACTGGGCTGGTTAGAACGAGACGCACTGAGTTAAGTAGCGAGTTAACGCGTGTAGAGAAGATTCATCCTAGGTGCAATGTAGTCATGGGCTACCTTACAACTCCTCATTACTAATAAAAAAATATACGTAAAACTAAAAAAGTAAAGGAGGGAAAAGTAAATGTTGGAAAAATTACATAACTTTTAGAAGAAAAATACAAACAGACCATGCAAAATATACACGAAAACAGATTTTTCCATTGCCTAAATTAAAAACAAACGAAACACTGCAGCAATTTTCAAATTATCGTTCTCAAAAACTACATGCACCGCATCAATCGACAAATATACGATTGGAAACGCTGAAAACAATTTAGTTAGCGATGAATTCGAAAGCCCGGATGAACTGGGTAGGTGCGCCTCTAATATTCCGTGTGGGCCGCTTCCCCGTTGAAAACGTTATGAATAATATATAGCCGCGAATGCAGCCCGGTCGCGGCAGATCAGACGGCATTAAGAGCTGCGCGTGACGAATATAAGCGCGCAGCGACTGGACAGCGACGATTCCATAATACTTTATTCGCGTGTCCTTTTGGGGGATATTTTTAGTTACAACGCCCGCCGCTTTTTGCCATTTGTTACATTATTATTACTTTCCATAAAAGATGTTTTCCTTTACGAATGCATGAATCGAATTAAATACATATCCATAAAACCACATACTCGTACCATGTATTCAACTTGCCTTTCCTTCATAATAAAGTAGGCACAGATTCAGAATAGCTATTACGAGGTAAAAGAAATAAAGGCAACTTCTTTGTCCACAAGAAATCTTTAAAAGTGAAAAGGCTTTAGTATCAACAAAGAAGTTCGGATTGGATTACCTTTATAATCAAAATCCAACAAAACATTCGCGGGCATGCCGGGTTATTAATTTAGGAAGGTTTATTAACAAAAAAGACAGCGGCGATACAACGTTAATGCGAATCAGAAAGGATACAAAGTTTTAATCGAAATGTCGACGGGCGCCATGCTGGATCTCCCGGGGGACTTCTTGTTAAAATAAATTAATTATACCCCGACTATTTACTAATTGAATGGCGAAAACAAATTGTAAGCGGTTACCGATGTTAATGATCCTAATGATAACACGCGTACTCATTAATTTGAATAAATACGGGCTTACAAACCAGCCGAAATAGAAAGCGGAGGTACGGTTACGCCATTCCACGGTTTTCATTACCCCTTGCTTTATGTAATTTTGGTACCGTATAATTAGAATATATTTGGGCTAAACAAATTGAAAGCGTTGCTGTGGAAAGAGTCAATAGATCTTTATTGTATTTAAGTTTGTGAACCATAAACAAAGAACATTATCCTCTTACCGCTTATACGTATAATTATGAAGATACACAATGAAGATGATAGCTCACCTCAAGCCTACCATCACGCCGGCAGCATAGTTCGCAACTCCATTAATTACATTAATGAATGATAACACAACTTCCTTAGCTTCTGAATAGTTCAGGGGAACGCGGTTTTGATCTATGGGCTGCGTCTACCTATGGTCAGACTACACTATGCTTGAAAACTTTTAATTTCATCCTTTAAAGCCTTACATAATGCCATGATTGTAATTGCCATTCTGATCATTAGTCTCTGTAATATCATTTTATTTTTACAAACACATGTAATAAACCGAAACACAGTTCTTGCTTGCTTTATCAAAATATCTACTCATCGTTTTCTGGGAAAATAAATTAATACAATGTTTCAATGCTTCGGAATATTAAAAAAAAAGCTATTCGTATTTACGTAATAGTTTGATAGCTCTTAAGAAAACAACAAGGATTTTTGTATCAATGGAATCAATTCGCGCGAATGGGTTCGCGGATTAGCAGAGCAATTGATTCCATTAATATCAATATGGACTTCCGCAAAGGAACACCTGATTCTACTAACTATTTAGGGTTTTTGTGCGAATTATTAATAATACTTTAAAAACTATCACGCTCTCACGTGTTGTATGCATTACTAGTAAGATATGGTGTCTAGTTTTTCATCGGCTTCTTTATCACGGACCGTGTCGAATCAACTGGTGTGAATCTTCGCAGTCAGTGGTCACGATTCCTGCCAAAGTCAACTCTTATGTCAGGATAATGATCATAAGTCTGTATTTGTTCGTGCTTAAGGACCTAAGGTACAAGGAATTTACTTTAGCGTACATTGGCGTACCTATATTTATGTGATTTAACTTCACAATCACGCTAAAGTAGGATTTCGCTGATGTATCATAAGGTAAAGCCATGAATGAAGCCAATTATGTTAAAGCTATAGTGATACGTAGAATACGCACCTTCCTAACTTGGGCTTTAATATGAGCACCTTGTAGGCTTTTTTCCCTAGTAAACATTGGTAACAATGGACTAAATAACCAAAAATTTTCTGGACACAAAAAGCGCTATCTATTGACATCTATTCATATACTACCACCTCAGCCACTGTGCCGAAGCTACAAAGCCCCATACATAACACAGACTTATTTACAATCTTCACCACTAAACATTTAAACTACACGATCCACGCGCGTTTTGACCCTATACGAGGCATCATCAGTATCTTACAATTGTTATGGTTACCAATTAAGATCCCGATGATGCCTCGCATAAAGACTAAACGCGCGTAGATTGTATAGTTCATATGTTTATTGGAGGTGGTTAATAGTTAAGTCTGTATCATGTATGTTGTTTCATGTGGAAGCGAAGGCGGGTGGGTTTTTGCATCAACAATAGATGTTGCAAAGACCCAGCTATTTTGCACGTTAACACGGAGTAGCATTGTAAATTGTTCCAATTTGTTGACGTTTTCGAGTGATCGGTTTTAAAGTTTCCTATACATTTTACAAAGAAATAGTTTTTAAGTTATTGTTCATTGAATAATTTCTTCCTGCTCAAAGTTGTAAAGTTACTGATTCAATTGCAATCAGGCCGGTGCAAGTTGCATGTTACGGCTAAGTTGGCGTAAACAAACGGACGTTAAGTCCCATTGTAAGTCAGCTCAGAGCACAACTTCTGCTTATAAACTTAGTTCTTGCTACACTTATTATTAATTGCCTATGCCAGTGATAAGAATGAAATATTACATGTTGTTGTTGGTTTTAAAAATATGTTGATGAAATAATTTTGTTCTTGTACGTATTTAAATTTATTAAATAGCAGACGAAAAGAAATCAAAATAAACGATATTTTCCGTCCACGCGATCTTAAAAATTTATATTTGTTTTTTCTTAAGTTAAAATTGCAAACACCATCGCAACGAAGATTTTTTGAACTGTAAAATGCTATTGCAATAGCATTGTTCTCGTGTCAAAGCAATGTAAAAGAGTAGATTTAATTAAATGCAATTTAGTTCATATAATGTTGGTAAAACAACAAAAACTAACGAAAGATTGTATTCAATGTATAATATTAATATTGTTAAGAACATGTCAAATAAAACGTCCTCTACCATTACATCAAAAACAAAAGGAAAGAAAACAAAACGAGGAAAAAATTAGAAAACGTCACACACAGAGGGTAGTTAAATTGAAAAGCTTGCGCCATTGAGGATGTTTGCGAGACCGCAATCTAACTTGCCAAATTAATTTATGACAACCGTAACAAGGTGAAGGTAAAACCGGAGAAAAGAAAACATTGAAACAACGATTATGTTATTACATATATCTTTATAATACTGCCATGGCAATCATGCTGAGATAAATAAGACAAGTAAAAGGAGTATAATAAGCATGAGGTGGTTTTTATAAGTTTGAAATCACTAACGTGGTGCCGCATAAACTGAGTTATTGTTTTTTAGATCTTCTCACGCGAACTTAGTATTTTTCCCCGATAATAATATAAACTTAACGCAGGGTGAAAAATTAACACTTTTTCATCCTAATACGTCTAACTGTTTCGAGTTGATTGCGGATAAACAATGTTTTGCATAAACATAAAAATAAGAACCTTAATTTGTATAATGTAATCGGACTCAATATCCTCATGCCAGACTAATATTGGATATTTACTATGTATAGATTGGCCGTAAACAGTAAATACAATAAATATATTTACTTACGTATAAAACAAGTCTATTCGAAGACAAATGTTTAATTGAAATTTTACGCGTGATCATGCGTAAGACATAAAGTGGATGTAGATGTATTAACAAAATTGCCACTCATTAATCTATTTCCAATGGTTTTCAGTAACATTATACTTAAAACAAAATTAAATACATCTAATCAAAGTGTGTTTAGAAACCCGACCCTTTTCACAGCGAAATACCTGACTCTGTTATTGTTCGGAAGCAGCGGAAGACACCGCCAGCTCGCCGATAAACTTTTAATTCGTTTTTCAGTTCGTTATGAAAATATTTCAATCGCTTTAATTAGGCTCGAATAGGCTAAAGAGATTTCATTAGAAAATAATGTTTTCGGGGCGAAATATGTTTAATCAATTTAGTTTGTTTCGCACATATTTACTATTTTAGCTGCTGGGTATTTGTCCCAAAATACCTTTACACACACGGCCTTTGTTGTTCTTGTTAAGATCAATACAAAACTACGTGCTGTTGCTTAAGTAAAATACAATAAATATTTACATATACTAAAACTCAATTTAAATACAATTTAAAAACAAATCCTTCAACCAGCATGGATACCTAAAGTTCAAATCGTGCACGTCACCATGATCCTTCATAAAGTTCTCAAAGTTTACTTTATAATGTGAACTTGGGATTAGCTCACAAACTGATTGAGCTGGCTAAGAAAACTGCTTCGTTGCAATTTGCCACCGCCGAAATGTTCATGCAACTCAGTGCAACAACCGCAGTTCTGACGTTTCGAACGCACACATAACTTATTTAGCTTAGGCTGGTTGTTGCTAGATAGACAAACCAAAACCGACACACGTCTGGCTTGGTCTAGCTTATGACGACGCCCAACTCAGACAATAATCTTGAGGCAATTTGGAGAACGTAAACTGTTATGCAAGTGGATTACAGATGTATTTCGTATGTATATGGAAACACGTTACTCTACTCGTATTAAGAATAAAGTAACGGATGACTTTATAATTCCGTTTAGACGCATAAATGGCGCTGTATGTTTTCGTCGTTGTTTGCTATATTATCTCTTTGCAAGTTTTCTGTTAGTGCATTGTACTTTATGTTTTTTATAAGCAAATAAACTGCCGTATAGAACAATCTAAGTTTTATGGTATCGTGTAATGATTAGGGCCAAATTTTTAATAGATCCCGGACTTCCTGAGACATGTCCGTGACAGACATAGGAACGAACACGGATGTATCAAACGAGACAAAATAAACTTTTATATATTTTAATCATTTTGGTTTTGATCCCCAAAAACATTGTGACCGTTATCCTAGACAAAAATTTACTGAACATAATGGTGAGACATAGTAGAATTTAAATCAATGTACGTTTAATTAAAAATACTTAGTAATGGGTCTCTAAAATCAAATCCTCAATTTATTAATCCCGCTTATAACGGTCTTTTAGTACAGTATTCTTCATAAAGTTTTACTACTTTGAGGTGGTAAAATTCTTATTAGACATAAATTACTCCTGAGGTGATCTGTGGTAACATTGTTAATCTTGTTACATAGTCATCTTTGATGAACTATCAAAGCTATTCCGCGGCACGGATTGATCAGTTTTCAAGACACTACTTTGTGTCACGGCACGTATTAGTCATATTTGCGTCTTCACCGTTAATAACAATATCCACCTGAAAGTTCCGAATAGATCTGTTAATGGCACCACATGCCACCATCATCGCAACGGCACTTTATTGATGGTTCAAATAATCTGTCCAGTGTGTTTTTTTTGCGTTTTAACTGCTTCTGACATCATTATTAATGCTTTACTATTGAATTTATAAATAACAGGAGATATGATACCAACTTTCAACAGAAACAGAATGTATAGTGGAAGAAAAATACTATTTAGAAAACGGTGAAACTAGAAGTTGTATCTTAGTCGTGAATAAAATAATTAAAGGGGTAGTGATTAGGAACCAGGATAAATAAACCCATAGTTACTATAAAATTTCATATCATTTACAAATATTCAAACAGTAATAGTATAACTCAACAGATGAACGAACCCACATTACCGAATATTCAAGCATGTTAACAGTCATCATAGTTAGTGACATCTTAGTGACCCAGTTTAAAAGAAAAAAATCATGAAAAAAAACATGTGTACATTTATAGTCCAGCGAAGTAACGCTCTCGGCACAGCTTTGCTTTATGTCTTTGATTGCTAATTATCATCCCTTTCTTCAAAATTCTATTTACAAGTAGTCACTGACAATGACGACGGTTAAAAATATTAAATACTCGCCTTCTCATATAATGTACACATAATTTGTAATAATCATAATAATTTATTTTGTCATAATTATTTTATTAATTAGCTAACAATATTATGACGTACTTCGAATGATTTACCTGCTTTTTTAAAATCTCATGTTTATTCTTTTTATTCACTTCAGTTTCAGAGTTTGTTATCAAAAATAATTCTGAGCGGAAAATAGTAACGAGTATCGAAATTATTGGCTTTACCGTATAATCTGTTTGAAATATCTGGTTTCGACAGGCATAAACAGAGTATAACACGTTTTGACGTATTTCTAAATGCGCTGAGATTTATGTACGTAAGAGAAAATTACGAGTGCTTGTATCTATCTACAAGCCTTTAAACCTAAGAGCATATAATGCCGGAAGGCAGCTTTCAAGTGGTAATGTTTTTCCCTTTTTAACTCCATTAAAACACATTTAAATTCCATCAATACACTCCATTTTCATTTGAGAGCATCAGTGTCCTTCCTAGTTGCTACAGAGTTGGACTCGTGATCGCAAAGAACAGAGTTCGATCCCCAGTGGTTACCATGAGTTTTTTTAACACAATGCAGAACTGTAATAATCTAAACCTGTCTATTCATGTAAATAAACGATGATCCGTTAGGATCATGGCTTGGCAGGCTCGCAAGACTCTTAGCTTAGCCTTGTTTCTGTGTCATAATTATTATGAAGGTCAGATGGCAGTCGTTCCTATCTGACAACCTGATCTGCTAACTTTGAAATTATATAGTCAAAGCGTACCCCGAAAAAAGACATGGGAAAAAGTGCTAGCATAATAATAATGAACTTTATTTTAAAAAGCCCTAGCAATATATGGCGTGCAAAAAAACAAATTAAACTGTTTTAGAAAAGAAGGTAGTAAAATTTAACAAAAATTTAGTCACTAATCCTATGTTAAATACTCATTAATCCATCTACTAACCAGCCAAAAGTATTAAGAGGAAACACTAAGGTATAGAGAATTGAAAAATAGGTATTTGTAAAATCTATTGCTGCCTCCATCTATCAAGCCTCCCCCCGCAGAGTGCAATAGAGACAGCCGCAGCTTGGACTGAAAATACCTATTAAAAGTACACAAAATCAACGATTCGTAGACCCCTGATTCCTTCTCCAAAACTTATCCGATTTAACTACTTTTTTCATTAAAATTTAAAGAAAGGCTTTGGCAGTGTTCCTATGTTTTTCTTTTTTTATATAATCTAGTAAAATTTGTTTTCTGAATGTATGAACGCAGTCAAAAATCTGGCCATTTTTTTAGGTTTTTGAATGTCCATATCTCTTTTAATAATTAATTTATTAAAAAAAGGAAGACATAGGGACATGCATAATAGTGGCCATCGATTTTTTGGAAAAATAATGGTGCTCTACTGGCATTATCCAGAGAGGAAACAGGGGACGACGTTTGTAAGGAAAAACGGCCCTTGTGTTTCCTCTTAACCCTGCATAGTTTACTATGATTTTTAACGTCTAATGTTGACTGATGTCTGTTTGAGTTTGTACTTTGTATTGTTAGTTCTTCTTGATAAAGTCATATTTCACAAAAGATCCATGTTTATTAATATGAAATACGTATGTATAATTATAAAATTCAAATACCTATTTATTTATCAATATTCGCGTATGGTATAATTCATTAGAAAACTGTTTGAAACGAGGCATAACTATAGTAAATAGGTAACCCAGCGGTAAATCGACCGTCCGTCCCTCTCACGGTTATTATAACAGGCAACACCGCTTCGTCACATCACGCATGTGAATAGATGTGAATAGTCTTTAAATTGAAGCTGTTATACGCATACTACGTCGTGGCATCGTGTCATAAATTGATTTTCTAACGTTTGTGGCCGGTTAATTGCTCAGGCATTCTCTGCGAGCTTGCAGGCCGGTATGTCAATGAAATCAATTACTCGCACCATCCTCAACACATTGTGGATAGATTACTCGCTAGTTGGCACGTTTAACCACATATTACCTATAAGATACACCAAGTGTCCACCATTAATTAGTTTAATATTAGCTTGCGTTTAAAATGGAATGAAAATTTCAAATAGCGAAAACGTTCTTAAAAATATATTGTGTTCTTTATATTTTTCCACATTTTTTGTCATATTGATTCTCTTTCAACTTTCCTTAAGCCACCGTTCCTTGTGTAAGAAAAAAACCAACACTTTTAACAGGAAGTAGAAGTAGCATTAATAATTTAAAGTAAATTCTTACGTAAAACTTCTACCGTACTTGTTAAAGATGGTGAACTGTACTCACGCTTTTGTTCCTTCTTCACTTCCATGAATGATGGATTGCTTACCAATAGCTAGTTGGCAGCTCAAAAATATTCTACTGGATCTAATGCATTGGAAAATCAACTCTAAGGACGTCGTCCTCACGCGTACCATCCGCCCATGTGCATAAGATTTATGTTCCTTTGCATGATCTCTAACAATTCGTTTTACAAAGATGTAAACGCCAATCGATGTGTCAGTGGGCTGATAGGGAAACTTTTCATTTTGCCGATGTATCGAACCGATGTTGGGAGGAAAAACAATTTTCTTGCTATTTGAGAGCTCATTTTTAACGTTATTGAGTGGTAACTTTGTGGAGTAAGGTTTTTCTGAATATTATTTTGTAATGCCGATGGCGTGATGGATGGATTGTTTAAGAAGTATTATAATGCATGCTTTTATTAACCGATTTGAGTTAGGGATGACTTATCACAAGATGATTTTTTTATATGGGTCTGTTATGTAATGGTGCTTCAAACTTTATAATTTAGGTTAGACAGATGACTTTCAACTGACTGAACTAATGAGATGATTGTTGAAAAAATACTGCGCATCTGTTATAAACGGAAAAGGACCGAAAGGATCCAGGTATTGAAACTTTTTAGTAAAAAAAATCCTAGTTGAGTGAGGCTCATACTCGGGTGAGTTCATTTAACACTCTGTCTTAATTGTCATTGGACTAGATAATTATATTTTTATTAAGTAGACCTAACCCCCATTTTTCCAGATACCAATGGCAAAACTGTACAAAACTCATATTTTTATAATCCTTCAAGTAGAGTTTAAATTGGTGTACTTACTTATTACTTTGCGATATTTTTTTATTTGAGCTCCAATGTTGTGGTTTAATTTCTTATTGACAAGTATATTTTAAACTACAACTTGAATTTGATGTAGCTCTAGTAACATTGATGGATAGCTACAATAATTAATCCGACGAAGCGTGCTGTCCACAAGCATTATCATCTGGTACGCTTCGTCCTATGTTCGCGTGTCCACTTGTATGTCTACCTGCCCACGTGGAGGTAATAAAACTTAACACAATCGTTTTATATACAGAGCCTTCAACAATTTTTATTTGCTCATCGTTATTTGATGGGTTCATTAATTATTAAAGGCGTTAAGAAGCGAAACGCGCGTAGATCATGTAGTTTAAGTGTTTAGTGGTGGTGGTTATTCGTAGAGTCCGGTTGTTTCATGTGGAAGCGGAGGAGGGTGGGTTTTTGCATATATATATATATATATATATATATATATATGTCGCACAGGCGAAGCTATTTTGCACATGCACGGCACTGTAGCGGAGTGTCAAGGTAATTGTTCCAGTTTATTAATATGGGCCTCCGCAAAGCAACGTCTGAATCTAATAATGAATTATTAAAGGCATTGGAAGTTCATTATAAGACGAAACTGGCATAAAATATCCTTTATCTACACACATATCATAAAGGCTACTACTACCTAAGGCCTACTGGCATTAAGTCCGCCAATTGTATTTGTTTTTGTAAACTGTGCAATAAAGCTTAAATAAAATAAATAATAAATAATAATAAAAGCTAAATAACGCGTTCAAAAACCCTAGGAAATGACCAGCATTATTACAACCAATGTTATTATAAGAATTTTCTTGTCTGTGGTAGTAGGTAAATCTGTTCTTTATTGGTCATCACATTACCGATATCTCGTGACTGCTCGTGACGTTATGAATTTAAATTTGGAACAGCTGTCAAAATTCAAGTTGGTCTCTATTCTAGTATCCACAGATATTAAAACAGTTATCGATACGAAACGGCAACTCAGTGTGTTCTTTTAATTTAAACGCACGACATTTGATCTCGAGTGACATGACTATAGGGACTTTATTCGTTCGTCTATGGTTTTAAAAAAACGTTCGTCTTGACGGATAGATCGAATCACAGAGTACCTTTTTAATATACATGGCCGCCATTAGTGGTCATTCGTTTTTGGTTTTTTGCTGTTACGGTTTTTTGCAGTTATGATATGTGTGTAGATAAAGTAATGTATGCAACTGTATATAATTAGGCCTTAAAACACTCGTGTGATCCTATTATGAAACTCGCTGACGCTCGTTTCATAAAACCACACTCGTGTTTTAAGGCCTCTCATTATATAGCAGTTGCATAAAATACTATTACGTCGATCATAAATAGCAACTTTAAAACATTATAAGAACTTCTTTATACCGGATCTACAATTCATTTTGCATATTAACCGAAATAGTTCAGTTGCTATTTTATTATCCTTCGAAAATCTGAGTTATCATTATTCTTTAAAAACATAGGAAATGTTAAAAAAAAGGAAAGGAACGAGTATAAACCTTGTATCAACTCAATATGTAGAGATAAACGTGTTGTTACGTGCATTTTTTTAAATGTTTTACTGTCGTACGATAGATATAAATACCAATAATATATTAAATGAAAAATTTTCACGTACTAATAGTATTTATTTATTCGGCACAGAGAAATACAAAAACCACTGGGCGTATAGACACGAGTTTTGGAGTAAGATTTAAGCTTATAGCGGATGAATAAAAGCAAGCATGAAAGGCGCAGACAGCTAGAGGGTGTAAAGTTCTTGGCCGAGCTTAGTTTGAGTCGATCAATGTAAAAAAGTCAAGAGAAGTTTAAGAGTTGACACTTGGTTTTCACTGCATTTTCATGCTCGCTCCACATCACGTCGCTCTCGTATGAGCTTGCACAGCCATTAAAATAATTGCCGACAAAGCATTGGGTAAATTATCAGTAAAAGATGCCATCTTTGATGTTGACGATGTTTTCTATGATAGATTTTTTGATGTCGTGAAATTGAGATGAATCTTGATGAACGCGAAAATTAAGAGCTTGCTTTATTTCTTTTCATGTTATTTAATTATTACTCGTCTTGACTCACTGTAAGTTAACTTAAACATTTTAGGAAATTAAAATTACTTATCAAATTCCTAACGGAAAGGTGGATGAGGAACGTAAAGTCAAGTCTTAATGTAAATTAAAGAACATAGATATTTTGTGAAATATGACTTTGTCAAGAACAATCAATACAAACTCAAACAGACAGCTGAGCAGTAAACATTAGACGATAAAAATCATCGCAAACTGCATACAATATTAATATATCTCTAACACACCCTCTTAAGCTTGCACGTTTGCACCCTCTTAAGCATGTAGCAACTGCCTAGTAAAGCACATATGTTTTTGCCATTTATTTATTTAGAAATAAAACTACATATAAGTAGCATTATCGTATACCAAAATCCTAAAAAAAATAGCCTGGACGAAATCGCGATGGCTCTCAGACAGCTTAAAAATGGAAAAGCCCCTGGAGAAGACGGTATTACGACTGAGCTCCTGAAATCTGGTGGTAAGCCTATAATGAAGGAGCTCCAGAACATTTTTAATACTGTTCTTTTTGATGGGAGAACTCCAGAGGCGTGGAGTAAGAGTGTTGTCGTGCTGTTTTTCAAAAAGGGTGATAAAACTCTTTTGAAGAACTACCGACCCATTTCACTCTTAAGCCACGTCTATAAGCTGTTTTCGAGAGTCATCACGAACCGTCTTGCGCGAAGGCTCGACGAGTTCCAGCCCCCCGAACAGGCCGGGTTTCGATCGGGATACGGCACCATAGACCACATCCATACAGTGCGGCAGATTATACAGAAGACCGAAGAGTATAATCAGCCCCTGTGCCTAGCGTTTGTGGACTATGAGAAGGCCTTTGACTCGATCGAGATCTGGTCTGTTCTGGAATCTTTGCAGCGATGCCAAGTCGATTGGCGATACATCCAAGTGTTGAGAGGTCTGTACAACGCCGCTACTATGGCCGTCCAAGTCCAGAATCGGCAGTCTGAACCTATCCCCTTGCATCGTGGTGTGAGACAAGGGGACGTTATATCCCCCAAATTGTTCACAAATGCATTGGAGGATATGTTCAAGACGCTGGACTGGAGGGGGCGCGGCATTAACATAAATGGCGAGTACCTCTCACACTTACGATTTGCAGATGATATCGTCATCGTGGCGGAAACGCTGCAAGATTTGCAACATATGTTGAATGGCCTAGCTGATTCTTTACAACGCGTTGGTCTTCGGATGAACCTGGATAAAACCAAGGTTATGTTCAATGAACATGTAAGTCCGGAACCAATTGCAGTTCAAGGCAATATTCTCGAGGTTGTTAAGGAGTATGTTTACCTCGGGCAAACTATGCAATTGGGTAAAAACAACTTCGAGAAGGAGGCCAGCAGAAGAATACAGCTGGGATGGGCAGCGTATGGGAAACTGCGTCAAGTCTTCACATCGCCAATTCCACAGAGTCTAAAGACGAAAGTCTTCAATCAGTGCGTCCTGCCCGTCATGACATACGGTGCCGAAACATGGACACTCACTGTAGGGCTGGTCCACAAATTTAAAGTTGCTCAACGTGCTATGGAAAGGGCTATGCTCGGAGTTTCTCTAAAAGATCGCATCCGTAACGAAGTGATCCGACAGAGAACCAAAGTTATCGACATAGCCCACCGCATTAGCACGCTGAAGTGGCAATGGGCCGGTCATATAACCCGAAGAACCGATAACCGTTGGGGTAGACGAGTTCTTGAGTGGAGACCACGGATCGGCAAACGTAGCGTGGGACGTCCTCAGACTCGGTGGAGCGATGATCTTCGCAGGGCGGCTGGCAAGAGCTGGATGAGAGTGGCCGAGGATCGTGCTCAGTGGCGTGCCATGGGAGAGGCCTATGTCCAGCAGTGGACGAACATGGGCTGATGATGATGATGATACCAAAATCATTTGGAAAAGGACTATAACATCAGATAAAAGAAAAGACTTGATTTATGTTTCCTTGATACAGAGTATAAATTACAGAAAAACGAAAAGGACTAATTTTAGCACTTACCAAAGATTAGATTTAATTTGTGGCTGGAGTCATAGTAGCTCATGACTTGTACCACAACGTAGAGCTCGCGGCTGTTTTGTATTTATGTAACCGGGGGTTCAGTTTTCCATTACTCTTTCGGTACCTGCCTAGTTTATTTTATGCACTGCATTCGCATGTAATACGCATTGAAGTTCAAATAAAGCCCGTCTGCCTTTATGTAAACTTCATGTGATATAGTAATCCACGGATTTCTGATCACGGTACGTTTGTTTTACATTTACGGGATATTTATTTCGTTGAATCATTTCATTTTATTACTTAGAGACAAACGTAAAATATGTGTAAAATACTACATATATTTTACGTTACGAGTTCTATATGCTGTTTACTAAAACAGTATATGCTACACGTAATAAAAATCATTGCAACCGCTTCTAATCAAAATACTCTTTTCGTAAAGCAGCTAAATACTATAAAATCGAAATTTTAAACGAATCTAAGTCTTTTTTTCTTATTGGGCTTACACTATCTTATAACAGGAAAACTCTTTACATTAATATCACTATATGTTGAAAACTTTCTTTCGACTTTGAAGTTTATAGCAAATTCCACCTAGTTCAAATATTTTACATTTAATTATTACCCGTTTTTTATGTCCTGAATAAGGCCTACACTAGACGTGTGTTTAAGGGGAACAAAGTTTTGTAAAATGGAAATCCTACGTCAATAACGAAGAGAATTTTATGTATGTGACCTTATGTAAATAATGTTAACATACAGGCAACAAAAAATACTGCCAAGTATTAAAAATTCTCACTTTTCAATAGCTGGTTCCGAAACAATGGTGGCTGAAACAACGCTATAATAACAACATTACTCTCGGAGTGGGAACTCGAAAAACACCTGTACAAACAGAAATAGAAAAAAGGACTACAATATGGGAAAGCGTATCGTTTGGCTTTGATCACCCCTTTTTCAATATTGAGGGACCCGACCTTTTGTGCCGTTCTTGCCCGGGGCGTAGCACTCGCAGTACAGTAAGAACAGTGTCACGTGTCCATTTAATTTGGAATGTTAAAATTAGAGTGCCCACATGGAGGCCCTTTATCACTATTATTCATTTAGGACCGGGGTCTAATTTCTGTAATGGAACGTGCTGGTAATATAAACAGGGGGTGTGGTATGATCATCCGATGCGACGCTTAACACTTGTGGTTAGGATTAAAACGAGTATCATTTTAAACCTGGCATTCTTGTTTCAACTATACATAATACCTAGCGTATTTGATATTGTTAAGCCAGGCGTTGAATTTTAAAAATCTTTAAATCTTGTGTTCGTCATAATGCAACTGCCTAGATACCAATTCTCGTGTTTTTAACTTAAAAGCAACACAAACATCAAACAAAACTGCCATCTCCCTCCCCTTTATCCCTTTTAGGGGATGACTTCCCAAGTATTCATTCTTGGGATGCCTGTCATAATCTGAACCTAATCTCGTATTTAAACAAATGTTATCCCATTATAACTTTAAAGTATCAAAAACAAAGGTATCTTAAGTTGTATGCCAAGTATCCATCCATCTACAAAGAAATTCCTGTTACGTTAAAAAACAAGCCGTCGTTGTTTTCCATTAGATGATTAACAAGTTTCTAACTACGCTGTGCCCAGTTGTCCCAAACAACGACGGTGATAGCTTAAAACACTTTAGTCACTACTAAATCTTAACGTTTTTGTGCTTTATAGAGACGCATAATTGGTCTCTGCTAAAAGTAGGTATTTTTTTGGTCCGGAAAAATACTTTGGTCACAAATTGTGCGTGTCCAGAAAGCTCAAAATACCACCTATTCAATAATCCTACGAAAATTATGAATTAATGGAAATGCAAAGCTTCGTGATATCGCAGTCACGATTGTGCAACTAAGTAATACCTAAAAGCAAATAATTATTATATTTCTTAAGAAAGTAATAACACTCTAATGTCAGCTAGTATCAAATTCTTGTCACATTTGTCAGCACTATGGAATAAGCTTTCAGCGTCACTGCTTTCGAGCAAATACGACTTAGTTAAAGAATCCTATTCTTCTTTTAAAAGCCAGCAACACGCCTGCAATTCTTTTGATTTTACAGGTATCCATGGGTGGTGATGGTTTACCGTCTCCGGTTGTTTGTTTTCCCCTTTTAATATTAAACGACCATTTTTTACCCCATGCCTACCTTAAAGAAAAACAAGTATGAGCTAATTGTCTGTTGTACTTCAGCTATGTTCAACATGCACCAAACGGAAAGTTATACTAACAATTCGAATTGGATTAATAATTTCTGAAGACCACTTCAAATACGATACAAACTGCTTCGTATTTGCGCCAGCTATAACTACATTCAGCTCACGATGTGGTATAATAGCACGTTAGTTGATGCAAGCGAACCTCGCAATCAACTGAGATAGGAAACACTTAATATTAAATAACATACTCAAACTAGGATAGCCTGCAGCTGCAGTTAATTTATTGCATAAATACTCGTGTTTATGTGTATATGAAGGGCTTCCAAAAAGACGTGAGCTATAATCACTTTAAGAAATCCTTTGGTCTCGTGTTACTCTCTACTTTTAAGGGGATGTTCATGTTATAAAACGAATGTAAAAATGAATTTAATTAGAAGAGGCACCTAAATAATAAATATAAATTTGGCTTTTTAGACAAAAGTTAAATGAAATCTAAGTAAAATGTTGACATTTTTATTTTACTAAAGTCGAACTTTACAATGAAAGGGACAAAATTCTCGTTTACCACGCACAATTTAATAACATCGAATCAACAATCCTTAGAAATACTGACCAATAATATAATAATAAAACCACTTATTTCGGGCTGCATATACAAAAAATGCCTTAATAATAGTCACACGATAATAAAAAAAGTGAATACGTAGTTCACTGTAATAGAACCGCACCGCTCGAATATCGGTTCAGTAGTGACCCCGAACGATCGGTCACTAGCTACTTGGCGGCGAGTAGTTGGGCAGAGGAACCAGGGAGGGTTAAGTGCTTAACATAAATAGTTTTTATTTTGGTAATCCTTAATTTTCACTTTAAGCTTTTGCTGATCTTTATTCTTTTAAAGGCATTTAATAAGACAACAATTAGGTACTGTCCAAAATTATGTTAGTAACAAACTAGACTATGAAGAATTCAACAATAAACAATTTTGTCCATCAATGAAAAGTCTAATTTATTTGCTATGTATATTGAATATTATTTAGTAATTTCAGACATTTTAATAACCTCAAGTTCATTTCAATAAATTGTAACATTAGTTTTGTTTTTTAATTGCTTGCTTTTGATTACTTCAAAGGTTCGATTTTAATTTAGATTTTATTTTATTTGTTCGAATTATTTTACTAATATGGATAAGTTACTGATTGTGTTGCAAATAAAGGTGATTATTCCAAAAAGTCACCAAAAATAGATATTTTTTTTTACTAGGTTGCATTATTTTGAAGGCAGGTGAAGTTGATGAGTGAATTATTTATATCATGTAAGTTTATAATTTGTAACTTATTTTCTCTCTCGCTCTCCTTAGAGAGCTAGTACAATTCTTATTTCTTAAGCGCATCACTTATATTTCAAAGCTACAGCTCTTCCAAATGCATCTCTTACCTTCCGTTAGTTAGCAGTCTCTCCCATTAATACGGTAAGTCTGATCTTTATGCTTTTTCAACAGATCGACGTAACTTTTTCTCATAGCAGTTTTGCTTACTTTGCCTTATTCATTCGCATTATCTGAAAGAATTTGCCGTAGGTACGCCGTATGGTCTTGCATGTTCCTTATCTTGATTTTAATTCTACTATCTTTAGTACTTTTCTCGTTCATTTTTCGTTGCTTTATATTGTAGCTCTAAACGCTAAACGAGCCATGCCAGTTGGTGGCAGTAGCAGTATGCGGGCTTGGTCAGCGGTAAACTCGTACCTAACACTTTTCTACACTTAATTGTTAATTACTAGGTATGTAGTTCTTAACAACGAGTAAAGTAATCAAATCCTAACTAAGACCTTATATCCCTTTTTTCGTCGCGTTAAGGAAGTAAAAACGTTTATTTAGTATTTTTAATAAATTTTTCGCGATGTGTTTTAATGCATCCAATTGTGGTCCTCTTAAATTGAGGACGTTATAAACGTCACATAACAAATTCCGTTAACAGTTACTTTAATTGATAAGCCAACAAGGATAAATTAACGTATTCTGGGCAAAATTCTACTGGATTAACCACACGTGCTCCCGTGAAAATGTGAAATATTTTTCAGAAACATTGCTGTAATTAATATTCGGTTGAATTATGCCCTCGTAAAGAAATTTAACGTTACTTTCATATTAAAAATACAAGTACAGATAACGAAGGTAATGAAATAGGAAAGAAATAAAATTATCCCATATCAGCATTATTACAATGGTGCAGTTAGTATCTGGAATTTTCTTTCCCCTACTTTTTAGACAGAGCGAATTTTCCTGTAGCGCACGGTTTTATAATAACCTAACTTGTATCAGGACTCTTTCTATTATGCATACCTGTGATATAATAGCTCACAGCTTTTCAATAAATTATGTGAGGGCCGATTCATCTTGCCTCTTTAATATACCACATTGGCGTTCCCTGACCGGCATAACAAAGGATTTTAATTCGGTTATCGTACGCTTTGTTACATATAATTCTTTATTCTATCTTCTCTTTTGACGGAGCTCATACAATTTACTTTCCAGAAAACGAGACCCTTTATGTTTTTGTGAATAGTAAGTAGAGGAAAAATTCTTTATTTAATAAGCATAGAGATTTCTGAACGTAGACGCTGTTTCTGTCTAGTAAAAGTTCTATTAATGTATTTTTGCCCGGATTATTATTAAAAATGAAGTATGTTTTTACAACATGAACGTATTGTTAAAACAATAACGTGGTATTTAATCGCCAATTTTACTCGTCTTTACTTAGTTCAAAAGCTTTAGTAGTGACTTCAATCAAATTTGAAATGTCCCTAACGAGCCGAAATATTGAAATCCCTAACAACTCTGTAAAATTAAAGTGAAAATAAGTAGATATATAAGCATAAAGAAATATTTCCTTTGCCCTCAAGTCAATCTCAAAATCTTGTATAAAGACTCGCTAACGTCATTAATTCGGCAGCATTATGAAGCAGACTTAGCAGACCGCCCGCTCAGACAAGTCGCAACGGGGAAAAGCCAGTAGAGCATAATTTTAAATATTTCAAAACATAGTCTCTCACTGTAAATAAAATTGAAATTGGAGTTTCTGCCTGATGTAATAAATTTTGCTTTTTTATTAATACTATAATTTTTATTTTTTATTATTTTTTATTACAATTTCCCATGAACGACTTATTGGTTTTAGCCAGTCTGTAAGTTGGAACTTTAAGCTTTCCTGTGTTTCTAGTAGCCTTTGGCTTATCGACGTTGGTAGGGAAATTGCATATATTTTTCCTAACGTACATGATTATTTCAAAAATATATAGCGACGGTAGGGTTAATTTTTGGGCTGTTAATTTTTTTTCCATTACCTACCTATTTCGTGATTTATATCATCAAGATATATAAGACGTACATAATTATTATGCATTTGTAATATTATATCATGTCATTTCTATTCAGCTAGGATCTGCCAGTTGCGTAACGTCATTCAGTCAGCTTTCACGTGCGAAAATAAATATTGCAGTAAATAGAAACACGCCATTTGCACTCGTCTGGGACCTGCCAGTCACTTGATGTCGTCGTTCACTTAATATCCAAGTGTGTAAATCAAAATTGCAGAAATACATAACATATTTGGTATTCAATATTTGTGCAAGGATCTTTTTGAAACATTTATGAAGTCAAATAAAAATATTATAAAAGAAGTACATAACATACCTCCGCCAAAATGAAAAGCACTTTGTTGGCAGAAAATGGAGAGCTGTCATACATAGTCAATGTTCTTAGTAGCTGGTCGGCCGCTGTAACTGTTTGGAGACGAAGTAAATAACTTAGGTCCAATACAACATCTACCATTGACGTTCATCCCATTCCGTCACGCGTTTGTGCGTCAAGGTGTGCATAACCTTAATATTTTCACGCACGGTGGACGTCTATAGAAAAGTTATGAAAAATAAACATTCTATTATGTCTTGCACCTTAACATTTTAATGGATATTTTAATGTATTACTGCAACCTTCTGAATAAGGGGTCTTACTCACTCTGTTAAATTCCCTTAATTTAGTTTCTAAACTGTAGCAGCTATTAGCGTTTATTATTTGCAAACTATTTCGCACCTGCTGTCGCTGTCACCACGATGCATTGGTACCCTACTGAGCAGATTTAATTAACAAGATATGGGTCTCTTTTAAACCAACTCCACCTAATTTTTGGAACATTGGAGATTAAGATTCAACGGGTTGACAAGATATTAAACAAATCCGCAGTCCATTGTTTAATAAATTACTTTATGCCAAATCGATACCAAATTTCTAAAGAAATTCCCTTTCAAAGTAAGTTATTATACTAAATCAAACAATGTTAATCGAAATCTAAATCAATAAATTAAAACGTTATTAATTTGCTTTTGATAATAATATGAGTTATTTAAAATATCTATTGGCATGGCCTAAGATAAATGAAGAAGTATTCCTTTATCTTACGAAGACGTATTTTTCTTGTTCTATGTCAAGGGTAATGCCCAATGGAATACAATTTGTATGGATGTGACACCTACGCCAAAGTAAGAATCAAATACTTTGGAAACAGGTACCCTAAACTAGGAATGTTGAAGATACTACCGATTCAATACATTACCCATTTAATAGCGGAGTGGAATGTGAAGCGATGGAATAAGAGCAAAAGAGAAAAGTAATACGCAAAAATATCATTAGGAAATGTGTTCAAAAGAACCCCTACCATACACATGATATGTGACAAGATAAGATAGGAGAAAAGGTCAATATCTTAGACTACTGAACCAATTCGAAATATTCTTTGACCAACAGAAAACTACACTATTTTCAAGTAAAATTGGCAATAATATTTCTAACTCCTTATGGACGAAATTGCGAGCAATAGCTAGGACTTTACATTTTTAATCGCGAGCTCTAGTCAATGTCGACTATAATTATTATAAGATTATAAGACTTCCTTCGTTCTTTTTGAACTGGAACTTTTGAATGCCCTCATAAATAAAATTAGGTCTCATTCTTTCATAAATCAAAACGAAATAAATTGCATTGTTTAATCATGTCAATGTTATTCATATTGTTTTTGTTATGGATTAAGTTTACAAGTATTCCAGCTAAAACACCAGGTCAATTACCAGGTAATACAATGCAAATAAAAATAGAATTCGATAAAAAAATGTCCTTACAATTATAGATAAGATAAGATAAGATAATCATTTATTGTCAAGACTGTATACATTGTTATAACATGCCATAAAGTAATGAGTATCAACAGTTTGCCCTTTTCGGACGTACAATAATATTGAGACATACAATAATTTTTAATTGATTGAAAACTAATGGTAATTTTAATAATTTATACATAATATTCATTTAAATCATAAAAACATTTGAATAGCAGCCAGTCCTTGAGTTTCCTCTTAAATTGCGCCCCTTCTATCGACTTAATACTTTCTGGTAAATGATTATAAATTTTGATACCTGCGACGTAAGTGCTCTTGTTGAGTATATAGCTAGAAGGACGGACGGTACATAAGTCATACCTGTATTGTGATCGTAAATTTATCTTAGAGTTACATTTTTTAATAAAGATATCTTCACGATCTCTGACAAATAAACAAACTTGGAGTATAAATATACACGTCAGGGTTAATATTTTATGTTGTTTAAACACAGGTCTAAGGGTTTCTCGATGTTTGATATTAAACATAATCCGCAAACATTTTTTTTGAAGAATAAAGGTTGACTGAACATTTACTGAGTTGCCCCAGAATATTATACCATAAGTTAGTATAGGGTAAACATTACCATAATATGCTTGTTTAGCAACCTCTACTGATGTTATATTGGTTAGTATTGATATTGCATAACAATTTTTCGCAATTTTTTTATTTATTATATCAATATGTAGTTTCCAATTGAGGTTACTATCTAGAGTGACCCCCAAAAAGCTCGTACTATGAACTTGTTCAATTTTTTTGTTATCAATAATAACATTTAAGCTTTGTGGTACCTGCTTGTAATTAACGAACTGTATAATTTTCGTTTTATCTAAATTGACCTTTAAATTTAAAGATGATAACCAGTTTATAATTTTTCTTAGTGTATTGTATAATTCATTACTAATATCAGAGCTGCTTAACTTGTCCTCAGATATAAATACAGTAGCATCGTCTGCGAACATAACACATAAGTGATCAATTATTAGAGGAAACTCATTTACATATATCAAAAATAATAATGGCCCCAGGACGCTGCCTTGTGGCACTCCTTGCTGATTGTGCTCATAATTTGACTGTAATCTAGTAATTGTTTTCGTAGTTTTGTCATAAGTGTCTAATACTATAGATTGAGTTCTGTCTGCCAGGTAAGTCTGTATTAATTTTAATGCAGGTCCCCGAATTCCAACATGTTCCAACTGCCTTAACAATATTTTGTGAGAAACACAATCGAACGCTTTGGAAAGATCTATAAAAAGTCCAATAGACGCTGTCTTCTTATGTATGTCAGCCCATAACTTTTGCAAAAAATTGAATATGGCTAATGTTGTATTTTTCCCCTTTTGGAAACCAAGCTGATTTTTATTTAGTACATTATTTTTTTTAAAGAACGACAACATTCGATTTAAAATTACTTTTTCAAATACTTTAGAGAAATTAGGCAACAGCGCAATTGGCCTATAGTTATTCATGTCTCGTTTGGAGCCTTTTTTATGTAAAGGTTTTATTAACGCTTTTTTAAGTCCATCAGGAAAAATCCCCTGTTCCAATGTTAAGTTAATAATATGAGCCAACGGTTCCGCAATGTGCTCAACGCTTGCTTTTATTAATTTCATGGGTATTTGATCATGCCCAGTACTTTTTTTATTCTTTATTTTTTTTATAATACTTGCTATCTCTTGAACGGTCACTGGGGTCATAAAAATGCTTGTCAAATTGGGTTGGGTAACTGGTTTATAATTATACTCGGAATTTATAGTATTTTCATTATTCAAATTGATAAAATAATTATTGAATGTATTTGCAATGTCAATGGGTTCATTTAGTATTATGTTGTCTTTTTCTATAGATTGTACAGTTTCCTTTATGGTGCTTATTTGTGTTGTATTTTGTTTAATTATTTGCCATGTGGCTTTGCTCTTATTTGCACTCTGCACAATAAAGTTTATATTTGCATTACGTTTTAGTTGCTTTGTGACTGCTTTCATGACCCGGCAGTATTTTTTGTACTTGTTTTTAATAGTTTCATTATTGGGTCTCAAAGACTGCAAATATAACTGCCTTTTGCGCTTACTTGCTATACCTAGTCCCTTGGTTTTCCAATTTGGTTGTCTTTTGTGTGTTACCTTTATTTTCCTGCTCGGTATGCAAAGGTCGTAAATTAGGCTAAACATATCAATGAAAACTTTGTAGGCATTGTTGGAATCGTTTAACGAATAAACATCTGAAAAGGCAATCTGAGATATATATTTTACAAAAATTTCAGTATACCTGTCAGGATTTCTACTGTACATAAACCAATGTTGTTCTTTAAAACTCAGGTCAGTCGGAATCGAAATAATTTGGCAAGTGTGATCTGATATACCCAGATCCAAAACTTCCACATTGTAGCGCTTTGCATTTGTAAAGATATTATCAATGCATGTCCGTGAATGAATAGTTATCCTGGTCGGTTCAGTTACTGTGTGGCGCAATTTATACAATCGGAATGTGTTCAGGAACAGTTCAGTGTCTTTTGTCTTTTCAAGGATATTAACATTAAAATCACCTACGATTAAAATATTTTTGAAGCTGCTTCTGGTTCTTGTTGCTAATTTTCTGAGGAGATATTCCATGTTAACAAGAAATATATCTAGTTTACTATTTGGTGCTCTGTACACACAAATGATCAAACAACTCATCAAATTGATCATTATGATCATTATCAAACAACAACTACAATAATGATAAAGACACACAAAATTATGCTTTCTTTTTTAAATATTCGAACAGCAACTGATATCGTTTTGTCGCAGAAAGAGCTGCCTCATTTAATTAATCATGTCAATATTCCATTACCATAATCAGATGTAAAATTGTTTGCATTCGTTCTGTTTCCGATTTTGTCTCCGTTCAGATGTGCCATAATTATGAACAATATGTTCCGCCATAAGCCCTGGAGCACCGCTTTGGCTCTGTTAAAACAAATTGAAAACCGGTAATCGAAAATATACGTTATGTGAGCAATGTCAATATTTTAAACAAAAAAAATTCTGCATGGGAAAATTGGTTTATTTATTCCTACAATATTTCATTTTTGTTGCTGGAACTGTTCAGTTTTGGAACAGATGAATCAACAAGGCTTATTCTGAAACTGAATGTGATAAATTGAGTTAATAATTTAATAAAATTTTCACATTTCCTTTGAGTTTATCTGCACAGAAGTACAATTATTGGACGGGAATAAAAATAATTACAGTGAATTTGAGGATATTTTTAAATTGTCACAATGCCATACTTTATACACAACACACGAGCGTGCTTACAAATATATATTATGTAGGGGTATGTATCATATTTTCGGTGAGTACCTTGGCCGAGCTAAAAGATGTTTGGCGGGCGTCGACTTATTGCATGAACTGAAAAGGCATTGTTTCAATATTTTGTAATAATTAAGAATCTCAAGTTGGAAAAATTATAACAAATAAATGTTTAAGATAAAACCTTACAACATTTGTTTTTTTTTTTAATTATGGCTCTTTTTTAGTTTAATCAATGTTCTAGAAAATGTATGTTTGACAATGTTGCATTCTATTTTTATTCTTATTCTTTAGCCAATTGACTTTGATTAACCTACTACTTTTACGACTGTTGTAGCATAGCATATTTTAAAATCCAACGTGCTAACAATTTGACACTAAATGTGACGTTTATGAGGAAATGCTTGATATTGAAATACATATACGAGTGTATATGAAGCCAAATATCGCTGAGCCAACATAGACGCCACTTAGCGGTCTACAAAAAATTGCAGTGTAGTTAGCACAACACACCACGACTCGCTTAGTCGCTCAGAACTTCTTTTCTTAACTAGCTGGGTAGGAAAGAGTCTGAGCGACAAGCAAGAGAATGAGCACCCGTGCCAGACATACTATATTGCATTGAAAAAAAACTAAAATTAAAGTATAACGTAACCAGGCCTGAAAAGTACACATAGCAATATATTGTGTATATTGCTGGTATTTTGCCCCGTGACACGTGACGCGTGACACAAGCACGCTCTATAACTCTAGCACAAAATAGCTGTAGGTATTGAAAAATAAATTTTATGATGGCGAAATTTCGTTCTAGGTACACTGAAGTGTCTGTTCACGGCACTCCTGTCTCGCCTCTCTAGGCTCTATGATGCTTTAAGCTTACTTCACTTTTATTGGTGTAGAATCTATTACAAAAATAGCACGTAAACACCAGTTTAGACTCAATTAAGGAATGCAAACCAGGGTATTTTTTCTGAAGAATAACCGGTTAAAACCGGTTTGTTCTTTGAGATAATGGCCGGCTTTGCATTCCCTAGACTCAATACGTCAAAGCGTTTTTGATGCGTAGAAATTGTTACACGGAGATTGCGAGTATGAAATACGTGACTCATTTCTGCTAGGCCTTACGTAAAAGACACAAAGTAGCAAGCTTGTTTTTTTTACTTGCCGAAACATCTTGGGCGTCATCTGACGACGTGGTTCGACGACAAAATTAAAAAAACGGACAGAACAGCTGGCCGCCTTAATTAGAATTTTCCGAATTACACAACGTCGCGAACATTTTTCGTAACGTTGTCCCCGCATATTTTAGGGGAAATGACGTAAAACTGTAATATACTAAAGCGCGGCGGCTAAGTGTTTTTTTTATATATTTTGTACCTTCAATATTCTGTCAACATCCACTTTACTCGTAACAATTTATTTAAGTAGAAGTTGCAGTGCAGCAATTCTTACTTACCTGATTATATTAAAGAATTAATAAAAGTTACCGTAAGAAAAAATCTCAGCTGAAATTTAGTTGTGATATGTACCTGTAACAAAAAGAAGTAGGTATTGTTAATTGTTTTTATCACACGAAAATTACAAAACAAGTTAGATACAAAAAGTTGGGTACAGCCGGTTTTATTAAAAAACAGGATTGCATTTGGCATCAAGTATCATAAGTTGTTTTCTGTGCCCTTATTATAGGTAAAAAAACATCAGTAAAGCCTCATTTGCATGAAGTACTAACGTGTACAAGTTGACGCTCCGTATTCGAAAAATGACGTAAATTCCTTATCAGTTTTGGACACTACAAAATGCTTAGGTTTACTTAAGTTTTCTTACCTATGATAGGATAGATGGTTTTGCTCAATCGTTACATTACTTAGTGGCATGAAAAGCTAGCCACAAGATAGTCCGATGACCTCATACAGGTGGCAGGAAGGCGCTGGTTGCATGCTGCTTCCAACTGGTCACTTTGGAAATCCATGGAGGAGGCCTATGTTCAACAGTGGACTTCTTGTGGCTGAGATGATGATTATGATGATGAAAAACTAGAGTTCATTCATAATTCACATTGCTCAAGTCTACCTGTGTTAGTTTTGCGTTTCTGAAATGACTCTTGACAGACTTGTATTTTTTTAAACGAATGAGTTGACGTGCCAATTTCAACTATTTTAACTATAGCATGTTAATACTTAACGAACCTATTTATTGATGGGCCTATGTAGCTCGAAATAAATGATTAGTTATCATTATTATTTCCATCAAAAGATTACAGAATTTGAATATTCCTCGGCATAATTTATAGTATTTTATGCAACTGCTATATAATGAGAGGCCTTAAATCACGAGTGTGGTTTTATGAAACGAGCGTCAGCGAGTTTCATAATAGGAGCACACGAGTGTTTTAAGGCCTAATTATATACAGTTGCATACCTTACTTTATCTACACACATATCATAACTGCAAAAAATCGTAACAGCAAAAAACCAACAAAAGAGTGACAACAAGTATGGCGACAATTCGATCTATCCGTCAAGACGAACATTTTTTTTAAACTGTCACTCGAGATCAAATGTGGTGCGATTAAATTAAAAAATCATACTGAGTTGACGTTTCGTATCGATAACTGTTTTAATATCTATGGATACTAGAATAGAGACGAACTTGAATTTTGACAGCTGTTCCAAATTTAAATTCATAACGTCACGAGATATCGGTAATCTATACTACAACCTAACCAATAAACACAGACTACTAAGATATACTACCCAATAAAGAACAGATTTACCTACTCCCACAGACAAGAAAATTCTTATAATAACATTGGTTGTAATAATGCTGGTCATTTTCTATGGTTTTTGAACGCGTTATTAAGCATTTATGATATGTGTGTTGATAAAAAATAAAACATACCTAACTCGTTTGGCCCACAAAATATTGAAGGTTTTTTTTTATTTCGAATAGCAACCCAATAATAGCAATATATTATTCAAAAGGTACTATTTTGTATTGAAATTATCGGTATATACTCGAATAGTCAATCAAATTTATTTCCGCTGTACAACCTTTTTATAAAAAACATTCTTGTGATCGTGACTTTTCAAAACAAAAGCCCGTTGCAGCGATGACTCATTGTAAATTTAAAATGCTATATAATGAATGACAACACAAAGAAAAATTAGGGTAATGGCAGGGTTCGAACCTGCAACATCAGCATTCCGTGCCTTGCGTATTCCAGTTTCCGCCACATTACCGCTGCCATACAAAAAAAAATCGCTAAAAAGAAAAATCGAAAAAATTTAAAAATAAATAATTTCGATTACAATAATGACTTATTGTCACAAAGTTCTACATTAGTCCAGATTTGAATGACCGTACGATTTCATCTCTGAAATAACTTTATTGTAATGGCTTTCGAAAACAAGCTCTCAATCTACTTTATTTTAGCCACATTTTTAATTTACGCGAGTTCACGAATGTAGATATTTTGTACCGTAGGTATCTAATAGATTTGACCAACAGGTGGAGTCGGCGTGCTGCCAGAACATTTACTCTCAATTTGAATGCACTTTACTAAATTTCCTTTGGTATTGCAAGTTTGCCTCTAACTGCACTGCTGCTAAAACAAATGCCAAGATCTTTACGTTTATTCAGAAATAAAGTTCTAAAAATTGTAAATAATAAACAGTTTTAAAACTAAATTGAGCATGTCAAGATAATGTGGGACAATTATTACACATTCTTAACTATTATGTTTGAAATACATTATGCTATTGCATGCATGCATTTATTTATGCTGGTTTTTATGCGGCGGCCTGAATCCACCACTTAAGTAAATGCCGTCAAAATCATTCGAAATAAGCCAAATAACCTTTATATGCTTCCATTTCTTAACATGTATCCATTTATAAAAATAAAGTGACACTTAAAAATAGCCGTGCAACTTATCACATCCGAAGATTGCGAATAAAAATCTTTTGTAAAAGGTGTCGCGTGCGCCAAACACTTAAAACCAAGCACCCTTACTTTTATGAACAATGACACACGCAACAGTTAGGCCAATGCTGGCTGGAGAAGAAACAACAGGTATGCTGGCTGACGGCCAAGAGAGGCTCTACGCCTCTACGCTTTTTGCTACGAGTCTGCGATCGTAGCCGCTTCGCTACGGTGCACTTAACCGATTTCCACTAACTTGGTCCCAACAAGTTGGATTTTTGTGCAGTCACGTATGATTTAACTTTTATGTTCCCTTTTACTATTCTGACTTTCCTAGAATCGTATAATCTTTTTATGACAAAAAGATTAAGAATAGCAAAAAGATATCAAATATCGCACACACTATCAATTACCATAAAGTTGGCTATTCTTTTGGTTACCATATTGACATAGCCGTGCAGCGAAGAAATACAACCAGCTTCGTGGCTATTACATTAAGTAGCGGAGATTTTATTAAATTATTAGTTAGTTTATTTGGGACACCGGCACAAAATAGAAAGTGGGCGCAATAAGTAGATGTTTGCATACGGAAAATATATTAAAAACAGTAAGAAATATTTTACACTTTTTTTGAACAGTGTATGTTTGTGATATAGTCTTACGTTAAAACTTTTTTATTATTATGACCAAATATGTACTATTAATTTCATTGAAAACAAGGGCCCTCGTAGAGTTGAACCGTAACACGACAAGCGCGATCTTTTCAATAATATCCTGCATCTCTAGTTGGTTATTAATTATTTGTAACATAATCTTGATCAATAAATACCTTAGAAAATATCGCAAGTTTAAAAATTTCCCGCAACGAATTAGTCACAGCACGTACGGCCAACAAACACAAGTGCTCAATCACTTTGCTGAATGTTTAATGACGATTTAACTTTTAAGCTCCCTTTTATTTTTCTGACTTTCCTAGAATCGTATATTTTTTTGTGACCGATTGATTGAACACATCAAAAAGATATCAAAAATCGCACACCCTACCCATCAAATACTACGGAGTTGGCTATTCTTTTGGTAATCATATTGACATAGCCGTGAGGCAAAGAAATGCATCTAACTTCATGGGTATTATTTAGAAAATTAGCCGACATTTACGTTTACATCATTACATCACGGGCAGCCAACAAAGACACATGCTCAATCACTTTGCTGGATGTTTATGCCTAATTAACTTATATTACTTAGTCAAGCCACTTTTTTATAGTGAGTAACCAGAAGCAAGTCGCTTGTAGAAGGATAAATGTAATATAACACAATGTACAGCCTACGTAAATTCGTCCCCTAATACCAACTACGCAAATTAAAGCGTGTAAACTTTTCGTTGAACCGCAGACAGTGGGAGCAAAAGCGAATATACCCGTATTCATTATATTCGCGACGCCAAAGAACGCAGTCGGGGTTAAGCGGCCGTATCATTCTGTCGTTTACAAATTTTATTACTTACCTACCTCGTCTTTTGTTCTGCTTTACGGGCTTGCCTCATTTTGAACCAGATTGCTCAGCTACCTGCAGGCTGTTTTATTACGTCTGCATGTGCTTTCGTTTAGTTTTTTTAGTTTAATTTCTTCTGATTACACAAACAGACACTTAAAAATTTTAGGAATGCATTCAAGGTCCATGTACTCATAATCATTTTTCTTTTTTGCAAATTCTCATGAATTAAATAATTGGATTTAAGGTAACTGTACCAGTTATTGACATCATTGGCTCTCGTTTTTACTTGTATGTTTTCGTATCTTCTCGTCAACTATCAAGTCACTGTCAAGCACTGGGGACCGTTACCTTAATAGATGACTTTTGATCGTGTCTCGCACTGCCGACCGGAGGCGTCGCACGGACCGATAGATCCTTCGATCTCCATTGTTCATTGTACCTTTATGATGTGTTTATTCATTTTTTAATTGCTAAGCAATCGTAGTCGCCCGTACCCATCGCGAGCACTACGATTTACAACATTCAGATCATAAAAAAAACCCTAATAGAAGTTTAAAAATAAGCCAAATGTTGCATTATGAAAAAACGTGACTTTGTGTTTATTTGTGGCTACATTTAGGCAGCTGTCACGCTTGTTGTATTTTTTCGAGACGACATAATAAATTCAAGGGCCCGTCATGTACATCTCCCGGATGACGGATCGATACTTGAAACGGAAAATACAAATTCGTAAGACATCACGACGAATGAATTATAAACAAGACTCACGTACGCGAGGCGCGACGCGTAATTCACTCCGTTTAATATGTCCACGCTCCTACATGTTTCAGAACGTTGGAAATTAAATAAATGAAGTCACGTCAAAATATTATGCGTATGAGGTATTTTCCGGGTATTATTTTAAAAATTATTAAATTTTCTGAATAAGCTTGGTTAACATGTGTGTTTGTACTTATTTAAAATTCTTTATTTTTTGTATTGTATTATTTAATAACAATCTCAATTGTATCTTAACAAAGCACTAGACAATAAACAGTTTATAAAGAAAGTACAGTACAAAGGCGGAGTTGTCCCTTTAAGGGATCTATTCCAATTAACGTACATCACATTATTGTGGATTCAGTATTAGTTCTTTATTTTAAGCGTAAGTAAATGTAAATTAGCAGCGTAGAACGAACAGCCACGAGATGGTCCGATGACCTCATACAGGTGGCAGGAAGGCGCTGGTTGCTTGCTGCTTTCAACCGGTCACTTTGGAAATCCATGGAGGAGGCCTATGTTCAACATTGGACTTCTTGTGGCTGAGATGATAATGATAAAATGTAAATTGATAATTTTATTATTAAACTTCCGGTTGATATTGATATTTATATATTATTATTACTTTTACCTATAAATGGTCGATGTGCAATTTAGGTTTTTCCGTTCAAAAATCAGTATAAGTCAAAATACAGAGTACCAAATCTAATTACTGGATAAACATGAACACGATTGCGAAATATATATTTTAAAATTCTTAGTGTATGCAAATTTGTCACACGACAACCGCAAAACCGATTTGGATTTTTTTTCATTAGATTATAGTTAATCATGATTCGCAGTCGCATCACATCACAAAATTCTGCTAATTCAGTCATAAGTTATGATTCATAACCCAATCACGATGTACCCGAGTACATCGTAACGAACGTTTTTGCATCATTTGAGTTTGGTCCTTCACGGTACGTACGTAGGTACTGTAAGGCATGAGGAACATATTTCTTTTTAGCCCTTTAAAAATAATATTACTTACCAGTATATTTCAGTTTTAGAATTTTGGTTTAGTCTCGCAATTACCGAGTTCAAAACTTTGCGTATCTTTTACATAATTTGTTCAAACTATTTAAGGATATTCATAAAACAGTTAAGCCAATTTCCTAAATGAATACCGCTTACTTGCTTTATAAACTGTGTGCCAGTTTCCTTGCAATATTTAACTCAAAAAAAAATTAATGCGTAATTTCGTTATTTTTTTACTCTGCTAGTAAAAATTATCACTCACACAAATGACCCTGCATAATGCAACCACTTGCGACTATGTCACGTCCAATAAGCCAAGGAACAAAGTCTCCATTCCCATACAAATTACGTACAAATAAGTACATCGGGGGAAAGTTGCTCGGCTCTGCCGCTTTATCGAGAATCTTCGGCAAAGTTTTTACGGTTTGATTTGTTGTAACTTATAGCCTCAGCCTTAGAACACTGGAAGTGACCTATCCTCAGGTACAATAAGGACAAAATCATGTACTGAATGTACACATTTTCACCCTATTACAATGAGAAAAAAAAAGAAAAAGGGTTAAAGGAAAAAAGGTTAGGGCAGAGAAAAGACTACCTTATGCTGCTTACACTATAGGTGCTCCTGTGGAATCGGGTACGTGCGAGTGATGCTAATAGTGTTTTAAGCATCTATGGGTAGCGGCAATCTATACATATAAAAAGGTTCCGTTACTGACTAACAGACAAACAATGCACATTCTAAACCGCTGAAGATAGAAACATTAAATTTGGAAGATGTGTTCCTTGAGGTCTAGGTTACACTAAGAAACGAATTTTAAAAGTTCCATCATTAAGGGGTGGTATGCAATCCAAAATCTACGCAAACAGAGTCGCGGGCTACAGCTAGTTGGTTATAATCTGGCGAACCACTAACTTAATTTAAAAAAATGTTATCAAGTTGAAGGCTTGATATAAACTGACTTAGAAAAGAAAATAAAGTTAAAAATCTTTTGAAAGAAGATACAGTGAGCGATTATGTATTTCTAGGGTGAGTTTGCTATACCTATAAAAAACGGTTAGTGTACGAAATTTGACTGTTTTAAAATTGCAATCAGTTAAAAATACCGTTTTACTATGTATCATTTCTGGTCTATGGACAAAGTTGCCACATTGGTCGATGATCGAAGTGCGCTCTTAGAGATCGCTTCCAGTGCTCTGTGCCCGGGCTCAGTCACGGCTTCACGCTCGGCGAGTCTACTCGCTCCGCTCCGTTTGAACTCCTTACTTACTTATTTGGGAATGTTTTAAAAGTTCATGGATTACGAAAAGCATTTCACGCGGTGAATACTGATATTTTCTTTATTTATTGTGTATTTCAAAAGTACGAAGTTACAATGAAATTGATTTATTACAATTGTTTTTGTTGTTCTTCGTGTTCGATATTTAAAATTGCGAAAATATTTTATGGGGACGAGGAGCTTTGGTTTTCAGCATTATTATTGTGTTTTAAGATTATCAATTCATAATGAGCACAAATGGCAAATACAATGGACTTATAAAAAGCTTCTTACCCTAAATCTTCTTACTGTCTATGTAAGAGTTTTCGCTCCGAGATCACGCCTTTTACAATTCACCTTCGAAATTAGAAGATAATCTTTCTGTATAATGTAAATCTTATCCAATCCGTCGGTCTGTCAGTTGTAACGTCATTAGAGGCACAATGGCGCCGGGGGCTCGGCTGAAATGATCCGTGACGAAAACTCGGCGAAATTAATTTAAAATACTTGGTGCTTCTGTTTCAAAGACAACTAAACCGTTTGATAAGTTAGCTTAGCGTGACGCCTTACAACCGGTGATAATGGCATTTCATTAATTGGACTAAGATTTGGTTAACTGGATCCACCGCAAACGTGTTATCGATAGAATGTAATCCCGCGTAATCAACTGACATTTTGACGTGATCAAATTTTGATCAGTGGGATAATTAACTCTGAAGTGGAGTTCTATGACTGGTTCGCCATGAAATGGAATATTCCCGGAATGGTATCGGCAGGTTGCAAAGTTTCTGGCTAGGTGGATAAAGGATGCGTTATAATGGGGTGGAAACTTTTAGACGTGCGTATATACTAAAATTATACAGAAAACGTTCATCTGATAAGAAAGCAGATTATCTTTTTTTATAGAATAGGAAGACAAACGAGCATGAGGTCACCTGATGGGAAGTGATTGCCGCTGATAATGGGAGCCAGCGACGATGTAGCAGCGATGAGTCTGCGTTTATTATTATATAATACTATACTACCCCGGTAATGCTGGCCCATTCGCACTCCAACTGCAACTAGCCCCCTTCTAGCAATGTTTTTAAACATAATAATTTCTTATGCTTTCGCGACTTATATACGTTGAAAGGAAAAATTCGTTGCAATGCGAGCGGCATAAACCGTTTAAATTGTTTTTCTTAAATTTTTACAATACTGTAAAATGCCGTAACTTAAATACATAAATAAATAATTTGACGATCGCGATCTCTAAAAGGCGTCATTTCCATTAAGTATACCTTTTCTCACTGCCATTACAATTAAATATAGTCTACACATAACGATACTAGAAATCTCAAATGTCGTAAGGGACATGTCCCTTAATGTCCCTTACGACATTTGAGATTTCTGGTATCGATAAAGGTACAAAAAATATTATATTACTACGCTATTGACCGCTGGTTTCAACCACACGATGTAACAAAGACAACGTATTGAAGATGAAGGTAGGTATTTCAATCAGTGTTACTGGATTATCTTCCACCAACAGCGAAGCTCAAAAATATATCTCGAATGTTCGGTGCACGTGCTTAAATAGCATAATCCTTTCCGAGTAAGAGTCTGTAAGCATCGTCGCGATTCCCGTCATCGCGGTTCTATAGCCGCTGCTATTGTGCGCGGCCTTATTGTGCGAGGGGATTGGTTTCCCAACGAAGAAAACGCAAGGGAATCGATTTAAATTTCCTTGAAAGAACCACGCAACAATAGCGCCTAATACTCAAATTGAACATCTCGGGAACACTGGATCTCTAATTAAACACACGAGTATTCTTTTTTTTTCAATGGCGATGTTTCTGGGTAGGTAATCATGCGTTCACGGTGGTTGTTAAAGCCAGGCTAAAGTTAAATATTGTAAATGTAGTTGATCAAAACATTAGATACCAAAACTCGGGCGTTGGACTTCTGCAGCTCAGTTCAGATAGGAGAAAAAGCGTTCTTAAAACATTAAATCCGATTTTTTACAAGTAAATAATAACAGCAAATGTATAATCATTATTCATTATATAAAGCGTTCTTTGTGCATCATCTTTATGCATGTTTATAACCTAATTGCTGGACTTAATTTTAACGTGATATCATTCTAAAAGTTTAGATAAGTAAACCTATATTTTACCATTAATAGATTACATATATACTATATTGAGAAAGACCGCCTACTATATAGACCGCTTGTTGAATCCCATGTAAAATTTCCCTGTATGTATTCCTTTATTTTTGTTTACTTGTGTGAATCAATAAAGAGTATTTATTGTTGTTGTTGGTGTGATAAAATAACTAGTTCTTAATAAAACTAAAGGTAAAAGATTTGTCCCGCATCACCACTAATAGGGAGGGCTTGGGAGACAGCTCCCAGCTGCAGATCGATAACTTCACACTATGAAATTGTTTCGCAGGATTGCAGGTTTCCTCTTCACCAAAAAGCTCATGGTTACTTTTTAGTACGTTGTGTAAGTTTGTGTCACAAGAAACGTCTCGAGAGCGTTAGCGTTAACTTCTCAACTACTATGGAAATATTGACAGCGCCTCTGCCGGCGCGTATCCGCAACAGACCGTCTCTAACGTAATTAAGGCGTTTGATTTGATAAAAAAATTACACTAAAGGTATTGACAAATTGATAGGAACTTGCACGGGCTCAATTACTCTGCTTGAGAAGTGGTAGGTCCAACGATTATGCTATCATAGTTTTTAGGTGTCATTACGGCTTTTAATCATTAAGTTCCGTTATTGTGAAATAAAATCAAGACCTCGCCATAAAACTACTCGAAATTTAGCATATAGAGTAGTTGAGGAACGAGAGGCAGCACTAAATTTTAGTGTTAAGATAAAAGTCATAACCCCATAATACCGCAGCCATATCCACACTTTCATATTCATTGACCGTAAAAGTATTTTCTATTTTGCGAGATTGAATTTTCGCTAACATTGTTTGTAGGCGCTCTCTCTCTCAGGTAGAGATCTCTCGGTTTTATTTTTGCGCTGTATATTATGTTACTTGAAAAGTCCGAAAATAGTAAGTAAGTACAGTGAGTTTAGGGTTACCGCCAAAACAATGCTACGGAAATTAAGTATTCCTTTGCTTGGTAAAATCTTTTACATTCCATTCAGTTTTAGACTGCTGCTGACTATATTTTTAATTTAATTTTATTTGCCCTTTATAAACCTAATAATATATGTGTTTGGCCTTTACTTTAAAATGGATTATTTTTAATTTACTGTGGTTTTTACTGATCGTAGTTCTCGCGAGAGGTACGGGCGGCTACAATTGCTTTACAAGTAAATTACTATTCATTAAGACAAAAGATTAAGAAATAAACGACCGACCAGTGGCAGCCCTGCATGAGTGACAATTTCGGCCGGGGCGAATTATAGACGTATTCGAACTCAGGAGTTATTCTGGAATTGAATAACGATCATAACCAGAAGCATCACCGAGATCGATTTACCCCTTTACAACTTTATGAGGATAATAATTTGTCGATAAGTATTTATTTATAGTGATGTAAGCGGTTAACACAAGTGGCTACGACTCGCTTTATCGCCCAGTGCATTCCTATTTAACAATTGAGCTGTAAGCGAAAAAGTAGCTACTCGTTTCGATGATATGCTAAGATAACAGCAAGGCTTGTGCAATTGAAAACCAAGTGAAATATTTATATGATATTTAGGTAATACTTACGGATAAATAAGGTGTCGTTAAGCTTTATTGGTTTTTTATTATTTATAATCGTGTTGACTAATTTATTGAACGATTTAATGGAGGATTGTTTTTAATGAGTTCTGGTACGAGATTTACGGGTATATTTTCTGAGGTTACTGCTGAGGGGATGATTCTGTAAGAGCGTTAACGCTGCGTTAAACGTCGAGTTAGGGGCTTGTCCCGCTCGCTACCTGCCCCGCCGGCGGCCTGTCCTGTCTGAACGAACGGGACACTTCGTGACACATACCACACTGCGAGACTGCTTCAGAGTCGAACGCAGCGCATTTGCGCTTAGAGCAAAACAGGGTAGTGGCCCTTAATAATATGACTGGCCTAAGGTACATTTAAAAGAAAAGGACGCACACAGAGACAAACTAAACTTGGCCGGTCATGATAAAGCCACAGGTGATTAGATGTTCAAGTCACTGGGTGAGGAATTTCTGCCAGTGCTTTAGGAGATAATCAGTGGATTGATAGCTGGTTTTGTCGCAAAAAAAGGGACTAAAAACGCATGCTTGGACAAATTGTCTAGGCGGTAGCCAAAAGAACCATTCATGCTCGCGTAATTACCGTATTGGATGGGTGAGACCCAAACCGGGGGTCAGCATGTGTCATGTCACACATTAAATATCTTTGTCTTCTTCTTTATCTTTATTTTTCTTTACATAGCATAAAGCACAGCCCGTTTCTGTATGTCTTCATCAAATCTTCTGCCGTTTAGGTACTCCTTTTAAACCACGCAATGGATTCTGATACGGTTTTAATTTTTAATAAAGATATTTTATACAAAAGGTTCTTATGTACACAATACACTCTTATTATGTTGTCGTTAGTAAATTTCACCCGTGCGAAGCTGGGGTAGATCGCTAGTATATTTTTAAAGCTTTTAACATACTCTATTTCACTTTTGTTGTAAACCCAAAGAACTTGATGTGTGTTTAAAGAAAAAAATCGTGACAGTACAAAAATACACAAAAGCAATTCTTCGCGAAAAGTATTACAAGTGAGCAGAAGGTGGCCAAATACATTAGGTGACGCGACACATTTCTGCTCGCTCGCTCCCCGGACTCAAATGAGGCTATAGGCACTTGTACCTTTTTTGAGATAGGTGATAAAATTCTAGTTTTACTGCTCTATCATTTATTCATCGTTGTTTAGATATTACATAAACGGTATAGCTATTCCCAAACGGGGAAGTAAGGACGTGTTTACCAACCTACAAACACACGTCACAGTGACAAACACTTATCGTCTCGCATTTGTGTCTACTTATGTACTTACTTTATACTACATTTTTAATTTATTTCACATTATACTTATAGTTTTTATATTTTACAGTAACATTATTTGTACCTTGGTTAATCTTTATCTGACTGCTCCCAGAAGAAAGGATAATATGTGAATGTTAACTAAATAAGTCACTTACTTAAGCACTAGACAGCCACTTAAACTGGCAATTAAATAATAGTCAATTAATGAAAAAATAATAATAAATCAACAAACGAAACTACGTCTTATCTCTTGACTAGGCACAGGCTTCTATCCGATGACAGGACTAACCCTAAGTCCCCAAGTGGGTTGAAGGTGTTTTGAGACTAAAGATTCTGATTGCTCTGCAGATGTTAACAGTTATGACACTTATCTAAGCTATTTCTTTACACGTGGGCTCAATTTTATAAACACGACAGGCGACAGGTGACTGACAATTCGGTATGCATTGCTTGCCCACTATGATGTTAATTCTGTAGCGTTAGTCGTCGACACAGAAATGTACGGCGAATTGTCACTGTCACCTGTCGCCTGTCACGTTTATTAAACTGGTCAATGGCATAACGGCCCAAAAATATGTTGTAAGTGTTGTCCAGCCCCCTGCAAAATCACAAGAGCTACAATTTGACATAATTGTAGTGTTTTTGATACAAAAAGTGACAAATATGTTGATTTGTAGCGCTTGTAAATTTTGTAGTATAGCCCCCAAGGCTTAAACAGACAATACTTTATTAGAAGAGTGCTAATGTGAAATTGTTCTTCCATCGTTATATAGTATACGTGAAACACAATTTTCTATACAGAAAACTAAAGTCAACCAAGTAATTGCTTAGCGACTTTTGAACTTTATCGTCTTGTAATAAGATCGAAAAGTGGTTAAGCAATTTATTGGTCTACTATAGCCTGTCAGATATTTACTTTGCAATAGCAATATTATATGTATACAATTTTCAAAGGAATCAACGAACCCCTATTGGCGCCTGGAACATATAATGTGTATTGGCTGCGGTCCAGACAGGTTCTGGGTCAATAAATCTCATTTTGATTGTATTAAGGATCTGAATGTAACTTTGAGGTCAAAAGTCTGCCAAGTTCTATATTTAATATTCAAGTAAGTCTTCATCGAGTAAGATGTTATTATCAAGGTATGGGGCTTTATCCTTTCTGGATTATTTATATTCTTACATCAAAACAGGCGCAAGGGTTTCAAACACCTATAAGTTCAAAATTAAATTTGGGAATCTACGATACATCGATGATTTATTTCACAATTTTATTAAGAAATATTGTAAGACCAATTTTGCATGACTAATGCAATACAATACAATGCAAATATCTTCCTATGTGACGACACAATGTTATTGGGTATTTTTTAAATGCGTTTTTTTCCGTTGACGTTGATTTCTGCACACATTTACTATGCCATTGACTACAGCACTACCTAAGTACCGCACAAGCGCTTGTACAAAAGCGATCACGGCTATACAGCTACTTTACAGGTTTAATAGCGCTTGTATGCTACTTGGGTATGCTGCTCCCTAGGTAAGCTACAGCGGTCGTTGATAGATATATAGATAATCAGTATCAGGTAACCTTTGTAATTGACCAGCGCAGCGTACCATGGCTGATGTGTTTCTGATACGATAATTGTCATGTCGACATACGAGCGACATTGCGAGTGCAACAAAGGCAATTTGCTTTATAGTAACAGTCTATCACCCATCTAATAGAGGAACAATAAAATATTATAAAGAGAAGACGATCAACAACAAGAATTTCAAAAAAATATATAATTGTCAGTATAATGAGAATGAGAATATTGCGTTTTTTTACTAAATAGAAGAGTTTACTTGTACGAAAATGCAGATTAATTTGATTGATCGCCAGTTGTAAATGTCACACTGGACGCGTTTTTACACGACTGCACACATAAAAGGAATATAATGTTTTTACAGCCATACGCTTCCGGTGTCGAATCGCAAATCAAAATACATTTTAAGAAACGTTCAGCTCCTGTCCCGGAATGGCAGGGCAAATGCTTATTTCACTGCTCTTTACTAATTGAATTGGACGAATTACTCCTCGTTGTTTGAAGTCATATTAATATACAAAGTGGCAAAAAATCGTTACATTCAATCGGTTTAATGTAGACCGACAGAATTTAAAACGGAACCACTTTAAAACACGCGATGGATTCAATTAATGTAACTTTTGAAACACGGCCCTTTTGCAAAATGCAATTCAACATTGACGACGTGACACATCCATCAATTACTTTTAAATCTTTCAAGATAACACTATTCTGAGATTTTTTTCCTGATACTGGAAAATAAAGTGTTTTTATCAACAAAGTGGTGGCTTTACTTTGTCTGTATGCGTATCGATTGTCTGCAGCGGAATGTAAGCAGACCGGTAGACAGCCATCAAAGCGATCCAAAGCACCCTCCAGCCTATAAACAACGATGCATCTTGAAGCCTATCACCGATGTATCGTGAACAAGCCAAAGCGGCTCTTAGACAAATAATATTATTGTAATTATACGTAGACCACAAAACGAGATACATATTACAAAACTCCTTCACTCACTATTAACTTTTACAACCGTTTTGGTAATATACGAGTAAGTACTAAAGTATTTCATGAAACTATTGATAAGACTGTTAATGGTTGGGCATTGATAGTTCTTATCGAAACAACGACAGAGAAATCTCTGTTTCACGAAACATTCAACGTCTATCATCTTGTTTATCTCAAAGCAACATGGTCCGCTATTGACGAGAACGCTATATACGGATCCAAAATGCATTCTCTCATAGCAATCCAAACCAACCGGTTTGATTCCCTAATGGGTAGGATCGTCACATATGACGTCATTGTCCTCGGCATCATGAATGGATTTCATGCAATAAATACCTCTACCTATCCTATACCTGAGAAAGCGTATTGTCCACCCGATTGATTACAGTTCTCATCACCCAATATATCTAGAACCTAGTACATACTAACGCCACATACGACACGTAATTAAAGGGAAGGTAAGCCGATTAATTGGGATTATGCTATTTAAGGCTCTAGTGGCAATGCAAGCAATATTCACATAGATGTTCGTCATCCATCACGTATCAATGATGTACAGGTGTACAATTGTGCAGGAAATTAATCTAAGCAAGCTGTATCGTTACAAAAATGAAGACAGTTTTGCTTTAATGTTTTTTAAAAACAATTTTTTCTTACAATGTCATTTTTAATAAAAAAAGTTTTTGTTGAAAGCACTTTACATTGCATTCTGAGCGTAACTGCATACATAAACACACACACACACACACACACACACACACACACGCTCACCAAAATTCAAATAAATGCGACCACTGAAAGTGGCTCCAATTTGACTTTTAAACTAAACTTACCTACAATTGAAGTTAAATAAAAGCTTCCTAATAATACAGACCAGTCATCAAGAGTAGGTCTACATGGGCATGTAGGATTAATTCGTTTAAAACTTAATGTATACAACTAATTTTATCAGCTCCATAATTCATTGTCGTTTGTCGCGACTTAAAAATGTGCTAGGCTTAATGTCACATTTTTTTCCATTAGTGCGACATCGTGGACACCCCTGTTGGGACAAATCGGCTACCTGTTGCAATGTGTGCCAACGACTCGCCCCATTTAATACAACCACGCAAATTGTTCTTTACTTCACTTCCGAACTACGACTTGGCTGTAGGTAGTGCCGTATTAGCAAACCTATAGTAGGTACCATTGTTCGATCTACATTTTTTAATGTGTCATTTTCATCCACAGCCTGATTTCTGGGCTCTTGATTCATTAGAAAGGCGGTACTCGCATAGAGGTAACATACTTGTGGAAAAACAATACAATATTGAGTATTGAGGTATATGTAAGATATGCGAACCGCCCCGGCTTCGCATGGGTACAATTACGATGTACTTACACAAAAACCTTGCGTGAAAAATCTCCAAGTGACAGCGGAAACTGTATTAAAATATAGTGCGTGGTTTAGAATTAATAAACTGCCAAAGATACGATGAGGATAAATAGAAACGGATGGCGACTTTGTATCATACTAAGTAATAAGCTTGATCAAAGTCACAAGTTACGTATCAATGAGCAGGCAAATTCTCTAAGTTTCAGAAATAAAAGGAGCTATATTTTATTTTCAACGTCAGTATATATCAATGATTTATAGGTATAAAATAAAGGTGGTTAACAATTCTCTTCCGTCAAAACAAGCTTCAGGTGAAAATACTAAAGCAAAGTTTTGTAAATAAAAAGACAAAAAATATCTACTAAGCATTTCTAACGATCGCCCGTCTAAATGAAAAGAAAATGTTTTCAATGCTGTATACCTATTGTGAGGCACTTCTATACATCTAACAAAAGTACTTTGGAAGGCGGCTTATTATGATCATTTTTCCATTATTACCTGTCTATATAAAAAATCATTCCCTATTCACTTTATGTATTTAACATTATCAAGAGGAATGGCTGGGAACAAAGAAAGAATATTAAAAAGGCCTTTTCCAATAGAAAAGAAGTTAATATACATGTATTGGTAAGTAATACCAACTCGTAGGTTGAATACACACGAAGTTTATTTAAAAATCGAACATTTAATTCAAATAAAAATACAGTACCGAGTAGTTTTAAAAACAACTAGCATATAAAATCACGACTGTGAAAAACATTAAAAATCAACCCTGGCTATTGAAAAGACAACAAACAGAATTTAATTAAAACGACACACGGTTTATAGTTCTTCATAGTTTAAAATAAATATTGTAGCCGGTAAAAAAAATGTTTTTCTATTTTCAGATATCATAAAAAAATATGCTTAGGTTTTAGTAGATGGACGAGCGAATCTTTTTTTTTGTTTTATGTATATTTACTTGAAATAATATCTTTGACAAACAGCTTAAAAAGAAAATTAATATATTACAACTAATAATAAATAAATACACGTAAATATTAAAGCAATGCATCCAGTCAAAAATGTGCATAACATTTATGGCGCTGCCAAACAAAGTTTAAACAAATTAATGTGATGACGTCACTACATAGACGCTAAATCAATGAAGCATTTTGGGTCGAGCTACTTAAAGGCTATTTGTAAACCATGATATCTTCATGAATATGGACAGCGCAAGTTTAAAAAAAAACAGAAATTCTAGTTTTCATAAATTGATTTTACTGTAGTAATATGACCTGTGCAGGTTCCCCATTGTTTGCTACATACTTGCGATGATTTACGATATACCTACTCGCGCTTCTGACACCTTGGTCACACCATGCGCGAGCGGAAGACGGCAGGCTTATACGGTTTTTTTTTTCGTATTTTACAGCCCTGGATATTGGTGCTTTAGAGCCATTAAAATTTAAATTTTTCAGTAGGTGGTTTAATTTTCTAGAAACCAACTGCCACATTTTGGTATTTACGTTACGTTACAGAGTTACCTTATGTATCATAACATGGTAATGATGGATGCACATGTCAATATATTACTTGTATTTATTTCTACTAGCTTGATTCTACTCCATAATCCTCCAAAATAAAACTCCATATTTTTGATTAAATAAATTGTGCAAATAAAATTAATAACCAATGGCTTCTCCCATATTACATCAAAAGGTATTTGTAGATGTTTAAAACGACGTCGTTCTGGTTCATTGAAAGCTTTAAAGGTACTAGAGACCAATTACGCTTACATACGGATTAAATCACTGTATCTTTCATACAATTTCTCCCGTATTACATGAAGGCACAGTCGACTCAATAACAAGCTGTATTCACTTATTTTGTGCAGCTGGATCATTTTCTAAAGAACTGCCTTATTAATCTTTGCATTCTCTTCGGATTTTCATTCTCTAAAGGCCTATTTGACATTGATAAAACCAATTGTCATTTTGTATGATGCATACTGTATAGTCCAAAGGGATACATATCCCGAAAACAATAATTTTATCGCGGCCGAAGTACCTAACTACTATTTGTTAGGGTTTTGTACCACATAGGTAAAAATTAAACAATCAAAAACCCAACTGCCTAGTAAATAAATCTGAAAAAAAAAACAAGTCCAGTGGCCCGTTTCACGAAGCTACAAGTTACAATTTTACAAGTCTAAACCGGCAACATTGGTCAGTAATGACCAATGGCAATGGGCAAATTGACCAATGTTGCCGGTTTAGACTTGTAAAATTGTAACTTGTAGCTTCGTGAAACGGGCCACAGTAGTCTAGAATTGTTAAGTAATATTAACAACGACATCATTGCAATAGTTTCATGAGCTTTAACTTAATGAACTGTAATTTTCAATATTTTTTTGTTTTGTTTGATCTTATTTTATTATTTGTAAATATGTATTTTATTTTATTTTATTAATAAAATGTTTTCACGGCATGGATATGGAACTTTTTTTGGAATAAATCATTTTCATTTCATTTAACAGTCTGGACCCATTATTGGGAAGATTTGAACCGGTCTACATTTTACAGTTAAATTTCGACACTTTTCAAACTGCAATCTGTCAAAAATATAATTTGATTGAATATTTTGAACAGCCGTAAATATCCAATGACATAAGTTACATTTAATTCGTAAGATTGGCGTTTTTCTCGATCCACGCGGAATGTGCTATGTGGATACATATGTACCACCTAATCTGAACGCCATCTCTATGTCGGTTTAATTACAAAAATGTACTTCCAACCCATACAGGAAAGACACACAAATCACTACCGCTTTGGAAACTTAAAATGAAGTGGAAACAAAGCCCATCTTAGAAATTAGCCATCCTTTTTAACTTACATTCGAGTCTGACAAATGAATATTTAGCTGCGGGAACCAGGTGCGGCCACTTTATGAGCGGAGGGCTTCCCAGACAAACATAAATCAAGATATCCAGCTCTGGGTTCTCGAAACTTCCCCGAGACGGGTTCGGCGAGCGTCTTTGCTAAGTACGATGTTAGTTTATTTTCATGTATCGTTATGATGGTTACATTTCTATTTCTAATCTGTATGCGTCGGTGTTGGTACCGTAAGATACTCTGTGGTCCAAGAAAAAACATTATGATCATGGCTCGTTCGACTAAGTACCACCTAATGCTTTACTGCGTCTTTAAAAGAAACATAGTATCTAATTAGGCGTAATAAACCAGCTGGTAATAATTGAGATTCCGTCGCTTATTATCAAGACCGGAATGCTTAGACTTCCCTCAGCGATGTGTGATTTTAATTGAACAACTTCTTCAAGATATCTACTGAACATCAGCATTTAATATCATCATCAATCAAACACTAAAGACGTGGCTTCGGCCTATATACATCAGATCAAACATGACTGTGTGGGCACAAGCCCCTTTGCCATTTTGGGAAGGGATAAACTCAAAACAAAAATAAGATATTTCTACATGACTCCAAATCTACCGTAGGCAAAAACACAGTGTAATTTTTTTAAGGAATAAAAGGGTGTCCCGCGAACTTAGAAAATGTATGAGTGAGTAAACAATCCATAATAGTTAAAGTCCCATCCTTCACGTTTAACGTGGGCACACGTCCGAGACATTGGGTCAACTGAAACTTTTAAAGCTGTAACCAGAGCTTTGATTTAAAATCACGATAGAGAGAAGCTCTGCTTTTCAACATTAAAATATATTTAAAATTCACGGGAGTAAAATATCAAGCCAATATTCCAAAATACTAACAAGTAATTAAAACAGTTTTAGTGTTAACCATAGTTTTAAGATCAAATATGGAAATCAGGCTAAGGACATGAAGCGAAACACTTGTTATGGTGCAACCTGATGATATATATTTAAAAATTTGAATCTGTGTAATGTAGGTATGTTGTTTCACAAAAAAGCGGAAGAGGGAGGGTTTTGAATGAATCTATTAAGATAATTAATTCCAATTTCTTATTAATGTTACAAATCACTGTTTTATTATTAATTTTCTTCCTTAACTCATAAAAGGTTCTAATTAGGTATCTAACTGTATTCGAATGTGAAATTTCTATTTCAATATAAATAAATCCTTTGCATAGTCGACCAAGAAATTGCTTGACCACTTTTCGACCTTATTACAAAGGATTAGGTCCAAAAGTGGTCAAGCAATTACGTGGTCGACTATACCTAACTGTATTTTTTTAAAATTGAATGTGCATATTTTGTTTTCAAGCCAAAACAACCCAATTTACAGATGAAAATTGGTAGACATCAGCCATAATGCCAGAAAATAAACACAAAATACATTTTATCCGGGGTAAACGTGCGGTTCCCGGGGGATGCGGGACGAACTTATTTAACCCGAGTGAAGTCGCGAGTAAAAGCTAGTAAGTATTATATGTTAATGCGAAAGTTACTAGTTCCATTTTTTACCTCAAACTGCCTTAAAGCATCAAGTCACAGGAAGAATATTTTTTTTAAACAGTTGCTCGGAAAGAGTACTTTCAACGGTAGTAAACATAGCTCGTAAGTTCATTTCACTACACTATTATGTGATTTTTTAGGCTTCTTTTATTACTTAAAGTCTAATTGAAAACTCATAAGTAAAAAGCTTTATATATAATGAATGAAAAAAAATATTGTTGAATTTAAATAAAAAACAAAGGTATTACGTATATTATAAAAAAAGATAATAAAGTATGAAATTGGTAGAAATCAATACTCCATTAATTTCCACATATTTTGAATGTTTAAAATAAAAAAACGAATAGGCTGAATGTTTGAATTTACTTGCCTCCCAATTTTGATAACAGTTAAAAACAAACTTTACGCATGCGTAGTAACAACCATTGGCCAATCTTTTATCCAATTCAGTTTTAAGATTATTGTTCAACATTAACACAAACAAAATATGAGTTGGTTGACTGATGAAGTTCACTGAAAGTTAAAGAATAACACATTAATTCAGTAAAATGTTTCAAATATGGCGCTAATCACACAAAATGATGTATTGCCGCCAAAACACGAGCCAGACATGTGAGTCTGGTACAGTTAGCCTCAAAAGTAACTAAACACTTAAGAACCTTGTCGTAGTAACGTGTGAAATTAGAATTGCTCGAATTTGTCACATCATTGTCAGCGACAAGGTAGTAAAATGTTCAGCTACTTCTGAGGTTGGCCGTACATTCATTTTAGACATCTGAAGAAACAAAATGGTTTTTTTTTTAATGAAATAGGAAGACAAACAAGCAAGTGGGTCACCTGATGGTAAGTGATCACCACCGCCCATAGACCATAGAGGGCTAAGATGGAATACCTCTTGTGCCAGTAATTACACCGGCTGTCTTGCTCTCCACTCCGGAACACAACAGTGCAAGCACTGCTGCTTAGCGGACCTTGCACAAGGTCCTACCACCCGCAAAAATTCTCAGATAATGGTTTAATGGATTATTATATTACCATGAAACCAAGTAGAAGATAAACATAAACCGTCCTCAACGTGGTCAGTATTATTATCGCAAAAATAGAGAAAAACGTCGTACGATACATTGTCGGCGAGGTTCACGTGATACAAAATAGTAACAGTGATAGACACTCGTCTAGCGGCTGGAGCTTAAACTCGTCATTGATGTGAATAATACTACATTTTTTTGCATACGACGTAGGGAGGAAAACGAGCAAGTGGGTCACCTAATGGTAAGTGATCGCCATCGCCCATAGACACTCGCAACACCAATGAGAACACAGATTCGTTGCCAAGCCAGACGGCTAAGATGGAATACCTCTTGTGCCAATAATTTCACCAGCCGTCTTGCTCTCCATACCGGAGCACTACAGTGCAAGACTGCTGCTTAGCGGCTGGATTAGCGAGCAAGATGGTGGTAGCTACCACAAAAAAACCCGAAAGAAATTAAATACAATCAATACGCGCGCCCTAGATTACACTATTATTGAAGCGCAAATCTTTTGTCCACATAGAGAAAGCTTAACCTTGCAAGTTTCAGTAATGTTACGTAATACGCATATGTAAGCAGAGAACGAAGCAGGTAGCAAGAGCGTTAGACAAACCACTAAAAGAACACGTTACTTCTCGGGACACATCAAGACAATTAGGGATGTCACCGTTTTATATGGCAAAATCGATGTTTATCCAAAGATTTATTTTCAGAATTTTGTAACAAATCTTGATCAGACTGTTTTCGTAACCTTCACAAGAAACGTTATCTCTCGATGTTTTGAAACCCGTTGACTACTTCAAATGCTCTTAGTTATTTTGGACCATTCATTGCAGTTTCAGCAATATGATTTTATTCGATTACGCCGACGAGTGATTTTGATGCGGTTTTTACTATAATTTACACATTTTTTTTACGGAAAGTTTTTATGTGCAATACGTCTTGTTTAGGTTTTCGTTGTTTTTGTTAAAAACGCTTTTTTACAAACCATTACGGCTTTGAATAAATCATAATAACATGAAATGACATTCAATGTGGGATCATTGCAATCGATTTTATCCGAACCAACTAGCGATGCAGCTATACAGGTGTTTGTACAAATGTTTGATAAAATAGTTTTTTTTTTGTAGTGTTGTGGAGCTTTCATGTGCTTTTGTATATAATTGTATTGTTTTCTAATGGGGCTGACATTTCAATTTTGATCAAAGCTCCGAAGTAAATAAAAAATTTAAAAAACATAAAATGAGTAACTTTGATTCGAAATAACGGGCTAAATGCAAATTTGAGCTATCAGCTCCAAATATCTCACCTCTCCTATATTATCATAATCCACGTATTAGTGTGTGTATTTAGGAACATTAAGTTAGTGATTTAATACCCGTTAATGGTCCAAGTAACACCGTTCTTTTACTTTTAGTAAATCAATCTTAATGATAGTGTGCATTGAAATACACTTTGACATATTTTTATTTTTTGAAAACGCTGATAAGAAAGAAAAAAGATAGCGCATACAAATGTACAGATGAAATTATCACGAAAACAAGTAGAAAAACACATTATAAATATATGAAAAGCAAAAAAAGTGAAACCAATTTCTTTAAATTAAGTTTAAAGACTTTTCCTTAAAACCTTAACAGTTTTAAAACTTATATACTTTGCAAATACAAGCCGTGATGGCCTAGTGGCTATGTGGGCGGACTCCTGATCGTGAAGTACCGAGTTCGATCCCCAGATGTCGCCATGTATGTGTCAATGAGTTTTCTAACTTATTTATGTCTCCTCCTTAGGTAATCCTAAGTAATGTAGCTGTTACGTAGAGGTTAAATATTTTGAGGAAACCTGCACATTAATGTACTTTAATTAATCGGTAACCATGATCCTGTCAGCCCACTTTCACTTTAACAGGTCAGATGGCGGTTCGCTTTGATGATCTAACCTGCCAAACCTGGAGTCATGGTCAAAGCTTAGTCCGAATAACGAAATGGAGAAAAAGCGGTAGGAGAATGAGGCACTTGAAAAGTACAAAAAAATATTTTCCCTATTTTACAAAACATATACAGATATATTTTAAGTAAGCTATTAATATCCACTTATGTGTCGTTTAGTAATGTTTATTTTCCTACCTGTTTTCATTCGTATTAAATTATTATTTGCCTTATTTTATTTAGTATCGATGTAGGGAAGATTTGCTTTACTGTTTCCTTGTTTTGTAAATAAATAGAAAAATTGTTTTCCAGAAAATTTTATTTGATTGCATACAATTCGCCTGTCGCTTAAATTGATAATTATTTGTTTGCAAATTTTCGCATTTCATCCTAAAGTAGAGCATTAAATGAGCACATTAAAAGAAGTCTTTACCGATAGCCGGTTTTTCTTCGTTCCGATCGCATCCCTAGTTGGGCGGGACGGCAAGGGGTGGACGATTAGCCGTGGTGTTTCTGCCAGCCGCCTTGGAAATAGAAAATAAAGGCGCCGTGACATGAGCGTCTGTCCGTTCCGTACATGTTCGCCATGCCAGTCCACTTGAACATAAAATAAACTGTTTAGTTTAATATATTATATTCATGAATAAGTATTCCGTTTTGATATAAGTAGTATAGGAGTTTGTTTCTAATTTAAAAGGTTTACCACAACAGGTCGAGTAGCCGTGACAATATTTTTTCGTTCTTGCTAGAAGTGTCATTTTTGTAACACTGATAAGACCAGCCATGTCATATTATTAGATTTTACTTATTATAATAATATCTTACCTATTAACCTTTACAAAATTACGTCTAAATCTATTAATAATGTATTAGTAAGAATGAGTAGCTTTATTTACACTCTACACTGTACCTTATCCTTGAATAGCTGTATCCCAAAAAGTACTGCCACTAACATAACGAAAAATGCGAAAGTAGAAACAATAAATAAAATAGATAAAATTGCCAATTGTCTACCCTGCATTTTAGAACTTTCAAGTGTTTTCAACATGACATGACGTAGCCGTATTTGAAAAAAAAGTCTGCTAAGATTCCAGTAACTCGGCCCTTGCCTTTGGAGTCCCGGGACGACACAAGTTAAACGCGCGGTCGTCCCGGACGTGACCGCTTTACGTATTTATGCAGATGTTTGTAACCCCCTCCCCGGTTCGTGGTCATGAGAAGAATTCAACTAACGCGGGCCTAATATGGAATATACTTATTATTGGAAACATTAGGGTATAGCGGGCTTAACGGCTAAGCTAAGAAGAGAAAAGATGGCTTACGGAGTTAGGCAAAGCTTAATGGATGATTATTATTTAACGTCATACCATGTACCTTCAACTAATGCCAGCGTGTTCATGAGAATACTAAATAATACTAGGGAATAGAATTAACACTCCGATGACAATTTGTTCGCAAAAAGTTGATACAAGGTCCATGCCAGTTGGCTAGTTAGCTTAACATATCAAATAGGGCTACCACGGCGGCACTAGCAGCATACTGTTTGTTGACCAGGACGAGCGTAGTTTACAGTTAAGAGTCGACTTATCTTCTCAAGTACCAGTAGTCAGCCATCTTTTCATTTGAAAACGATCCACCAGATTGTGGGATTTGGGGTTCTCAAAAATTCGGCATTTCGACACTGGCACGAGCATCTCGAAAGCTTTCACACATTACATTATTTTTTAAGCATTGTATCAACCGGATAAAAATTATTTCAACTAAATTCGTAGAACCGTTAATAGTGATTGAGGACCTAACATCCAGACATCATTACCTTCGCTTTTATAAATTATAATATTAGTAGGATTACGTACAAAATAATGAGAAAATTACAAGTAAGTAGGTATGTTCAAGGAAACACAACTCCTGAGCATGTATTTAGCGCCCTATTGTATCAGTCCAAGGCGAACTCGATCATTATCAGTTCAATGATTTTATACACGATTGTTAATAGAGAATGATATAATCATTCGAAGTAATAAGTTTATGATAGTTTCAAATTTAATAAAAGGATAAAGTTTGGAATTAAGGTGCTAGAACCAAAACTCACGGTCTTATCGAGTTAGCGCTACTTAAACATATGTATATAGTAAATTTCTAGAACGTGCTACTGAAAGGTAGTCAGAATTTCTTGAAGTTCGGTAGAGAAGTACGATTTCATTAAAGCACATAGAGATTATCTTGTCTATTAATCTTAAAGCATTTTTATGTTTTAATAAATAGACACATTTGATAAACGAAACATAACAAAATCATCATTATATTAGCGTTTTTTTTCTGGTTTCGTAATTCGGTGTAAGCTTTGACCATGATCCCAGAATTATCGGATCAGGTTATTTCATTGGAGCGACTCCCATCGGACCTCCGTAACCCCTAGGGAAACCGGACCGACAGGATCATGATTAATTTACAAGAATGTGCAGGTCTCCTCACGATGTTTTCTCTTACTGCAAGTCAACAGTGCTTAAGTAATGTACGTAAGTTAGTAAAACTCATTGGTACATAGTAGCAATAGCTAGGGATTGGACTCTACCTCACGATCACGGTCCGCTCCTATAAGCAACTAGGCCTCCAACGCTCTTTAACGAAACTCAAAAACTAAAAAGGTAATATATATTTACCCATACGGTGAAGCGATTAGGATTTGAGAGTACATGACTTGTCAAACGATTGTTACTACTACATGAGGCACTATACCTACAGCAAGACCCGATGGTCACATGTTGCCACATGAAAACCCACGCCCAAGAACGGAAATACTGCAGTGGTAGAATATGCACGGTTGTTGAATTTGTTTGTCTACGCGGCACCAACATATAAAAAATAAACTACGCTAAACAATAACATCACTAAAAAAACCTAATTAATCATACTTTACTACACTTTTAGAACAGCAACAGGTTTCAACGTATTCTTTGACTAATACGGCCAAATCGCAGATTTAATATATGTACCTCACGTAACTGAAATGTCCTCAGCACTCACCCGCCATAATATTCATAGAGAAAAATCATAGTTTATGGCTCACAATCTTTCCCCATGAAATCTTCTTACGACGCCCAGAGAGCAGCGCCGCATTAATATTACTTACACTAAAAGTAAATTTCATTCCATAATATTGCATAAACGGGCTATGTTTTATGTTACTTCATAAACATGGATGGACTCGTTACTATTAGGTATCATTTAATAATGTTTACGATAACATTAACCAGGGTATAAAATACGAATCGGACTTTAAAACATTTCGGAATTCGAATAAATCTCGCCACAAAATAATGTTGACGATAACTGATTTACAAAAGGGTATTCAATTGATTGTTTCTAAACTGGCAACGCATAGATAATCATTTACTCATTTAAAACTGACAAATTCAAACTCAAAATGTCTCAAGGGTCCGCATTTACATTAGCCTGTCCCGCGTCACATCATTTTGATAAGGGAAAGGCCCAGGAATTAAGATCAAGTGATTCGGAAAAGCATTAGAGTTAGTAAATCAAGGAGCACTTCACCTGTTGGCAGAAGTGTCGTTAAGATACCAACGAGTGTGACTCTGCCAGGACTTTTGGCATACATTACGCACTGGTTCTTTTTTATAAAGAAAAATCGGGTAGATAATCCCATTCAGCGAGCAATGAACGTTGAAAATGGCTTAGTTTCGAAGTCGCGTAGTGATTTTAGTACTCATGCTGCTAGCTGTCGACCAGACAAGCATAGCCGCACAAATAAATCAATCATTCAATAAGCGGACCCCAGCGGAGCGAGAATTTGTCATGAGGACGGGGGGCAAACTGTATTGCGTTCCCTCCACTAATGTTTTTACGACTCTGTGTTGAGATTTTCCTTTATTTATTTAAACATTGACGTAAAGTTATTTTAGTTTTTTTTTTCAATCATAAGTTACGATCAGCCAATCAGATATAGCAGTTTAAAATAAAACTAATGTCTTACATCTATGATGATCCCTTTTAGTTGGATTACATTTCTAGAATACCTAAAGCAATATTAAGATTGCGAAGTGAAATAAGATTTACTGTGTTATTTTTTCATTCCGTTGAAAGCTCCTGCTTTGTATGATCCTTGTTTAATAATGAAATATTCAGTTAATTTAATATTCTGTCAAAAGTAGACGTCAAGACGTCTTTTCTTTTGTTAACTCTACTAACGTTTTAAGGGTCAAATTATACTCAAATCTGTAATATTCAGATGGATTAATAATACAAGACGGCGGTTGCTGTTTGCTAAATATAACAACACAGGTAGATGTAAATCGACTTTTTTCTGAGTTAGCCCAGCTCTATGGCTACCGCACTGTATACATATAGAAGTTCAATTAAACACAAAAACTTAAACTAATAGACATAGGGGTTAGTGGTAGGTATCCTGGAAAAGAACGAGAAACTAATATTAACCCTGTTTTTTTTAATAATCATAATAACAAAATTGTCATAGCAGAACACTTTTCAAAGTTTCGCTTTGTTGATCGTATTGCATTTTACATTGATATTTTTGATAGCCTGACAATATTTTCTATTCATAGCACAATATGTTTCAAAACATCCGTTCCAGGTAAAAATCATTCGTATATTTTTATTGAACACTCGAACACGTTTAAGCCATCCTCTTTTGTCCTTACCCTTTGAAAATATGCCTACTTTTGTTTTGTAAACAAACCCCTATTATCCGCAGATTTGGTACAAAAATGATAGGTAAATAGCAATATTTTGAGCAAACAACTTTATTTCCCTAAGCCTACATTGCGCAGAGCCCTTGGGTGCTCTTAAGAGAACCGGGTCCATCTTACAGTTCGTTACGGTAAACCATCTGTTATTTTTGCCCATTACATATTTTAATGCCCCCAAAGGAGATTTCTTACCACCCCTTAACCGTTTCCAACCCATTGGACGACTAAAATGAAACATTTAAATGCAATCTACAGCAGTGATCTTGAAGTAGACTTTCTTACCGTTTAAATCCGAACTGCCAATGATTATTCTTTTAATTGAAAACTGTTCGACACCATCGACTTAAAAATGAAAGATTCCTGCTTTAAGTAATGAACTGCGCTATGCTATGATAATTGTGAATCTCAGAGTTTAAGAGTAATAGAGTGCTGCATATTTCAGTTTGCAAAGAAATCAGTAGTTCGAGTTTTAAGTCAATCTTAAGGTAAGATTAAGAATACGTTACGCTTTGGGCTACGGCTGTCTTGAGAAATGATTTTATTGTAAAAAAAAGCAAGATTTTTGTTCACATTTGTGTCATAGAACTACATAGGTAGGTACACATATTAAAGGAAACAATCCGACCACTGAAAAGTCAAAATAGACTTGAAAATTTTGACCCTTACATCAAAGCATGTTAAATAAAAGCTTGTACAAAAACCACATCTTGAAATAATGATGATCGTTTGACGTAGGTACGTATCTCACTCAATTTAACACTACAAACATTAAACAGCACAGCTAGCACTTTGAGTGTAGTCACACCTAATGTCGCAGTATCGGGGCCATCGTAACAATAATTGTTTTTTTGGTACAAATGAAGTGGTAAGTACATAAATTAATACATACTTTACAAATAACTATTACATATCGCATAATCCTCATGACACTTGTTTAAAATAAATTATAAAATGTTAGTAGCATGCTTCCGGTTAATTATAATCATTAGTAGCAATACACACTTTCTTTTTCCGTATCATTTTGCATTTCATTTCAGCGCACGCACTTAATTTTAAACTGTTATTAAGGACTATTTTTAGAATTTCCCTTAATGTGAAATGCACTTTTACTGTGACATTATTAAAACTGATCGAGTTAAATGAAGAACGCTGATTTCAATTGGCACTAACATGTTAAAAGACACCAACTAAGATTCCTTAGATTCTACGTATCAACCTTAGCTCACATTTGTCTTTTTTATTTGAAGAAGTTCTAGTCTATTGGCCCGGCACTAACACATACGCGAAGATATTCATGCGTACATATCGTCAGCCTGAGTTCAACGCAAACTTACTCAAGTATTCTGCTTACACAGTGAATAAGAAATTTCTACAATGGATGCTACAATACTAAATATTCCATTTAAATAGCTGTACATTTGTCTCAAAAGCTTTCAGAGTCGGAGATCATAAGGAATGCATAAGGTCACAAGAAGAGGGTGGAAGAAATTCATGGATATCAGTACAAAGCAAATAACGCGACGATGTAGTGAGGAAGGCACTCGTTATTCCATTACGCTGTCACCAGGCCTTTGTGTCAAGCTGCGAACGATTATGGCGGGGATTAAAAGGACGACTATTAGGTTGATAGGTTGTCTTTTTTAGCACTTTTTTCCAAAGTGTAACTAGTATACCAACTGTATGAACATAGTAAGTAATTGTATTGTACTATACGAGTTTTATAAAAACTTAGTATAGTTCTGAGAGTAGTTGCATTTGATTGAAAAATAACAAACAAAAGACGTAAAACGGACGATTAGGATGATCTGCTTAATTTCCAAATAGAAAAAATAGGTTATCATTTTATTTTGTTTGGGATATACAGTTTTTCCATATAAAGTCTTTTAAAAGTAAGAAACACGACATCAAGTTTTGTTTCCGCATACAAAGTTAAAGCTCATTAAGCCCTCTAGAACTTGTAGCAACGACCTGTTTTGAGTTTGAGCAAAAAGTGGGTCAGGTAGGAAAGGTAAACTGAAAAACAAACGAAAGAAAGGTAAGTTTAAAAAAACCAACTAGGGGTATTTTTTTATCTGCTGATTTTTTGAGATTTGTCGGTAAATTTAAGTTAAAACATATACCACCGTTAACAATTCTTAAACAATAATGAAAGCAGCTTTTAAAAACCTTCATTATAAAATTATGTAGTTTTTTTTATTCAATTTGAATATTTCGAATTAATTTTTATAGAAACCTTTTTATAGGTTTTTATTTATAAAATCGACTTTAAAACAAAGTCCATTCCTGTCGAATCTGACAGGAATTGGACTTTACATAGCTGATTTCCAATACAACATTTCAAGGTGGATTCTACTGATAAACATCGAAATTACTTACTTGATTACATTAGATAGGAGATTTTACACAAAGTTTCTGTACATATATGCAAATTTCATGCTTTTAAGGGTAAAACTACTTTATTTCGGAAAAGTCCTGTTTATCTATTAAACTCAGTTAACTTTCATTTATATCTTTTCTTCAGCTACTGTTATGTATTATGCTATTAAGAATTATTTGGTAGGTACAGTCAAGGACATGGAACATTAAACAAATAGGTATTTTGTAAATACATTGTTTCAAACTCCGTTGTAAACGTGAAAAAGAGTACACATAGGTAATTATGACCTTAACCAAATAAATTTATAAATGAAGGTACACGGAATATAATAATTACATCATTCAAGGATTCTTACTAAAAAAAAACTGTTTTTAATTACGTATAATTAAGTCCCTCACGTACATTTTGACAAGTTTATTATTATCATACCTTGAATGACAGTGTGTATATGTTCTTTGTAATGTAATAAAATTTTAAGCAGAATTATCTCCAAAATAATTTATACAGTTAGTACTCATAGTAATAGAGCATTAGGTTACCCACAATTAATAGTATGTCTTATGAACATATCGTCAACCATTCATGAGAAATAATTTTCAATCTCAAACCATTGTGGTTTTTTAATTTGATTTCATTTTACTGAAAGGCACAGTATTATATTAATAGTGAGAAAACATTTAACATGAATCAAGCAAAAATGGATCTTGAGTCAATGTCACAAACTTCTCGTCTTTTTGTTATTTTCTTCTTACTCCTAACATTTGCAATTGTTATTAGATATAGGTTCAGCCACTTTTAAACGCTACTTCAATAAAATTTGTTTGAGTACAGTCACCAGCACTAATATCTGACACAACAAAGCGTGCATAAATATCTGATACGACTCTATTTCTAGGGCTGGTAGGACGTGTCAGATATTTTTGCACGCTTCGCTGTGTCAGATATTGGTGCTGGTGACTGTACGAGTAAATGGTGTCATCTTTACTGGTTAATGTTATTGTTTTTTTCAGTTTACCATACTCTTTCTACCCGACTACGGCAAAGCCAAAAGGAAGGGTTATGTTTTACGTACAAACTCTTGTAACTTCCTTTAGGTTATTTATTTTAGCGCCATCTATGCGTTTGTACGCGAACTAACGCAACGTTAAGTAACGTGTGCTCAGCGCCCAAACGTACGTTGAGGGACGATCGCATGGTCGGTTTGTAAGCGATGCTAGCGCCACCAGGCATCACAAAGTTTCGATAAACTAAAGTTTTGCGCGCCAACTTACAAGGCAGTTGTTCTCGTCTTGCAAAGTGATGAAGTGTGTCGTATTTACCTGAAAAAAAAACACAAATCTTTAAATTTAGTGCATGAATTATTTCTGCCTACACGGTATTATAATATTTTAAACCACAAGAAACGACGTCAATGCATATCTTACCTAACACTAGACTAGACTTTATCATGAGTGTAATGAGTTATTTTATTTTGCATTTCAGAATATACATAATTTATAACCCGGAAAAAAAATTTGTTTAGCGCCTGTTTTGATGAAGACAAAAAATATACCTGTGGAAATGGAAGTCTAAACAGTACCTAAGTTCCTGCCTTTGCCTATTCCATTCAGTGAATATTAAACACAGAACCGTATGTTGGTATGCAATTATTAATATTCCGACAACGGGCGTGCGTCCGTGCGCGTCATACGTCACTGCGTCAAATATTAATAGGTACCTACCGGTGACTTTTTAAACTTGACTTGGTCTTTAGTAGGTAATAAACTGTATAGCATTAATTCTACCAGTACACGATAAAAACGTTTAAGTATTTACAGATTTTTGATGTTAACGAACAGAAATAAACCACAAAAAGTTTGGAGAAAATCGCTAGACACCACTTAATATGTCATATCGAAACTGGTTACAACTACTTTCTTTTTCCTCCGAACTCATAAAAAACCGTGTTTGCACTGCGTTTTCCTCGTTACGACGCGACAGTTTATAAAACTTTTTATTACTAAACACGCTGGTATGTTGGCAGCGCCGTAACGTGCACATAACGGTGAGCTGCGTCGTGTTCCGTGTGGACACTGTAAACAATCAGATCTGTGGCCACTGCATCGTGTTTACCGCCATAAAGGAGTCTGTGCCACGTTAGCGCAGGCGAGTCTACTCGATTTTGGTTGTTAGACTTTTTTAATCAGTGCAATTTAGCCAACCTAATAGACAGCAATAAAATTACCTATAGTTTTTTTCGAAAACCACATAAGCAATCGAATTTTAGTATGTATTAGTGACTAAACATGTATATATCCTTTAAGCCATTAATCCCTCCTGCTCACATACAAATTGCTAAAAAACAACATTTACAGCTCTAAATTAAACCCAAAATAACAACCATTTAATCAATCAATATTTCTAATTCTTCAAGTTCTCTTGTTAAATAGTGATAGGTATTGTGATAATGAAAGCTAGTGTGGCTAGTACAAACACGTGATTTAACAACCCCTAACTTAAACCACGTGAACCGTTTCGCGGAAGAGAATATCAGGCGCAGCGTTAAATTGTTTAAGTTGTGTTCTTAGTCCAAGATCCCACCGTAAAATTCTGCACCTATCTGTAATTTAATCAAAATGTGATTTAAATACAATAGAATAGACTCATTTTTTTCAGGTTGCCCAGAAGATATATGCCTTAAATATGATTAAACGCAAATATGAATAAAATGTTACCTATACATAAAACACTGCAAAATTGACACAAGTGCCTTTACCATAATTCTTTTTTTTATTTCAATGCTGGCAACCGCCACTTGCGGCAGCTTTTACGCGGGCAACCCTATTTCACAGTGTGGGGAAGACAATACTTCAACTTGATTCAAAATTGAAGTCGATACGACCACGACATATGCGACCTGGCAACCTAAGAGTTGCGGTAGACGAGGTAGCAACCTTTTTTCCAGTTATTTAGATCACTCTTTTCCATGGCACCTAATTTACTTTTCAAACATATGAGTACAACAAAAAAAAGTACGTATCAAAGATAATAATTTTTGCAACCGAAATTTCTTCCAATTTTTATTTTTAATGTATGTTTTAATTTTTCTTTGTGTTGTCATTACGTAGCATTTTAAAAATAATAATGCTAAAAGTACTTTCGGCAAAATTTTGCTAAGCAACCCTGCGGCGTTGTATGACCCTTCGTGTAATCTTTTATTAAAATATAACAGAAAGATGCAGAATGTTACGGCTGGATCTTACACTATCTATTAAGCCCGTTTCACATATCATTATTGTTGGGTGGGGTGTGCCATAGCGTGACACAACGACGACATCGGATCTATTCATTCCGTAATGATTAGAATCATAATTGACTAACTGTGTATCCCGCGTCACGCTTTTGTCTTTAACCGTTAAAAGCAAACAGGGACATTTTCAGATAAACATACAAGGATTTACATTTGATTGGTTTTTTGGAGTACTGGGTCGAGCAGTGTAATACGCAAAGGGTACAAGTTAATTCCATCTTTAAAAATATATGTGTGACATTGTGAAAAAAAGACTAGATTTTTTTGTAAAGTACTTCATTATCAGCACTAAGAAGTGACTGGCAAATCGACCTATACCTATGTGTATATTAGAGCTCATTTGATTTTTGGTCTTCTATTGTACTATAAACCGGAAACTTAATATTAACCATTAGTTATTTAATAATTGACTAACTGTGTATCCCGCGTCACGCTTTTGTCTTTAACCGTTAAAAGCAAACAGGGACATTTTCAGATAAACATACAAGGATTTACATTTGATTGGTTTTTTGGAGTACTGGGTCGAGCAGTGTAATACGCAAAGGGTACAAGTTAATTCCATCTTTAAAAATATATGTGTGACATTGTGAAAAAAAGACTAGATTTTTTTGTAAAGTACTTCACTATCAGCACTATGAAGTGACTGGCAAATCGACCTATACCTATGTGTATATTAGAGCTCATTTGATTTTTGGTCTTCTATTGTACTATAAACCGGAAACTTAATATTAACCATTAGTTATTTTGGTTTAGACCAAATTTAAATTGCGTTTTTTTTGTCATTGTTATGAAAAGAGAACTTGTTTACCTTAATAATTACTTCGTCGAGTATCTCTCCGGTATCTAATCATCGGATTTTTTTCAGAAACAGTAATCAATTTTCTGTCAGTCATACTCGTAAATGCTTCCTGTAAACCTAATGTGAATAAAGATATTTTAAATAGGTTCATGAAATAATCAAAGGCTATTCAATAAAATGTTACATTTGTACAATATATATACTTATTATAATTTGTAAGGTTTTCAATTTTACATACAAAAAATAAGAGATAAAAGTAGTTTTGAACATTATAATTTTAACATACTTCATACGCATCAGGTGCATGAGAATCACAAAGCTCAAAGAGATCCCTTTGGGGATAAGTTTGCCGCTGCCGCACTGTATTTGTCTGTGTACACAAACAATGATATAAAGAAATGTCCAAAATTCAAATTAAATACCCATCTTAAAAACGATAAACTTGGGAATATAATTAAGAAGATTATAAACCCTTTTTACAGCGAATGAACTCTATTCAAAGGATAGCTCGAATGACGAGTCACATTGTAAAGAAAGAGAAGCAATCAATGCACAGTGAAAAGAAGCAACCATAACTGCTAACCATTTATGTATAGATATAGTCCTATAGAGACTTGGGCACTTAGAAGCTGTATTGCATCTGGCTAGCTCATTTGGCTACGGCACTCGCCTTTTACCCTCAATACACTGCGTGCGAGAGAGAGAGCAAATGCAGAAGATAACTACATCACACAATCTGAATGGAGGCCTAAAGATATGTCAACCGTAGAGTCAGAACTTATAGAAGGACCACAGCAAAATATTCGGTATTTTTTGAGTATAGACATTGTGGTAATTACAGTCTAATCGTATGTATATTTAATTTCGAATTTGCAAGTGTAAATAAAAATGGAGTATAATTATGTAAAACATTATAACTTTTTCAAGGCGATACTTAACTTAAAAGTGCATCATGCACTGCGAATATTTTCTACGCCTTTATAAAAGTTTGGCGTGTCCTTCTTTATTTGCCAATTTCGCCTATTTGCTCTTTAGCTAATTTACGCAAACTGATACGCTGCGTTCTGCTCATTTTGCAAGCTTTCTTGGAAACATATTAATAAAGCGGATCACTCACGTATTTTTGCGTCGGGAAATGCCCGACATGTTTCGGACCAGTCCGTGGTCCTTAATCATGAGCCCCCGCGGCGGTGGCGCGACGACGACTGCGTACCGAAGCCCTGACAGCTCGGCTACTCGGCACAGGCGGCTCGGGCGGCGGCGAACAACTACCCTCGTTTGCTTCATTATTTTTAATGTCAAATATAGGGTTGCACACTACACTAACCACATCACTCTCTAAAGGCTCGGGCACACCCTGTAGTTGTTCGCCGCCGCCCGAGCCGCCTGTGCCGAGTAGCCGAGCTGTCAGGGCTTCGGTACGCAGTCGTCGTCGCGCCACCGCCGCGGGGGCTCATGATTAAGGACCACGGACTGGTCCGAAACATGTCGGGCATTTCCCGACGCAAAAATACGTGAGTGATCCGCTTTATTAATATGTCTGAGTCTCACGGTAGTTTCATGTTAAAAATTTCTTGGAAACCTTCATATTTCATAATTTTACGTTTTATCAGCGTAGACATAATAAAGTAACGCAATAATTCAGCCTTTCGCGCAACTTTACATCTTTGGTGGTTCCTGCTCACGAGCCCGCGGCGTCGGAAGTAGCATCGTGTAAAAGACGTAAATGGGGACCGCTGTAGGTATAATGGCACAATATGCGCGATTTTACAGCTCAAGGTCTGCGCAATTGTTTCATTTACCAAGCTGTCTTCAATTGGCCACGGGACCACGACGCTTTCCGCCTTATTAGACATTGTCATTCAAACTGGCCAGTTATATTCAAATGTTTTTATTCATCAGTACACCGACACTGTAATATGAAATAAATCCATATTAATGACGTCTTTCATTCAAACGAACGTTCATTTATTTTTAAACGTGGTATCAACTCAGATATTTTTATATAAGCACTACAAAATTAGTGATGTACTCATTATTCACATTCGCATTTTACTGATGAATAAAGTATAAAAATAATAAGAAATTTTATTATTGGAAAAAAATTGTTTGTATTATACTTATACGTGTACCCCGTGCACGCCCGTATCTCTGGTCTCTTTAACCGGACGTAAGGTTTACTGCGTTCATAAAAGCAGAGGAAACATTATTGATAGCCTAAATTCATACTTCAAAGCTACTACCACGATATTAACGCCGACATCATACCTTTTATCTTGTGTTCGCGCCGTATTGTAAACATAGGTTTTTAAAACCAAGACACAACTGTATAAAAATAGCTACAAGGAATACTCTTAATAATATGTTATGAACCTTAGATTTGCGCTGTTTTTATTTATGTTTCCAAATGTATAAAATGAACAATGAACCGTCTGCCATTAAAAGGTCTTTTAACACGCACATGGGTTTGTATGTATAATTATGTGTCTTGGGATTAAGTTTGAACAGCAAAAATTAAAGAAAAGGAAAGAACCGAAGTCATGGACATCAGAACTAGGGTTGCATCGCTGCAGTGCGCGATAAACAGATGACGCCACCCCACTCACCACCCGCGCGATTGGAAAAGAGTGGATCCAACTTGCCAAAGATAGAGAGTTGTGGCGGCGACCATACAGCAATGGATGTGGGTATGTTCATACAGCAATGGATGGTCAATAACTGAGAAAGAGAGAGAGAGTCTATCATCATAATTAATACTGTCACCGTATCGTTTTAATTGTTAAAAAATAGCGTTATAGAGATCGTCGCTTAGAGATGACACCGTATAATGAAAACGTTTTAAATTTCCTCCATTTTGTATTTTTTTAAGTGTTCACTCAATGTCATATATGCAAAACATTAATATTTAATATCATAAGCAAATTGCTTTCCCCCATTTTCATGTTTACAAAATATACGAAATTAGGGTGCGTGAATTGGCAGCGACGACTATAAATAATGCAAGTAGTGTGACGTCACAGCCAGTCCCGGTTGTAAGCGGTACATTTGAATGGCTGTTATGCTTAGTTTGTTTGTGACGTACTATTAAACACAATGATGGATCGGGAAAAGTTAGAGATAAATTTAGAGACATATTTGTGTAGTTCCCAGTTGCACTTGGAACGGCACTGGGCCAGTGTAGAACTTTGTCACACTAATGTCGCTTTGTTATTGCTATGTAATTCATGAATTGTGAAAAGTCATTGTGATATTCCTTGCTCAGATATCAAAATGGTTGGCTGTACAAGTAGGACTTTGTTAAAAATTTGCACAGTGTCTGTGCACTAAGACGCGTCAACGACAGCACTGTTCGTGCTTTTAACCGATTTTAATAAAAGGAGGTTTTTTGTTTTATTTTTATGGTATGTTACCCGATTACTAGAAGACGGCTGGACCGATTTGAAAAAATATTTTTGTTTGAAAGGGTATTTGTAGAATATTACTTCTCTAGAGATTGCCACTGACGCTGCAACACTTAGATTGCTCCCTCTATTAATGTTTCCTAGTCCAATGTCGATACTTAACCTTCTAAATGGATGCATCGATCGTGAGTCGATCGACCTTAACTTTACTGTCAGTATGATGCTGTATTTTAGTAGCAACATAAGTAACTAAAGAGCAGTCTATAAGAGCTTATAACCTACACGCGATTGTATTTTTAAGCTAATAAGAGCTTTTATAGATTCTTTAGCTATTTATTTATTACACGGGATGAGCGAAAAGCCCCTGCACCAAAGAAAAAAAACGTATTGCGTAGCAAAAGCTTTAACTGACCGGAGCCTTTCATTCGTACCCCAACTGTAGATTTCCTGCTTCACGTTTTCAGTAGTGGATCGAAGGTAGGTAGAGATAATACTTGGTTTGACATTTTCGTTATTAGCACCACTACGCTAAAGGAAGTTGTAGAAAATTCCATAAATCGTTCTCCTCCTAGCTAATCGTCATATCTAACAGCAGTTTACACACTACAGTTATGACAGCTAGCAGGAAGAGGAACGAAATATGAAGCCATTTATACAAATGAAAAAATGTTCGTATTCAAAGTTCTTAATATAGAAATTAGAGAAATCTGAGATCTACCTACGAGTATATCTTATTTGAAAAATGAATGCTTTCTAATTCAATGGGGTTTAAATTTTGACGTATAAATTAGTAGAACGCGTGTCAAAGCTCTATTAAAATTAATATTCGTATTCATCCTTTTGACATGTCAGTCATTTGTTTCGCTTTAGATTCGAATACGTTTTGCCCAATCATCCCCACGTAATGAAACAGGGCGAAGTGATAAAATTAACACATAACTACGTAGAACTCGGCTTAATAAAGTGGGTGGCAACCGCAGATAGTTTATGTTTGTCACGTGTCTCACTTACCTACTCGTAAACGCGGGGTGCACTCCACTCTCCTCGGTAATCCAACCCACGACATGACTCGTATCCATTTTTATTGGCGGTAATAAGATCAACCTACTGCGGGGTCGTAAGGTAAAAAATTAAAATTAAAAAATGCGAAATCGTAGCGATGTTTAATTACGTAAAGTTTTGCAATTTTTTTAAAGCTTTTGCCATGTTAAAAAATCAAGGATGTATGGAAGAGACCGCTGTTAAGGGTTAAGACCGCCTGTCTTGTAGGTTCTTTGTAATAATTTTCTCTTTCTGTGTCTTTGGTTTATTTTCTCGTGTAGTGTAATATCGTTACAAGTCAAGAACTCGGATGCATAAATTATATCTAAAATTTAAATTTTTTCTTCAAAATCAACTTTTGCATCAGTCGTAAAATCATAAGCAAGGAGTTATAATAATAATTAATAAACATCATTATCATTTACAGTTAGTGCGAGGATTTAGTCTGTTTAGCAGAGACTTAGTTAACTTTACCAACATTGAGTTCAAAATGTTGCCGTTCTGCTTTGAGGAATATGAATGAACTTCGCAAAAGCAGTTCCAGCCGACCATTGTTATTCTACAGAGCGAGCTCTCTGAAGCTTGGAGCATTAAATAGTTCTAGTCGTTATGAGCTTACTGGCTAATATAAACTCAAACAATAGATTTATGTGAATGAGCTACCAGCTACCACGTCACATCAAACGTGGGAGTATTCTTATTATTAAACACTTCGCCGTTAACATTCGACTGGAGCAGATGTGCACAAGCAACCCAGACATTTTGGGATGATGACATCAATGTTGTATTTTTGAGTAAGTAACAGTCTAAATACGTCGAAAACACGAAGCAGAGCAAGAAAAAAATATTACAGAAGCAGATGGATTACATATTCAAAGACATAAACATCCTACTACTTCGGCGCAATTGGCGAAAAAGTATGTGGGGGTATTTGAGTGGGATTAATAAGTTTAATTATTTTTCAATATATCATTAAGTACATGAAAGTTGTCCATGTTATAATTATTTTAATGGACAGTCAAAAACGCTCATAAGTTACCCTTAAACGAGGAACTGCGAAATGTCATTCCTCGACAGGGAGCATAGACAATTACTTACAATTTCTTTAATGGTTGTCTTTGACTGTAGACACAATTCCTCACATCACCAAATAAAAAGAAACATAAACAATAAATGCTATGACATAGCACTAACAAAATTTCGACGCAACATGAATTAAGCAGTCCAGGTTAGAGTAATAGGTCGGCCAATCAGTTCGAAAGGTTCATGTTACATCTTTGTTTTCTCGTTCCGTTCCTCTAAGACAAATACCTGTCATTAAAAAAGATTGACAGTACCTACATTCATATTGCATATAGGTAAAGTCGCTTCATTTCAATCATTTAATCTATAAGCCACTACTATGGCAAGTTTTTACAATAAATATACACTTGGTAGGTAATAGGTACATATATTGGCATGTCACTCTGACACTTAAAGTGAAAACTTTCACAGTTGCTCATGATTCAAATGATGGGACTGTACCTAAAATACATGTTTATTACTTTGGGCTAAACAAGTTTGGAGGTAAAAACCAAAATAAGAAAAGCACATAACAATTTCATGAGCAAAACATGAGTCATTGTAAACAATCATTATAAATGTCAGTCACCCCGAACACGTCGGTCTGAATGGAACTTTACTCAATCACTCACGTCGAAATATTGTGACAGTCGTGCAGCCCTGCCCTAATCAAACTCTAACAAACATGATAATCCAGTGGCATACAATGCTATTTTAATAAAAACTACTTTTAGGGTTCCGTATCCTAAGGTGCCAACGGAACTCTATTACGAAGCCTCCGCCGTCCGTCTGTCACAAAACTGTATCTTCTGAACTGTAAAGTCTGTTCATCCACTTTGTCATCCAATTTCACTTTTTGACATCGTTTATAGCGTAAATAAAGCAAATCGTCATTTAGCGTAAATTATATCAAGATTGTTTTAATACCTTTTTTATCTTTTTTTACATAGTACAAAACAAAGTAGCTACACGTTCCTGTCTGACCTCAATTCTTCAGCCGCCTGCTCCTTTTAAGCCACGCAAAGGACTTTGATACGGTTTTCACTGTCAGTTAGATATTTTTTTACGGAAAGTTTTAATGTACATTACATACTAATTGTATGCGTGCGAAGCCGGGGCGGGTCGCTAGATATTAATATTTAAGTTAAGCTATTACCTAGCATCAATTTTAAGTAACTCTAAGTAAATTTAATGTAATTCAAACACAGAGTGTTAAGATGACAACGGCGTCTATAAACATCAGGTGCCTTTAGCAAAGCCATGGCCAGGTAAGCACATAAGTTTCCCCTTTTACGATTTTATCAAAGGGTATATTAAATGAAGATTCAATATGTTAGGATGGCAGCCGGGGGCTCGCACCGGCGACACCATTAAGAAGTGGCGGCGTGGAAATCCCTCGGAATGTGATGCCACCTTTGGAACGCTCCAGTACTCTCTGCTAACTTGCCTATAAAACAGTAGGCATGCGGCCCTAAATTTTTTTTTTATATTATATAAAATATGAAGACAAACAAGTTAGTGAATCACTAGTGAAGCTGGCTTGATAAAATTTGTTAAAGGAAACAAAGCAACTTTTCTTGCTCGACTTGGCGGGGGCACTGCCGTGCCCCCAGATAGTAACATTCCTGTATTTTTTTTAAATTCATTGTTTTTGTAACATCGTGAGTAGCAGCATTACCGTGTACCTCGAGAAAACACTACACAAAGTAAACACTTTGAATTTACTCCCGCCATATTTAAAAAAATATATCTTGAAAATCGTTAACCTATTGGTTATGTTGTTTGTTACCATATTAAGTGCTAAAACATGGAAGTTATCTTAATGGCAAAACGCACTAAAATATCATAGAAAAACTTTATATAATGAATTAAGGTCGTATTCAACTATTGATTGATGTTATCGAATTAAATGACACAGACTTTTTTTAAGGAAATGACACGTTTTTTTGGTAATTTTCTTTTAACTTGATTTAAATACTAATATTAGCTTTTTAGTAGCAGAGATAAACTTTGACGCACGCCGCAGTTTCGTAACTGTTAATACGAGTAAGGCGCAAAGCGGCGACTGCGTGAGATATGGTTACAATGTGTTTTAATGTTTTTTAGAATAACACATATTTTACAGTATAAAAGGATTTAGCTCTAGTTCTATAGCCAACACAAAGATTTTATATGAGGTGCAGAGAAACCAAGGAGGCTGGAGGTTAACCTCTATTAGACTCCCTATGTACCTACTCGTATTGCTAATCTAAGTTTTCTGAATTATGATTATGGAATCAATTCATCCATTAATGATTGTTCTGCGTATTAAACAAATCTTTAAGTTTAAACAATAAACTGTTATCTAGAAAAAATAGTTTAAGTAAATAAGCAAGTAAGCTTACCAGTTCAAATAAAGCTCCGGCACGGATTCCAATGAAATGAAAGGATATGCAGTGGAAAGCTGCTAGTCCGAGACGAAAAATTGCTACTGTAAAATATTTAGCTCCAAGCTTTTAGTGTTAAATTGACCTTTACGGAGTGTCGCTAGGTTTAAATTATACTCCCGTACTACGGGCTTTATTTTTGCCCAAGATATATATAGAGGTTTTATTTTTTAACGATTCTCTCTCTTTGTGACGATCCTTAATTCATAATGTTTCTCTTTTACTCTGATAGTCTGATAGACATTATAAAGCTGAAAGTTTGTATGTAACTTAAACTTTTATTACTTTTTTACGCTGGAACCACTGGACAGATTTGGATGATTAATATATAGGATTTTTATTCCGTAAAAATGCGTAGTTCCCACGGGATACCGGTAAACAACGTAAACGAACTCGCTAGTTTGACATAAATCTAAGTGATATGGAATCAAAGCTAAAATTAGAGTTGCAATAGTTTTATTTATTTTAACTTTATTCCACAAAAACAAAATGTACATTTTGATTGTAACCTGTGATTTTGATGTCAGATAAGTCTTTATATGACTTGTCTTTCTTTAACAAATAAAGGTCGTGGGGTACTTCTGTCGTGTAATAGAAAGTTTTTTCCGAAAATGACTACCAAATATTTTCTTTTCTGCTAAGATTGATGTTAGTCAAAGCTAAAATTACATCGCGTATTTTCGTTTTACCTTACACGGTTGTTCGCGTAATTTAGCAAAGTGACACGTTGAAGAATTGCCGTGACAATCCCCAACTGTGAAAACGGGAATATAGTGCGGAAGCCGAACACGCGGGCATATATCTCTATCTCCCACAGGAAACACTTTTCCGCGTGACTACGAAACATTCTAATTCTCCACATAAAAAAAACTTTAACCAGCAATATATAAGTCATATTTTGTGTCGATGATTATCAACAGAAGCGCTTGAGATGAAACAAATATGAACGCAACAACTGTCACATAAAATCTGTATATTACTCTACTAAACGTAAAAGTTGAAAGCGTAATAGAACATACAGTGTTTTAACACGTCTACTTAAAATGGTTCTATAATAAGCAGAGATGTTTATGCGATCGTCAATTTAGTTAAAAGCTTGGGTGAATATTACAGCTATGGACTTCTCTTCCGACAGTGATCGTTGCCTAGTCACTTTTTTAATTAACATAGAGGCTTTATGACGAGGCCTAATACTTTGCTTTTTTTCAGATCTAAATAATAATAGTCGTTTGACCCGTTTTAAAAAAACGAGGGCAAAATTCAAAACTCCCTTATTTATAAAAGTTCACAAACCTGTGAAGTGAAGTATGTTTTGTTTCTGTCTCTCGAAGGTAAACATCACAATGAGGATAAAGTCGAAACATATGAAGGTTTTAGTGAATGTTTATTTATTAGTTATTTACCTATGCTTTAAGTGACTTCTTATTACTTAAAAACGTGTGCTGGTTTGAACTTTATTATTCGAATCTGTAAACATAGGAGCTACAGAGACACATAATACCTAACCACAGTGTCTCAGTAATGACTACTAGGCGTCATTATCACCATTTTAGCCCACAGCAGTCCACCGCTGGACAGAGGCCTCTCACAAAGCCCTGTCTACTTTACGCATCCAGGCAATTCGTGCCTACCTGTATAGGTCTAGCTGGAGGGCGGCCCACGCTACGCACGCCAAGACGTGATCTCCACTCCAGTGCACCTAGCACGAATATTCTCGATACGCGTTAACTCGCTACGTAACTTAGTGCGTCTCGTTCTAACTGGCCCAGTAGGAGAAAGACGCACTGAGTTACGTAGCGAGTTAACGCGTATCGATAACATTCGTGCTGAACACGGTTACACCAGTGGTTATCTATTCTACGACATTTATGGAAAGCCCAGTGCCACTTCGATCTGTTAACTTTAGGGGTGACTACTTTAACATATTTGAGAGTACATACTTAGGCATACTTCACAGTAAACGTACACAGTTTTTTTTTTTTATCCAAACCTAATCCGTAAGGGCCACAATAAGTTATCTTAATGACATCAAACCTTTTGGGGTCGTAGAGTAGATTTTATAAATCATTTTTATATTCAACCGTAGATCGAACGAGATGAGAAACAAGATAGGCGAAATTTATGGGAAAGAGAAATTAATAAGATTATAATGGTTTCGCGTAAATCATTTTAGATAGTGAAAATACTGTTTTCAAATTTTTTGGTAACAATTTCATAGAATTAGCTACATTTATGTTCAAAATTTAAGTTCGTATGAGTTAAAAATAAGAGAAACCCGTCCCTTAGATCCCTCACGCATCAACTCCATATTTAGTAGATTTGATCCAAAAAATGTTATTTCTGAACAATATGTTTAGATTTTTTTTACGTAAATGATAAATGTCCACTTTTATTATTCCTTATATAAATATGTATATTGTTTTACTCGACTGCTGTTAAAGGCGGGATTATGTTTTACAAGTGTATAAATATGTATGTGTATATTTTTAGCGCGCTCTATATCCCGCACGGCTAAATGGATTTTGACATGTGGGTCATGTCGTTAGGTTTGTCTTAATTTTTGAAATCATATGGGACCTTAGCAAGTTGCGTTCTGTGGTATCTGCCTACCCTAAAGGAAAACAGACGTGAGCTTATAATAATATAATAATAATAATATAGGATACATAAAATGTATTGGATATGGTGTTTGCGCATCAAAAAGCAGTTTTATAAAATATTTTAATATGGGTAAGTGTATCAAATGAATGGTAATAAATAATAAATATGATAAACATTTTTATGATGATATTTATACAAAAACATAAAAACAATACGTTTCAAATATGAACAATTTTATTTGGACAATAAGCGTCTAACTTATTCATTAATAACTTAAATCATAATAAAATAAATAGTTTTAAAAAAGCCCAAAATAAGCATAACAAGGTATTACATTCTAAGACAAACTAATAAACAAAACATGTTTGGTGGTGGTCAAACTATTGGAATTTTTGTTTCTCATTGCAGACAATACCTAATAACTTCCTTTTAAATATAACATTCATGTTTTCTCTTTTCAATTATTTAGTTATCATTACTTAGACATAAAATAGTCCTATGTTATGCATGATTAATTATTTTATCATTTCGACAGCCGATTTTTTTTATTGTGACTGTTGATCTCCCAGCAATAAATCATTAACGATCAACCACATGAACGCGTGACAGACAAGATCTCGTTTTAAAACGCGCGCTAACTTGACTATTCTATTCGTATATTTATATTGAGGAAACTATAAAAATCTGGATAATCGTAAAAGCAAAGTTGGGTTCACGCCAAGCATTCGCCGACAATGAAAAATAATTCGACAGTCGCGGTTCCAGGCCTATCCGAAGAACTGACGGCGGGAAATCGAGCGTGCGTTTGATGTTCATTGCGCTTTCTATTTTGCGTGTAATTTTGCTTATATTTGGCTTTAAAAAAATTGCAATCAATGGACGTGGTATGTCTAAAAATACAGGTAATCATGTTGAATTTAAAACCTTAGCTTTTCAAGTTACAAGACCTAAGGATGTGCATATAGCCAAGGAACAAGCAGAATATGATATGATTTATGATGAGAATTAAGTGTCGAACAATCAAATGGGGTAACTTTGAATTTTTGAATACTTTTAAACGTCAATTTTATTTAACTTTGGTGCACAAGACCCGTTTACTATAAAACTTGTTAACAAAGATGCTTTAGGAGGCATACTTTTCTAATGTACAAGTTGTGTTAGAGCCGCAGGAAGGCAGATAAAAATATATGTACATTCAATGTTACTTAGGTCATCATTCAAAGTTACCTTGATTGATTGCAGTTGAAATATTACTTTCTTGTCAATAGCATAGAGAAAAAAATATTTATTTAGTGGGCAAACCTTTCACGTTTACGGGAAAACCGGCACAGTCAGACACTTGCCACAGCACTCATTGCAGGACTGGCTGTTTATAAAGTGCCTATATATGTATATATAAAGTATGTAATGTATGTACTGACACTGTACATACATTGACAAACTGACAAACATACATTGATACACACATCCGTGTGTACGTATACGCATGCGTGTATCAATGTATGTTTGTCAGTTCAACTGCGACCGTAGGCAAAGCTGCTGAATGGATTTCACGGAATGAGGTCTCAGATTCGTCTACATTTCTAAATAGAAACGCTTCCTTCATCATATATTAAATATACACATAAATTGAGTTTCCTTACCAGACGTAACTGTATTTTCAAGATACTAAAATCGTAGAGCAGTGGACATAAAACACCGAGCTAATGATTTCGACAATTAAAGCGGGACACCAGTTGTCAATCCGAATAGTTTTAAACTCCCCAAATGTTTATTGCATGTTATTGTAGCCGTTTTCACCAGTTGAAAGTTTTGACAGTTACAAGCAAAAGTTATTGGGGCCTATTAATTCAAAGGCGGTGCTACAAGCTGTTGTTTCTTTTCATTAACTTTTATATTTTTCTTACATGTTCGCGAACCTGGCTTACCTTTGATCAAAGCGGAGTTAAAATTTAATACTGACTTGGTTTTGCATATTTAGTCAACTATTTCGCAGGGTTATTACCGTTCAGCATGCAAACGTATAAAGTACAGTCAGTGGCGAGATTATGGAAATAGTTTCAAACCTTCGCCAGCGTAGTTGAAATAGACAGAAATTATTATTAAATTATTTGTTAATAAATCGTGCAAACGTCCATAGAAACAAAATTGAATTAATTATAAAAATGTTAACCTATTTAGTTTCTCTTCTTGACAATTAAGATGTTCTAAGCCCTTTTTAGGGTTACGTTGAAAGCAAGAAATCCTTACAAGTTCTTTATTCCGTCCGTCCGTCTGTTCTCTGTTTATCACATTAATTATACTCGTAATTTTTAGTATTAGTAAACAAGTTTTCCATACAATAGATACCATATACTAGGGATCCTTTTAGAAATACTTTGACCTAATGGGATCTTTTGTGCATTACCTCTCCACACCATCACAACAAAGTTACAAAAAAATTGTTAAATAAATTAAGATGCCTCCCTACACATAAGTGTACAGAGTAGTATCGTTAAATAGGTCTTGCAGAAATATTGGGTTTATCTATAACAATTTTTCAGTATAATAACCTGAAGAAACCTTAAAAAATATTAAGGTTTGAATGAGAAGTTATTGTTAGAGTTACGTGACTGTTTTTTGAAATGCTACGGAAGCTTACCTATTCTTAAGCATGGCCCGACTATTCCTTATCCAGTTATTCGTTTAAATTGCATCCGATTGCATGAAAGTACAATTTTAGCTAGTTGTCAACAAACATTTTATTCAAAACGTCTATCATTTTATCCACAAATAACGGGACGCACAGGTCGGCCATGAGAGCGCATCCATTTGGAGTGCTTCCAGTAGTGATGTTGCCCTGTCGATAGTTGACATTGAAACCAGTTAGGACATCAAAAAGCCTACTAAGCCTAGGGAATACGATACTATCTAATATTCAACTGATTTCCGTGTTAAATTATCAATAGAGAGCCTATAAACAGGGTGCCATCACTAATGGAATTACTTTAAATAGACACGTCGTTAGTGGCGACATTTAACAGAACTATACTGATTAAATTATTTTATCCTCGATCATCACAGCGATTGTTTTCTTGCTGACCAAGAGACTCGGAGTCCTTGGTCCTGTTTGCAAATAAATTGGACGTGAAACCCAAAATGCCTCATGGACGACTCCTTGAAAGTCTTGGACAAATAAACCCTTAATGTTAAGCCCGCTATACAACACAACGATTATTAGGTACGTAAGATTTGGTAGCTAAGCACATTGTCGGTTAGACTAAACCTTACAGATATTTTATCAGTATGTACAATTCGGCGCAAACAGATCTGCACAGATAATCGTAAAGATAATTCATGTCAAACTATCAAATCAATCATTGTGGTGCACCTCAAGAAAATAAAACCCGCTATATTTTCCTGGAGCATCGAGATAAAATAAATGCGTGTACCAAGATATTTTTACGATTATTCTTGCCAGCGCTGTATTAACCCCACTAATTAATTGACATGAGAAGTGATCAGAATAGCAAAACCGAAGCCGGTATTATGTAGGGTTGGCACAAATTTAGTGTTTCAAAGGTAAATTTATTACCTAATTAATCGACTGTAAAGTAGAAAAGAGGTTATTTAAACGATGTACATTTTTTAATTATGCACCAATTCGGGTACACCCACAATAAATGTTAAATTTGTAAATATGTTTTTTTGTTTGTTTATGTGTTTTTTGAAGAAATTAATAATCATTTGTTGATTTTTATTTAGTAATTTAGACTTTTGAAAGCGATACTTTTTGAGACATTCTTTACTATTCCTCCAGAATTACTTTTCATTCGTCTGGAAACGAAAGTGATCTCGGTTATACGTGAAACTTAAAAAATGTATTTGTACAAATCACTAATGTTTTATTAGTTATTTAGAGAACACATCACGATTAAGAGGAGTGTGAACCCAGCCCCAAAAAGCGCTCCCCATACAAACGGCGATAATGTTTTCCACCCTCTAAACCTTAATCTATGGCAATGATTTTTTGGTATGTTGTCATTATACCTTAGAACTAGGTTTGTATGTTTTAATTTTTTTAATATTCTTCAGAGATTTGACAATATTTCCATTTTAGGAGTTTCATACAAAACAAAAAAGCGTCAATATTTTTGAAACTATTAAGAATATTTAAAAAATTAAAACATATAAACCTAGTTCTAGGTTATAATGACACCATACAAAAAAATCATGGCTATAGGTTAAGGTTTAGAGGGTGGAAAACGTTACCGCCGTTTGTATAGAGACTGGTGGGTTCACACTCCTCTTAAGTGCTTTAGTTACGTGCATTTTTTTCTACGTCGTCGTGTATTTCGTCATTTATAAAAAGTTTATTCCGCAAGTAAAAAATGCCTCCTGCTCAATTTTATGCGCGTTTGCTTTCTAATGAAAGGTTACGGGACTCCCACGCCAACACAAATACGAGCAGAAGAGCTGGTATTTGCTTCGAGACTGTTTATTTCCCGTTCCCAGAAAACCCGCCTGCCGGCATTTAATAAAATTGGCTAACTGTTTACGTATCGCTAAATTACTCAAAAGAAGCCAAGCCTCAAAAACTATTATATATATTTATATTTATGCATTTTTAATCGTGTCCTGTTTCCCGTTCAAAAACATGCGTTTAACTTAAAGTTAAAAGATGTAAAACCCGCGGAAGTTGGCTTGTCAAAAGTGACAACCCTGCTGTTACACGCGGAGACAGGGACGGGCACAAAACCGAGTGCCTTAATTTAATATAAGTCAATTTGGGCCAATTTAATTTCGCGTCCATGCAGCCACGCCGCAGCACTACATCATCTATCCGCTATCTCTTTCTTACATCAACTTTGCATATATCACTGTCTCACGTGCTCGATATAGGTACAGCACAATTTGTGGTGATGTTAATGCAATATTACCGGCCAATAACGCTGAAGTTGGCTGTAAGGAAAACACTACAGTTTTATCGGTAATTAAAAACGTTGTCAAAGTCTATGAAGTGGACGGTCTTTTTAATATGGACCTGATAAGAACTGGAGCATATAGGTATGTGTACTTGATTAAAAACATTTTACTAAAATCACTAAGTATCGGGCTCCGCCACCTAGCAACCCTCCTGTTCCACTACGGTATTGATATAATAAAGTTTACTTACATAAAGAAAACTTTATCAAACAAGAGTCAAAATATAAAATGTAGAACAGGCGGCTTAATGTGTATACTTAATTACTTACGTATGTATACACTTAAAGTTACTAAATTATGTATGTAAACTCTTTCTTTTTTTCTTTCTTTTCTTTTTATGAAATAGGAAGGCAAACAACCAATTGGGTCACCTGATGATAAGATGGTCTTTATTGTACATAAGCACTTACAAAATACACAAAAAAAAATACAGTAAGTGGTACAAAGGCGAACATAAGTTCGCGATATCCCTTTAAGGGATAACCCTTAAAGGGATCTCTTCCAGCTAACCTAAATATAGTTAAAATTTTAATTGGTGATCGTAACCCCTAATGTGTGCCATTTGTTTATTTGCTTTATTTATTAGTCTTTGTGTTTTATTAGCACAGGGGTTTCCTAAAGTTCGTTTTCTCCCGAAAATCTGATTAAATACCAAAAAGTCATAATGATGAGTTTGATAATAAACAAGGTCGTTTAGTAGGCTCTCAGTTGAATTATAATTTAAAAGCAGTTTAACCAACTTTACCCCAATAAGAGTTTACGTAAACAATCAACAAAAGAAAGGCAAATTTAATATTTAGTTCATCTGGTCGTAAGCAGTCACCGCCACCCATGACAACCAACAATCCCAAGACATTTGCTGATACGTTGCCGGCTCTTCAGCCCCCGAGTTCTAATATCCTGCTCGTATGTCCTTACTATAAAAATATATAAATATTTCCACTTTCCTTCCTTCACTCTATCATTATTAATGTACGGCAACACATCAAATCCGGGCCATTGTTCAATGATTAATCGCTATTAACATCTTTATGTATGACAGTTAATAAGCCCGCCGTAATTCATCACGTTCCTGTTATGAACACGTTACGTTACGATTACGTTCTGTACGGAAACCGTAAACATCTGGTTCTATATATCGAATTATATATTAAGTTAAGAGGAGTGTGAACCCAGCCCCAAAAACCGCTCCCCATACAAACGGCCATAACGTTTTCCACCCTCTAAACCTTAGCCTATGGCAATGATTTTTTGGTATGTAGTCATGTTCTAAGGATCTATTCATGCTTCGTCCGCAGTTGCAATGTGTCTGTTTAAACATGCATCACGTCATTAAAGTCGAACAGGTTTTAATAAATTTTAGACAAGCTTGTAGCTAGTTGCTGAACCAACAGAGTAAGTAAACAATTTAGACAGAATTGAACATGCAGAAGTGTTTCGCTAGGGTTTCGTACTTAACCTTAACATTTACTGAAGTGTCGTTCACTAGCTTTAGACGCTTTTTCTAATTGCTTTCATGAAAAAAAAAAACTAAAGTACCCTTCATTTCCTAAAAAACGTTGCGACCAAAAACGAGTGTAAATAAACTTGTCGTATATGCTGTTGGTTCTCCTACATATAATAAATAAATAATATTATCTGGGAGAGGCTGAAAACTGGTATAAAATACTGTTTAAAACGTCTACGTTAATGTATACGTTTGTCTTACGTCTTCTTGTTACCTTGGCCTTCAACCACAATGGTTTCCATGCATTGAAACAAATGCAAATGAGGCGCAAACGTCGAGATAACTAAGCATTTAGTGCTAAGAAAATGAGCCCTATCTGGGTACTGTTAATCCTCTAACCACACTGCAGCGTCCGGTTTAATTGCTGAACAATTGCGTATGCAGATTACTTTGAACGTACGTTTACGAGAATTGTACGATCTGTGCACACAGGGGCATTATACAACATGTGCATCTGTTGATATATTTACTTCCAATTTATTCAACGGGACTAAATTTGTTTAATTATTTTTCCATTTTAATAGCCTACCTAAGAGTGTATCTAGTAGCGAGCTTTTCACTTTAATAACCATTGGAGCTCTCAGCTTAAGTGGATATTAATCCTTGAACTTATTAATGAAACCAGAGGCTGTAGGTTTATAAGATACAATTTATTAAAAATGTTACAAAGCTTTAAATACCTCAAAAAAGAAAGTTTATTTATAAGTTATATTTGAACGTCCAATTATTATTTTTTGACTGGCACGATGCAGGCGAGTAGAATCTATGCGTAAATAATACGACCGTGATCTACGGTGAAATGGAAGATAGAAATAAAATTGCGAGAGCTCGTCGTAGCTGATTGGCGATCTCATTAAACTCAGGAAGGACCCGGCAACGTTTACCTCTCAGTTATGCTTCTGTCTTATAAAAGAGCTCTTTCACCCTAGTATTTTTCTCTCTTTTAGGGTTCCTTGCTTAAAATATGGTATGCAAAGTAACACAACGAGCCATGAAACGAGCTATGCTAGGATTCACACTGCCAGTTAAAATCCGAAATGAAACCATAAAGAGTCGCAATCGTGTCGCTGGTATTGCAGGATGCACAGCAAAGTTGGAGTGTCGCTGGTAAGGCATGCGACATACAGAGAGGACAATCACTGGTCGCATCGAGCTCTGATAAGGTATGGCGACTCTGCAGCGGTAAGAGAAGAGTTGAACAGTCCTTGCCACCGTGGTCGAATGACATCCATCGACCATACGGATACACAGTGGCTCAGGATAATCGACGATAGAAACTAGTAAAGACATCTTAGAGAGCCCGATGTCCAACAGTGAATAGAGAATTGTTGCAGCAGAAGACTTAGAATCAATGAAATCCTATCTACTTTGGTCCATTCATCAGGAGTTTCTATTTAACACGTGGTGTGATGGATCGTTATTATAATGCTAGTTCCTGTAGGCATCCAAAGCCACTGACAATGACATTTAAAAAAAAGATTTGAAAAAATGCATTATTTGCCAAATTCTCTAATAATAACGCTCCAATTCGTTTGTTTGTTTTACCGGCTTTCCTGCTACGTTGAAATTTGTTTAATTACGTTGACTAGACACTAGACACAGATCGTTAACGAAACCTCTGTTGTGTAACTCGAATTCGCACTTGCCCATTCCTATTTCCATTCCGTAAATACAAGAAGGTCAGAAAAAAGGAAATTATTTATTTGCCTTAATAATTTTTCAGATTCCTGGAATCATGATGGACGTGTTTAAATTGATTAAAAGTTTTGCCTTTTAATTTACTTTCCTTATGTGATTGAACATTTTTACCGAGGTCGATTACAAGAGATAACCTTTAAAGTCCCAGGAACAAATAAAGGTTAAGTTTCCTTAATTTTGCAGAGCAGCTGCTCTGGTATAAAATGTAGAAATCGAAAATTGTTCACGATATTACTTAAACGGGGTACTCAAAGGATTGCTGAATGTCTCAGTCTTGGTAAAATAACATTAGAATAGTTCCCCCTAATACCACCATATTACCACCACTAGAATTTTTGTGCACTAGTGCGTGCCACTGTCACGATTTCCTCTCAACATTTTCCTGTACTGGAGAGCTAACCGTAATACGAAATTAATTACACAGCATATTCGATTGCTGAGGATTGGAAGCTTAGTCTCATAATCGTCAGTGGGGGTGCAAAATTTTAACACTGCCACGGAAGTAAAAAATTATAATATTATAACATTGTTCAGGAATAACAAGGTAGCCAAACCTCAATAGATTCGAACAAGCAACAAAAAACACAATAGAAGTCGCTAGAGCAGATGTACAAAGATTTGTACGTCCTCTGCACGCGAACAGGTTAATAAGAACAAATTCATGATCTGTGATGTTATTTAAGGTATTATTTTGACGTGTATTTTTGGCATTTCGTATTTTTTCCTTGATTTATTCAATCCAGCTCTGTGCTCACCGTTCCGTTTGGAAATGTGTTTTGACAGTCAATTTATTTGTGTAACCACACGCCCTCTTTCTTAATTCACCAGTCACGTAAATAGATGAAACGTTACACATACGTCCATAATAATTTACAAGGGGAAATATGTTTTAATGTCTCCAACCATTATTTATTTTTTCATTTTATGTTTCTTGTAAAGCGTTTTAGTATTCGTGAACCCATAACGCGTCGTTATCAATTAAAGTATCACGGTAATAAATTCCAGTAATATATCGTACGTTTATTGGAAAATGACAAGCCGGATTTATTTCTTTCATAATTCTCTGTCCTATTTCAGTCGAACCACGATTTTTATATTTAATTTTTAGCAGGAACACCTCTCGAATTTTAAACAAATTGTAGATTCTACAAAAAACTTGGCTCCATTATGCTTGACATTTTCCAAATACTCGATTTGCGTTTGTATTTTAGAAATATTTTCTTATTTATGCACAACGTGCGCTAGTAATTGGCGTGCAACGGGAATGAAAACGAGCCAGTCGTTTGGTGACAAATTATACTGCCGCAAATTGCGCGCAACAATCGAACAGGATCTTAAATAACGAATTTTATTGGTATTGCACGCACTAGCCCCTATCTGTTAATGAAAACTTTGCCATGGTTTGCTTCATTCAAAAACGAACTCCAAATTGATTCAAGCGTCACACATAAACTAATTATAATTGGCAGTAAAATTACACATATCAATGTGATTTGGCCACTACCCGTTCAGCCTGGCAAATTATGTCATTTGTTTCAGTGAACATGTGCGATGTCATTATGGTAATGGCTCTAATGACTATGCAACTGGTAATAGATAGCGATATACTAGGCGCTGTACTATATACTTTTTAATTTAGTCACCTATTTTATTTTCGTAACGTAAATAAACATTCTTGATGTAAATTTTATGACATTAAGTGCTAACTGTAAGCCTAATCTGATTAAAAATATTTTGACTTTGACTTTGACTTGACTTTGATACCTACATATATTTTGGTCAATGTAGGCTACAAATGATATTGTTTTTTTAAAAATAGGGTTGTAAAAAAATTAACAATCTGTATCAACTAAGAAATGTTTTGTTCCTTTCATTCGAGGGCAAACGTCACAGTGACAGATAAAATCACAAGACATACTAACTAACATTAGTTTACGAAGCGTTTATGAATAAGATGGATGCGAAAAGAGAGGCGCCATGATTAGTATGGACGCCCATACGAACCTCGACGGTTTTCTTTTCGCACAAAACTCTATTGTTTATTCACACAATAAAACATAACAACGATTATGACAAGAGCTGCATTTTCTCGGTCTCATTTCACAGTGGTGGCAGGTAGAACCGGGACTGCAAAGCAAAGCATGTTGCTTTGTATCGAGCCCCTCTGTTGTGACGTAGGCATCCCCTTTTCTTTTCCGCGTCCGTTCCCTTTATGTTCGCTCGACCTTCGCTTCGGCGTCTATCCTGTTTCAGAGTATTACTTAGCAAGGCAGGGGTACCAGTCAAGGGGAGTCGCTAACTAAAGACGAGAAAGCTTACGAAATTGTGTTAAAAACCGAATCACAACTAAAGCGCTCCTTCCTCTATAAAATAATCCCTGATTGATACTCGTTAATAATGTATGATGCCTGCTTTTCACGTTTTGCCAATAAAAAAATAGCTTTAAATAAACAAATATTGCAGAGAAAGATGAATATATACCTATACACTTTGTGGTAGAGACATAAATGAAGGGTTCTCAAAAAACCAGAAGAGAAAAAACGCTGCAAAGATAATTATATATTTGCCATCTGACTGATAGCCAAGTCTGGGTTAAATCGTAGTCATCAACTTAAGAGAGTTTAGCTGAATACACTTAACATGAGATAACAACTTCTGAGCACCCAACATATTAATTAATTTGCTATTCGCAATCAATGCCGAAGGTAACCACCAACATTACCCTTAATAACTTAGCGCGAGGCTTTCATTTTCACTTACAAAGTAATTTTCGTCCAATTAGCTCACAGAATACGCTCCGCCCGCGTCACTGAGCAAGGAGATTGCTTCCTTGATTCCACCTCTATTCTTACGAATCATCTGATTGGAATTGTCGCGATCTCTGGTACGTTTTTAGGGTTCGATTCGAGTTTTTTTAACGTAAGTACAGAAAGCTATGTTTATTGTTAACTTTTTTTTTACATTTTAAACAGACCTAAAAAGGAAAGTTTTCAATTTCGGTTGAACTTTTTTTATATTTGTTGCCTCAGAACTCCGATATTTATTGAAAAACGGATTTGGAAAAAAGTATTGGAAATAATAATTTCCAAATCATTCTCATTAAATTTAGAAAATTTATTTCACCTCTATAGGTGGAAAAGTACCCTTACTTTTTTACCGATGAATCACCGTCTACATACAAATACGAACGAGGTTCATCAGAATCTCTATGTATGAAGTCGGGTTTTAATTTGAAAAAGTTACTTTCAAGTAGTTTATGAAATCAAAAAACATAAATTTGGGCTTAACTGGCTTGCCGGGATATTCTAAATGAATTAAGTGTCAGACAATTAGGTTTGGACAAAGACGTCGTTCGAACCACAGCCAAGTCAATAAAACTTTTCCATGTGTTTACTATTAACATTTGCATTTATGATCTGTGATAACTATTTATGCATATAATTTTAACTGTAAATTCCTTTTCAATTTCCTGTACCTTATGATGTTTATAATCAACATTAATATATCCACAAATCATGAAACCTAGTGGAACGCGTCTGATTTTAGAAAGAATACGGGAGTACTTTTAACAAAAGTTCATTATTTTAGTTTTGGTGTTAATTTTAACCACTTTCATTCAATAACATCAACAAACTTTCAACAAAGAATGAAATAGTGTGTGCTCAATCGTTTTCATTCATAGTTGTCACTGTTTTTACGAATAGAAACATAAAAATGAAATATAGAGACGCTTGGAAAAGATATTCCGTTCCACGGGACAGTAACAGCGTAGGTGGGTAATCCCAACTGGTGTATAAATTGAAACTTTGCCTGTTCCCTCATACTGGATCGGGGGGGACTTAAATGATAGTCTTATTATTCCTCGATAAACCTTAACAATTTATCCACCCTGAGATACTACGATACTACGAAAGCTAGGTCACGGAAATATACAGCAATATAAATCAACAGAGGGGCTTACAAGATCAGAATCAGATGAACACCCAATTGTAATTAAGTCAATGAGATTGGTCTCTATAATCTCATTATAATTGAGTGCAATAACAATAATCAAGTATAAATCACCATCAACCTCAGCAAAAAGTTCTGTGAAATACTACATAGGACTAAAAGCAAATGATAACTACCTATATGTAAATGACGATCAAGATTCACATAACTCTAACAATATTTAATGTAAATAAACGTTAGTGGACATACTAAATACTGAAAACATGATAGCTATTCTTTTTATTTGCCATGAAAATTTATGTGAGAATTATAAAAAATATGATCTCTATCTAATTTGTAATTCAAAACGATTTTCCCTTTTTACCCATATTTCAAAGCCATTAAAGGTTGGAATTATTAAAAATACCTCCGCCAAAGAACCCCTACGCTGATACACTCTTAAACTGACTATTAGATCATAATGACGCGACGGGCGCAGATCATTAGTCAAATGTAATTCGCGCGAAATTCTCTCAGATACGTAAAAAGTTTGTCCCCGTGAAAAGGTACTTTATAATTTATACAGAGAATTCTCTTTTCGTTTCGTACTTATCAAAAGTCGCATGAATAAAATCCAGTAATTACTTACGTTTTGGAGTTTCGTTCTAACAAAACTGAGAAGCTAAACTTTGTTGCAAATGTGTCCAAATTAGACCACTAAATAAATTTTACAGCCCACAATTTAAAGTTTGGAATATTCAATTTTAATTGGGTCGATCATTAGTTTTATTTTAGTTTTGTTTTTTTATCACCGTTTTATATACAATGGACATTTGACTAGCATTTATCAGTGTCTGAAACCCACCAACAGTATCGCTTTTAATCCGCCTCAAAACTATGACGGCAAAGGCACGCGGCAGCTGCTCGGATTAATTTTGTCTACCGATGTTAAAAATGTGGAATGGTTTTGTTACTCTATAATTACATATCCGACGAAACGCGAACGAGTTCTTAATAATAAATCACCCGTCGGTCATGCTTCCTATGCTGCAAAAACCATTTCGTCATCAATGCTCCCTCGAGAATCTTGTTCTCAGTTCAGTCCCTTGTCTAATTGTTTAAATGAATTATTAATTATATTTCGTTTATTAAACATTTAGATAGAACTTTCAAGCCGTTTTCTATGACGTGGGTTCACATAACCGATAATTGATTATGACTTTTATTTACTAACACATATCGAACCGGACTGTTCATGCTGCAAAGAATTAAATTTTCAAAAAGCCTATGTAGGGACAGAAGGCGTAGGAGATTTCATCAAGTTTTATTTTAATTTTTCTATATATTTTTGAATTCTAATTATTATACTATAACATACCTAAGAACTAGCATTTTGATTTTGTTAAATCTTTAACAATAATTTTATATTTCTACTTGTATTAACCATTTATTAAGCTTATCAATTTTTACAATTTACATTGTTTTGCATATTTGCATATGCAGTCGTTATGGACGGATTATTCAACAACGTGTGTTATTCTGAATCCACAAGCTTAATATCTATTCTTTTTATTTGACAGGAAATGATTTTTTGATTGATTTGATGAGGATTCTTATTTCAAAGACTTACATAGAATAGTAATAATGTAAATTGTTCTGTCATTTTAAACAGTAAACAGAAAAAAGAAGCCACTAAGTTTCTGGCACGCTTATTTTCAGTAGAATCTTCCATTTTCCACAGCCCTTAGTCTTAGGCAAAGAGCCTATGTAACCTATTTGCAAAATATTTATTTTATTTTCTTTTTATCAGAAATATTTGTTTGTGTTCGTTATAATATACACCTTAAAACAAAACAATTTATTATTTACATCCAAACTTCGTGCCTGATAGAAAATTTATCGTACAAAGCCATAAATGCATGAACAGTAATGAGAACAGTGAGCTAGGCTCTACTCTGACTGACGTTTAAGTCAACAAAGACCGATTTGAGCTCTTTGATCAATTGCCAAATGCAAGCCGCATGGTTGTCAGTTAAAGGCCGAATGACACGGATTATTCGGAAACTGACTGTAAACTATTGTTCCGCGCCATGTTGTTGTACCGTAAAATACTTACGAACAGGATTTGATGGCCTATTTTTGGAATGTACAAGCATTGGCAATATAATCATTATTAAACAGAATGAGTGCTATGTCCTGTTTCAGTTTTAGAACAAAATTGTACGTTTGTTTAGTTGTTCGGATCAAATCTTGTAAGTCAATTCTGTTTCGTTTCCTGTGGTCTGTTTGTTTTCTGGTATGTGTAGACTGTTCAGTAACAGTACAGTAAAAAAACCTTGTATGTAGTTAAAATGAGATTTATAACAAAAATAACTTAATTGTGTAACAATTTGTATAAAACGGTACTCTATAAAACCCTACACAGTGTTCAAGTAATGTATAAAAATTAATTTGTTTCATACTTTACCAACTAATGCATTCTACCTCGCAGGTAGTGTACATTATCTATGTAGGTACAGTATGCAATGGTTATCGATAAATTAAATACATCCACTAAGCATTAACGAACTCAATATTATTTAACAATAGATATAGGTATTCTATAAAGTAACTGAATTATATTTATACTTTGCCCATAACATAAACACGGATTTCTGTCGCCGAAGACAATCGAGCATAAATACAAAAGTTTCGTTATCGTCACGTCGTTATGCACTCCATATGCCGGAGCTAAAGGAATGTAAATGGGTCGAGATCTGTTATTGGATGCGTATTGAAATTATACTGCAGCAGAGCGAGTAATGATGAGGTCGATGCCAAGTCATAAACATTCTAGCAAGCCGGAGCATTATACAAATTACGGCTACGGTTAGGCAATCTAGCGCATAAACTTTTCCTGCAATACCCATTTCAGCTACATTCACATCTGTGGACCTCATTCCAATGAGATAAGACACATACATATTACTTATACTGTAATGCAATAACTGAATAAGGCTGCATTCAATCAAATGAGTTCCTAGGCCACTGTAGCACCTTTTTATAGTAAATGCTATTATTACTTCACAACAGATTTCATAATGCCACAACTTTGACACACTGTGACAGCGTTATACGGGTGGCCCAGAATCCAAATGGTTGATCGTACATACTGATCCAGTTGTGATATGATAGCTAATGCGTGTTAAATAACGATTACTAATAAAGTAGACTTGTAGTCTCGTGAGTTAGGCAGGCATACAGTTATTTAATTGGAATGCCAAGCATATAATAAGGAAGATGGGTCTTACAACCAATTGGTTCTAATCAAACATCGTTTTCTATGAAAATGCGATCACATTTTTGGACCTAAAAGCAACGGAACATTTTGAATAATCTAAATATATCCTTAATTGTAATAAACTTATTAGAAAAAATAAAAATAATAAAATAGACATAGGAAACAATCTAAACGTAGCATTTACAAGAAGTGAGTTAGTTTTAATTTTTCTCGTTTATTAAAACTACAAAACACTTTACTGGTTCAAACACCTTTTCATAGCAAATCTAGAACGTTTCGTAAAAGGCAAGCTTAAATCCAATCGCAAACTTAAAACTGATGAAAGAACATCGTAAAGCGAACAGATAAAAAAAACGGTGGAATCCGCGAGGAAATCTTAGTAGCAACAAAAGCAACTAGATTGTCTGAAGCCGGGAATCTTGTATTTACAGAAGCTAGAAGTAATCCTCTTAGCTGAGAGTGGACGTTGCTTACACTACAACTAATACTGCGGTCTTCGTAGCTCCAGATGTGGAGAATAAATGAGAAGGCAATAATTGTGTCCACGCATATCAAACTTGCCTAAATCTATTAAAAATGCTAACGGGTTTTTTGGAGTGGAATGAGTTTCAAATGTTTAAACCGAATTTTAAGAACGTTGGCGAGATTGATATAGGCCAACACAATTGTATTCTGCCGATGCATTTATGTACTTTTACATGAATAAAGATGGTTTAAAAATCTTTATTATGAAGCTTTAAGAGAAAACTATCAACAACGTTTCATTCTTAACAAGATAGTTTGAAATTATATTTTAAACCTACTTATTAGTAAATAAATATAACAAACAGAACAGCGTGCTTTTGAAAATTATATAACACGGCTTGCTTAAAATTGACTAAGTTTAACTAGCTAGCATTCAAATCTTCGCCCATGAAAGTTAGATTTGCCTTACAATAGATGTATGCAGCTAGACTGTAGTGTCTGCCTTGTATGCAATTTGCCATTGTTGCAGCAAACGAAAAGCGCGCCATGAATTTACCGGCGAGCCATCCGGAAGACAGGCTGTGTTTATCAGAAAGCGGAGCTAGTGGCGGGAAGCTGCAGCGAATCACAGAACAGCAGGTACGCAAGAGATAAAAAATACGTACCAGTGGCACCATCTTCTGTACAAAAGAGTTCCAATTGTGTATATATAAAATTGGTAGCATAATAGCTAAGCATAGCATTTGTTCATTATTTTGACGATCATAACCTAAGTACTAGTTAGTTGAAATAAGCTAAAGCATATATGCTTGGCCCTTGGCGTTAGGTACAAAATCGGGCTAACTCTAATGAAGCAGTTTCTTCGCTGTCGCTCGCTTTAATATCTATCGAAAACATTGGACATCCGTCCTGAACAATACTGGTGGTTAAAAACCGTATCAAAATGATTGACACATAATATAAGTCAGCGTGGGAAGTACGGAATTTTGTAAGCAGCCATATATGGGTATTATGTCATAAAAGATTGACAAATGTGGTAGGTAATGCGTTTAAATATAAACAAAACTACATAACTAGTCTCAGCTCTGATCAGGAATAAAATAACCACATCATCGGTAACTAACTAGCAAACGTCACATTCTATAGACACTAGTAAAGCCAGACTACAAGCGCGTTGCCGATCCTGCAGGAAGAGCTCTTGTGTACACGACCAAAGAGATGCCTAGCTTTTAATGTATACACAGCAACTCAATGAGCTCCGGAGATCCAACTTATCAGCAGGAACACAATAAGTTACTCGAAAGCAACGATATTTATCTCTGATTTTCTGTAAGGGTTAGACTAAAAGCTCAAAATCATATGTTTAAATGGTGTCTTAACTTTCCCTTTTTTTTTCACTTTTAATGCTTTTTTCATCACAATACTAACAAATGAAGGAACATCGCTTTTAGTCCTTTAAGCGTAACCAAAACTGTAGCCTGTAGCTTGAGCAATATATTTTACGTCATCGCAATGCTATTGCTGTTGCTAAATTAGCTACTTCTGTGATTTACGACCAATATACTGCAGTGAAGAAACTACTTCTCTTCACATCGGTTATTCTCAAATACATAAACTGCTGACGTCTTGAAAATAAGAAATAATGCAAACTTTTTATAAAATTTAGTGGTTCCGTCGATGATTTTCAGTAGAAAAAGGCGTTTTGGTCGCCTATACTTAATTCAAGAAGCAATGAAGGCCTGTTAGTCTTTATATCTTTGTAACTTCGTCAATTATTAAAACGTGACCTTGACATACCTACAGACAGTTGAATATTTCTATATGTTTAAGGGTTCCTAGTTTCACTACGGAAACTTAAAAAGAAGCTCTACTACCAACATGTTTAAACTTAAAACTCCACTGCAAGAGACAGGTCATCTTGAAACAAATCTAAACTAACTTGAGACAAACAGAGCAAATCAAGTCTAGACTCTACAGCCACACTAATAGACTACTCCTGAGAAACAAACTTTCCTTAGTTAAATCTTTTGGCCTAAGTTTAAACGGGAACATTATTCGCCTAACTTTCCACGATGTTGATATAAGTAAACAACTGAGGTCTCTACTTGTTTTCACAAAGGATATTTGTCGACGTAAAATATTGATGTTAAGAAAACATTGATCTAAGTCTTGATACGAATTGTTTTTCGGTCGAAGATTGAAGAAAAATGTTGCCGCCTCGGTTTGTTATTGTCCCATCAAAAACGCAGGCAAGAGGGTCGTGGAAATACTCGTATTACATTTTTCTTGAAACAAATTATACAGCAAGTCAATATTGTCGAGTTACGTTTCGAAGTATCAGATAAGTTTGTTACAGGAACTGTGTCGTGAGTTGTGGCTGGATAACCTTTCAATCACTGGTTAGATATCGCAACGTTTCCTGAGTAATACACCGAATCACACTTTGATTACACGGTAAAGATCAAAATCGTCCAAATTCGATTTTTACACCGAACCCCGGCAATACAAACTTGGTAGAAGAATGTTCAGAAAAAGTTAGGCTTCCGAAAGTTAAATGGAAAAGTTAGCCGGCCAAATTGACAGTCTCGACAAGACCGCGCTTGTCCGACCCGCCCCAACTGAATGACGGTAATCAAATTGCTTTTGACTTGAAAGTATGATAACGACGATCTGACGTATGCATAAATAATAAATAGCGACCTCTTCTCAGTTCCACATTTACTTTTTTGGAATAAAAATAGCTTGAGAATAGAACCCTGAGATCATCTTCAAGAATAATTTAAAGGAAGGCAAAAAATACAGATTCTAGTTTTAATTTCCATCACAAAACCGATTTCATCTGTTTTTTCACGATAATTTACTATCCACTTATATCATGCGACCCATTCAGAAGTAAACTCGTCCTGTATCTATGAATCTAACACGAAGTTTGTAGAAGTTTACTTTTAATTAATACATAATAAACATAAAGTTCAAGTTCTGCGAACGCTATAAGATAATGGATTCAAATTATTGCTATTTTTTAACTCGAGTAATCTACGTTGCAAAAGTCTTTTAAGCCAGTCTTAGTTACTTTCTACTTAATTACACCGGCTTCAGTAATCAAGTGGAATTTCATATGAACGGTCAAGCTTTTATCCCAGTTTCTTGAGTACGATGAAACTCTTCCTCAACCGAGTTTGTTGTAAGGATTTCTCCCTTGTAAACAGCGCCTTATAAAAAAAGTCTTAATACTTTGGGATGTCTGGAAAGTGAAAGTTTCGCTGGAGTTGAAGAGCAATCAAAACTTTGAAAAATTCTTTGCGTAATTAAAAATTCCTTTAACCCGTCCTGTAGTTCATATGGAAATGTTTATTTGCTCGTTTTCAAATGAACAAAAGTTCCGAACGCTGTTAGTTCCACTTGATTTTGTGTATTTATTGCAATTGCCATAAATACCTTCGAGCCATTTAGCTTTAGCACACAAAACGTGTGGTCGTGAGGCCCTCACAAGCGTAAAACCTCATAAAACCAATTGTTGCTATGCCCAATAGGGTCCATGATGAACACATAGCGTAAGTGAACATTTGTATGTAACATACATTTTAGAAAAGGAAAAAACTATTGAGTTTTCAGTATTGAAACTACTCGAGAACAGGTACTCCGAATCAGGAAAATTCAAGGCACAGCGCCACGTGAAGTGACAAAGCAATGGACTAAACCTGGAAGAGAGATAAATGAATAAAAATAGGGTCGAAGTTTTGTCGAAGGGCTCCCTCGTAGATAAGACAAGATAAGGTCTATCAACCCAGACGAGTTGTCTACGAGTTGTTGGGCAAAATAAGTACACGTTTCTAGTTTTCATTTTGAGCAAGATCATTCCAATCGTAATGTAATAATATATGAGATAGTTCATGGACCTTAAATGGCGATAATTCTATTGGCTTCTTCTTGAAAGATTGGCCTACGGTCGCAATAAGGCAATAGCTGAGGAAGAGTTGGACGAAGCCTATGCTCAGTAATGGGACACAATAAGTACAAAATAAATAATAATAACAAAATAAATCTGGTCAAATTAAAAACAATAATTCACGCTTCATTAAATGTATGTCATCTTAGTATCATCTCAGTCTATCCAGGTCCCATTGTTAGTTGTCCACTACACACACTGCTTTAGTCCCAGTACAAATTGGGAACTTCACGCACACCATTAAATTTGTTTTCTGTGGCAACCTTTACCTTGACTTTTTATTATATTTCGCACATAAACCTTTGGTGTTTGACCATTAGGCTACTATAGCTTACAATATAACTGATTAAGGCGCTGTTAATCCAATCTCTGATAATTTTCCGATATCATAATCTAACAGATATCTGTGATACTGTCTCTGTTTATGTCCATAGAATAAATAGAGACGGCATTATAGGTATCTATTGGACATAATACCAGGAACTTATCTGAGCTGAGAGTTGTGGCCCTAAATATATATACATATATACTTACATCTATTGATGAAAGACAAGGAAACTCGGTTTGTGTGTGGGCAAAGAACGAGCTTTGACGATCATTCTGCAGAATGTTAATGCTAACGACGCTTGCAACATTTTGGCATGCTCCTACGTGCGACACCCCATGCATCACGCTAACAATGACACGTGCTCGGAAAATAGAACGATGCACAACTGAAACTAAAACGAACATAATTTAATGTTGACTAGATTTAGCCCTCAGATTTTAGTTCCCAAAGGTATTAAGCTTTGTTACGTCGCAGACTACTGTCGACTTTTTTAGCTAATAAGATAAATCAAGGTGATGGTTAGAGTATAGGTAGTCTCTGAAACGTGACACTATTCTTGTAGTTGCTAAATGCATTTGTTTTTTTTTTTTACTTGACGAAAGCACAGACAAAAGTATGTCTCTTTTGCCTCTTTTAGTATTTGAAATACCTTCACTTTGGTCGTCTATTAAACAAATAATTGGTTTTAATTTCAGCTACCGTGTTTTCAATCTTGATGCTAATTCACATCAGTAATTTAACGAAAACATACGTTGTGTTTTAAATAATACCATAATAGCCGAAACATAAAAATAACATCGGAACCACTTAATTGACATATTTTTGTATATATTGACTAGCTTCTGCCCGCGGCTTCGCCCGCGTGGCCTACAGAAAACAAATGACATCGAAATCCGAAAACCCCGAAACATCGTTATTTATTTATGATGAGCAGCTGCAATTCTAATTTTCAAGTTTATTTTTATTATTATTATTATAAGCTCATGCCTGTTTCCCTTTGGGGTAGGCAGAGACCACAGAACGTCATTTGCCCTGGTCTTGGCATATTCCCTCGCTCCCTCCACACACATTCCTGTCTTCATTCATGCTCGGCGGTTCCGTGTACTTCTGGTTTGACCTGTCTTCAGGACATCACAAATTTGTCAGTCACATCACCTTCATAAATTTGCTAACATAATTGCCTTTCATCCATTCGTTCAATATGCCCAAACCAACGTTACATTCGTTTCTCTATTCTAGTCACTACATCTTCTTTCAGACCTCACCTCTCTCTTATAACACCATTTCTCACTCTCTCAGTCAGCTTGATCCCACTCATATTACGCAGAAAACGCATCTCTACGGTATTTATTCTACTCCTATGCTTCTTTTCGCAAACCCAGCTTTCATTTCCATACATCAATGTGGAAACTAACACAGCATCGTGAACAGCCGAACGTCGTAAAAGGTACGTTTGGCTGTTCACGTTGCTGGATGCGACATTCTGGCTGCTCACAAAAGCACGCAGAGCTCCCAATTTTCCGCTTTCACTCTCTTTTCAATGTCTTTATCGTGCTTTCCATCCCTAGTAAACATACTACCTAGTACACAAATTCTTTCGCTTGTTCAACTCTTTCATTACCAATCTTTATTACACATTCAGAAACCTCTTCATTCTTCTCTTACACCATTACTTTCGTTTTTGTAACATTAACTGCCATCCCTTACAGTCTTCCAAGTTTATATCTTCGAAAAAGCCTCCACACCTCCATACAAAGTTTTAACCCCGTTTCTCTCGTTTTAATTGTGAAAATCCAAATACCCTTAAATACGGCGGTTAACATTTATGCTCAATAGTTCTAATTTTCAAGTTTCTACCTTTAAAAAACGCCGATACCTCCATACAAACTCCCCCCTCCCCGTGTTACCCCTTCAAATTAAAAATCTAAAATCACTGAAATATCTCATTATTTATTTATATAGTTATAAATCTCCTGCCCGCGGCTTCGCCCGCGTGGCCTACAGAAAACAAATGTATTTCTTTTTTAGAATCAAAAAACTTATAAGTGCTCTCACTCCCTTTCATATTATCACCGCCCGTTTTGCCCCCTTCCAATGTAAAAATCCAAATACCCTAAAACAAACAATCATTTTGATCAAGTTCTTATTTTTGAATAAACCGATAACTCCCCTCCATCCAAAGTTTCACCCCCGGTTTCCCATCTCTAAAATTTGATATTCATAAAACCCTGAAACACATAATTATTTATTTATGATAAGTATCTAAAATTCAAAATTCCAAGTTCCTATTAAAAACCTGATACCTGCATCCATACAAACTTTTACTCCCCGTTTCCCCCTACAAATTAGAAAACCCAAAAATCCTGTGACGCGTCATTATTTATTTATGATAAGTAGCAGTATTTCAAAATTACAAGCTCCTATTAAAAAAAAACAATACGTTCTTACAAACTTTCACCCCCGCTTCTCCCCCTTTAAATGTAAAAATGCAATAATCCTGAAATACGTTATAATACTTATAAGCTATTTATGATCAGTAGTTCTAATTCAAATGTTCATGTTTATAACTTCAATCAACAAAGACTTTCATACAAAGTTCAACCCCCACCCCCCGTTTTCCCCCTTAAGGTAAAAAGTACCAAAAATGGTTTCTTAGCGGATGCCTACGTTATAAAATAAACCTAATTTCCAAATTTCAGCTTTCTTGATTCAATAATTTCGGTTGGACGATGATCGCAAATCAGTAAGGACATGTTTGCGCGTGGCAGATAGACAGACAGACGGATAAACGGGTGGCAATAGAGGCTTAGTAATAACTCGTTACCACGTACGTTATTTTTACTTCAATACAAAAAATTCAACTCAAACACAAAATTTCATCCCCCTTTTCCCCCTTAAGGGTTGTAATTCCAATAACAACCGATATACTCGTTGCGTTATAAGCCTAAATAATAAATGTAGTGATTTTTGCTGTGAAAATGTAGGCCTTTCCATACACAACTTTATCCCCCTTTTCACCCCTGCAGGGGTGGAATTATCAAAAACACTGAGACCCGTATAAATTAATTTTTTATACGTTAGCCTAACAACAAAATTTCAAGATCCTAACTTCAAAACTGACGGAGTTTCATACAAACTTTCATCCCCTAATTTACCCCCTTAGGGTTGGAATTTCCAAAAATCCTTTCTTAGTGGATGCCTACACTATATAAGGTATCTATGTTCAAAATTTTAAGTCTCTAGGTCCAGCGGTCTGGGCTGTGCGCTGATATATCAGTCAGTCAGTCAGTCAGTCAGTCAGTCAGTCAGTCAGTCAGGACTTTGAATTTTATATATATAGATTTGTTTTACTAGTACTTAGTTTTTGTTTGAAAATAGAGAGTATTCTAAGAATCTTATTGGACAATGCATTTTAGCTTTGTGTCATTAATTATTTTTCTAAAGTCTAGACCTCTTTTTACCTGACTACGGCAAAGCCAAAAGGAAGGGTTATGTTTTTATCAGCCTATGTATGTGTTTGTGGTTACTGTTGTGTGAAATAACTTCAAATGCCTTAGTCCGAATGATTGAAAAATAAGTCGGTTAATATAACACATGACTCTGGCCCTAACATGACCGGCCCAGGTATAACTTATCCCTCCCTGCGTCTCTGTCAAACTGTGTCATAAGAAACCGACGCATATAGAGATAAACTCACATAAACTAAACTTGGTCGGTCATGTTAGCACAGCTGTATTTATCCTAATTTATAGTGAAACATAATGGACATGGCTATAACCCGAAATGAAAAAGCTAGTATTCAATATTCTGAAACTATTTAAACATCTCGCAAATCTTACGCGAAGCGAACAAATATTCTGTTTAATACGTTTGTCGAATTATTTTTACAAGTCATGTAAGTTTTATAATTATTACATTTTCCCACTAAATAGGTAGCCAACAATAGGTTATAAATAAAAATGGAAATGATACTGTAATCTGACCGATTTGTTTTATTTTTTATCCAAAATGGCAAAGGTTAGGTAATATTTACAAGTTACGGTCAAACGGTAAGAAAAGGACAAGCCTAAACCAAATAATAGGCAAATACTCTTTATTGATTCACACAAGTAAACAAAAAAATATAAGTAAAAGTAAGCAAAATAATAAGTAAAGTAGTTACCTAACTAATAGTTACCTAATTCTTATGAGGACCTATATCCAAATTTAAAAGCTAAGAAATATTCTTTAAAATAATTTATGTTAACGTTTGAACATTGGAAGCCTAATGACTCTTAAATGGATTCCGTAACTAGGCGTCTTTTCATCTACATACAATGAAGACTAAAGGTCAAAACGTTCACTACTAAATTCTATTACAGCCAAAATCGTTTAACAAAAGCAAACAAAATTCTGTTTGCTACCTAATTTACTGGACCAACTCAACTTTCCGCGAACAGCAACAATCGACGTAAAAACCTATCAAAACTTGAGAAAATTCAATAACGGCACTTTGAAACTTTGTTAAAGGAAGAAGGAATATTCTTATGAAAAAAATCCCAATTTGTGTCGCCGGTAAAATAAAAATAAAGTGAAGAAAATGCGCGAGGCCACAACACCTGTGTAATAGGGGCGAGTTTGCTTTGCAGGTGCGCTGCTCTACCACCAATATTATTTAACAGTTGTTAGTTTCTTTTGTTATTTTCTCTTAAGTTATTTTCTTGGAGACAATGCCGCCGCTCTGCTACTTTCTTTGACCTATTTTGCAGATAATGCACAGGTATAATAAGCAAGCTAAACAATGCCTACTTTATTATAAATTAAGAATGGTAAGTAAATGTCGTTAAGGAGAACAAAATATTGATCTGATGTGATCAATTTTCTACGGGTAAGAAATAAATATTCAATTCAGTAGGCACAGCGTAAGATAAATTTCGATGAAAATAAGCTACGATAAAAACTAAAAGGTAAAATTTCGAACATGAGAATGAACATTGCATTGCATTTCGATCACCAAACGGAAAAACGAATCGATGATGGACTGAACTGAAATGGTTCGGATTTACACAAAATACTTACCTTCAATGAAGATATTAAACCTGTAGTTTAGATACCTATTGAATTCGAGGATCGATAAATTTAACATGCTTTTATAACCCATGATATTCAAAGCCATAGCAAAACAGCTCAAACGACTGCAATTAAACCGCAGCTCCGATACGCAGTTTTATATTTAAATATTTATTATAAGTTTTGGATAGTTAAACGATGATCTCCCAGAATCATACAGTAAAACAAACTGAGATACACCATAAAATAAAATAAAGTTATCACCGGGTGCTCATGAATCATGTATAAATTTGCAATGAAACCAACCAGATGTTTTATAACGCTGTATTACTAGAAATATTTCGAATGAAACGTGTATTGCTGATAGGCATAATAATTAAAAAATAAATAGTTAAATGTCGCCTCGCTTATAAGGAATTATGTCAAAAAGGCATAAAACACGCAAGCTATGTTAATAAGTTTTGTCCTTCGATTGATAGATCAATTAAACATGATAATTATGATAAAGTATACTTAAATACGAACACGTGAAAAACATCATCTAATTGACAGTAATTTAAAGCTTAATTTAAGTTAATTTAATAAGCATACAAAAAAACCATGGTGTTATGTTGCGTTATACTATTAGGTGTTTTTTAACCGACTTCAAAACAAGAGAAGGTTGTCGATTTCATTGATTTTTATTTTTGCTGTAGCATTCTGGTGACAGTGTTAAAACGTATTCTAATCATTTTGAATAAAGCAAATCGACTTACTTCACAATTTAATAATGCCACCTCACAATTTAATTGCTTGGACAAACTTCAGTTTGTCACTTTTTTCGAATTGAATTCGAATCATTAACTTTCTTTATCTACACACATATCATAAAGGCTAAATAACGCGTTCAAAAACCCTAGGAAATGACCAGCATTATTACAACCAATGTTATTATAAGAATTTTCTTATCTGTGGTAGTAGGTAAATCTGTTCTTTATTGGTCATCACATTACCGATATCTCGTGACTGCTCGTGACGTTATGAATTTAAATTTGGAACAGCTGTCAAAATTCAAGTTGGTCTCTATTCTAGTATCCACAGATATTAAAACAGTTATCGATACGAAACGTCAACTCAGTATGTTTTTTTAATTTAAACGCACGAGAGTTGATCTCGAGTGATATGACAATAGGGACTATATTCGTTCGTCTATGGTTTAAAAAAACGTTCGTCTTGACGGATAGATCGAATCACAGAGTACCTTTTTAATATACATGGCGGCCATTAGTTGTCATTCGTTTTTGGTTTTTTGCTGTTACGGTTTTTTGCAGTTATGATATGTGTGTAGATAAAGCAATGTATGCAACTGTATATAATTAGACCTTAAAACACTCGTGTGATCCTATTATGAAACTCGCTGACGCTCGTTTCATAAAACCACACTCGTGTTTTAAGGCCTCTCATTATATAGCAGTTGCATAAAATACTATTATCTTTTTCACTATTACTACATAGTATAAAGTCACTACCCGTTCCTGTCTGTCCTGGCCCTTTTTCGAGTCTTCGGCCGCTTACTCCTTTTGAACCACACAACGGATTTTAATACAGTTTTCGCTCTCATTTAGAGATTTTTTACAGAAGGTTTTTATGTATAGTCGACCAAGTAATTGCTTGCCCACTTTTGAACTTTATCCCTTTGTATTAAGGTCGAAAAGTGGTCAAGCACTTTCTTGGTCGACTATACAATACATTCTAATTAGGGCTTTGTTAGTAAATTGAATCCGTGCGCAGACGAAGCGGGACGCTAGTGCTAAATATTATTTACCTACCTTAAACATAAAACTAATTATGTCCATGAAAAAGTACGTTTAAAATGATCCGTCAATATACACACTTATCAACCAAATTGTTTGTACTCACGAATCGCCACCGACCGAGACAATCAAACCAAACGATGAGTACCTGAAAACAATAAATCATTGTTAATTGACAGCTGACTTATTCATTTTGTGAACAATCAGTAAGAACTTCACACATCACATTCACTCAAATGCTCAGATTGTGCCTTTACTACACTACGAGACCAAACTTTTCATAAGTTATTAGAGTCAATTAAGATCTTTGAAACACATTATGTTATATAGGGTCTAAGTTACATATTTAGTTCTGGGCCCTATACCACAAACTTACAAGTACTACAATTTAATCGATTTGTCACATTCTTATATGAAAAACTTTACAATTACCTATGGTAACACTTGTAATTTTTGTGGTTTTGAAGGCTGGTGTGATAAAAGTCTGTAACATCAATTGTCAGATAAAATTGCAGTAACTCAGTTAGACGTTTCTAACTGAAATTTGATCAAACGGACTTTTATAAAATCGAACCTTAGAAAACGAACTAAAACAAGTAAAAAAACTGCTTTTTTTCTACGCTTGCAAGTAAGGCGAAAGACGTTTCATTTCATCTTGGAGGCATATAACACTGTCGTATATTATTTTCTCTCTATTTCTAAAATCGATTGTCTTAGTGCTTGCCCCGTTGTGTTCCAGCGTGGAAAGTAAGACCGCTGGTAACATTATTGGCACAGAAAGAATTCCATCTTAGACCTCTGGGTTAGCAACGCACCTGCAGTCTCCTCGGTGTTACGGTTATGGGCAGAGGTAATCACTTACCATTAAGTTAAACATTTTCTCGTTTTTCATCCTATTTAAAAAAAAGTGAAATCTGTTGTCTTGAAAATCCATAATATTTCTGGCCCTTGTGTGACTGGTCTGGTAATAAACATGTGACATAAGCATGAGTATCGATTATCGAAAAACAACGGCCGTATCTGACGCACCGTCCCAAGCCATTAATCAAATCACGGCTATGCGGTTTAATGGGACTAATTACAGTTTGCGCGAATCACCTACATACGTTACAGACAAACGGAGGCAGATGTTACGATTTAAGTCACATGACGGATCATTAACTTGATTATTTTCTAACTGTGTCTCTGGATCAAATACGTACGTACGTTTAAAGTGGTAAGCTTTCAAGCAGTTTTTTTTTTATGAATACTCGCAGTGTCTTTTTTGTTTTCAGTGATTCCGTATTGTATTTCTGAATATAAACAATTATTTATTTCGATTGCGGTTTTGTTAGCAAATTAAAAGTAGTTGTAGAGTTTTGTTAAAACGTCTTTTGTAAAACTAAGAAAATTATAGAGGAGCTAACAAACTGGAACAAATTATTGTTATGGAACTACTGTTATAATTATGTATCCCATTACAAAATGAAAAAGTTTTCTTTCGTAAGCGCGAATATATCACAAGAAACCTCATCTTTACAAGTGTGATTGAGTTCAGAATTTGTACATTAAAAAGAGATACAAATCATTTGTTTGTGAAACAGAAAATTTGACTAGCTCGTAAGCATGAACAATTTGTTCTGTGTTGGGAAAACCAATGCACAGTCGCAGTAATTACGGCATTAACTCTACTGCGGACAACGCTTAATACGGGATAATACTGATTACATATCGCAATGCGGGTGCTAACCAAAAGTTTGGCCTGTTTATCCATCAATCACGCATCGGTCGAGCTGCATCATCCAATTATTACGACAATGTCAATAAGTGTGTTTTGTTCAAACATACCTGAGCATACGTAACAGAATGTTATATCCACAAAGGAGATGTGTCGAGATTTTACACAATTCTTCAGGCGTGAAAACCCTTTCACACGATGCAACTTGAAGAACAATTTGGCTAGCTTGACAATCAAATTGGATGGTGTGGATGGAAGCCGTGTATTTGTTGCTGATATTGACAATAAAATGGTGTATGTACTGTGGAAGACGTTTCAATCGCTGTCAAACAATCCAGTATCTGAAATTTTCTATTGGGAGTAAGTGTCGGGTTTCCTCTTCGTGTGCCCGAGTTCTGCGGTTCCCTTAATGACTCCACCAGCCGGCAAGTTGGGCCTGTACACGCTAGGCATCGGTCAATGATTTCTTAACGTATATGGGGGGATATCATTAGCCGATACCTAATAACCCGACGCCGGAATGAGAGGAAGTCTTTCGGCTCAAACCGTAGGTACAATATTGTCCTACTGACATTAGCACAAGTTTCATGGCCGCCACTAAAGAAATAAAAAAGAAGGAGACTGTACTTTCTACTATCCAATTCGATTGATATCATAAGTGAGACACAACGCCACAATATCAACAAAAAAATCCCATTTGCAAATTGGCGACTTCACGCACGTACCATCGACAAAATACTGACAAAAAAGATGGCTTCTAGCACACAGTTTTGATCAAACCGGATTATGTTCTTAAACAGGTTATGGAAATTGTTGGACACTTCACGTGTCATTATTCTTTTTACCAAGAGATAGGTACTTCGCGGGAATAGACGCCGATTAAAAATCTAAGAAAGTTTTACGTTGCGAATTAAAAACTTGTTGAAATAACGGAGAATGGTGGATAGTGTATTTCTGAGATAAAATGCAATACTATGTTATTAAGTTAAATGACTTCTAACTATATCAGGTACTGAAATGGATAGGGTATTTTTTTTTAATTAACTGAATATTCTAACAATTAGTGGAAATAAATAGTACATGACAGTTTTGTATGTTCGTAAGTTTATCTGTTGTACCAGCTTTGCAAGCATAATAGAAATAATTGCAAAAAAAATCACGATTTTCACAAGTATTAGTATATAATAACTTATTTACTAACACCAATCTACTACTCGTCTACTTGTCTGCTCGTAACCACGGCCGCGGGAATTGTACAATGATAATTTCACAGCGCCTTGAATGCAGACAATGTTGCCTTTGCTAGAAAACCCAATCAACAACATTTTGCTTCATATGACGTTTCCCTGTAGCTTTTGTATTAAAAGATAAGTTTACAATGAATTACTACCATTTTAATTTTATTATGAAATTACGCGCATTATTTTATATTCCCACAAATTATTTTCACTAGACGTGTCATTCTTGAAAACGTTTTTGTATAAAATAGGTCATAATTGTAATGTTAGGTGTAAATGGATTCTTCCTGTTAAATATTGTAGTATTGTAGTAAAAAAGGCGTTTTAAAGTGTTCGCGAGCAAGTTAACGTCGATCTTATCGCTGCGAGAAGCGGAACGAGCGATAAAGAAACGCGCAAAATAGCTCGAGTATACTGAGAAGTAATTGTGTAAAAAACTTTTAGGACCCACCGAGCATTGTAGTCAATTTTCTGTCCTTGAATTGAAACTGATTGTTTGGATAGCAATTGAAAATGATGCTCCTCGTCGGCTCATTTTCGGTGGTAGTCTTTTAAGAAAGTGAAGTCTCGGAAACATGACGTACTGAACGAATAAGACGATAAAATTTGGATAAATCACTTTAATAGAACATCACTTACTTACAGGTTATTTAACTACTTAAGTATAGAAAACAATGAGAAATAGATATCTAAAATCTGCGAGTACAAGAACTCGTAGTTTTTTTAATTTTCGTTTCAAAGGTCCTGTTTCGCATCCATTCTATTGCTCCGAAGTCACATATCAAAGTATACATGACGCTAAGATAATCATGACGATAACCCTCAGTTAGATTCTTTAACACGTTAGCACCTGTTTTAGTAGGCCTAGTGTTACGTAGTTACAAGATTCCGTGAATAATCGCACTACTCTCAATACATATTACATTGTTAGGTATAATTCCTACGATTCTTAATTAAATTTCCCTGTGTGTGTTCTTTTTTTTTGTTTACTTGTGTGAATCAATAAAGAGTATTTTTTGTTGTTGTTTGTTGTTAGTTATCGACAAATTCAAGAATTCAACCATATAATTGGTACGGTATGCTTGTTGAGACTACATGCAGACTTAGCTTAAAAGTTATTAACAAGAATGAACCCTTTTACAAGCTATTATCTACCACCATCTTAGCTTGTCAGTTTACATGTCAGGGTGAAGTCTTGAAAGTTAAATTTACCTCACTTTCAGCGGTGGGATTGACTTGAATTTTTGTATGTGTATGTAGGTCCGATGACAAAGCAATAATAAATAACCGTCAGTAAAAAGCGTGTATTAATTATATTTTTTTACAAGAACCAGACAGTGATCAATTGATCATGTTTCTGGCATGTTTTTTGTACGAATAGTTTTTGACAATGAAAGATCCAAGAATATACGATTTATACCGAAGCTATCATAGTACTGTTCGAATGGGTACTTACACACCTGTGTGAACTTACTCTTTCATATATTTTTCATACGATTCCAATGTCCGTGCTCGAAGTACTGGTCCGATCCGATTTATATGACTTCATTCCGAATTTTCTCGGACCGTAGTTTTTTTAGATTCGACTGGGACGCAGTGTTTACACACTTTAAGTATAGCAAATTTACTACGAAACAGCTAAGTTAATCAAACAGTTGCTACATTTAAAAATCATCTAGATATAAAGTACAAATAACCATTCATATAAGAAATGTTCTAGCTTTCAAATTAGTGTCGCAATACAAGCTAGTGTCAGTTATATCTACGCACACGAGGTGAGCTTGTGGAAACTTGATACACTTTGTTCAAAGTTTAGCATGTCATATTTGGTATTATGCGATGTGCCGTAATTTAAAAAAGGTTTTTAAGGGCAAGCAAAAGCGATACAACACTAGCAAATGAAATTCAATTATGGTTCCACAGCAAAGATTACAAGCAGCTTATCGAAGAGCATTTTAAAAACAATTTTTAATCGGCGATTGTTCCGGCTCTTGGCGACTGCTTGCGTCACTCTATTGTTCAGTCCTCTCGACACTGAAATGAAAATCCACTTCTTTTATACCGCTGGTACAAGTACATTGCTAGCATTGTTCTCAGCTCGAAAGTAAGGATCGAAAACCAGCAAGGAATGTATCACTGTCAGCGTTTACGGCCGATTCTTACGGAGTAGAAGATTTCTGCGGGCGAAATGAAACTTCACGGAATACGTAAGTGAAAAAAAAGCAAGAATAGTTGGTGTCAGATACAACGACAGTTCGCGGTATACGAGTCGGAAACTTCTGATGCCACTAGAGACTCGGCTTTGTTGCTAAGTTGTGGCTTTCATATAGGAATGTGTGCCTGGTACAGTTATTGTATTAGATTTTGTGAAATTAAAATTTATAATAAATAGTTTGACACAAACGGTTTTGCATGTTATTTTATATTCTGTTGTAATTTTAACCTTACTTGTATAAATTTATTAATCACAATTTGTATTATGGAATAAAGGTATAAGACTTTGACGTATAAATATTAGCCAAAGACAAGTACATGGAATTATGCGTAAAGAAAAATATTTGTTATATTTATGGAGCTTGTGTAATTTGAATTTATCCACATGTCAAATCACATCCCAAAGAAGACAATATTGACACAGATCCTGTACAAAAACAATATTTTCCTCAAAGCAAAAGCCAATCTTGTTTCGTACTTATTTGTGAAATACCTCAGGTATTTTAATAAAATTCCGTAAACACGTTTAACATAAATAATAGACGAAAGTCGTTGGGCTGAATCCACTTGAGCGACGTCGTTAGTTTTCAATGAATTGTGAAAACGTGACGTTGAAATGGAACTAAAAATGTTCATAAGGTGGCTCAAATAGCGGTGACCCTATATAAGGTTTTTTCAGAATGGTGTTAGAGTTCCATTTAGAACGAAACACTTGAGTGCAGATGTGTCACTTTCATATCAAAGGAGAGTTCATGACGTGAGAAGCGTTAAATGGTTTGAAGGTTTCATTGTTCCTTGAAATTTGGGTCATGGGGTTAACAGGATTGGGCTTAAAATCGTTTGGAGACGTGGGGTTCGTTTATTTTTATTCAATATGCGGCGATGGCGGTGTTCAGTGTGGTGTGAAGTGAGATTTATGACCATAGTAAAACAGTTGCGTTTCGCGAGTGAGTTTGGGTGTACTCTATATGCATGAAGGCACTCAGGAGTCGCAGGGAATCTTAATTGTGCTCCATTGAGAGATTCTTGAGCGCGTCGTCTTTATTTTTGAACAGGGAGACTTGTTGCTCACGCCACGTTCTCGGCTGAAGGTTGACCGTGATTTACTCGCTGCACCACGTTAGTTGGGCAACACCACTTGGCAGATGTCGAGGACTTTCGATCTATTTACACTTAATTCAGTTCTGACTGCACATACAAGTTTTAAGAAGATGAAAATGAACACGATGAGATAATAATGCCATGATGTAGTCGTGGGTCGAAACAGACCATTATAAGTCACTTAAATTGTAATCATAAATAAACATAATGCTCCCATCGCTGCTCGTAAGAAGAACATTTTGTTGCGAGTTTACGGTTCCCGAAAGGTTGGTCGTATCGTATTTAATAAGGAGAATGATGTCGACGACAATTGAGACGCAAATATTCAGATTTTAATTTGGTTCATTGTTGTATTTACGTAGATTGTAGCACGGAGAAAGAATGATGATAATATAAGTTGATGTTTAACGGACAGTAAGTAGCTCTACTGTACTTCATACTTCAAAGATCAATATCTCATAGCTACACAAAATAAAAAAATTATAAATTACCATCATTATTTGTTTAAAGTTAAATATTTCACGAGAACCATGTAGCTCAGTTCAGTCACCAAAAGAAAAGAAAGCTGGTTGAAATAGGTTTACCAAATCCGGAACTACGAAGACAAATATCCATAGATATTATACACACAGAGGAATCAAACTTATATAAGTTCCCTCTTTGAGCTGCCCTGGGCGAGCACTTTTTATTTGAAATTGTGGCTTAGTCAAATCAAAGGAGTTGCATTAATTATACATATATCATGATTACGTATATTTTGGGAAATGAAACATATTTTTGGTCGATTAAAAGTCGCTTACCAATAACAAATGTCTTATTGTACTTAAGAAGAAAATAACATGGATACTAAAACAAATACATACAATCTTAGACACGAAAACAGCACCTAAATAATTCAGGTTCTTTACTTGGGCACTTAGCAGGCGGAACTCGTTTTTTTTTTGTTCCCTAAGTTGAGCACTAGATGGCATTAGCAACAATGGACTGTCTACAAACATTTTTCAAACAGGAAGCGCTTCAAGCGCCATCTACTGGCATTATTTAATACTATAATGTCAGTTATGTAGCTTAAATTAAATATCCTGTGATAATAGTAGTAATAATTTAATGAAAAAAAAGTGGAAATAGTGATGCACATAAAATATGCAATCTGTATTATTTTACTCACATACCATGGTCCTTTTCTGGCTAGCCTTGCCTAGCAATTTAATACATGACTCACCTAGACAACATTTTATTTCTAAACATCAAAGTAGTCAAACCGTTTTCATCTGATACGCATGCTGAAATAAGAGAAAATCGACCTACTTGTTTGAAACATGTTGTATAAGAATAGAATTTATGGTGGGTCAAGAATCAAATTGCTTATAGTTGAAACGTATGATAGTATTTCAAATGACAGCCAGGGTATGTGCTCGGTAAATTAATTGTAGTTGACGGATCGATCGACGGACTGATCGGCGGAGCCTCGTGGAATTTAATTAGAACGATCATTGATTTCATTAAGTCTTGTAAACAGAAGACTTCCAAGCAATTTTAATTATATTCTCAAATTGAATACAGAATCAAGTGATAGTTAACTGCGGGAGTTAGTAACTCAATTAAAATTACAATAAATTTACATGTTCTGTATCTCATATAGGTAAGTTAAAACGCTTTAAATGTCTAACCTTAGGAGATAAATTTCTTCCGTTTGTATCACTTCTAGTGATTTCTCTGTCCTGGTGACTTCTCTGGCGTCTATCTGTCAAGACAATTTTTCTCAGTAAACGGTTTTTCGTATCGAGCTGATATTTGGCACAGTTGTAGTAGTTAGAAGCTAGCACAAGATAGTTACTATATAACAAACAAAAAACTAAAATTATCACAAACTTAAAAAACCATGGTTTTCTCCCATGGGAGTCCAGAAGAAAAATCTTCTTTGCCCGCCATGTCAATTCTGAACTACCAATTTATTTATATTTCCTAATGCCTTACAAACGTAGCTCCTGACCCTCCTCGTTCAGATATCGGTTGAACAAGTTGCAGCTGTGCAATTGTTCAACTTGATAGGTACTGTCTAATGTGTACTTGTATTATTCAACTACAAACATCAACAACAAATACAATTTACTGATTCACATATCTAAACAAAAAAAGGACTAAAATATATTTATATGTATATTATTGTGTCGTATTTTATATAGGTTTTTATAAGTTCCTATTATTATTGTTAGTATCCTTATATTGCTGTTTATATCTGTACACAATTTAATGACTATTTATCGTTTTACAAATACGTTATCTAGTAGACAACTCTTTAAGGGATAAGTTCATTTCGGAACCTACTAGTTGTATTTATCTAAGTATATATTTTACAATATACAATAGTGTACATATACATACAATGAACTAGTGTAAGTAGTGGATGTAACAAAAATAATCTATGAAAAGTTAATTCTTTGTCACTTTCAAACAGTTATTATAAAACCATACGCCGTTCAGGGTGTTCAAAAGGTATACTAAAAAAAAGTATATTAAATACCTTCGAGAAAATAACTTTACATACCGAGTAAGCTTACACCAAACCTAACCGATGCACGCGACAAGCACCGTTTCCGGATTAAAATACAAATCACTGATCTCACTCGTAAATTTAACGCTGTTGAAAATTTGTGGGTGAATTGGTCGTTAATGCTGTGATAATAAAGCCCAAGCCGCTCCGCCCGGCTTATCAGATGAGGAATTAATCACGGCCGCATCAATCACTGCTGGATGACAAACGGTTTCGATGGAATCATTACTGGACGGTACGTATCAATGGGTTGTGTTGATAGAGTAGTTTTAAGGTTTTATTAAGCTATTTTTAATAGGCTCTATGTATGTATACATAATAAACATTTCTGCACGACTTTTATTTTTGTGCTTGCAACTTACGATGAACGCGCCGGAATTTTCTCATTCTTAAATTGTATACAATTCTCCATGGATGCCAATTCAACGCGAATGTTAGTTATAAAGCTGTTCCCCGAACAATTAATATATCGCCTTAATCATCAACTGCTTGGGTTACTATCAATTATAACTTAAATGCCTGTTTGTTTATGGTCCACTGTAACGTCCCTAAACAATTGAACGCGTTAATAAATAATTTATGTGTAGAGCAGAGTCTGATGCCGCGCGGCTTTGATTAAAGCTAATGGCTCGATGACAGTCTTATTGGGTCCGGTCCAAATAATAACTATAAATTCAATCTCAAATTAACAAGAGGTAATTGTTTCAATATTTCGCTTTGATAGGCAAAGGCTAACTCCGCAGAAGTTATTAACCATCCTAATATAAGATGAAGCTTTTAAAATTAAATAGATTATTAAATGCCAGGAATTTTCAAACCTACATATTTTTTAAGTAAACTATGCAGGTAAACATATTTTCGGAGATCAACTTATTATTTTGCATGAGCGCATTTGGCATAACACATAAAAACCCTCCAATGACAGGCAAATCGCTTCAGTAACAATGTCATCCGCATCGCATATGTAGGTGGCAAGGAGAAACATGACGAGATGTACCATTATTTTAGAACTATTTAAACAGATCAAAACAAAATAGAGCCCAGTTGGCTTTTGTTTGTTGAATGAAAATATGAAAAAAAACATGTGTTTCTTACAATTCACGTTTTGAAAGTAGGGTTTCATTTTATAAACTTGATGTCTAAACAATTAATAAACCCTAGTATATAAATATGCTTTGGAACTTACATATTTTTATGTTTTTGTTTTACTGGAAAAAGGAGAGTGAGCCCTATTTTATTTTGAGTAGTGTATATAGCGTGCAATATCCCCAGTATAGTTAATCTATAGAGTTCAGTATTAATTGTATTTTTCGATTATCCTACAATAGATGAGTTTGTTGGTTGAGCAATAATACCGTGTGCAAAACAGTGCCAAGTTACTCTATTTTAGAATCAACCACATTCACAGTTTGCTCTGTTCTAGAATAGCACGAATTTGTGCCGTTATTTGTACTTTCTGCTAATGAAAAGCAGTAGCGAGATACAAAGAGACTAGACACAAATAGACAAACGTGAAAAAAAAAACAGACGTGTACTTCAGTAAATCACACTAATTGAATTTGTTCTTAACTACTTACATTATTTTAGTCTACCCAGGACTATAAGGCCTTATATAAGGACTGGAAACGCGACGGACTTAAAAAGTTATGATATACGATGATAAAGATGATATATGATAGTTTTTTATTCATTTGTAAAAGCCAAAAACACGTGTCACACGAACTACAAGCTTACATATAGGTCCTTAACTAAACTGAAACGCACAACAAAAATCTTTTAGTGTATTTTGTGACAAACTGGTTGAGATCGAATTGATGGTTTGAGAGTTTTCTAGTGGTGACCGCGTACCGTAAGACGAAAACCCGCCATTAGGGGGACCTATGACCTGATGATGATTTCGGAACCCGCTGAATTGGCGCAGCGATCGCGCAGGATCGGAAATATTGTGATTTTCGGGGGACACTCACTGTGGAGTGGACATTTTACAGTGGAAAAATAAAAAATACTTTTCACAGTATTCTCTCATCACTTCACACTGCACCATTGGGTTTGCCCATGTCGTTCACGTATTGCTAATAAATGATGGAGTTAATAAATTGTGGTTCAATTCCCGGTGGGGCATTACGCCGGAGCCAAGCGGAAGTATCGGCCGCATGCTATGTTTATTGCTGCACTAACATTGGGGATACGAGGCTCAATTGGTTTATATTGGCCGTGACGCAGGCGCACCCGGCAATATGGACCAAGTAGTTTTAATCAATGGATCGCTGCTTCTTATATAATAGACAGTTATGTGGTAAGTACGGTCAGGAGCTGCTGCAGCCATGATTATGTTACGGTGTAAAAGTCTGTATTTCATTTTAAAGGTTTAGGAAGGGATAATCATTATTGAGTTTGACCAAAAATAACAAGAATCAGGCATTTTCGAAGAGATTTATGCAACTTATGCTTTAACAAAGTCTTTTCCCCGAATTATGAAAAGAAGTATATTGAAAAATAACCAATTTCCAACGGGATCTCATGTACATTTTCTTTAGATCTAATCTACATAAACTATCTATTGTTAGTATTGGCTATCAAAACCTCAAAAACCTCATTCTTTAAAAAAACAATGCTAAATATAATATATAATTTAAATCACTATCACTAAAGCGATTGCCTTTTAAGATAAACTAATAAGAAACAAAACCGATAATTCGACCTGAAACTCTAAGCAATTAAGATCGTTTAACTGTAATCGAAACTAAATTGAACTCTCAGTCCAATAAAAGTTAAGCTAGAGTAGCGATAGAATTTAAAGTTGAGCAATAACACTCAACGGCCATTGTACTGTAGTGGACCCGACCCGCCTTTAACAATCATTGTATGGAGACTATTTTTACCCTTACTCACCCTTATTTCCGACTGAGAGAGTAAAGTTTTTTCAGTACTCACATTGCAACGTGGACTGATCGATTACGGGAACAATAATTTTACATATCTTCTTTCTTTACATTGTCTCTATCTTCTCTTTACATTGCATAAAACAAAGTCGTTATTCGCCCGTGTTTGTCTTCATATCTTCGGCCGCTTACTACTTTTTAACCATGCATCAGGTGACACAGTTCGCACTGTTATTTATTGTTTTTTTTACGGCAGGGATTTATGTACATTTCATAATTTCAGGGATTTATATACATTTCTACCCATTCAAAGCCGTGAATAAAATGAAAAGTTAAACCTACTCAACACTCATTATCATACTTTTTTCACACAGCAAACGGATTTGAGGAGCTGATTATATCGTGAACTCATTTTATGAAACGTCCCCTGAACTATCCAGAACCATTACGCGTTAACAATAAACTGTAGGCGCTCTAATTTGATCAAAGGCTTTTAGGAGTCCATAGAATTACCAAATAACCTTAACTACCTAGCTCCATTACAGCAAAGCCTCGTGGAGAAACAAATATCCTTTACTACAGGCAAGAACGAATATCACGTGTACTTTAGAAATACTTTTTAACAAGCTTTTATTTAACTTGTAAAAAGTCAAAGCCACATTTTTTAAACACCGGTTATTACAGATGGTACAAATATGACAATTAATTAGTAATTGGCAAATTATGATTAGCATTTCATGAACACTATGAATTTTGGTATGTGTGTCTCCAGTGGATACGATGACAATGCAATAACAAAGTAACGTCAACTTATGAAAGCTCGTCTACAATATTCTTTTTTTACAAGAAGCTTATTTTATCCATGTATAATCCGGAACTAAAGCGCCAGGTTAATTTTTTGTATATTTCGCGTTATTCTAACGTCGAGTCGTTTTACCTACCAGCCGTCAAATTTTGACAGATTTTGCACTGAAAATGTTTTAAAACGTAAACGGTCCAAATTTTAAATATAGGAACCGGCCATATAGTCGGTATACATCTTTTGTATACAGACAGGTAATTGAGCAAAAAATATATGACTCTAAGCATGACCTCTTAACGCATATAAATATTTTAGTAGATACAATTCAGAGTGAGTTGAGTTACCAATAGTAAAAGATTGCGGAGAATTGTAATTCTACGGGCGTCATTCCCAGAGTGCGCGGCTGAACACCAATTGTTGAAGGAATCGGTCCCCGGTTAACACTTATGGTTCCACATGTTTCAATTGATTCCTTAACTCCTTTTTTATGATTCTATTATTCAAAAGGACTTAAAGGAACCTGTGAGGGATCAAGACTTCTGCCGCTTAGTCGTGGAATTGCCTGTGAGAGTACATTAGGTAAAGTCACGGATAAAAGACATATGGTAGGAATTTAGAAATCGGCCAAATGCGACCTAGACTCGCGCAATGTGCGTTCCATACAACATACAATGTCTGTTTAGTAAATTGTTGTAGCAGTCCGATAAACAGAGCCACTTACACAAATTGTATGAAAGTATAGACAATATTTAACACCCTATACTGCAAAAGGAAAAATACCAACGGCTTAAATTCCAATACAGATTTTTGCAGTTACAAATTTGTCAATGATCTTCGTTTATGGAACACGGACTGTGTTTCACAGGGAGGGAGGTGCCCCGCGAAACCCGACACTCCTTGGGCAAAACTCAGGGGCGGGTGACTGATGATAAAATAATTATACTTATTCAATATCCAGCCGTTTAGCTACCCTTCGGATATTCGAATATTGGGTAATTATTCGAATATATTGGAATAAAAGGACCGCTCACGTGTTTATTGTCGTGTTGACTTCGACTTGCCACGGCTACGGTCGTGAGGGCTCATGACATGAGTAAGGACCACGAACTACGTGAGTGGTCTGAATATAATGTTACTCGGTAGTTTTCTATTAAATAATTATATTAATTGTAGGTGTACAAATGATTTTTGAGCTGCCAGTTGGAATTAAATAGTCAAAGTCAACTTTTAAGAGTCTTCAAAAAATGAGGAAGTACTCAACTCGACTTTTTTGTCTCTATATGTTACACAATATATCTTTTCCGATTGTGAACCAATTTCAATCATTCTTTTTTTTTATGAATTGGTTACACCTACACGTGGTTGGTCGCATATAAATTACAAGAAAGTATTCCATCCAGGGCTTATTTTACTACAATAGTGGCAACAGAGCTTCATCAGAAACTCTATGTATGAATTCTGTTTTAAGAAGTTATCTAGCTCTATATTTAGGAAATCCAATTAAAACTATCACTGGATAAATACGTACGGTAGAATTTCGTAGACTATCCCTATACCTAAGTCGACATAACCAACATCTGCATTGTAAATTAATCCCGTTTACTCAGTATGTAGGTATAAATACGTATCTGTATGTTAGTATATGTAATAGATGCACTAGTAGACGGGCGATGTGGGTACTCTGGAGTCCCTAGCGATACATCCCATTACATCGGAGGTCATATTCATTGCTCTCAATTGGCTATTATTCGTTCTTCAGCCACAGTTCGTTCATCGCTCTTGTAGAAAAGAGGTCAGAATAAGAAGCCATGTTTAGAATCAGCCAAATTGACTAAATTAAGTATTGACGCAATGGAAGAACAGGAACATTTGTATAAAAAAGGGATACGAATATCCACTTATTTAGTCTTGAAGAAACCTGTGCACAGATTCGTTGATGCGTATAAAGTTCTCAACCCGCTCTGGGCCCGCGTGGGGACTTTGCTCTATTTCACTCACCTTGAAAGCAGACCTGCTCTCAGTAGTGGAAAGTATAAAAGCTGAACTACAGTTATTTATTTAGTCTTGCTTAATTATTGTAAACTGATCATAGTTTGCATAGGGTGCTGTAATAATAATGAAAAAAAAAACTGCTGAGTTTCTTGCGGCGTTTCTTCTCAGTAGTATCTTCCATTTTCCGAAGCGCTAGTAGATTCAGACATGTAAAAGAGCCTATACGGCCTACTTGCAAAATAATTTTTTCATTTTCATTTTCATTTTTATAATAAAAAATCCACAAATTACACATTCTCTACTTCAAGAATGACAGATTATGACTAACTGAAGCCTTTCGTAATAAAGTTTACTAAAGATTCAAGTACCATTAAAAAGACAGTTTTGTTTAATTTGGTATATATATATTTGTTAGTTTAATCAAAACTATTGTAGGGTACTAATTGTGTAATGCTATTGAGCTCCTAGACGTAAAAGATTCTGACAGAACATGTTACTTTTAATGTTCGCATTGTGGTGAACCATTTGTCATGTGTTTCCTAGCTTTTCCTAAACCGGGCATGATGTATGGGCCGGGTCGGACCTGCGACCTTCACGGGAAGGCACGTCTTTGCCAACTCGAAAATTATTTCCGAGGGCCGCCCCCACTTTACGCACCGTTTACTGTTCTTCAATTATGTGATTTTCTTTAAGTGGTCAGTCCTTTTCGCCCTTTCTCAGGCGTTCGCAGCAAGAGGGAAGTTATTGAAAAGTTGCAAGGAAATGAGTTTTTGCTGTTGTCAAAGCCGGCAGGTTAAGTGCATTGGGACATCGATTACTTTGGCCGGCCGCGACTGATTTAATAATTGCGTTGGTTTTGCTGTGTTGCTTTTTCCGATTGACGCTAGAGAAGATATTTCGCTGCTTTGTTTTTGATGTTGAGCTAAGGAAGTTTTAAGTTACGTGTTAGTAGACAACTATACTTTGTTTTTTAAGTATATAGTGGAACGGCTAGTTCGCTTCTTACGGGTTACAAGGCGGCTAAGTAACCAATATAGCATTTGATTGTAAATGCCAGATTGCACGTCATGCCGGTATTAGGTATAAAGTAAAAAACAAATTAAAGTTCTAGCGAAGACCGCACAGCCAAGTGGTTAATGACCGTGACATGATATAATTATCAAATTATTTATATTATGTATTTATAATAATTACCGTTGTTTAATAGATTTCGGTGTAAATTGTCCTAAGATAATGATTTATTTATTATAACTATAAGCACTACCTATAATCGGTTAATATTATTAAGTGGATTATAAACTGGCGACTATATAATATTGTTGAGCGTATTGGTAATCTTTCAATCACTCGTCGCAATATAACGGAATGAGCAATCACTTCATTCCACATCAGCGCACTCATCATTCAATATTTGCTAAGGATACCAAAGCAAACGATCAAAATCCATGCAAAATACGCGAGTAAGGCGGAACGCGAATATGGGCAATAATGTTGTACCAGGAGAGTGGGTGTCACGTACGAACGGCGTCGACTCAATGATACGTGATCAATTGAACAATTGCTATCCCCCTCCCTGTCGCACTCCCCTCCAACACCGAATATGTTACTGTCATGTGCTACCGATTAAGTTACATCGGTATTTTGACTATTGTCAAACATCGTACTTACGCCTCTATAGGAAATACTTAAGAAATTAACATTCTTGACTCACTCCCGTGTAAGTCAAATAAAGTAAGTAGTAAAGTCACTTTTTACAAAACGAAAATAACCATAGGTTTATCCATTTGAACCCCTACGATAATTATCTTAGATAGTCAAGCACACAGTAATAAGGTTCAAGCCAGCATATAGCAACTTTTGCGCCGGAAATTAAAAATCAACTTATAAAAAGAAAACAATAGTTTTACCACAGAGTTTTACTTAAGCTTTCTGAATTCCAACTAACAAATTTAAATACGAATAAATTCACTGTAAACCAAGGTTATACGTTTTAAATTTAAATAAAACCTACATTTGAAGCGCACGAAACTGCTTACGACTATTTAAAGAGTATTAACTTACAAAGTAGCAAAGCAAACTAGTACAATCCTCTTTGCAAATACAGAGCCCTAAACCCGACCCAGACGTATTGTGTCATTTAAAAGGGGCGTTATTGATGCGAACATATTATAAGAGGATATAAAATTCAATTCAGCTAAGGTTACTGCGGTTTTAACATCAAAGATAGTTGCGAATGGAGCACAAAGCGAGATAATGAAAGGGACGAGCCGTTATAGAGCGGAACCCTAAACAGAGCAATGGGCCGCGATATGAAGAATGTTCCCGTCCACGCAAACTTTCCCTCGTTACAATCTACCCGCACTAATGACACCAAACGGACCTTTTTGCGCGATACTGGGCCATTCGTCTTCCAGCCGCGGACGTGTGCGGACGTATCCCCGTGCCATACGCCGCCGAAACACGGAACAATTTAACATTATCCCGAGATAGATGGTCTCCTTTCTTCCGTTCCCCTGAACAAGTGCTTCTTGAACAAACAATTCGTGCCCAATGATTTTTTAATGAAATTTTTGACACTCAAAGACTTTCCGACAAATTAGACAATGCGGAATATCTCCCGTGAAGAAATTATTGGCCTTTCGATTACAGAGCTATTTGGCCCGCTTTTACCGAGCTTTCCTTCACAATCAAAAATTTTAAATGAGTTTCCCCGATCTACGAGAGAAACGTAATTTTTTTTCTCCTAATTCCATTTTAGGATGGCATTACTCTTAAATGAATATTCATTCGTCGCGAAATCGTTTAGAGATAATAGATTGAGGTTCATATTAAAGGCTCGCAATGAATTATGGATCTTCGTTTTGTATGCGCGAATGCGGTGGTCAAGACGACTTCTTAGGTAATAATTGATCAGAAAGGGGTGAAGGATCTACTTACAACAGTTTTTGTAATGACGAATTGATGTATTTCTTTGTGTTACCTGTAAACAAAATGTCACTTTTAATAAACGAAAATAATTTCACATTCATTATAAAATAATTTCATTCCCTAACGAATATTTACACGTAGCTCAAGAATTTATTTAATAAAAGTTTATACTATTAGTTTCCTTGCAATTGCAACACAATAATCTCCCGTGAGGATAGAGAAAAATGTTGCTTATTACTCAGCAACGTGAAACGTAACTGCGGCCCAGTCAAGTTGGTATTGTTGAAAGTTACACTTTTCAATCGTGAAAAACATCCATCATAATTCAGTCTCCTGGGTCGAAACTACGCCGGCAAGTTTCGCCGCTGGGTTGGAAGTTAACATGTAAGAAGTTATTACACAAAACGGAGACAAACAAAATGAACCGTCGGTCAGCTACGAGCGAGGGACACGCGATTCCCCAATGACATTGTGACCCAAAACTGTAGTTTTTAAAATAGTTCCTTTCAACTGCCATGGCGTAACTTTGTAAATAAAAACCATTGTGCGCCTTAAACTTTCCTCTAAAGCCTTTACCTTTTCAAAGTTACTTAACCGCTAGTTTGGTGTTTGTCGCGTAGGTTCTTGAGTCCCACTTGAGCTCACTTTACCCGGACTCGGAAACAGATTCGCATTTTGCGCTCCGGCGACGTAACATGTGAAGCAAAGGTAGTTTTTTTAACCCCTTACTTACAAAGCATTATCGTTAAATAACTTTTTTTAAATTATTGTTAGTGTTTAGGAAATAATGCCGTGGCTTTATTTATAACTGGCGTATCGCTTTGGCTTGGTACGGGCATAATTAGGATGAATGTAACATATAAAACCTTCCTTTAAAAAAAGCCTAAATGACAGTGAAAACCACAGCAAAATTCGTCTCATGCTTTAGGAGTAAGCGGCCGAAGATACGATGGACAGACAAGAACGGATAGCGACTTTGTTTTATACTATGTCAAGATAAAGAGGAGGATGTGATCAAATTTCAGTATCTCAGTAGGTACATTTTTGACATTAGGTACTTACCTACTAACTGTGTTCTAACAAGCCTTTATAAATAAATAATTGTCATTAGTTAAAGTTACATATTCTAGCCAGCTATCATTCTAACAGTCAAAACTAAAAATACAAAATATCTTAAATAAAGCAAACATAACGAAATTAAAAGGTAAAAATTAAAATATGTAGAGATTGTTACGGAACCCTACACTAAGCATGGGCGGCATGCCCTTGTCCGGTTTTTTAGGGCTAATAACATCATTTAAAAGCTTTAAACCAGTCTCCATCATCTAGAAGTATATGCTTTCTATTGGGTAAAATAAAATAAAACACTGTCGTAGCGCATAGCTTTAAAAGTGCATGAAAAAATGAGATTTCCTAACGAAACCCGTCTCCACCCGTATCTTGAATAAATTTCCTGATATTTTGCTTAAATATTGGTTAGTTGTTTCACAAGACATTTCCACAAGCGTGCTTATTCGTGAAAATTTCCCTCTTTAAATTTGAAAAGTCCTGACAATCACAAATTTTCCCTGTTTCAGTGACAGAGGATCAAAATTGCAGACGCCAGGAAAATTTCTATCACCTGGTCATTCCAACGGGGGTTGGTTTATTATACCGGTTTCAAAGAGCGCCGGCACTTTGTTTTTAAGCCATCACAATCAGATAGCCTAGTGGTTAGTGACCTTGACTACAAAGCTTGAAGTTCCGGGTTCAATTCCCGGGAAGGGCAAATGTTTGTATGATGAATACGAATATTTGTTCCCGAGTCGTGGATGTTATATGTATAGTCGTCCAAGTAATAGCTTGCCCACTTTTGAACTTTATCGCTTTGTAATAAGGTCGAAAAGTGGTCAAGCACTTTCTTGGTCGACTATATTTAAGTATAAATTTATCTATATAAGTATGTATATCCGTTGTGCATTACCCGTAACACAAGCAGCATTTGTTGCTTACTTTGGGACTAGGTCAATTGGTGTGAATTGTCCCAAAATATTTATTTATTTATTTAAATATTAGAGAAAATATAGAAAAAAGAAAAATCCGCTCCCCAATTATCATAATTGGTATGCATTTAATCAAATTAAATTCTTATTTAACAACTACCTCATGCCCGCGGCTTCGCCTACACGAATCAAATGACATATTTTTCACCCCCGTTTCATCCTCTTCAAATGTGAAAATCCAATAAATCCTGAAATACGTCTTTTTTTTACACAATTACAGCTAACGCTTGGTGTGATAACCCTGGCACTACACGTGAAGAGTGAGAATGAATACGAGGTATATGATACAGATAGACACAAGCATAAAGTAGGCACGTTTCTTATATCTTAACGATGTTTTTGTTAGGAAGCAGATCTTCTGTACTTGGAGTAGTGTGTATTCTGTGGCAATTCTTTAGTATACTACGCTTGGTTGTTGGTATGGTATGGTCAGTTTGCCGTATAATAGGCGTGCATCTCCGCGTCAAATCGTCGGCGCGGGCGGCGCGGCTCGCGTGTCGCCGGTTGATAAGCCGTCGATGGGCTTATAAACGGGACTGAAAGTTAGTAGTGGCAGCGGAATTAACCTTATGATTTATTAACAGCCAGTATTTTTCAAATTCTGTATTTCATTCCCCCTTTCTACTGCAATGATAGACTTATGTTAAAAGGCAATAAGCAAACCACAGTCACACCACTAAATAAATAAATGTCAAATTCTAACTAAACCTAATTTAGTGCAAATATGTTTTCGTCTTTACCCATCACTGTGAAGTTTTTTAGTTACAGGATCCGTAAACTTTTGAATAAAGGAGTATGTGCGATAGGTGGCAGTTACTTTTATAACAACTTATACCTAATATCGGAACGGCTGGCACGTGTACCTATCTTTTCACTTGTCGCTTAGTGCGTCTCGTTCCTACTAGTCTAATGAGAAAGAGACGCACTGGGCAACAAAGCGAGTCACAGTGTGTTGACCCAGCCATCCAGTTATCGTTCATGGTATGGATCCACATACATCTCTACGTCTCTTTAAATAAAAATAAAATGGTTTAGATAGAATTTAAACAGTCACAGTTTGGTACTTTTCACAGCAATTTTTTAAGTCGCATGAAATAGAATACAAACGATGGAAATGAAATAAGAACATTGAGGGTACATAAATATTACATTACCGAATGCTACACTACGACTTCAGACGAAGACTCCCTTAGTTTATAATCACAACTAAGACACTTAACCAGTTTCTATTAACAGTTCTTTACTTGCACCACTTAGAAATAGAACTTCGCGCTTCGACGTCACCCTGTTAAATGACCAACGAGGCGACGACAGTAACCCTGTCGTGTTTATTATTGACTTAAACGTAGATATACATGCTGTTCCACTTACACTATGTAAGAAATTAAATTGTACATTTTTTCGACATAATTCAGTACTGTTAAGACTATTGTGAATCCGCAGTGCTGTCCATAAAAACGGCAAAAACGTTTCCAGCCTCTAAACCTTGACCTATAGCCATGGTTTTTTTTAATATTGTCATTAAGTATGCCTTAGATTTAGCTTTTGTATGTTTTGATTTTTTTAATATTCTTTATACCTTAAAAAATATTAACCTGTTTTTGTTCTGTATGAAACTCTTTAAATGCAAATATTATCAAATCTATTAAGAGAATTAAAAAAATCAAAACATGCAAACCTAGTTCTAGTAAATAATGACAACATATCAAAAAATCTTTGAGGGTGGATAACGTTATCGCCGTTTCCATGGAGAAGGTACACACTACTCTTAACAATTTCTATCACTTTTTTTTAATAACGGTAAAGATATTATTGTTTGAGCACTCACCAAAAACAAATTCAGTAAAACTGTGGATTACTATACTAAGCATTTGTAGGCTTAATAGTAGTAACTCAGCCTAAGCTTTAACAACGGTTGTAATAAATATTTCATGTTAGTTTGGTACCGTCGGCCAAACTGTTACCACAAATTCGTTGTGCAGTGAACCACAATACAATAATCATTTATTTATGGACAGTAGAGAAAATAGTAAATTGGATTCTGTCAACGCAAGTTTGGTTTGACTGAATTTTTTATCTACCAACCGTTGATTGAGTAATGTTCTTGAAATCTGAAAAAAAAGTGGATTAGTCATAGATGCTTATTTGAAGCCCCAGTTTGTACTATTTATGTCTATCTACACAGCGTATTTAAACTATCTATTTTAAGTGTTCTTAACATTTCTAGATTTATTGTTAGCCATTTGATTTGTTTATTGTTCCTAGAGCAAGGTCCATCCGGATCGCTACCACCGTCATGCTCGCTAATCCAGCAGCTAAATATGAGTGTTTGTAATATTAGCAAGCCAGGCGGTGTAATTAGTTAGGCATTCAATCTTCTCCCTCTCCTCGGCCTCTGAGTCGGCAACGCATCTGCTGTATGCATCATCAATTGATTAATATGTATTGTATGAATTAGTGTATAGCATATATCCCATGTCACGTAGCCAGACGCAACGAGGCGCGGTTACTATATGTATAAATTAAGATTAGCTGAAAGAGATCCCTTTAAGCAATATGTTCACCTTTGTACCACTATCTGTGTTTTTCTGTGTATTTGTAATTGATTGCGTACAATAAAGAGTTAACATACATACACATTACTAATTAGTTAGGACGATAAAACAGTACGAATGTTAAGAACTTACTGCGAAACTACAATTTCGAAGTAAAATATCTGTTTAACACCTCCACATAATCGAAAATCAAAACGTAGGTACGGCTAAAGTTATAATCTTGGATCAAATATCGCTTATTTTGCTTAAACTTCTGATCAAAGAAGTGACCTAGTCGTCCAAAGTGGTTATTATAAAGTTGATCAAAATGTTGTTTCTTCCGCGATAGCTATGGATAAGCTATTAAAACTTTCGAGCTACATCAAAGCAAGAAACATCTAAATTCTACACTTAGTATGAAATACATTAATGTACCTGCCTATTAAATATTATGATGGTGTCTTTTGTGACTTAAGGAAAAGCAAATATACGCGTGGAATTGAGAACCTTCTCCTTCGGTTTTATTGAAATTGGTTGAAAATGAAATCTTTGTATTGGTTTATGCGGGGTGCCAATTTCTGTTGAATTAAGCTAATCCTCGTATTTTAATGTTTAATATTATTATATTCTACATAACTTAAGTAAAAATATACTCACGAGCGAAAATGCCGAGTCGGATTCCGGATGTCTTTTCGTGCAATCCGACTTGGTAATTTGGTTCGTCGTTTAAAGTGGACTAAGTGTTTAAAAGGTAGGATTTGTGCAAAGTCCCTAGGGAGTGACTGTAACTGGTTGATAACAATATTCGCGGGTCTCAATATAAAGTTTATAATAGTCAGTTTATGCCTAACTTTAATTCAATCCTAGTTACGATAGTCAAACATATTTACTGCCTTCGGTGCAAAGATTTTTCCGTTAATAAATGAAAGAGAAAATTGTAGATGAAAATCAAACTAAAACTACACAACTACAAACTGCGTATGAGCCGAAACATTAACGCGTAAAATTTCTTATAATTTAACATTAAAAACATGCGTGTAATTTTATTGGTTAAATTTAGTTGAGTACGTTCTGATATTTTAAGCACCGCCTGATCTTTATAAAACATAGGGTAACTGAAAATAGAAAGCACTTTTTTAAATTCCGACTTCACAGTAGTTTGGCCATTAAATATTTATCTAAGTGAGATTCCAACGCAAATGGCTCCAGTTAACGCTCTATTTGACATTTTGATTGTGGTTTCAAAGAGTTTTCAATAAACTTTGACTCCGGAATCCTTGTCAGATAATGGATAAGTTTTTAAAAAATGTCAAGTAATGGTGAGGTTTGTAAAGAGTACCTACTAGAGATACAGATGCTTAATCAATCAATTGCCAAGCAGGTACCTACATCAAGTCATTCGTATAGAGCAAAGTAAGGTTACTAGTTAGAAAATTGGTTAACCGAATCGGGGCTGAAGTTTGGTTTGAGTGAATCAACTCGTGCAGTGCACGCTGCACTTTGGTGGTGCAACATCCCTTGCATTTTTAATAGAAAGTTTGTAGCGATCTCCCGCTTGGCAGGTTTCAGCAGCAAACCTGCACGAGAGCTTTTACATTTCTACTTTTCCGTGTTGAATTTACAAGGTCCCTGTTTCTGAAACATATAACTCAGTTAAACGTAGCCAAAACATCAACTTGTCAGCTAAGTAATAAGTATCTTATCTAACGTTCGTTCAGCGGACGTTTATTTAGCGAAACAATGAAGCGCGATATGACGAAAATTTTCAATTAAATAAAACAAAACCGGCTCGGCGCGCTTCTCCGAAGGTATTGTATGGAGCGCGGCAGTTGGCAATGGCGTGGCGTGGAATGGCGTGGAACGGCGGGGAATGGCGTAGAAAGGCGTGGCGTGGCGGATGTCCGGCGCTCGGATGGCAGCAACGACGCGGGATAGTGGAGCCGGGCTCCGGCGTAAGAATGACGGGAACGGCGGCTGGCGCGCAACTCACTCGCGCCATTACCCGCGGTATGGCGATGCGGAGATTACGCCGCCAGATATCGTGTTACGATACATGTCTACGTGTGCTTGACTAATACATCTCAACGATTTACTCCAGCTGTCTTACAAAAAATGAAATTAATAATGTCAAGAAACGAATTTAAAAACAATAACATGAATTCATAGGAGTTATTGTAATGGGCGAACAATTTAAATTAAAAACTAAACCCGTTTGTTCTGTCGTAGTGCGAGTTAATACAACATTTGAAATAACACGTGTCCCACATTTTACGGCTTGACGTCTTGCGAACGAATACATAATGCCCAATACAATCACGTGACAGACCCGAGCACAAGTCTATCTCCCCTAGCTTCCTGTAAGTTACACATAACTTTGCAGCTTTATCTTTGCCGCTGGCAAGAAGTCTGTGAGTTCCAAGTGCTTAGAAAATAAAGTAAAAAATCAACTGGCCCCAAGTAAGGAAGTTGAAAGTAACAAAGACTTGCACAGGGAGTCAATCCAGCGAGGGAACGCTATTTCGGTCTGTAGATGAATACACAAGCGGTGTTTGAAATTTTAATCGTTACATTCACCCTGCCTTGAGGGCACACTAGAGACCGTATGTTTCAACCCATCACAACGAGAATGATGCGAGAAGCTTAAGAAAGTTTATTGCAATAGGACATTAAGTAATGTAGTTACATGAAGTAATCACAAACAGCAATTCGTTAAGTATTACCGCTTTGAGTTGATGGAATAAAGTCATGATACTGTAGGTTGCCTTTTCAAATAAAACATAAAATATAGGTAAGAAGTAGTTGGAAATAAAGCTCGTATTTTGAGCACAAATAAGGTGACTAAATTGCTTTATGACTCAAGATACTTTTCTTTACTCGCTACTACATAAACACATAAACGTATCTAAAGCTTCTTTCAGACGTGATTAAATTGGTGCCATTTAAAAGCATTAAGGCTAAAACATAGTTGAAAATGAGAACCTTAGGAGATGTTATAATAAAAGGCACGTTGGAAGTCGATCCCAGTGGAAATTGTTTAGGGAAAATTGTTTTACTCAAGAAGGTTTTGAAATCCAACGTAATTAGTATACCCTTTAATACAAACAAACTTGAGAAAATATTTTGTTACAAAATATTATTATCACGCGAATGCTAACATTTTAAAAATTTTAGTTATTTGAATTAACTTTTGTCAATAAATAACTGTCCATTTAAATTTAAAGCTTGATTGTGAACGTAAAACATAAGTGTAAAGCTACAAAAATAAAGGTAAAAGGAGAAATTAACTGTAAATTGAGCAAACAAAATTTTTAAGTAGTAACATCATCGTGACAGCGCGGGTTTTGTTACAGGAACATAAAGGGTGCCGCTAAACGCTAATAATTTAATTGACTAGCGTTTTTATTGACGTAGCTTTGTATAAAGGCTGTTCGCCTACAATGAGTTTATCTAACAGCTTGCGTCAGTCATCAGTGCGAATAAAAACCCGTTGTCATCTAAACTCACCAAATTAACAATTCAAATTTAACCATTAGAAAACACGCTTATACTTACAGAGTCGCCAGTTATTAAGCCAAAAAACATAACTAACCACGACGGGCAGAACATGAACATGGCTGTAGCCACCACGTGGCCGCACGCAGCACCTTCGTCGCTTTAAAATTTAAATCTTGTTTACATTCACCCCCAGAGCTTCGCCCATTCTATACCACGCGTTCTAGCCCACATGGGATTAAATTGAATTAAATATAAATTGAAGATAAATGTACCTATTCAACAGCTCGTAAGCTTACGTATATGCTTGCGAATAAAAATGAAACACGAGAAACCCCATTAAATCCAAAGCTAAATCGACAGTATCTCCGAAAACAAGTCTTCAACTTCGATGCCGTTTGTTAACATGGGGCTATTTTTAGCTGCCCCCTTTAGAATTGTTAAAATAGAATGTCCGAGACCCAGTAATTTGAAATCCAATAACTGGAGTTACGGGGGGTTGGGTTAACCTATATTTCAAAATTATTCTTAAGGGTAATGCCACAAGACGGCCGAGGGTTACCGGCGACTGGTTTCTTTTAAAGATTTTTTACGGCGTTTTTGTTTCTGTCAACGGCTTCGACACGTTGAAAGCACTGCTGAAGACAGACATACGTCTGCAATAATCGCTCGTTTATTTTTTTGTCATCTCTCATTGTTATGTTTATATTTTTTTGGCATGCTAGCAATACTTTATACGTAAAATATGTATTCCCGAAGCTTTTTATTGCGTTACGTCAGCCCCTCTAATTGCAAAGTCTCACTTTTGCCACCATCGCTGGTGTTGGCACAGTTTTGTTTGTGTTTACATCACTCATTTTAATGGATCGGTCATCTCGAGCAAGGACGGACGGTCTATTGTTTAAGATAACAAGTCTAAATCTTTCAGTCTGCATAATTAGCATAGCAATTTCCATTACTAAAGCCATTGTCAAGACTAAGAAACAGATCACCTACTCCTCAGATTTTAGGGAGATCAAGTTTGGGGTGCCACAGGGTAGCGTTTTAGGACCACTTCTTTTCCTAATCTATATAAATGACCTCCCCCAGACTATCTCTGAATCTATGGTTCTTTTTGCCGATGACAGCACCATAATATTCACTGGAGAAGATCTACACACCTATGAGGCTAAAATCAACAAATCATTAGAATTAGTGATCAATTGGCTTAACAGCAACAATCTCCACATTAATTTAGTCAAGACCAAAATCATGAATTTCAAACAAAGAATTGACAAAATTAGAAACTTAAGTGTAATTTATAAGGGACATAGTATTGAAGAAGCGGACATTACGAAATTTTTAGGATTAAGTTTAGATAATAAGTTGACATGGAAGAATCAAATAGACATAATATGTAAAAAACTTAATAAATTTTCATATGCTTTACATCAACTTAGTAAAAAAGTTAACCAATCTGCTGTTTTAACTTCCTACCATGCGTATGTCACGTCCACTTTGAGATACGGCATAATGTTCTGGGGTAATGCCACAGACAGAGATCTAGTTTTTAGAGCACAAAAGAAATGCATTCGATCAGTCTGCGGTTTGGGACCGAGAGAGTCATGTAAACCTTATTTCATCAAATTTAATATTCTGACGTTTCCATCTCTCTATATATATGAAACCGCAATTTATGTAAAACGCAACACGAACGAATTCTCAAAACTCAATAGTCTACGGCACCAAGGCAAAATAAACTATAGACGATGTAAGACAGCCCTTCTTGCAAAAAGTATATTTGGAATGGCTCCTAAGATCTTCAATAAATTACCGGCAGCAATTTTAAGGTTGGAAAACATAAATGAATTTAAAAATGTATTATATAGGTTTTTAGCATCTAAGGCTTATTATTCAATCCAAGAATACATGCATGATACGCTTTAATCTTATTAATATTTGTATTTCTTTATGACAAAATGATGATTATGGATTGACGATTAGAGAATGTAATTCGTAGGTAATATTAATATTGACATCTAATTTATTTTTATTGTAATTTTCTTATCAGTGACATTATATTATTGGACCTAATTAGCATGCTGCATGCCATACTCCACCCTATTTGTATGCCACTAGGCAAAACATAGTGAAACTTTTACAATTATACGACCTTTGTACACTTACCTATGTTTTACAAATAAACGATTCTTATTCTTATTCTTATTCATTATGGCTCCATGAGGACATGCGTTAAATGCTAACACCGTTTATAATTATTTTTACCTTTTCTTCAGAAGCAAGTGTTATCTAACGAATTTACTTTGCTTATCGGCGTTATTTTTCCTACAATTAGCTAAGGACACGGTTACGGGGAATCAAAGCGTAACTTTACTTTTCATTAATTAACAGGATTAAACTGACTTTTGATGTAATTAATGAGTAATGAAAGCTCGAGAAATTTAATTAAATTTATGATAATAATTAACCTACGCTTTGTAAAATTTTAAGTCAGATGAACGTTACCGTGAACGAAGATTACTTGTGTTATATGTTATAAAAACACAGCGTTTTAAGTGGGGTGTGCCTAATTAGAACCAGAATAGTGACTCAATAAAGAACAATTAAAATATTTTCTGACGAAAAGCTCAAAGTCAAAATGTTGTAAATACTGCTGAAGTGCAATGTCAAAATAAAATAATATAATCATGGCCGATTGCTGTGGTATGTGCATGTGTGAGTTGTCAGAATTAGTTAAGCTAATGTATAGACGAAACTAATTCAGTCAAGTGCGTTACGGTTTACGGTTGACGACGAGTTGTCATCGGGCGTCGCGTCGTTTCACACCCAATGTGGACTAAACAGCTGCGCGGCGCTTCTGTTGGAACGAAACGTTTAAGGGAGACTGTAGTTTAAGCATACTTACGTTATCTATTTTGATACACCTATTTAGACAGTGAAACACAGAGCCAAGACAGCCGCACCAACCGCGCGTCCTGCTGGACTGCAGGGTTCACAGCCAAAGTGACATTCTATAGTAGGTATATAATAATTATGAATAAGTAGAGGTTACATTTAAAACCTATTAACCTCTGGCTAATGCAAGGAAACCTTGACTTCTTTGTTGATAACGAACTCCTGATATAAAACGTTGCCCTAAAACCTGTTTGGACGTATGGTATTCCGCCGTGGAGCACCGCCCGTAAAATTAATAAATTATTGCTACAACGCGTATAAAATAATATCCTGCTTACTGCAGCGAATGTTCCGTGGTTCTCCAGAGATTGTGAAATACACAAACACCTCAAAGTGCCAACAATACCCACAAACCGAAATAGACAGGCACCAACAGAGTTCCTCTATCTTCTCCTTATGCCTGATAACTCTGATCTTGGGTCTCTCATTGCGATAATGTTGAAAATAAGGATGAGTTGTAAATGGCCTGGCCTCTTATAGTCTTGCGACTGATCGCCGATACTTCAAAGGAAACCAAACGGAATCTACTCGTAACTAAGCAAAGAAATCATTAATTCCTAAAGCAATAAGAGACATTGAGAATTGTAAGCAATGCAAATTTCGATTAAATGATATGTTAATTCAGAAAACTTACTATGCAGTGTGTGACTTTATGATATATATTTTAACATAAGTATATTATTATTGTAACACGTTTTTTTAGTAAAAGCATGTAATTTCAAATATTTAGATACTTTGTGCCTTTAGATTAGATTTAAGTTTTTAAATATTGCATGCCAGATCCTGGCAGGCTATGCTCACATTCTTGCAATAAAAAAATACTTTTTCTATGATTACTATTACTTAAGTAACCCACTGAGACATGTGAATCGGTTTTCTTAATTATCCACAGTTCACTCTACTTACGGCCATTATTAGCCGATAATTTATCTAACGTTAAATTAGACCTAATCGACTAACGTATCCTAATTGTCGATTGGCTCGTATTTCCGCCGTCCGCCGCAGCGGTCGAGACTGCGCGTAATTTGTGCTGGCTTTATCTCCGGTCTCTAACCACAGACCCTCAAAGAGGAGTGTATGGCCGGAGATTTCCAAAACGCATGCGATTATAGTTTACGTATTTTGACTTTTAAACGGTAGGCGACATGTTTCATGGTTTATTTAAGCCATGTTACTCTTTGTATGATCAGCCTCAGAAGTAGCTGAACATTTTAGTACGTCGTCGCTGTCAGGAATGACACAAATTCAAACAACCGTTACTACGAGAAGGTTCTTAAGTGTTAGCTACTTCTGAGGCTGACCGTACTTATGGTCAACCAAGTAATGCCTTAACATTATTGAAACTTATCGTCTTGTAATAACACGCTCTTTTTTATTCAGCGGTTGGTCGCAACATCGCAAAATTGACAATACTTTCATAGTTGAACCTAAATTATATTCAAAAGCCAAATTAAATACAACAAAGGATTGATAACCTTCAGGCAGACCAAACATGTTTATTACTAATGCAAACGCACCTATTTATATCAGTTGATAATATTCGTTTGGTCAGACAGCAAGAGCACCACGCCCGAGACATTACGGATGCGTTCCGGCGCGTTCACCTGCGATCGAGGTGAAGGTCACTCGCCGCCGTGAACCAAACGCAAACGTCGCGACCAGACTAAACGCAAATGTCGATGTATATCGTTATTGCTGGCCGTTTCGGCGGGACGCGAGCGCACGCGGCCTTCAAATTAAGAGTAAAATACAGCTTGCAAATATAAAAAAACTCTGTACCGGCTCTGTAGGATAAAGAAAGACCTTAAATATTCTGTTTTTAAACTTTGGATATATGTTACATATAGCATCTACCACGTGTTTTTCACAATACTTAAATATTATTCTAAGGTTAAAAGTTACGTGTCTAGTCTAAAGACGATTATATTTGTATTATAATACAGAAATTTACATTCTTTACTTAAATAATGTATTCTAATGACATCCACGTTTTAACATTCCCGCCACACCGGCCATCTTGGTTTTCGTTTTGACCGGTTTCGGGCTGGGACGCAAGACAAATAGCATTGGAATGTGGACTTTACTGGATTTTTTCTCGGCTTGCCAGTTTGCCGTAACATATAAGCAGTAAACGAGCGTTTATGATATCTATGGCTCAATCGACGATTACATAAGATCAGTTAATAAGTAAACCTCATCAATAAAACTTTGAGGAATGCTTACGTAATCTATATATACAAAAGATAATGTCAACGTAAACGATAACTACGCTAGTTAGACTTATTTTCCTTCCGAGAAAATAGCTGTCACGTTTCCAGTAAACAGAAGCGATAACGATCTCGAAATCAACCCCAGTTAATTCCTAAGCTGCCCTGAATTCTTGGTGATTAATAGAGCGGTTATTACCATTTAGAGCGCTATTTTTAAAACTTTAAATCTCCTTCCGCTTTTCTCAGCCAGAACAAAGCTAACAATTAAGCTTCATAATCGCAAGCGCCCTTATAATTAATACTGCAGAAATTAAACTCCTGCAATAAGCGTACAGGCTACACAAAAAATACACAATCGTAGCTTTGTGCTCTACCGAACATTAATTAAGAAGAAAAGGATTTGAAATTTCACAATGGTCTTAAGTCGATGGTTCGGTAATGAATCTTATTTTCGTACTCATAAATGTCAAGTTCGTGTGTGTAGTACAAGTGGGACAGTATCGAACAGGCAACTATAGTTCGCGCGAAGCACATTTGTGGCTTTGGAAAAGATTGGCATTGGAGCCAACACATTTTTTAACTTTTTTGTTACACAGTTTCGTGTAATGAGACGATGGTTATGGTTGTTTACGTGCCATGTTTTTTGTCGCCAATAATTACATTTGACGTCTTGTACTATCTTTACTTGTAATATGTACGTGTGTAAAATTCCTTATCTGTCTAATAGAAAAGAACCTTCTGATACTTTAACGTAGCTAAACTAAATAATCTGTTCCAATCAAGAAACAGTTAAGAAATAATAAGAACTTAAAATATTTTTATAACAGACTAGCGACCCGCCCCGGCTTCGCACGGGTACAATCAATTTTAAGACTCATTTTTCTACACCTTCGGTTACATTGTTCAAATTTTACCAAGGATCCCTAATTTTTTTCAAAATGAAATGTAGCCTATGTCAAATTGGAAGAATGTAGCATTCTATTGGTGAAAGAATTTTTTAAATCGGCCCAGTACTTTTTGAGCCTATTCATTACAAACATACAAACATACAAAAATAGGTACAAATCTTTCCTCTTTATAATATTAGTGTAGATAGGGATGTATCTGGGCAGCTAGATAAAGTGGTATTCTACTGGCGATCACGTTAGCAGAAATGGCAGAATATATCGGTTTGGTATTGATGTCTGAAACATTTAAGCATTTCCATTCGCTTCCTTATGTCAAGTTTATGCATGTTACTGTTTCTGCTAGCGTCGAAGCCAACAGCACATCATAAAAAATACGCGTAGATACAACTACATGAGCAAGGTGACGTTTATACAAGTGTTTATAGGTGTGTGTGTTCCTAACATACTAAGAGTCGTCAGGAAAACTGACGCCAATCTAGTGGTGGGGGTTGCGGCATCGGAATTCGGTGGGAGGTGGTGCGTTGCCATTCTGTATAAAAAACTATTATAATTTTATGTTTTGCGGTACCCTAATGTACATTAAAAACCCAAGAAATTCCTAAATTGTATGTACCCTTAAGTACCGTAAATCACAGGCGTAGTTCAAAATGTTCTAGGCCTAGGCGGATGACAGCGTGATGTGCACTGTGTATAGTACGTGTGCATAGTGTGATAGCTGGAGGCCAGCGAGTCACTAACGAGGGTAAAAGTGCCTATTTCCGTGTCGTAATGACCGTCCTGACGACCTAGCGCCGTCCAAACATAGTGCTACCTAAATTTAAATTTTTACTTTATTTGCTGTGATAACTAGCTGAAAAGTTTCGGACTGAAATTAAAACTGATACAGTGTCCATTGTAGTATTAAGGCATACCAAGCCATGGGTAAAACCAAAAATCAGTCTAGACATGCTATTAAACAGATCGTATCGGTCTGGTTTCCCTGTTTACGTGGGTTATAGGTCGATTCATGAGAGCTGGTACCGAATGGCTATGAAATTAATGACAGTTTCATGCATTTTTGGTGCCAGCTATCGACTTATACTCAAGGTAGATAGCAGTCCAATCTCAAGACCTGACCTGCCAAATGTTAGCTCATGGTCAAAAACGTAACCCAATGAAGAAACGACAAATGTGCTGAATAGGAGAATGGAGAACAGTTCAACTGTTTAATCTGTACAATGATAGACAAAAGCTAAAATAAATTTTCTCTTTACAAAATTAAGTCACGGATGAAGGTTTTTTTGTAACAAAATTCTAAAAGCCTTATTAATCAAAATGGAAATGAACGCCTAGAACAACGGATTGGTTGGACCCCTGTCGGTGTGTGGAGATTTATTTAAAAACTTTTCTGTTACCGGACTCTAAACAATGTTTTATATTTAGGTACTTACGAGAAAAGAGAAGCTTGTTTAATGGTTAGGGGTTTATTGTCATTAGCACCTATTTATATATGTATATCAATCGTTGTATGATTAAATCTCGGTAAACTTGGGAGATATTTAATAGCTAACTGTTTCAGCTAGAATGCGTTTAATGTGATAATATATATTTTAAAGTACTTTTAAGGTCTTATTTGTGTCAAACAACTTAACAAGTCGTTAGTTTTCCAATGAGCAAAGCCTTCTCCCAATTGTTCCACTCTTGTTGGTATTTGCAAGTTCTGACCATTCTTAACTGGTAAGTTTTTGACGTTACAACCTAATAAATAAATGACAACTAGGATCAACCCCTGACAAAAACAGATGCTGCCTGGGAATAGGAAGTTGAGCCTAATTTCAGTTGCGTTGTTTTATCCCTCATTTTTATTACAATTAAAACTCAGTTTTAATTAAATCACAGTCATTTTTTATTGTAGTTGGTATCACAGACTAAGATACAGAGAATAAAAACCATAAACACATTACGCGTCATAAGTAAACGCCCAACGTCACCTTCGAGTATTAGGCTTGTCCTGCATACACAATAATTTTCATCAATGACAGAATGTTGGTAAATTAGCATTAATTGAATCATCAACTTGGGTGCCACCCCTAGCTATTTAGCTAAGCTGCTGTCTGATTGTTCTTCGATAATATTGCTCAAGGAATAGCTTTTCTATTGCCAATTGAGAGAATCATCATAATTTCACAGTAGGTGGCTTCTGATGAAATGGTGTAGCTTCGTAGCTTCCTAGACATAAGAAAAAGCAGTTGGCGTTCATTGTGAAGGCGATACATTTTAAACATTACAGTTTCGTAATAAAGTTTAAGTGCGTTGTCATAAGTGGATCCCATTACCAAATTTTGACCTACGACTAAAAACGAATCTCGTCTTCTATTTTGGTTTCTGTTAATAATACAATGCTGTTTTCATACGCCTCAAACCACATTTCATGTGAAGTAGATATGATTACATTCGTCAGATCTGTACCAACTTTCCTGGAGCGTTTTCAGCTCGGTCCTTGACCCGTGAAGTTTCTTAAACTTCGGTACCTACCGCGTTAGCGATACTGGAAATAATAAAGTTGGAGCAACGTTTTCTGATATGGCTTCTTGATTTTACTTTTTGATACCTACCGTGGGTATTTTAACACAATTCGGTAATGGATTAAATAACAAACGAATATCTGATGACATTGTTTACGGCGATTAATTACTTATATCTTCTTTCAAATTCGAAATTGGTTGCGAGAGGCTGTGTCGGTGGGATAAACCAGTCGGTTTCCACGACTGAATTTAATCTGTGCTGCTATTGGATATAGAAGCACCCGTCGTTATCCGCGGAGAAAATCAACTAAGTCTATAAGTGTAGTCCCCAATTCGCGCTAGACCCAGGAAGGGATGGATCTTATCCTAGTCTTTGTTTTTATGAGAGGAGGCCTGTCGCCAGCAGCGGGACGTATATGAGCTGAGGTATTATTACATTTTCTAATATTAACACGATTACTACGAGTATATCGTGCAACTCATCGCCATAAGATCTGTGAGATTCTGAAACACTAAGACAAAGAGTTGAAATACGCGATAAAGTTCGATAACACTTACCTATTATACCACAAAAAGAAATATAAGTAGTAAATGAATAAACGTAAGCCTCCTTAGTTTATATTTAGGGCACTAAAAGGGGTATATCTTTAAGCACAAAGTCCGACATTATCGTCAACGCATAGACCCTTCCCTTAAGGTGAGCACTTTTATATGCCTATCAAACCTTACGAGCACAATAAAACACGATTGTTTTCCATTAACGTGGATGCCACTGGCCTTCCACGAATTGAAAAAAGAATACAGATTGCCAATTTGAACATCTGGCTCTTCTCTTGGCAGTAGCAGAGAGTGTCAGTTTCAGAATACGTAATTTCAAAACTTTGTAATGAATTTACACGTGCGTGCAAAACGAATCTTAATGAAACAAAGTTAATAAATATCTGCTAAGTACAATAGCATGTTAAGTACGCAAATACATTGTATTTACATCTAAACAGCACGGCGGGACCTTCGTCAATGCGTCCGTCCATCTGTCGGGTCGAACAAATAAATGCTATCAACGCAGGGAGCTGGCGACAACCGGGAAACCTCTGTACTTTAATTAAAAGTAAATCGTTTTTATTTGCGTAAGTAAATTTTAGCCAAGTAAATGAGGATATTCTGGATTCCCTTTTTAAAAGGTCTAGAAAATTAACTTTTGCGGCGTTACGTCGTAACTAAAATGGTTAGCCTAACTCTTTAGAGTATACGCGTCACAGTTTTTATATTTTTTTGTTTAATTATAAGTAAAACCTTTTTAAAAGGTTGACAATGATGAAATAACAAAATCGAATGGACACAGTATTTGTTATGTCCACTCGATTTTGTCATTTGTTTGATTTACGCTTGTTCGATGAGGATTAAGAATACAACCATTTGTCTTATCTTCTTCGTGTAATGTAGTAGCGTTAATGTCGTGATTTCGTCAATGTCAAGTATGCGTTTGCGACTCTCCTTATGAGAAGGGTCTTGTGAAACTATTTTTCTCATCTCTCATCACGTCACTATTAGACACTTTATTACACCAAAGTCTTAGCGAAAATGTTTATACATCCCTAGCTTTGAAAAAAATTACAGCTTTCGCACAATTAAACATGTTCCAACATTAATAGGTCTTAAACATTCATGAAGAGTACTTTCTAGTATAATTCAAAAGTTTTCCATAATCGTTTTTACATATTCATCGAAATGTCAGGGTGCGTTTCAAACGCGATGTCTGAAGGAATTTGAATAACAAATGGGTGACATCTGCATGTTTCTAGCTGGGATTTCACGGTTCCCCTCAAATCCTGCCTCGCTGAAAACAATACAGACACCAACATCTGAAGGCTCAGTTGTGAAGCTCATTTCGCGAAAAATAAGGTTTAATCCACTTATGCTAATATTACATTGACAAGTTCTAAGAGCTCATGAATGTGTACATCTGGTAATCTTCAATGGTTTTAATTATAAGAACTCCGTTTAAGTGTGAGGTCCACCAATAGACAAACATTCTTAGAGTCAATACACTCGGAACTTACGTCACCGGTCGCTAAGCGAACGTCTCTTGAATAACAATGACTTCGGCTTCCTAGGTAGAATGATAATTAAATTTTCCACATTCACGACTCAATGCCATAACGAAACAATTTTATAAGTCTATTGCTCGGTATTCAAAAACCGTCAAACTATATTCTAAAGGCGGGTATAAATGCTAACTCGCGGCCGGCAATTCTCTAGGTGCCTATGAATTTTCACCGCTTCGTAATAGGTACATTCTAAGAACGTAAGAAATCCGTTGGGCCGATAAAATAGAGGTAACACTGCTAACAACCTCGAGGAAACATTTCTCATTCAAATTGCGTCTGCGTCGCTTTTGAAGATATTTTCATTTTAAGGTTTGTTTGGCAAGAGGTTCATTTTGTTGTGTGGTTGGCAAGGCGCGGGGGTTGTCGCAAGAGGTTTGTGTCGCCATTTGCGACATTACGCCTCTGATGAGACGGCAAATTGCTCATTTATTTGCTGCGACACTTGCAAAATTAACTGTTGTTAGGAATCTGATGCCGAGGTTCATAAGCCATACGGCGAAAGCGTTTATGTATCTGTTTTAATGTGTTTTTTCCGTGCCTTATTTGTTATTCCATCATTGCTATTCAAGAACACAGCGGAATAAAGACTACTGTATTACAATTCCACGATTACAGACATGAAAATAATGGTCGCGGGGAGGCGTAGTTTAAATAAATCTGGCGAGCCTGAAATCGTCATACTTTAAATTCCTTTTCGGAGCAGCCAGAGCTCTGTCTGCCCCTTCTTATCCACGTGGAGTGGTGTGACGTCACAATGCCCCGAGCGCTCGTCCTGAAAAACGTTAATTGCACGACACCGACCGAAGCTTGGTGCCAACGTCTATGGATATAGCTAGTTACACCTCATTACACTCTGACATGCCACCAATTAAAAATACTGTAAAACTTTACCGCTACGGTATAGGTAGTAGGTATTCCGTTCATCGATTGGCACCTAATGCTGAAAAATAAAATCATTTTCGTCGCCATAACGTGTACTTTAATCGTGGAGATAAGAATTTGTTTTTCTTTATTGAAATCATCATTCAACATGGTAAAATGGGGTGCTAGTTTAATTGTTAGTTAAGTGTTAGACATAAAACGTAAAGCAACGAAGTTCGCACTACACAAACGACGCTAACGTCGACCCAATTGCACACACCATGGAGTCGCACTCCTAATGAGTGCTAAACAAATGGCAAAGCGGTCCAATATGTACTCAACACGACAGCCGCAACCAACAACAAATATGCAACGAACGTATAAAGCGATTGGAAATACGCCTAAGAAATCCACGTAATTGTCTACAACTAAAATAGATCCTTAAAACAATTACGAGTAAAACTCAGAGTCGGCCAAGCGAGTAACCAATACGGAGAAGAACGACGCAACAGATCCCTGCGAATATGTTCGCAGGCTCACTCGGAGTTACTAACACTCGCAATTCATTTTGTGAACTGAATATATTACGCTGTAGCAAAAGATAAAGAACCTTTTCGCGCATTGCTTAAGGATGAATATCCAAATGAAGAGAATCCGTAGAAATAAGGAGGGAAATCCGTAATGCTACCAGACGATAGTGACTTTTATTTCAATCCAAATGCGGTCTAAAATAAAAGTAGAGTTCACTTATTTTTACAAATCCCAAAATTGTGATCATATGGCAACGTTGGCTATAAATATATTCAGTTTATTGAAATCTTACACTGTCATAAGAAGTCGTAAATTGATCTCAGAGAACTTGAGTACCTTTATTTGTTACTCTCTTATCCCTCTCCAATACACTGAAGAAAATCAGACGCAATTAATTGGGCAAAGGTAGGTATTCTTTATTTTCCATGAACTCTGCAAATTGTCTAAATTTTACGTGTTCCAATTTTGGTATTTCTAAAATTGAACATGTTGATTATTTATTACATAGTATGTATATAAATAGTATAAGTAAGTAAATTTTTTAAATATGATTTGCGTTAAAATTTACCGTTTTATTATATTTTTTTCGTGTTGCTATTCTTTTGTTTTGCAGTCTGTCACGAAAAGATTGTCCCGTGCCTACCAACCAATACGTGTTTTATGTACCTACCCATAACCATTACAACAAAATTGATTTCAATTTTATGGTTTCTGCTCCCCTGAATCCAATCATTGTTATCGCTTTGGTGCGCTATTAAAATATAATGAATCCATGCAATTTAGAAGTAGACCTGTATGAAATTTAGTTTTGATTATAATTACTGTGATAAGAATCAGTTAGGTACGGCCGCGCTAGATTTCCTTATTTCTCAAAAATACCTACCGTCAAAGTAAGAGGACGATGTTTTCTTTGATATTTTTGCGAACAAAAGTAAAGAACACTCGACAGAGAAACGATAATTCGGAAGTAAGGATACTACAACACAAGTCGAGTGACAACTTGAACGCTTGCGCAGTTAACACCAAGACGCGTAGGTCAGGGATTTAAGGCTGATCCTTGACGGCGAACTTGCCCGGCTGGATTGAGGGCCGGTCCTTTGCGTTAGAGTGAGAAAGCATTACACTTTACTTCTCATTTTATCGAGATCGAATTCAAATGTCATGGAACTTAGTATAATAAATAATAGGAAATCTAAAAAAACGTATACGGGTCGAATTAAGATCCTCCTTTGATATTTGTAAGTGTCGGTTAAAGCTCGGATAAAAACAGACTTTTATTCAGATAGGACTAGATCTAGACGAAATCAGATGTTTCGGCAATGTTTCGGCCGTGGTCACGAGTAGACCATAAAACCATAAGACCATAAGTGACAATAAGTGGTCATCTAAATATAGCCTCTATTTTTCCCTCACATTCAATTCTTCAAATTAAAAACAACATCGAATGCCAATCGGTAAGTAGCCCGATGATTTTAACGTTGTGTTCATTCGAAGCCTGTGCACCTAGCACGAATCTTCTCGAAACGGAACACCCCTGCGGGTGGTAGGACCTTGTGCAAGGTCCGTCCGGATCGCCACCACCACCTTGCTCGCTAATCCTGCCGCTAAGCAACAGTGCTTGCGCTGTTGTGTTCCGGCGTGGAGAGCAAGACAGCCGATGTAATTACTGGCACAAGAGGTATTCCATCTTAGCCCTCTGGGTTGGCAACGCATCTGCACTCTCTTTGTTGTTGCAGGTGTCTATAGGCGGTGGTGATCACTTACCATCAGGTGACTCACTTGCTTGTTTGCCTTCCTATGTTGTAAAAAAAAAAAAACTCCACGTAACTCAGTATTTCTCGTTGTAACTAGCTCCGTAGGAGAGAGACGCTATGATTTACGTAGCACGTTAAGGCATGTCGAGAAGGTTCGTGCTAAGTGCACTGGCTGGACATTTGACAATAAGAACTTACGGCACCAGAAAATCTATTTGAAATCATCTTAAAACTATATTTCCGGCATCGTTGATATTTAATTCAGCCCTGATTCTTAAGTGAAACAGACGCTTGCCAGAAAACGAAGATTCTTAATGTTATTTACTTACTCACTTTAATTTTCCAGGCGTCACACGTCGCAAATCTATTTTTAACATTTTGTTTCACTGGGTCTGTTACACGTCGCTTCCAAATATATAAATTAAGTAAGCTTTAGCCATGGGCGTGGTAGTCTGCTTTGAAAGCGGAAAGGTTTTATATGACCCCGTAACTTAAGAAAAAAAGGCTTGCCGAGAGATGGAGCAGTAACCTTGTCAGTACACGTACAGTCTATATTTTTCTTTTGGGTCCGTTGCTTAAAAAAGTGCAATGAATTGTTAAGACTTGGACATTAAAGACGCAATTGACGACATAGTTTTGTTTTTTTCGAAAACTTTTATCGGTTTCTAGGCTAAATTTTATAAAGTCCTGTAACACGCCTTGCTACTAGAATTAGGTAAAACATAAAATTTGATGTGAAAAACTTTTTAAAATGGCACTTTTCTGATGAGCCTCCTATTTATATTCCTCAATTTCCACACTTAGAAGTGGAATTAATAAAAAAGAATTGTTCAAGTCGTTTTTTAATTTGCGAAAATATCGTGTAACGTACATAGAAAACAGTCAAATTGAGAACCTCCTTTTTGAAAAAATAGACATAAAAAAATGGTCTTAAGATGTCAGCACAATTTCAAATAGACGTCCAAAAAATAGCAACTTTAGGATTGAATTCTGTCCAGAAGAGTAATAGCTTTCGTGATTTTGGGTAGCATGCCCATTTGTACATATTAAAATATGCATAGAAGAAATATGAATATGAAATATGAATTTGGTCTATCAAAGGGTTTATTTTTAAATTAAAACGAATTAATATTAGCAAAGAAGTATCAAAAAGTGAGCCGACTAGATCATTTATAAGTGTACAAAAATATTTAGCTAGCAACAATTCTGCAAAAAAATATATAACCATGTGCTGTCTGCCCGTGAACATGAGAACTGAAAAGGGCTCGAAACGTTAAACGCTAAATTAGATTCGTTACAATATACGCGATATAAACCGTTTAAATGCATAAAGTAAATCAAGTTAACTGTCATTTCAAGCAAAACTATAGGTGTTCAGCGTTACTGTATCATAAGGCTCAACCTACCTTACCTTAAAAACCTTTTTAAAAAACTTTATCAAAATTTACACCTTTCAATACAGCTTTATAATACAACGTCTCAGTGAATTAAATGATAAATAAAAACATTATATACGAACAATATCTAAACAATATTGACTTATGGTATGGCGAAGCGTCTAGTAAGATGTCTGTATCGCAATATGTTCAGATGAGTCGTGTGGCATGTTCCACGCAGGCTGGCGCTTAGCTGGCTCGCCCCGACGCGTTCTCGTGGAACCATGCCAGATGCAATCTCGGCACATCCTCCATTCTGGTCTGGGACCAAGTAAAAGGAACAGATGTAATTTTTATTTAGCACTATTTGATGTTTTGGCAATGAAACGTTAAAATTTCTTTAAAAATTTTACAGTAGTTCTTCATAAAAGCATCCCACGAAAATTGTTCTAAACAAAATATGTCAACACGTTTATTAAATACTAGTGACCTGCCCCGGCTTCGCACGGGTACAATTAGGATGTATTTATTGTAATCTTCCGTAAAACTGTTTGTAAATGACACTGATAACCGATTAAATCCGTTGCGTAGTGTAGAAGTAGGCGGCCGAAGATATAAAGATAGACGAGAACGGATGACGACTTTATTTTATACTATGTAAAGAGGAAGATAAAGATTAAGATTAGAAACCTATAGTTAATAAATAATAATAATAAATTAAAATTAATAAATTTTTGTCTTATTATAAACTTACGAGTATAACTAACCGTCTGACTAGCAGTTTGTAAAAACTAAATAAGATTAGTATAGGCCGTTAGGTTAATTCCGATTTTATTGATTAAAATCATCCAATTTACATTGCAAATACGTGGTATAGCTGGGAAAGATACTCTTTTTACCTGACTACAGCAAAGCAAAAGAACGGCAATTAATTTTACCGTCTTTGTATGTATGTTTGAGATCTTAAGATTTTCGTTCGTAGCTCAAACATAAAAAGCTAGCTTTTTTATTTGATTTATTTATTTATTTGTAGTGGATATATTTGAATTATACTTTTATGATATGTACTTTTTTTGTATGAAATTATTTGACTTGGATTAATTAACAAAGTCGCTAGTAGTAGAGGTCGTCTGTAGACGCCAAAACAATGAAACCGCTATTGTGTCCGGCGGTGTGCACGCGAATGTATTAAAAATGATGGGACTTGGATCATGGGGTTATTTATGGACGAGCCACACCGAATGGACGCAGCTCTTCGAAGCTAACTGGAGCGGTGTTGCATACCCAACGTGTACGCAAGCGGTGTAGCCTAGCTTTTAGTTCCCGATGGAGCATTTTGAGTCAAGCTGCTCTATAGTAATTTTCAAACCTTAATATTTTATAAATATTGACAATAGAAACAGGCAGAAATTTTATTTAGTGTTAGCTGTATTAATTGTAGTATTCCATAAAAAAAAAATTCTCTCTCTATTGGATTTTGAGCAAATATTCTATACGAAAAAAATTTAACCGTGACATACGGACGGGCGGACAAAAATTCAGCATCAGAGCTCCGTTATTCACCCTACTCTCTACCGTACCCTAAAAAGACGTATCACATGATAAAGCCAGCCGCAGCAACTAGTGTTAGCCGTAGGTAGACAGATTTGTATCATGCTAAATGAACGATGATGCAATTTGCAAACAAGATATTCTTGTAAAATAAATCGCTCTCAATTATCAAATAAAACTTTTATTGCATCAATGTTTACCCAATATCTTATTATTTCTTATAATTACTTACACATTTATGTTGATTTATATCTGACTTCTGTGCGAATACATTTAGTGTATTTGGTGCAAGACTTATGATCTTTAAGTTATTAGGAAAAAACAACGCAATATAAATCAACCGTCTTTACCACTGAAAGCAATAATTCTTGTACACGAGAAACACAGTTTTTTCATCATCTTACGTTGTATTTTCACCAGTTTTAGGTCAATGTGCATAACTGGAGTTAAAATTTATAACATAATATTTGTACGTTTTTAAAAGTTAAGACATTAAGAAACTTTTGCAATTTTTTTGGAGTTATTAGTACAGATTACAAAAACTTAAATCCCTGTTTGCATTTTTTTTTCTGTGGTCCGTACCTAGTAACACAGATTATGTTGAAAAATGGCTGCTGAGTAGCTGGACCCAAAACTATTCTTGAATAATGAAACCCGAATGATTTTACTATCATTGGGCTGTTTCTGGTAGATTGTACTAGATGTAATAGATATTGGGTAGCTGGAAAACTTTTACAGTATAAATAATACACTACCAAAAAATATAATTTTAAATTTAGAATACATAGGCAAGTACTTTTTATTTAAATTCGTTATAAAACCCTAAAATACTTTTTCTATTTTTTTGCTATAAACAATCGTTTTTGGCTATATCCATGCTAATATAATAAAAAGGTAAACTTTGTTTTTTTTTTATGTAGGGGGCTATCTCTAGAACTACTGAACTTATTCCAAAAAAGCTTCCTGAAGGACATAGGCTACAAATTGTACGCGAACAAGGTCACGGGCCTTCGCTAGTATATGATACGAATGCGCATTAAGCTCGATTCATTTCCTGCGTACTAATGTATATCTCCTGTTGTTTTTAATCGCAATTGAGTATAAATTAGTTTACCATACGTATAATACTTGCAAAGCCGAGAAACATCATTATATTCTAGAGGACTTACACACAACTGAGTATCAGGTATTCATCCAATCTATTATAATAGCTGGAACGATATTATGTTAGATTGAACAACAAACCGGTACAACGGTTGACAGGAGTAGGTCGGATGCGGGAACCGCACGCCCTTATGATCACTGAATCGATGCACACCATGTCATGTGTTCAGTCGCTTTTCAAGGTATCTAACTAATTGTCGGTTATTGGCAATAGGCAATGTGTCAAAAATCAAAATGTATAAGACATTACCGTGAGACTCGGATATAATAATAAAACCGATCACTCACGTTTCTCGACGTAAAAATACGTGTGTGATCCGTTTTATTAATATACATGTATAAGACTGTAAACTTTCTATAGTTCACCCTCAAAGCCATACAAAGTATTAGAAATAAGGACGAAAGCACTGTTCTTTATTTAACCCAAGATCAGGACTTGATAAGTCCTGTATGTTTATTTAAAGCCAGGAAGTAATAAAATAAACCAGATCCTAGTTTAAACTCATACATTGAATATCAACAACGTGGAATATAACGTCAAAGTTCATGCTCGCCTTGTTTGAAGCGCACTCGAGCGTTTTCACGAGGCTTGCTCTTACTGTTAGCTTCTACACGTAATTTTTCAAAACTACCACAAAAAACACAAAGAACCCAGGTTGTTTCCTTTTTAAGAGTTCTTTTAATTTTGGTAATAAAAAAAATCATTTAATTGTAGCCAGTTTGGATTCTAGGGTTTTCTAGAATGAAATTCAAATACAAATAATCGTACCATGCTCTACAGACGTTACCAAAGTCAGAAGTACATTAGTAAAACTAATTATGTTCACATATTTTTGATGCATAAATTCAATGATTATCAATAAAAAAATAATCTCTCTCAGTTAATTATAGGCTTCGCTATTCCCAGCTGGAAATTCGTTTATCGATTAACTCACTCATCTTGGATACCTGAGTTTAATTAAATTAGTAAGAAGATTAAGTTCTGCATAATATTAATAATGTTTCCAGCCTAGCGAGACGCGGCCTCATTTTCCCTAGTATTTTTTTTTAATCACGAAATGTAAGGTCAAGCGTGGAAATGTATTCAAAAGAAGCCGCCATACCACAAAAAATTAAACATGAACCTTCTTGATAAAACAGGATTTGTATGGGATGACAGCTGTTGAAAAAATGTCTAGAGCTTACACCTGGTTTTGCGGTAAGACCACTATATATCTCATAGTGCAGATTAAACAAATTGGCATTGATAAGAAGAGTGGCTAGTTAACGTATCCAATATCCATCGAAGATTTTCAGGGTTTGATGATTCCAGAAAATACTAATAATATATACTGTATTAACATAATTATCTATACTTCTCTTGCTGTTCGTATATACAGTTGCTATCGTAATTTTATATGACAACTGTGTGAGGTAGTCGACGCCTTTTTGGTAATGTGCATTTTTAGTATTCCTATTCCAAGGAATACTATCACCAGCAATTATCTAGCAACATTTCCGAGGCTGATTTTCTATTTCATATATCAAACTCATTCTTCGAGCAAATAAATACTGTACAAATTCAAGCTAACCGTAATTATTTATTATCAGATATTGTTTGGTGGGTTATTTTATAGTCTGTAGATTTTTACTTTTAATACCGAATAATGTAATGTTGAAATATCTCATTTTATTATCTATCATTAATTCCCACACTACGGCAATATTACCATCAACGTTGGCAGCAATATTCCCTGGGAACGGGGTATCATTACCTTTCTACTTACGTAAACTCACTAGGGGTGGTAGTTATAATAGACCGATATACTCATATTCTACTTCCATATTGGATTAGTATGACGCGGTTAATGGTGCCTAATCTTTTATTGAATATCTAAGTTTTTACCTATTTTTACCTATTAAACATTTTCAGGAACAACGCCGTTACTGCCGTTAGAGAGATCCAGAACGATTGACTTGACGTCAGGTCAATTTGGGGTACCCGTATAACAGGGCAAACATTTCCAAAACTACGAAGATTCTATCGTTTTTTCGTGTGGGTACTACTAATTGGGTACTAATTCAGTACCACTTTCTATTATAATGAATGTCGAAATTTGATACACTTTATGCGAGACATCTGTCAAAGTTTAACGGCTGGTAGGTAAAACGATCCATTATTTAAATATAAGAACGCAGCATAAATCTTTCAGCACAATCTTCTAAGAGTACGCTAAGTTAACAGACATTTCATTAGTAAAAAACTTATATTTATTAATAAAACTTTACTGTTTAATTGCATATGAAAATTATTTTAAACATAGCTTCGTTTCCGCAATACAAGGTCACCTAATATTAATGTTTTAGCAAATGCTATAAAAGTTTTATTGGCACCAACACGCTCCAAACACTAAGCGACACGTGTTTTGCTTCTAAATGAGGCATTCTCAGACAACTTGACAGCTAGACGTTTCTAGGTTCATGTGACTTGACTTAAAATATGATGTAAAGACTGCGTTTATGAATGAATTGATAGGTAGGTGTCTTGGAAATATTTTACATTATTTTCCTTACATTCATTGACTGCGGGACTTGCATGAAGTGAGAACATACCTACTTAATTAATAATGAAGCAACATAAAGTTGAAGTTGATAGTACTTGAGCATAAATCTGGCTAGAAGGCATCTACGTGTGTAGCAAAGGTACCAAGTGATGAAAAAAATCTGTGTACTTACGCGTCTGAAGATTTAAAGATGTGCAGGTTGTAGAGTCCAACCAAAGCTTCCGACTTTTTCCAATTGTCGCTTTCAATTAAATTTGTTTTCTCGTTTAGCAGACTTTTGTGCTAAAATATATATATAGAAGTATGTACTAAGCATGAGGCATTATACATCTGCTTGTCGTTCGCTTCACAAGTGTTTATTCGCTGTAGCAATTTAGTCGACAATTTGTATCCATTAACGAAGTGAGCAAAGGCTCAATAGGTACTCGTAACTAGGATTTAACGTCTTAGTTCCCACTGAGAGTGGGACGTCGGCTCCCTGCTCCCGGAATTTTCTCGAAACATTCCGGGACAAATTCCCAAGAAAAGTTTGCCGCGCATCTCCTAAATGGGATATCGATTGCGTTAGATATCTTACACGAAGTTTGTCGATACAGGTCGGTGTTTCGGAATTAATAGTCAGATAATGATGTGATAATTTATACTCGGTATTGCAAAGCGATATAATTATGCAAAGTTATAGACAATGTTGCATAGATAGCGCAGGTATTGTAATCGTAATTGCGAGGCGAGACATTTTCAACACCATTTATAAAACGCATGCCACTTAAAAAATCTGTTAAGTGTAAGTACATTTGTGATTTACCAAAACAACCCTTAAAATACGAGTAACATAAAGATATAGGCAAGGACATGTCGGCCCGTGCTCAGTATAAGATTCCGTAGCCCCTACTACAATAAACAAATTGGAATTGTAGTGCCGTTAGAGGATGTTATGCGTATTTCTACACTATAATGTAATATACTTAATAACAGCTCTTAAACAATAACAGAAATCAATAAACAATAAATAAAAAAAAATCTGGAGCTTTTGCTAGTTTTCAAAAGTGATATTATTATTGAACAGTTAGTAGGTAAAATACAGGATGTAAAAATAAAGCGATTTAGTGGCATAACTGTAACTCGAAATATTTCCTTTTAGCATGTACAGAACTAACTAGACTTGTAAGTAACATTTATAATGCTTTTATAAAATCTGGGCTAAGTCGCTTGGTATTTACGTCATATTGACGGCGTTGCCATAAGATTACTAACTAAGTGAAGGAAGCTAAAAGTGGTAATAAATAGTGTTCTCATTGTAGTCGTAATCATAACCCTAACACGTCACCAAGTCGCCGCCGGCTCGTGACAAGACGGCAATGGGTTGGAGATGATGCCGTTTGAACACGCACAGTAGTGATATCATCGTCGCAACATTTAGCACTTCATCACATCATCGGCTATTTACACCCGCAAAATTCCTGGCATACCTCTATGTAGTTAATACTTACATTTAAATAGACTATAAATAACGCAGATATACGTCGATACTGCAAAAGATACTTACACTCTCGTTAACCGAAAGTTCATTCCGGAAAGAAAGTGTACCTATGTTAAACAGGAAACGTAGGACTGTTTGCAGTGCAAACAATCCAAAGGAATAGCACACACTCCCAATTCTCATAAGTTAATGGTTCAAAAATATCCTAACAAAGAATGTATAATCGTGTCGATCCCATGGCCTCGTGCGTTCATAGTTTCACGATCACGAGCAAGGCTATCCTTTGTTACATTAACCATGATGAATGTGTCTGAATCTAATAAACCTACATACTTAGCAAATAAACGCGTTCTAAAAATGTACATGGTTAACATTTTTACCCCAGAATAATGCTCTCATATACATAAGATCCTATATGGTACAATCAGTCAAGGGATCTACCACTTTTGAACCTTAACAGACACGCGATAGAGTCGAAAAGTAGTAGACCACTTTCTTTGCTTACTGTACCTACCTATTACAATTAAGCCGCCCGCAACTACTTCATCAGACGTTATCCTGTAGTGAGAATAAATATTTTTACTGGTCCTGGACGGCACGCTTACTGTCACTAAGAGTTGGTTACCGCCCGGAAACGTCTCGAAAGTTCTATCAATCCTTAGAGAGACAACCTACACAGTGTCGAATTTGAACATACACATTTTGTACATAGATATTATCTTTAATTTTTTAAGATTAAAATAACAGGTAACGGCCAAACGTGCACACATTTTTCCGAATACACTAAAAGATTATTCTGATCACGCAGTTTAAAGTTTCACAATCTTTATATCAGTAAAAAAAACTTCAAACCTACTTATTTCGTCGTGCGAGATGACACGACCATTGAACAAATGATAAAACCGTCAATCGATATCATCGACTTGACATGTTGACAGATGCCACGCAAATGATAGCCCGTATAAAATTCACACCTTTGGATGCTAGCTTGATAACACGAGAGCACGTTTGATAATAATGTTTGCATGAAATATAAAAAAGTTGATTGCCTAAAACGAACCGTATTTTTGGCAAATCGATACCAATGAATCCATGCCTCACTCATACTTGATAATATTTTTAAAGCATTTTATTTTTCCACATTTTGACACGATATTTTCTGATATATAATTAAAATTTTGTTGCTTCTAATCTCCTTTGCCCGGAAGTATAGCCCTTCATAAATGCCAAGGGAGCCTAAGTAATAAAGTCTCTGTGCCTAGTTAAGTATGACTCATTCTTTATACTTACTTCGTCTGGAGAGCTAAATGCCAAACTAATGTTCAATAATTTCTAGTTAACTGTGGAGTAATCGATTTTTGGACAGCTTCCAATTTTTTCTAACAATATTCTTGCGGCTGGCACTAGTTATCACTGAATGATATTTGATTCCAAGAAGAAAATTAATTCTAATTATAGAGCATTAGGTCCCCAATGTAGCGACATGAATGTTTGTTTTCTCAGTTTCAGCTGTCTCTGAGATAATAAATCTTTTGACGGATCACCCTTACCTTGCGATGGCTGCAGATTAAGGTAACCTTAAGATAGTCTTTTGCGTTTTTTTTTTCTAGAACTATCGTTTTGCTTTATTGCCAATAGACACTTATCGCTCACGTTCAGTGAGTTAATATTCAAGCCAGTAGTCGGCAACTGAAGGTCGTCACAATAATACGTCACGTTGAGCCCGTCATTTTCGGACATTAACCGATACGCTTCGTGATTCACTCGCGAGCCGAGTTCCCCCTTTAAACGACATTTTTTTTTACACTCAAATCAGGTCTTAAAGTATTTATATTGCGTTGAAAGGTTCACTGCATCGAAAGAATGTACATGTATTAAATTTAACCAATTCATGCATTTATTATTTTTAGCCTACTGAATATGTTTTCAGTAGAAAGCTTTACAAAATTGGAACGTTTTGAGTAGGTAGTTCTGAAGTTATCTAAAAGACTGACAACTTTAAATGACCGTTGATTTATCTAAGAAACTCCGAAATTTAAGGCCAACATCAAGAAAGGAGCACTGTTTACTTTTCACATTCCAAGGCGCTTTGATCATTCTGCCGGTAAATAATTCAATTTGACGGACATCGGTTTCATTAATTTTCACATTGAGAAGACGTATAAAAACTCGACTAATTTTGATTTAAGGTAATTAAAACATTACTGTTTACAAAATGGATACAATCCAATCGCAGTTTTTAGTCAAATCTATACTGTTTTGTGCTTCAGTTTTGTTTGTTTTTTTTTTCTCATTAATTTTTCAAGATAAGCGCTGAAACCAACTCTTAAACCCTTTTAAGCTGATCGTTTAAGGCAATATAAAACGTTAAAACGGAAGATTCATCCAGTGATCCGAATAAGCTGTTAAGTACCGTCTAACTAGACGAGAGCCGAAGTATCAGCTAGTTGCTAACTAATTTACGCCAGCCCCTGCACGGCGGCGGGACAGGCGCGAACCCATGATCGCTACTCGTTCGCTCAATTATAACTTTGGCCCCGCATTACATTTACACCCTCATTATTAGTAAAGACTTTAATCAGAACCCCAAATTAAGTGGAGCAACCTCTAATTTTATAATCGAGAAGTTCTTTTTAAAAGTTTTACGCATCATTTAACGTAATATTGTTATAACTTAGGTACCTTTTAGGTTTTCTTTTGCTTATTAGTAACGAACGTATTACCTATTTGCGGTATCCATTTTCTTGTCACGTACGTGTTTCTTTCTCCCCACAAAAATTCACGAATGTGTGATTTATCGATGGATGTCCAAAGCTCCTGTATATCCATAATAATCTATCATTTTATGAGCTCGTGTAGCTCATGTAACGGATAAAGACGTTACAGATCCGTATCGACATTATTTGTGATTCTTACCTTAATATGTTTCCTAAGCAAAGGAAATAATTAATTTAAAACAATAGTCTCCATTTTTATGAAACTGCTAAACAGAAGAAATATCTTGCAAACACATTTTAAGAACGAAAACTTTCGATTTTCAAGACAAGTTTCCTAATCGAACCATCCATATTTTCAAACTTTTGAAATACTTACTTCGCGAGCGTTCTTTCGCGTTGATGCTTATATTATGCAAATGTAACAATTTATTAGGTATACCTTTGTATCCAGAGTTTGGAACAAGTTTTAAATAAATGGATGAACACGTGCACCTTACGTCTTTCAATACGTACTCGGATTCAGTGAAGACTATTATTTATAGATGTTTCGCAAGTACGTTTTATTAATTTCTAAACATATACTAATTTTATAGTATTCTTGGATGTTTCCCTATGAAATAAGTTTACTACCTGTATCAATCCCAACAGTATCAAATCAATCTGCAGGTGTCTTAGTTTAAAAACTGCCCTTTTTAAAGTTTGGTTTACGGTAGACAATCGACTCAATATTTTTTTCCACTAAAAAAAGCGATATTTTTGTCCTGGACTGCACAATTTTACTATCGAAGGCCATTTTATTCTCACTTTTTATCCTAAAAGGATGAAAATGAGCATGCGGGTGACCTGATGGGAAGTGACTATCGCCGTCTGAGAGATCCAGCGATAGAAAAGCTGATCCGTTGACGGCCTTAGGCTGCCACACTTAACGCATGAGTCTCCCACTCGCCATACGAATCGTGGTAGCAAGTTCTGGCCAAGCACTGCGGTATTCTGTAAGAATGTCGTACTAGCTCGGTCAAGTTGGCCCATTGATACTGTATCCAGCAATCGGCTACTTTTACATAGTCTACAGACTTTAGTTTACAGCATATGTTTTTCGTAAAACAACGTAAGTAGGTAAGTAACACGCGTATAATTCTTTTGGTGGACGCTAAACTACTTGATCCTATTAGTGTCGCGGCAAAAGCCAATATAGTCACGTCGATCTTGCGGCAAGCAAGTAGGGATTATGTGTAAGAGCTCACTAATTACACAGATAACCTCTATAACGATCCGCCGATCCTATCTAAACAATCCAAGACAGTATGTCATCCATCGAACAAGCTCTGCCTAAAGCCCAGCTCATCCTTCCAATTGATAAACTTCTTGAAAGGCTGATTGTTAATTATAAATTCATTTGAAATCCAAACTCTACAGTCGGGAAAATAAGCTTTACTTTATAAAGTTGGATCGGTAAATTTTTGTTTAGTCTAAAACATTGCCTTCTGGAAGCACGTTGGTCTAGTGAAGTCCCAATGTATACGTTACGGGCAGCGCCTACTTATTCAACATGAATACGGGCTTGAAAGCATCAGAAACATTATTCAGGATTTGGAAGAAATCTAACCAAATAAAACTTTAAATTAAGCACGTCATAATTTTAATGTTAAAAACTCATCAACTTGCTTTCAAATAAAAAAAACACATTGCAGTAATTTGGCTTAGACCCGTTGAGGAGCCTCGATAACACGAACAGATACACACATAAGCACGGGAGCTTTAAACATCTCTCTTTTTGTATCGGGCGTTAGCAAATAGAGAGGAAAGTGCAAGTAAATAAAAAAACAAAAGCAGGTGCCTTTGAGATATTTTTTCTCTTCCATATTCTATGAGGAACAATCAAATCGATAGGTTAATTTAGCTTCTAATTCCTAATATTACTCTTTCATAGTTAGCTTCTTCGTCTTATATCATCGAACATTCATACTAAAGCATTACATTAAGCAACTCTTTTGAGACGTAAGAAAAAAATGATTTAAATACAGGCTAAAAACTCAAAAGCAAACTTCGTAGTTTTGCATCAGACCATTTACTCTCATTTGCTTGAGTAAAGAGATGTACTTACTCAACAGTTTGCTTTCGTTTAAATTTAAAGCCTTACAAAGAAAGGGGATTGCAGTTTCATGTTTCATCTCAATATTTCCGTTCCGTGTGTAACTTAAATCCTAGTCGCGTAGACATTTCCAATAGTCTAGCTCCAGGGGATTGTCTCCAACCAAACCTCGTTGCAGAACCCATGCTGTGCGAATAAATGCGATCTGAATGTATTATCGAGCGCATTACGCGCGACTCGCTTGAGGCGCGTATCTCGAAACGCTGCTGAATACAATACAGAGACAGTAGTACACTTTTTAAACTTCATCCGCGAGTGCTACAAAGACTTATGTACGTTCCTTTGTATATTTATTTACTAACGTCGGCTTTGCTGAGCCTGGACTACATTATCGTCATATGGATTTTATTTAGCATTTTTGAGACAAGATATTGCAATAATTTGTCACTGACTCTACAATTACTTTGAAAACGTCACCAAATTAACCTCGGCGATAACTTTTTTAAATGAGCTAGTTAACGATACCTAACTCACGGTGGTAAGTTAGAATAATATATTTTCCCCTTTGCTTTACATATTATACATGGGAGGTACCCAAAAAATTTGCCAATTTTAATCTTGGTACTTTTGTGTGGCCTATAAGGGTTCCTAGTTTGATTACGAAACTCTAAAAATGATTACACGCACATTGAAGAAGTTAAATCCCAATGAAATTACATTTTGGAACTGCGTTGCATTGTCAGCCAAGAAGGTAAAGTCACCATTCTTTGGAAGACTTTCATAGATTAAATGTCAAAATACTAGGTATTAAGCGGGCCACACTTAGTTAACTCGTACCGGGGCGGGCCGGGGGGCGTAATTAATTACTCCTGTCAGTGACAAGCGAAGGCAGTTAAGTACATAACGTTTCATAATAAGTAAGTTACCTAAGTTAAATAAATCAAGCTCGCGATGAAAATTGATAGGAAAGTGGAGATAGAAGAAACCTAAGAAAATCACTGTTAAGACTTCTTACTACAAATTAGTATCCTTGTTACCCACGCGTTAGAGTTAGACCAATATGTTTAAAGAAACAACAGACGTCAAGTCTACAGTCGTCCATACATTTGGCCCATGACCTTGACCTGGAAGCTAAGGCGACAATGACGACCTCCTAGTCATAAAAAGATAACCCGGCTTTAACTTTACGCATAATTTTTATTTTTAGCGGATAACACAAAGCAAGCAGGTCAAGGCAAGCAAGGCCATGTTGGCCCAGCAGATATGGCATCTACTTCACTGGGATCCTAAGTAAATACAATTAATCACAGCATAGTTGTGTATACTCGCTGTTTGTCGTGCATAGAGGATTAAATGCATTATTCCATTCCACTGATGTTCTCATGATAAAATGGTGATATCGGCCTTCTTATTTATTTAAGCTTCAAATTGCACATAATAAAAAAAGTTTAATATAGGCGGACTTAATGACTTGAGGCATTCTCTGCTAGTCAATAGTTATGTTATGTTCTGTTTGATGTATGTTTTATCTTGTACATCTTATGGGGGTTTAAATAATAAAGTTTTAAAATTGAGATAAAGGTAGAGAGTAAATAGTTGTATAAGGGTGGTTACACACTTTAGAAGAACATTGCAATGAAACGTGGAAGGCCACGGTTGCTTCATAAATTACACATTTAAGTACAAAACAAAGAGTTGATGGCGCAGCATCAACTAATTTGCTTTTTACTAAGTAGAGTCTGTACTTATTTGTAGAGCAAAGTATGCTCTGTGCGTAGATGGACGATGTGTTTTAAGATTCATTGAAAACTTACATATTTATATAGTTACATTACGTAAACTCTAGATGTCGTTTTAAAAGTGAAACCGAAAATCAATAAAAACAATAAGAGAGCTCAAACAAACTGTTAAAACAATTTGTCTAAACCGAATACCACCTGTATCTACAGCAAAGGTTTACTTTAGTTTTAGATTCCCTCATAATGTAAGCCGAATCACAAGCTGCGCACACGCATTTAAATGAAAAGGAATCGCATAACACGTGGCACATCCGCGTTAATCGATGACATCACGAAATAAATCTGTCCGTCTGCTTCTGTCAAGAAATCAGACACCGGGTCGCGCCCGGCCCGGATCCGGCAGTTAAGCTCTATCGAAACTACTATTTTTATTACAGTCAGATACATGTTCGACCGATCTTTAAATAAGGAAACGAGTTATTCCCCCTCGTTATAAAACGAGAAGTGCAATCTTATGGGAATGTGTGAAAAAAATATGATTTTAAATCGTAAATTATATTACTAGCATATAGACGAACAGAGCTGTGTAGCATGAAATCATTTTTAAACAAGCGAAGTGGTCCAAAATAATACGAAGGTTCATACTAAAGTGAGCTGATTTGGATTGGGTTGAAACAGGTTACAACGATGTTATGTTTGTTTACATTTTCTTTGTGGTGCAACTGCTATGATAGATTATTTTCTGATTTACACGTGCACGTCTAGTGTATTGTAAGTTTTATGTCGTCAACACCCTATTGAATAATGTCTATGCTATAGAAATATCTAACCGGCATGTTAGGTAAGATTAGACCTACACTATGAATTGAATAAAATGTCCGCTATAACTATATAACTATATATATTACCTGTAGACATGAACAGAAATACTTATCTGACCCTCTCACTGAGTCCCACAGCGAACGGCCATCAATTCAACTATCATGACGATAGTATTCTGTTTTATAGCACATCCGGAGTGTCCACTTTCAACAAGTGTCAGTTTTATGTTCGGGGGAAGATCCAAAAAACGTCTGAAAGGTATTGAGCGCACGTGTGACAAACTACGTTGATTTCAAAGTTGACCGGTTTTGGCAATCTCTTTTCCCACAAAAGGATTCCTATGGGCTAGAACTTCAATTGTAGCGTTGGAATAGTCATTGGTATTATCGTGCAAACTTTTAGTTTTAGAAATGTAAATAGCTGTACAACCTCTCACAAAGAGCTCCCTGACATTTGACCTAGCTTGCGAGAGGAAGTTGCCTCACAGTTGAATGGCTTTACCTAGCGATTCTCATCATAAGCCGGTGCAATCGTAACCTTTCGTTATTATTTGTCCTTAATTTCATTGAATGGTAGTTACTGTATTACTATTCAAGACACTTAATTACTTTTCCTTTTATTATTATGGTGAAATCAGGGCTAGTTCCTTTTTTAATATACTTGCTTAGTAGCCTAACGCGTGTTTTGACTTTAATTGCGTCAAGTTTATTTAGTCTACCTACAGGCGCTCCCACACGAGTACTTAAACACGTCATTCTTGGCATTACTCAATTTGTAGCAGCTAAAATTGAAATATTTTTATTTTTATAGAATTAGGTACATTAAAGTTAAGTTGATATTCTATTTATATTTCTGAATCGTAATATTCTAATCTTTTCGTCGCCATTCTTTGCCCCGAGATTTTGTCAGATGCCACTAACGCACATATGCATTGAAATTACTGCGTGACAGCTAGGCTGGGTAAAAGTATGAAATACGCACGCATATAATGTCGTTAAGTCTATATTCGTCCCTTTGTAGTGTAATAGCACAGCAGAAAATAATATTTAAACGTTCTCTCAACACTAAACCTCAACTTTAGCGTCAACTCATCTATTTGCTTAAGCTTCATCGGAACGGCACTTCTCTTCTGTCACAACGACAAATATTACCGTTATTGTTATTATAACTCATAGCTAGCTAAGAGCAAGTGTGGACCATAATAATAATATTAAAGGCGATTAGTGAGCGCTTCTTTATATATACGGGTCAGATTACAAGGCAGCCCATGTCTGCTATCCTGATAATCGATTCTCAGAAGTCTTGTTACGTATATCTTCAACAGTGAAAGAGGATATTTTTGAATAAATAATAAAGATAAGGTAACATATCTTCTAATGGTCTTACAACCTGTTCACATTGAAATTAAATTATTTTAATGGCTTTGCATCGTGTATAAGTCCAGTAACTAATTAAATCTAGACATTTGTGACCCTACCCATCGGTAGTGGGTACGGTCATAAAACACACGAAGGGCTCAAAAGGGCGAAAAAATACATTTCAACAATACAATAATACCAGCAAGAAAAAAAAGGTATAGTCACGTATTGTGGCTTACCATTACCTATATAGATTATATTTGGAACGACTTCAATGAACAATTATTATTGTTTTTTAACTTATGTTTCAAAGGACCTCGCTTAAATTGGCAAGCTTAACATCAAACAATTAATAGCTGTCTATTAAGATGAAGCAAAAGGGACCTAAAAGATACATCAGATAAAGTAAAATATTTAAATGCAAAGGCCACAAGTCAACTAGCTTTTATTTAGTTGCCTTGTGCGATGTAGCAAGGGTTTAAATTTGATACTCATTGATGTTATGATAAAGTTGCACATTAAAAATCACTGATCAGATTTCGAGTGCTAAGTGTGTACTGTGAAACAGTAAATATTAAATCTACATAAACTTTTAAAATAACTTACTTCCCCACTCTATTTTATTCGTGCAGATAACCTCCAATAACGTTTGCCAGGTTTGACCATGACATCTCAAGTAGCTACAGTGCTAAGAGGTCGTATAAGAAGTTTTAGAACTTCCTCATAAAAGCTTTATTTTTTGCGTGATTTAATTTGTAAAGCTAAACATTTTATACGGATTCAATTGACTAAACTTTTCTTTGGGTATGTTTTGAGGAAGGTATCCTGCTTTCTTCTTTTGTTTGTGGTAAGAGATGAAAAAACAGCCCAAGAAGTGTTTTATGGCATGTGATTTAGTTGCAAGTTTCAAAAATAGACTATGTAAAGCATTGCACAGATTACTTTAGCTACAGTACTGTGTAACCAACTTACTCACTGGCGATAAAATATTCATTTAATCCCTCGTCCTGAAATTACGTTGAAAGTTGTGTTGTACCTGCTGACAGCTCTGCTCTACCTGCAGGGAACTGAAAAGGTTTAGGAGGATGCAGGGAATAGACACGGCGATTACTAAGCGAATAACAACTAACTGTTAGTTTTAAAGGGTATCCAAGAGTAAAGCCGTTTACAGGCACAGGCCGGTAGCTTTACGGTTTAGGTTGCAGTATTTTTTGTAATTTAAGCTTTACATAGCTTGCACCCTGAGATGACCCAGCTTCTGATGACATTTTTGACCAATTTTTAGACAGTCACGCGACTTGCCTTAAGCTTCCAGGGCCCAATTTCCTAAACACGACAGCCGACAGGTGACAGTGACAATTCAGTATAAATTGCTTGTCCACTATGATGTTAAATCTGTACGTCTGTAGCGTTACTTGACAACACAGTAATGTACGGCGAATTGTCACTATCACCTGTCGTCTGTCGCTTTTATGAAATTGGTCCCAAGCTGGCACATAATGTAATTTGATTTGGGTTTACCTGGTTTAAATTTAAGTTCAGCTATCGACAAATATCACTAGATGAATAGAAGGAATTTGGTTCAGTTTATGATCACTTGAGTTGGTCTAAATACTTGTCATGCTCGCCAAGGACATCGTGTGTGTCGAAATGGAGTTCCAGAGTCATTTATCATTTGGTCCTTTTCATCAGATTCTTCTTGGACAGATTCTTGTTTGAACATATTTTGTTTTGGCTGGATTCTTGTTTGGGTAGATGTATACTTTACAAGAATGACCAGTTAAAACGGTTTATTACGTATGGCTTTGCTAACGTTGTTAAACGTCATTTTTATACCTTTACTAGCGACCCACCCCGACTTCGAACGGGTACGATTAGAATGTAATATACATAAACATCTTCCATGAAAATCTTTAAATTACATTGCAAATCGTATCAAAATCCGTTGCGTGTTTGAGTGGTTTAGTAGAAGTAAGCGGCCGAAGGTACGATAAGGACAGACAGGAACGGAAAGAGACTTTGTTTTATACCAAGCAAAGATAAAGGTAAAGATGATACCGATGTGCTGATTTGATTATATAGAGAAAATATAATCTGCCCATGCACAGATCTGTACAAAACGGAATCTGCTAAATGAGGTAAAATTGAGGCGTCAACCCTAGTGGAAACTACTAAGTCTAATGAACTTGACGTAAGGTAGCGAAAGCAAACATCAAATTGTGTCGATTGTCAATGTCAAACTCATACTGTTTCTACTAGCGTTGACGCTAACAGATGTCACTTTGTCTAGACACCCTGTTGTAAAAGTTCTAAATCTTTAAAATAGTGTTTATGGGTAGAAATTGATAACGTATGAGTTGCAATTCTATACAGCAGATGATAAGATTTTAAACAAACATAGCAAAGTTTGTAAAAGTGTAGTTACGAAATCGGATATTTAATGCCTACACTAACTAACACCTAACTGAGTATGATTCTCAGGTAGTGGAGCGGTACGGGGGCGGTATCACGGCATAAAGCGAGCGTGCACCACCATACGGAGCATACCCCTCCCGCCAATACCCCTCCCGCACCGCTCAGCTACCGCAGGAACCTGCTCAATTGACGCAAAGGCTAGAATTGTAATTTGAAATTCATCAATAGGCATCTACATACGTGTATGAAAAAAGAAGGCAATAACATTATTTTTTATTGGAATAATAATGTGGGGCTGAAGTATAGTATAAATTACAGTTCTAAAAAACGCTTCAGGACTGAGACATGCAGTCATAAGGAGCCTGTAGCATAAGACCTAAGTGCAAAAATGACCCAATTTTTTTTTTATGTTTTTGTTTTATAACGAAAGATCTACCAGAGCACCTTTAAGGCCGAACCACACCAGTTGCGTTCACGTTGCGTCTGCAACACGGCTCGCTCCGCATTACGCTGTCTCTACATCTACAAAGCGAGCTGCATACACATCCGGTGTTGCTCAGCCATTAGAGCAAACCAATTATGTATTGGTCTTACCACAATTATCATCTAAAACAGCTCAGGTATTACCTTAGCAGATACCTATAAAAAAGGTTTATAAAAAAACTAATTTTGTACTTTTTATATCCATAATTCAAATAAGGCTTCCAAAGACATTTAATACGCAAGAAACCTTGAGCAGTTTGATCAACTTCGTTATCTAAATTACCTACACTACACCGTAATAAGAAAAATATACCTTTAACATACATACCAAACATTGATTAATATAACCGTCTAGTACCTGAAATTATTCAAACCATGCTTAAGCAGATAAGGAGAAACCTAACAACTGGCACCTGTGTAGGAAAGCAAGTGTAAATGATGATATAGGTCACTGAGGTTACCCATTAACTTACTTAATTAGTTACGAATGCGTGCAACTAACTTAACTACTCTTACCTTTTTGTCTTCGTAGAATAAAATAAAAGTCCTAAAACTTGTTTATTATAAGTTATACTTTATGAAATAGTTCTTTATCGCATCTATCTACAATAATCTACCTTAAAAAGCATGCAAACAACAACAAAGAATCAAATTACTTCCCTAGGCGTCAAATTGAACGTGTAAGAAAGAGACGCTAGTATCGCGGGATGCTCCGTGGTGACGTCATGCAATAGACCCATCCAAAGACTAAGCAACTGGTTGGCCAACAAAAAATAAACAGAGGTCGGCCATGGCGCGCCGGGCCGGCCCGCCGCGAACGAAAACCGAACGATGCATTTAACGACAAGACACTTTTTTTACAACGCACCTGCAGGCTGCAGTCACATTGTTCGCATCCGCATCTACTTACCTTTGTAAAGAAGTCCAGTGCGCGCGCAGGTAAAACACCGAATTCCCACAGGTGAAGGATGAACGTTAATCTCAAATTTCAAATTTGCTGTCACGATAATTGTCGCACGCCAGCCTCGACGTACTCGTGCGCTACTAGTTAGCGACGCACCACGACACTTCCACTAACCACACGGTCACGCGGTTTGTTTATAAAATTACGAGCCTCTATTATTAATTTTAGAGACCCGGACTGCGCATGCCTGTGCAACACGCGCCTGGTTCGAATAAGGTTATGTTGTAAGTTGTAAGCACCTTCCGCACTTTACCGGCACACGCACTTCGCACTACTTTCCGTGTAAAGAGTCGTATCGAAGCAAATCCGTGCGAACTTTTCTTTAGAAGTAACACTGAACTCGGCCGAGCACTTATTTTATCGTTCCCACGAGAACTCTTTACGTACTACGCTTCTAAATCTTATAATTCGGTAAACTTTACACTATCACACTTCTCCGACGATCCGCCGGCTCTACCTGCCGTAAGTGAAGGCCGTGTGCGTATATAAACACTTTTCAAAACTCGGGAACCGGTATTAATTCGGTTCCGCACGTGACACTGTCAAAATAAAATGCCGGTAAACACTTCAACACTTGTAACTCACTTACAGACAGCGATACATTTCATGTTTACAATGCCGTGAGGTTCAAGCGACAAATTAAACGAATAGAAAAGAAAATAAATGAAGAATACTAAAGTTGTCGGCTGCAAAGCCGAGCGTCCGACACTCCTGCTGAGCGCTGTACTAAACGCGAGAGGCCGCGCGACCCGCCGCGCCCCGCATGCCGCGCCTACCCCGCGCGCGCCCTGCGACCCGCGCCCACAACACCGTATGAAAAAAATGTATAAGTAACGTTGAAAAATCTCGAGTGCTCAGAGGGGTGGATCAGAGATCAGAGCGGACCGTGGTGGTTCTGCAAGTCGTTCGTTTGTCCTCGGCGTGTTTGTTTAGGTAGTTTTTAGGGCCTGCGACGGTGGGTCGGGGGGCGCAGCCGGAGGCGGCGGATGGCATTCAATTAACTGACAACACGTGCGTGATGCACTCCCCAAACTAAACCGAGGCTCTACGCTCAGCGTGATTCAATGATCAGTGATGGACATCGACCATACCTCTACTGCAATTTCCATTATCGATCTCTATATCATGAATATGTAGACAATTTTATTCCATTAAAGCCTCGATTACATTAGGTATGCGATGCATTGTAACTTTGCTATTTAAATTATGATTTTTTCATGACAGTCAAAAGATTAAAGCTATGAAATTTAATAAAAATATATAAAGTGGGAAATGCAACAACAACTACCAAAAATCAATAATATAGCAGAAGAAACGAGTACAGCAGCAGAGCAATACATTAAACAAAAATACAATTAAGTATTGTAGACATTTTACATTTTATTTACAAATTTGTCTCAGATATTCGTTACACAATTATGTAACAATTATTATAAACGAGTTTTAACAACTGTGCCAGAAATCATTTCAGGCTGGTATATTTAGTCGCACAAGTGTACTAAAGCCTCAATACAATTTTAGAAAAAAAACATTGCAGACGTTGAAAATCCAGGTTCTTAAGTAGTCTAATAAAAAACACGAATGGTAACCCATTGTGAGCTTTGGGTTTTATTACACCGAAACTATTACCCTCCAACGCAAAATCAGAACGAGGTTGCGGTTGACCAATTTTTAATTTCGAGTCCGAACCCAATATCATAGCCATCAGGCTTAAAAGCTGCTCTCAAAGTAATATCGCCACAGTGGTTTGCTTGCTGTTAAGTGTACAATCAATATGGGTGTATACATCTTGATCCTATGTAGGAGTACAACATCCACAATGTGTCACAATAAAATAAGCAAAGAGTATGATAACAGTACTATCATTTTATATCATCTTTTTCTTCCACAGGCCTTTTCCCATTTCTACTCGCGGTCAGTTCTCCTAATGTATTTATCATTATATATCATAAGAAGGATAAATTTCCTTTTATACCTAGCCAGGTTGTGTTCCGTTCAACCGGTCCAAGACAAAATTAAGAAAAAGCGTTAACTGCGTTTATTACTCAGGCACGGATCACCGCTCTCACAGATATACTCGTAATTCATAAACAAATTTCGTATAAAAGCAAATGTTCATGTTTGCAAACCGGTCTGACTAGAAAACGCATCTTACCATGTAAATGTTATTTTGCTAACATTTTACCTTGCCTAGCGGTGTCACAAAACAAGACGGAGCAGCGGATTTGCAATAATACTAATACTAATACTGATAGAAGTCAGATTTAATAAAAACCGGACCTAAGCTGAACAAACGAATTATCATTTAACTCACGCCATGTTGACATTTAGTCGATTGCTTAGAAGTAAAAAAAACCGTTCAAGAATATTTGTTGTTGTTGTTGTTCAAGTGCGAGCCGGATTCCCGCGCCGTGGGTTCCGATCCACTACATTTTTTTTGTATTATGTAATCTTGCAAGTTAGGTTTTCCAACTGCGAATACAATCTTAATTTGCATAGTTTTTCATTTCCTATAGAATTATTGAAGTGAAAGAGTCCTTCGTTTTCCTTGGACAGCCTATTAATAGATTTTTAGTAAGTATTCATATTTTATCTGTGATTTTATCACTCATAGTTTCTGATGTATAACTGATTGCCACATTTATCGTTACTAACGCAAATATCTTCTAAACGATTTAGTATTAAAAATAAATAAAAATATGTTTTCTTCTGATCATACCGCATGTTGGGCAATTTTTTTTAAGTCTGGGCTTACAAAATATGTTTTTTTTAGTTTCTAACTACTGCAACTTTGCGTTAGCAAAAAGAAAAACAAAAATTTAACAAGAAGAAGTAAATTCTGATACGTAAAGCTGTTCCTGAGAAAAAGTGAGTTTAAACAGACAGGCAGACCGATAACCAAATGATTGTATAACTGTATAAGAATTTTAAAAAACTACATTTTTCCGGAACCGTAAAAGTAAAACAAAGCATTATAAGATGAGTAAACGGTTCAACTCGAAATTTCCTATAAATATTGACAAACATTGACTTTAAGAGTATGCTTGTGAAGAAACAAACAAATCAAATGAATGGCTTGTCAGCAAAACTTCTTATGCAAAAAATGCAACTTAAAGAAAAATAATGTTATCTTGCAAGACTCCAAACTGCATCCTAGTGAATTTTCATTTATTACTCCAATAAGTACACAATTTGATTGGCAGAAAATTGGCGAAAGATGTTTGATTGTCAGACTATTGTCGAGATCTAGCATTGGAACTAAAGCTAAAATAATTCATTAGAGTATTATTACCATTACAACTGTTTCTACATAAATATTTAATTGAAAGGAAATGCTTTTGAGAAGATTGCTTATGGTAACGTAATAACATGACTTTATTAAGCATTTATCCAAAAAGGTCAAAAATGTCGAGGACAAATACACTGCCCTTATTCTGGACGGTAATTTTCAAAAGAGTCACCTCGCTTCTCTAGTTTTATTAACTTTTCAAGTTTCATTTCGATGACAAAATTTCATTAAATCTCTACAAAGCAAGTGTCATAGGAACCACAAAAGCATGTTAAACTTTTATGTGGCCAAGGACTGACGATAATGGTGTCGTATATCGTCACAGACACTCGTTAACGTGTTTTACTTGTACGCCTCTAATTAACTCCTGTTTCCCAATTAACGTTCTTTTGGAACGTACGGGCGGAACGTACCTAACAAATTAAAAATGTTTTAAAACTTCACCCAACCCTATTATCGAAGTCTGTTTGTCAGTCGACGGTTTCCTAACGTGATATATTGGTTTTACTTTAGGGTGCTCTTTTGGACTCAAAGTTAAGGCACGAAACATAACGACTGATGGCCGATGGTTTAGATTTATCTTTCATGTTCTAATAAGATAAGTTTAGTAGATATGTGTGTTGTGGCTTTTATTAGTTTTATCTGTATATGTCAGCAAACCTATGCCTCTACTTTTCTAACATAAATATGAACCATGTATGTCATAATAAAACATGATTGTTTCTTTCTTCTATTCATAACATTGTTTTACCGCAGTCAAAAGAAGACATTGTAAAAAATACATGTTCTTGATCTAATATTTACGTTTCACAGTTCTGTTTTGTAAGATTTTAACATACACATCGTATTTGTTCTTGTTTAGATGATTCGCGAAATATATGAATTTTGAATTCATACATCTCATGGTGTTACCTTCGCACAGCCGTAGTAATAGGGAACTGGGCATTTTCGTCTCTGGAGTCCAGTTAAGCCAATCATAAGTTACGATTGAATACTGTCTAACTAAATTATCCACATTGTCAACAAACACATAGGTATCATAGGACATTTGTCGTCCATTTTGTTACGACTGGTTACTAACTGTTTATGCTTATGCTCAACGGATCATTTTACCTATCAGCTGTCAAACTTTGACAGATGTCCCATAGAGCATGTGTTAAAATTGAACTGTTGGTAAGCAAAACAATTTGTATTTTGAGTATAGGAACCGGCCATTATGCAAAAATGGCTAACTCTCAGCAGGGATTTAGGAGCAATCATGCCTCACTTTAAACTTGGTCATTATCAAGCTAATAAAAGCAGTTATTATTATTAATAAAATTATAATATTTGTTACCTCCCCTACGTTACAATTTACTGTATCTTGTAACTTTTCGTATCCTTTTACGTACGTATTCAATTTATTAACTTCTTCAGAAACATGCTTTCCCCTACTAATCTTTATTTAGAAACCTGGTGAGAAATCTGTGTGGATTTCCAAAAGTAAATAGTTATTTAAATTAAATAACTTACCTTAAGGAAGAATAATACATATTCTTAGCTTAAACAGGCGTTTTTTATTTACGAGCGATTTTATTTTATTTTAACTGCCTTTGCTATTTATTACCTTTGTTAGCGAATCACTTAATCACCCATGTTTTAAACGCAGATTCGAGCTCGCAAAAAAATAATCTGTGTACATTTTTCTATTCTTTTTTCAAAGAAAGTTGAAAGACAATTTAACACATTCTAGGGTTCAATACAAGAAATAGAATATTATATTATATTTATTTATAGTCACTCCTGTCTATCGTCGGTCAAACCCGATATCTGCCTTGCTTACTTCTTCTCTCTTACTTACTTTTTATTTTTAACCCGTACATTTGTACAATACGTGAGAGATCCAGAGGCCCACGGGAGGGGAACCTCAATATAGGTAAGCGATTCTTGGGGTTGCTGGTACCCGTGGGGTACGGTGATCACTTCCCATTAGGTGACCCGCATGTTCGTTTGTCTCTGTGTTTCATAAAAAGTGTAGTGTCGGCTTTACCTTTTTTATGGAAAATAAGGGCAACAACTTCACGTCATTGTTCGGCGTGATGTGGTAGGAACTACCCGGGTCGACCCGGCCTGTTCATACTGCAACCAGCAACCAATTCCTTCATTAACAAAAAATCGGTCTTGTTGTTGTTGATGTGAGACGTTTTAAATGAGATATTTTATCACGAACATCATTTATCTAATTTTATTGAAACCTCGATTTTCACAGTTTTATAAAAGAATGTCAACATCTTCTGTCCGACCGTAACTAGTTTTTTACAAGCGAAAACGAAACTAAATTTTGGTTTTTGTTTCAGTTTCGGCCGAAATCGGAACTAACTCCAAGGGCAATTCTAGTAAACCTATATTTTAAAGTGTTTGTTCATTTAATCTATTGCAATGTTTGGAATGAAAGCATTTTTTTTAAATAAAATTAACAGTTTAGTTGCTCTAAAAAAACTAAGAATTTACGCCAATCACTCTCGAACGCCGCCCGAAACTACGTTTATAAGCTCCCGTAGGGCGCGTAGTTTCGATTTCGGTCCTAGTTTCAGCATATTTTATGTCGATACCAAAGCTAAACCGAAACTCGTCAAATCTTAAATCGAAAGTTCGGTCGAACACTACCAACACCATTCACCGGTTCATTGACAGTAACAACTTATAATACAATACAAATCATTAATAACGCAAATAATTTATTCAGTATACTGTAAAAAATTTCGCTATATCTAGCAGACCCCTACCTGTAATAGGCTGACCCTGTATCTTGAGCATCTGCGGGTGCTGTTTTACAGAATGTTACTTTTAGTTTACTTTACTTGCAAGCCGGCATCTTTTACCGGTACCGGTCTATTAGTGCATTTTCTTAAATCTGTTCAATAGTTAATTAACCGCAAACACTTAGTTGCCATACAGACTCAGTTCCTTAGTTATGTCTTATGAATGTTGAGACAGCTACATTATTCTAGTATTTTTGAAACAAAAATTAATTGAATAAAATGACTGACCACGGTCTTGTTATCTAGCAAAATTATGAAAATATTTAAATGTTAATCGATACATCGCATGCGCCAGATATTGCAGCCAGTGCGGCTCCGACTGGCAGGTACTGACCGCAGCAAATTATCTTGCATTTATAATAACAACTAATAACTCTTTAACTAGACTTAATAACAGTATGTTTATTATAATGTGTTTTACTTTTACCCGACTACCGCCAGGTAAAATCATAATCTTCCTTCGTTATGATTTTAAGTATACTCATGTAGGAACTAGACTGTAATATGGCAGATGGATGTGCCGTGCCATATTACAGCAACAAAATATTTACACTATAGAAAGGCGTTTATCTTTCAAATGTGTATATTAAAATATGGCTTTACCGAGTGTAGTGAAATCCTGAAGTTTTTTTAAATGAGGCCTGGATACCGATTTATTCAAAGAACACTTTATTTCGTTGTCAACAGCCGTTTAACTGACCGGCTACCGCGCGCATGAATTCCATCATTGCATCCCGTTCACATCTTCAACCAAGCGATAATTTTGCTAAATAAAATAGGTAAATAAACATTTTCGATTTAGTTTACATCGAAAATATACCGCTATGAAAATTCCAAAGATTCGTGACAAACAGCAGCAATATAAGCAGGTTTTCACGAATCTTTTTCATTAGGTACTCGCATTAAGTAATAATCTGGGTAACTTAGAAAAAGAGAATTTTTAGTTTTAGCATTTAGTTTTAGAGTTCTTATGGTGTTATTAAATGAACCGCCTAGTTGAGCACAATTCCTCTGAGAGCAGTCGCTCTCAATAACTGAAGACCATGTTATTTCGCGGATGCTGTAAAAATATCATCGATAGGTCTCTGGAGCTGCATAAATAGTGGGAGACCCTCGTTAGGAAGCCTGTCGCAACACGAGACTCCGATCAGTTGGAATACGATGCTGAACCTTCGCCAAATTGCCACATTCGTTGGTAATGTATCTAGAAATAGTATTTATTTATTACTCAAGCTTCGATACCATTTACTTGCCCCGATTTGTACGAGCTACGTTTGAATTTCGTCGAGACTTGCTTCGATAATTATCACCCACGATATAGTGGACGGTATACGAGATTATACTCGTATGTATGCGTTTTGGTGTGTGTGTGTGTGTGTTCATTTGTTACAATTTCTAGAGTTTTTTCGAACTTCGAAATTCGAACGAAATTTTTCGGTACATATTTGACATGCAGCAGTGTGCGACTGTGCGTGCACGTGACCAACTCTCGGTACGTTACCTATACGGAACCCTAAAAACAAACAATAATATTGAATTAAATTTACAGAGCTGTGATTAATTCAACGACTTAAGGTGCTAAATTAATAACAACACACTCAATGACCCGAACTGGGAGTCCTTTTGTGTTATTGTATTCATGAACAACACACAAAGACAAACGAACAGACCTCGGGACAAATACATGTTATAATATTATGTAGAGCTTTGACATGTTAGTCATAATTTCGTCTTGACCGGAATGGTTTGCGGTATTTATGTTATTACGCAGACTGAATTCAAACAATGTAAACATTAGGCCATTTTTTTAACTGGTTTAGGTAAATTTTAATAAACAGTCCTGCATGCCAGTAAGATAATATTTAAAATTCGATATTTGTAATTTACCAATCCTAATATGTATGTATGTAATATTACAAAGCTGGAAGTTTGTTTGTGATCTAGATCTTTGTTACTTCTTTACGCTAAAACGGCTCAATAGATTTGGATGAAATTAGATAGGAGATAGCTTTTAACGTCGATTCACACATAGGATACATTTTATTCCGTAAAAATACATTATTCCGGGGTAGATGAACAAATTCTACGCGGATGAAGACGCGGGAAACAACTAGTTAGTAATAAAATTTAAATGGTAGACGAAATAACAACACAATGAAAAATCGTAGTCATCAGGCTAGAATCGAACCAATTGAGCTATAGGAGAACCTGCCGAACACTGCAAATTTTTCAATGTACGCTTTTTCACGGTCATAGCGTTCTTGGTTTTGAAGGCTTACTATAACCCTAAATTGTAGGTGCTACATACCGTCACCATTATCATACAAAGTTTGTAGCCAAGCGCAAACATAACAACTGTCGACGCATGAGTGGAAGGAAAGGCCCCTGTGAAAGTAGCCATTTGCTACATGATATGTTTGATTAGACTTTGGTCCAGGACCTTTCCCTCATTCCCCAGCTACATAAAAAACAGGCTCGACTGCTATTTTCAACTTCGGTAAATATAAAACAAAACAACTAAAAACGAAGTTCAATACATTCACGCTCTGATGTAATAAAATAAAGTTAATTACCAAATGGAAATTATTTACCCCACTTTGTTACCGCAACATTTCCTAGTACCTACTAATCTACTCACACTCAACTTGCCTGTAAATTCGTAAGTTGGGTAGTGTGTGCGGCAGCAACTCTTGAACAATCTTGAGATCGAGAGCAGGGTTACCAGATGTGCTGTGAAAAAATCGGACACGGGTCGAACACCGAAGAAGTGGCCAGGCGGTAAGATAAGAATTCACAAAGTACGGAGAATAACCATTATAATTCAGGTACAGATACAGTAGGTTTATCGCGTATCGAGGAGTTCAATACAAACCACGCACCAACCCGCAATCGTATTATGCCAGCCCGATGCTAGTTTTAAGAAGGAGTGAGGTCCAACCATAGCGCCCAAGAAGCTTTCTGTGAAAAGTGAGAAAAAACTCAACATCGTCTTTTTCCATCAATTTTTCACCACTTGCGCTTCTTGAGATTTAGTTTTGGCCATAGGGGTTAAGGGTATTGTGACTGAAACAAAACTAACCAACCTGTAGTTCACACAACATTTAAATTTTATCCGGACAAGACGTCATAATACCGAACTGTCAGGGGAATACCGGACTTCTGGCAACCCTGATCGAGTGTAGAAACCTATAAATTATTTAGGTGGAGTAAAGTTCAACGTGTTCTCGCATCAGTGAGTAATCTCTGAAGCCTGCCGACTTAGAGGTATCGTTATTCTTGTTTATATAACGCCAATTATCGCAAAGTAATCATCGAGCCCGGCAATGAGGTCCCGCGCCGCTTACAACTTCCACCCTCGCTTTTTGGTTGTAAGGGAGCGATCGCAATCTAATTACTATCACCGTGTGCGGATTAAAATGGTCCTGTGATCAGTAGAGGGCATATTTGTAATTAAAATAATATTCTGTTAGTTCGTTTATAGGTGGCTGGTTGTGATGATTAATATAAGGAGGCCATCTATGGAAAGGCTAGTCACCGTCTCCCAAGATCATCTTCGCTTGAGACATTTTTATTACATGCCTGGTTGTCTCAATCAATAGTCCAGTAGTTCGTCCATCGATTTTCTCCCTATATTTCAGTTCTGGTTTAGATCCCATCAATCCACAATGACTCTTACACTTAACGAATACTGTTTTTAAAAGTATGTGTATCATGACACGGTTAAGAACAGTATCTGTTCCGTAGACTTATCACACTAAATTAAATGGACTAAAGGGTCTAGACGTGTTGGCTGTAGGAAAGTAATATATATATTAGAATTAACCAAGCTGTGGAGGTCAATAGAGAGATCTCTCACCAGGCGGGTGCTATGCCTAGGGACCGAAGTCCGAAGGATGAAAGTTGGAAGTTATATATGTGCGTCCGTGTTACGAAACTTCGTTAGCTTGATGTAGCGCATGTCAGTTGGTTTCCTCTATTCTACACTAGATGGCGCTAGAGTCTCTACAAACCTATATACGTCCCACTGCTAGGCACAGGTCTCCTTTTACAATGAAAGGGTTCAGGGTTTAGTTCCCACGCGAGCCCAGTGCGTACTGGAAACTTGACATATACCATTCAATTGCTTCGCAGGTATGTGCAGGTTTTATCATCATCATCATTATCATCTCAGCCACAAGAAGTCCACTGTTGAACATAGGCCTCCTCCATGGATTTCCAAAGTGACCGGTTGGAAGCGGCATGCAGCCAGCGCAGCGCCTTCCTGCCACCTGTATGAGGTCATCGGACCATCTTGTGGCTGGCCATCCTACGCTGCGCTTGCCAATACGCGGCCGCCATTCGAGAACTTTTCGACCCCATCGGCCATCAGTTCTCCGTGCTATGTGCCCTGCCCACTGCCACTTCAACTTGCTAATCCGCTGGGCTACGTCGGTTACTTTCGTTCGTCTGCGGATCTCCTCATTTCTGATTCGATCACGCAGAGAAACTCCAAGCATAGCCCTCTCCATAGCTCGTTCCGTGACTGTGAGCTTTCTTATAAGACCCATAGTAAGCGGCCACGTTTCAGTGCCATAAGTCATCACTGGTAACACACATTGATCATACACTCTATAGGTTTTATGCGTTGATTAAATGAAAAATACTTCTTACTTGACGTTGAAATGCCTTTTTGTTCATAAATGTTTTCCTAGGTACCTCTTTTAACTAAAATATGTTTTATTCCCTATCATTCGAAAATGACACACACTGCGTTTCGTGCGGTGTATGAGAGATTCAGGGGTCCATAGGGGAAGGGGGGAGGCTAGAGGCAGCGATTCTCTTGGGGACGCGGTAACCACTTTCCGTCAGGTAATCCGTATACTTGTTTCCTTCCCTCTACCATAAAAAAATATGTTTAAGACGACTACTGTGTTAAATAATGTAGGTTTACTAAACGATTACGAATGAGAGGCTAAAAGGTATCGTATAGGTATAAGATAAATAATTATAATTATGTACCTACTAGCTTTTGCCTGCGACTTCGTCCGCGTAGACTTGTTTAATTGAGTCAAGCAGACGTACACCCAACATGCAATCTGCAATCTTTCCTGGACAAATTAATGAGACTTAGTTGCTTTGCTGCTCATGACGTCACGGCGGCGTATAACCCACTTATCGCTATCCCGTGGGAACTATGCATTTTTACGGGATAAAAAGTATCCTATGTGTTAATCCAGGTTATAAACTATATGTGTGCCAAATTTCATACAAATCCATTCAGTTGTTTTTGCGTGATTGAGTAACAAACATCCAAACATCCAAACATCCAAACATACAAACTTTCACATTTATAATATTAGTAGGATGTCTGCTAATATCGATACATACAAATATCAAACTCAACTGTCAAATGTTATTTTGTGAAATTGGTTAATCACAATGACCCGGACTATCATGTTCTGAGTTCGAGACCCAGCTGAAAGCTATGTATTTTTTGTGTTTGATCTTAGAATAATAGTATTCTATCCAACTGTTGCATAATGAGGGGTCTTAAAACACGAGTGTGGTTTTATGATACGAGCGACAGCGAGTTTCATTATAGGATCACACGAGTGTTTTAAGACATAATTATGTACAGTTGCATACACTACTTTATCTACACACATATCGTAAGTACTCTATGATCGGTTCAGAAGCCAAATGGCAATGACCTGCATTGCTACTAGCTACTAGTGCTAGTAGCTAGTATTAAATATCTATAGACTGTACACATTAAAATAATGTAATAGAAAATGAATTTGAACAAATATAGAAACAAATTAGAAAAATTCTCATAATAATATTGGTTGTTATAATGCTGGTCATTGCCTACGGTTTCTGAACGCATTATAGAGCATTTATGATATATGTAAAATAACTTACGCATCAAACTTGTGCAATTCTACAGAAATTGGTATTACATTTCGAGTTCTGTTTCTTATTTAGAGAATTTACGATACATTACATTACATTACGATAACGATTCGCATGGTTTTAGGCGAGTTTGATATGTATGGACATTACTCAATAGTATCGACACATTTATCGATCGGTTCAATAGTGGGCGCCTTGCTTCTGCTTTAGCTTGCAAATAAAACAGGATAGTGTTCGACGTCCGTATGTATGTAGAATTCGGCGTAGATTTGAGGATTTTTAACTTTAAGTCATTCTACGTTTTTCCCTTAAAAACGAAATTTTGAGGAATTTCACACAAACGTGTGTGTCACTGTGAGTATAGTGTGAGCATATTTGTGTATGCCCACCCACACATCCATACACACACAAACCGACACACATAGAGAAAGAGAGAGACCCTATAATGAAAGGCTTCATGCTTGCAACACCCTTCCCAAACTGTGTTAAAATTGAATTAAGAAACAGGTAACCAGTGGAATGTCAGTGACCTCGCTACGAAATAAAATAAAAAGAAAAACATTCCCTTTGTAATTAAGTAAGATAGGTACTTAAACTCGGTAAAAATACTTTAGAAATCCTCAGATCAAGATATCGTTGAAATTGAAATGTCATTGCTAGGGCGAAGTTCAGAAATACACAAGTATTCGAATTCGCGCTCAGTATTTTTTACTACAAAGGGCTCTCTAGAGCGTTTATACCGAAAAAAATGGAGAAAAGAAAATTAGAGGATTATTGAAGCTTTACCCAGAACTTGGATAAAATGTTGAGAGCGCAGGCCTCTAGCTCTCGGCAACAACTTGTAATTTTGACAAAGGTGGATTTTGTCATTGAAATTGGGCTTAATTGTCAAATTGATGGTCCACAATAATGTACTACTAGCTTGCAACAATACAGCGAGCGCAGTGACAAACTCTACAACTCGGAGATAAAAAACTTTTTCCAAATAAAAGTCGTCATCATATTACGCTCTAAAAGTTCCCCTGCATCTAATCAGCAGATCTTGATACTAATATTAATGAAACGTTGGAAGTGTTGAAACAAAAAGTAAACATTAGTTCGTTAAAATCACTATCATCTTATCTGATGAAAGGGATAAACGTAATTGAATCTAAATATTTGAGTAGACCACTCAATTGTCACTCACTACTTCATTCACAAATTGCACTTCGTTTTCGCATATGAAATCACAAAATTTTCAAACGTGCGGATATAACAGCTCAGCGCGTTCATGACACACCGGCATCGGCGGCGGTATCATTGGCCAAATTAACGTTCCGCTGCTTCCAGCTGTATCAGTAGTGCTGGAAGCACGGTATATTCATTACGCAATATTTCCCCTATTCAGAGTCGCGATGGACCGTGTATGGAGGGAAAAACTGCGAACTTCGTTTCACAAACAAAGCGCGCTGTGAAAAGGGGCCTGCGAAAAAAACATTTTCATTGTGTCTGCGAGTCGCTCGATTTTTAATCTCCCCGCCCGTCTCACTAAGTTTATTGTGCTTTGAGGAACTGCGAACGACTCTGGCTTAATCGACATTGATAAATAAAAAGAATAAACCAAGGGACGTTTTAAAAAAGACTTATTGGAGCAAGTACTCAAGACTATCGCCGTAACAAGCATAACCGTCCTCGCTGTGTGGCTGCAATGTAGGGATTGCCAGTGTGTGGTTATTCGCAGATGAAAAAGGGTTTTAACATTACACTTGTATAAAATAGTTGGTGTCTTGAAGAAATTGTTAACCATGTTTAGCTATAATCATGTGATTGTGAATTTGGAGGATGTTGCGAACGTAGAAGCTTTTAGTTAATTTATGTAACTAAATTTATTTTTATTTTGTAAGGTACCGTAAATGAGAAGGAAAAAGGAAGCCTTAAAGGTTCACTTTAGTGCACGTCTGCCTGTCTATCTGTTAAGACCCTTATTCTCAAGCAAGAATGCGTGGAGGTATAGAGTTGAAGTTAATATCAAATACTCAGGTCTGCAGTCTGTTGAAGCTACTCTTGAAGTTTTATTTTTATTTATTTATTTGCATGTATGGGAACAAGAGTTTTCCAAGGGGTAAGACCATTTCTTACTTCAGAGGAAATGAAGTATTTTTAACTAATTAGTAATTAAGGAAGGAAGTGAAGTATTTTTAAGTAATTAGCTACTTTCCTTATTCTCTGTCAAGAGTAACGCTATAAAACTCTCCACATTATTAAAAGAGGTTCCGGGAGCTACAGCCTAGAGCACACCTCCAAAGACCTCCTTCTTTTTTAGAGTTAAACTAAAGTGAAAATTAGAAGTCATGATAATATTAAAATTATATTAGTTACTATCAACATCTTTTCACCATGTACCAAATTCAAGAAAATAAATTACTACCTAGTACCTATTCTATTCTAAGTGCAACAGTTACTTCTATTGCCAAATCCTGAGCATGCCCTTGTTGTAAACGTTTAGATAGATTTTTACCTCAACCAGTATAACCTGACACTTATCATGTGTGGGAAAACATCCGCGTACCCCTTATGATTCTTTATCCCGCGAGGACCGAGGAAGGTTCCCTTTGATTGGTCTACATGTAAACGGCAAGTATCTATCCATGTGACGATCCGTTGCATTATTCATCGCTCTCGAGACAAAGATGCTGTGAATACGTCCCCAAAATACTAGTCATGCATTGATCACCACTGAAGCGAATTGTTTGTATAAACAAGTGAATTCGGTCTTTGTGTTTTGTTTCACTACAGATAAATAAGTGACCGGTTTCCTTCAAATCACTGGTAAACAATACTTATTTTGGTTTAAAAAAGCACTAATACACATACACACAGACTAAACACACTTTTTAATTAGCGAGCCGCCGCTGCTTTACACGGGTACAATAAAGATGTGAAGTACTTACATAAAAACCTTCCTTGATTTTTTTTCTAAATGACACTGAAAACCGTTTCCAAATTTGTTCCGTGATTTAGAAGGAGTGAGCTTCCAAGGATATGGGGACAGACGGGAATGGATTAGGGACTTTGCTGTACTACGTAAAGAAAGATAACGACAAAGAAGATGAAGTGCTATTTTATTCTAATAATTCCAATATTGCAAAGGCATAGTAAGATATAGGTATATGTACCTAATGCATGTTACCTGTTCTTTTAGAAATGCCACCAAAAATGGAAACAATATTGTTCATTTGAAAAAATCATTAAAATAGGATCACTCAGCAACGAAATAGCAAAGAAAGATGTCTTCTTAACCAATAGAAACCATACTTATAAAACGAAATCTGTTATTAATTTTCCCTGGGTTCTATCGTACCAATAATTTCCTCCTTTAGCATATCTCCTTCAAGACATGGATACCTAATAACGATCGGAAATGACTGGCTAACTCCCACAACCCAAGCATATAACCTGGTTGTAAAAGAATTTGAACAGCCATTTTCCGTCGTCTTCCTTAAAGATCTCCAGTAAAGTGTAAATAAATTAACAATTGCGATTAGCATAATAGCTCTTATGAGAACTGTTGAGAGTCAAACTCATTTCTTAAAACGCATAAGGCTGCCGAGTAAATTATGAATAAAACATGGGTTTGGACGGGCGGCTATCCGTCTTGCGTAGCGGACGGTTCTAGGGTACCGGTATTTGTTCTTTAGCTCTACACGTATGTTATTGTATGCTTTGCAGTACTTTCTTGATGCTATTCCTGCGTTCCCTTACGGGTCGTTTGAGAGGGAGACGTTTGCGTATTGTTCATGCGGACCTTCGTCATTCACCTTGCGAGAAAGCCCATATATTGTACGACTTGAATAAGGTTAGGCAGCTATGTTTCGGGAAAAGCAGGAAAACTTGAACAAAGCTTAGTTTAGCTTGACAAAATGAGAACATGATCGTTTAGTTTAACTGAGTCCGTAACAAAAGCATTACATTACATCCCAGTGCTAAGCATGATTGTTACGCAATGCAATTAATTATTTCTAAAACTTTTATCATTGATTTGAAAACAAAATACTCCTGAAAGTGCGAGAGACAGTGTGTAAGTAACGGAGAGAAACTTAAAATTTGAGGACAGGGTTACGAATCCACAACCCTACTGAAGCGATACAACGTCAGGTTTGGCTGCCACGGCTATTTTGATTTAATAAATATTTATGCCCATTGCCACAAGTATGGATCCTGTCAGAATTACCCGAATATTCCTGTCGTAACTTTATAAAACTGCCAGTACTTAGTAAACCTATAAATAAACATGAAACTGTGAACATAGTTCCCTATTTTTATAATACACAAAAGTACTGGAAACTTCACGCAAAGGTGAATTACTACAACGGTCTCCATTTAAAAAACTCCATAATAATTGAACTAAAAAGCATTTTAAGTAACGTACGCTTTATGGCCGCGGGCGGCGTGGCCCGGCGACCGCGGGACCATTACAAATAAAATTACAGTCAACGTTGCCAGAGTTCAAACACACGGGATTGAATTCACTCCGGTTTGTAAACTAAAATTCCTTTAAAATTGATTTCCGATGTTCAGAATGCGATTTATTTGCTGCACTCTCAATAAAATACAAATTATTTTATTAACGAGTTAAATGTTTGGATTTCTCTGTGTTTAAAGTGTTGTGCGGTATCAACAGTGCTATTGCAGATGTGACTATGTTTTTGCGATAACTCTACTACCAAAACTACCTAAATGTTCCAACCTATGGTTAGTGTAGCATGCACTAGTCTTAATATAAAATTGCAGTGCCAGGATTTCATGCACCTCCCACTAACTACTATAACTTCTGTAACGGTACTATACCGGACAAGATAGCAATAAATAAATATCAAATATAACATTTTTGGCGAGGATATGTTTATGCTAAAAATTAAGGAAGTGCCTAAGTGCCTATACTATTTAAAATTCCAAACATTCTCGGCTAATTTGAGGACAAACAATATTATGCGATGCGAAAGACAGCGTCACTTGATGCCTCTTCAAAATTCAATAATTGCAAGTTGAATCTCTATATTTTATTCTGAGTCACATGGTGCTAGCAAACTTAAAACATAAAGTAAAGATTTTTCAAAAACGCATTGTGGCGCACGACATAATATAAGAAAGTGCACCCCAAGTCCCGAGCTACATTGATTTTATGTGGTGCATTCCAACAACTTTCATTTCAGGCTAGTAGTGTCGAAACTATACTGCACGATTTAAAGTATTTGTTCATTGAATAAATAAATTTGGTTGTTTGCGTCTAGTCCTAGCCGTGGGAGGCAATTCGCAGGGGACCGGGAAATTTACTACTACTACCCGAACCACCGACAATACCTTATTTACGATTAAATAAAATACGACTATTGGGTCGTTGATGAAAATATAGCGGCGATTAAGTAGTTATTTACTCATACCGTAAATATAGCGTGTCATTGTCACTTATTGCGTGTTATTTTTTGACCAAATTCGGTCAATTCTATACTTATGTTTTTTCTTGTATGCTATTTTTAACATAAAACTACCGTGAGACTCGGACATATTAATAAACATGTCGGGCATTTCCCGACGCAAAAATACGTGAGTGATCCGTTTTATTAATATGTTCTTGTATGCTTGTTACCTTTGAGCAATTTTATTTGTAAACCTATTTTTTATCACCTTCAGATTCATCCCGTCTAAGTCAAATTCAAAGCCTGATAATGGGATTCAGGGGAAACTGAAGGAACTACTCAAATATTACTGGCACACGCATAGATTTTACTGTTATTCAAAATTCAAATCAATTCAATGCATTTATTACAGATTCCTTTTTCCTCGCGCCTTCCCCAGCGGGATATATATATTTTTTAACAGATCCTATGTTTTTATCCCGGACATGACCTATCTGCCTAACTGTATCTAAATCGGCCCAGCCGTTAATTCCTGATTGAGGAATAATTTCATTTATTATACGAGCTTTAAACGCCGCGACTTTATCCGCATGATAGCGTTTCTTAGTGATAAAAGTATTCTATTTTGTAATCCAGGACATGATGCCGAATTTCATCATAGTTTTTCAACCAGCACCAAACTTCTAAACATCAAACATAATAGTAGGGAGTTAAGGTTAAAACATTAATAAACGGAGTATTTTACTACAGGCACTAATTTGGTAAAGCGTAGTATTTCCTAAGAGCTTTATTGTTATTTTATTTATTTTAAGATTAGGGTTGAATGAAGCACAAATATATTAGAAAACTCATTTCAACCAGAGGTATGTACAGATTTACTAACAGCAGCCGTAATATGAACTCCGAAATTTAATTTATCCCGCAGCTCATTTCTTTCTAACTTGTCATAAAAAAAGGGACGAACTGTAGGGTACATTAAATTTGAGCGATCACAGAATAGGTTCCAGTAATTTATTAATTGTTATGCGTTTACTAACCATTGTACGACCAGCTCTTCGTTAAATAGGGATCAACTGATAAAGAATTAACTTCAATTGCTGGAATACATCAGCACAAAATTTATTGTGATATAAAATTTACTGAAATTACCGCTATAAATTAGATTCCCGTGAGAGTAGTTCCCTTTGAATCCCACACCTGGACCGCTGACATTCGGTTTACCTCCCTCATTCGTAGCTATGACTTACTGACACGCCTTCCCGAAATAATTACGTATTTATAGAACAAAAATTTCATATATTTATAATAAGTTATGAACTCGTACCTTTTTTGGCAGTACAAAGAGACCAAATTTTGATAAGCGTAATTGTTTTGTAAACAATTTTACAGTTGGCTATACAAAACGATGTAACATAGGCTTATGTAGTTATAATAAAACATACCGCCACGTCGCGAAATACATTTTATTGCATGACAGTATATTCGATATGTTATGTTATGCTTGATATGGTAAAATTATACAGTTGGAAAATAAATTCTTGATGAGACTGCTTTGTAGGTTTAGCAGATATAGTGATTAACGGGCTCATCATTTTTCTAGCTGTTTTTGACGTTTCGTCACTCAGACTTTGACCATGATCCCAGATTTGGTAGTTCTGATTAACATCCAAACCCGAAAATTAAATGCCTTTGCTAATTTAGTTTTTATACGATTTTGTTTTTTTTTTTTCAAACTTAACTGTTTTCGTAAAAACACATAAAAGACATACATGTATATAATGTGTGAGCTGTGTTTAATATGTGCAATATTTATAAGGAAATACTTGTTATTTTTGAGAAGTGCTTCTTTTATTCCTCGGTATCCTTGGAACCCGGAATAGAAGTATCAAGTCAAAAATTTGCGGAAACGAGTTCGGGTTTAAAGTTTGATGAAAACCAGAGAAACAACGATCAGATTCTTAATACCATAATGACAAAAAACTTTTAAACGGCATACACAAATATTAATAAATAATGGAAATTAATTTGAAAGAAAGTGTGGCGGTTTTACATTCTCATTACCAAAATTACAAATATGCTCTTTCACTGCAAGGTATAAGGTATAAAATTTACCCGGACGCGTCATTTGCAACGTGGGTTCGAATATACTTTGAAAAAAGTAGTAGCCATTTTACAACGAATTTACGACCCTAACGTAGAAGGGTGGCGTGCTTACCGCTGGCTCTCGGGTTAATTTACACCTAAGTTTATATTATGCAGCCATTTCGCTTGCAAACTAATTTTGCTTGCAGAGTCATTGGATAAATATAAGGACTCATTTACTGAATTACTTTTACTTTTTTTTGGTTATGTCTTACTTAGTTTAAGACTAGGTCGATTGGTGTAAATAGTCCAAGGTTTTTTTAATATTTGACGATCATATTTATATGGTACTTATTAGCATATCTAAAAACAACATATCTTTTTGTATACTTACAAGCGATAAATTTAAGAAAAAGTTAAGTTTGTCATTGTGTATGACCCAGCGACAGCAGGTATATCATTATAATCATTAACTTAAAAAACTTGAAAGAGATACAAAGACCTAAAGATATTACTTACAAATAATATAGTGTTTATTAGGTGCATACCCACTCGTATATTTTTATAACATGGCACAAGGTAAGACGGTAAGTTTAAAAATTGTGGTGTATGGTGATTTTTCTTCCACACTTACAAATATAAAGAACCACAAGCTACGTCAACAAAAGTTGAGATAAAATAATAAGGAGAATAAAAGCCTAAATGCAGTGACAACGCAACGGTCCGTTTCTACCCAATTAATCGTCATAATAACGTTTACTACAATCCTTTGTTCCTCGTCTTGCTCCACAAAACCACTTGGCATAAAATCCTTCTTTAAGTCAATTCAATTTGCAGTTATTAGTGAGAAAAAAATAAAGACGTTCGAAAGGATTCTCTTCCATGCTTCATTTAACTTTGAAATAACGAACAGCAATCGAGGAGTGGGATAAAAACAATTTATTATATCCCTTAATGAATAACTCGTCAATCACAACACAGTACGTTTGGTCAGGTGCGTGTACGCTGCGATAGCTCGGATCTGTAACACCTGGTCTTGGCTAATTAATAACTACTAAGTACATCGCAGTTAATCAAAATAAGTATCGAGTAATAACGCTTAGCTTGTTTGGCTAATTGACATTAATTATTAATAAATTAACGACCACTACTAAAAATCGGGGGCATATTATGAACCCTTACATAATTTCTGACTATTCTATGGACAGTGTCTTTCATGAAACGTGTAAATATTCTTAAAACAATAAATATAATAAAATGTAAACATCCATCCAATTAAAATGTAAAACTTAAATAATCGTAATTATGAACTTATCACAAGAATGCTCCTACATAATACTTGGTTAGTCCTTAAGTAATATCGTACAGAACTTTTACGACTTCCCTACTTGAAGATGACCATTACCTTCAATATTTAACGATAAATGATAGTAGGAACTCAGATAGGTATTGCAATTAAACAAAGTTTCCCTCGTCGGAACTTACTCGCGATTCTCGAGGGCTAATTGATCGAATCTATTATTCAACGGTGAAACTTTTCGAGGTGTTGCGTTTCATACTGACAGTGCGCATTGATCTCTATGAAGTCGGCTCTCCCTAATATAAGGCGATAAAATAAGATATCGATTGTAAAATGGTCTCAAGTGGAATATGTGTAGGCAGATATTCTAAAGTGTTAACGTAACGGATGTTAATATTTGAGATTCGATCACATTGACATATCTGTTTTGAATAGGCTCTTATAGCATATTTTCAAGACGTTTACCATTGATGTATTGAAAACTATATTACTATGTAAATGTTATTCTGAACTATGCCCTCCAAATACCGAACAAAACAACGAGAATCTAAAGTGACAGCAAAGAATCCAATTCTGGACAAATTCAAATTAGAACTCGCGTGGTGACTGCGATATGTAAATCCCGAAGGTTGCTTTAAATAACACGTACGTAAGCACAAAACTATCACGTTCCATTTCCATTTAGTTCTGTATTTATGTGTCGGGCTATAGGCGGACTGTTCGCGATCGACTTTGTTCGTAATGAATGTTCGATACGGGCTAGATCCGGGTGCAGCATCCGGATTTCAGCCGGGCGCTGCATTTTAAAATATTTTCCATTAGCACTGAGGTTCTGTTCTTATCGTTTATACGCTCATACTGAAAATATATGCGGATCAGCGTGTCATAAATGTGTATATATGGTGGACTAGAATAAAAGTTACTGAATGATGTTTTAATAATGGTAGTAAAACGACATCCCGTCCAACTTTTGGACTGTTAGTTATTATACTATATGTGTACATACTAAGTAATACAGAGCGCGATAAATTGTCATAACACTGTAATTTTTGCTTAAAACATTGTGATTATTTTTAAATTGCACAGTAATGTTCATTCTTTCAATTTTAGAGATAGTGTCTGATTTTACGGCAGGATAAATAAAAAGTAACTTTGACTTCTAGCCGGAGCCTAGTGTAACATTGTGTTAACAGTGAAAGAAAAAAAAAGTTAAGTATGAGTTTGAAGAATCAGAATAGTGAATCATGTTTACGTAGTGTTTATTCTGATAGGAACTTATTCTGTTATCTATTGAAAATTGAGTTTGTTTTCAAAGAGTTGATTTTTTTACCTAGATCCATCCTAGAGTACCAACCATGTCCAGTTTTTAATATTCTAGATAATTTCAGCGTTTCATTAATAAGTATATAGCTCATTAAAAGCTACATGATCCCGTTAAACATAAGTAATTTCTGTCGTTGGCTCGCTCAATAAATATGCGATCTAACAGCACATGACATTTGAACCCATTAACTGTTAAGTGTTGCAATTTATGACGACCCTGCTGGAGGACCCCACCTTAATCAAGAGTAATTTGTGAGTCATTGAAAGATATTTAACTATAATGTTAACAGATTTTTATAGAAAGAATAAGGCAAGATTTATTAATCGGTTAACAGTAATACTAAAATCAGTTTCTTATTAAAGATCATGAAAAAAGCTCCACTGGCTTAAAATCTTTACATAATTTATATAAAATATGGTAATAATTTTGTCTAGAATCTAAGGTGATTACCTTAGGGTAAATGCTTTTATTTTCAGCAGTCTTCGTTTAATGCAATGTTATTATCAAGCCGCTATCGATTCCTGTCTGCCCTCATAAATTTGACCACTTACTCCTTCTAAACTACACAACGGATTTTAATACAGTTTTCACTGTCATGTAGAGATTTTTTGCAGCACAAGATTGGCTGTCGTGGAGATCCTCGGGGAAGGCCTATGCCCAGCAGTGGGCGTATTCCGGTTGATATGATGATGATGATGTAGAGATTTTTTTACGGCAGAATTGTATGTACATTATAACCTAATTGCACCCATGTGAAGCCGGGTCAGGACTCTAGTCTTCTTATCTTCTTTACACAGTAAAAAGTAATTTCGGCATTCGTTCCTGCCTGACCTAAATCCTTTTCAATGTATGTTCGGCCGCCTTCTCCTTCTAAACCATGCAACAGATTTTGATAAGGTTTTCACTGTCTTTTAGTTATTTTCCGGAGAGTTTTTATGTACATTATATGCTGAATGTACGAAGCCGGGCGGGTCGCTAGGAGATTATAAAACAAAGTCGCTCTCCATTCCTGTGTGTCCTCATTTATCGGCCGCTTAATCCTAAACAACGCTACACTAGGCAACGGATTTAAATACGGTTTTCACAGTAATTTAGAGATTTTTTTAAGGAAGTTTTTTATGACCATTACATCCAAATCGTAGCCATGCAAAGCCGGCGCGGGTCGCTAGTAAAAGATAAATAGCTGAATAACTATGGAGTTGTCTTTTGCGGCACAAACGCAACGTAATCAGCACAGACGTAGCCGCTGTTCTACAAGCCTGCGTCGCTAAATAGCACGCACGTTCGGATACACGTGGCGAAGTTACAAAATCATTTAAACAATTTCTTTTGTAAATCAAGCCATCCTTTAACTTAAATTAAAAGAAGGCATCTGAACTCAAAATCAACAGTGAAAGTTATTCTAAACCAATAAAAAAAAGACATACTCTTTTCTATCTTCCAATTTTGGTGATGCCAATTTCAATGGAGGACTGTCTGTCAGCCGAGCTACGCGTTTTGCAATTTGAAACACCATGAAAGTCTGTAGACCAATTTAATTAGTTTGACTATTTTAGAAATAGACCTTTGAGAAAATGAGACTTCGGTACCTACTTTAATTTTATGTTACTTCTTTAATAACGGGATTCAAATATGTAGAGTTATTATCTCTGCTTTTCCTCTCTGTCTGGAAAATTATTGTAAAGGAATATGTAGGTATATTAAATATTTTTCGTGTTACTTGGAATGTTTCAAGCGTATATTTGCACAATGCACATTGTTTAAGTGTGTGTAAATCTTGCAAGTTTAGCAGTGAAAAAGTGGTGGCAGCAAAAAAGCTTATCTTGTTTTAGCCATAATATCCGAAAGAACCAACATCACCCACCATAATGTTTTTGCAGCATGGCGTTATTATGGCTCTTCACTCATTTAATCTGAACCTAACCTATAGATTAATGTAATACGTAACCATTATTTTTATTACTTCAGCCCCGAGCTCCGCTTGAGGAGTCACCATTACTCCGTGCAACACATTTACAACATGAAGGGGGGGGGGGATTTGTTTTCAGCAGCCATAGTTGCATAATTTAGGACTCCATCAATCGGTGTAAATTGCCCCAAGATATTTTACTGATGTATTATTTTGATTTTTCTGCTTATCAATGTAAATTCGTTAAAAATGTACTTAAATATTATTTTATGCCATTTCACATTTTGCTTGTCAATTATCAGCATTCATTTTATTTTCATCATTTTAACAGCCACACTATTACACAGCCACAATATTATCAACGAACCGGAACAAATTTCCTTGCTACTGCTTGCTTTCCTCATGGTTTGTTGACTTGGACCTCTACAAAGTAACGCCTACTATTGTTGAAATAATATATTAATTATTAAAAGTTTTGTGTTCATATCATAATCATTGACGACGAAAGACTAAAATATAACTCAATAAAAAATAAGAATCAAAAAAATAAATTAGTAAAAAACAAAAAAAATATGACTCAAATATTTTATGCTAAATGTATTATGATGTGATAATCGAAAATTGTAGGTACTTTTAGTTGTTTTGCCAAGAGGATAGCACCCGGCAGTTTGACTGAAATACTCTAAATATAACCCTAAGAAATATTACTACATTATTTGTCATGTGCATCTTTACCGTGGCAACGCGTATCCGAACGCAGCACTAAGTTCAACGAAGGTAACCGCCAGTGTAAGACGGGCTTATAATTCCATTTGTTAAGCGCTCAGCCACCCCGGGGGCCTAACTTCCAACCGTAACTTTAATTGAAATGTGTTTTGTTGTTTTGTGATATTTACCTATTATGCATACCATTTTAACTGCATTCGTTTCCGGAATAAGAAGCAGGCATCGTGTACGTACCCATTACATTCCATCGACATTACAATCGACTATCGAAAGTAGTATAGTTAATTAGCTGGAGTAGATTGACAGATGTCAATGTGAACTTTTCGTATTTAAAACATTATTTTATAAAAGAATACATGAGGGTCGTGTAACTGTTGATGTTAAGGTAACTTTTATACATGAAAACTACTGTACTTCAACCATAATGCAGTAATTGCGTCCGATGTCCGCTCGCAAACGTCAGTTTACTCCAGCTTATTAAAAATACGACTTTAGGCGTTGTCTTTATCTACTGGCTTGGGTGTGTACTCTGTAAAGTTAGCAGTCAAAATAATTTTCTTGTATTAGAAGGTTCCAAAATACCCTCCTAAAAATAATTACCACGAAATCTTATCCGCTCTCGTAGTACAGGCTTTATTTTGGGACAAATCCACTGTACTCATTTATTTTCTTTGTACATTTTATTCCATTATACTACATAGCTTCGAGCAAATTCATGAAAAACAAACTACATTTTTTCCGGCATCCTATTCGGCAGTTCACTCGAATTACCGACAAGTGGTATATTATATTCGTCGGGGGCGATGCGATGACGTCATAAAGCACGTTTGTGCTACCAATTTCACGAGCAATATCACTGAATTATTCCCCGAGAGGTGAGGCCCTCCTGAATATTTCCTAACAATAGAAAAAGCTTCACTCCATTCGCGCACAACTGCGGTATTATCGAAACCTATTTTCGTGATAATAGACAGCTTTAGTTGACTTTTTGTATTATGTGTGGTAAATATGTCACGCTTGGCGATGCACTATGAGATCGCTTAACGCTTGACTTTGGCATCCAAAATCTAAACAATAAGTTATACCGAAAGTCACCCTGTCCGTCCCCTACTTACTACATCTTTGTTCGATTTTCAGGACCAAACTACGAAACCAATTTCACCAAAACTTGATTGAGAAGTAACTTTGTGGTAAGACTTTTAGCGCGAAGCTGCTTCTCTGTTAAGTTTTACTGAGATACAAACATTTAATAAAAGCCATACACATATTTTTGTGCCGGGAAAACTCAAGATTGCATGTTATAAGCATGTTTTCATGTGGGTTATTATGAAGGCTTCTATTCACTCAAAGACAAATAAAATAGAAGAAGGGACTTAATAAAATACTGTCAGAAATGTATCAAACGTTGTTTATCTATCGCACTTATATTCACAGTGTGTAAACTTTGCACCAACGAACAGATTTTTTTCTCGTTATCAAACTAACGCGTTAAAGTTTCAAGTATTTAAATTAATGTATTGATCATGGCCGCCCACAAACAGCGCTAGTACAACTGGGACGTAAACGTGGAAAAAGTTTAGAAAAATGTAATAAAAGTTTTAATTAGCTTTTTTATTTACAATGTTTTGCCGATGTGGCACACCGCTTGTTTTTAAAGAGCTTTTGCGTCACCTGTTTTTTTCATTTTCTGCGTACCCTACCTAATTATGTCCTTTGTAGATTTTACACATTTTCAAGAGGTTTTGATACTGCACTACTACAATTAAAATTTTATTGATCAACTTTCGACACCATGAAGGTTGATGATGATAAGTTTTACGCGCAATGAAGAAATTAGTAAAATGTTTTGGTTTTAATGTTTTACTAGCTTTTTATTTAATTTAAACAACATTTATTTAAACAAATGCCTGAAGAAATTTTAACTTCCCAAACATTGGGAGCTTTCTTTGTTACCAGAGACCCAGATCGTCAACCTTTTCACTAATTTCGATCAGGGTGATCGAACAAGGAGTAAATATTTAAAACCCAAAGGTTGTATGTAGCCCCTCTGTTTCTGCTCAATTTCGGGAACCGGGACTGTAATAAAGAATTCATGCAGCAAAGTTAATTTAGGCCGGACACATGTATATCTTAACGACATAAAAGTAATTATTCAGCCTGCCCTGTTTCTGGCATTGTGCTTCTTTATTGTTATTGCTAAGTATTGTTATTACTTTAGCGTTTCATAAAAACGACCATAAAAGTCACAAGATTGCTGGAAAAAATATAAGAATCTGGTTTTAGTGTTGTAACCAATTATCGTAAACCAAATGGGTAGTTAAAGAGGTGTTTGAGGTTGATTGTCATCCAGAAATTATGGTGACATCTGTGCTGCTAGTCTAGGCAGTAAAATGTGACGACGTATTCGCATATTTACATATGTTTTAATTTTATTGTAACGAGGTTTTTGACAACTGACTAAGAATTAAGTGGTGGGTACGGGTAGGTACTCTAATTTTCTAAATTGTTTTAACTCGGCGTGTAATACGAGACAGGATTGTGAATAAATTTTTAAAAGAGACCTGTTCGGCGGTACGACAGGTAAAATTAGGTGCACATATAAGTAGAGTATGCTTTGAATGGGGCTGTAGGTACATTCAGGTGGGCGAGCATTCGAGCAGAGGAGCAGAATAACCACTCGTGATTTCTCAGGAGATGCCTTGTGAATGGCGGTCGCTGGGCCTCTACGCCGAGTTTAAGTGCACGCCATTGAGGAGATGGACTTTTTTACTTTTATTCCAGTATATAACTTGCCGGTGAATATATTTAACACCTAACTTACCCTAAAGCAGATGAACTTCTACTTTATATTATAGTTTGCAAAAGACAGGAATGTTATCTATATATATAAAATGATAAACTGACTGACTGACTGACTGGGTGATAAATCAACGCACAGCCTAAACCGCTGGACCTAGAGACTTGAAATTTTGAACATAGATACCTTATACAGTGTAGACATCCACTAAGGAAGGATTTTTGGAAATTCCACCCCTAAGGGGGTAAAATAGGGGATGAAAGTTTGTATGAAAGTCCGTCAGTTATGAAGTTACGATTATCAAATTTTGTGTTTAGGCTGATGATTGAAAATTAGTCTATACCTGTTTCAGCGTTTTTGATAATTCTAACCCTAAAGGGGTGAAAAGGGGGGATGAAGTTGTGTATGGAAAGTCCTTCATTTTCTAAGTAAAAATCACTTAATTTATTACTTAGGCTTATGGTTGGAAAGTAACGCAACGGATATCAGTTTTGTTGGAATTTCAACCTTCATGGGGGTAAAAAGGGGGATAAAATTTTGTATTTAAGTTGTTTATTCACTAAATTTTGTATTCAAAGTAAAAATAATGTACACGAGTATCGTGTTAATTACTAAGCCTCTACTGCCGCCCGTCTGTGCGTCTGTCCGTCTGTCTGCCATGCCCAAACATGTCCTGAAAGATTGGCGATCATCACTCAGCCGAAACTACTGAAGCTAGAAAACTGAAATTTGGAATACAGTTTTGTTTTATAACGTAGGCATCCGATAAGAAAGGACCTTTGGAAATTTTGATTTTAAAGGGGGGAACTGGGTGGGGGTCGAAATTTGTATGAAATCTTTGTTCTTCGAAGTTAGAAACATAATAATTAAATTTGAATTAGAGCTACCGAGTATAGATGAATTAAATTGTATTTCATGGTTTTTGGATTTTTACTTTTTAAGGTGGGGGGGGGGGACAGGTAGTGGGAGGATGAAAGTTTGTGTGGGTGCAGTTTATTTTAAAGATAGGAACTTACAATTTTAAAGTTAAGCTACTTTCATAGATAAATAATGAAGTGTTTTGGATTTTTGCATTTTAAGGGGGTGAAACAGAAGGTGAAAGTTTATTTGGAGGCATCTTTTTTTTATAGGAACTTGAAAGTTTTAATTTTACTTATCATAAATAAATAGTGACGTGCTATACTGGGGTTTTGGATCTTCACATAGTGGGAGAATGGTGAAAAAGGGGAAAACGGGGGAAAAAAATTATATGGGAGGTGGTTTGTTAATGATGAGAACTTTGAAATTGGAATTGTTGCTATTCATAATAAATAAATAATGACGCGTTTCACCAACTTTTGATATCAATATAAATAGGTATGTACTTCTATTCTTTTGGATGCCTATATGTAGATTTAGATACCCTACACTACACGATTATGTGCTCTGGAATTTGGTGCATGTAGTGCTGTTGCAAAAAAAATATAATAAAAAAAGGATTATGTGGTGAAAGAAAAATTACTACATTAATATGTAGTAAAAACAGATCAAAACTGTATGTGTATAGCTTAATAGCTATACACATACAGTTTTGATCTTTTTTATGGAAAACGGAGAAAAACGAGCATGTGAGTCAGGCCGCCCTCGGAAACTAACGTTTTCAAGGGGAACGCTGATCCGTTGCCCACCTTTAGGTCCTCCCTCCCTGTGGGCCTCCTGGATCTTTCAGTCATTGTCCGATACCCAGCAGCAAGTAATAGTATTTCACTTCGGCATTCTGTGAGATTGAAATACTACCCCGGTCGGACCAGCACACTCCTACTACAACCGTTACAGGCTGCAGGGTGACTCTAACACTCCAAATCATCTCTTAACGCCTAGGCTGCCTCAGTTGAAATTTGAAGGGGGTGAAGCGGGGGTAAAAGTTTGTAAGTAGGTATCGTTTTTTTTTAATAGGAACTTCAAGAATTGTATTACAGCTACATAAATAAATAATGACGTATCTCAGGATTTTTGGATTTTCACATTTGAAGAGGAAAAAATGGAGGGTGAAAATTTGAGACAGAGTGAAAGCGCTTAAAATGTATGTTTGTAAAGAAAAATATGTCATTTGATTCCTGTAGGCTACGTGAGCGAAGCCGCGGACATAAGCTATCATAAATAAATAATAAAGTGTTTTTAGATTTCTGCATTTTAAGGGGGAGAAACATGAGGAAAAAGTTTATTTGGAGGTATCTTTTTTAAAAATAGGAACTTGATTTTTTAATTTTATCCATCATAAATTAATAGTGATGTGTTACTGGGGTTTTAGATTTTCACATAGGGGGAGAAACGGAGAGTGAAAATTACTTTCTGGGCTTTTTAAAGGTAGGAAATTCAAAATTGCAATTACAGCTACTGAGCACAGGTAAATTTAAGGGAGATTAACGAGGAGTGAAAGTTTTTATCGATGCATCGGTTATTTAAAGACATAAACATAAACATTAGAACTCTTGCCTCTCATCATGAGAAAGAAATAATGAGGTGTTTCAGAGACTTTAGATTTCATATTTTCAGGTGGGGAAATGGGGAGGGGGGGAGTGAAAGTTAGAGTATATTTTTTAAAAAGGAACTTTAAATTTTTAATTAGAGCTACAGAGCACAAATAAATAATGATGTATTCCAGGGCTTTTAGATTCAAGGGGAAAAACCGGGAAGAAAGTTTACATGGGTGGTGGTTTTTTTAACGATGAGAACATGGAAATTGGAATTGTTTTTCTCAGCGTTTTGGATCTTGAGATTTTAAGGAGGAGGGAAACGGGCGGGGGGGGGGGGAATTTGGGGCGTGGCGTTGAAAGTTTGGAATTGTAGCTACACTCATTATAAATAAATAAGGACGTATCTCAGTCTTTCTGAATTTTCAAATTTGAAGTGGGCAAAACGGGGGGGGGGATTTGAGAGAGGGTGAAAGTGCTTATAATATTTGTTCCTAAAGAAAAATATCTCATTAGATTCCTGTAGGCCACGCGGGCGAAGCCGCGGGCACAAGCTAGTATATGTATAAACAAGAAGGATAGTCAACAGCTTTCGCAATAAAACAAATACTTCCGTAGGTACCCCGAACTGAATTGCATGTCTTTTATCGTAACTATTCTTGCAAAGTGTGCATTATTAAATGTTGATTAAATAATTAATTAATAATAATGAAATGTAATAACTAAAGAAAATTTAATTAAATGAATGTATTTATGGTATGCAAGTAAATAAACAAGGAGATGATTTCTAATGTAATTTATTTAAATTATACACACCGTGCCAAGGTCACCTTCTTTCTTTGATATCTTTTGGTAATAAATTTAACATTAAGTTAAGTTTTTATTTTGATTATTAAATTATTTTTTTTGACAAAGTATTTGGAAATTCAATAAAAAAGAAATAAATGAAGAATACGTTCGTTCAAGAAAATTATTGAAATCGAATTTAAGTTTCGTTGATCCGAACATAAGATGTAGCGCAAAAAAAAAAAGAAAAAAATTACAGCAAAACCCGTCTCCATACATTGCAGGCGCGCCAAGGCTCCCGATTTCTTTGTAAAACCCCACGTATTAAAGGAAGCTCTATCAGACAGTTAATTTTAGGGCAAATTTACCAAATTTAATTACGCTAATGAAATAAATTGCGTTTATCCGGGCCCCAGTGACGCTTCGCTATTCAATATGGAATTCATTCGAAAACTCGCTTTCATTTGCCGTAACGATATTTGTATTAAACATGTATAATTATAGAAACCTTTATAACAAAATTAAATACAGGTTAAGTTTTTATTAAATACTGATTTCCTTCCACGCAATTGCTTATACTCGCATCATAAAAACAAGAGCAGTTATTTAGGCATATATTTTGCTAGTTCCTTGAGTCAGAAATTAGGAAGTCAAAATCAACACAGTCTTTGGTATTCCCGAATAACAATCATCGCTGGGTAAGGATATTTTAAGCCACTTGCCAAGTCAATAATGAAAATGGTAAAATATTTCAATTCTTAAATTACACAAACTACTGTTGTGTTGCGTTTTTATTTCTGGACTTGGCTGACACACAACCTCGTAGTGTAATTTACGAGTATAACTGAATCTAATTTAATGTACAGCCAATATTTCGCAAGTACTCAAAAAAGTAAACACAATTCTTTCGTTTTGCACAAAATTAAAATTAAAAGGTTTACAGTTTAAAGAGGTAAATTTTCTATACAAATGTATTCTCCATTTTAATCTTGGAACTTTATCACTAGCGCAGTGGTTTTATTACATTTTTTAACGTATTCATTAAATGTGTTCAATAAATGTAAATGTTTCTTTTTTAATCTTTATTTAAGGGACTTTTGTCGCTTTGCGACTATGCCAGTCCGTAATTCAGGCAAAACAAAACATAACAGGAATGTAGCATAAAAAAACAAATAACAAACTAACAATCTAAATTCTTAGACCACTTAATAAATAAATCAAACAGCTCTCTAGCCACGTCTGACAGAGGGTGCGCCAGAGCGCTGTTACAATCACCCACGTTATGCTCCTGCAGTTGCAAATGTAAATGTTGTTATGCGTTGTATGTGGTTTCGTTATTTTGTAATCTTATTTATTTTAAAAACATATGCGGAATCGGCACATATTTGTCTGCAACATTGTATAGTCGGCATTATAAATATCATAGCATTCTAGACTTAGTACCATGTCGCTTTAGGGTCATAAACGAGTCAGTATTAGAAATTATTAAAAGAGTTACATCGAAGAGGTTCTAAATTGTTTTGTCATTTATAACGCTGATTGTACTCGCTATACATATACAGTGACATCTATTCTTAAGGAAACATTAAGGCTAAATCTGTATTTGAAATTTATGCTTAAGCTTCTCACAATCCGATAGGTATAGGTTAAAAATATGTATTGTATAATACTACATAATTTTGAGTATTTGTAGGTTTTTGTTAAAATAACCATTTCAATGCAACTTAATTATAACATTGTCAATGAACCTCTATACACGTATTCAAATCTGACCACTGAAAGTGAGTCAAAATTGACTTGCAAGATTATTCTCTCGAACGTGCAAACGTGTATAGTCGACCAAGTAATTGCTTGACCACTTTTGAACTTTATCCCTTTGTAATACGGTCGAAAGTGGTGAAGCAATTTCTTGGTCGACTATACAAACGTACGATCAGGTGAAATCTTGCGTGAATGTACAGGCTTGTGAACCCGTGTTTTAGTTATGGTTAAGCGGCTAAACCGTATAATAAGCGTTCCTCGGCCATGTTATAATAAAGAACAAAGGTTATTTTCCATAGGTACCGAAGAAAAAGATGATGGAATGCACGAAACAAGAATAGGTTAAAAAATTAAAAATGAAGTCAACAATTATGTTAATATATTATGCTCTAAACTAAACCAAATTTTGTGTATTGACCAAAATATCCTGTACGTATATAATATTAGAAGGTATCTGTTATCATTTCAGTACATACATCTAATCAGCTAATAATAAAGGCCGAGACCATAAGTAGTCGTTAGTAAAGGGAAGCCAGAATAAGCTAAAATAATATCTAACTCAAAGAAAAAGCTTAAAAGAAGAGATATTGTTTAAGATCAAAAGGAAAGATAACTCCCCACTATTAAGATTGATTTATACATAAAATTCTTGATACCAATGTTTGTTTTTGTTGGTATTAGAGTTTTGGTATACTGTTCGCTGACATGTTTGAGACTTAAAAACAGACACAACTTTAGGTTTTCCAAATCCAGTCGCATCCAATAAGGTTGTGGGCTTAGAATTATTTCGTTTACTTGGCGGGCTGTATTCAAATTTGCCGGATCTATTTTCTGCTGGCTTAGCCTGGATCATAGACTTCGGTCTGCGGCAGACGTGCTTTGAGCAGAAACTAATTGCAAGAAAGGCAATAACACGGATATAAAATTATTAGAAGACGACTGGCCCACTAGCCAGACCCAAAAAGGCTTAATAACTTTCTAAGCGGTAAAGGCTCTATCTAGCTAGTCACTGGTACAAAATAAGTGTGCTGGCTCGACTGGAGTACTACCAACCTCAGCAAAACATTGACGTAAACTTTATCTGCAATTGTTTGCTTTGTATGATAAACTTGAAAAATTCCCTAACAGGCATGAGTTTGCCTTTGTACTTATTCATTTTATTTGTAATGTTATTTTGCGTGTTTTATGTGCTATACAGTGTTTATTATACACTTAGTTCGCCTACGATGCGGATCGCAGTGCTCGCTGTTGTTATCCAACTGTCCAGCATGAAGTTTACCTTCCTGGGGTTACTTTGTCACTCAGCGGCACGTCCCATCCAGTTCACACTTTACGTCCTGAACTTGGTCCTCTGGATTAAAGCCAAGGAAGATGTTTGCTTTACCCCTGAATAACTAGACGTGCCAGTACTACGTTTGCAATGATGCCGAAATACGTGGACATCTCGTGTTATACACTCTTAAGTCTTATTTAAAACTATTATAAATACTTTTATTAGTTAAACTGTTGATGTGAGCCAATGAAATCCGTAGCTTTGCATTTATCTACCAATCAGAGTACGATACTGCCTGCCTAATAAGTCTCCAGAATGGAAATAAAAACAATATTTGACTTAAAGTCTACTGACAACATATATAGCTAGAAGCTATAAAACAATTAGGTGGAAAAAATATCTGCTGAATGTCACAAATTATTAGGTACCATCAACAGTAAAAACACCTGCACAGTTAAAATTATCAAAATGCTTTGCTCATGATTCTATTGTCGAGATAGTAAAAGCCTTTGTGTAAATCTTTTTGACCTCTTCGAATGTTCAGCTACTGTTCGTATTAATATTCAACTGAATGTTTAAATAAAAACATGTTAATTACGGGAACGGTAAAATCTGATTCAATCAGACATAACATTGCACATACTTAATATAGTTTAGCCTAGTTGGTGGTGACCCTGACTACGAAGCTAGAGATTGTGGATTCGATTCCCACAAGTGGAAAATGTTTGTATGATGAAACATTTCATTCTGTTTACAAAATTCAAATTCAAATTATCTTTATTGCAAATTTATGTTGTACAACAGGTCTTAAAAATAATTTATGGCTTCAACATAAACCCGTAAGGGCACAGCAACATTTACTGATAGATGATAATGATACTCATCAACATAGTAACGTTACGGTTAGAAAGCTTTCGAAATTAACTGGAATCCTACGGTTTGGTATCAAAGCGAGTATCACCTACGTATGCCATACAGCTATGAATACTAATTTAGAAAATGATCTGCGTTGCAGAAATTGAACATGGTATACGTTTGAATGCAGTGCTTCTGAGTGAATTCGTATCTGTGTATTCAAATATCAAAGCCTCCTGTATTGTATAATATTACTATCTTGCACAAACAGTTATCGTTGCTAAAATAATATTACGAGTATGTATAAATGCCAAAGTGCTTCTGCTAATGTCATTCTGTCAAATGTTTTTTCAATCGCTAAAGTCTTATACGTTTACACAGTTTAACTACGGCTTCTAAAATCATTTCATAACATCAAAATCATTTCATTGGGCTAGTCCCAACTCCATCCTGAAAACTGTGGCGGCAAGGTACGACTCACCATGCATGCGCCACTTTTCCCAAGTACTGGTCAGCAGAAGGTAACCCTTCTGTTGTTAGGTTAATTGTCTAGAATTATAAGTTGCCGTACTAACATAGATATAAGATTGTCTATCTTTTTGTTTGTTTACTAACTAATGTGGACCATTTTGTAGTCTGTTTCTTTGAATAAATAATAGTAATAATAATAATAACAGTCCAACATCGGTGATATAGCCGACTTAGCGATAAGAATTGCTAGACTTAAGTGGCAGTGGGCGAGACACGCATATATTGCTCGCAGAACGGATGGCCGATGAGGCCTAAGTGTTCTAGAGCGGCGACCGCATACCAGAAGACGCAGCGTGGGCTGACGCGCCTCAAGGTGGACCGACGACCTGGTGATGGTGACGGGAACCCGCTAGATGCGAGAAGCGCGTGACCGATCGTTGTGGTGTGTTGGTTAAGTCCAGCCCCATTATTCTCTAACCGCAAAAATGTCGAGCTTGAGGTCGAGGCATCGCTCTGTCTCGCTCACTCATGCTAGCGCGCTAGAGCAGGATAGCGTGCTGATCCAGCGCCGAGCTCATTACTACTTTGCAGACAGACCTTTAAAAAAGCGCCTACCATTATATCCTTAATAGCAGCTACCTGAGGACATCCGACTCGAACATAATAGACGCATCTATCTATCTATCTATATAAATAAAAATGAATTGTTGTTCGTTAGTCTGATTAAAACTCGAGAACGGCTGGGCCGATTGAGCTGATTTTGGTTTTAAAATGTTTGTCGTAGTCCAGGGTAGGTCTAAACGGTGAGCAAATATGCCTCCAATAATTAGGCGGTACGAAGTCCGCCGGGTCAGCTAGTATTTAAATAAAAATAAAAAGTACCTACTTATAAGACACTTTTCCAGAGATAAGATAAAGAAAAAGATAATTTTGTTTGTCAATAAAGTCTTCCTGCATACAAACTGTATGTACAGTTTTGTTTGTTTTTTTTTTACAGAAATAAGTTTTGTTGTATATTTAATAAATAGAATGTCCCCAAATGTCCCAATCCTTGGCTCATTCAGCTGGAAAATCGACGCTGAGACAGAAGATTCAAATCACACTGAGTCAGTCAATGAACGATTCTAAGGTACGCTTAGGGTACAACAATAATATCATTTTCAATACAGTTGCTCAAAAAGTGCCCTTTTTTTGGCTGTTTTGCGTGCGCAAAGTTCGTTTTTGCGAACTAGTGCGATTTACTTTTCCAGTTTTTAATTTGTACTTGTTCCAATTCACTACTACTTACCAAAGAGTTTTTATAGTTTTAGTTTGTACCAAGACGTAATAAAACTAAAAACCTATTATTAATGTAAGAATATCAAAATATTGAGATTTTATATATTATTACTAGCCTGTTCATCAAAAAAATATGATTTTTTAAATAATAACAGTCCTAAAAACAGTTCTTATTAAGGTGACTGAATGGAACGGAATTCTCTGAGACAAAAACATTGTTGGCCTGTTTAAAGAGCAAATCGACCAATCACATCAGCACGCTGATCACTGATTCGACCAATCAGAACACGACTTGTGCTGCATACGATATAAAATCGACCAATCAGAACACTGGGTCTTTTCTGGTACCCCATATTTATTTACATTAAAAAAATAAGGTTCTTTTTAGTTCCACTTCTTCAGAAATAAATGGCAAAGATATTCAAACAATAAGCGATTCTGGGTGTTTTAAGGCACTTCGAAGCGCTTCGCTAAATTAAGAAATATAACGCCTTTGAATGACTGGCCACTAAGAACGGAATCGTTAAAAAAAAGTAAAAATAGGCGGGAGAGTGAAAATATTAATGTTCCCGGCAAGAATATTTCGTTATCCTTTAATAATTGTCCTAACGCTCATATTAATATAATGTAATGACATACCTTCCGCACTAGTATCGAAATGTACTATTTTAAAGAAAGCTAATTCGCAATGGGTGTAGCTAAGAGGCCGTCCCGTCAGCAACCTCCATTCCAATATTCATCGCATCGCACTTTGCAAAATATATTTTTTAACAAGATCAAGACAATAGAACTAGATTTTGACTTATTATATTTGTTCAGCTTGTTACATGTATATATTTTTGCTTAAGTATAGCGCAGTAGCGCGCCTCAAGAGCGGCTCATCTCTTGAGCTCGGATTAACTTGCAATTAGAAAGCTACAACACGCTGTAAATCTATGCTCTTATGTACAACTAATCAGACCTCTGCTTTGTGACTTAACTGCTTAAATAAGACATTTATTTTATCTTACAAATATATGTTTATTTTAACGCAATTTTAATTTTTCCTTAGCATAGTTATATCAACAGCATCAAAAAAATATGTAAAGATTAGGGCCTGTTTCAACACACCACCCTCTGATAAGTTCCTGGTATTATATTATACAAGAGATATCTGTGATGATGACTCTGTTTATTCAATGGTCACAAACAGAGACGGTGACGGTGACGTATGAAACCTATCGGGAACTTATCAGAGAGTGGTGAAACAGGGCTTAAGTAAGATATTATAATGTTATGGTTTGTATCTTATAAATCTAGCAGATAAGCCGATTTTAACCTTAAAAATAAAACGCATATTTAGTTCTAATCATCTTTCCTAAGGGTGTTAAATCTTTCATTGTTGAGAGTAAAGAAAAAAGAACGCATTTTTTTTAGCTCTAGTACCACCGTAAATTTTATTTTAAAGCTACAAGATATTTAAAAAAAGCGCTTCGCAAATCGCAGAGATCGTGTTCACAAACAGAAGGCAGCCAGCCGCGTTATGTATACGGCACAAAGCCAGCTGAGAGGTGTGTAATTGGTAGCTAATCCGGGCTCTCACCGTCTCCACTCGACGGATTGCTCTCAACATTGTTCCTGTAATACCGGCTCCTATGTACATGTGATGTTGTTCGTTACTGTCGACATTTGCTCAAACTTTGCAACATATTTAAGTTTGATGTTTATTCGGGTCTGTAAAAGGTCAACATATACTTACTATGCTAATATTTCAAGGACGTAAATATGTACTTACTTAATAACAATGTTATACAGACGTCGTTTTTACGAGTATGTGGGGGTAATATCTGGAACTACTGAACTGATCCTAATAAAACTCTACCCTAGTTTGAATAACGTAAGCTATATTCAAAACTCCACGCAAATGAAGTCTCGGGCTAAACCTAGCCAATAATAAGTATTTTAATTATGAAATAAAGACACGCATTTACAGACAACTCTATTATATCCAAAAAATATTGCGCTAGGGACACAGTTCAGGTAGAAAAAGGGAGATAATATAATCATGGGAAATTGACTGCTCCTGCACCCCCTTACCTACTTCATTGGAAATATAAACGAAACTACACATTGGTAAAAAAAGAGAAATGTGAACATTTCAGACAATCTTTATGCGAACTATTTTAATCGGCTCTTAAACTCGCTGTGGTAAACATCACAATGTGTTAATTAAATCCGTCCATGCTTTATTGCTGTTTAAAAAAAACACTGTCTACCTACATAGCCTGCCAAATTACACTATCAGTTACGCTTAATTCCTCGATCTATTTCTACCACATAAATTGACTGCTGCTTCCATAATAAATAACCTAATTACCCGCTAAATATCGAACTGTTCTTGTTCCCAACTTTATTTATAGCATGGTCAAGGTTATGTATAATGTGTTGTGTGCATGTCAGTGCATAGGGAATAAAACCGTAACAATAAATGCTTGTTCGGAGCATCGTGAAATTAGGTAAGTGGCAAAAATTAGGACAGACTAATGTTCTTTTTACGAGCTGTTGTGTAAAACACAAACGTCTGTTTGATGCGGAGCCAGCTGCAATAATGTTGTTTCGTATTGAAATACGTCGCGTTTAACGCCGGTTTGGCTCAAAAACATAATAAACTTTAATCCCATGGATTTGGCTTTCAAGGTAATGTTGGTGAGCTACCGAATCTTTTACAGCCACATCAACAATCGACAGGCAGACATCTTGTGATAGTGAACTAACTTATAACTACTTTTTTCCCAATATATTTAGTCGCAAAAAGCTTATAGGCGTGCCCGAACATTCCCAGTTGCTTTTAAAAAAGTTACTTCTGACTATTCCATATAAATGCGTATGTAAGTAAATTGGTTGGAGTATTGTGCAGTATTACACAAATTAAGTAGTAGTTTGTAAACGGAAAATTATATAGTAGCTACACAATCAATAAATAAAAACGTTTGATGAAGAACAGCCAGAGTTAAAAATAAAAAAAATATATAAATGTGCACCAGATCTCGATCTTCAGAAATTGACCACTTTATAACGTTCTGTCGCTTGCAACAAATTAGAAAATATATCTCCGATGAAAACGTTATTGTGTGGGGAGACCGCTGCAGCGAGAACCCGCTTCTGCGCTGATCCTATTTGTCAATGACAAAAGTAGAAAAAATTATTAGGAATTTTAATAACTTTTAATACATTTAATCGTCTCTACATGTATATTTTCTGATATCAGGTTTTACCTCAGAGTACAAGTTAATGCTCAACTAGCAATATAACAATATTGTTACTTTAAGATTCCTTAACGTTTAGAAGACTTTAATTTTTTTTGAGAAAAGTGACTGTGATATACAGACGGACGGACGAAATCGGTCGGTAAAAACGCATTTCAATCTGTCCATATTCTATCCCAATTCCGCTAAAGATAATACATAAATAACAATGGATATAAACGCCTGTACTGCCTACGTGATAAACTGGCCTATTATTCAATAGCATAATGCTACGATATGAAACGGAGTCGGGCTCAGCCAGCATCCGTTTGTCCGAGAGCGACGGATAATTGAAATCCGTCAGACAGTCGTCTGGGATGACAAATGACATGTTGGAGTGCACGCGTGCGCCTGCGGTGCCCGACTAGCGCGTTTATCAAGACCGTTCGAAGTAGCGGATAAAACCACAACAACAAGCCGATTAAATTTAACTATCGCGATTTTCACACATTTCTTCGTCTACCTCGTGACCACAGCCGTTGCAATATGACCGAACGATCGAGGAAACACTTCATCTTTTCAACGAGGTTAAGTTTCCTTTCAAATTAACTTACAAAACACACTGGTGAAATGGAGCTATTTTCCTTATTCTCTGTACTATAGATAAACATACAAAATTTAAATAGCTATTTATTAATAAAATATTACTTATTATTAATTACGTTTTTTATGTTTATTTATAAAAATGTCGAGCAATTCTCGACTTTAAAACACATAAGTGATCCGATTTTATTATAATGTCCGAGTCTCACGGTAGTTTTATGTTAAAAATATTACTTGTATGAAATATTATTTAGTGATTTAGGTAGTCGTAATGAAACTTCATTGCACATAATTAAATAGGCACTACTGCACCTATTTGAAGTTTCGTACCTAGTAGGTAGGTTATCCAAAAAACCTACCTACTGGTAGGTTATGCAAAAAAATTGGTGTGACACCGTCTGTCCGTTCGGCCGTCTGTCCGTCACAGAGGCATTTCTCAGCAACTACTAATGCCATTGACTTGAAATTGAAAGTAATGATAAATAGTCCTTAGTCATCCATTAGAAAAATACATTTGAAAAAGTTGGTTTCTTTGCGACGGGGTCGAAACGGGAGTCAAAATTTAAAAGTAAATAGTCCTGAAGCTAAGTACCTAAATGAAAGGATTATCTCCGAAATTCAAAATTCAGTCACGAGTGGCCTTATGTTTGCATAAGGCCCGTGCCCTTAGCTACAGTGCATAGTTTTTCTTTTATGAAAACGTTGTAAGATAACGCCTTTGTTATTTATAGAATAAAGTCTTAACTGGGACAAGTGGGGCAGAAAGGTTAGGGACAATTTACAGGAAGCAAGTTCCCGTATGCGAGTTGCATTACATTGCGCGGCTCGATCAATCGATCGATCACATCACACCTCAGTAGCCCGCAATAGTCATGCGATTCGCTTGCGAGAACTCGTACCATGTAAATGCCCCTTTAGTCAAGTATATTTAATTTAGTATTACTTTCTCGCGAGTGCGGCTATGCTTAATCACGTTGGATGCTACTTAAATTGTCAGATCTATTTGTGAGTACGTAAGGAGAGTTGATCTTGTGAATAAGTTATTATACCAGGTCATGCTGAGAGGGGTATCGACACCGACTACGGCCGAACTTCGAATTGAGATTGACGACAACTAATTGCTGTAGTTTCTTGACTAGGAGTTATTGTTTTCGTCCAGTGCTATAAGTTGGTAAAAGGTATTGCGGCTATTGGCTAATTGGGTTTGTATCGTAAGAATTAAAGTTTTTTTTATGTTGGGAAGATATTAAATAAACCGGTTAATTGTTTGTTCTTCTGCAGTTAACGACTGATTATGTAGTTTATCATTGACTTTTTTGTATGTTTTTGTGTGATATACAATGTAGTGTCGTTGTTGTAATTGTTTATCCTGTTAACAATCTCATATTTCTTTGTAGTTTTTCAATCAAGATACTTGTGAAGGTGGAAATTTGAAAGTCACTTCTACGTATCTACAGCGTGGTAGAAAACGTTCAAGCTTGTGTTCAGGCTAGATTTTAATCTCTATTCTTATCGTAATGGGAAATTACAACACCACCAACAAGAAATACTATTTTTTGATTCACACAAGTAAACAAAAATACAAAATACGTAAGGAAAATTTACACGCGACTACTAATGAATTACTCGTGGTAATGTTTAGAACAATGCAACTTAGGTTCTAACTAATGTTTAGAACACCAACTTTACCAATTTCGCCTCATTAGGTTTAATAAATTACATCATGGCCGCGTGGGTTTGATTTGCCGCATATCCAGGTACTCAGCGGCCCTAACATGACAGCCCAGGTTTAGTTTAACGCCCCCCTGTGTCTCTGTCTAACTAGTGTCATATGAAAGGGACGCAGATAGAGATAAACTAAACTTGGCCAGTCATGTTAGGGCCACAGGTGTTGTTGATGCTTATACACTCGTCTTTTAATCATGTCGCTTCTTCGTTGACAAACCCAAGACACAGGTACTTACCTAATTATAGATCAGACAGCCAGTGTATGTTGCACACTGGATAGTTTATGAAAAAAATATTTTGTATGTATGACTTTAACAGCAGCTGTCAATCAATGGTTGTATGTAAAAAGGTAAAAAAGATGTATGAGGGAATAAAATTATTAATCCATCGAATCGCAGAGAAATTTGTTTAACATTAGACGTAGGTATATACTAGCGTATAGACGCACAAAAATCTCTTTTTCGTGTAGGTAACGATTTTGATGCGTCAAAATGTTGCTATAAGGTTTAAAACAATCCAAAAGTTCACACTAAAGCGGACTTATTTGGATCATTCAAAACTGGTTACAATGTATTTATTATTATTATTGAACATGGGTCCTCGCTTGACCACAATCACACCTGATGATGTGTTCGTAATTCGTATTCACTTTCTTACCTGTGCAATATGTTGTTGTATATATTTCTCAGTTTGACACGCAGGACGATAGTATAAATTTATACAGGGGCGTATTTACCCTAGGGCCATCCGGGCCATGGCCCGGGGCGCCAGGCTGCGAGGGGCGGCAGCCGCCCCTAAAATGACATACTTTATCGTCATTTCATGGGGCGCCAAGGCTAAATGGCCCGGGGCGCCAAATCTTTAAATACGCTTCTGAGTTTATAGTACTATATGTGTGTTTTGATATTTCAGTCATGGGCATAAATATTACCACTGACATTCAATTTATCAGATAATATACAAGGGTTCACGTCCGAGGAATGGCACTAATGCAAAACAGTAGTCCTCGGGAATGTTCCGAGGAAACCGCGATGACAAATGATCGCAGCGGCAAGAATACGCGGATATGTTTACGTCTGTTTAACTGTCTCGTTGGCTGTCTAGACAAACGGATAACTATGGTTTGAAACGTAACTCCGAACTTAATAGGATAGTTAAACATCATCAGTCTCAGCGAGCGCGATATGCGGAAACATTTACTCGATTGAACTAAATTATTATACTTTTTTTTTCAGATTACTGTAACTTTCAGCGATCTCTACCAGACAACCGTTAGAAAGAATGGAGAATAGAGCAGATAAGAGCAGGTGGTGCAATAAAATGGCAACAAAGTGACCAAGAAAAACAAATAAATAATAAATAACTCATGCAATCACATCATCAACATGCACTGATAAATAAAAGAATATAAACAACAAACAGTTGCCAGTTCCATATTTATTTAAGTAAATAATGTATGCATGTTGTAATTATTTCGCTTGTTTCTATTCACGCCTTGCCTGAGTAAGGTCACTGACCTAAGTATTTACTGAATCTTCAGATAATATTTTTAAATTACTTGTTACTTTTGTGAACTAGTTAACCGTTATCCTAGGTATTTAGTAGAATGCTTTTATTCACCACGTACTTTTAAAAGATTTATGGACCGAAGTTTTTTGAAAGTTTTTAACATAAAACTACCGTGAGACTCGGACATACTAATAATAGGGATCACTCACGTATTTTTACGTCGAGAAATGCCCGACATGTTTCGGACCAGTCCGTGGTCCTTAATAATGAGCCCCCGCGGCGGTGGCGCGACGACGACACATGATTAAGGACTACGGACTGGTCCAAAACATGTCGGGCATTTCTCGACGTAAAAATACGTGAGTGATCCGTTTATTTAATATTATTTGAAAGTAGCCATTATTTTGGTAAACAAAGTTTATCATCACCCAATTATGTAACTTTCTTGTTTAGAGTCACGCAGAGACATACGATTTTAAATCGTAGCCCTGACATGCAGCATTCAATCTGGAAGATTTCATCCCAGATTCCCAGCAAAGCTAGCAAACGAGTATAATGGATTATTAAAAACTATTTTTTATTTTCTGAATCCCACTTAGAACGCTACAACGAACCACAGAGCTTGGTCAATCACGAAGGTACCTTAATAAAGAAGAGGAAAGTAGAAATGTAATTTAAACGCGTTAAGCCGATCTATATCGAGTTCCCTAATAATTACACAAATTTAATCCCTATTACGCTTATAATAAATAATCTGCAGAAAATTACAATGGAACGGCGCGGCGCTTATTGTTTAAAGCGATATTGTAGCAGTCAGAAAACTTTTAATAGGCTCAAAGTTAAGGGCAAATTGAATGGAACATGAAGCTTGGTTATGGTTATTTCAGGCGAGTTTCTAAGGTAACAATGTCATAAATATCCGCTAATATTATTTTATACCCGGACTTGTTGTTTTAAACTTGAGTGTTACCAACTTTTTTGAACAAGGTTTACTTGTACCTACAACATTCTGTTTCTCGTATTTTCATTATTCTTTCTATGTTAAAAAAGCTTACCTACTACTGTACGACTTGTCGCTTAGGGCGTCTTCCTCCTACTCAGTTAATTAGAGTATATAAGCTAGCTAAGAAGATATAGAAGTAGGCTACCTGATGGTAAGTGATCACCACCTCTCATAGACACAGGCCACACCAAGGAGATTGCAGATACGTTGCCAACCCAGGGAGTTAAAATTAAATATATTTTGCGCCAGTAGTTTCATAGGCTTTCTTGCTCTCCTTGCCGGAACACAACAGTGCAAGCACTGCTGCTTAGCGGCTGGAATAGCGGGTAATATGATGATAGCTGCGATCCGAACAGACCTTGCATAAGGTCCTACCACCCGTATAAACATTTAATACAAAATATCATCACATTTAATGTGTAATGGTTCTAGAATCCAGATTGCTTGACTTTACATTTTAATTGAACTGCCATTTAAAGATGCAATGATTCCTGTTGTTCCATTTATTCCTATTACATAACATTCAATTATTTCCATCTTTAAATAGGTAGCAGAAAACATACATACATACTTAGCATTGAGGTACGTAAAAAATAATAGTCGATAGCGCTCTTGCCACAAAAACTTTTTCAAGCTTTAGACAAAGTTTAAGGAGCTATCGCAGCTATCGTCCTATACAAATCGCCGGTCTAAAAAGACGAGAGTCTAAACCATTATTCATAACCGACTTCAAAAAAAAGAGTTTTCTCAATACCTCCGCCAATTGTGAAGAATAATAATTGAAATCGATTATTCTTTTTGTAATTGAATTAATCATACATAATATAGGCACCCGCGGTTCGTCTCATTTAAATTTGACAATTTTCCACCTTTAAGGATAAAAAATTAGGGGATAAATTACCGTCTACATAACAAATATGAGGCTCATTAGAAGCTAATAGTTAAAAATACGTGAGAGATCCGTTTTATTAAAATGTCCGAGTCTCACGGTAGTTTTATGTTAAAAAAGCTCATGTTTGTATATAGAGGGTTTTTAATTTATATAGGTAAGTTATCACTTAATAGTTTTATACCTAAACTTTATAAATAAAAGAAAACCTTTTATAAGAGACAGGTAACGCCATCTTCTGGCGACGGTTAGACGGTGTAATGTAGCCATGAAGCGCAGTAGTGATATCGTATGATTCTACTAGATGGAGCTACTAGTTACAGACATCGAACATTGTGCGAGAAACAAAAATAACTATGTATAGTCGACCAAGAAATTGCTTGACCACTTTTCGATCGTATTACGAAGGGTTAAAGTTCAAAAGTGGTCAAGCAATTACTTGGTCGACTATACGTACCTATATGCAGTAAAATGAAATTATTAACTTCAGTACACTTCTAAAGCGCACAATTGTATAAGTGTGTAAGTTAATTATTATAGTACCCTAGCCTGTAATATGTTGTTTTTTACACATATTGTTTTCTATTCGAGCCAACACTTAGGTACTGTTTTAATGAAAATCGTTAAATAAATAAAGTTAAAAAAATGCCCTATACCTACTCGTAGTGACCAACCATTCTAACCATATTCCTGTAATATTCCTCAAAAGGCAAGGCAGGTTCCAAGCAAAGTATTGTTGACTTTCGAGGTCTAGAAGCGTTTTTAAAGTACTAAAGTATTTGCTCAGTCATCAAAGATGTTTCCTAGATAGGTAGGTACCTGAATACCTTGCAATTAAGTAATTCACTGTCACAACCATTTTCCATTGCTGACTTTGAGCAGTTATTTTAAGTGCATGCAATTCAAGCGTGCAAAATTGTCGCAATGGCGTGGCGCTAAAATCATCGAACCACTCTAAATTGGTAGAAAAATTTAGGGCAATTTTAAGTGCCGACGTACCGTACCGGTCGACGGTGCCGAAGAAAAAAAGTGTATTTGATACTTTAAGTACGTTCTCAAGCAGGTGCTTTAATACAATTTAATAAAAGTTTCATAAGGCGCGGTTCAGCGCGCAGAGCGCAGCTTGCACTTTATTTCGCAGGATAACAATGGCCGCTTGACAGTGACAGATCGCACCGCACTCGCCCCCAGCTCCTTATTCTTGCACTTTTGTACCCACAGGTTATTAGGGCAAATGCGATATATTAAAGAGGAAATGCGGTCCTTAGTGCATTTTTATTTTTTCCATACATTTTATTTATTCGTAGGTACTCCTCCCTGGATTTTAACTCTATACATTTTGAACTTCCAGACATTTTGAAGTAATAAATGATTACTTTTTTTATATAAAATGCCTTTAATTATGGTCGGTATATACCGATATAATTGTTTTATTTCAACAAAAATACATAGATAATGATATTTATAATGAAAAAAAATCCATAAATACTCGTACCTACTTATCTATTTTGTTACTGACTGGAAAAATAAGTATGTATAGTGTTTCGTAAAGATATAAAAAACAAAGTTAAATAGCTTGTTACCCAGTAATCCCATACTTCAATCACTTATCAAGTTTGCTAAGCTGTGATAGTTTTTCTTTTAACTTCGTTATTATACTACTGCTGTGATTTTTTGAACACATCAAAAAACAACCATTTAGCAGGCAGAGAGAGACCCTAGTCCCGAAAATCGGTTTTCAGGGAAATAATAAAAAGCGTGCCCAAAGTCCCGGTCAATAAATAGTACACTATGAACAACCTTAACTGTTGTCTTCAACTCTTTAGATTACTCGTTTACGGTTTAAATATTTTAATATTAATCTTGTTGCAAGACAAAGCAGCCCGGCCAAGTGTTAAAACTTGTCTAAGTTAAATGGGAACGCTCTTTGTATAATTGATTTATTGTTTTCGATTAAAATGATAAAAGTTTTTCAATTACACCGCTGTTCAATTTTAGAAATTGGATAAATAATGTCTTGTGACTAAATTCGATTCCAATGACTAATCGGCATTGAATTAGCAATAATAATTGAAATCTTCCCAAAAAAGTATTGCTGAGAATTGTTCGAGCATAGCCGGCAAGTATCGGTCAAATATTTTATCCGGCCATTTTATTTACTTTTGTTATGAAAAAACTGAATTTTATATGAAGCAAAAGAAAACCAGTAGCTGATATTCAAGCACTATATTAAAAACATGACAGTACAGAAACAAAATGCAACATAATACTACTCTACGAAATATTTATTTAGGATAAGATAAAAGAAATTTTCTTAGTTGTGCTGAAATAACGCGAAGCTATTTCATTACATTCGCATGTAATGAAATAGCTTAAATCAAATTTGATAATTACAGCGGCAAGTATTCAACGTGTCACATAAAAGGAGCGCGACTGATTCAACTAATAGCCATACCCTCATCCCTTATCACCAATAAGACCAGGAATATATTTTTTATTTATTTATAACAAAATGGTACATCATTTTTACAAAAAAAAACGCTTAGCAATAATCTGTATTAATTATATTGGTTTGTATATGTACATATATGTAATGTTTCTGACCATCGATACCTATGGGTGCAATCGGCTCGTACAAATAGCGTTTTTGTGTCACCGCGGCCGCCGCGGTTGCACGCTAAACGGTTGACTCGATTGCCTCCAACGGGCTACCCGCCTGTTTCTACTGCCTCCCCTTTGCTACTACCATTGGAACTCTCGCTATACCTTTTTTAACCAATCTTTAAGCCTTAATAACTAATACTTATGTTATAGATGGATATAAGCAGATTTAGTGACCTATAACTGATATAATTTTTATTTCACCTTGCTAAAAAAATCGGCAATCTAAATTTAACTGTAAAGCAAGGGCAGGTTAAAAAGTTTCCATCCATATTATAAATCATCCTCCATTGTATCTGCCGAGCAACTTCGGAACACCTACCGGTGTATGGGTAGTCACAGTCGAGTCGTCTTCGGCAATTAAGCGAGAGTCCACGTTAGCAATACAATAGTTTCCCACTGGAACTTTTCAATCGCCAGATAAGAGGCTTGCGGAGACGTCTCGATATTTATTTACTGCGATGTGGTGAAGAAACTTACTCGCTTTGTCGACAAATAATAGCGACGGTTCATTATTCAATTGTTCGACTTCCCTCGACGGTTGAGACAATTCAAGGAGCTTACGTTTGCGGTCTATTTGACCATTTTCATTCGGCGATCACAGTATTTTCCTTGTTATTTTGCAGTTTAAACGACCGTTTTAAATTGCGAACAAACAATATTCGGGAGACATTTAATGTAAAAAAATCAGTTTTGATACGATGTATAGCGAATTGTTTGAAAGTTTATTAATAATGTGTGTCTTTGGATATCAAACACAATCCTTTACAAAGGTGTTTTCAGGCGTGGGTTGTACATAATTTGTTAATACTGCATAGTGAAAAATACATCCACAGCGAGAAAAAAGTAATGCTTCTACAAATATAATTCCAACGCGTATAAGTAAGTATAAGTACTGTATCTGTATAAGTACTTTCATTGAGATGAAACAATTGAAACGGTTCAAGGTAACCACCCTAGTTATTGACACACGTAAGGCATTGTTTTTACCACTAGTTGATCATCCATGACCATCATTGTCTTTCGTGTTTAGTCGTATTGATCAGTGTCTTCTCTTTATTTATATACATATGTCTTCTTGTTATTATTGGGTCACTGTCAAGGACTGAGACCGTTACCTTTTACCGCGTGTATTACATTGAATCTAATTCCCGACTTTTAATTGTTGTATTTAAATATCTGCGCGAAAACTTAAGAAAATATTATGGTAGCTAAGGGGTATCAATGCCCAACGAGGTGGGCCTTTGTTTTCAATACGACGATGACTTGGCGTTAGGAAGGTACATGCATTTGCGCCATAGTTAGAGTATTCTGACCACCAATTACTAAAATGGAAGCTTCAGTAGTAAATTCAAACTTGATACAAATTTGCACATAGTAAAACACCTCTAACATTCAATGTAGAGGCAGGTAGTAACTTTAACTTTTCATGAGAAAATACATTCTGACACCTATTACGTGGAGGTTTTACACTGCCCCAAAAGCAATTTGGTTGACTTCATAAGCACAGGGTTGACTAACAAGGACAGATTGTTGTCACAATTTGCATATTGGTCAGGAAATATCTTAATAAACTGGTAGAGTTCATATTTAAATTGATACATTGTACACATTCCTTTTGAGCATAGACAACTTCTCTCAGATCCGTCGTGTACGGCCAGTTGAGCTCATTAAAGACTAACTATTATATATAGGACAATAGTATCAAACAAAGATGCTATCGGTTCCTGTGTGTCCTCATATCTTCGGCCGCTTACTGCTTCTAAATCAAATATTGTGCAACGGTTTTCAGTATGATTTTGAGATTTTTACGAAAGTTTTTTATGCTTATTATATCGTAATTGTACTCGGGCGAGATCGGGACGGGTCGCTAGTAGGTCAAGAAATTAAAATTCGAATTGCCGTGTGACGTCGAAAAGTTGAGTAATTCTTTCTTGCATTACGAACGTAGTATTTATACGTGTGTTTACGTGAATAATCCCTCCATTTTGGTAAAGTATCTACCTATATTGGCTTTGTTTGTGCCTAGTAAGAATGCTTTTAGCGTGAGCCGGCTATACACTATATACGTGTGTTTTCAAATAAAGCCAAGAATAAAACGAAGCTTTTTAGTAAGTATACGTTTCCTATGTTAGGAAAATACACTGTCGTTTTACAGTACCCTTTGAAATGCGACTTTAAAATATAAAATATTTTTCCTCCACGGCTTTACTTTGGAAAAAAAAATCTAATAAATTATGGCTGTAATCAGCGGACATGCCAAACGTAGAAGTATTTAAGCTCCATTGGCGTCTGTTTCTTATAACAAACTGCGTAACATACGTAATATGAAAACTACAAATTTAGAGCTCAACATTTCCTAAACGGTACATCAAATTCCAGACCTGCTAAACGTTTAAGAAAGTTTTTAGGAACTATGTTAGCAACGAATAAACTGTTTTCTTTCTTTCTTTTCTTATCTATCAAAATAAAAACCGCATGCGTAGTTAGGTTACGTCTATTTGTTTTTCTTATTTTAATCGTTATCTTTGTCAAGAGACAGATATCTAAATGTTAACAAAATCCCTGTCACATTACTAGTTTTCGAGAAAAGTGAAAACATACAGAAAGACAGCTGTCTAAGAAACTAAAAGGATTCCTAATTAATTAAAAAAAGTGAGGCTTATAGTTTGTTGCATTTTGAAGATTTATTGCGTCACTAAAGTCCTTTATTTTGATCTGACTCCAATAAGGTACCTAATATATAATCACTAATGAATATCGTGAAAGTTTGAGAAAATCTGGGTACAATCTTGTTTACATACTTTTATAAAATATTCCTCTAAATTCTTTTTCATACCTTTTCCATGATTGCCATGAATATGGCGGAAGCCCCTCGTGTAAGCACTCCTTAAAAGCTTAACTAAAGCCCTGCCTACTCAATGATTCACACGCGCTAATTGATTCTTCGGGTCCAAAACTCGGATCATCCTAAATAAACCCTCAGGCAAGCTAACTCCAGGTACACATATTATCCAAAACAGGAGCTTTATTCCTCCTGTTTTCAGCTTTACCTGACGTTCATTATTCGCTGTTTCTTCTTAATCTGAGCAAATTAATAAATAAAGCAACAAAGTTGTTTAAAGTAATTTATTTTACCGAAAATTATTATTTCATTATAAAATTTAAGTAATTTCATAAAGTGAAACCATTCGTTTAGAAATAGATATGAAATCATATTGATAGAAACGGATTACTCACGTATTTGAAGTCGAGTAACTGCCCGACATGTTTCGGACCAGTCCGTGGTCCTTAATCATGACCATGTCTTAACCATGTTTCTATATGTTAGTCTCACGGTAGTTTTATGTTAGAAATAAAGTCTTTATTTTTACATGACTCGATATGATTGATGTTATTTTGTTTATTAAATTTATCTGATTAAGCTAATGTTCTTTTTCTTGAAGCCAATAAAGGATGAGTAGCTGTAGTTACCCTATTATGTGACTGTTTAAAAACACAATTATGTACTCATATTATATTGACGGTCAAGCTTTAAATCTCGAAAACTTACGTAGTCGGCAGACAAATTATTTCTAAACCATTAAGCACCCAACAGGTTTCCATGAGGTTGACTGAGCTAAGTTGATCTAGGAAGTAAATAAATCTCGTAACGTGTACCCTAACATCAGGCGTTTTTCATTCTAGGTAACAATATTTATTTGCTGAAGCTTCTTGAAGCAATTTGTTTACATATTCCATAGTTTTTATAATAATTCACTAAATAAATTGGATTTAATAATTAAATAAATAAATCTGCAGAAGGGAATGCGTTTACCTACCTTTTCCAGAACATTTAACATGAATGTGCCTCAAACTCTCAACAATCGGTTTTGAAATAAGCTTTTTATAGTTAAATATGAAATCGTAGCGTAGTCGCACCTCGGCGCGGCAGTAAAAACATTAGGTGGCGACACGGCTAATAAAATTCAACATAAAACATTTTAAGCGAAAGCTATTATTCCTTCCCTGAATCGCGTTTTAAAATCCAACCCTCTCGTAAATTTCGCAATTGAAACGGATTTAAACGCGTCACATAAAATTTTGGGGCCGCGCATGTGGTTGCGAACTCGAGTTTACAACCGATAAAACTATGGAGCCCATTGTTGGCTTGCATCATACTGCTAATAGTAGTGATAATATAGAAATTGATCTATCATATGGAATGTTTACGCTTCAAAGCAACTGGTCAGTGTTGAATGAAGTTCTTTTGTCACTTAATCACGCGAAGATGGTCGTCGAAGTGGCAGTTGGCACCATTTGGGTGCGGACCCTAAAAATATTGGAATTGGGAGTGCGAATAGTTTATTTATGAGTCGAACTAATAAAGCTTCTTAGCTAGTTCTCCTTCTACTTTTGTGGTACCTAGTGTATGTTATTTATTCACAAACAGAAACATGTGTTAAATATGTGACGAGCTATCTAATAAAACGTACTGAGTAATCTATGAATCAAATATTGCAGTTATTAACTAAATTATACCATTAGTTGATATGAATTACTTAAATTCCGCCATTTGAATCAAAGGCAATTTATTATTAACTATCAAAAGCATTCAAATGAAGCTAAACATCTAGTTGACGGAATAAAGGCACCTTGTTTTTGTTTATTTATGCTTAGAATCTGAAATACAATGGGAAAATTATAATAAGTCATATAATACCAATAATATCATTAGGCACTACTTTCAATAAATACAGGTAGCTAATTAAATCTTATAGTCATTACAATACGATAATAACGGCTACTGAGCTAGGTAAAAACTTTTTTATTACATTTTGTGTACAATGTTGACTGAAACCGTATATTGATTTAAAAAAACTATTAAAAAAAATTTCAGAGGTTCCATGCATGAAAAATATTTTTTTTTACCCTAGCATGTAGGGTTTTATTGTTTAGAACTTATTGCGTAGAATGCAAAATATGTATTTTCATTCTTTACAACTGTCAAAGATTAAATTACAATTATTTTTGAGAGTTTCAGATTATTTCTGTTACGGGGTAACTCTCAAAGTCATATCTCTAAGTGTCACTCGCAGTTATGAACTCGAAAGAGTATCTTCTATGCATTCGGCCCGTGAAAATGTTAAGCATTGTAAACTTTCCTGAATTTCAGCCAGTAAGTCCGAGTAATATCGTTGTTAGTTTATTACGACATCATACGAAGCTGTTGAACATTTTTGTGAAGCCCACTGTACCTACCTACTATGTAAAGTAGTTAAACAACGACGAACATTGAAAGCGCCGATTCATTTTAAAGTTTGTAACCTTTACAAAAAAAAAAACCCTTTTTCTTTTACGAGTTATAAGTTCGCCATTTTACATCAGTGTAGGTATCTCTTTTTGTCATTTATGGTTTTTTTTACAATACATAATTTGATATATTTAGGGAAAATAAAACACGACCAAATACGACCGTATGGTGGTATGAGGGCCTCCACTAAGTCGCGCGGGTGCACAGAACGGGTGCACGCCTATAGAAACATAGGTAGTATGAGTGCGTCCTCTAACTTGCACGGGTGCTCATTGTTCGATAGGCGTGCACCCGCTCCGTGCACCCGCGCAACTTAGCGCAGGTCCAGAAGCCACGGTGCGCGAGTTCGACTTGCGCATAGCCACTATTTTTGTTGTCGAGATATTTTTTGGGAACATGATAGTCCCTTACTAAGAAAGGCAAATTATTGCACAATAGCGCCAAAGTGGATCGAAATAAAATTAAGCACACTGTACCAAACTGGTCACCAATATCAAAGCATAAGGACATAAAGTAAAGGTTTTATTACGCTATCTGTGACAGCTTGACTTTATCAACACATTTTGGTACGACACTCTGCTATAGTGGCACGCTAGCGTTTATCGCGCACATAAACGCTTTGGTCCCTCTCGCACACGCTTACTGGTTAGAAGGAGATAAATGCTTTTCTGTCATCGATAAAAGCTAGCGTGCTAGGCCCCTTGGATGACGTGGTTGTAATCACGTTTTTATCAGCTTTCTCAGATTCATTGCAACCACGTTTTTCACGTAAACACCCATACATCAATGACTCATAAAAATGCACTTACAGTTCACGGAAGAGCGTGGGTTTTCCAAAAAAAAGAGTTACAAATGTAGTACTTCCCAGCGAGGATTTATTCTCTAAACATCCTATGCTTGGAACGTTTGAAAAGAATACGTTTCGGAATAATCGCGAAAACAGTCATTACTATTACCTGTTGTTTGTCTTGATGGATAATCGATATAGAATACCCTCGACACTCATGAATAGGGATCTAAATTAGGCTAATGTGTGTGGTTAATAGGCACATCAACACTGGTATCTGACGACTAATCGAATAATGGATATCGATCACAGAAAGCTGCATTTCTACTCCTATTAATTAATCATTGAAATCGTCTTCAGCAATCGCCTAAGAGTTTTTACTCATTTTTACAAAGAATTTGACAATAGGACTGTCGTAGTTTATAAGATTACGTAAAGATTCAAATTCTGCCCTGTGGGGCAATTTTCGCGCCAGTAGAGATGAAGTCACATTAGAGTTATGTCAAAAAGAGCTGTCAGATCCCTTCAAAAGCTGTCACATTTTGACATATCCCGAACGTGAGATAAATCTCGATGGACGCTAGAATTGGAGGACTGAATGCTACCTAGCATGCATCCTCATTTTCACGCTAGGAGCGCAGTGGGTATTTCTTATTAAGTACATTGGTAGCGTACCGTTCATCACGGATATATAACGCGTCCATCCCTTTCGCACAAGCTAATTCGTTAGAAAGGGATGTATCACTTTATCAGGGACATAAAGCTGTCCCTGACAAAAGTGACGAAAGGAGTTGCGGTATGTCATGTTATCTATGCTTGGCGAATGATTTACTACCAAAATTTTTTTTAACAATTATTAAAATGTCTTTGGTCCTTCTGCGTGGGATATACGTGTGCAAGATGCCAGCTTTATGACTTTTATAGTTTTTGAGACGAAGCGAGTGTAACATACAGACGGAGAAACAGACGGACATAACGAAACAATAAGGGTTCCTAGTTTGACAACGTAACCCTAAAAACATCAGGAAAAACTTTACAACACATTTATTTTTGTTGATTGCTCTTGTTTATTGGATTGTCATCACATCAACATACACGGCAATCCGACCACTAGAAGAAGTGAACTCACTTGCGACAAACACAGTACTTATGTAAAATAAAGGCTCATAAAGTACAAGGGGTCAACTATATTCATGGATAAACAATATTTAATATTATTTATTAATAAACAAACCTTTTTGCTTGCACTTAATAACAAACTGCGTTTTTAGGGGTCCGTACCTTAAAGGAAAAAGAAACCCTTATAGATCACTTTGTAGTCCGTCTGTCTGTCTATTTGTCTGTGCGTTTGCCAAGACTCTTTTTTGAAGAAACGCGAAGAGGGCTAGCTCTTGGAGTTTAAATTAATACCAATTACTCAGATCTGCAATCCCTTGAAGCTGAAAAAAAATCAAACTTCTATGTTCACGCAATCATAAGATACGGCCGTTAATGCCGCATATTTCATACAAGGGAATCAAAACCTATGGGTACTTCCCGTTGACCTAGAACCATGAAACTTTGCAAGGAGCAAGGGTTAATTAAACATAAATAAAGAAAAACAAAATCGAAAACAGTAAACGGTAAATTTATATTAGCATCACAAAAAAAACTTGCGATTACAAACTTATATTTGCACTTGGTATGTAAGGAGACAATAGTTATCCAATGGCAAAGTTAAGTTTGTGCCTCAATTCAGTTTACCTTTTCCTTAGAATAATGTTCGGTGCTTATTAAGTTTGTAAGGAACCCTCGTTGCGCATGTCCGACTCGCACCTGGCCGGTTTTTTAGCCTATTTAATCCCAAGCTTGCTTGTAACAGGCTACCATTCTCAATAAGCTCTCGCCAAGAAATTTCTTATTATGTCAATTTCACTTGAGTGCAAGCTTTGTTACCTGTAGTCCATTCACGTTATGATTTAAGCATCGTTATACAAGTCGCTTCAAAAACAGAATATGTACGTTGCTTAATAATTTCGTGCATATTCCCGCCTATGCGTTTTAATTATCGCTGCAAACCGGCAAAGTGAGCGCCGAGCCGATCTGCTTTCCGAACTGTTGGCCCGGGGCAAATAAACCGGCCAGCCAATTGCAGGCATTGTTAGAAATATGGCGATTGTTTGTTACGACCACGGAGAGTCCACTCTATGGAATTGCCAACAATAACTCGCGCGCTAATGGGAGAGGTATAAAACCCTATTCGTTATTCGGATTGTTTCATTCATTGAGGATTGTCCGTGTGGACCCGGAGTTACTGTTCTGATCCGTCTATTAAATGAATACAGTACAGTTTAATTGGTTCTGGGGCGTGTTTTGGACAAGTTTGGTGATTGCTTGTACCCACACAAGCTTCTGTATGATATGTATATGTTAAACATAATTTATTTAAAAAAAATCGCTTGTTGTTTCCGTAAATGTACGAGAAGTTCGAAGAATGCGAACATCCAAAATTGTATCATCCCATTTCGAATACTTTAAGTAGCCATAGATTACACGAGACGCTCAAAGCGCAGAACATAAAAAATAAAACAAAACCCGCCTGCCTAAATGAAAATTAATTAACCGTTTCAATTATACATTATGGCCGCGGAACAGACGAAATCAGTGGATACGCATTAAAACAACAATGGCGGAAACTCAGGCTAAACATGTTATTCCGAATACATATTTCAATTAGGCGGGTTTACTTTCGAAATGTAGGTAAGTTAAATTCACAGAGCATTCTGTTTGAGGTGTATCGCCGCGGGGATAACAACGGCCGGGGAAACTAAACTAGTTAAGGCTCCATCAAGGAACGTTTTGCGCTATTATTTCCGGAAATGTACAAGCCGCGTTTAAAATAAAGAATTGTCAATTTCTGGGTCATTAAGTTTTCATGTGCGCAACTATAACATTAGAAAATAAAGTCATTTAATAATACACGCTTTTTAAAAATCTACAAGTTGAGTTAAATACTCATACAAAACCACAAAACTCTCAAAAAGATAAAGCATAATTGGTATGAGCAATTAAAAGGCGTCTTTGTCAAATGTTTTACACCTTTCCTATAGTACTTAACTAATCTAAGTTTGGAAGTCGGTTTACATAAACCGACTTCCAAACTTAGATGAGTTAAGTACTATAGGAAAAAAAATTCTAACCTATATAAGTTAGAATTTTTTTTCATCAAACTTTCCAACATATAATTTGCCGATCCTTCGTTTTCGTCGGCAGTTAGTTTTTTTAACACATTACAATATTCAGGTGTGCCGTACACCAACCAGGTGTTTGATTTCTGTATTTCATATGTATATGGACATCCATCCTAAACAAGCAGAGAACTAAATGAAACCCAAGCTGCAAATATCAGTTAAATAAATACAGCCTTTGAAACAACTGCATGAATGTTTTCATACTTAAATAAGGTTCACTGTAACGTGTGGGCGGGATTGGAATAAAGCAGGCTGGGTTGTATGTGCCGCAGTATCATTGAAAGTAAAACCTTAATTTGAGACTTGCGAGGTCTCACCTTTATTAGTTTTGTTCGTTATTTTTAATTAGTTAAAATCCTTCAAATGAGTGTACAAAAGGCTGTCTCGCGCGACTAAATGACTCGCCACTCGCCGTAATTTTGCAGAACATTCAGGATTATTGGCCGCTCTTTCACGGAGCTGAAGCAGCACTTTAACGTTATCTACTGGGCGGGGCAAGTTTTTTTCCACTCGAGTACCCACTAATGAATATAAAGGCATACTTTGACATAGAATTATTTAAATTAAACCGTTTTGAAGTGCGGTCTCAAAGTTGCTCGTCTGTGGCCGCAAGAAAGTTGCGAAATTCAGCACAAAGGACAAAGGCTTAGCACCGGGGGCCATTTGCTCAGCGTACGTATTTGTTCGCGCCTAATTAAACATGAAACACCCAAGTACAGGTATATTAAGGAACTGAGCTATTTTATGAGATTTTGTGCGTGTTACCTGGAATATTACGAATGTTCAAAGGTACTTAAAACGAAGATACTTGTACCATCGTGCTTTATATACGCGTCTCATAGAGAAATTTTATCCGAATTAAACATCTATGGATTACAGGCGTGTCATGTTGAGTTTTATTCACAGTCACTATTCGGACACCAAGATACAGTACAGTCCCAAAACGATGCTACAGCAAAAATTAAATCGGAGCGCGTTCGTTAGGACGGCATATTTGACAGGATCGTCGGTCACCATGTGGGCTAATCAGTTGATGATTGAGATAAAGAAAACACAAAATAGAAGAGGTTATGTTTAATTTCTTGATTGAGACACAAATTAAGGTTAATTTACACTTAAATCCGCTGACTCTTATTTGCTGTTGCACTGTTACTCAATAATGTAAATGTGCCAAACGAAACGTAGGACATATCCATTAGTTCCAAGACAGATGTTCATTGGTTGGCTGCCGCAAGCAAAGTGTCTCGCAGTGTCGCAGTACTCTCACTTCACCCCTTCAATGACCGTCATCATGAAGGTTCCTGAAGGAGTGCAGCGCGACTATTGTGAGTCATGTGACTCTGTCAAGCGCTTTAAATGTTGTAAAAGGCGCTGTCGCTTCCCAATAACGTGCTTGTTTCGTTGAGCTCCTACACAACGCTCCGACAATAATACTTATAAATAATATTTAAATAGTACTTATTGTTTTATGTATATAATAATGCAAATGGTTTAGATCTAAGTAAAACATTTGTACGCCAAAGGCAGATCACAGAAAAACTCTAATAGAATAAGACCATTATGTAACTCACCTGTGTTTCATAAATAATTCTAATTTTAATTTAAAAAAAAAACTAAAACTTTGCTTGCGAAAATATGACAAATCTGCAGACATTTGGACTTGACAACGAAACAACATTGAGTAAGTACCTGTACAAAGATATGTTGAAATGTAAAACAGATAATTACTTACATGAAAGCTACAACTGTAACAGAAGATGTTTTCAGCAACTATTCGGTAAAGTATACCGCCGTAACTGTTATAACTAAATGGGGTGAATCAAACTTAAACCTAATTGATAAACACCAGTATCATGGGAAATGTTAGTACGAATCATATTAGCGACCTCATTCCAATAATGAGAGCATCCCGTAAACATTTGCATTCAACCACCAGTGTTTGCTAACTGAACATTTTGCAATCGGAGCCAGCATCCTATGCCAAATAGTGAGCCGCTTCCAAATTGATATTTGGTGCTAATTAGTTTAACGATAGGTAGGTACCTACTCCAGTAAAATAAAGATGGCTTAAAAGTGCTCTTCGCTGAAACAAGCCCATTGAACTAAATTTCCACAAAAATCTTGATTATTATTCAGACTTTGAATGTTCTAACAAAATCTTAAGATTACCTTAATAACGGGTGCATAAGCGAACTCTAATCTATATCGACAGCGAAAACCCAGAAGATTTAAGCGTTACCACTCCAGGTAAGCATGCTTAAAGAGCCTCGACGTTACGCAAAGTAATTTTGCCGAAAGCAAAATCCGCTTAGCGTAAGAAAGGCGAAATAAAATATTCTATTAGCGAAATCCGTTACTCATAATTCACTCTGAACGGGTTCCGCAAACATCGCAGGTGGTCTTAATAAATACGAAAATGGTCTATCGTGGAGTTTGTAATAAATTCAAGAGGCAATCAACGCCACGGGGTCGGGTAAAAATATTAATAGCCGAGAAATAATTATGTATTCATGACTTCACCGGCTGAGGCGGGTTGGGCCGCGGGAGTGCTCAGCGCGACCACCGGTTGGTTGGTCAGACGCAGTTTCGGAACTGCGTGTAATAATTCATTTCTTTGACTACTTGTTACGGCGGCACTACACTTCGTTACTGGTGAATTCGCGAAGACGATAGCGATGCACCATATGGTTTTCCACGTAAACGAATCTCTTTTGTTCGCACGTATACCCGAACATTAAAATCAAATACGACTATTCGTATTTGATTTTAATGTTGCCGTCATTAGATTTAGAAACAGTCTACGCCAAAGAGCTCTTGGGACTCTTAGCTCAGATTTTTGTCAGAGTCAAACGCTCCTTTTAGCTAATTTGTTAATATTTATCATGTATGTATTTGTTAAAAGTATACTCATGGAAAACTACTATTGTTATAATGGATTTGAACACCGATGTAACAAAAATTTTAAGGTATATAAATGTCAACTCATTATAATTTACTGACAGAGTTGTAGGGGGTACTGTATTCGTTAAATTGTGCTAGATTAAGTTTTTTAATTAAACAATGGTTTAAATTTTATATTTAACATCTATTATGCTTTCTACAATTTAACTGTAAAAAAAAATACTTTTAGTACGTAACCACTAAATCATTACTGTTAACAGTGTTAACTGTTACTGTTGAATTTGAATCTGTATCGAGCCATATTAAGCTGAATTGAACCCTTATGGTCCACGAAAAATGAAACTGTCACAATCAGCGTTTCTCATCTACGCTCCGGTCATCAATCAATCGTTAATCCAACGAGGCAATATCCATAATACGCATCGCTCGCGCAGCACACCGATCCACACTCTGCTCGAACCCCCCACACTGTTCAATCAGCTATATTGTTATCCTTTACATAAACACTGGGTAAGAACGTGATGGTTACATGTGATCGTATAGAAGCGACTGCGCCCGATGGAACCTGGGCTGAAAGCGTGCATTCATTCGATGATAGCACAGCGTACTGAAAACTACCAATAGTTCTTTATGAATTCCTGGAAAAGTTTTTTCATTAATTGGTGTACATTTTATTACTTGCATTATACGTTCGGATAAATATGTAACAACAGTATAATTTGAAAACATCGTTAACGTGACTTTTACATTAATATCACAATGTCTTGTTTAGCTAGCTCTCGCACTGAGTGACTAGCAAGTAATAATGCAGAGTGCTAGCGGTCTTGGTATTTAGTTCGATCCTAGCAACCACTTGAATCACTTCTGGTACTGCAAACCGTCACAGGTAAGTACACTGCGGCTGTAGGGTAATTCAGGCAGTGCGAGCCGACGACAATGCCGCAATCGGACCAGCAATCTGCATAATGGATTGCTCGGGCGAACGCGTCGTCCGGTCGGCGCTCATTCAATTGTCGCGGTCGTCGATGTGTCGCTCGGTTATTACTGAATACGGAATTAATAATTTCACGGAGTATGGCAGGCAGGGGCAGCTGGGGCAGGCAGGGGCAGGCTGGGGCGGGCAGGGCGTGGACAACATGTGATAGTATTAAGGGATATTAATCAGTACCTTGCAGTTCAAGGCAATATTCTCGAGGTTGTTAAGGAGTATGTTTACCTCGGGCAAACTATGCAATTGGGTAAAAACAACTTCGAGAAAGAGGCCAACAGAAGAATACAGTTGGGGTGGGCAGCGTATGGAAAACTGCGTCAAGTCTTCACATCGCCAATTCCACAGTGTCTAAAGACGAAAGTCTTCAATCAGTGCGTCCTGCCCGTCATGACATACGCTGCCGAAACATGGACACTCACTGTAGGGCTGGTCCACAAATTTAAAGTTGCTCAACGTGCTATGGAAAGGGCTATGTTCGGAGTTTCTCTAAAATATCGAATTCGAAACGAAGTGATCCGACAGAGAACCAAAGTTATCGACATAGCCCACCGCATTAGCACGCTGAAGTGGCAGTGGGACGGCCACATAACCCGAAGAACCGGTAACCGTTGGGGTAGACGAGTTCTTGAGTGGAGACTACGGATCGGCAAACGTAGCGTGGGACGTCCTCAGACTCGGTGGAGCGATGATCTTCGCAAGGCGGCTGGCAAGAGCTGGATGAGAGTGGCCGAGGATCATGCTCAGTGGCGTGCCATGGGAGAGGCCTATGTCCAGCAGTGGACGAACATAGGCTGATGATGATGATGATGAATCAGTACCTGTCTTAACTGTTTGACATTGTCCATTAATTTGTGACAAAATATTACCAAAACAAATGAAGACTATTTTGACAACATTCTACCTATTCATTCCCATTCTTATGTTACAATACTCTTTTGATAAAGAGTTATTAAGACCGTTACGGCCATATTAAAAAAACGGTAGACGTTGCTTTCAACCAGGAGGTGAAAAAATTCGCTAAAGAACTACTACTACTATAGACTGCACGGACAAGAGTGAAACTTCTTAATAATCTTAAGTAGGTAAGTCAAGGAGATTTTTACTGAGCTGATCTAAAAAAAAAGGGCCAAATAGGATCTTTTTAAGGCAGGCAAAATAAGGAGGTCGCAAAACGTACCGAAAATGCATAAAAGAGAATCTTCCAATGTTACCAAAACTCAAACTTATGGACATGTGCATTCTCCCAAACCTCATCTGCGATGTCCAGAGATGCCCCCTTATTTCTAAAAGTTTACCATTCTCGTTCAAGTAACATATTTTTTGTTTCATTCATTTCAAGAGAGGTCTTTACCCGGCATTGAGTATAAATTAATATAATATGTTATAGTTCTAAAATACGAGCACGTAAAGTCAAATTAGGTATCGACTGCTAAATTGGGTTGGTGAAACAACGCGAGAATCGAAACTTTTGATTTTTTTTTACTGAACACTTAAGTAGACCATATTTTCTGCAGCTAATTTTAAACTAACGTATTGGAATACCTGCCGAGCTGAGTTTTTAAAACTAAAAAAAGATAATGACATAATTTGAAAAGGTTTCACAAGGATTTAAGTCTGGTGAGGCTATACCTACCTAACTATGCACAGCAAACACAAATTGTCGAGTTAGTGCTAGTTCTGAATTTCAAATGCGGCCAGTCAGGTGCACACAGAGCTTAGCACTCCTCCCGAGGGACTTCTTTGCGTGTTTGACAACTGTTTATTGTCATGTTTCATGTTTGCCAGAACTAAATATTCATGACCATAGTTGGTTTTGAATAGAAACTTTACATGATAGTTTTTAGACTACTGACATTGGCACAAGCCTCGTGGCCGCCATTAAAGAAAAAAGAAAGAAGAAGACTAGCGCAGTACCATTCGTTTTTTGTAATAATTTACTAAAAAAGTCAGTATGTATTCAAAGAAACACATCAAGAAAATCAGAAAATGGAAGTGCGGAGTGCATTTAAACTGTTAATACGATCAAAACTACAAGACTCCTAAGCTGTATCGTGTTAAATTACCCTAAAGGCTTCGTCAGACTGCTTTCTTGACGGGACACAACGATGCCTTGCTCTATCTCGCGTTTTATGCCGGTCGTCACCTTCTTCTACTCCATTGACGAGCCTGGACCTCGATGCCCCCCACCCCCCCTTGATTCGAAGGCTGGATCCGCCCTTGGTCGTCCACAAACGCACGCGCACGTTGCGCTAAGAAAACGCCGCGCCTCAAAACTTTCTTTGGGTTAAAGTTTTTGTACTGGTTTTTCGTAAATAATCTAATAATATGTATATGAATAGTGTAAGAGCGAAGTTATGTTATGTTGCAAAAAAGCTGCATTGAATCAATATCAATCAGCAACTAAAAAAAATTAGTATGTATGTAGGTAGGTGTGTTTCAGGACATTTTATTATGAACAGATGTAGCTATTTTATCGACTAATACTGTACAATTATTTCAATAGAAGACTTGGGCCGTCGTTGGAGATGCCATAGAAAAAATTTAAGCGAAGTACATTGCAGCCTTTAGATAGAATATCATGTAACATGTAATGGTTATGAGAAGCAACGATCTTGTCGACTAATGCCAGGACCCGAAATTAAAATAATCGTTACCTTACTAAGCTCTGCTATTTTTCTGACTCTGCGTTTCCATTTTCATGTTTTAACGGCACCTCTTTTTCTATCTAGCCAGTGTAATAATTTATCTACGTACCATAGAGTAAAGAATCCAGCCTACTTGGAAAACAGTGCACAGGTTGGTTGGCCAGCGGTTAATAGCGTCGCAAGATGTACGGCCCAATAAAGTCGCTTAATCTGAGCTCGCCTCTCGAAGGGACACCGAAGATTTACTAGCCTCACGTATTAGGTGCCGTAATGAGATTGAACAATGGAAACAATTGATTTATGGACGAGCACACTTAAACTGCCTGAAGAGCTGGCTGCCCAGGCAGGTGAACAGGGGGATTGGGACATCAAAAGATAGGAAACTGAACTCACAGCTGTCACCGCGGACAGCTGTTTGTGTTTTAGTAATTTATGTACAGTCAGCAGCTGAAGTAGCTGAGCACAAAGATCAAAAAGATCTACAAAAGCTCTTACTTTGTTAAAAATAGAGTCGTGTGCACATGTTTTTCAACCTCTTTAACCGAGTAAATGTATCTGTTGCTGACTGTACTCGATTGTTAGAAGGACGAATCGATAGATTTTGATCTTAAACACAGCATAAAGAATGAAATGGATCAAACAGAATTTATTTATAAATAAGTACTTAATACAAAAAGCTCATACCACAGACCTTTTTAAAAATCATATTTGAAAGTAACTTAGCTATTTTTTTTAAGTTTAAAAATTCATTTTTAATTTTTAATTAAATTTTTATAGTTTTTCAACGCAACCGGCAGTAACTAGCCGAAGCGCCGCGGGCGATGGCTGAACTCGACGTCTGCAACAGTACAATGAACATTTAATAATTAATTAATTAGCAGCTTATTAACATTTAATATAATGGAAATGAAGTGATAACGAGTCTGACTCCTTTATAAACGCTCAGGACATTACGTAAAAAACTCAGAGAAAGGAACCCATAGAGTGAGCTGAAAGGTTTCCGCTGCGTACACTTTTTGAAAACTGCTAGTGATGTAGATTAGTCGATCAAAACTGACGATGAATTACACAACACAAGCAACACGACACAATAACACAAGCAGCTTTAGTTGCTTACTTTGGGACTAGGTCAATTGGTGTTAACTGTCCCAAGATACTTATTTTATTTATTTATTTAACAAACTAAAAAGTCTTATAAAACCTTTAATAATATTAGCGAACATACAACCATAGCTCAACCCTCTTGCAATTTCGATTTACTAACTTAATAAATAATTTCTTTTGCAGAGACAAAAGATTACCCGATTTAGCTATTTTCTCAGATATGTGAATCAAATGTGAATGTGGACAACTGCGTTATTTAAGACAGCGAATTATTTAACTTGCATTCAAACAATGATAATATTACGCTCAGACTGACTCGTTTAGGTTTTAAAAAAGACCCCTGGTCCGAGGGTACACATGTTCCGAACTTCATGCTTCTATCTTCAGCGCAACTTGCGAGTCAGAATGGTGAGCGGCGGTGTAAGCAAGTATGCTCCTACCTCTACTCCCCCAGCGAGCCCGAAGAACTAGCTCTGTCCGCGGGCGCCGAAGCGTCCCTTTGATGGAAGTACCTACTCTTGAGCAACTCGCAACCCCGAAGGGCGAGTGGTGGTGTGAAGTCAAAAGTCAAAACCAAAGCTCAAAATATTTTTATTTACATTAGGCATACAGAAACAACTTATGAATGTCAGAAAATTTATAATCATTTCGGAAAAAATCTTCTGATGAAAAGTTACTGGTAAGAAACTCAACAAGGTGTTATTTCTTAAATAAATCAACTAGTTCCTCTGTGGCCGTCCCAATATTTTAATCCATCTCTTTCATTTCTCCTTTTTTTGGGAAAACTGAAAAAAAAATAGTATTAAGTGGCGAACTGTTGGGGAGTAGCGACTGAAGAGAAGGGTAAACTAAATTAAGGGCCTCCGCTTAGTCGCGCCGGCGCACGGAGCAGGTGCACGCCTATAGAGAAATAGTATGGGAGCGTCCGCTTACTCGCACAGGTGCGGCTGCGGGCTCATACTATTTGTTCGATAGGCGTGTACCCGCTCTGTGCACCCACGCGACGTATCGGACGCTCTAAATCGCTCTCCGCGCCCGCTTCCCAAAAGTCCTGGACACGATTGCCCCTTACGAGGGAAAGGTATCAGATTGGCGGATACCTTATCGATAACTTCTACAAAATGTCAGATGCACCGCATCACTAGTCTATATTTCCATAACCTCTTGTAGAAATAATAAATCATTTATTACCATTAAAATTAATAAATAAGCTTAGTTTTTACAAGCACATATGAGTCTTTGCTCCATAATTTAACCCACATAATAATACTAGCCGTCCAAAACGCGACATTCCCATAAATAAATACCAAATAATACTTACTTGTAAACGCCGATGTGTTGTCCTTCATTGCTTTCTTTAGGACACCGTGATGAATGCGAACTGCAACCATGCACGAAGTATGCCATTTCGCACAGTAAATATCACTTGCTTGTCTCAAAAATCTAACGATAACCATAAGAATTTTATTAAATTGCACCGAGAGCTCTACGAACCGTCTTCAAAATTTGACGTGAATATTATGCGACTAAAAAGAATGGCTGCTATTCGACAGCATATTCAATACACGAAAGAAACTTTTTTAAACTGTTGTATAATAACATGACCTATATGACCAAATGTCAGCACTGAGTGTGTACGGTAGTAAATTTAAAGATGGTGTCAAATGGTTATGTTTGTTCACTCCTTCACGTTGTTACATCGTAAGAGTGAATGGAGCAGATACATTCACGCTTTTTCTCAATTTTTCAGGCTTCCTCCATGGGTTTAAAACCTCCTTGGTAAAAAATGTGTCGTTTTGATCTATCATTCTGACGTTTGCCTTTTTGCCTTCGAAAAAAGGGAAGAGCGATAAAAAAAGAGGTTAGAAAGTACAGCTTTCAAATAATGAGGTGTAGGTATACCGAATCAAAATAAGACAACAGGGAACCTTTGTTTTTTCGAGTTTTGTAAATTAATTTATTTATCAATAACTGTTAAATAACATAAATTTGTGTATGGCAACATTTTGACTCTGTGGCAACACAGGTGTCAATGACTTCTATAAATTCCATAAAGAGCACACTATGTGCTGCTGTATTTTCTACACTATCTGAAGAATATAGTTACTATATAAATTCTTGCTGTTTTATTAGAAACATAGTTTGTGGTCCTTCGAACCGGATATGAACCAGTGACCTGTGGACTGTAGATCCATAGGTCACTGGTTCATATCTGGTTCCAAGGACCACACACTATGTTTGTAATAAAACATAGCAAGAATTTAAATAGTAATTATATTCTCCAAATAGTGTAGAAAATACAATAGCACATAGTGTGCTCTTTATGGAATTTATAGAAGTCCAGACTGCTGGGTTGCCACAGAGTCAAAATGTTGCCATACACAAATGTATGTTATTGAACAAAAATAAATAAATAAATATCTCGGGAAAATTCACACGAATTTACCTAGTTCCAAACTAAGCAAAGCTTGTTCTATGGCTAGACAACGTATATACACACCTATACAGATAAATAAATACATATAACATCCAAGACTTGGGTACAAACATTCGTATTTATCAAACAAACATTTACACCTTCCGGGAATCGAACCCAGAACCTCTAGCTTCTTAGTCAGGGTCACTAACCACTCGACTATTCGGTCGTCAGATTTAAACAAACAAACTATTAACAAAAACTATACCAATCAATTATGATCATCATAGTTTCAGTCGAAAGACTGAACATAATTATACCGGCCCCAAAAATCGCCATCCATACGTTTAATTATTTTTAAAAGAGACTTGGTTTAAAATAATGAGTGTTGATTACCCGATATTGCTCCTATTCTTCCATTTCACATTAAAAAACCAACTAAACCCGTATATCTGCCTAATAAGGTCAACTATTACCGCATTTAGGATCAAAGGTAACAAGTTAAAACGACCGGAAACGTTTCCGAGTGCAACAGTAAATTAACTTGGTAAACTAAAACGGCGCGGCTCGCCGTAGCTACTCCGGATCGCGTCGAGTTAAGAAGCATACCTAATGCAAGTGTGCAGAACGACTTAAGACGCGTGGATAGCACTTGAAAGGGGTGTTAGTGTTATAAACCTGACCTGGTACTGGCAACATTGCATTTTTTAGTTTTTTGCTTGGATGAAGACTTAAAGATATAGCCTCAGTACATGTCAAGTGTTCACACTCAAAACTGTAAAAATGGTTAACTTTGGTGAGCGTCAAGGTAGTAAAACCTGTAAATTAATAAGAAAAACGTAGAAATGTAGGTACACCAAAGGCAAAAGGTTCATGTGTGAACAGGGTACCAATTGAACAGGAAGTTTAGAGTATGTAGTCGTCTCTTTTTGGCACATTGTATTGCCATTTAAAGTAAAGAGATCCGCTATCAATTTTAAGACTCTTTCTATGCTATACTATTTCTAGGGTTTTATGCATAGTGATAAAATTACATACTTGTAGTCTTCATATTGACATAAAAATATACCTGATGCAAAACATGTGAATAATAGTTTGAATGTTCTATTGAAATAAAACAATTATTATATCGCATAATAAACCGACATAAATCAGCCCCAGAAAAAGAGACCTGAAAAGGGGCTCGAAACATCGTGAATTAAATTCGTTACAATACATGCGATATAAACCGTTATAATTATTTTATTTCAATATCTATGAGTACATACGAGAAAACAAAAGAAATTATTTAATGTTTCGCGATTTTAAGTAAAAAATCTAAATAGATTTATTATTTTGATTACAAAAGTTTTATAAAAAAGTGGCGCCGTGTCATTGTCAGCTTGAGAGTCACAGCAAAGATACTCAGTCGAACAGGATAACTTGAAAAAGTTTCTAACTCATAGATAGCACCGAGGGTAGTTATTCCTTCAAAACCAACAATGAAACGACCGTAATAAAAACAAAACACATCGAAAGACTTGCTATCTCTAGTAGGTCACCGATGGCTTAATTGGTAAAAGCATGGCATGGAATACTGAGATTTCAAGTTAAGTCCTGCCAGGTGACCAAGATTTTTCTTTGTGTTGTCTTAGCATCAATCATATAAATTACATTACAGATCACTTGAATAATAGTGAATAATGAAAAATGCAGCATATTTTATCTTTGTAGGAACGTGTATATCTAACTTCACATGAAATTTGCGATAAACTACCGCTAACTGCTAATGTACCTAGCTGGCAGTAAGTACAATATCACAATAGTAACATTAATCGTCATTAATCATTAATTCTTTTTCCCATTGCTATCTCGGGATTCCCAGGGCACAGACCTCATTTCATTATGAATTCGGATTGGACCATTATTCCCAGATGTAAAGACCTACACAGTGCGGGCTGAAGAATTCATCCTTAAGTTTTGCCTTTGTTTCTTACGGTTTTTTCCTTGACCAAAAAGCTTATTTAAGATTAAAATATGCACTTTAATTCCAGAAAGGAAGTGTACAGGTGCCCATTTCTACATTTTCAACCCACGACACTATGTAAGAGGCGGACGGCTACATGGATAATTTAAGTAAGTCTATCCATGTAGCCGTTTTTGCTGATCCTAGTACTCGCAAAGGGCACGGGTGGCTACTAAATATCGCTTAGCAAATGTCAATTTATTTAAACACTAATAATAGTTATTTAACCATAGCCGAAAGGCAAAATAACCAAAAAGATCACTCAAATCGATTTGCCTTTTCACCATCGATAACTTTATGAAGAATATGTACATACATAGATGGAATACCCGGGCTTTTTTTATTATGTAGCTTACAATAAGCACTTAGCTACAGCTAAGCTTATTTACCTATATTTATTATTATAATATGCTAAGTTACCTGCTTATGAAGATTACTTACAAAATGGGATGTAAACGAGCAAGTGGGTCACCACCGCCCACAAACACCCGTTACACCGAGGAGATTGCAGATGCGTTGCCAACCCGGAGGGCTAAGATGGAATACCTCTTATGCCAGTAACTTCATCGGCTGTGTTGCTCTCCACGCTGGATCACAACGGAACAAGCACTGCTGCTTGACGTCTAGTTGAGCGAGCAAGATGATTGTAGCGATCCGGATGGACCTTGCTCAAATTGCTTCAAATTGACTTTTTAATAACTTTGAAAAGTTTTCTTAACAGTAGCTTGGCATTTTGTTACCTATTAATGTTATTAAGCAATACTATACAAAAATAAAATAAATGTAATAAGCACTAATAGTAGCAGACAGCTTGGCTAAAACTACGTATATTTACGTATATCAAGGACTTAATGCAAATATTCGAAGCGAATATTATATTTTCATGAAGTCATTTAAACTAATTACCACGGAGCCTTGCGTGATTTGTCCTGTCTTAATCATTTTTGTTTAGTTATTTTTTGAATTGGTGTACGTAGAAAATAGATATTTACAGCGCACTTTAATAATCATCCGCTACATATTAACGCAAATGTCGCAACGTAGCGTAGGTAGCTTTCATAACATTACGAAGCACTCAGACTGCATTAACCCAGTGCCGCATCAACGGCATTACAAAATAACTAATCCTGCAGTTCGAGCTACTATGTCAGAATACAGTAATTGAAATCCGTGAACAACGCTGGCCATTGCTCGTATGAGCTCGTCGGTCAATGGAAAAACACAATAGAGCTGGCACAATGGCCGCCATTCACAGGTCTTAAACGTTCACAGCTAAATGGAAATTTTAGAGCTCGCGAACCGATAACGGTAGAACTTAATTTTTCTCTGCGCTACAAAACTAGGTACGCGTTTATTGTGTATGACTCTTTCAGTTTCAGCTTAACGTTCGCTATGACCGTGGGTGGGAATTATGGTGTTTAGAAGGACGGGTGTTTTATATTTGTAGTCTATGGTATCTTTAGACTGCGTTTCCACCAGAGATGTGCGAGGATGCGTAGCGAGGGATGTGTTTGTAAAGAACCAATGAGCCGTTTCCACCAGAGCTGTGCTGATCGGGGCGAGGTAAATGAAGCGATTCTATTGGTTCTTACAAACGCATCCCTCGCAACGCATCCTCGCACATCTCTGGTGGAAAAGCAGTCTTAATCTTTTATTTAAATGTGCGAATCGATAAAGATTAGGTAAATGTTGTTGAATTTTTGTGCATGAGTTTTCTGATTTGGCTTTCATGTGTTGGCTGATATTGTCGGTACACAAGGTTATTTTTAAAATAAATGAAATAAATAATCACGTAACTATAATAACCTGTAAGTTGCGTAACTCGAACTTATGATAGAACCGCCTGGTTTCAGTTTATGTAGTACTGTTTTATCCAAGTTTTCCATAAGAGTTTTCTTAAGCAAACTGGTATATTAGATGACATAAAAACTATGGTTCAAGATAAAATGGAAAGGATTTTTTTTCTCTACATAAACGGAGGCGCCGTTGGTACAGGTTCTTATCTGATCAAGTTCTGTATAGTTAGTTACACTTAAAAGAAATAACTCGTAAAAAAACACGTCTAATAATTATAGAGACGCAATCTTTCTATTTGCTATTTAAAGTTGATGAAATATTAATAGTTTATGAAATCTTTGTCTTTGTCCCACTATCAAGAGAATGTTATGCATGGTATTGTAATACACGTCGTTATTAATATAGTTTTGTGCATAGGTCATCATAGCTACGCAATGCATTATGTGTCACACTGCACATTATAATATGATCCACCAAGCCTAAACAATGATATTCAGAATATCCTTTACAGTCTGCAGGCTATTCCAGAATTAATTACTTTCGCTAAACTGGAACTAGTAGTAGCTAGTTGCCCAATGGTAGGTATCACCTATCACACAGTTGAGTGATGTGAAGATTATACATATTCATGTTTTGGTTAGCTTCGACATCGATGATCCTCTACCATAATCATTGTTGCAAGGGCAACTGCCGAATGAGATGCCTTTTTTAAAAACCAAGATACACTCGATACATTTTATTTCGGAAATCTCGACGCATTGACACCACACTGGTTTTTCGTCGAAGAGTTTTTTTTTAATCTTGCATCAAACCTGCGATCCGCTGTAGGTCGAAAGTCGGTAACCACCGTTACCCCTCATCTTTCCCCCACCCACGTTTGAGTATCGTTGAGTTAGATTGTGTCAAATCGATATCCTGTCCAGCGGATCGATTTTTGACATTCGAACGCTCGACACTCGCCAGCTGCGGGCCTTTGAAATACGTGAGCGTATGTTTTAGCCGGCATTGATGTTGCGCTTTTAACAACAACATAAAACTAAAAAACTATGACTATTCGAGTAGGTTAAGGTTTCAAGATGTTGAAATCGTTATTGGCGTATGGAGAGCGGTTTTTGAAATTTAGTACGCAATCCTCTTAAAAAGAATACGTACACAAAACAAAAATAAATGAGATCCTATAAAAAAACATTTAAGTAAAAGAATATGCTAATGTTTTTTGATGGGCTCGATGGTTGATAATGAATAATGAGATTAGGTTACGACCACATTCGGACACTTTGAAATTAAAGTCACTTTTTTCTTATTTTTACTAAGAAAACAATTGAGTTTTAGCGTCAGATATGTTAGCATAATTAATATGGTAAATTTTAAAAACTCAAAGGGTAAATTTGATCGCTATGAAAAAACCTAAACGTGATGCTGTTTCTATAACCAATGGAAAACCAAATCGTCTACTAACTTTCATTAAAGAACACAATATTTGTTTTATCACAAGGCCATTAAGAATAAATATAATATCTCCTGACTCATAAATTCTATCCCTTCAAACATGAAATCATACTCGTAATGCCTTCACCAACAACACCCATTCACACATTCTATGAGCTTATTCACTCCATCTACCTGACGCTGGCTTTACATTTTCCAGTCCTATGTTCGTAAATATGATTTACACAAACTCTGAATCCACAAGGCACCAAGTAAAGGGTAACGCAAATATATTTCATGCCAGTTTCCAACATACATGGGCAAGTTGTGCCTGCAAATAGTGCAATCACACCGCACTGCCGGTCGGTTCGGCGTGGCTGGGGTTTCGCTCCAAATAATATGTAACTCTCGTTAGAGCCTAGGGCAGATACACTATGAGCTAGGCCCAATCATTGTAGAATACTTCCAGTTTTAATGACATAGGTACATATCGCTCTTGTGTCTGACAGTTTATTTGTATTGTGTTTCTTAGGATCGCTAAGATTCCCGATGCTTATTAAGAAACAGGAAGTGTACGTTATTTTATTACAAATAGTTTTGCATATTTCCCAGTGCTCTTATGGGCTACATATTCTGTCTATAGTAGTCTAAATCAGTTACGTAACGTCACGAGGGAGGTTCGAAGCTACACCCGTGATCCAATACTGTTTATGTGCTTTAACGTATGCCAGCTCAGGATTCTAACTTTAGAGGTCTTGGTGCTACAGTAATGAAAGCAATCTTTCCTGTTTTAAGATTCTTACTAAAACTTTCACAAAGGAATATGTACTAATGTCACAAAAATAAACCGGTGTAAAATAACTTCATACACATCTCTTGGCCTTCTTACATTAGACTCGAATATATTGCTTACCTACTGAATATTATTGCAGAATTTAATATTATATGTGTTGTTTCAACTATTAATAATAAAACTCCGTGTGGGTACGTCTCTTATTGTTGGACAACTATGAAATCCTATCCCGCTTGTAGCTCTGCCTCTGTAAGTAGTATGGCAAATATTCTTCTTCTATGAATTAATTCAATTAAGTCTGGTACTTTCCCTACAAATATAATTTTAACAAATAGGGGCAACTGATTTTCTGCGGTCGGCTGCACCTGTGGGGACTTTAAATAAAAGTACGCTCTTTCATATTTAGAGCAATAGCTATGTCTATCTGTTCACTGCCTTTTCTTTCATCTCCTGAAGGCCGAGAAAGAAAGACCATGGTGATTGCGTCATCAACGAGAGAATAAAGCTCTAAGTCTACGGGCCTCCGCTAAGTCGCGCGGCTGCACGGGGCGGGTGCACGCCTATCGAACAATACTATGAGCCACACGATTCAGCGGACGCTCTCATACTATTTTTCTATAGATGTGCACCCAATCCGTGCACCCTTAGCGGAGACCCTTACAAAGTGTCCACATGTAATGCCGTCCACAGATAGAGCAATCGCGCTAGAAAGGAGCATGCTTAAGTACGACTCCAGTTACACTTTATCAAAAGTAAAGAGTGATAACGCAGTACTTGGATTTTGAAATGCTAGATTTAACCATTTAAATATACTAAGGAAATGAAACGCAGTAAGAGCGTAGCGTTTAGCCATCTAGTTTAACTGGGTTAATCATAAAGCCCGAGCACGATTTTCGCTAGGCAATTGTCAATTTATTTAATAAATTGCTTTTGGTGCGACGCATGTGAAAACCAAAGAGTCTTGTGAAAAAACTTGCCCAGAGTGAGTTTGTTCTTGTACAACTTTTTATAAATGAACTACAGCGGACCTAACATGACCGACTAATTAATTTAGCTCTCCGAGCGGCCCAGTCAAACTAGTGTCATAAGAAAGGAGCGCACTCAGGGATACATTAAACTTATGCAATCATGTTAGGGCCACGAACTAATTTAGCAGTGAGGATATGACAAGGACGGATTCAGCCTTAGAATCAGTTGGAGTCACACAGGGGAGTCCAGTCAGGACAGGCTCATTAACAGAGTAGAAAATTTATACTTGGTCGACCTAGACCCAGGCATGGGGGGTGGTCATGACCACTTTCCAGCAGGTGCCCCTCGTGCTCGTTTTTCTCCCCTTTCTAAAAAAACTAGAATAGTAAAACTGCCTAATTGACGCTCCAGGAAATATTTGTAAGTGCCTACTTCGTTGGCTTGCCGACTTAAAGGAATTGCGTCTTGATAAACAACATTCTGAGTACTTAAATTATTTTCTATCTTCTCTCCCCTTTTATACCAATGATGACCAACTGGGAACCTAGGGAGGAACCTAGTGATAGTGAATCATAAATATATATAAACGACAAGCAGGTAATTTGAGCAAGCATTTTATTTAGGTAATATAATCTATAACTAAATATTACATTAAATTGAACACATTATACAGGTGGGAGCCACACTTCAAAATGTGGTCCACAGGCCATCTTCTTGCGCAGAGTGGCCTCAAAGTCAGCGTCGCGGGAGGCATCGCGCGGCGCGCGCGCATCTTTGGCATTTTCACGCGCTACCTCTCGCGCCGCGCGAACAAACTTTGACACTTGAGCAACGCTGTCCCGTACATCTTCTATTTGAATCTGCATTTAGAAAAGAATATTGTATAAATATTTGCATTTGAGTAAAATTGATGGAATACAATTGCAGCCATGAAATCGCGCATTAATAAATAGAAACAAAAACAAAATTAGGCCGTTTACAGGGCTCTAGTTCTCAAAATCGGTTCTTTCGACGTTTCAAAAATTTACTTATTTTTCGCACTCACTTCATGACTACTAGGCACCGTGTGTGGGTATATCCGCACCCACTGCCCGACGCGGCCGGGCGCGCGCTCCCATCGCACGCCGTTGCCCCACGAGCAAGCGTTGATCATGCGCCGGCGGCTGCCAGCCGTCGCCGCGCCGCCGCGCCACGACTCGTCCGCGACCTCCGCTAACGGAGTGGCCACGCTTGGAGGTGCCTGGAAATACTACTACTTGAGTATTACCCTACAGTCACAAATATTTATAATACAAGGCGCGGCGTTAACCCGGCGTGAACCATATTTGTCCACGCCGGGGGCGGTTATAATATGAACTTAAACGCACACATCCTTGCACTGGGTGTCCCTTGGAATAACATTAATTGTCATGTCATAAATCCGCATGAACAGACTTGGCTTAACATGATTATGCATAATACTTAGTAGGTCTATCAATAGGATAGCATAGTACTTAATATGCATAATAATAAATACAGAAAATACATAAGTTAAATTTGCATAACGTAATCAATCATGGATAACTTTTACTGTAGTTAAAATAATTTATAAAAGTTTATAAAGCTTTACTTTGGTTTAATAATAGTAAACGTAACTTTGTTTAGCTGAATAGCAAAAAATTAATAATTTCAATATCTAAACTCATTCGGACCGGCTTGCATGCTCGCATGGGGAAGGGACCAAAAATATAAAGATTGAACTAGAAGTGTGTAGCTCCGTCAACCGTGTCATTTTATACATTCTTAAATTATACTGAATACACATTGACATTAGACAACCTGTATTAACCTATATGTATTAAAATGAACCTTAGGTACATGACAAATTTGATAAACATAAAACTTATAACAAGGCAAAGTATTTTTTATGAAAGCTAACGATAGGCTTCTTAGGCTTATGCAAAAGAATATTAATGAAACTAACTATTATTACGGTTATTTAACTTTTGCAAAATAATATTTTTGAAATCTAACGTTAGGCTTATTAAGTTTGTGCTAAGTAATTGATATGAGTATTAATACTACGCGCATTAAAAATATGCTAAGGCAGATTATTGTTATACGCCATTAATATAGGAGTAAGTATTTAATTTTTGCATTTAATTAAAGACCTCTGTGCTCAGCAGTAATGTACCTATCGTAGCGCAGTTGTTTTAAACTTTGTCTCTGTAGAGACTCGAGTGGTCTACTAAGTACTGAGGCGTTAATTCGTTTTTTTTTATAATGCATGTAGCAATAAAATACATAGAATGAAACCAACAATCTTCCGTATGCGTCCTTCATAGTATGCTTCCGCGACATCCACTGTCGGTGTGTCCGCGCCCAGGGTCGTCTGGGAAAATGTAGATATTTTAGGTTCAATCGCTATTTCTAAACCTATTGTTGTTCCATTCAACAAACTACCTATTCGTTCTGAAAGTATTGGAAAGCAAAGTTTCCCCAAAAGTACTAACCCACGGAACTATAAGAGTCTATTTGCAATTACTGAACATTTGCTCACATCTACCGCTTATTTCAAACCGAAAAATATTATAACACTATAATGGCACTCGTGTATAGGTCCATGTTAGCAATAGCATTATTTATTAGCATGTAAAACTCAAAAACACCCATTATTTAAAGCGACACCTGTGGTATATTTTATACATTACTGAAAGCCGTAGCACAACTTCACAAAACCTACAGACTCGCTTGCCGAACGTCAGTTCATGTCTATTTCCAGTAGATGGCATCAACTGTGAAAATTAGTTGATAAAAAATTGCCAAGAACTGAGTTCCAGAAAATTACAGTAGATGGCAACACAGACAACAATATTTATTTACAATTGACAGAAAAACTACTCGCATAATCAATTTACTTAATAATTTTTGTACTATTAAAGTATTCACCTGATTTTCAAACTCTTCTGGACTTGCCTGCGAAGTCGACGAATTGCTAGAACAACTTCCGCTGCTCTCGTCTTTTACTTTTTCATTTGATTCCTGCAAATAATAAATTTAACCTAATCATCAAAGAAAAAAAATGCTAATTCAAGGTTTTGAAATTTGAACATTAGATATTTCTAATTTCAATTTTTTTTCTTTACTCTTTAGTCGCATGTTACCGTTACAGGGGACACCTAACACGAGTGTTTATTAATTTTAATATTACAAGCTTTTGGTTTACGTTTACGATTCTTTATTATTGCATTGTCATCGAATCCAAGCACATACACGAATCCATTAAGTCAATCTGCACAATTGAAGAAAGTCCAAACTGACTTGGAAGATTTCATCCGAATGTACAAATAAAGCGTCAAACAAACAAAATAACTAACGTAACAAGTTAAATTAAAGGTTGTAAAAAGTTAAAACAAAACTTTCCGAATTGAGATAAGCATTAACCCGACGATAAAAAAATAGGTACTATAACTAGATACTTAGCAGGGAGCTCAATGCTTCATAACATTGCACGGCTAACCAAAACAGCTAGCACGCGTGGTCACCTTTTCGCTTGTCGCTCAGTGTGTTCCTTTGTGTTTCAGTGTCAAACAAGTTAGGGAAATTGGACGCGGATAAAGGAAATAATGAAGTATTGGAATTTCGAATAAGGTTACTCAGGGCAGGTTTTTATAGCATCTATACATGTAATAAAATCGTTAAGACAAAAAAGACTGTACATTAAAAAAAAAACCACCCAGGGCGACTTAAAATGAGTAACTAAACACGATAAGACCATTTAAAAATTTTTTGTTTGTTTGTTTGATTGTACGCCAATCACGTAAAAACCGCCGAACGGGTTTAGATGGAGTTTTCACAGATCTGTTTAAATAAGTCCAAAATAGGTTTTAGGCTATAAAAAATTTGAAAAAAAGGGGGAAACGGGACAACGCTAAACGACTTCTACGCGTTACGAGCAGCAAATAATCTTGATGTATTTTGGCAAAAAGATAGGTTGTATTTTGCTCCTTGAGGTGTCTTGGGCTCACTTGAGCAGGAACAAAGATAGGGGGACGCTTGCTAACGTTATAATACTGGTCGCCCTCGGGTCTCGCAAGCTACTCAAGAGTATTTATATCAGCGGGACGCATCATCGCACGCGCTTACATGGAGCCCGCACTTCAGGCCCGCTGGAGGGGGGTATAGTAGTTGTGTGCTAACGTCATACCGCCGCTCGCGATCCGGGCTCGCAAGATGCTCAGGATTATTTGAATCAATAATTTTTTTATACCATATAGAAAGGAAAAGAAGCAAGTGGGTCACCTGTTGGTAAGTGATCACCGCTTTTAGACATTCGCAACACCAAGGATATTGCATATGCGTTGCCAACCCAGAGGGCCAAGATGAAATACCTCTTTATATTTATTTCAGACTAGCGGACGATCGCGACTTCGTTCGCGTGGTCATTGTAGCCTATGTCTGTCACGGATAGTGTAGCTTTCTATGTGTGAAAGAATTTTTGAAATCGGCTCAGTAGTTCCAGAGATGACCCGCTGCATACAAACAAACAAAGTTTACCTCTTTATTACATTAGCGTAGAGTAGATAATGTACATGTAGATTACTGTAGATTATTAACCCATATTGGATTAGTAACAAAAGGACGCTTCATCAAGGAATGCTACGTGGACGAAGTCGCGGGCAACAGCTAGTGAATAATATAATAAGAAGAACATTACCGTGTCTTTGTCAACAGAGGGAGCTTGCAGCGTAACGCAGTGGATGGGCATCGTTCGCCGGCGCCGCCACGTGGTGCCGCGCCGGAAGGCGGACGCGGGCACACGCGGCCTCGGCGCGCGCAGTCCGCCGTTTTCGTCCTCGGACCCACTACACAATAGACATTTATGATGTAAATGTAAAAAGATGGACGTTCCTGAAGAGTCCATTTGCAAGCACTAGCTTTCATACGAGAAAATATAAATGAACGATAGACCGAATTCCAAACGATACAAAACAAAGTTAAAAATGGAGGAGTTGAGCTTTACTCCTAATTGTAACAGTTTTATTTTAAATCATGATGATTGATGAGGCAAGGGTTTGCAAAATCTACACAGCCAAGATTACCTGATTACACAAATTGTTTTTGTATTCTCAGTACGTTTCGTTTTAGAGTATTAATTAATTAATTAATTATTATATAAATGCACATTTAGCCAGAATATTTTGCCCCTCATGCTCCCTATTCAGGTGTCTAGATTCCTGATTATCTATTAAAATAACGGATCACTCGCGTATTTAAAGCCGAGTTTTTGCTCTACATGTGTCGGACCAGTCCGTAGTTCTTACTCATGAGCCCCCGTGGTCGTGGCTCGACGATGACTGATTACCTGTTTTGGAGCGGTGTCGGCGGGCCCTGCAGTAGGGCTAGGCCGGTGTGTCGCATGGGCAGCCCGAGCAGGTCGAACAGCTCGTGCAGCATCGGCCGCTTCACCGTCACGTCCGCTTCGCAGTCCGCCGCCAGTGCAGGAGATAAGTTCACCTGCAGCACAGAGTAAGTATACGTATAATAGTGTTGCATACTTGCATACGTAATTATATGGCCACGCACCGCTCCGCACTAAAATCAGATTCCGCATCAGTGTAGAAATATCTGCTTCTGACTGTACAAGGCACTCTATTTAAACAATTTAAGAAGGAAGCAGCATTTGTAACAAATAACATAGCCATCAATCAACACGTACAAGAGAAAATTTACTAGAATCTGTTTTAACGACGCATGGCGAAGTGAATAAAATCTTGTAGATAAGTCAAGAACCAGTAAAGGAGCTACCTCCAGCAACCAAGGCTTCAGAGCGTCGTCAAGCAACACATCAAACCCGTAGAACTCGAAGCAGTTTCTCGCCGGCGGCGTCCCCGTCGCCTGTGCCAGGAGCGTCAGCGTCACAAGCGCTCGGATCCTCTGCCACACGAGCCATTCCGTCGCTTCCCAGCGTCCGATTAGTGCTCGGCGTACTTGTTTCAGTGTCCATTTGCAGCCTGAAATTGTCGTATCGCTTAATGTTCCATCCAAGGTCAAATATCTAGTGAATTTTGACCAAGGGCGGGGCGGGGTCCATGTCGACCACTGAATATTTTTTCTACTCCCATTGATAACCCTGTCCTAACTGCACTTCGAAAATGTGACCCCCTGACTCGAAGGCTGGATCCACCCTTGATTCCGACAATCTTTGTTTAAACCGGACGCAATTAAAACCTATACGTACAGTCAAGGAATTTAATTTCCAACTCACCTAAGGTTCAATAGCATATAGCAAACTGTCACCATAAGACCTATAGAGCAAGACGTTAGTTTGACATATCGACCTTAATGCATTGCGAATGTCAGACGACATTTCAACGAAATGGGTAGGGAATTAAGTTCCTTGACTGTACAAGTGGTAGAACTAGATTTAAATTAGTAATAACTTAACTATCGAAAACAGAAAAATGCTTAGTGAAGGCTTTGTAGGAGACCGTTTCGGGTTCGTCCAAGAGACATTTTTAACCAGAAACGGAGGATGCACATCTTTTTTATTTCCCTTGATTTATTCGGCAGAGTCGTATGGCACTTTGTTAAAAAAAACGAGCACTACGTCTTTGAAATTCACTTAAACGGCTAGCCAGCTAGCTGTAAAATTCCGCTACCAGATTAAACAAGACTGACACAACTATAAACCACCTCCTCTTTAGCTATTTTACACCACTTGTATAATACAAGCTTTACCATCGTAGAGGTAAAATCATTTTTGTCTTCAACGGCAGAGAGCTCACCGCTGCCTATTCTATCCTTGCATTCCGCGTACCGCGGCCCAGTCTTGTTCAGCGATGAATTTGTTAGGTGCCTGTATGGGTTGTGTATGTCCGACAGAGTGTATTTGTCAGTTCCTGCAACGGTCAAAAAACAAATATAGATTAGTAACTTCGATCAGTTTAGAAGGTCATTGATTATTAAGTGTAGTAGTAGTATTATGACTCTTTTAATTTATTTAATCTTTTTATGATGAGAATTATTGAGCATGGATAAAATTTATAACAAAGTGGTTTAATTAATCAAACAAACATAACCCTGCCTTCTGGCGGCAGTCGGGTAGAAAAATAATGAAAAATAATCACTATTTACACTTGAGTTTTCCTTAGTAATGGGATTGGTAGCGATACTTAAAACCATTTGATATTGCCAGACAAACAGACGGACGGACGGAGTCACACCACGAGTGTTTCTTTTTCACCATTTTGGTACGGAACTATAAAAACCAACAACGGGCTGACCATTTTGATACTATACTGGTTAATATTTACTTGATCCACGAATAAGAAACAGTTATAAATGTTATTTCGCATATTTAGCAAATTGTATTGCATCGCATCGCGAAACGTGAAAACCTCACCGAATCTTGCCAGCCCTTCGGCATACATGTACGCGGTGAGCGGCCGGTACCCCGGCACGCACACGTATAGTCGCAGATCGAACTTGTAGCCAGCAATAAGCAGCGGCCGCTCAATGTACCGCTGCACCACCGCCGCGCTGCCGCAACGCATCTCGCACACACTCTGCATCAACGATACGTTACTTTGTTAAAATCCGACATCATACTTAGTGATTCAATCCTGTGAGCTTCATGTCTTGGCAGCACACTGTCTCAGTAGCGCGTTTGAAGGCGCAAGCGCGAGCATGTGACGCAGGATGCTTCGTCGACGTCGAGCTCGTCGTTGGTAGACTTATAGAGTTTCCCCTCTGGTGTGCCTAGTACTTATCGAGGAGACGAGTCACACACGCTGATGCAGGATAAAAGCAAAGTTCGAGAAAGTCTCGCACTGATTACTGAGTTGAAACAACTCCCATCTTCGAGCTGCCGTACCTTGCACACCAAAGTCAAATGTATTATTTTACATTTCGATATAAAATAGGATACAAACATATCTATTATTTTAAGTCGAAGTAGGTACAGTTTTATTTAGCAAATGTCAGTTGGGTCATTCTACCTCTACGTAATAATAATCATTATAACTCCATACCCATCTAAATATATCCTTTATTGAAATAAACAGATTAGTTAAGTATTTTAAGTAGTATTTGGCCGATGTGTTTCGTATGAGTTCGTGGCCCTTTCATCCTGCCATAAGCAGTATATCTAACCATAATCAACATCTGAACATATACTTATATATTTCTATATAATATTAGAAGAATCAGTGGGATGGGAATTACCCGAAACAGAAATATCCCGCGTCCCTGACTCTGCGCTACAGGCTTGTGGATCCAGACTGCGCTAGCGCCGCCGTCATCGCCGCGCCGTAGCCGCGAACACTCCGATACCAACTTTGCATACTCCAGTGGAAGGTGGAAGCAGGGCGGGCTGAAATGTGAACGGTAGAACATTCAAAGGCCCATCGTTTATTGGAGTGGCACGACACGTTTTCTACAGGAATCCTCCAGTCTGATTGACCAAGCCTGACGGTTGACCAATCACATTGACCGATTCTTGGTCGATGTTTTATTTGCCTTAGTGATTGATTTAGTAATACCTTCAGTTCAGGCTAGGTTAGATTTGTTTTATAACATTCATGAAAATTGGAAAAAAAGCATTGGGTTCGGCAAAGATTCATCATCATCCCTACTGTAGTTACGCTTTTTACCGGAATGAGTCATGGCTGTGACATTTTGACATTTGTTGTGAAAAATTTCTACTACAATGACCCAAGAAACAAATTGGTTGGGATACAGGTATTCTACAAAATAATAACAGTTTAAAGATAATGACATACATTACAATGTATTACATAATCGCTGTGTCGTGCTCCGTATCAAGGTAGGTAGTTGATTATTTAATGAATGGGTAAACAAAGGCTTACTTAGACAACGGACGTCGCCAAAGGAACTGTCAGTGACTCGATTAGTCAGGAAAAATGCAATCATTACTTTATTTAATTGGAACGGTAATATTTAATTAGTTCCTAACGCCGAATTCTAAATATCAATTATACAAAACTCAATAACCTTTTCCTCCTTCTCAGCAAAACCAACTTTTTTCCAATTTAAGCACACGCGAATTAAATTCTGATTTTTTGTCAATGTTAACTTTGACTTTATACTATGCCTGTACTGCTCAATTATACAATGCCAAATAAAAAAGTTCAATAGAACTTCAAAATAATATCATTTAAGTCAAACCAAAGATAATGTTAATCTGATTTTACAGTCTCAAGTCGACATGAAACTAATCGCGCTCTAAAAATAACTACCTATTTTCAGAATCGTGTAATGAAATGACCTTGATATCAAAATAACTCTGTATTCATGTCAATAGAACCTCAGTTATTAATGTTCCAAAATTCTGTGATAATAACATCATCATCAACAAACAAAACAAAATGTATTTCGTTTTAATTCTTCTGAAATCACATCCTCTAGCATATTTCGAAAATCTGAGGTCGATAAGTAAAGGCGTTATTTTAAATACAATATAGTCCATATTATACAATCACGAATGTAGGTGTTTGGACATGTTCCGATATTTTTGAACACACTGCCCCTTAGATGTATTTAGTGGCAAGGGTTCCTACATCCAATAAGTTTTACAGGGAACATAAAAATCTTTCTTCATAATATTTACCAGAATAAATAAGCGAAGATTTTTCACTTTCAGATACCTGTTTTTGAACTCTACGTAAAAACAAACTTAAAAACTCTACCCCAAACATTGAGTTGCCATTGAGCTTTCTACTACCGTCACGCAATCGTTCTGTACCACTTGGAATAATTGGCATAAAACGAAATTCATTAATATTCGAAATGGCTGTTTAATACTTTGACCTTCTAAAAATACTAAAAAGAATTCAAAATACCCTTGTTGTGAAGCTAATAGCTTGATACTGCAATATCTCATTCGATATCACTGGAAACCGCAAACACGCCAGAAAGTAACTAAATAATGTTGTCTCTACTCGATTTGGGTAAACTTCCTTATGAACTATTTAAAATACTAGACGTAAAGCCAGCTTTGCTCGAGTATCAAATAAAAAACCAACACTCTTAAAACTCAGTGTTGTCACTTTTTCCCACGAATATTACCCCACGTTAAGGGGTAAATAGTACATTGATAAAATATTGGTATAGAAAAAACTTATACAGGACCCTATTTCGTAAAGCATGTTAGTTTAGTATTTTGATTCATTTAATCGTTTATTTAACGAGATAAAACACTAGTACACAGATAAACTATGCACTAATATAACTCGGAGGTCGACTCAAATGCTGTATGAAATGAAGCTCCGTGAAGTGTATTCTGGATTTAACTTCCAGATTCCCCCACGAACCATATATACGGGAATCATGGATTGCACCTACTGGAACCTTCCAGAATGTGTTGTCAACACTTTGACCGAAATCTATTGTTACATTGTGGGTACAAAATTATTTCCAACCTTTTTCGCTTTAATTAGGTACCATTATTATTATTAAGAGTGATTTTATAAATTCCTGTTAATTATTAAAAACATTTTCCAAAAGTAATTCTTCTTTTTACAATGAATAAAAATATTGTTTTTTTATTGACATCGTAAATGACCCCAGGGAAAACTGCCTTAAAGATGGTAACCCTAAATATTCATGTATGTGTATTTGCTGTCCCTTTCGGAGACACGCTCGGCCGCAGTCTTTCAATAGTATGTCTATGTAGCTACATTTTGTCGAAACTGTCTGTTTATTTCTTTAAGCTTTTCAATGCCTTAAATAGGTTCAACGCCAACGACGGATATATCCGTCAACGCGTACAATAAAAGTGGCAAAAACATAGTATTCTCTTTCTACGAAAAGTGGCATACAAATATGTTCAATTTTGTTACTTACTAAAAGGGCTTGGCGTGTGAATGACGACTTCTGTATTTGACATGGCGTTTAAAATATTAACTAACGCAATTACCTATATTTAACACTAGCGGACGCGCGCGACTCCGTTCACGTAAAATTAGTAGCCTATGTCCGTCAGGAGTAGTGTAGCTTTCTATCAGTGAAAGAATTTTTGAAATCGGTTCAGTAGTTCCAGAGATTACCCCCTACATACAAACAAACTAACAAACAAAGTTTACCTCTTTATTATATTATTATTAGTGTAGATATGCGGACACCGTTATTATTTACGCTTAAAATTTTTGAATATCTTTTAATCGAGTCTCCCGGACCTACCGAAATCTGTACCCTCGATAAAATTTGTTAATACACCTTAGGTTCGCTATTAGCTCTTTATTTGTTAATTTGACGCTATTGAATTGTGTGTCAAACATGTGTCAAACTCTGAATATCAGAATAATATGACTAAATAAGTAGTAAATATATATACCTAAACTAATCAAAACAAGTCATAACAGATGACAATATTTCCAAACTTTTTTATTCCCCACTAATATAAAAGTAAATGATAGTCATTGCAGATTCGAACTTTGTGTATCGGTATAAAAATAAAGTCACACAGCATTACCGATAATGCTTCGCTGCACGCAACGGGCGGCGGTTTCATTCAATTCGGTGCATGACGTTTTGCCTTTTCAGTACAATGAGCTACGTTTCACAAGTCATGATTCAATAAAGTATGCTCTCAAATTAGCGTTTTTCCTTCCTAGGTTCAAAAATATGCTCATAGCGCCAACAAGCAGTGAGTCATTTGGGATTATAATGGTCAATTGTCAACAGAAATAGCCTTGGTTGGGATCAATGACATTGGGTCGTGCAAGGCAGAGACATATTGGTGACCTTACTAAACAGTCAACAAAGCTGAAATTAAAATAAGGAATTAAAACGCACCCTCTGGAAAGTCACACAATATTTCAGAACTCTTAAACAGTGTAAGTATTACAATTTCATATTTAAAAACACAGTTCATTTCTAAATATTTCAGTATTTAGAACTCTTTATTTATTTTTTTACTACTACTATTCATTTATCGAGTATAATTCCACTTCTTGATGTAAAGAATAATTGACTATAAGTAAAATCTTCAAGAATCCTTCGGTTTATATAGAACTGTATATTGTTATTTTATTCTCACTTCAAAGTAAATATCATCTCTATCTCTCACATATTCGTCATTTGCCGCCAAAACCTGAAGGTCTTTTACAAATTTAATGGATGTTATTAGTTATTATATAATAAAATTGGATGCAAAATAACAGTAGCAGTACTATATTAGTCCTTTTTGTTCTTGATATTATCAAATAATCTTATCAATCATTCATTTGTAAAAAAATTACAAAATGACGAACAGAATTCGATATCATTGAGTTGCGTGTCCAAAAGCTATTGTTTTTGCCTCTTTTAATCGCTTCAAATTGTACAATCGATTGATGTTCAACCTTTTTCGATGCCTTTTCAAGGATTTGTAAACATTCTTTGAATGATTATTGAAATGAAGCACAACGGTTATTTATGCAAACGTTGTTGTGGGCTTTAAAACATTTTGTGTAAGAAACGACTCCTGAAAATATCTGCGTAAATGTGTGTGCTAAAATACATTCCGACTCCATTATTTGAGCAATATAAATTAATTTAATATTATTGCCGGTAAAAGCAGAAAGTAAGGTGTTCAACAAGATCTATACGCTCTGGCGATGTTGGCGTGTGGGGTTCTCGTCATAATTTTTTAAGTTCTTTGTCGGCTCGTATATACTATTTGATTATCAATATAAGTTTGTCGTTAGGCTGAGAGTTGTTACCTGAAATCGTATATGGATCCATAAATTCGCCTCATGCACCGGAGCAGTCGGGACAGGCTGTCTTTTCGGCATATCGACCCGCCCTTCGGTATGTGATTCATAAACTGTAATCGTAAATCACACTAACATTTTATCGAAATCCAAGTCGTACAGGACTGCATATCAAAGTAGATTGTGTTTGTTTGCATACTACAAAGCTAAACTAGCTATTAAGACGCTTCACCAAAATCATAATTCGTATTAAAGAACTTTTGCCTCGTTTTTTAATAACTTTATATACCTACATTCGAATTGCTAAAACCGTATCATTATAATTTTCACATCCGCATTGACGTCCGCGTGTAGATTAAGAGAAATAGTGAGGATGAAATTTATAGGTAAAAGATTTAAAGGTATTTATGTACAGACGTATAAGTGGTCAGCACACAATTATCCTTTACGATGAACAAAATGTCAAGGCATTATTATATCCCTCAGAGATCTGTTACATATCTCATAAAGATTTAACACACTCATCACGACGTCTGGGTAATAAAAGCTTTTGGTTTATTTAAAGGTCATCGCAATAAATACCAGCGTGACTTAATCACAACGTCAATTTACTGTAGATAATGATAACTTAAAGGTAAAATGTACGCGCTAAATGTTCTTGGTCTTGATGCAGAAACGACCCGATTGATCCCTACTGGGAAATTTCCGAAATAGAATTAGATTAATTGAAACACTTTTTACTAACTTGCGTTCCTGTCTATCTGTTTGTAACAATTTCTTTCTGTTTTCATTGCAATAAAATATGCAATTTATTGTAATTTCTGTGAGTATTTTTTGCTACTAGCTTTATGCGATGAAGTCACTGACCCCATACGCACACCATTTAATTATTTATCGAAATATAACTGGCGTAAAAGACCTGCCAATCCCCGAGAGTCTTGTAGCTTGCCGCCGGAAAAGCACTCGTCCGCCACCAAAGGTTCCACCTCTCCTCGTAGCCGCTGTATCCCTGGTATAACCGCCAGCCTCGCTCGATGCACACCTGGCCAAAAATATGTTTAAACCTGGTTTAAACGTTTTTATTTCAGGTACTCGATTGTAGCAGGGTTGAATGTATGTAGTTTCTCTAACAGTAAGAATCAATTCAAAAGCCCTCCCAGCTAGTTAGCCGTGAAAGTTTAACACACAAAGATGACAGAGAGACTATGTACTATTGCGTTCCAGAGGCAATCAGTTGACTCTAATATTTACCTTAACAAGCAAACTGGGCCCAGTGCCGTTGTCATTTAGCCGATAAATGAACGGCTCGTCGTTGTCAAACACTTCATCCATGACTCGTTGCTCTCCTGAAAATTTAGAACAAAATCAATGGTCACATTTGTAAATAATATTTCAGCCAACTTGTTTGCAAAACATAAGTGGCATGTTCAAAAGTTAACGGTCTCGGTCGACCACAAACACGCTAAGTTGCCAGCCGCCAGCTGTTTTAAACTTTCAGCATTCATCATACAAGTGAAATATTTACCGGCCAAGGCATTCATAATCATAAAGTACAAATAATTTATATCTCAACAGACCTAACCTTGTCCTCATCACCAATCCAGTTTCTTCACATGCTCCATCAAACTTTACATTCGTGGAATAAATATGACATCTGAACACGTGTACGCATATGATATGAGCGTTGCTCGCATGTCAGCTTATCGCGTCAGTCGTATCGAAATTCATCGCGAAAGTTAAGACACGTTTACGTCTGTGCCGGGGCGCTTCGGGGGCTGCACCGAGGATCGACTATCCCGCTCGCCCGCCCGCCCTACACTGTCTCGCCTATCGCTTATACAAGCTTCAAACTGAGGTAACCCCAAGTGATTTATAACCGAGCAATTCGTGACACGCCCGCCTTTCCTCAAAAAGCCGAACCACGAAATTGCATTTAGTAATCAAATGACTTTTTATTGCGGTTGACAATTAACAAGAGAGTACCATAGTGTATAAATTTATAAACATTGAATGCCAGAGAGCACGCATTATCGTGACCTTTTTGCAAAATGACATAATAACTCTGCAGTTTATTGCATTTGTTAATGCTGGCATAAAATTATATAGCTTTGCAATGCTATTTTTAATGCTGTGTTAAAATTAGTTTTGTAAATCAAACAGATCGTAACAAAGCTGAATCATATTGCTACAGTGTTATAACTAAAGTTTACCTTAATTTAATAGTCTTCCGTAGTCAAATTTAATCGACAGCCAACAGAAGCGCGGCAACGCCCTTAATTCTGATTTAAATACTTTAAAGTTAGATTGAACTTTGAACTTCTGAAGTAGTTAATGTAATTGTTGTAACCTAATTTTGCAACAAGCGGGTTGCGTGTCACGCGTGCCGGCTTATCCTAAAAATACGGCGTGTCCCGACTCCGTTATCGTTCGGGGGTAGGCATGTACAAAAAACCTTCAGTACATCCTGCTAATCTAAATTCCACCGCTTTGTTTACGACAATTGAATTTTGTACTTTACAACGAAGTGCAATCAAGAGTTTAGTCATTCATATTGCCGTCGTTGTTTTTGAATGAGTAAATTATTAGGTTCTAAATCGAGTTCCTCAATAATGTATGTATGTAAAGCGTTTTACTACACGTACTGATTTCATACTAGTATATAAATTATAATATTCCGATTACCATGCATTAAAAAAAAAAACACTTTTCTAAAATAATTTGTTCAATTTTAACTGCAATAATATTCCGTAAAAACATGTTTAATGAAATAAATGTCATTTAATAAATTCCTATGGGGCCTGATTTACAATTGTCAAATTTCCAGAGCGCCACTTTCTCCTAGTTTAATAGTCCAATAATAGAGGTAGGTTCAAATGGCCCGCTCGCTTGTATCTTGTAGTAAATAGTAGGATGCAATGTTTTAAGCATGCAGTTGTTTGCATGAAAGTTAATCAAGCTGTAACTTGAAATTGGTAACAAATGTTAACTTAGTTTCTTTAGGAAAAATATACAATACAATACAATATGCTTTATTGAATACCACATTACAATTTGACAGAATTACAGATAAATCTTAATATAGTGCTAAGGCTAAATAATCCCCCATTTGTGGGAACGTCCGCCTTTGCGTTCCACTCTGTATACAAATAGCAAATTTTCCTAAATGTTTCATACGTTCAAAAATATCATTTTCGTCCTGTAATCACAACCACATAAGACGCAGGTAATTCTACCAAGGCCGGGATTTCAGCCATGACAAAAATATGCTGAAAATTGATTGCAGATAGTAGTTTGGCAACAGAACAAAATTCTAATGCAATTACCTTAGTCGTTGGAAGGTCGTTTGTCATCATTAAAATAAAGGTCTAAAGTTCGAAGGTGAAACAAAAATATTCGAGCGTTAAATTGAAGTCGCATAGTTGACTCAGATACTATGACAACATTAAATTATGTAATTTATTATACCTAGTAAATATTTTGTAACATCCAGGAATTACTAGGTTTTGAAAGAGAAAGTCGTGGTTCCTTGCACTTATTTTATTCAATTTAAGAGAGGTAACGCGGGGCATATTATTCACTAGAATTTGAATGCCTTGTGGATAATCAAAACTAATTGACGTTGGATCTGCAATATTGTGTTCCTTTTAGAGCTGGAAATTACGGCTCCAGAGCTCATTAACTTGTTGTGTAGGCGGTAAAGGACTCTCTTTTCCACAAATGCTCCTCCTGCGGGGTTCGCAATGCGCAAATCATACTTGTATTTTTACAAGCGCATTTAGGCTGCGGTTTAGGTACGCCCGCATGCCTGTTTCCCACCGATCTTTTAGGGATGATCTATTACAGCAGACTGTCCGAATTAGATTGTGTGTGTGTTATCATAAATACACGAGTGAAGACCAGTTTTACCCTGAGGGTCGAGCGGTTGGAGTCCCGCCTCAACGTCAACTTTACGTCCGTTGTGGTGCGGGTGCCGACCGATCATCTGTCGACCTTCATGAAGCAAGAATTCTGGCCGAAGGGAGTCGCTTTCCGTCGTTTTCGCGGACGGTTGCTGGGCACCCTGAAACATGGTCACACGTCGCCGAGGTAACGTGCTCATTTTAATGTTTTGTTTTGTTTTATAAATATGTATGTTAATTTTTTCTATGGGCCTATGAAGCCTGAGATAAATAGTTTTATTATTATTATTATAAATAAACTCGCAAATCAAAAGTGCGCTTTCTTTCTTTCTTAGTTGATAGTTCTTAATATGGAACCATATCCCGAACACAATAGTTAATTATTAACTAAGAGTTTTGTGTTCGTTTTCATTATATTCTAGCTAATAGAGGAGCAAAGGACCCCTTACAGTAGTTATAGCGCAGAGGTTGATCATAATGGATGTGCGCAACGCACGCTCTCCGGCAAAGTGCAAGGTCGTTGCAACCGTGCAACCTCACCAACTTTTACCAACTATTTTAACGCCAACGAGGGTACACATTTCAAACTATTTATTAATAAAGTGAAGGCTTGTTGGTATTGAAATAACTTTTGAACTATTCGGAGTTGGTAGAATGACGCTATGATAAAGTGGAGTCCTTCAAAAAGGAAGATTATTAGAACAACAATAGTAATGATAAATACATGTAAATAGAATACGAAGGACATTTTTAGTTGTGCTTTTGTAATTGATACAGACGGTGATTTTCTAAGCACAACGTTGAGGCAGAGTCATCTTTGCCCTAGCGTGCTAGCATGAGTGAACAAGACAGAACGATACTTCAACATCCAGCTCGTCGTTGTTACATTTAGGGAATATCGGGGTTTGATGTGAAATTTATAAACGAACTAAAGTAAGTAAACAGTAAAGGAAAAACATTTATTTACAATTCACGAAACAGCTTCGGTCATTACAAATTTATAAGCTAAATAAAATATTTTTAGCTAAGAATACGTTTTAAACTAAAATAAATAATAAGCTCTAATAACCATACGTGTACTTTTATGTACAGTACATAGATGAAGTATCATTGCCATGGTGTTTTTGAGCATTAGAATACAGTAAAAAGCAACATTTACTGACTACGTATTTTTCCCCCAAACACGGTAGTTTCCATTTTTTTTGAAACTAGCAAAGTTACTGAACTAGTAAGAAAACTTAAGAACAATTCACGAATTATAAACATCTGCAAATACGACCGTAACCACCCTCTAAAGACCAAACCACATTAATCACTGTATTTAGCCTAAGAACATAATATTACAGGTATATCTTCACAAAGTGACCAGTGAAACCTTATTAGTTTCTAATATCTCGGAGGTCTTTTTTACGAACAGTCACATTGTAATCAGTTTCAAAATGTCTTTCGAACCATTAAAATCGATCTTGCGCCAGCACTAGATCTTTCTAAAAGCTTACAAACTATATTTACAAGTCTTTAATGATTAATTGCACTGTGTCAAGATTATTTTCTCTTTTCTAGCGCTATCTCGTAACCGTCGACAGCCTTCATCATGATGTCCAGTTTGACGCGGATCTGAGGAGTGGCGCCAGGGTCCTCGTCGGGAACAACTCTGCTTGTCCTAAGAACCGCTGACAAAGCAGTCTTGATTGACATCAAAGCGTACTGGTAACCTACAAAGATAGACAGGTTTGTTTGTTAATTCTGTACATACTTTAAAACAAAGTCACTATACCTTCCTGTCTGTCCGCATATCACGCCTTCTCTTTAGAGACCGCGCAACGGATTTTGATACGGCTTTCACTATCATTTAGAGATTTTTTACAGAAAGTTTTTATATCCATTACATCTTATTTTTATTCATGCGAAGCCGGGGCAGGTTGCAAGCATATCTATCATAATTATAAAAACATAACATAACAAAGATGACATTATATTATTGGTACTGGGTAAGTATTGAAGACTTGATGTAGTTAATGTGAATTTTACAAAATATGTTTTTTTTGTTTCGATAAAGGTCACAATTTATTACATTAGTTATACATATGAAAAATATATAGATGTCTGTAGCAGACGCGCCATGTACGTCTGCCGGCGCTTATAATAATCAGCCGGGTTTGCCTGAACACCACGTACTGCCTTCCACTGTCGACAACGGCGGTCAGGCCGCACATGGTGCTAATACCCTTAATCCTCGGCGCTCGCAGCGCCTTTCTTGTCTGCCTAGTAGGTTTAAAGATTATGTATTACAGTAGTTTTCTTATTTCAATTTTGTTTGGCAGGAGCCTTTTTTGTTTTCGATTCTTTGTCTGTCTTTATTATGTCATGGTGAAATAAACCGTATTTTTCCGTATCTCTTCTCTTCATCAGTTTCACCACTCCTAAACCCACCAACCCACACGCTAAATGTCCTTGTTTTCTTTCACTTGTCTCACTAATGAATAACAGATAACAAATGCAATAATGATCGTCGCCTTTTGAATTGCAGTTTTTGTTTCAAAGAACGCGGCAACTGCAAGAAAAAAGCAAGTCACAACTCCGCACCAGACTATAAGCAAGAGCCTTAATGAGATACCAAGAATACGTAATTACGGGAACGGGAATTAATTACACTACAAGAAGCGACTACTGCGACTTACTGCGAAGTACTGCGACTATCGTTCTAATGATGGCGCTACACTTCACTATTCTTATTTCTGTTCGGTATATTCGACATGTTTGCCTTGTATTCTTAAATACCAAAAAGGTTCCATCCATGGCTTCACACAAAAACTTTACAGATTACAAATAAAATAGCGCAATATATAAATGGCGTTTTTTTATAATGTTGCATGGTAAATTTACATTATTTTCATTATTAATAGTATAAAGTATAAAGTTTATTGTGCTTCAAAAGCTTTTTTTAACCCGAAACGTAGCAAGTTTATGGAAATTATAGGAAATCTCAGTACGCTAATAGCATATCAATGACAACGATAAGTATGGAGGAATTGGAGGACATGTCACAAGGCATATTTCGCGCACGTGATTCCTTTGCTGTGTGACCAAAAAGCGACTTGCCAGTAAGTCGGCATATATGTATGTGCTATTTGGGTTTTTGTCGTATTTGTGCGCATACGGCAAAGCAAAAATATTGATGTCAGCTAAATATGGTGAATATACGAACTCGAAACAGCGAAGTGTGGTGCCAGCTTAACAATGCTAATAGCGCATGTTTTATAGCTTATCAATCACGCATGTTACTTACTAAATTCCACACCCCCTTTAATCCCCCTAATGGTGTAATTTCCGAAAAGAGGACCTGTAAGAAGTTTTTGTTTCAAATTTCGAATCTCTAGGTACAAGGATTAAGGCTGGGCGTTTCACTTTTTTGAAAATTTTTTTTTAGTTAATCTTCAATCTTTTTTAATTCATCTAAGTTGGCCAATAAGAGCGACAGCGATATAAAATGATTAGAATGTCTGAAATAAGACAAAAAAAAATGTATGTTTAAAATAATGATTTTGGTAAAAACTGAACATCCGAGCTTTAGGCACTGATGTCCAGATATGTACATAGTCGACTTACCAACACAGTTTCGAGGTCCATTGCTGAAGGGCATGTAGGAGCAGGCATGCTTGAGGTTGAACCGCTCCGGCAAGAACCGATCAGGGTCGAACTGCTCGGCATCAGGGCCCCAGTACTTGGGGTCCCGGTGCGCGCCCCAAATTGACACCACCACGCCGGACCCCGCCGGAAGCACACGCCCTGACGCTACATAATAATAGTACATTATAATACGAGTCTGCTATGTTGGTCATTATACACGTGGCGGTGTTATTCGCGATAGCGGTACGTGAGCGCGAAAAGAGAGCCGAGTGTGTAATGATCAATGCACACGCGTGTCATACATTTTTCGACATAATTGCGAAAAAAACAGACTTGTATTGTTATTAATTTCTTCGTTGCTATTTAAAATAAGCTCTCACCGGTATGCTGTCAAAGTCGTCTGAGGGACAAGCGCCCGCTACCCCAGCCACCCAGCTGAGATTACCCGATTAAATTAAGAATACTTGGCCGACATACATCGTCGACAGACATAAGTACAAACTTAACTTTATTGGGGGGATTTCACAGAACCCTAGTGCGATAATGTAAAGTAAAAAATACGCGTGTTTAATATCTTGGATTATGAGTGTGAAAGCGATGATCTACGTTACGAGCAAGTGTGTTGAAAAAAATAAAAGTTTATCGTTTTTGGTTAGCAGATAAGTAAAGAAAGTGTAAAGTGATCTTACGTAACGACAGTTCTTCCTCGACCTTCCTGATGATGAATGGCACCGGCGGGAACAGGCGGAGCGTCTCCTTAATCACTCGCTCCAAGTACTTCAGCCTCATCAGGTCTTCCTTCTCGAACGGACGGTCTGAGTCGCCGAACACTTCATCCAATCTAGAAGAGTATACCTGTTTGAATACTTTGATACCCTTTTGCGCTTTTTCATTTTAGAGCCATCAAAACTACGATGTGACGCGCTATGAAATCGCTTCACAAAAAAATTAAAAAAGTCCTAATTATTTTTCGATGAATGTCCAAAAATGTGAGAAACAATCACGCCTACATTTTTGCGTTGCGTCGAACTCGATTGTGCAATGTGACGTCGTATCCTTGTATTAAGTTTCTCTAATCACACCAGTGATCTTTATAATCAAGTCATACAGAAATCTGATAGAGGTTGGAAGTCGTACGTTTTCCAAGTGTCGTGTATGTAGTGCGATGTCTGGGTGGTCCTACTATACTGATGGAGACGTGTACAGCGGTGTAACTAGAGCTTCAATATAAAGCCCCAAATAGGAGTTTTTAATCCACATTACTGTCGTTTTGTTTAAATAAACACTAAATCTCACTTCACGGTTTGAAAATCAGAAGCTCTTTGGATATTAAAAATAATGACCCCGCAATCTCCGAAACCACCAACCCCACAAGCTTGAAATTTGGTACGTAGGTTCCTTTTAGGACACAATCCATTTATTATACTATTAGATTAGATAATTAAAGTAGAAAATAACTCAGGCAATTGTGGTTCACTTACTCTTGTAAGACCTTCTCCTGAATGTCAGGGTATTTGGCTAGCATTTTGAATGTATACCCGACCGCTGTGGCCGACGTATCCGTGGCAGCTATGGTGAGGGTCAGAATTTCCTCTCTTAGCTCTAAGTTGCTGTACCCTTTCTCGCCGCCGGAAAACTGAATCAAAAGATCCAAGAATGTTTTGCTCGCGTACCTTGATAGGTCTATAAAAGATTTAAAAATGTTATAGTGTGACACTAAATTAAGCTTCAGTAATATCTTCTGCTACATATTTATAAATTTAATTCTAAAGATTCAATAATATTTACGGTCATATTTTATATATCCCTTTTGGTCCCGGAAGAGGATGAATGTACAGTACATGTACAGGAACAACTTTAAGGTGAAATGTGTTCATTAAGCTACTACAAAAATGAGAACAGCAATGTTTTATGATAACATGACGTAATAAAGAATACCAAATTAAATTTTGTGTACGTATATGATTGTTTAACTACCTATTACTTACCATACTGAAGATCGGCTTCTGCAAGCGCTGCTTTTTCCTCTTCAATTTCCTTTCGTTTCTTATCTATAACCTAAAAGTAGATAAGCATGCATTTTAATTTACATGGAAAAATAAAGGAAAACATCAAAAAACATTGTAAGTACCATAGTTAAGTCTATTCAACAGTGCTTGTCTTATCATGTAAACAAAATTCCAAACTTAATATTGTCACCCACATAAAACAAATTGAGGCTGTACACGTACACAGAAGAGGTGATTTATAATTTTTTGCTTAAGAATTATTTAAATAATAAAAAATATATTGATGACAAAACTGAAATGCTAGGTTAGAAAATTATTAATTCCTTAAGACATGTACCTAAAGATGAATATATTTTACAGCATTAACTTCCAAGGGGCGCTGTTTTGCAAAAAAATAATAGTCACTGAAATACATAAGTATGCATAAGGGTTCCTTTTTACATTTTTGGTACGGAACCCTAAAGATAAATTATACAGGTAGGTATAGATTGTAAGTACATTTAAAAAAAAGCTTACATCATTAGTGAAATCGTGAAGAGTCTTCAGGCTCTTCTCGTGTTTCTTATACTGCGGAAAGAACTTGTAGAGCCAGTCCGGCTGAAGCCATAGATGGAAGATCCTTTCGCAGATAAGTTGCAGTATGCTGTTTAATTCAACCAGAAATGGCGATTTTTCATCATCTTGTGCATTTATATTTACGCCTAATGCAGTTTCTGTCAAAAATAAAAATATTGATTCCAATCGTACCAACTTAACAAAAATAGTTACTCATTATTAATTAAATAAATACGTATGTCTATTTTTTATATATCGACAACTGTATTTAAAAGCGTGTGCAACTTGAGAAGATTTTTAACTTACCACAAACAGAGTCCAAAGTATACGAGCTGAGGTACGGCCAAATACTGAATTTGTCCTCTCCCGCCCTTTGCCCGAGTTTGTCAGCTAACTTTTTACTTTGCTCAGCAAACACAGGGACGAAGCTTTCGACTATTTTTGGGCTGAATGCTGGCAGTAATATTTTACGCCTTGGTCTCCAGATGGGCACTAAAAACCATCGAAACGTAAAGGGAATTAATTTTCTTTTATTATGATGAGACAATTACAAATAAACCGGTAATAACAAAGAACCGTGTAGAAGTACGAGTAGGTAGGCAAGTAAGAGGCAGAGGGCTTAAATTAGGAATGTGTAATGTGTATGTGTGGTTGTGCACTTAGACTAAACTTATATTACCTGGAGCGAATATTCCTCCATATCCAATGACTTTCCTGAGGAAACGATGAAGGTCGTCTTTTTCTAAACAGGTCTTGAGCACCATTTCGAGATCAACGGGGTCTATAGCAACTGTAGAAAAAAACCTTACTTGTGAGTTAATTTATTTTCTATGTTTTAACTTGACGACCGGATAGCCCGGTGATTAGTGACCCTAACTACGGATTCGATTCCCTTGAGGGGCAAATGTTTGTTTGGTAAATATTAATGTTTTTATCTCAGTCTTGGATGTTATATGTAGTTATTTAAGTATGTATATATAAGGTATTTCCGTTGTCTAGCACCTACAGGACAAGCTTTGCGTAGCCTAGAACTAGGTCAATGGTATAAATTGTCTCAAGATATTTATTTATTTTATTTGACTACGCAGTTTTGTTTAATTTAAACAATAAATGGGTGTTAATTTAATTATCATCTCACTAGCCAGCATTGTATTACTCTGATGATTATATTTAATAACTGGAAGAAAATCATTAAGAATCGAGCGCGCTGGCGCCAGCTGGTGTCAAAGGCCAAGTTCCACTTCAATTTGTTGAGCCAGCAGTAACAAAGTTTCTATTGTATAAATAGGTTATACAGGATGTCCCTAAAGTAGTACGTCAAACTTAATGGGGAGACAGGTGGGCAGGTGACCTACCGAATATTAAAAAAATACCTTAGTAAAACTCACACCGCTTAAAAAACAATATATTTTCAATTTTATTTTGCCTCTTCTACTAAAGTTTAGTCAAATTTTGACCCCTTACGGTGAAAAACAATTACATGATCGTTAGCTCACTTTTAATGTTTGGTAGGTCACCTGCCCACCTGCCTCTCCCTTAAGTTTATCATACTACTCACGGGACACCCAGTGGATATATTATGAGAAAAATAGGCCACTTAGACATTTGAAATGATCTCACCATTATATTATTTTATTTTCTTGTTATATATTAAAAAAAAAAAATGACGCACTTACGGAAGTAAAGAATGTGGCCGAGCCACCCTCTGATCATTCCCTCGTTGTCCATGCTCGTGTAACTTAGATCCTTTAGGGATGTCATTATATCTGAAAATTAAATATTATAACTTAGATAAAGAAAAGACCGGCTATTAAGCTATTTATTACTAAGAGGATATGAATATGTATTATTAATTAATAAGAGATAATTATGTCACAAGTAATGTAATTCATTATTATCTGTAATGGATAGAAGTAATGCCTTAAATGTTTTTGCTATTTGGAATACGTTTTTTTTGTTGAAATATTCAACCGTCGGCTTTATAACAAACTAGAAACCGATTAAGACGTTTCTTTTTAAATATAGACATAGTGTCAGGAACAAACGCAAGTATGGGTAAATTTATATTTAGTTAGATGGATTTATCTAAATACATTTAACACTAATATAATAAAGTTTCATAATTCCAAAAAATATTTCACTAACAGGAAGCTATGCAATCCCTGACGGAGATAGGCTACTAATTCCACGAGAACAAAGTCGCGGTCATCGTTAGTTAAATATATGTTTAAGCACTAATCTACATTCAGTTGTAGTTAAAATGCGCACGATAAAAACCATTAAAAAGTGGAAATGTTGCTTGTTTGAGCAATTTGTTGTTGATTTGAATTTCCTTCCTTCCTTTCCAATACGTATAACTTAACTGCTAGGATGCCGGTGATTAGAACCAATTATTCTAAAGTAACTGTAGCGGTGTAGCCGTATTTACTTAGTAGTAGCATATAAGTAATGTTTACCCTACTAATACAGTTAGTAAGAGTTCAACTTAGTAACAATATATGTATGGACGTATTATTGTGGTCTAAAATATTAAATATTTTATTTTTATTTACACGCGTAGGGCATAGTCTTTACCGCTAGTTGACATCATTATCTCTCGTTTTTACTCGTGTTTCCGTATCTCCTCGTCAACTATATGGCCACTGTCAAGGAATGGGACCGTACCTTTTTAACATAATTAGCAAACGCCCTAACATACTTAGCATTTATGGATTATTCCAAAGGCTTTGATAGCATTAAACACTGCAATTGCAACCGGGCTCCATAGCCATAAAATTGGTTCCACCTACATTAACCCCATAAAGTCTATTTACAGTAGTAGCACAGCTAACATTAAACTGCATCAATCTTCTGGCAGGTCATTCAGAATAGAAAGAGGCGTCAAACAGGTTGACCCGCCGTCACCCAAATTGTTTTCAAGCTCATCGAAGAGGTGTTCAAAAGCTTGGCGGTAGGTCAACAAACCTACGTTTCGCCGACAATATTATTATTCTCTTCCTTGAGCTAATGTTACCAGCTCTTAGTACGCCAAGCTTTCAAGTTGACCTTCAGATGAATTGTACGAAAACGAAAGCGAACGGTCGAGGAAGATGGACATGTTCTCTCTTCGGTAATGGACAGAACAAAAAGGTCGAAAGACGCATCTACAATGCCTGAAAGAGCAGAGGGGTATTTAAAGATTTGGCGCCCCGAGCCATTTAGCTTTGGCGCCCCATTAGTTGACGATAAAGTAGGCCATAAGTTAGGTGCGGCTGCCGCCCCTCGCAGCCTGGCGCCCCGGGCCATGGCCCGGATGGCCCTAGGGTAAATACGCCCCTGTGAAAGAGCTTGTGGTGCATAAAAGAGCTAATGAAAGGTAAGCTTCCACTGTTACTTACGCAAAAACTTAATGATATGTCTACACTGCCCATCCTAACCTACGGTGCCCAAACATGGTCAAACAATTGAATGTACCAAAGAACTGACCATGTCTGTCGCAGGCACCCAGACAGATGTGCATTTATTGCCACCAGTGCAGTGGGTGCCACAAAACGATGTGGACGACGCAGCAGACAGAGGTGGAGCTTAGAGCTAACTAATACTAACATATATTTTATTTATCTATATGCCGTTTGTAATCAAATGTTCAGGGGGCCTAGCACGCTAGCTTTTATCGATGACATAAAGCATTTATCCCTTTCTAACCAGTATGCGTGTGCGAAAGGGACGAATGCTTTATGTCAGCGATAAACGCTAGTGTGCTAGAGGGGCAGGTGTACTATAAAGGGTAAAAAGGTAATTATGAGATTCAAAGCTTAAAACATTGTACATTTACAATAAAACAAAAACTTTTTTTAGTTAATATTAAAGTAGAAATCGCATAAACGTAATGGCGTTACAATGCGCGGGCGCTGCGGAAATTGCTTTATTGTTGATCCACGGAGTATTAGTGTAATTGTCAAATCATGCGGCTAGACAGCTTACCACACATGCCTCAATCTATATTTAATATTATATACAGAAAGTTAACATTGGCTTGTCTGTTTATACGTAGGGTGGCAATCTATCTAACTAATGGATAAATTTCTAAAAATCTTTCACTAATGAAAACTGCCCTATCCCCGAGTACCTATCACAGGGTGATATTTTAAATTCCACACGGACAAAGTGCGGGCAAAAGATAGTCTCTAAAAAAAAATTTTTTTTTTTAGGTTATGAAATGTTACTTTTCCATTTGTTAAAAATCATTATATTTTAGTTCATATGTCTTTATTTTAGCTTAACTTACTTACTTTCTTTAAAAAAAATGTGTATGATTTTATGGATATTTCATATTATACTAAATTTAAGACATTTATCTTTGTATTGATCTATGTAATTAAGACACAAAATAAATGAATGTATGGAGAAATACCGATAAACGAATCATCGAATGCATCTCTTCAAAGATAATTAGTAAATGCTTTTTAGTACGCAATCCTAAAAAAATGAAGCTGAAACATAAATTGAACCCTTACGATAAACTCACCCTCAGTGGTTCCCGTGAACTTGTGGGCCACCCCGATCACCGGCAACTCCTCGTCCCCACCAGATATGCGGGAGGCGAGCGCATACATCCTCCTCCTTCGAAACCGAAACAAAACCACCCACAACACTGGCACAATAACAAACAACAAGAGAATCATTTTAGCACTTAAAAAACCTTTTCACAAATGTGTCACAAGATATATGTATTGCCAATAGTACGTCCGAGAGTAAAATGATCTTGGTCCGGTTGATCATGTTTATATGAGGTTTTCCACGCCGCTCTTTACGCGCTGATTCTTCGTCAAGCGGCGCGGGAGTCGCGCAGCTCACGGCGTGGCGCAGACCACAAGGAAGCTACAATTCTACCATTTAAATGGTCCGTAACGACTGCAAGAGACAATACGTGATCCGTGCTTAGATTAATTCCATTTTGTCGGGCCTTGGGTGAAGCATGACATGCTTCGAAATGGCTTTTGATACAATTTAATAAATCAAGTTGATAAGATCACAGTTTATCCATGATTAGTATTAAAAATAAAACGGAAAACTTCATTTTTTTTTAAAAATTGGTTACCTACGGCAGCCCAACATCACCGGCCAAGTTTAATTTATCTCTATATTATGCATCCCTACTTAGGGCACTTGTTAGATGGAGCCGTAGGGAGGGGTAAATTAATCTTGGGCGGTCATGTTAAGGCCGCTGCTAGTATTTATACGACATCTTATAGCGGCACTGCACTCGCTATTCGTATTCGCGATACGCTTTCGCTTTATTCGACGTATTTTACTCTTAAATGCCATAAACGATAATGCACACGTCAAACGAAAAGTATTCAAATAGCAAACCTTTCGAATATATTTAAGTATTTGAAGAAATTTAGTCGTGTTTAGTAAAGGCTTTAGTTTATTATTAACAATTAGACACACGCGTTGCAACAATGGTACAAAAAATTGTTTCTGCAAGTTTAGACAGCCTTTTCGGCTTGTTTTCATAAAGCCATCCTGAGGATACTTACTAACTTTTTTTACCATTTTTATTCTTGGTCTTTCTGCATAGGGTATTTACTTATGCCTTTATTATACCTGTATTACGTGTGCAAAATTAAAATCTTAGAATTTTTATTGTTTTTGAGAAAAAGTGAATATGACACACAGATTGAAAGACGGACATATAGCGAAACTATAAGGGTTCTTAGTTTAACTACGAAATCCTATAAACAGAGCATTGCAGTTTCGAATGGAACAACAAAAACATATTACGTGCGTATTACGTAACGTATATGTTTTTATTTTTAGAGATCTATTCGGTTTTAGGATTCCTTAGTCAGACTAGGACCAAGACAAGGTAGACAATAGACGGACTTATCGCTTAAGAGCGTTCTCTTCTATTAGGAACCCTTATAGTTTCGTTATAGGTACGTTAGGTACGTTGGTTACTATTTAGTTGGACTGTATTTGTTTAGGAAAAATGGCTACAAGCGGATATGTGCTAACGTCCAACAGTCGTCGTTAGCTTTTCCATGTTTCCTCAACAAACATGGGCTATTCAAATATCCTTTGGCGTACTATTTTAAATAGTATTTATAAATAAATATTACTTGTTAAAATAACTATTAAACGTGAGTTATGTACCTACGTCTAGTACTTAACTTCCTAAGTTATTTATTATACATAATAAAGCAAAGTTCAAAATATTTCAAAATACTCAATAATATCTTAATCCTATACAAGACCAAAATTTGTCAATTCTTAGTGAAATCATATTGTAAAAGACTACAATTACAAACCGATTGACACCTCATTCATCAAAATTGGCTCAATCGTTTAGGCACTACAGTGGAACATACGTAAATACAAACATACATACATACATAGGCTGCTAAAAACATAACCATTCCTTTTGGCTTTGCCGTAGTCGGGTAAAAAATAATAAATAAGAATATTTTTAAACCATTTTTATTTAATGCATAAAATTATGAATATTTTTTTATCAATATAGATAAAATCTGAAGACCATACATAATAAAACTTCGGAAAAAGTTTTCGCGAATCGTGACTTTTTTCATCTTTATAAACACAAAAGTTCACCGGGCTACAAGTAAATACAAGTTAATAGATCAAAGAGCATGTTATTACTTCAATTAATACCAACTCCACCCACCGACTAGACACCCGCCTTCACAAATCGATACAAAAAATCTCAAATGTCGTAAGGGACATTAAGGGACATGTCTCTTACGACATTTGAGATTTCTAGTATCGAAATAGGTAATATTGCGATTTCTTTGTTTAGTTTGTAACATTTTGCCTTGTCGATCAAAGCTAGTTATATCAGGCACATTATATGTGTACAGTTGGACCGATAAGTCTATAAATAACATTCTCACAATATATTATTATTATATTTATGTATATTTATTTAAAATCTTAGATTAGGTTTTTACAATATTTCTATAAAAAGTAATAAAACAATATCAATACAAAATATACAAACATTATAAAAACCTAACCTAGAGTGCCGCCGGCAGCGGGGCAGGGCTCAAGCTACCGGTGGTTAGGGCTGCAGAGTGAGGAATCTCCTGACTATTCGTGCCGTGTCCAGGAGTACCGCCTTTTGTATCTGACCCTTGATCCAGCCTTCTAGCGAGAGTCTCTTGAGGTGTTGGTCGAGACTCTTCGCTATAAGACCGTTCACTGAGACGACTATCGGAACAATGATTGTCGAGTCAACATTATTATATTAATTATTATGCAATGTATTAGCTAGAACATAATTGTTTAATACTTAGGTTTACCCGTACGTGTAATTAAGCGGTATGAGGCAGTGCGCGCCAAATTGTCTTATACAACACTAGGAATTCCTAGTAAAATACTTATAATGTACGAGTAGTAACATGACATGCTATTCTTCAAACATTTTCGCAGCATTCCGTCTTATGAGATAAGATTAACTTAAGCCCTTTTGCTATCAGGTGAACTTAACTGTGTACCCAATACGAAGATGAAACTCAAGCGTCTTAAGTTCGCGAACGGATTAAAAGCCATTACTGCGGCCGTCGTAACGTAACGGATGTCTTCTAAATATGTCCAAGTAAAAGATATAAGTTAGTTTTGTATCCAAAAGCGTTAGTTCAAAAGGTTTTTTTAGCCTTGAGTTTTCTTATCTTCTTACGTAGGTACTAGAGATACTAGCTCTCCAATTCAGACCTTGCTATTGGAAAGCAAGTCTGAGACCCAAGTTTTTCCGACACAAAAATATCTCCGGTCTTCAAGTGCTTCATAGCATCATGTGACCCACGGTGTAATGATTGGGAAGAACTGGCAGAGTAGTGTATATTTCCTGGGCTGTGGCCTTAACATGACCGGCCCAGGTTTAATTTATCCCTCCTTTGTTTGCGTCTCTGTCAAAATAGTGACATAAGAAAGGGACGCACACAGGGATAAATGCAGATAAACTAAACTTGGCCGGTCATGTTAAGGCCATTTGGTACATCGTTTATCAGTTAGACGCACCGCGTTGCCAAAATTAGATAAGCGCTTCGAAAAACCTCATCAAGCGCCGCTTTCAGAAATCAAAACCCATATACTAAAACATGCATAAAACGTTTAAATTAACGTTGCATGAATATCTCGTAGTAAGTATCCAACACAAGCGCTGCTATTCTGCACGTTTTGCTAGCAGCGAGTTCGCGGATTAGGAAAGTAATTTGCTCGAATTACATAATACAAGTATATATTATTAAGTATTTGTAGACCATCATCTGTAAATAATTTGGTCGCAGCACTAGCGCAATTCCTTTTTTTTAATGGACTTGTGCTGGTAGCCTCTGACGGCTTTAACAGCTTATCAGAGAGAGAGGCGAGCAACCAGAAGAGAGCTCAGCAAGGGGACTATTACTTGGCATGCCAAAGGGTGCTTTTGTTGCGCCGACCTCGGACTTTGGACGCTTAGGGAGAAGTTCTAGAAAAATAGTTTTATGCTACGGTCGGTTCGGACTTCGGAGGCGCAATTCCAAGGCTCTGAATGGAAAGGATGCATATCAAACATACCACACCACTCTCATAAAGCATTGTAGAATCGACGATTTCGCGTTGAAGTGTGCTAGTCCATAATAAAATAATACAGGAACTATTTTGAGGTCATTGCATTTAACGTGCCTACTAGATATACGGGCAGGTATATCCTTATTTGAAGCTACTATGAATGAATCGCACGGCTACGTCGTCATTAAATCATAGTTGTAACATTTAATTAACCACTAAGTAATTGTATGAAATATAATGTCAGATCAGACATATACAAACTAAACTAAATAATTACAAAAGCGCCTACTTGACAAGATTGTTGCACTAAATTTATTTACGGTTAGCTTTACGTTTAACTTACTTAAATTGTGCTTCGTATACCAGCTATTTACAAACTATTTATGATATAGTGGAAACTGTTAAGGGCACAGATGGATGTTTAATAACTAATGTTATTTTATAAATTTTTTTCCCGACTACGGCAAAGCCAAAAGGATCCAACATAGTGCCTAAACGACTGAGCCGATTTTGATGAATTAATATAATTATATTATGTTTTTATGTTTTTTTTTACATCTGATGACTATTTGTCTTCCAAATAAATGAAATATAATACATTAAAAATTAAGTTTTTTTATGTATTTTTAAAACCCTTAAGTTTATCTTTATTTTATGTAGGTATAACTTTCTTATGACACCAGATAGAACCGCAGTGAGGGATAATTTAATCTTAGGCATTCTACTTAGAGCCGCTGGTGTCCAAAGGACTCGCAGCCACCTCTTAGTGAACAAGCATCGCCAAAGAACGCTCTCGTTAAATAGCGTGGCCGGCCTTTTGGGTACCTTGCCGCTGGGGCCATATTTAGATTTAGCTTAGTTTTACATAAGCTTTACTTAGTGTTTGTGTCATATAACTTTAGGACAAAGTATGCCTTCCCATAACGCAAATTAGATCTAAATTTTAAGGGTAGAAGCAGCAAACTATTTTTCATATTAATACAATGTGAAATGATTGCTTAATAGTTTACTTATTTACGCTAATACGTGAGCGAAAGTTGCACTACTTAGGCATATCGTTTTAAGGCTGCGTTTCCACCAGAGCTGTGCTGACCGAGGCGAGGTAAATGAAGCGATTCTATTGGTTCTTACAAACACATCCCTCGCTACGCATCCTCGCACGTCTCTGGTGGAAAAGCAGCCTAAAAGGAACGTACGGATATATGCAATGCCCGTGGCGGCCCTAAGGACCTCCGCTAAGTCACGCGGGTGCATGCCTATCGAGCAATAGTATGACCACCCGCGCGAGTTAGCGGAGGCTCTCATACTATTATTCAATTGGCGTGCACCCGTTCCGTGCACTAGCGCGAATAAGCGGAAGCCCTAATAAGATAGGCATAACTACAAAGTTAAAATGTCTTAGTGCGTCCCTTTCTTGTGACACTAGGTACACAAAGCCGCACGAAGATAAATTAAACTATGGCGGTTATTTTAGCACCGCTGAAGTTCCGAGTCGCGAATACACGCCTGTCGAAGTCTGACAACATAAAGCCAAACGCACTTTGTCGCGACGAACGCGAGCTTCAATAAAAGTGGGTAAGTTTCCGAACCGATATCTTAGTATTGTATGGTGGCAACCCTGGACCTATAACAAGAAAAGAATCTGACGTTGACAGTGAGGCTCGGGGGTGAGAGACACGCCTGGCGCGATGAACGGTAAGGGACTGGAGAAGAAAAAAGGAAGAAATAGGACTAGGAAGAGCAACTACGAATCAGGACGTCCAGGTGAGTTAAACTGATGTTACTAAGAATGATGCAAGGTGAGAGAGGGAGAGAGTTGGTGATAGGAAGCCCCGGTGGCTCCAGTGGAGTGACCGGGGATGACGAAGTGAGTACAGAATAAGAATTCGTACTAGAACGGAACCCCAGTTGTTCCAATGGAACGGACTGGGGCGAAGAAGATTCGGCGGTCTGGGCAAGCTGGAAGGGGCGGTGAAGGAGGCTTGTAGGGGTATAATCCCCACTAGAACCCAAGAAGCATTAGAATAACGTCACCAGATCTCTCTACCCTCACCAGGCATCATATACCTATTAAGAATATCTTGTCGTCATGTCTACCCTCAGGCACAATCCATACTATAATGTTGCGTTCTATCATATTGTCAGCATAATAATCCGGATGTGGCGACAAATTGGTGGAGATGCTGCGTGGATCACCTTTTCTTGGCCTTGGGAGGCTCCAAGAAGGGTAATAGAAGTAACCTAGAAACTCACAAAGCGGTGGAGACCTAGAAACTCATAAAGCGGTGGAGACCTAGAAACTCATAAAGCGGTGGAGACCTAGAAACTCATAAAGCGGTGGAGACCTAGAAACTCATAATGCGGTGGAGACCTAGAAACTCATAAAGCGGTGGAGACCTAGAAACTCATAATGCGGCGGAGACCAAGGAACTCACAGTGCGGTGGAGACCAAGGAACTCACAGTGCGGTGGAGACCAAGGAACTCACAGTGCGGTGGAGACCGAGAAACTCACAGACTGGTGAAGTACATGAAACACAAGGAATGACAGTCACCGCGAGAACTAGCAGACATAAGAAGACAAAAATGGTTTACAATAATGGGTAGATCTTAGCTCTGGAATCTTTAATCAAAAATTGTAGAAAGAGATCAACATAATTTCATAGATGGTTGTTAGTAAAACATGCAATTCTTGTTTTATTGTGCGGACCCCCTTATGTTATTTCTATTGTCTAATTTCAGAAGTATAGTAAAGTATCTGTATCTGGACTAATGCTATAATAATACGGGTAAGAAGGGAACTACAGTAATATTAGAGGGGAAGAGAACACCTAGATAATTTAATATTCATACTAACATAAAATAATTAGCATTTAATTTAGAATTATTTCGAGGTAAGTACACCCCACGCTACTGTAAAGTGATAAAGCAATTGAGTCAGCTAAGTAAAGGTGGACGCACAGTGCAGAGTAGCGAATGACACGGTCGTCGCATTGCATTGTGAATCCAGCTTAATTACATCTGAAAAACGTCTATGTCCGATAGGTTGGTAGTGCGGGATTGGCTGTCTTCATTGCGACATTTAGGAAGAGTGTAACGGAAACGGTTTCTTATTGGATTAAACATACGACACAAACGACATAGTCCTAGAGATTAGTGGATTCAGGCAAATAAGAATACCATTAAGGTTAAGCGTAAAGGAAAACAAACCGTTTTTCCTTTGGTGTTGTAGTAATGCAATGCGAATGTGCCTAACATCAGACAAGTTGTATTCTAATAAGTATTGTGAAATCACGGGGAACCGTCCCCCTCGCTCTCGGGTTGCCTTACTATCGAAGGAAAGAGAAACTCGCATTCGAAAGCAGTATGTCTAATAGGTACTAGCTAGGCAGCCACCGAGCGTTCCCTTTTGTAGCACGCGACAAGTTATGCACGTTAGCTTTTGAAACGGTAATCAAATCCCCAAAACACTAGTGAGTTCTAAGCCAAAGTGAGGTTTGTTTTAGTGAGTGGTATAAATAGAGGACTAGTAAGAATATTAAAGAATTCAAGGGATACATTTAGGCAACGCAAGAAGCGGTGGTTACTGCTCTGCTGTAGCGGTAACGCGCCACACAATTACCGAGATGGAGGAAGCCATGATCGTTCGACTAGATACTATGCACGAGGAGCTCCAAGAGATAGTCCATCGAGCCGAGCAACTACAAACGGTGTCGGTGGACGAGCTACAAAACACCTGCAAACTAATCGAAGTATCATGTAGACGCCTTGAAAAAGAGGTCCATCTATGCATTGAAAAATGCAGCAAGATGCCTCCAGACAAAATCAAACTGTACACAAAAACTCAGCTTAAAGCGGAAGAGTTGAAAATTGGACTGGAAGCATTACAACCGCCTTCACCAAAGGATTCGTTCCAAAGTAACACCAAACTGCCAAAACTCGCACTACCCAAATTTAAGGTAGGAACTAGCAATAAAATGGTATTTTTATATAACTATTTTTATATACCTTTAAGCACTGACCTATAAGTAATGGACTTCTAGTCAGTGTTTAAAAAATGGCCTTATCGAAAGAGGAGTAAAAAGAGGGGTAATTCGCACCTTTAGAATTAAAGCGACTTAATTCTAAATATGAAATTTCCCAAAATTAAACCCTATGTCTTTTAATTAAGGTGAAATTTTGGGACGTGTATCAATGTCAATGTTTTTTTTATATATATATAAGTTGCCAGACATATTTTTAGAAATGCAATAATAAAAAAAAAAAACCTATTTGCGACAAAACTTTATAAATGATAATTTTATACAGTATGGCGACGTAGTAAGGTTGAAATTAAAGTAAATATAAAAAGTCAATTAAGAGTGTACATTTTGAATATTGGCGTCAACCTATTCTCATTTGTCAGGCCATTTTTCGTATGACATTTAGTATGACATTGTACATCCATGCATTATAATATCGCTGCCTTTAAGCCAATAAGTTACTAAGAATTTATTATTCCGATATAGGGGGAAGTATTGCGGTGGAAGGAGTTTTGGGACCGCTTCCAGACAAGTATTGATGACAAGAGGTTACCGGATGCAGACAAGTTATCATACCTGTTAGGGTGTCTTGAGGATGAGGCTCTTCAAACAATAGAGGGCCTGGGTGTTACACACGCCAACTATGACATTGCAGTCGAGACCCTCAAATCCAGGTATGGGAAGAAGCAGCAAGTGATAGATGCCCACTATGATGCCCTGCACAGTCAAGCCAGAGCCACTTACAATGCCTCTGAATGTCGATCAACACTCAACAATATAGAACGACACCTTCGAGTACTTGAGTCTCTGGGGGAAGAAATGGAAGGAAATCAGTTCCGTGCAGCAATCAAGAGTAAATTCCCAGAGAAAATTATATACGAATTGCACCTTTTAACTGAAGGCAAGAATATGAAGGAGATCAGAGCTGGCCTGGATAAAATCATAACAGCAATGGAAATGTCTAGAAGTGATACTGGTACAGCACATAGTACATCCACTCCAGAAATCAGTACAGGAGCTCTCCAAGCAAGAATAGAATTAAAATCCCGACCCCTGGGGAAGTGGAGAAGGGAGAAACAGATGGAGGGGTCACAGGTCAAAGAATTTCAGAAGAGAAAAGGATCATGTATTACAGGGACCACAGAAATGAAGAGAAAGAGACTCAGAAGATCATGCATCTTCTGCGATGGCAGCCATTACAACTCCGAATGTCAAACCGTGAAAACCATTGACGAAAGAAAGAAGAAGTTAGGCCAGCGTTGCTACCTCTGCTTCCGAGAGGGACATCGGAGCATGACATGCCCCTCAAAAAAGACGTGTTACCACTGCAAGAAGAAACATAATCAAGCCCTATGCCCTCAAAACAAACAAGGTACAACCTTATTCAAAGAAATGGAAATGCGCCATATCAATTTCAGTAATGAATCTTATTCCTTTCTACAGACGGCCGTCGTAAAGGTGCGGCGACAGAAGGCGAATCAAAGTAAAGTATGCAGAGTCCTTCTTGACAGCGGCAGTCAGCGCAGCTATATCACAGCGCGCTTAGCTAAGGATCTACACTTGCCAACAGTCAATGAGGACCTTTTAATGATATACGTGTTTGGCGCGAATAAACCAGTTGAAACAATGAGCCCATCTACTGAAATTGAAATCGAAACAAGAAGAGGCTCTAAAAGAAATATAGTAGTCAATATTGTACCCCACATAACAGACAGGATTCTCTCTCCGGCACCATTGAAAAATTTATGTGTTGATTTAGCAGCTGATGATGGTTCTGCTGGAGACAGAGTAGACCTCTTAATAGGTAATGACTATTATTTTACGTTTATTAGAAACAATATAGTACAGGTAGAAGAAAACCTATTTCTGGTGGACACTGAATTTGGATGGATTATCACAGGTAGAACAGTAGAACACAACAAGTCTAACACACTATCAGTGATCACTTACTGTCAATGTCAAGAGCCGGGGGAACCATATTTCGCGATGCCAGATTTACCTCTACAGGGACCTGATATAAAATTCTTATGGGCCTTAGAGAGCATCGGAATCTCTGATTCTCCCAAAATTACACGTGAAGAAGAGGCAGTAAAGCATTTTAATCAGACAGTGCGCTATAAGGACAACAGATATGAGGTCAGATGGCCATGGATCATCTTCCCGCCTGAACTTCCTACAAACTATGGACTTGTTCGTGGCCGGTTGACTGGATTGTTAAAGAGGCTAGATCTAGAAACTCTAAAAGAATATGATAGCATACTTCAAGAACAGTTGACCGCGAAAATCATAGAAGTTATTGATCATCAGCCAAATGGTGTTGAACAAGGAGATCCACCAATTCACTACTTACCACACCATATAGTTAAGCAAGAAGGGAAGAAAGGAAGAATAGTGTATGATGCTTCGGCAAGACTCAAAGATAGTAAAAGCCTAAATGAATGCTTGTACCGAGGGCCATCAATGCTTGAAGATTTGACTGCACTTCTTCTGAGATTTAGAATGAACCCTATAGCTATAATCGCAGACGTAGAGAAAGCGTTTCTTCAAGTGGGTCTACAAATTGAAGATAGAGACGTAACCAGGTTTTTATGGCTGAAAGACATAGACAAAGGAGTCACAGAAGACAACATTATGCATCTACGCTTCTGCAGAGTGCCTTTCGGGATTATCTCCAGCCCCTTTTTGTTGACTGCAACTATCCGTTACCACCTATCAAAGAAACCCGACGCGCTTTTAAATCAGTTAGCGGATCAATGCTATGTGGACAATCTTGTAACAGGCTCAGATACAATAGCAAAGGCTCGAGACTTGATAAATAAAACAAGGTCAAGCTTTAACAAATTATCAATGAATATACGAGAGTGGATATCTAATTCCAAACAATTGATGAAGTCCATTCCAAAACAATACAGAGGAAAGGAAGAAGAAAAGGTAAAAGTTTTGGGGCTGACATGGAACATACAGAAAGACACTTTAAAACTCAAATTGAATAATAACCTTCTAGATCCAGAGATGATAGCGAAGAACAAAACAAAACGTGGGGTGTTGAGAACACTGGCTTCCTTGTATGACCCATGTGGATATGCGGCACCTTTAGTTTTACCTGCTAAACTTCTACTACAAGAACTATGGAAAAGGAAAGTGAAATGGGACTCTCCCTTATCATGTGACTTGGAAGAATCATGGGATTCCGCTGTGAAAACACTTATGGCCGCTAAAGATATTGAGATCCAGCGATTCGTGGGTATCATACATCCTGCAGAAACAGAGTATGAGCTTCACTGCTTCACCGACGCTTCTCAAATTTCTTTCGCGGCGGTTGTGTACCTGAGGATGTCGGACGTAAAGGAACAGATTACTAAGACAGTATTTATCATGGCCAAGTCACGTGTCACCCCAATTAATCAGAAAGAGGACCTTAAGATACCAAAATTAGAACTTCTGGGATATGTGATTGGCAAACGCCTGTTGACATACGTAAAGACGGCTCTTCAGGTGCCAATAACGAGGCAGTGTCTATGGACAGATAGTGGAATAGTCATTTATTGGATGAAATCAGAAAAACTTCTACCCCCCTTTGTGGCCAGAAGAATATCGGAAATCAAAGAAGATAGAAATATAGAATCACGATATGTAAACACAGAAGAAAACCCAGCTGACCTTGCAACACGTCCAGAGCTTTGGTCACAAAAGAAAGAGTTATGGTTCAATGGACCCCAATTTCTGCTAGAACCGGAAAGTCACTGGCCTATATTACCAGAAGGCAACAGTATCACGTCATTTGCTGTACTAGAGGATCAAGACGTGAATAAGTTTACAGAAGACATAGAAAGTGAAAAATCAAAACCAGGGAATGACAGATGCATCGAATCTAGCGAAGAAATGGATATAGAGATGACAGAAACTACTTACCAGGAGAACGGCGGGAATACACCTGACGTGGACAATGGTGAAGAGGTTAAGAAATTACAAGAGCTATATTTCCCTGAAGAGGTTGCAGGTAAAATCACTCACCTTTCGAGAAATTTGAGTCTGTTTAGCGATGTGGAAGGACTATTGAGATGTAAAGGCCGTATGATGAACACGGTGTGTCCATATGATACCAAATACCCTATCCTTATTCCCAGGGATTCCGAATTTACTGATAAGTTAATACGAGAAATTCATGAAAAAAATTATCATGTTGGGGCCCCGCACACCCTTAGTATCATTCGTCAAAAATACTGGATACCTCAAGGTAAAGCAAAAGTCCAAAGGGTAATAAAAAAATGTCCACAATGCGTGAAACATGGCGGAGGTCCATACAGACTCCCTCCTATACCCGCTCTATCCGCAGAACGCGCAAACTATAGTGCACCTTTTACCTACACTGGTATGGATTACTTTGGGCCCATTTACGTGAAAGGAGATGGTAAACAAGAAAAGAGATGGGTCTGCCTATACACCTGTATGGCGATACGTGCAGTTCATATGGAGGTGGTAAACAACCTAACAGCTGAAGAATGTTTACTGGCACTAAGAAGATTCATATCGGCCAGAGGTGTGCCAGAACTTGTTGTGTCTGACAACGCATTGGAATTCAAACTATCTGCTGAAATATTGTCAAGCACATATTGTATAGAGAATAAAATACGATGGAAATTTATCCCTCAGCTAAGCCCATGGCATGGAGGCTTTTACGAGAGGCTGGTGGGACTAGTTAAGAATTGCCTTAAAAGGACTCTAGGGAAACAACTGTTATCGAGTACGCAGTTGAATACCATCATCAAGGAAGTTGAGGCAGTTACTAATAGCCGTCCCTTGACATGCGTAGGCACAGAAATAGAGTACGTCCTCAAGCCCGCTGACTTCTTGACCTTTGGCAAATGTATAATCATCGAGCCGTCATCCCAAAAGTCTCGACCGGGAGGGACGGTAACGAAACAAGGATTGGTAGAAAGTTGGAAAAAGGGCCAAGTCATACTGGAGGAATTCAAGAGCATGTTCATGGGACAATATCTATGTAGTCTTCGTGAACGATATCAAAACTCATGCAAACAGCCCCGGGTAAAAGCACCTAAACCGCCAAGCATCGGAGACATAGTACAAATCAAAGGAGATAGCAAGAATAGAGAAAATTGGCGAGTTGGAAGAATAATATCCTTGTCTGAAGGAGCAGACAGCTTATGTCGAGTGGCAAAAGTAATTGTCGAAGGCAAAGAATTTACTCGGTCCATAGGGCACTTGTACCCACTCGAAATAGATGAAAATGAATACCCAGCCCCCCAAGAGCACACAAGGGATCCATTAGCCCTAGAACGAGAAGCTTCCTATCAAGAATCAACCATACCCATCAATGTACCGAATGGGGGAGAGGAATCCAGTATGCAAGTAGAAATCCCCATATCTCAGTTAGTACAGACGGGAAATGGCCTGCCCCAAGAAGAAGATGGTGGTGAGAATTCAGCTTTGGAACAAAAATCAGAAGATAGCCCAATGAATAACCAAGGAAGATTACCTAGGAAGGCGGCCGAGAGAGCAAAGGAAAAAATCGCCTTGTGGACTAGCCAACTGGCCAGTCTACTGTAGAACCTTCTCTCTTCGCCGGGAGTGTCGCGACGAACGCGAGCTTCAATAAAAGTGGGTAAGTTTCCGAACCGATATCTTAGTATTGTATGGTGGCAACCCTGGACCTATAACAAGAAAAGAATCTGACGTTGACAGTGAGGCTCGGGGGTGAGAGACACGCCTGGCGCGATGAACGGTAAGGGACTGGAGAAGAAAAAAGGAAGAAATAGGACTAGGAAGAGCAACTACGAATCAGGACGTCCAGGTGAGTTAAACTGATGTTACTAAGAATGATGCAAGGTGAGAGAGGGAGAGAGTTGGTGATAGGAAGCCCCGGTGGCTCCAGTGGAGTGACCGGGGATGACGAAGTGAGTACAGAATAAGAACTCGTACTAGAACGGAACCCCAGTTGTTCCAATGGAACGGACTGGGGCGAAGAAGATTCGGCGGTCTGGGCAAGCTGGAAGGGGCGGTGAAGGAGGCTTGTAGGGGTATAATCCCCACTAGAACCCAAGAAGCATTAGAATAACGTCACCAGATCTCTCTACCCTCACCAGGCATCATATACCTATTAAGAATATCTTGTCGTCATGTCTACCCTCAGGCACAATCCATACTATAATGTTGCGTTCTATCATATTGTCAGCATAATAATCCGGATGTGGCGACACACTTCGTAAGACAAAACCATTGCTCATTCTTAATAAAAGATTTTGTGGTTAATTTTAATAAACAATAAAATTCACTACAGTAGATATAAGAGTATTTGGATGCACGGCAATAAAATATAAGTGTTAATCAAAGATGTTAACAACGTCAGAACAATATTTTTCCTCAAAATGTTTACTTAAATACCCGGATACCAAGAAGTTCGAGGAACGTGTCATGGTCGCACCTTTTACTATTTTTAGGTAAGGCTGTTGCGGTTTCTTTCTGTGATAGCTTTTTCCTGATGACTGGTCAATTTAGCAAATACCTTACAAATAAGAATTTTGCTATTGCATCAATCGTTGCTTCTAATTTAGGTAAGCGGCCTAAGTGGCGGAAGAGTTGGGATCCTGTATTTTTATGTGTTGATACTCCGTGAGTTAAAAACAAAAACGTTGAACCTACAGTTAGTTCATTATTATTTTGATCCAGCGGTCCAGCTGTCACTATCAGCGGTATTTAGTGGCGTGCAAGCATTATGCATCGCCGACAGCGGTTTCGGTACAAAAAGACGGTGGAAGGCCCTTAGAATAATCCTTATTCTGAAAGAAAGGAAGGGCCACTCCGTGTGCTTTGTAGTCTTTAAATTATTAAGGAGACCGTAGATTATACAACTCTATACATCCACCGATTTATTATTAGAACACCGTTTTGACAGTTTATGTTGGTACGAGGTACCTTTAGTCTGAAGGTTTTTGAGACTAACTGCTATGCTTTTGTCATATTTTTATGACAGTGGTAGGAAATCGGGGTGCGAGTCGGCTTTCCTCCCCGTCTTCCCAAGTGCTTCGGTTCCCTGATGGACTCCTCCGAGGGGAAGAGTAGTGCTTGGGCCGGTGCACCCTACGCATCAGACAATGATTTCTTAGCCTATATATCATTAGCCGATGGGAGAAGAGGGGGTTATACGGCCCGAACCAATAATGCACATAATATAATATAATCATGATATTGGCACAAGCCTCGTGCGGCAGATTAAAAATTTTTCTTTTTTCTTTTTTAAAAGAAGACAAGAAATTATACAAATATCCATCGACGTTCGAAAAACATACGTTATCTCTCACGTTATTACGACGCGCCTTTTGAATAGAGAAAATAAACTGAAACTTTTCTACACCAAGCTTTTGCTTCAACAGGAAATCGCTCTCGGAAAAATAAATCTTCGGACAAAATACGCCTTAGGAATCTTTGGGTGATACCGTACATAAATAATAGTGGTGTCATATTGAGTTTTTATCTACACACATATCATAATTTCTCAATAACGCGTTCAAAAACCATAGAAAATGACCAGCATTATTACAACCAATGTTATTATAAGAATTTTCTTGTCTGTGGTAGTAGGTAAATCTGTTCTTTATTGGGTAGTATCTCTTAGTAGTCTGTGTTTATTGGTGATTACATTACCGATATCTCGTGACGTTATGAATTTAAATTTGGAACAGCTGTCAAAATTCAAGTTGGTCTCTATTCTAGTATCCACAGATATTAAAACAGTTATCGATACGAAACGTCAATTCAGTATGATTTTTTTAATTTAAACGCACGACATTTGATCTCGAGTGACATGACAATAGGGACTTCATTCTTTTGTCTATGATTTTAAAAAAAACGTTCGTCTTGACGGATAGATCGAATTGCCGCCATACTTGTTTGTTGGTTTTTTGCTGTTACGGTTTTTTGCAGTTATGATATGTGTGTAGATAAAGTAATGTATGCAACTGTATAAAATTAGGCCTTAAAACACTCGTGTGATCCTATTATGAAACTCGCTGACGCTCGTTTCATAAAACCACACTCGTGTTTTAAGGCCTCTCATTATATAGCAGTTGCATAAAATACTATAACACATTAGAAATAAACAATAATAAATGAAACTAATTCATGGTATTCGCGATTATCCACTGGGTAATCATTTATTTCTCTTTAACGTTCACATTTACAGTGATATTCTACATTATGAACATCGTAGGCATTATATTGTCATGAACAATAAAGGAAATTAGGCGTGTTATATACAGAGGATTTAAAATTGTATTGAAATTCTGTTTGCATTTAGATATTTATAAGCACTATACAACTTTACATAATTTGAAAAAGCACGTCTGAATAGGTACTAGTATTTATATATTAATTATATATTATGCATATCCTCACTGCTATTGCAATAGGTAGTGCACGATTTACATGATTTAATCTATTAAAGGGCTATGGAATTGTGCTCATTTCTGCTCCACTTAAGAATATAATATAATTAAAAAAGAGAGCATTTTAAATAATTCCGTTCTTAACTTACTTACTATATCTTTTTCATAAGCGATTTAGCTAGCCAAAAGCATAAGAACATTATTCAAATGAACGTGTTACGTGCATAATATAACCTAAAATTACTTAAAATTGTGAACTTAATGGTTACAGAAGGTACAATTCGGTATCATACCATAGTAAGAACAGTACAATTTATGGCACAAAATATATTGGGTTCGTTTATGGTAGGTACACGGTAACATTTATAACAATATCAAGTTTAAGATTCTCAGATGAGAATTACGTTGAGGTATTTCAAGCTATAAATTTTGAAAGCTATCACTTTTTATTTTAGTATATATTTTAAATATTTTTGAATCCGATCATATTGCTATAAGTTACTTTGAAAAATGTTATAATGAGATCATTATCTAAGTCGAAGTGGTCTAAGTAAGAAAGTTGTAAAATCAAAATTGACAAATAATACCTCTGAATATGAAAGGTTCACTTCACTTGCAAACATGTTGGGTAACACGTATACTGTCTATGAACACGCCCCATAACACATTATAACACAAGAGTTATAATGTGGTCATCATAATAATACTAATGCAAAATCAGTTCAAATCGAGCTCCAACTCAGTAAAGCAACGCCTGGGAGGTCACAGTCTTGTAATAATTAACCTATTAAATTATACCTGCACCCTTGCTTGCAGGTAGAACAAAATAAGTATTTTCTATAGTTGGATCGAATTCAGGCTGTAATATCATTTACTTATGAATCGATTGGGTAATTTTCACTTAGTTCAAATTCTAAGTAAGCGTTATTTGACGCTTAATTTTGTTATCTGTAGGTAATGTACTGATGTAAAGCCACCACCTAATTATAACACTGCGGTGGCATCGGTTCTGTCAAGATAGTCCGCATATGCAGTGACCTCACGGGATAAGAGCGTTTTGGCAAGTCCGTTGAGAAATCAACAAGTCTGACATAAATCGCAGGTTACTTCCGCAAAAAAACAATTTGTGACACTGTTTGTGAAATAAGGCGGCAGAAATAGCACACAATTTTCTTGACTAATTCACAACACGTGGGTTTCGTGTAAGTAATAATGTAACATTTGATTTATAACATTAAACAAATCTATTACATTTTACATGAATAATGGTTACTGTGTAAAAATATTTTACTTGTTAAAAATAAACGTCTAATATCGACATTACATGTTCTTAAGCTATTTATAATAGAATAGCTCAACTTCGATACTCGTGAGTGATTAGGAATTAAAAATGCAATAAACTTCATTACTTAAGCACTACAGAAAAATATTTTCCTAAACTTTGCCTAGCTACTTGTAATGATACGTGTGGAATACAAATAAAGTTCGTAGAACAAACTGCATTAATTAGCTGCATTACAAATTGGCTCAAAGTGTCAAAGGTACATTATGTTTTCTACCTAGGTAATATAAAGCTACACTAGTGATTCACCGAGTTAACCCGACATAATTGTTTACCGAGAATAAAATGATGCAGGTAGTATACGGAAATGATGATGATGAACGAATACGACTTGTCAAGGCTTTAAGAGGTAATTATACTAATCCAAAACATCATTATTCCCTGGTGTAATTATCTAAAAAAAGAAATCGATTTTGTATATGTCGTCAGCCTGAGAAAGTACCTTAAAATTTAAATATTACTACAATTAAAATAACAACAACCGAATGTATATTTAAATGACAAAAATAGTTTTTCATAGGTTATCATACTTTTATGGTATTGCAGTATGTAAATGATAGTGTGCCCAATATTTGTGAATATGATATTTTTATGTCTCCATAAATGAAGGTTTCATTTAGGCATCTAATTTTTTTAAAGCTGCGTTTTAAATTACTTATTCTACAATAGTAACTCTTACTCGTCGCATTTATTCACTTTTACTGAGACTTGACTGCGTTTCAATAACACTTAACTCAAAAGATTGTACCATAAATAGTCATTAAAACTCGTATGTTACGTGTTATCCACATTATTGCTTCTGTCCGTAGTCAATTAACACTAAACTATTTCTTTTATCCATTTGTGATGCTGAATCAGGTTTCTTAAATTACTAGCATTAGATACTTGCGGGAGCATTCTTTCAGGATATAGAAATTTGAGCCAGATGAATTAGATGATTCGTTTTATTTGACATGTATCGAATGATTAATTGTTAAAAATGGCCTAATATTTGAATCTTATTCTAATGCATTTAAGTCGTCGAGGATAAATGAAAAAGATACCTATAGTTGCCTCGCTGAAGATTGAAGGACTAAGACGTATGATATTTTTCTTAGTAACATATTTCATGCGTAGTAAAATAAATGCATTCTCACTCAATACTAAACCATTACTAAATAGTAAATAAAAGTAAAAAAACACGCAATCAACTTAACGGTTCCGTCCGAAACTCATTGCACGTACACTTTTGTAAAGCTCAAATTCTAATGTAATTAAAATCACATTTTATTAAATATCTTTGGATACAACCAAATAAAATTACCACATACCGTACAAAAATACAAAAAATATACAAGAATGTCAAATATAATTAAGGGAATTCGGGAAGTTTCCTAATTTTGTCCGAACATACGTCACGTTTGCATCATCAATTACAACAGTACTCTTTTTGCTCTTCGTAAAATAATCATAAAGTAATCACACAGACTAGACATTGAATAAGGAAACGTGGCGTACGTTCAAGCCACAATTCATGATATTTATTAGAGGGGGTCAACCACCCTACGTCGTTTCGTCGCAAGCTGGTGACGAATGTAGACATTTTAAAGTAGATCAGCTACTGAGTAGTGTAATAATAATTCTCTTAAGGTTCAGTCTACCTTCCCGCAGTGAGATTGTTATTGCAATAGCTGAGATTCATCGGTCACAGCAGGTCCTGGACATGCGACGTGTCCAAGTTTGTGATGAGTGTTTTGAGGAAGGTCATCTCTTTGCGGGCGTTCTCCAGTATGACGCGCGGGTCCTGCGAGGTGCAGCGCAAACAGTTCGGCGCGAAAACCATCGCCAAGTTTGCAGAGTCCATCTTTGTTTGACTTACCACTTCTGGCGCAGTAAACTGTTGCAGGAAACTTATCAGATACGTTAATACCTGTAACAAGAATTTATTTTACTAAAGGATATAAATACAGTCTATTAAAGTTATTGAATTACTAATAAAGTTCAGGGAACCGTTTATAGTACTTTAGAGATCCAAGCTCGTGACCGAGTAATGTATAAAATACCGGTCTGATCTAGTTTTTCGAACGTATCGCGCAATCGAAACCTGTCCATTGTATATGGTCAGGTTTTCCCGTTCTGAAGTGACACAGCCACAACGTCACCTGTGGTGAGAATTTTAAAGTCGTCACAACCTGTACTGGATGTCGGACAAGCTGTTTAGCCATGTCCGTCAATTGGCGCATGACATGACGTGCGCTAAGGTCAGAGCACCGATTATAGTTGACTAGCGTGACGTCGAGTCGCATACACTGCATACTAATTTGTTCCGCCGTGCATTGAAACCAACAACCCTTTATCTTAGATTGTATGTCTACTTATCAAGTGCAGGCATATGTCTCGCTCACATTCTCGTTTTCAAACAAGTATGTGAAGATCCTTACATAGCGTCAACCTTAAAAGGTTAATAAAGGATTTACGAAACAAATGTTGCCCTTGCAGTTCATAGTAAACTACTACTATAATGGTCGGAGGTTTCCGTGATAATTATCTAAATAATACTAATCGTACCATTGCTACTCTCATTATACCAGCTGGGGACCACGCAGGGCCCGTACAGGATCCGAAGCTGTTACCGATGCAGCAAGCTGGGCGTCTGTGTCACACTCACCAGCCTGTTGAGCGGCGGCAGTCGCTGCAGCGCGCGCGTGCAGGCGGCGTAGTCGCAGCCGGCGGCCACGCACGGCCCGTACAACGCGTCCGGGATCAGAGGTTCGTACAGCTCGCGATACCACAGCTTCAGCAAACTCGCAGGCGCGTGCGCATCTATTACATACGTACTGCTAGTTAGATATGAACCAAGACGTAATTTAAACGTCCACGAAAGAAGTTTTGCATGTGTCAGCGTTCATCTTAAACTATTATACATATATATTGCAAATTTCAACAAAGAGTGGATGTTTACTGTATTAGAATGTCATCTCAAATTTCAAAAATTATGTCAAATTGGAGTTGATCGAGCCTGTTGTCAATTTTTACTGTCGCAACATTATAAATGAACACGAGATTATCAGCTTACTTTAGTCGAACATAAAAATGCCTAATTCAATCATTTTAATTTTCCTACGAATAAATTAACATTGCTCAATGTTTTCATTCTAATTTATAAAAAGTGAAATTCGTTAAACTTTCTTAGTGCTGATGATTTTTTTGCTTAAAAATAGTATCTTCTTAAATGTAAATTATATATGTCAAATAAAGTACAATTAGAATTTAAATTGTATAATTGATACTTTCACAATGATCTAAAAGTGTATAGAAAATTTCTGAAAAATGTCAATTTTAAAACGTCATTTGCCAAAACTAGATGTTTACGACATTGGCCCTATTAGCAATTATTTTTGGTTGCATGCTCCCAAGAGAGCATTTATCCTTGGTGAGCGTCAAGTTACCATACCCGTCGAATCGAGGATTTTATGATTCCAGAAAGTATTACTTAAATAGTACACTCAGCTGCAGAGATAAGTAACCCCCCTTCCATGAACGAATACGTAAGTAACTATCAAATTTGTACAAAAAAGGACCATTTTAGTTTCGGAGACATGACTCTTTTTTAGGTAGTATTTTTTGGAATGATCAAATCCAGAATATATTTAACGGGTACGCAAACTAGACGCTGGCCACCTGTGGAGGCGATCTTCAAAGTAAGATAACATAGTTGTGTGTCCACAATACATGTAATGTAGTTTTACAACAATTATTCCAATAAATTAAAAATGCTATATAATGACAACACAAAGAAAAATTAGGGTAATGACAGGTTCGAACCTGCAACATTGAGTTTTGCCAGTTTCGCCACATTACCACTAAACACAAAAACAAAAAAAAATAACAAAAATTACAAAAAATATTCACTTATTTAATTTACGCAATTGACTTTTGATCTCAGAAAAGTTTTTATTACATAGCTATTAACAATAAGAAAACAACAAACAATATTTCTATTTAATTTGTTTGTGAGCAAGTGCAATTAGTGCTCACAATTGCATTACGCAAAAACCATACGCCAGTCGTTTTTAACCCCTGGGTCAGAACAGGTAGTTGTAATATTTGCGCAAGTCATTTGCGTCACTAGTCCTCCTAGGTCACAAACGTATTAGAGTAGAGACGAACAAAGAGCTCGCTGGCAACCACTTTTAATCAGTCAAAGTGTGCTTTAGGGTTCGAAATAGTTTTAGTTCATACTAAATTGAGCTCACTCGGCTTAGCCTGTCATTCAAAACAGGGTACAGTGGCGTTTTGTTTGTTTTCTCTTTCTTGCTTAGGCAAATACCAAGATTACTTTATCACACGCGTCAACTAAATTCTAAGTTTTATGTTGTAGGTATTCTAATGCACAAACTTATTCTTAAACAATGATTAAATACTTTATGACATTGCAGAATGATTGCTATGAAAAAGACATCCGACGCGCTTAAGCATTCAAAATTACGCACAGATCTGGTAGCCCTGCGGAACAAACGCCCGCCCACAGATCCGGACGTTCTAAAAAGGAGCCTTACGAAAGATATTTATGGGATTTCCATAATAATCGAGAATCGAAGACATAGGAACTTTTTAATAGAAAAAAGGGGCAGGACATGGTAATTTCAATCTTGAACGCGTAGTTCGTAACAATCATGAAAAATATTTGGTCATATTCTATGGGAAGACTAGTTCCCGATTAGGAAAATAATTAAATATATCGTGATTACAGACAGTGCGTGATTTGTACATTCGCTGGACAACGGTCTCCGAATGTAGTTTTCGGCTTGTGATAGGTGTATGGATCTGGCTAAAGGTGGAATCCATCGTCATATCTAAGACGTGAATTATTTAATGTCTCTTAATTTCAAATACATACATCCAATAATCTGCTATTGCTTACCAGTCAACGTGGAAGCGTCAGGCAGTTCCCAGTTGTCAATCTTGGCCTTGAGGGCGTTGACCTCGTCGACATCGGCGGACACGCGGAATATGCCCTCGGTGTCCCTCCCGTTGAGCGCGAGCACCTGCTGGGAGAGCGCCACCTGCACCCACGGCAGCTGCCGGTTCGGGAAGCGTTCCTTCTGCAATGCCATCACTTCAGACAGCGTGTTGCCGAACATCGACTGCCGGAATATTTGAATCTGCGGAGCAATGGGAGAGTCAGTCAAATGTATTGTAAGTAGTAGTTAAACACATTTTAACATGTGAATAGCTGAGAGATATACATAAGCTCTTACATGTTTGAAATGTACGAGCAGTATCTCGACTATCGATGAAATTAAATCGGCGCGACTTCCATTGCTAACACATGTCCAACGAATGACGGCGGATCGAGGGGTGAAGAGGGTTCAATTGACATCTGGCGCTTTGTATCGTGCGATATAATTGTTTGAGAGACCAAGAATCAGTTTGGATTGCTAATCCATAGGAGTAAGTAAATTTCTCAACTATGGCTTACACTCAGTTATATCTCCTAATCAGACGTGTAAAAGAGCCTATGCGGCCTACTTCCAAGTGTTTTTTTTTTCATTTTTAAAGTAATTAAATAAAAGGGCGCATGCTACAAGCAAATGTATTCCCAACAGAATAGATCAACCATTTAATTGCGGTGTTACGATAAAATTGACTTATTACATAGCTTTGAGGTTAGTCGTCACACACTCACCAATTCAATTGTCTTATGTTTTAAATACGGACAACATACCCTAGCCTGGTCTATGTCCTCGGTGGTGGGTTTCCGTGGCTGCCTTTTCCCTCCGAAGCCGATCCTCTCCAGCCGCTTGCAAGCCACGCCCGCGTAATGCGACACTTGCACGTGAATGGGCCATTTACCCACCTGTCCAGGAAATTGGGATTAACAGTACGAATGGTTTAACAAAATTACAGTATACGTAATGCAGAATGGCCACGTACTGCTCCGCATCGAATTTAGATATCACAGTGCAACGTTAGGGCCCGTGAGCCTCTTACAGTGAGCCAATGTGATACATAAGCCACTATATAATCCCTTCACAACGAAGGTCATAATGATTTCTCAATGAATAACATAAAATATCCCGGCGAAGTTGAACCTTATGTGAATGCACGTAAGTCACTAATATTGTATGCGTTGACAGATTTATCAGTCATTGGTGTTGAACTGTTTCGACAGATGTATCCTATAAAGACGGATATATCCGTTTGTTCGCAGAGCCTACCCACCTCAGGGAAGGCGTCGGCGAAGGCCGGGTCCCGGTGCCGGTTGACGTAGTTGGTGAGCGCGGGCTGGAAGGCGGGCGACGGCGGCACGAAGGCCAGGCACACCGCCAGCAGCTCCCAGCCGCGCAGCAGCGAGTCGCGCAGCGGGTTCTCTGTGGTCTGCCGGCACAGCTGCACGTACAGCTCGTCCCGAAGTCTGCACAGACATTTGCTTTCAGTATGAGGGATTTCGTTTCTGTTGACTTCGATGATTCAGACCACTTCGCATATATGGGGGCTTAATTATTTAGTCTCGCATTGTGTAATAAATGGTCTAGAAATGAATTAGGATGACTATCTCTACACATAAATAAAATAACACATGAATGTAACCAGCCGGAAATCAGAATCCTAAGGCAGTTGCACTTACTTTTCATTGGAGAAAGTCGCATGCAGTATGTCTTGCGCCACCGAGTTGAGCGTCATCCCAGGCCTCGCTTTCCTGTCGCCCATGTATATTTGCACCAATCGGAACAGGTCTATGGCCGCTTTCTTGTGCGCCTTGTCCCAATCCGCGCCCACCATTGGCGCACTGATCGATGATGACGTCCACGATAGCATGTCGCGCACTGACGCCTGTAGCAATGATTTTAAAATGAAATCAATAGGGTTAAAATAGTATCTAGTTCGCGCAACGTGTCAAACAAACCAACGTATTTTATGATCCGGTCGTAGCCTATCTGTAGTTAGCTTCATTTGGAAAGCGTCTCGTAAAGCGAAACCGTGCTGAATTTACCAGTGGAATGGTGATGAGGAGAGAGGCATCGCGCTATTGGTTGCATAAACCGACCAGTTCCTCCGCTATAGTCTATGAATTAAACAGTATCCCCCCCTCCCCATCCCCAAACCCACCACAGATGCATCCCATACATAAAGATGTCATTTTTATCGCAGAAAAGCTTCGTATGGGCTTATGCTTATATGACGCACGATGATGATGTATGATGAGTGCACGTACGATCTGCCACTGTACTTGAACATTTTAGTACATTGTCGCTGACAGTAATGTGACAAATTCGACTCTCATTACATACGTTACTACGACAAGGTTCTAAATTATTTGGCTACTTCCGAGTAGTAATTTAAGAACAGGTATTTTAAAAAATGTGCGAAAATTAAATCATCGCGGTGCTTGTCTATGTGAGAGCGCGTCGTTTCAAACGTCTGTATGGATCAGTTCTACCGCTCTGCTGTGTATTCATCATGACAGTAGTCAGCGGTCCGTCCGCGAGGCGGGTCCTGCTCACCTTTTTCCTGAAGATGCCCTTGTTGAAGTTGAGGTGGTCCTTGGCGAAGATCTCGATGTCCTGCTCGGGCGGCGGGCGCGCGTGCGCGGCCGGCGGCGCGTGCGCGCGCACCGGGCTGTACAGCTGCGGCCCGTCCGCGCCGCCCGCCGCGCCGCCACCGAGCGAAGACGTCTGCGCAACGGACAGGAGTCACAACACGGCACGGGCAAGGCATGGGCGTACTTTGCTACACACGATCACTATTAACTAGCAGTTTTCCCTGAACAGTTTTAACTGACGCACAAAAGTGATCGTGTGTAGGAGGAAAGTATCCTGATCGTGTATAGCCACCATCAGGTTGTCTCAAAGAATGCGATAAAGAAACCTGAGAGGGCCGCCAAGCACGAGCTGGCAGCCAGAGCGGGGCGTCGCTACGATTGCGGTCGCGATCCCGGAGGCATCCAACGACCCATTCTGACTCTCTACCGCTTTTAGCGGGTAGTTTGGCAATTTACCGAGACTCCCATGTGACCCCTTGGGTCCCCGGACCTGGGTAGTATACGTACATTAATTTTCCAGCATTTTTAAAATATGGGTCTTAAATAAAAAGATGTTTATTGGAGCAGCGCGGTAACAATGCCGGCATAGATAGCAAAAATCCGTCAAAGTACCCCGCCCTCTGCCACTCAGTTTCCCATTCGTACATTACGAAACACATCGGTGCGGTATTTGCATAGCTGCGCATGAAACTCACCCGATGTATCCCCGGCGAGGGCTGCCGATCCCTATCGAACCCGACGAACGTGTTGTAATACGCCACGCCGTGGTTCATATATTCCACGTCGGCGGGGCGCTGCGCGTACGAGTGCGGCAGGTACACGCCGGAGCCGTCGTCGTCATCCGGCGTCCGGGCGCCGCCGTCCGACGACTCGTTGTCCGGCTCGTGGCCGGACAGCGAGCGCGACTCGGAGCCGGACCGCGAACGCGACGAGCCGGACTCGTTGTCGGAGCCGGAACCGCCGCCGTATCGGCTGCGACCTGAGAGTCGGGACAATTAATGTTTTATTACAGCTAAAGAAATCCTCATCAATTGCAATAATTTAATTGACGGGCACCCGTCATTATACTCATTCTACCGTTTCAAATGTTGCTCAAGAACTAAAAAACAAACTGTTTTTATAGGGGAAAACGAGAAAACGGTTTCCGTGAGCAATTAATCACCCGAGACTGGACCCTATACTCGAGACTGGACGAATCGCAGGCGCGATGCCGACCGTCAGAAAAGCAAATGGGAAATGAAAATCTAAAGATCTGATCCTCCGGCACAAACCGCAAGAGGGGTGCTGCAAGGTAGACGGAACGCCACTCACTGGACAGTTTGGCCTGCTGTATGATGTAGTCCTGCAGCGGCAGCAGGTGCTGCATGCCGCGCAGGTCCCAGTTGCAGTACAGCGGGGAGCCCTCCTCGTCTTCCTCGTCCGCGTCCAGCGGCGACTCTTCCATGTCCCCCGGCCTTTTGTGACCTGCGCCGAAAAAACAAAAGTTTACGCCCGTTTAAGCATGATAGTGCATTTGGGTATGTACGTACATAAACGAAGTAGCCTTTTAAAACCGGTAAGCTTTTGTAATGAACAGGGGCGGTAAAGAAATTTACATTCAAGTATAGCAATTTATATCTCGTTAAAAAATATATTTTGTCTTACGTCGTGATTTAGTGCGATCTCTGGTCGCCGTTGATCGTTCTAGCCGTTGGTTGTGTTTCTGCACGTTGGGTTCCGTCAACGGCGGGTCGAGGTTGATGCATTTCAGCTTGTAGTTCACTATGAGAAGAACAAAACATTTTACAGATAATATTTAAGTAAAAGTTTACCAGGATCTGAGCCTTTACCATAAAGTCTCGATATTTCGACCGTGTTGACACTGACAATAATTTAAAATAGATAAAATAAATAAATAATCATTTATTTCAAGTCTTTACAAATTCATATATTGTTAGTAAATCTAGTTCTCAAGTCAAAGTATACATATTTTTATTCAGATTAGGCTTACAGGAGGCACTTATGAAGGTGAAGCACTCACTGTAGTGACGTAAATAGAGGGAGTCCACGCCCTATTTATTTCCGTTTCCCCTATCATCTTCACATATCATGAGCTTATACAACGAAATATACATTTTATGGCCTCTTTCCATATTATTTTTGTCCTAATTTAGCGCGGTGTTGTGCAAACCGTACCGGCGGCGATGTTGTCCTGCTCGTTGGCCGAGGTGAGCCGCATGAAGTTGTGGTGCTCGTGGCGCTTGCTGCTGCCGGAAGACACAGAGCTTTTGCTCGAAGTGTGTCGCTCCGGCTCTGCGACCTGCCGTCTGGCAAACAATAACACAGTCAGATCAACCAGCCAGAGAGTAACCAACCTCGTCAAGCCAGCTAACTACTCGTTACGCTCTTTGTCGCGTCTCATAGCTACAATTATTTACCTACCATGTAAAGTAACTGCGTAAGTATTCAATCTTAAATCAATTGAAGGGATGGTCACAAAACATTGATTAATTGTCACTCAGAGGATCATTTTCAGTCTTGTCAGTTATGTTATTTTGTAAACGTCTGTTTAATTATACTAAGGATATGGCACATCATAAACCAGTGGAGCGACCTGTCATTTGAGAATTTTCATGTGGCATGGCTACATGCGAATAATCCTGCATGGCTAGAAAAGGAGCGTTCAAGTATTACGTAACGCAATTTGGGGGGGGGGGGTCTCGTAAAACGTTACGATACTTACGATGCGTTACAGGGGCGGGAGGGGGGGTCTTTCTTACAACACGTTACGTAACATTGTTTCTAAAAAATTAGGGAATTAAAACTCCCAAACTGGCAACCCTTTTCATTTACGTTACGGGGAATCCTTCGATTGTATTAGTCTGGTCGTAAATTTTTTTTTTTGTTCTCGCAAGTTGGCAAACCTTTTCGTTTATATTTCACGGGAAATCCCTAGATTGCATTGTACGTCATTTAATGTTGTTTTTGTCATTAATGTATTTTTTTGTCATTTAGTGTTACGTAACGTTTAGAGAGGGGCAGGGGAGGGTACAGAAAAACGTTACAGTGCATTACAAAGGGGGGGAAGGGGGCTCCAAAAACTTCAAAAATAGCGTTACGTAATACTTGAACGCTCCCAAAGGAGCCGTTAGTGATTGTTTGAAATATAAGTGTAGAGGCGCGGGAATTGCTGGTTCAGCAGACAGAGCGAGGTTCGGTTACCTGGTGAACTCCCGGGGCGGGTGCCAGTGGGGCGCGTTGTGCCGCAGGTCGAGGCTGGTCTGCCGGAAGGGCTTGTCCACGCTGTACGCCGCCTGCTTCTCGAAGCGGTCCGCGCGCTCCACCTCGCCGACGCGCTCCTTGTCCAAGTGCCTGCGATACAAACAGTAACTAGCTAGATCTTCCCATCGATAGAACATATGAATAAAATTAGAAGGTAATTTGCATCGAAACCGATGTCGTCGCTATGTCAGCGATATCGACGACACCAGCGACGGGTGCGCCGCCAACGTGTGACCCACCTGTCCGAGTAGCGCTCGCGAGCGTGTCGCGACAGCGCGTGCGGGCGCTCCAGGCTGTGCAGCACGCGCGCGCCCGCGCCCGCAGCGTCCGTCGCCAGCGAAATCGACGACACCAGCGACGGGCGCGCCGCCGACGTCTGCGAAAACGTTCACGCTTTAATACTGTTACCTATATTATTATTTTTCGTTAGAACTGAACGAATAACTGAATTAAGCCCTCAAAACGGCTCCGTTCAGATTGCCGAGTTAAGTGTAACAGGAGTTTAGTTTAAGTATCTACCACTGTACAACAGACAATCGATAGCAATTGGCTGCTGTCACCTGCTATCGCTATCGTAACGCAAAGTTTAGACCTGCGCAGAGACAATGGACAAGAACTTTCTTGTCTATTGTGCAACGTACACTCGCACTGTTTCAAAAACGAAGAAGAAAAAAGAAGAAGAAGAGTGTTGTGTTTTCTGTTTGTTTTTTGTGCGTGTCGATTCGTTTGTAAGATTAGATGAAGTACTATACCTCCAGTCTTTACAGATGTTTTTGATTGAGACTTACCTGCAAGAATGGAGTAGGTTGCGGTTTCTGCAGGGGACTGCTAGGACTCTGTGGGGAAGCCGATTCACACGACGAGCCCCCCGCGGATTGCTGTTTCAGCTGAAAAACATTTTTATTCATAAACTTAAAAGTTAATGTGATATAGAAGATGTAATGATAACTAGAGCAAATAGAATACGAAAACTAGAGTAGGTCTAATTTCACATTTGTAAATTAGGCAGGATTAGAAAAATGAAAAAAATACCTTCCGTTTCGTCAATGGGGTACTCTCAACGGATTTGAAATATTTTTCGTGCATCGAATCGTCGGAAGCATCTTTTCTTGGCGATATAAAGCTGCCGCTTCGATTCAAACCTGTAATGATATTGCATTAAGTGTTGTTTTCCGCTACAAGCATGCAGCTGGTATGAATAGGTGCTACAATGAATCCAATGACTTGTTACTCGACAAGAGGCTGAGTTCCCGTGAAAACTACCCAAACTTATGTTGTTGATGCTTTGAATCATTCCGAAGAGAAAGTTTATTTTGTCCATAAACTACGTAATAATCAAATAACCATATTACTACTGGTACAAAGATTTTTTTATATATCAACAACAAAGTTTAAAAAGCGAGGATCTCTATTCGGTAGGCTCGATACGAGATGCAATGACGCGACTCTAAGAGCGTTATTTTTGATATTCATAAACTAATTCGTAATCTTACTATTATTATAAATGCGAAAGTAATAATGTTTAGATATTTAGACGTTGGATGTTTGTTCCTCAATCACACATTTTCCTCCCACACATGTTCCTCGTTCAGAAATTTGGGAATAAAACATAGAATACTTTTTATTCCCGTGCGAACGAAGCCGCGGGCAAAGGTTTTTAATACTAAATTTATGACTAATTTCACGTCATGAAGACTGCTATAGGTAACGCGACGAGAGTTGAGGTGAACAATACCACACAAAACTAACACAAGTCCACACAAAACAAAAATTTGAATATCGTACGGAACTCTCCTGTACACACGTGACATGCTGCAGTGCGCGTAGCGTCAATTCTGATTCTGATGCCCATACCTATAACTAGCCCCTGCACCCCGCCGTATCATCTCTCTTGCTCTTTCAAAGTACGTGAGATGTCAGACAGTAAGGCTGCTTTTCCACCAGAGATGTGCGAGGAAGTGTTTGTAACAACCAATAGAATCGCTTCATTTACCTCGCCTCGGTCAGCACAGCTCTGGTGGAAACCGCTCATTGGTTCTTTACAAACTCATCCCTCGCTACGCATCCTCGCACATCTCTGGTGGAAACGAAGCCTAAAGACAAAACACGTATCGACGGCTCTGTGACTCAACCTCGTATAAGGAAGTGACGAAAATGAAATAACTGCCTATCTCATTTTCGTGACATCGATATACTAGGATGAGTTACAGAGCCGTCGGTATTTACCTGAGTGTGGCGACCATTTTTCGCTGTCGAGCTGCGGCGCGGCCGCGCTGCTTCGCTTCCTGAGCTGCGGTGTGCAGACGGGCGCACTGCAAGCCGCCGCCGCGCTCAACTCCTGGTGGACAAACAATAACTATATAAGAAAACAACAACCTAAGTAAAAGTAAAAAAAGGTAAAAGTTATATAAGAAAATAACATAAGAAAATACTAAATAACTATATAACGTTACAAATTTTAAAACACCGTTTCATCCCTTAATTTTGTACCCTTAGCAGTGGAATATTTACTCCAAATTGAAATGAGACTAATCTTGAGTAAAACCAATTCAATTACAAAATAGAGTCATTGAAATCCGTTTACAATTGTTGGAGATAACGTGTACCATACACACACAAAAACAGACGAATTGAGAACTCCTTCTTTTTTTAAGCAGGTGAAAAACAAACAATACTGCGATGCACGCTGCGTTCAAGCTGACCCACATCAGTTACGTTTTTAGGGTTCCGACGTCAAACTAGGAAGCCTTATAGATTCGCTATGTCCGTCAGCCTGTCAGTCAATATGTCACAGTTACTATCATCATATCATCAAAGTTACTAATTTCAAATTTTTAACACAATCTCGCACACAGGGACCAAGAATAAAATTAGTTAAAGAAAAAGGCTTGGCATCAAAAATTTAATCTAATTGCTTAAACAGCATCAAAAACTTTGCTGCTACCTGTAATTCTTATTGTTACTGAAAATGTCTGTCTTGTATTTGTAAGCTGTTGGTTCTCCGAAAATAAATAAAAGTTTAAGTACTTTTATCTACACATATGTCATAAATGCTCTATAATGCGTTCAGAAACCGTAGGCAATGACCAGCATTATAACAACCAATATTATTATGAGAATTTTTCTAATTTGTTTCTATATTTGTTCAAATTCATTTTTTAATACATTATTTTAATGTGTACAGTCTATAGATATTTAATAGGTACCTAGCACTAGTAGCTAGTAGCAATGCAGGTCATTGCCCTATGGCTTCTGAACCCATCATAGAGTACTTATAATATGTGTGTAGATAAAGTAATGTATGCAACTGTACATAATTAGGTCTTAAAACACTCGTGTGATCCTATTATGAAACTCGCTGACGCTCGTTTCATAAAACCACACTCGTGTTTTAAGACCCCTCATTATGCAACAGTTGCATAAAATACTATTACGTCCAGACCTACACTTTTACTATACGTTAGAATACAATGAAAACCTGCTCCCTGCCTCAATCCTGAATTCTCAGAACTCGAGTGCAGACTGTAAACCTTGAAAAGTCAGAGTTCCTTAGTGATTTATATTGTTAACAGAAACAGCTACGGTACCTAACACTGCAGTATTGAGTACCAAGCCAACTGGTTCGTTAAGAAAATTTGTCATAACAATACAACTATAAATCAGCAGTAAGCAAGCAACACACTCAACACAGCTTTAAGTGCCAGAAGCAATAAAAAACTATCGAGAATAAACATCACATGGCAAAAATTGGGTATGGGCTTCCTGGTTACGCGCGACTGAACCTTTACGTCACATCACTTTATAAGCAGGTCAAGAGCACAACATAAACAACTGGGTCATATGCTAAGCATATGTAAATAGAAACTCGTTTCTTTAATCCGCAATGGGGTGTACCTCCGTGAACCGAGCCAACATTATGATTACATAGAGCCTTAATTTGATCAAATCCGTAACCCTTTCACGGCGCACGGCGCAAACAAGTACATACAAACCCAATCAACAGCCAAAGGGAAGATTACTTAGTCCTAAAATAACAAAACCTTCACACATACAACATTGGAATTTTTTTCTACGAATTGAAAATACATTTCCTGCTATAGATCCGCCAACCTTTTTATAACCACTACTGCTTGTCACTTCCTGCCCGAACATAGACACAGAGATCAAAAGTAAAACGACCATAACAAAAAAATACAATTTATTTAGTCTTCATGATCAAACTAAGAACATTGTGGTAACTAGTAGGTACAGAGATTTTTGTTTGCAATTGTTGCAAGCAGGCAGTTTTTGCTCATTACATTGTTTCCGCTGGTTACTCAAGCAAGATATTTCGTACGTATTGGCGCTCATCAAATTAATTAGTATGATGGATGAGCAGAAGGAATTCATGCTTATTTTCTTCATTCTGTGCTGCAGTATTTTTTTGTAGTCATATTATTAGCAATCGATGTTTTTATACTCTAGTAGTCTAAGTGGTACTATATAGCGTTTATCGCGTACATAAAGTATTCATATCTTTTGTGCACGCTAACTGGTTAAAAATCATCTATGTCCGCAATAAAAGCTAGCTGGCTAGGGTCTCAGTATGGCTAAAGCGATACGTCGTGACTCACTTTTATGTGCGTCACTTTTTAAATAGTACAGTAGAAAAGAGACGGACTGAGGCCGCTCAGCGAAGCGAGGAATTGAGCACGCGTGCTAGCTATTCAGGTCGAACCAAAAAGACTGATAATTATGATGAAGGAAATAACAATAAAAAAGCCATAATTTTCAAGCCTTAAGCTTATATGGAGTTCTAAATCTTCTACACTGTCTCTCTTTCTACTCTCTCCAATTGCGTTAATTTATAATCTGTGCAACAGAGTCTCTCCACACTTAGATATACATAGATAGATACATAGTTAAAAAGAGAGTTTTACGAACAAACGTAGTGAGAAGTTATTAACTTTTTTTTTATAGGAAGGATACAAGCAAGAGGGTCACTTGATAGTAAAAAATCATCACCCCCCATAGACACCCGTAACACCAACAAGATTGCACATGCGTTGCCAACCCAGAGGCCTAAGTTGGAATACCATTCTTTTGTTTGTGCCATTAATTTTTACCGGCTGTCGTACTCTCCACGCCGAAACACAAAAGTGTAAGCACTGCTGCTTAGCGGTGATCCGGATGAACTTTGCACAAGGTTCTACTGATGATATTTACCTGTTTCCGTCTCTGTGCGCTGCTGATGCTACTGTCAGAGGAGCGTCCAGAGTCGGTGTGGCGGCACAGTTGAGTTGTGCCGTCCTCGCTCAACCGACCTCGTCGGCTATCTGCACTGTTTCTGTACCAAACAAAACATTTTTTTTAACATATATTAAAACATATGCTACTAGCGACGCGTTCTGACTTCCGCACGGACACAATTAGAATGTAGTATACATAAAAAACTTTCCCAAAAACCCTAAATTTTAATGAAAACTGTTTAATCTTCTAAGAGTAAACGGCCGAAGATATGAGGAGAGATAGAAACGGATAGCAACTTTGTTTTATACTATGAAAAGATAATAAAGATGTCTTTGTGTATCGATGTATCGTAGCCGCGACTCCCAGTAGCGATGCGGGCAAGTGCTTGTGAGTGATGGGGGCTCGAACTGTCCATAAAATAAAGCACAAATACTTTTTGCTTAAGGATTTCGAGACTAAAAGGTTCGAGAAACGTAGCACTATGTATGTGATCGATCAAAATGTTCAATGCTTAGTCATATTACCTGCAGTTCAATAAATATTGATAGACTGCAAGCACATACACTTTACAAATTATAATATCAATTCAATGCATTCTCCTCCATCCTTGCGATATTAATGTCACACACTATGCCAGCCAAGATTCATGCAAATACATATGATAGCTGTGTCGAAGGCTTAGTGAGTATTAGAGATGCAACGGATATCCGGTTGCTATCCGGTATCCGGCCTATCCGGCCATTATTTTACTATCCGGCCGAATACCGGATAGTTGCGCACTATCCGGCCGGATATAGCCGGAATAGTGATTCTGTTTGGTATTTAACTTTGAAAAATGGTTAGTATACAAGAAAACAACAACAAATTATCAATATTCGTTTATAAGTATTAACTTTAACGTACAAAATTTAATTAAACTTAGCTATTCAGCAAATTATAAGAAAGCTCAAAGTCACGCAACGAGCTATGGAGAGGGATATGCTTGGAGTTTCTCTGCGTGTTCGAATCAGAAATGAGGAGATCCGTAGACGAACGAAAGTAACCGACGTATCCCAGCGGATTAGCAAGTTGAAGTGGCAGTGGGCAGGGCACATAGCACGGAGAACTGATGGCCGATGGGGTCGAAATGTTCTCGAATGGCGGCCGCGTTTTGGCAAGCGCAGCGTAGGACGACCAGCCACAAGATGGTCTAATGACCTCATACAGGTGGCAGGAAGGCGCTGGTTGCATGCTGCTTCCAACCGGTCACTTTGGAAATCCATGGAGGAGGCCTATGTTCAGCGGTGGACTTCTTGTGCCTGAGATGATGATTAAGCAAAATAGGCGGGCGCATGTGTACTGCATACGAACGAAATAGTTCCGTACACTGACCTAATAAAACTCGTTTCTTGCCTAGAAAACGGTCCGCGCGAACCTACAATACGTAACAGGTTGAAACCTGCACGACGCGCCCGCCGCCAAGCTAAAATGTAGATATCGTTTGGCCGGCCGAATATTCGGCGGCCGGATACCGGATATTCGGCCGGCGATCAGGCCGAATATCCGGTCTCCGGCCAAACAACTATCCGTTGCATCTCTAGTGAATATAAGCCATTGTGAAAACACACTAGGTATTTAACTAGCGGTGAATGTGTTATAACATTTATTGACTTTTAAATCATTAAATAATGTATGAATGGAAGTTACCTGTGATGATAGTGAGACCTCCTCGTCCGTACGGGGCTTGTTTGAGGAATGGAGACATTCTTGACATTTCCAGGGGAAATTTTGCTGATGCTTGCCACCATGCTGTTGCCATTGCTGCTCACTGGGTCTATCAGCGATGGAACCTGAGCATTTTCTAGATATTAGTATCAGTAAGTTAAGTAAGTAAGGAGTACTTTATTTCAAACTTTCGCGATTTTCACACATACTTATTGCATTTACCAGGACTTTAATGCGATAATGTACTGTTAATTTATATATCTCGACGTCTGCTCGTGACCATGGCCACGGCCGAAACGTCCAGGTAAAAAAAAAAGTATATTGTAACAATATATTTTAAAAAATAAATAACTAGTACTTTTATGTTTTTAATTGCCTTCTTAAACCACCATTTTTAATAAGGATACATTCATTAATATATCTTGACAGTTGTCATAACATCTATGTTAATGTTAATGAATAAAATGAAGCATCTCCAGATCCTCCCAGAAAACTACCAAAAGTACGCGACCGAACATTCTTCCTACGTGTCTAATGTACAAGTTGTTGGTGGCAAAATACATCCCAAACACAACGGAGATGTGAAAGTCATAAAAAAAAAATGAAGCATCTGCCAAGCAAAAAATCAACAAAAACCTTGACCCATGCATAAATGCTGAACCAAGGGTAAAATTGAAAAAATATCCTACTCACCTGAGGTGCTGCTTGGTTGGTCTGTGTGGACGTCTCTCGTCTCTTCTGAGGATCTGTATTTTGTTTTAGTGTCTGCAATTTTGCTAAGGGTATGATATCACAATCCGTAGGCCTATGCCATACAGTTGTCTGCAACAAAGGCAAAAGGCAAACAATTACATTTATTAAAATCACTCTTCTGACAAGCTCTATCTATAAGGATCACAACAACTACCATCATCACAAGGAAACCCCGACATACAAAATACGCGTAGTTACTAGTACACAAGCAAGAGGACACTTTTATGACATATAATATGTATACATAATCAAATGGTAACTGTCAGATGTCTGTACATAAGAGGTATTTAAGAAATTAATATGAGGTGTCTTTATAACAGCACTAGAACCCAAAACAATTACTTTTAGAATCTTTTCTGTCAGTCTATCTTTATGTTAGTACTAACATAAAGATAACATAGGGATGTATGTACATGCACCCCTCTAAAAGTACCACGCGAAATTAAATGAGGTATTGATATTGCTAGAGGTCTAACTTAAAAACTGGAAGATGTTTACGCCACCTAGAAGCCGAGTTAGATACCTACTTACAATTTCTACAGATATGAAGTTGCAGGCAAAACCTAGTGCCATGCTAAAACTATTCAGCTTCCATCAATCTAAGGGGCAAAGTCAGCAGTTAAGGTGTCTCTATGTCAATTCAGTGTGGGGTGGCTGTTCAGTATGTAATACTATCACATACATATTCTGTGCCACCAGTTAAAGGAAAAAAATAATTTAGAAGATTGATAAGAAACTCGAGGTGTCATTACTTCAACCCAAAAACTATGTTATTACATTTTCTTCTTCAGTATTAACACCAATGAACTAGGTATAGGTCTGGATCATTACTAAGCATCCCTGTTACTGATCAAATAATTTATTCAATGAATAAAGGGAGTGAGAAAATAGTTAACAATTCATTTATCAAATTAAATATTTGTTGTCATCCAAAATCAAAAGAGAACTTGTGAGGGGCTGTTGGTATAGTTATTCTTATTTTTACAAAACATATTACTTGTACTGCTAACAAGAATAAGAGCTGTGTAACTGCTCCAGCCCCCTCAAGGTCACTTCTGATTTGAACAACCACATGTTATAATTATAAACATACCTGGGTAGACGCATTGTAGTAGTAAAACCTATGTGTATTTATATCAAAAAGTTCCCACCATTGTGAGGAGTCTGTCCGTTTCACTTTTACTCCCTAAAAAAATACAATTCATAGTCAATATAATAATACTGGAAAAAAAATCAGTTGGCTATTGGTTACATACACAGCATTAAATCTGAGAAGTCATAATGATTCCACTTTCAAAACATTATCCCTCATTAATACATGTACACATAAAACTACAGAGCTAGTTTAGATTAAACATTTCAATGTAAATAGCATGATATGGCACTAATACTTCTATTTCTTTCTAAAATAGGACACAGTTAAGTCAATTAATCTGTTCTAATTCCAAAATAGTACCCATTAAAATCAAGCAAGTTGATGGACTACCATTCGCAGCCCACGCAAGTTAGAACGGAATTATTATTTACAGAGAGATACAAGAATATCCTCAGGATATTGAACTAGAAGTAGGGCATTACCTCAGGTGGGTCCCATACGCATTCGCCAGTTGTGAGGTTAGCATACATATGTTCCTTTGTCTTGGGCTCTATTATTTCCACCCATTCTACCCTAGAATAAAACATCACAAACTCATTAACTTTAGCCGCACTAGAACAACACAAAACGATGAAGAAGGAAGAGTGCAGGGCGTGACATTAGCGATTTCCGCGTACTTTATTGATTTTGCAACTTTCAACTGAGGATATCGGAAGTAAATTTGACACTTATTAATAAAAAGCACTAAAACACTATACCTTTCCGAAGACATTTTCCCGAAAATAAACTGCCTTTCCTAAAGTTTTCTATGCATCGTAAACAATCTAATCTACCTAAAATACGGACGAGAATCGTCAGAAACCATCCATGTTTACGATAAGTACGTTCCACTTGCTACTTCTACTTGTGATGCGAGTTGCGACAGTTGCTTTGCGTTTGGTTTGGCAAGTTGTGTATTATGACAGACAAAGCAAAACTGTTTCGTACCACTTCCTTATTTCGGTATTTTTTCAATATAAAGAAGTTTTTTGCTGAACCTTCACTCCAAACCACTCCACTTCTTAGAAATACGAATTGCTGTTTAATTGCAGTATCAGCTGTACCACGAATAATGTAGAAAGTGGCTAATGCGAAAAGATTACGAAACTCGTGATTTCGATTTTTGAATCGATTAATCGAAAGTAATGCTAGCAAACGTGTACGACAGCAACACTTCAACAAATGTCATCAGCATAGCAACCCTGATACGTAGCTGTTTATAAAAACAGTTAGCTTGCTCTAGGGTTTGCAAAACAAAAATAACAGTCAGTTAATCATTCTATACCACATAACACTCGTTTTATTTTTAAAGTTTTTTATCCTTTACTGCCGAACATAAATGATTTCAAAAGAAAAATTATATCTCGATTGAACGCGAAGAGCGCTCTTTGAAAACACACCATTCTTCTCAGTTTGGTTTTAGAAAAAAAAAACTTAGGTCCTGTCACGTCATTCGCTTTGTACTTTGTAGGGTTTATTTAATTTTTGGCAATTCAGTCATAAACTTTCTATACAAATTGCATAAGTCACAGTAAGTACATAGTCAGTTCCATTAAACTATTAAGTGTTCAACTGTTGTGGTAACTCAAAATATATATTCAATGTTGCGGACCCTGACTATTAACCTTGCAAAATGCCGGCGTACTAGTATTGCCGATTCATTCTTTAGTAAATATTGTCTTCATTCTTCTGGGACGGTATATTCTAAACCTACACAGCCGATCAAAATAGTTAAGGGTCAGTAGTACATTATCTATTGAATTCTTACAAGTCACCTTAGTCATTTCACATCACTAACCCAAAGGGTTCGTACCATTACTAGGCCTCAATTGTCCGGCTGTCTGTCACAGGACTGTATCTTTTGAACAATAACTGATTGACACTCCAAATTTTTACAAAGTGTGAATACTATGGGTGCTATAATAATGAATAATGAAAAAAATAAAATAAATGGGAGACCATACAAGAAATATGGTTTTTGATTATAACATCATCTGTTGTAGAATAGCTATAACATTAATTTTGGCATATTTGGTAGTATTATATTGCATGATGGTCCAGAAACTCCAGAACCCTTCATGTGCCTGGTTTTACCTGGCACAATTAAATTCAAAAATAACATAATTTGATTGCCAATATATATTTTTTTATTGGATTTCTTTCTTTGACAACCTGCTTATATTTAAATCTGCTTGTGTTTTCAAATACATTTAATAATATTCTTGTATTTTTAACAGAGTTGTCTTAAATTTCAGCCATGGCTGTAGACAAGTCTAACTTCCTGTTGCCAAACAATCAGAGATTTGTGGAGCTAGACAGCTCACAGGCCTTTAACAACTTGACTACTCAAGAAAAGTTATATGCTCATTATCTAAGCCAGGTAAGATGAAACTATTGTACTTATATTGACCACAAACTTTGAAAAATTATAAGTTTACCACAAAGCCAGCCTTATGGGCACCCTGCCCAATGACAACGACTTAGGGGATATTCGTAGATTTAGGTTTTTAGGTTTAGAGTAGTTAATTTATTTTAGTGTTTATATTATCTTGTATATCCTTTATTAATTAAATAAATATAAGTTCATCATAGAAGTAACTTGTGATTTGTTAGTCTGCAACATATTTATCAATGCTTTTCAATGCTGCAAAATTAACTTTTTATTATTAAACTTTTATGGCTACTATTTTTTATATGATTGTTATTTATCCATTGCACTGATGCAGCTGTTGTTTTTAGAGAAATGTGTCTTTTGTGTTAAAAATATCTTAAGTCTTAATTTAGACTTTGATCAAAGGTATAGGAGACAGTAAACCTCTTAAGAATTGGATTTCTCAAAATTTGTTTTGTTGCTAAATTATATCGTTGTAACATTTGAAGGCTGCCTGGAATGGAGGGCTGATAGTCCTCATGCAGACAAGTCCAGAGTCTCCTCGGATATTCTCTTTGCTGCACAGGATCTTTGTAGCAGAGCCACTGCCTGAGCTGAAGCAGTCTGCATTAAATGCTGGTGCTACTGAGGATGACTTTCAAGTAAGTCTATACATTTATTGCTAAATTCAAATACGGTTTATTCATTTAAATTGTTTATTAATAACTGTTTGAACCCTTGATTAAGTATCAATTGTAATTGTATTTGTATTGTAATTGTGTTAAAAAAATTGTGTTTGTGAATGAAAGGCTTCATTTAACTACACCAGTGGACATATACATGACATTGGTGGCACATCTAAAACTCCGCACAAAACATAGCCAAGGTGGACTTTGTCACATTAGAGGCGCGTGCCATATTAGAGTTTTGATATGTTATAGAATGCATAGTCCATAGTTTAAAAGGTTGTTGATGAAAGCCAATAATTAGACTTGAAGTTTAAGTAGATGTGACTGAGCAAGCCAACATGCAAGAGAACACCACAATTTAAAACTTATCTTACAATGAGGGGATTAGCTTACAATGTGGGGATGAGTACAACAGCTTTGCTCTAAGCACTCTCAGTCAGCACCACTACTCTATGGGTTATACATTTAATTTAAACCTTGCATTGTACACATAGTGTTCATTCTTCACCATTTTCTGGGTGACAAATTGATTAACACAACACTTTTACAGTGTTTTGATAGAAGTATTGTTTCCCATTGATATGAAAAAAACACACCACAGCTCTATCAGTAAATACCACATCCTGTCCCTATTGTTAATCTACAAAGCTGACCACAATGACTATTTTATTGTCCATTTCAGGCATTCCTGGTCTACGCCGGCAGCCTATTTGCCAATACTGGCAACTACAAAGGATTTGGTGACACAAAATTCATACCAAATTTGTCAAAGGAATCCTTTGAACTTATTGTAAAGTCATCAAAAGCATATGAGAATGACACTACACATATCACTAAGTTATGGCAAAACACGCGAAACGCTATTTATAGTTTAGCACCGAGGCTGACTAGTTTAGGTTTGTCTGATAAGGTAAGTAAATACTTAATGTGATTTGTGCCTTACTACCAAGATGTACAGCCTGATTTTCTTGTTTCAGTAACTAATTCGCATTCATTCTTTTTTTTTTAGGGTGTAACAACATACTTCTCAAGTAATTGCACAAAAGAAGATTCGGATTTGGTTAATGATTGGATGAAAACTAAGCGTATTGAAGCATACATCTGTAGGACATTCAAAACCGAGGCTGATGATGGCTGTTGGTATTAGAATTAACATAAAAAATTATAAATGCTACTTTTCTATGGTATTGTTTTTTTCATTTCCGTCTTGTAATGTTTCTAGTGCCTCTGTACACCATTCACTACGCGAGCGTGGATTCGACGCCTAAACCTCCTCTAACAATGGACAAAGAAAAGTACAAGAATGCATATTTTCAAGTGACGCGCGGAGACTATTCCCCGCTGCTGAGCCTCGCTTGTGAAAATCTCAATGAAGCCATCAAATATGCGGCAAATGACAACGAAAAGAACATGCTCAAGCATTATGTAAACAGTTTCAAAGAAGGCAGCTTGGACGAGCACAAGGAGGGCAGCCGATACTGGATCAAAAACAAGGGTCCTATAATTGAAACGTAAGTCTTACCTTTGTCGCATCTCATTATTTAGGTGGCCAATAAGATCCCTTATTAAGTCATGGAGATGTATTGAAATATTTTAACAAATTTCCGCCAAGACATCTCTATTATTTTTGTGTGACATCATTTCCCGTCACCCAAGGCATTGCATTACGGACTACTTACTTTTATTTATTTATTCCTCCCACCTTTAATTCCAGATACCAGGGCTTCATAGAAACGTACCGCGATCCGAGCGGCCAACGCGGCGAGTTCGAAGGTTTCGTGGCCATGGTCAACAAGGAAATGTCCAAGAAGTTCGGCAGTTTGGTCGAAGGTGCCGAGAACTTCATCAAACTGCTGCCCTGGGGAGCGGACTTAGAAAAAGACACATTCCTCAGACCGGATTTCACTAGCCTTGATGTCCTCACGTTTTCGGGAAGTGGTATACCGGCGGGCATTAACATACCTAATTGTGAGTACTTATAAAATCTTGGCACAATTTAACCAATTGAATTGAACTAGTCTCAAATTAAGCAAGCTTATACTAAAGGTACTAAATAGCTAATATGTTAATACTATAAGTCAAGAAGCTTTACATAAACTCCTACTTGACAATAGAGTCTGTGTAGATATTTTTAACGTCTTCAACTGTGTAAATATATCTTTTGTAGACTGAAAGAAACATTCATATCCATCATTCAAAAATATTTGTATCATGACTGTAGGTCGTTTTACACAACACATATAAACGTAATCGTAAAGTGTATGTATGTCAATGATAAAAGAAGTCGTTAATATGCTGTTATCTTTTATTGAAAACCAATTATAATAAGCTTGTTATTGAGTTAAAGACTGGTCTCTAGAAAGACCAGCACTTTTCAGCGATGACAGTTGACGCAATAATTCCAAAAACATTTTCAGACGACGATATCCGTCAAAACGAAGGTTTCAAGAATGTTTCTCTGGGTAACGTGATACCGGCGGCATACAAGGAATCCGTCATTCCGTTCCTCAATAATACTGACAAGCAACTACTTGAGAAGTACAGGGTGCCCGCGTTTGAGGTGAGAACAATCTGTCCTCATTCTCTAAGACTTACACAGAATCTCTGACAGCCGTTTCTTTGTTGAATTGATCGTCGACATAACGTTTCGTCTATGAGCGGTTCTCCGATAAAACATCTTTACTGCAAATAATCCGCCGACAATCCTGTAAGTCTAAATAAGATCAAAGATTAGTAAACACTGAAGGAAAGGTTGCTTAGAGTATCTTAATTTAAAAAATAATTAACAGCAGGAAACCAAATATGTTAGGTACCATCATACCTAACATGTTTGGTTTCTTGCTGTTTAACATTTTTTTTATTTTAATGGTGATCTTAAAATTTAGCTATTAACAGTCGTAACATTTTCAGGTGCAAGTTGGCCTACACGAGTTACTGGGTCACGGTAGCGGTAAATTGCTTCGTCAGGAAGCTGACGGGACATACAATTTTGATAAAGAAAGGGTCAAGAACCCTCTCACCGGTGATTATTAATCCTACCTTCATTACTATACCTACAGATGTGCTGACGAAAACCTAATACCTCTTAATCAAATAATATAATAGACGCACAGACTAAATTTTTATTAGATTTAAATTCAAAATATTTACTATTTGCGTAAACCATAAATGCGTGCAAATGCACTTTTAACTAAAAATAATACTATTTTCAGGTAAAAAAAAGTGAAATAAATAACAGCAAAATGAAATATCAATAATTACAATTTTAAGGCAAAATTAATAGAATAACACAATTCAAATTATAATATATGTATATGATCATTTTAATATTTTCTATTTATAGGTAAGCTGATCGAATCGTGGTACACTGACGGTGAGACTTATGACAGCAAGTTCACGACTCTGGGCTCTGCGTTTGAGGAATGTCGTGCCGAGGCTGTCGGCTTGTACCTTTCACTGGTGCCGGAAATACTCAAGTGAGTTTAGATGAAAAACTACTAAACTGACTGCTTAACTACATCACATATTTACGAAGATTTAATTTTAGCGCGTAATTTCGCTTCATATGTTCATATGCAACGAGGTTGTCTTTTTCAAGTAAATTTTTGAGTTTCTTCCAGTGGTCAGATTGTTTTTTAATTTGGTATGTGTATGTAGGTCCAATGACAGCGAAGCCATTCTCGCGTAGAAATGAGGTCATATTCTAGAAAATAATATGACAAAAAACTATCGGATCGCTACGAAACCTGTAATTTTTTGATATATCTGTAAAGAGACTTAAACACCTGGCCAAAAAATGTAATATGCTAAATGTCTTCCAAAAAATACCAAATGGTTCCTAAAAGAGTTTTCTTGTATCTCCTATGGTTTTTTGATTTCACCATAGTGTCCCAGTTATAAACACACACTAATAATAGATGAACGTACAGATGATGAGAACATGATGATGGCGTTTATTTCGGCATCTGGAAGACGTTCACGCTTACGAAAATGTAGCTGTTATAATTTTGTCCTCAGAGTATTTGGTTATGAAGGAGACGCGGCCGAAAACGTGACGTACGTGAACTGGCTCAGTCTGCTGTGGAACGGCGCTGCGAAGGCCACGGAAATGTACCAGCCCTCCACGAAGACCTGGCTTCAGGTATCATTACTGACACATTAAATGCCAGCTCAAATAGTGCTATTACTCCGCAACTAAAATAAGTCAGCTGTAGCCTTATTATTTACATGTTTAGCTGTATTTTCATTTCCTTTCGACGATTATCTATGTTAATATTACCTTTAACTAGGGAAACAACCTTAAACTCTCTTGTTTTAGAAATTATAGGAATGTGTCCCATACTAAATCTATCTTTTTATTTCTAAGTATTTTAAATTGACATGTACCTAAAACTTGACTGTAAGTGTTAATTTATGACATAAATAAATAATACCCTAATTAAATCATGTCATCCAAAGGCCCACGCCAGAGCTCGCTTCGTATTAATGCGACTGTTGGAACTGGAAGGCGATGGAATCTTGACCGTCACGGAGGTTGAACCTGGCAAGAATCTCCTGTTGACGTTGCAGAAAGATCGTCTCGCTACTGACGGCAAGAAGATAATAGGTAAGAATATTGGTCACTGATTGAGTCATGCAGGTTATGACCCCGAAAGATTTACGTTTGCATGCAAATAATGGGTGTTTGTTTATGCGTTTGATACAGCGTCTCAGAATAAATAAGAGCATCTTGACGTCCAAGATTTAACTACCTACTGGAATGGTACCTATCTACCACCTGCCTGCCTGGTGGCTACCTTGGGTGGTTGAAACACTAGTAAAAGGAGTTTGGCTTCTGTTTTTGTTCCAAATCTTTAATTTACAACAAGGTACAAAATACGTACTTTTTCTTTTTACAATCGATAAGTGTATAGTTGCAGGCATACAACTTGAGCATAAATCGAGTGGAGAGGGTATGTTTGCGCATACACATTTGTACTTGAAACGGCTACTGCGCAGTCAAGGTCAGGGCTCAAGATGTTATCCTGGAACTGTACTAACAATTGTTACTATGTTTCTTTGTACGGTGGGCCTCAGGAGAATAGTACAAAAGCTAATTTAGCTCTTATGTGCCACTTAACCGTTCGTGCCTTACCATCATAGCAGCTAATGTAGTAATCATTCGACAGGCGACTTCCTAGTTAAGCTGCAAACATTAAAGTCGACGGGTGACATCGCGGGCGCGGAGGAGCTGTTCGACAAGTACAGTCGGCTCGACGAGCCGTGGGGGCGCTGGCGCGACATCGTGATGTTACACAAGCAGCCGAGGAATATATTTGTGCAGCCAAATACAGTTCATAAAGGTACCTACTAATATAAATTAAGAAACATGAATCTTTTGTGAAATACGGTTTTATCAAGAAGAACAATCCATACAAACTCCAACAGACAAACGTCGACATTAGACGATAAAAATCATAGTAAACTATGCAGGATTAATACATTTCTAACACGCCCTCTTAAGCCTCCACGTTTTCACCTTCTCAAGCATAGCAACTGCGTAGTAAGTTAAACATGTTTGCTACCAGCCAACGCCTTAGTTAATACGTCTGCCACCATCGGTTGATGAAAAAGATACTCAATTTGTAGCCACTCACTTTCGACAACTCCACGTATATTAATGGTGGCACTTTATGTCCACATGCTTGGAACCCAGCCCTACCAGCATTGCCGCCGTTTGGCTATCTCTATACAAGATGACAGTGTAATTACGGTAATTTCACAACTAGTCAGTTCCTGTAAAATTGCCCGAAGGTATTCTCTAGTTGCCTCCAACAGGGCAATGTACACCGTCTCGGTAGACGAAAGTATTTACAAGTCTGTTTGTAACAGTCCCAGGAAATCAAATTATCACCTAGTGTAAAAACATAGCCTGTATCAGACTTGCGATCGATGTAACTGCTTAGATTTGAGCATTACAGCGGTAACACTAATAGCAACACTAATTCAAGAATTATTTCTAGGTACAGTAATGTCACAATGTATAATACTAGACTTTATAAACATTAGACATTTGGCAAAACGCAAGGCACGGAATGCTGATGTTGCAGGTTCGAGTCCTGCCATTACCCTATTTTTTTTTTGTGTAGTCATTCATTATATAGCATTTTAAATTTAATTTGAATGTATAAAAGAAAATCGAAAAAAATAAAAGTAAACAATTTCGGTTACAAAAATTTATAAACATATTTATTTTATTTTATTGAACTGAAACCGTTTGACATACGATTGGCTTTTTTATCTCTCATATTCGGAAAGAGGGGCGTTACATAGCTGACAAGCCAGCATAAAGTAAAACAAGGCGGCACATGTGCAGAAAGTAAATTTAATAGTAGATTGTTCAACGAGGGATGAAAGACATGAGCGGAGCGAGTGCGCCAATAGTTCGAGTGTGGAATTGGTGTTTCGTCCAAGTTAAACACTCTGCTTTTCATTTTGACCATGAGGAAAGGAGAAAATGTCAGGGATAAAAAAAGGTCTTTTGATATACGACATTATTTTTGGATATACAAAATCGTTAAATAATATACTATTGTTTACCTCTTGGCGACGAAAATTACCGCAGTCCGCTAAAAGTAAGTTTTATTTCCAGGTGACGACGTAGAAATGAAGCGTTACCCCGCCAGCGCCGAGGGCATGGTCACTTCGTGGGTGGAGCGCTTCCCTCGGACGGCCGTCGACGACATTCTCGAACAGCTGGTGAAAGCCGACAAAGTCCACTTTGCCGATTTACAACCCCTAGTCGACGTCTAATGTATTGTGTCTAATGTACAATCAACTGTCCCTAATCTAATGTATGATATTGCGAATAAATTGTATTTGCAACCCAAATGCATTTGTTGTTTAAATCGTTCAATAGACTGACCGGAGTTTTAAAGAACCTTCGATTTATACATATGGTAACAGCATCGTATCTTATTGTATCAAAATTATATTTGAATCCTTCTAATTTTTGTACTTAAAAAACTTATGCTGAATTTTATCAAGATCCGTTAAAGTAAAAATGGCAGGTCAAGTATAATTAAATGTTTAAACATGATTATTCTTGTAACTTTACATCATTGTTTTTAATCCTTATTTCGTTCTAATAAGGTTTAAATACTTGTGCAGTGCTTCTGTTCGAATAAAAAGTATTGTGAAAAACAGATAATACAATCTGAATTTAATCTCAAGAGAATACTTTACTTCTACAAAGCATTCCTCATTTACACTTTATTCGTTTGGAAGGAAAGGGACCCGGTATTCCTAGATTTAATTAAGCATTCGCACGCTTAGTATTAAAATGACTCAATTCTGAATTTGATATTTCCCAAAATTAAACCCTATGTCTTTTAATTAAGGTGATATTTTGGGACGTGTATTATTCAGAAAAGGGTCACTTTAATACTAAGCGTGCGAATTATATGCGAACGCTTCTTCTAGCCTTACCTACTGCAAATTTTGAAGGTAACAAATCAGTGTGATAAATAATAATCAGTTTTTTTTTTTCAACTATATAATTTATACACATTCAATACAAAACGAGTGTGATAGTAATTTCAATATTCATCGTAATAATCACAGTTTCGGTTCTACCAATACAGCAACCATGAGAAACAAGGCAATATTAAAAATCACCACACACCAATAAATAAATTCATCAATACTATGAAAATTAATAAATAGGATCAAGATAAAGAAGTTGAAATCAATCGTCTTAAATTATTGCTTTTTTTCTAACACCATTACAATCGACTGCGGTGACCTAACAGCGCGGCACGCTCGGACGAGTGCCGTGGCAACTAGACGGCGCGCGATGTACCACTCACTGGATCGCCGCCATTAACAGCAACATGTTGCAACCTAAATTTCTATAAAACTGAAAACGTAACTTATGCTTAAATACAGTTGGTGTAAGTGATTTCATAAAACGTCTATAATACAAGTTATTTCTAACAAAACCTCAACTAAGCACCATTCTATTCGATTATATCTTTAACGGCGTGACTTAGCAATCAAATACTTTAGGACTATGATAAACATTTAAACTTAAAGTTGACTTAGGGTCTCATAAAAATGTAAATTAATGTAATTAAAATTAATATACAGAATATTGAATAAAAGGTAGTTTGTGCAAACACACACTTAAAAACGTGTCATTTAAAATTCTTTAATAAAACGGACTATATCAAATCCAGTCATTTTGTTATAGTATAAAGGCACATAAGAATCGATTTACAATAAATATCAACATAGGTCTATGTTTGCAAATATTACACGTCAATATAGGATATTGACTAAATAACTATTATCAATAGCTTTGCAAGCTTGAACATTAGGTAATTCTGAAGTATGCAACAATCTAACCCAGACATATTTGAATTCGAGTCATATTAATTTCAGATCATGTAAAAGATTTTTAAGTTATACCTACAGACAACATGTCACTGTATAGATACTTTTAACACCTCTTGGCCGCAACAGACAGTTTTGAGAAAAGAGTCCGTATTTGAGATTCTATTCAAATGTAATAAATACTTACAATAATCTCGTGCAAATCTTTCATAGTGTATTGGCAAGAATAATAACAGTCTCGAATACAACAAAAAGTACGTAATATCCTTCATTCTATTTACATGTATTATACTCGTAACTGAACAAAAATGTAATGGAAGGCAATTCGAGATTCTATTTTTTAACATTTTGTTTACTTTTTAACGCTGTGCTGTGGAACTCTTGCAAACTCAATGAGTTATTATAACAAATGCTTACAACCACAAACTAGTTTTCAGTAACGCCGATCTAGTAGTTTCGTTCAGTTAACCTTCTCAGTGCATTCTGCACCGTCGCTTTCGCCTTTAGATGAGACAGTGGATCTGAAAAAATAATTAAATCGGGTTTTTATCTGGATTTAGAATAAGTTTTAAGGTGCAGTCGGCGCTTGTGTAGTGAAAGAACATGAGAAACTACATCTTATTAGAAATTATAGAGATAAATTAAAATATACTACCGAGTGAATTTCGTCAGTAAAGTGTAAACGTGATGTTTTTCATAGTAATATACATATATAAAGAACAGAAGTGAAAGAACACATAAATTACATCATAATCATAATAACAGATTGTACACAATATTGTTCTAAGTACTACGCCTACCTCACAAGTCGTTTTAGATATATTTGCTAAAGACTTTGTAAAGCATTAGTGCTGTAAAATTTAATCGGAAAGCGTGAAGCGTGCACAGAGACAAATCGTATTATTTTAAAGTAAGGGAAAGTTATTTCAATTATTTACGTAAAATGTAAGTACAGGAATTATACACACCTTAGCAGAGATTCCTTTTCTGGGTCTGGTTTTCGAGTGACGCTAATCGATATATTTTTTCTTTGCCTAATCCTGTCTAAGATATTCTCGGGGCTCGGTTCTTTTTCGCTCTCTTTCAGAATGATGGCGGAGTTGCGCGTTCTCTTAGGTCTGTACGTGGCGTAGTTGCCGGGAGAGTACATGGAGATCGTTCTGTTGTATCTGTGCGGGTCCCTGAGGCTCGTGAGTGATGCCTCCTCGGTACCATCGCAATTCTCTAGCAGCGACTTCGTTCTCGAGTACCTATGATTCATGGTGCCGTAGGAGGCAGGCTGGTCATAATCTAAGTAACTTCTACCGCCGGGATACTTTCGGAATTCGTTTCTATCGAGAGATCGGTACGTGTCTACTTTATCATTCAGTCCGTAACTATCAAATCTTATGTTATTCCTAGTACTAACAGGCAAATCAGTCAATAGAGATCGATAGCGCTCGGTGGAGGGCGACAAGTCTGAGGCGACGGAGTAGCCGGGCGACAGGTCGTAGACGAGAGGCGAGGCGGGCGCCGCGTCGGGCGCGTGCAGCACCGCCACCGGGTCGTACTCGGCGGCCCCCGGACCGACTAAATTACTCTTTCGTCGTTGTTTCTTTTCGTTGAATCTAGAGTAAAAACTCTTCCTTCGTATTCTATCCACTATATCCTCTTTCTCGGGAGTGGTGGGCTCCGGATTGCGGTGAGGGGTGAGTACATTGTTCTCGTCTGGCGCGTTGTCTTGAAACTTAGTTTCGGTACTATGATCAGACTTGACTTCGGAATTGGAAACGGTCGACCGACTCCTCGATCGACTGCGGCTCGGCGTATCGACGGTATCTCCACTATTTTCGAGTGTTCCATTTTTCTCCGCGATCTCCTTCTTTTCAGATTCTTTGTCTACAGAGGTAACATTCATAATTTGTGGTTCTATCACATTATCTGTAGGAACTATCTTTTTAACTCTTGGCAACCTGGAGAAATCCAATTTTAAACTATTTCTTATATTTTTAGTTTCGGTTTCTTTCTTAAGTACAGTCTGGTCGTTATTTTCGTTCGGCATAGAGGGACCATTGTCACTCGTGCTTTTTACACATTTAGTTCTCCGACCTAAACCATTCAGCAGCAGTGACGTGGGTCTCTTGGGTTTATCTTCTGCAGATTCTTCTACCGGCTCGCTCTTAACATCTACAACACTGGATTCTACGGTTTCACTGTGTGCTTTCTCTAATGGTTTCACTTTTTCTTTGGGTTCGAATTTCTTAAATAGGCCTAACACTTTGGATACCGTGGTCTTACTAGGAGCCGTGGCCTGGTTTTCCAGAGTGGCAACATCTGTGATAGTTATAGCTCTTTTTATAAGATTGGACTCAGTAGGCGGCTCTATATTCGTTGGAACAGAGTGTTCTCTTTGCGTTCGGTTTGGCTTTGTATTTTCTTTCTTACCCTCAGTTGCAGAAGTTTTGGTATCACATACTTTTTCAGGAGAGTTTGATTTTGAGGATGCAAATTTTTCTAATTTATGTCCGATTGATTGCAATACCGATTTCTTTTTTGTGACAGTCGGTTTAGCACCATTTTCAGATTCCTTTTCTTTCACTTTTTTTGTGACCTTCTTCTTTTCGGTAGTGGGTTTATCTTTCGTGTCTTGACTTCCCACATCAGTCTTTGATTTTGAGGAAACTTTCTTAACAATTTTCTTTTTAATGGTTCCTTTCTTTTCGCTTCCCTCAACTTCAGAAGAATTTTGTGTAATTTCTTTTTTTGACGCGCTGGTCACGACTTTGACTTTCGCGTCTTCCTTGAGTTCATCTTTTAAAGCATTACCATTCAAATTGCCATTTGCTATTGACAATCCATTTTCAGTTTTTTGATCTTTTACTTCAGGTTTATCAACTGAATCTTTATTTACTATAACATATTTTTTCAGAACAAGATTAGTGCTTTGGGTTTCTTTACAGGGTGATCGTTCTTCTTTTTGTTGATTTGCTTCGGTCAAACTTTCCATCTTAAGTGGTGCAACAGTTTTGGTTTTCTTAGGTAAACTAATACTGAAGCTGACTTCAACATCATTTTTACTATCAAGTGGAGGAGGAGGTGTCTCTTCCTGTAAGGAAGTTTTACTAACGGATTCATCCTTTTTAATGGTACGGCTTATGTAAACTTTCTCAGGAGATGGGCTACTCGTGGGATAACTCTTCGGTCGTATAAGTTTAGACTCTCTCGATAATGTAGTATCTTTGTTTTCTGCTTCTTTGCCCGGCGTCACCGATACAACGTTTTGTGTCTGATCATGGAACTGGTCCAAGTTTTTGACTGGAAAGCTTTTTGGTCTCGTTATTTTAGAATCTTTATGTAAATTAATATCATCAACGTTCGTTTTTTGCCACCTATCGCCGGTTTCGGTGCCGATACTGGAATCTGCGACCTTCTGGGAAACGTCCAGAGCGGTCTCCTTAATGTTATCTAATATAGGGAAGAACGGAGTATTAGATCTGCTGCGCTCTTTGCCCAACAGGATGCTCGGCGATATACACTTGCGAGCCAGGACGGGCTCGTCTCTGAACAGGTGCTGCACGTCACCGTAATCGGTGGGACTCCTCAGCGAAGAATCGAGAGATCTGTTCTTCTTCTCTCGAATCTCTCTCAGAATCTTCTGCGTCTCCAGCTCCTTCTCCCTCTTCTGCCGGGCGAAGACGCTCTCGTCGGGCGGCGTGTCGAAGAAGTCGGGGCGGAGGAACCTGGACACGCGTTTCCTGGGCTGCTCGGCGCGCGCGGGCTGCCGGCGCGCGCCCGGCGCCGCGCCGCCGTACGCCGCCAGGTAGCTGGGCTCCGACAGCAGGCTGCCGCTGTCCGACGAGCACGAGTCGTCCAGCGAGAGCGCGCGTTCGGGCGTCAGGTACTTGCTGAGCAGCGGCCGCTCCGGCGTGCCGCGCGCCCGCGCTTCGCCCGCCGGCGGCGTGGCCTCGCGCGCCTGCCGCGCCAGCCGGGGCAGGGTCGAGTGCTGCGGGGCGCCGGAGCCGCCGGCGCCCGCGGCCGGGCCGCCGGCGCCCGCTGGCGCCTCGGGCTCGGGCTCGGCGGCGGCGCGCGGCGCGTTGAGCGACAGCGTGCGGCGCAGCTCGCGCGCGGCGGCGGGCGGCAGCTGCGCGAGCAGTTGGCGCTGCAGGCGGCGCGACAGCGCGGGCGTGAGGCCGGACAGCGCGCGCACCTCGCGCTCCGACAGCCGTATCGAGCTCAGGTCCAGATCGGACAGGTCCAACCCGCCGTCGGTCTGATCCTCCGCGGTAAGATTCTTGCTTTGGTGTTTTCCCGATTTCTTACTATTACCTGAAATTTAATCGAAAAACACACGTTTCGATCATGCAGAATGCTCGCTCGGATGGTATATTTACAATGGAAATTTTCGAGTTGAAAGAATTGTGCTGATCTCCGTTCGGATATCTATTGACGGGGAGGTATTTTCTCAGAATTCCGCAGTCGGAGGTAGTGAAGGACGCATAAAAATAAAATCAAATCTGTTTTTACAAACAATGCAAACATCGATGCGATCGGTTAAAAGTTAATGTGGACTAGAAGGGCTAAATACGCACTAATCTTTTTAGATCGAAAGGAAAGCTCAAACAGAACACAGATTATGATGCATTTAAATGTTGCTTTCGAATAGACAATTTATTACCAGTATGCGAACTAAATGACAACAGCGCGTGTACCACACGACAAGGCATCTCTAGAGTGGCAAACAGCCGCGGCGCGATGCGAACACAAAACACATGAATCAACAAATAAATAGAGTTTAGTACCTATTGTTGTGTGGCGTTTGTGGCGGGTTTGTCGGCGCCGGTGCCGGTGTGAAGTGAAGATTTGGTCGGAGCATGCAGTGTAACGCGCAACCCAACTGCAACCACACCAACACAACCTCACTACAGCTGGCTGCCCCCGCCCGTACCTCGGCCGTGGTGGCTGCAGGCATGTCGTGCCGCCAGCGCGCCGCGCCGCGACCCGTGGGTTCGCGGCTACTTCGGTGCTACCATATTACACTAGCTACACATTTATGCCATTACCACTTTCCAAACATATTAATTAACTGTCAGTCCGTATCGTTCTGTTCTAGTATTAAAACTGTAGAAAGAAAATTTTGTCACAATTGAAATAAACATTCGAAATTCTACGTTTCAACTATTTACTGCATCGCCGAAGCGACGTGATGTGTGAAATGAAATGCCTTTCTCGTACACTTCATGCAATGCCGATACGGTGTGAGCTTAACTTATAATATCGGAGCAACGCAACATTTTCCTGCTAATGTTAGCGAGTAGGGGAAACACCTGCACAAAGAATGCGATTTAAACAAATAAAACACTACAATGCAAAAATCGTTAATATCATTAAAAAATGTTATGGAAAAATCTGAAAATTACAAACACTATATAATAGACTATAGACAACGACTACTGTGATGTGATGATAGTCTATTATATTGGGGTTAATGTTAATGAAAACTACTCGGCGGGTAGAAAACGTCGCCAGCGCTGGGCGGGGCGGGCGCGCGCGTTGTTGACCCGTTTAGTGCGGCGAGCGTCCGGCGCGTGCGCTAGCTACCTGCGTGTGCGGTGCGCTGTCCATATCTACGTGATATTCGGTTAGGGGTGAGTTCCATAATGCTTGCCTGATTATTTGTACAAATAAGAGTTGGATTCATTTATTTTACAATATGAGTTAACAAAGTTACGCTAATACAAATTTAAAATAGAATAATGTTCTCACTATGTTCGACAAAAATGATGGATTATTTTGAACTTGTCTTGTTTGGATATATTTTGGATAGAATTGAAATATATATTTATTCATTCAATATTTGTGTAAATAAAATGTTTTTTTTTTTGTTTGACTTGTTATTGCATAGCATTTAAAAATATGTAGCAATCAAAAAATTAAAAAAAGTGACTGATGTTTAAGTTTTCTATTTCTACATAATGCCACACACGATTGATTAGATAACGGCATGATGACGCTAAAACTAAGCACAAGCATAGCAAATATAGGTACTCGTTTTTTATTTTATGTATAAAACAAGAGGGAAAACTTTTCAAAAATATTTGATACCGGTCATATCACTTTGAATTTAATTCTATAATATTTACATTATACATGTCTTTATGAGTTTGTTTTAAGTTTTTCTATTATTATTGTCAACAGCAATATATCGAACATTTAAAATTAACTGTTTCTTTTATTTAGATGTATTTGTTCTTATTAAACTCATTTTTGAAAATAGCGAGTTCATTTTATTACATTTTCCACGTGTATGTATTTACAACGTCTGCGTGCATGCCTGTAAAGCGATGCGCCGTGTGTCTGGCAACGTTTTCCCCGTGCGAGAGAAGCGGGTGCACAAGCTGGCAACGTGGCACTCACCTCGCGGCATCTGCTGGCGCGACTTGTTGAACATCGAGTCGAAGTCAGCGTGCAGGTCGCGCGAGCCCCAACCTTCGCGCCTACGACGTAAGGTTTTCAATTTTATAACGGTTAACAGAACACTTGATACTATGTCAAATTGTCGATGTAATCAATAGCATGGAATCCTGAGATGTTATAACAGCGTTTGTCTGAATTAAATTAAAACAAACTTTCTATGAAATAGGAGTTACTTTTCAAATAAGGTTATGGTCAAAGACAATATGTCGAATACGAAGACTAGACTGCATGACATGGTGTAGATTGTTATTGCGTTTCGAATAAGTGTTATACGTAACAAAATCATTGTATAGTGATCTCCAAAAAAACTTGTGAACATTGTAAACAAAACTTTTAGCCAACAAGCCAAGAGCTAGTGTGAACACTGCTTAATCCATATGCTAATAAATCAAACAATGAAGTATCATTAAAATCTCGATATTTCATCAAAAGTTTAAGATTATATTGCAGTTGATTTTTTAACAACATCTGAATAGACATTTTTGTTTCATTTAAACTCTGGAATCGTCTATTAAAGTCTGTGATAGCCATAACTAAGTAAACATAACACAACATAACATAACATAACTAAGTAAATACAAAACAACAAGTTTTGTGTTTTCAATATTGTGCTTGGGCATCATAAAATGAAACATGTTACAATTTGAAAATCATTTAAAAGGAAATAACCAATGTTTTAATAAAATACAAAATATTTTGTGTTTTTTCTTAACTTCCTAATTTTCTTATTTTCCATCATAAGTTAATTCATCAAATCACAGACAATATCAATATGGCAGTTTGTTTACAATGTCCACAAGTTCTAATAACATCGACTGTACGAATAAAGAACATTGTGGTAAACAGGAAACAAGTGAGCGATTAAATCAACTCACGTTTCCGATACACTTCGTTTACTTTCCACATATCTATGAGTGCTGCGTGAAAATAAAATGACACGAAATTAAAGTACCAAGAGTCCACATAGTTTAATGGTTAATAAGGAAATTGTATACTTACAGCAGATGTCTCCTTGGTAAGTGGGGGCTGCATGCATAAATTTAAAATAATTAGTTGGTGTCACAAAAAGTATGAACAACAATTTTAGGTCATGCTCTTTTCGTCTTAATTCAACAATGTAAACTTTAAAAAATTAGAGTTTCGGTATAGCAATGAAAATAAACTCTTTTATAAGTCCGATTCTACGAGCGAATATATCGAGTTTTAATATGTGCTTGTATAGGAAAACTGGGCAGGCAACTCACGTGTGCTTACTTCAGTTGAGTTATTGAATTCAGATCATTAGAATAATTTTCGGGGTCATCAAAATGAGGTAACGTAACCTCCATCGAAGTTAAAAGATTGGTCAAAAATTAATAAAAGCTTTAGCAGCACAACAAGAGAGTACAAAATATCTAAATTTTAATGTTTACCTAAGAAAGTCCATATATAATAGATATATTTGTTGGCATCGATTAATATTGTTAAACCCACCACAGATTATTATAGCATCTTTCCTCAAAGGGACGTTAGCGATAAGTTAAAATCTAGAAGATTTTTTTATACTTCTCTTTCAGTGTATGGATTTGTCTCCTCATGACAGAGCGTAGCAGCTTTCACTTACGTTACCTAAATCGTGAATGTGATGCCAAAAAACATACCTACCTCCGCCCATAAGATGTTGGTAAGTATTTCGGGGTTACCGGTTAGTGTATCCGAATTATGAGCGTGAAGTCTGTTATAACAGAAAGCTTACTTAAACCTGAAGAAAAATGCTTAGTCTTTGTGAGAAAAGCCGAGAATAAAAGCTTATTATAGATAATAATAACCCCGAAGTACATATCAGCACATGACGGAATACCCCAGGGTGGGAATTAAAGCCAAACAAGTTATGAGCCAGCTACCGTGCGTACCTGTTGAAGAAGGGAGACTGGTGCAGGTTGTTGAACAGCGAGTGCGGGTGTTGTGGGAAGCCGGGCCCCTCTTCTCCATTCAGCCGATTAGTTAAGGCACGGACCTGGAAAAGAGCATCTTTGTTTTTAAATAACTGCTAGAATACAATCAATTAATCTAGTCCCCCGCTCTTTCCAGCCTCCCAGTTTTATCCACTAGTTTAAACGAATGGTATGAGGTGATCTACGCGCTGCGAACTAGTATGTAGTTATGATACGATAATCGTAAGCGTGGTGTGTGTTACAAGAATAAGATCGAGTGTCAACTCTTGCGTTTAATTTTAACCGGTTATGGTGGCGCTTTATATCAGGGTAGCGAGTAAACACGGAGGTGGTATCACAGACGATAAAAACCATAATTACATAAAATAAATTTAAAAAATCAAAAACCCAACTGCGTAAAAAGTAAATCAATACTAAAAAGACTAAAACAAGTCCAGTGGTCTGAAGTTCTGTTAAGTAATGTTGAATACCTACACCATTGCAATATTTTCATGAACTTGAACAGTTGGGACCCATTAAAAATGTAGACCGCCTAAAATCTTCCCAATAATGGGTCCCGACTGTTAAAGTTCATGAAAATATTGCAATGGTGTAGGTATTCAACATTACTTAACAGAACTTCAGACCACTGGACTTGTTTTAGTCTTTTTAGTATTGATTTACTTTTTACGCAGTTGGGTTTTTGATTTTTTAAATATATTTTTTTATTTTACACTTTTTAATTCGGATTAAGTGAGAATGGTTGCTAACCAACTTTAAATCGTTATAGATCCTAAATGATCATTTAAAATGATAAATGATATAAGAAACCTAAAGATGATTTTAAAGACCTATCTTATGATACCCCACTCAACATAGTTCGTCGACTTTAATTTTTTTCTTTTTCACAATATGGCGTCTCGTGGTCGCCATATTAAATTTTGATTACTGTCATGTCTTTAGTGACACTTGCAAGATTAAGACGAATCGATTGACGTAAGAATCATTAAAATCGGCCTACGCGTTTGGTCTCTAGATCACCACAAAGGAACAAACATACATACATACATATATAGACTGATAAACACATTACCCTCCTTTGCGTCGCGCAGTCGGGTAAAAATATAATAGCTTATGATTTAGCTTGAGACCCAATGCTGGGCAACTCCCCACTTTTCCTTAATGGGCGTATTGCTTCTGTTAATAAATTCACAACGCCATCCGGCAGTCTCCTTTTGCCGTGCTTGGTAACGGCGAATGCCGTGAGTAATGTTTTGAATCTAAAGCCTAGTTACCCTGTGCAGGAGAGTGGAGAACAGGTTCTCAGCCGTGAGCAGATGGAAGCCCTCGTCTTCCTCGTCCTCCTCGCCGGAGCTGACCGACTCGGCGCGGGCCGCGCGCGACGATCTGCACAAAAACACCTCATCACAGTCTACTTCAGAATCTTTATCTTTACATACTATATAAAACAATGTCGCTATCCGTTCCTTTCTGTCCTCATACCTTGGGCCGCTTACTCCGTTTAAACCTAGAAATGGACTTTGAGACCATTTTCACCATCTGTTAGAGAAGTCGGGATCATTTCCAAACATCCCTGACCAAGATATAGTCATTGGATGTTTAATACGCCCGAGAAATTAATGTCTTTTTGACAATATCACATTATGATCACATATGACATTTGGGGCATCAACACTCGTTTCCGTTTCACTAGCTTCGGAGGTTCCAAATGGGATTATAGGTTATAAATCAATTATGTCTCGGGGTTAATAGCTATTAGCTATTATTATCGGATAGGTGGCTAATTGTCATGTAAAAAGAAATAACCTGATTGTAAACGTACCTAAGACGATGCATATGGTTGTCGTCTTCTTCTTCGGATTCGCCACCACTGACGAGACTGCTGAAAGGCAAACGCAACACAATGAATACGACAATATACGTCTGTACGTTGAAAAAGCGTAAATATCTTTGTATGTTTTCATCTATTTACAAATTAAATTTCTGAAACCCAATGAGCTACGAACGCGCCGAAAGGCGCACGCGACTCGAAATGTGCACGGCGCGATGTTGCGGCATCATTGCTATATATTAACAGGATGATGTTGATGATTGTTGTCGTCGATGGGGCGTCGTGGATAAGTCGAAGCACTTTGAACCACCACCATGTTATCGTCCACCGTGTTGGTAGTTGACGCAGCAGGTGGCGGGCGGCGGTACCTGATGCGGCGCGGCTTGGCGGCGCGCGGGCGGCGCGCGGCGGGCGCGCCGGGCTCGGGCTCGAGGCTGCGCTGGCGCGGCGTGACGTAGCCCTTGCCTTCCACGGCGATGGGGATGATGAACTCGCGCGCAGACTTCTTGATCGGCTCGCCGGCGCTCGAGCACGACTCGGCCGCGCTCGCGCTCGATTCCGTTGATGTCAGCCGTCTGAGACAAAACATGACTCGTTCAAACCCGCTGTGCCTTATTGGATATGAAGCGTTCCATAGATAAGGCCCTTCACGAACTGGGTATTCTGGTAGTAACTGATGCTTGGTGGTGGTACTTTATAACGATGCACTACATTTCTGAGTCCTTTTTAATTGGCCTTATTCGAGTAATTAAAGCCAAAATTCAACAGTCGGCGGTTCTTAACCAGTGGTGCGGTGACCACGCAGCAATCTGCAGAAGCACCATTGCTTAAAAATACAGCTTTATATGACAAACGGGAGGTGATCGAGTTGTCCTCCGTCTGATATATATTAAGAACCACTGCTTAAAGATGTACATAATGTAACGTGCGCACATACCTAAGCGGCGGCGGCGCGGCGCGGGGCTGCGGCGCGGGCTTGGCCGGCGGCGACGCCGGCGCGTCTTCGGCCACGCTGATCGGGATGATACGCTCCACCGATGTGCCCCTACACCAATTGACACTTCTTTAGGTTCCGTTTTATAGATCTTATAATTATTTATGTCAATAGAAATATAAGCAAATCACATTATAAACAAAAAAAACATTTAAACCGCTAGCACAGAAGCGGTGGTGGCGCGCGCCGTGGATGTGATAAAATCAACGTCTTTCGAAGTAGTGTTAACCATGCGCCGCAGCGGGCGGGCCGGTGTTGGCCGTTGGGCAGGGACTGGCTGTGTACCTAGCGCGATGGTCCTCGACGCGATGCTGCGCCTCGGTGCGGAACACGCGCGGCGCGGCGGGCGCGGCCGGCGAGCCCGGCGGCGACGCCAGCGATGCCACGCCGGCCGACGACGACCGCCCGTACGGTACCGGCGGCTTGCCTGAAGGAAAGCCAATCAACATTGTAGAGTACAGCATGAGGAGGGGGGGGGGGAGTCGAAGAAGTTGCAACTAAACGAAATTTTTGATACAGGCTTTTTGTTCACGGAACTTTACAATCGTGCTATAAAACGTAAACTTCCAGTCCGTTTAGTTGTATCTTCAATGACGCGGTCGATAGGACGATACTGTTGTCGTTACGGACGACGAGACGGTTGAAAATAAAATCGGCTTAAACTAGAAAATATACTTGCCGGTGCGAATGGCAGTCGAAATGATATCGCGAGCAGCGCGGCGCCGGTTCTCTTCGCCCACTTTCTCTTCCACTAACTTCGCCATCGAATTCTGGAGACTCCTGCAAAACATGCATTAGTTTTGAGATATACAGACAATGGTCATCAAAGACTGAAGTATTTAGAGACGACGCATTATTTTCGTAAGCACCCATTAGATTGATATTCTGGTCTGACTAAACCTAAGTGGGAACTACAAGATTAGTTTTCACTGGCAGCATCTTATAGCATTGAGTCCTGTGCAGTCGCCATAAAAATATACTGGAAAAGCCAAAAAGCCCAAAACTTTGTGAGCATGATCTAGCGCACTGCTACGATTTCAGATATTATTGAGCGTTTTAGCCACTCCGATTTATTTAATGGCGATTGTACTGCCAATTTTAGAATATAACTATATTGTTGTAAACCACTGTAGATTGCTCTACTGATACTGCGTAAGTATAGTCGACCAAGAAATTCCTTGACCACTTTTCGACCTTATTACAAAAGGATAAGGTTCAAAAGTGGTCAAGCAATTACTTGGTCGACTATACATCATTATCTTTCTTTACATAGTATAAAACGAGGTCTCTATCCGTTCGTTTGTCCTCATATCTTCGATCGCTTACTCCTTTTAAACCACGCAACGGATTTTAATACTGTTATTACTGTCATTTGATTTGTTTAAGGATGGTTTTCAGATACATCAAATCCTAATTGTACGCTAGTTCAAAGGCCAATAAATTAAAGTACAGAAAGAGAGCATGTAACCAGTAGTTTGATTTTTTAGACTTAACTTTTAAAGCTGCGATCAAGCCCTTAAGTGATGTTTGTGAATTTGACCCGAAATGGTCAAAGGTCCCATCCGGTTGGCTTTGTTATTTCGTTCGGACTTACCTTCTGGCGTCCTGCAGTATAACCGAGGCATCCACGGGGGTGCTGTGACTAGGCTCGCTCTCCGTTTTCTTTACACCACCGCGATTGAGCTCCTCAACTGGTGCCTAATTTAAAATGTTTTAAATTATTAACATGATCATATTTATTTTGTATCGTATTTATGCTGTATTTATTTGTTTATGCTCACCGGTGATGGTTCAATACCGATCTGTTGCAGTCTGACGGTGCCGTTGTCAGGGCTCTTTGACTGTAATTCGCGGTCTTCGCTCTGCGCTTTCGGCTTCGCGATCTTCGACACAACTGTTGGATAAAATAGGATCATTATTGCTTGTGCGTAACAATTAACATAGGCCCTGTTATTTTATTTTATTCAATCACTTACCCGGTTTGGAAACGTTTCGTTTGACTTCAGGCGCAGCTGTGAGGGATGCTCTTCTTTCGAATTGTTCCTTGAAGCTGCCAACGTTTCCACCTAGAACAACACGTCAAATAACCTATGAAAAATACAGAAGGCCCATTACATACAAAGGAAACATTCAATACCCGTGCAAATTCGAAGCTGAACAATTCCGAATCAGTTCAATTCTTATTGAGCCATTGCGCACGGTAATGTTTATAGATATATGTATTATACAGAGTACAACATTTAAACTGATGCTCTAGATCAAGCAGATTTAAAACAAATGAAGTATTGCAGTCAACCACGATCAACGTCAATGTCAGTCGTCCATGATCAACTTATACAGGGGTAGTTTAATTGATGTAACGCCTACACGGCAAGAGGGGTTGTGGACGGAGTGAGCGGTCGTTGATTTGTGGGTACAACGCCAAGGATTCGGCTCCAGAATTCATTTTAGAAGCAATTAGAGGGTTAATTGGGTAGATAAATACAGGTGTACACTGCACTGTGCAAGTCTGCAGAGTACTGTACCTGGTATAGATAATTTCTTCGGTTTAGGCGCTGGCGCGGGAGCGGGAGCGGGCTGCGTTATAGCCAGTGATGTCAGTTTCTCGGCGGCGGCCGCTACGCTCGGCTTGCTCTCTTCAACTTCGGGTTTTTCCAGCTTGTCTTCAACTTTCGGTGGCGTCAACTTTTTCTTAACACTAACGCGTGTCTTTACAGGTGTCTTGGGTTCTTCGGCTGTCGTGTCTTTGACGATTTCTCTGGTAGCGTCTTTGGCGAGCTCGACGGGCGCCGGGGCCGCGGGCGCGGGAGATATAGTCATCGTGGCCGAGGACACTAGGCATGGTTGGACCGCCTGCAGACAATTTTATATTTAAAAAAAAAACATATTTTACCAATGTCACTAGCCCAACATTATTCTGGCATTAAACATGGCAGGAATTTAATGTGGTACCTAAAGACTTTTTGCAGCCGGCAACGGATTAGTGAATTTCCCTGAGTTCCTGTTACTTATAGAGAAGTGATTACTTCGCCTCAAATGGGCCGTCTGCTCGTTTTTCTCCCTTTTCATATCATTATAAACTAGCTACTCACCCTGACTAATTATTGGTATAACTTATTTTTGTAATGTACATAAAACCTAACTTTAAAAATCCTTCATTAATAGTGAAAACTGCATGAAAATCTGTTGCGTGGTTTAAAAGTAGGCAGCATATTTTCATATGAGGACAAACAGGAACGGATAGCAACATTGTTTTATACTATTTAAAAATAAATACGAGTCTCTTTAGACTCGTACGGCCAACCTGCGTCGAATTCAGGCGTGTGTTAGCCGTTCCATTAATAACAATTCATTTAAATACAATTGCACTGCTCACAACTATCTAAGATTGACATATATGAGAATGTTGACGCGTTTGACCCCTAGACAGTTTTGAGCAGTGTGTGACGCTCGTACCCCTTCAGGCGAGGCTGGCAGCTCGGCGGGCTGCGGCGGCGACTCGGGCGACGCCGGCGCCTGCTCGGGGGCCGACGGGGCCGCCGCTGCCGCCGCGACGCTCGCAGAACTAGAATACACAGTAACACTTAGAATCTGACAGGAAAATAACTTATACAATCATAAATTTGCTTAACAGATCATTAAAGGCGTAACTGAAATCACTGGAACCGAGTCACAAACTCACAGTTAGAGACAGGGGGGTTAATGAAAACCTCACGTCAACTGTAATGCGCGCTTTATTTTCACGCCGCTTCGTTCACGGAAAAATTAAGGTATAAAACAAATTGAGCCTCTCTCTCTCTCTCTCTCTTCGTAGAGGATTTCTGCTGCTACGAGCTACGAGAATAGCACGCAGCGCTACGTGGCAGTTATGTGTTAACACATTAACTGCCACGGAGTGCTACGTGCTACGCTCGTAGCTCGTAACAAGGGTTTTCCGGTATGTAGCGAAAATCCGCTACGAACAGAGAACTTACTTAGCGAGTTCGTGGCACTGAATGTGTTAAAAACCAAGCTCGTCACCTGGCGACGCGTTCCTTCTTCCTCTGCATGCCGCTGGCCGAGACCGCCAGCTCGAGCTTGCGCTTGTCGCCGGCCGCCACGATGGTGCGCGTCGGGGACGGCTTGATGGCGTCCTCGCCGCCCTCTGCACCAACACGAATGAAAACAGATACATTTACGAGAAAACCGAGCATAGTCCGATTATGTGCACGCTGGTACCATCAGGGATTTGAAATTCTTGAGCCCACATGGAACTGTGCAACAGTAAGATGACTTCCTGTGATTGTTACTCGTTGCTAGGATCATCAATATTTATATAACTGTTTTTTAAAGTGGCCAAAATTATATATTTTCATTTAATAATATCGATAAGTAAATGTATCATAACAGCGAGATATTTGACAGCTAGTAGCCACGTCGCCACATTTCCGTTTGGACCCTTTTTACTCACTATCGGAACGCTCCGTTCTCGGTGAAAAGTTCCGCCAAGAATAGAGCAGACTTGGCTCACGTGTTGCTCAGTGCGTCTGTCTCTCTCCTACTAGGCCAGTTAGAACGAGACGCACTGAGCGACAAAGCGAGTAACGTTGCGTCGTGCTACTCTCCCGGGTAAAGCTTGTTTACCTGCAACGAGATCCAGAATCCTCTTTTCGGCGGAACTGCTCGGCTCTACCATTGCCATGGACGCTGACGTTGTCAAGTCGGTGCCGCTTTCCTCCGGCCCCAGCTCGCCCTGCATAACAAATATTCGTATAAATATATATACAAGTTATACAACTGATAAAAACTTAAGGATTATGAATGCAGGTTCTAAAATCCGGGATTCAGGATCAAGGATTCTCTTGGGATTGCTGGTTCCTATGATCACATTCTATGAGGCGGGTGTCTTTTTTCATAAAAAAAGCAAGGATCTATAAGGCCTCAGGACTATCCGCATTTAACAAGCGCGCTGCGCTAACGCCAACGCACGAACTATCACGATCCTCCAGGGACATTGGTAACTTGCACGCTCGATGCTAGCGGCAGTTTGAGGGGCTCGGTGAGCACCAGACCCAGCAGCAAGTCGAGCCGATACATGTAAGGTACGACTGCCTGCCGGCGTATGTGAAGGTACCTCGTTGGGCACGACGACGGAGTTAGAGGGCGCGGCGGGCGCGAGCGACAGCAGCAAGTCGAGCCGCACCGGCGTCTCCGCCGCCAGCATCTCCGACATCTCCAGGCACGACGTCTCGCAGCCGGTGTTCACCCACCTAAAACAAACAGCGTCGTACGGCGTCAGTCAACATTTGACAGTGAACCTTTATTTAATTGTTAACAATATCCGAAATCGCACTACAAGCAATTGACAGAGGGCTCTAGAGGATAAGTTACAAAAACAGAAACCATGGTCGGAACGAAGTTTGGTTTCTCCAAACACTCTCGAATTTCATATACATATCATTATATAAATCTTTTACATTTGAAACTAATTAATCTGGATCGTCAGCGGAGAGTTAAGTTAGTTGTACAAACAGCAACAAACTTAGCCAACCATTTAAGAGGGAAATAAGAGAAATTGTCTATGCTCAAAAAGGAAAGATATATAAACATCATAGTGCATACTACATGCCGCCCTTTCGAAAAATGACACTTTCTCGCAAGTCCATCTTTAATGATGGCTTATTTATATGTGTCTTCGATTGTATACCATCCATATTTGATGAAATGTTTACGGACCATCGAACACTACTCCCCATATACGCCTGCACGAGGATTTGATGTCGCGAAAACATTCATCGAACACAGTCGCTTGCTAAACCGGCTTTAAGAAAAGTGGTGCGGCAGTCGCTATACAAAAACACGATAAGTATTCAAATTACACCCTTTTTTTGTTTTGTCTAGATTTGCAGATAATCGCTTCGTACCCTGCTTTACTTTCTTCTACCGCCGTAGACATCAAGTACTTACGAATGATCGCAAATGTAAGCGATGTCGGCACGCTTGAGAGGGTCTACCGTCAGCATGTCTCGAATCAAGGGGGATGCGGCTGTAAAAAATAATTCAGGAGTCAGATGTCAAAAACTAATATAATTAAGAGGTAAACTTTGTTTGTTTGAATGCATGTATGTGGGGGATAATCTCTGGAACTACTAAACCGACCAAAAACTCTTTTACTAATAGAAAGCTACACGATCCCTGACGCTCCCAATTCTACGCGAACGCAGTAATAAATACTAATACTGCGAAAACATCTAGATACAGTTTGAGGAAAACAGTGTTATAAACTGTTTTATGAACGACTCGGGCCGACAACAGGGAAAACTAAAATCAGATTACATTTCAAAGAAATAATTAGTCATTGAAAGGCAGTCGTTCCTACGCTTGAGGATTTGGTTGCGAGTCGTATTTTAATTCCCTACTCTTAATTAGTTTTCAGATGCATCTTATGTAGTGGTATTATTATTATTATGGGCCGGCTCGACCGGGGTAGTGCCGTAACATTAATACCAACGCAAAAAGTAGCCCATCAGGTGAACCGCATCTTCGTTTTCTTTCTATTCCATTAAAAAAAGCTTTCACAGTGACCATTTTAAATGTTGTAACAATGAAGAAAAAATCGTACACCTTCATGATACGGGTTATTAGATAATAAACCAAAGCATACAATTGTACAATTAATTTATAACGATTATGCTCGAGCAGAGGTAAGTAATACACTCAGTACAATCTGGTACTAAAATAAGTGTCGATTTTACCTACTACTTTAAACATTTATAAAGACTTCATTGCGTATGAATAAAGTTGTAGCATCAAACAAATGACTAACTATTATGTCATGATACATAAAATAGTCATGACTATTGTTACTCTGTTACTGGCGGGCACGCCGTACGAAATACGCGTAGGTAGTTACTACTACAGGAGCAATGCTAAAACGAATAAAAAAAGCTCTAAAAGTCGTCAGTCTTCCGTCAAAATACGGGGCGGGGCGTACGGTAAGAATTCGACGCGTGCTCATTAATAAAAGGATCTTACTTGATGGATTTTTGGGCTCATAGTAATCGCCGTTGCTGATTTGGCGTACCAGCCGTTTGAAATTAGACCCGTCGAATGGCATGGCACCGTAGACTAGAGTATACAGGAGAACGCCCAGTGACCAGCAGTCAACCTGAAAACATCAACAAATGCATTTTATTAACCCGCCCCGGGTTTGCATGGATGAAATTTACCAATGAAAATTTTATTAGAATGCATTGTAAAAAAATCTCTAAACTACAGTGGAAACCGTATCAATGTTATGTAAAGAGAAAGATAAAAAAAAAGAAATGCTTTAGCAGTACCAAAATTAAGTGTAAACTGGGCCAGCAAAGTGCTTTATCACTTCTGACAACTTCTATTGGGGACGATTGTCAAACGCTCTTCACACACTGATGGTGCAACCGTCATTTTTGTGCTTAGCCGATAGCTTAGTAGATCAAATGCGATCGCAAACATTTTCGACGGCTAAACCATTAGTGGTGGTCCTCCTTTTATCACTAATGGTTTTGCTTCAGGTATTGTACGCTCTTAACCTTTTGGAACCCTCTGTTAATTGGTTTCATAGCATTTTTGAATATTGCTAAATTATATTATAAAGGTGTGCTGCCAAATTTTGACTGACTCCTTACGACGACAGTGGTTACCAACGAGTTAATGAACATTTTACGAAGGCTCATTCATATTATATTATAACTTATGAGAGAGTGTAAAGCTCTGCCCTGTCTTCCCCAGATGTTATATTTAGTTATATGTAGTTTACCTCAGGTCCTATGTATGGCGTTCCTTTAACAATTTCCGGCGATGCATACAGAGGCGATCCACAGAACGTCGAAAGTAAAGATGTCTCTTTGAAAACGTTTGAAAGACCAAAATCAGCAATCTGTTAACAATAACAATTATGTATGAATAAATGCCATATAACTTTTTAACGGCTGTGAAAGCATGCAAAAGTCCTACTAACCTTAGCACTACCGGTATCGTCCAACAAAACATTCTCCAGTTTTAAATCTCTATGGCAGATTTTATGTATATGGCAATAATAAACGGCGGTTGCGATTTGACGAAATAACCTGAAATAATTACATAAAACGGTTATAAGTAAGAAAGTTTACTTTAATGGTGAGATCACAAAGGTTTTATTATCGTGCATTTTTATGTGTGAGATTTTATTGAGTCGTAAAGCCTTGTACCTCCTTGCTTCATCCTCTTGTAATACTTTCTTTTGGCTGAGGTAGTCATACAATTCACCTCCAGAGCAGTACTCCATGACGAGAATCATCTTTTCACTATTTTCAAATACTGCAAGAAGTAATGAGCACTTAACATTTTTCTTATTGACGCTTAATATACTTTTACACTTAACTATAATTTACACAGGGTAGAAACTTGAGGTGGATCCGTAAGGGTTTTGCAACTATGCAAAAATGAACTTAGAAAGGTCCTCTATGTTACTAATATTACGTGACATGCATAGGCTTAACAACATCTATCGTAATGGAATGAAAAAAAAAATACTTTATGTTCACGCAATTAGAGCGAAAAAGAAGTCGTTCGGCTTAGCTCGCGTCGGCCGAGTTGAGCCAAGCCGAACGACGTCTTTTTCGCTCTTATTGTGTGGCCATACAAGCTTTTTTTGACCGGCTTAAACCGACTCTGCGTCGATAGATGTGTTTGGACCCTTAGGTTCAAGTTAGATTTTGACATTATGATGACGCGGCGCGTCAGTGACAATTTGTCAATGCATCGTTGAAATAGTTAAAAGCTACAGGACTGCTATCATAAGTTATATGCTTACCTTCATAAATATGTACAATATTGGGATGCCTGACGGAAGACATGATCTGCACTTCGCGTCTGATACGGACGAGATCGGCCTCTGATTCGATCTTGCATTTTTTTATAGTTTTTATGGCTACTTCCTGACCCGTTTTCTTGTTGATACCCAACTGCACTTTGCCATATGTACCTTGACCTAATTTTCTTACTATATCAAATCTGAAAATTACAAAAAAAAATCGTGAAGGACATCAAGTTCGAATATCTTCTAACGTATCTAGTCATATATACGTACGTTTGTTTTTATTTAAAAATTAAAATCTAAGAGAGGTAAGTAAGACACGCCGTACCTACATGTCACTCAGTGCATTACTTTCCTACCGGACTAGTTAAATATGCAGGTAGCGACAAAGCGAGTCGTGGTCGAGTAAATTTGCTGTCTGCAGAGGTTGAACAAAATTTTGTTGCAAAATAGCATGAGCGTCATAAAACGTGAGCGAAGCTCGAAGTTAAGACCCGTTAACATACATACCTACATAATGGAATTTAGCCGTGCTAAGCCGATGCGTCACACATTGCATGAGAGCTTCCCTTTAAGCTCAAGTGTTACTTTAAAAAAATCTTTGTCTAATTTGTCGATTTGAAGTGATATGTAATACGTGAGCAATGTTTTGTATATTCTAGCTTTAGTCGCTACGAGAGCGAGGGCATCGAACACGACTCACGCGCAGCTGAATGCAAACGGTACATTTTACGTTACAGTCATTGTCGAGTCCAGTGTTCAACTAAATTGTGACCTCGCGGCATTCACTGCAAACAATCTATGAATAATATCCTGACGAAATTAAATGTAAAAAGTTTTAGAATGTTCCAGTAAATTGTTAAATTGTTTAGGTTAAGGCCAAAATGGAGGTGGCGCGAAAAATAACGCTCCTCGTGACTAACGAGACACACAACGTGCCGTTGCCGTGCCATTAAAAACCAGGCCACACCAGATGCGTATGCGGCACGGCATCGGAGACACGCGCGTGCACACGCTGGTTGTAATGTATGAAAGTATATGTTGAAATGGCACACTGCTTGCGTTGCGTGCATGTAACGTAGCTCTAAGCAGCGTCCTTGAGCCGTACTGCATACGCATCTTGTGAGGCCCGGCCTTCAAGTACGCGGTAGGGCCTGCGCTATGCCTCATCTTCACTAGGATATGCCATCTAAGCAGCTGTCAATGACCTTGCCGCTAAGCATACCACTTTATGTGTAGCAATAGCCTTAGAAATATTTGCATATCAGTTTCTTCTACGTTGCATATAAATGGTAATTCCCAAATAAGTATAGACAACACAAGACCCATTCAGGCCGTTTTATGCGAAAGTAATCCATTCAGGACGTTGAACGTGAGTCAACATGATAGCCGCCTACGGTAGTCTACTCCTCACAGTAAAAACGTGTCGATTTTAATTTGAGTCTCGATAAATAGATTGTCAAAATTGGTGACGCAAAGTAACACAGGTCAATAGCTGTAATAGCAACCTTACCGCCCACGGGCATACCCGGCGTAGGACGAGGTAGGCGCCTACTTCAGGCCCAATTACCAGGCTGATGTAATGATGTATCCGTTAGAGATTATTGATATAGCCACTTCACTTACATAACTGTAGCGAACTCGCTAAGCCAAGCCATTCCACATATTCATAACTGGTGAACAATGTAACAATCTCCACATGAAGATAAATATATTCTCATGTTGGAAAAAGTCCAGAAGAAGTACCTAAGAAACCTATACAAGAAGAGATTCACGTACTACCCATTCTTGTACCCAACATTGTTCCTCCTGGGCCAGATGGGGTACGAGTCTCTCGAGTTGAGAAGATCTCTAGCAATGTTGAAGTTGGGGCTAGGGATAGTTCATGGTAGGGTGGACTGCGTCGAGTTGGTTGGCGAAGTGGTGAGATTATTCGTACCCGACGCTCGCTCTCGGCTCCGCAGCCCGCGGCTCCTGGCCGTGCCCATCGCACGCACCGTCCATCGGCGGCACTCGCCGATCCCGCGCATTCTGCGCCTCATTAACTCCGTGCTCAAGGAGGCACCACACTGTGATGTGTTTGTCTCACGAGAGCGATTGGTGATGGATGAATGTGCGAGAATGCTTGAGATTAAAGGAACATAGTCCATGTAAATAGAATAAGTTTTTTAATTTTATTTTTATTAATTTCTTTAATTTAGATTAAGTTTGTAATGCGATGGCAATAGCTGTAAGTTGCAAATGTAATTTAGCACAATAAACAATAAACAAAAAAACCTTTAACAACTGCGACCTGACCTCATTTTTCTAGTCGTAAAAATGTAACGAAACAATAAATAAATAAAGAATGTGGTAAAATTTTATGGCTGTAAGACTTTTTTCATGCCTGGGGCACTTCAGCTATAAAATAAACCTAACTTGTATATGATCATCGATTAGAGATAGATACTTGCAAATGTAATACAGTCACGAGCCTGATTGTAACCCAGAATAGAAAATGGTCTAATAGCAGTATTTGTGAGATTTGGCGGGCAGCCTGTTTTTCGCCCTAGGGCCGGTAATCGGTAAAGACTTGCAAACGCTCTGAGCATGTTTGTACCTTTGTTTGAGCCGCAGCCGATGGTCGTGCAAGCGGACGTCACCGGTGTTCTCGATGCCGTCCATAATGTTGGACCGCTTGTTCTCTCCGACCACCATTGTGACTGCAACCAAATAATAGTCATTAAAATACGATGAATATTCGCCGAAGGCTTAAAATATGTTTTAAAGAACAATGCTTTGCTAAGTTATGAATTATCGATTAAGATTTTCAATTAATCAACACTAATCTACACTTCTACACTAATAACATAATATAATAAACAGGTAAACTCTGTTTGCTTGTATGTAGGGGGTAATCTCAGGAACAACTGAACCGATACCAAAAATTCTTTCACTAAAAGAAAGCTACACTATCCCTGACGGACATAGGCTACTAATTCTACGAGAACGAAGTCGTGGCCGTTCGCTAGATAATGTAATTGTAAAAAACAGTAGCTATAAACATTTTCGAAAACTACTAAGTATGATATATTTTAGGCCCTTCATTTCAGAAACCAATAGTACCTAGTCACTTAGGATTAAATTAACACTAATTTCGCAAAGTAGTAATATTCAATTTGTTAAAAAGAGTTTCCGCCAAACTAAACCAATTTTTATTTTTTTTAAGATTAGCAATAAAATTGTATCAGAAAGTTTTCCTAAGCGCCAGTTGTCCTACGGGAACAGCCAGAAGATTAGGACGAAAACTGGCATTATACCCAAGCACATTCCGGCAGATAATTTGGGGAAACACCTCACGATCATCGTCATCTGGCTCGGACAAGAGAATCGGACAATCGTATTCGCGAGTCGTTAGCGCTGAGGATGTCATCGCATACCAGCCACGCTCGCTTTTAAGTTGGCATAGAGAGTAGTTTTCCCGCCAAGGGACATGTGATTTATGCACGCTGGCACTCGCTGAATGTTAAAAAGCTAATGAAGCAAGGGTGTGAAGCGCCATCGCGCGTAACGTCCGCTTTAGGCTCCAATGCATGTAACTCCAACATTTCTTACAACTCGTTTTGTAAGCATAATGCAAATACTCGATAATCAAAAAGGATTTTGCTGTTGTTTAGGATGAAAAAAAAAACAATTAAATGTATCTTATCTTGATTATAGCAGTATATAATAGTACACAGACCGGTCACATTAATATCTACGATGAAATCCAATCGTGTGCTCAAATTGCTTTTTGCATTGTTGTGCTTCACATTCATAATGCATTAATCAGACGTTTTCGATTCTTAATTAAGGTCCGCCTTTTATTAGAGCGATATGCATGCGACGCGACAACAATGCACTAATCAGAATGTTTTGCCGTCATACGGAAACAGTCGGATGAATCATTTTTATTTTTTTACATCAATGTATCTTCAATTTTTTCAACGGCTGGCTTCTAAGATATGGTTAGATAGCACACATTTATTTTTGGTACATGATAGACGGTAGCACAATTAGTGTAGTATCCTATTCTGAGGATTTAACGTAGGTTTAAATAAACTTCAGTAATATTGAGAGAGAAAGATTTTACTCCTAAAATATTTCTGTTATGGGGTCGTGGAGATAAAAGATTGAGGTCAGAACAGTAAAAACTTGGTCACTGCATCAAAGCACCTGCGACTGCAATGCAAAGCTAGAGGAACATCGCTACATACTCTTTGTAGTACTAACACGTCAACATTCCTTCAGCTTTCCCGTGGGAAATGTGTACGAGAAAGTAGTCTTGGCATTAATAATTTTATTTTGGTATGTAAATAAGTCAAATGAGTGAAAATATTATGAGCTGATTAAACTTATTCATTGCAAAAAATTAACACCACTTCTGATAACAATTGTAAGGTTAATTCAAAAATAAATAAGGATTCATACGATATGACATTTATAATTAATACTATGAAAAACACGATCTTATAACAAAAAACTTAATTTCATACATAAGTTGTATGTAAGTAAAATAAGGGAGTCGAGCGTTAGTTAACACGTTTTGTAAATATTTGTAACAGGGCAGTTCACACCCAGAGTTGCGTGTTAATTTTCATTAGCAAGTGATTAATGCTATCGTTAACCCTCCATTACCTTCCCCACGCCATGTTTATTTATTTAACACTCGTAGACATGTAAATATTTCCTATACGAGCCTCGGAAAATATGCGAATGATGAATTTGTGAAGGTAATTATTGTAGTTATCTTTGGCTATCAAAATTTTCGAATAGTGTAAGACGCATTTGTGTGTGTCATTGTAAACTCCACGAACAACAATTTCACTTAGATTCCGTCTACGTTATCTCGCGAATCACTCACGAGGTTGAAATAATCATGTTGAGCACGTGTGAGCCGCTCAAGTGTGGCCGCACGGTGATCGCGTTAACGACGACGCATCTGGGCCAGTTATAAGATAGGTGTCAATGTTTGTCGGTCGGAAGCCCCACGGTCACTCAATGACATTGACGTATTAACAGTCACGTCCAGAAAAATGCGGCGCAAGTAGCCAATTAATATGTGGAATAGCGTGGGGCCGGCGTCTCGGCGGCTCTATAAATACCGCATATCATTCCCCTAGCATGCTTACACGTTTGCGCTCTCTGTCCCTCGTGAGCAACGGTTATCGTTTACTTGAGGAAACGTGTAATTCTGTCCCATGCACCCAAGTCGCGACCCCATCCTCTTCCCTGAAAGTCGCCGCTACCGTCTCCGCCCGGCACCAATAGCACCACACACAAAAACCCCTGTGTCGTAAATCTTTACATCAATCTTGACGTCACAATATATTGATGCCGTCAAACCCACGATCGGTTTTACTGGTCTACAATTCTGTTTCGCAAACCAGTTCAAATGAATCCAAAGATAAATTATTCAGGTTTACGACAAAATCTAGTCTTTCAACACAATTGCTACCCGTCTATTAATACTGATGTGAAGTCATTTTTGTAAAAATAGCTAATCATTTATTTTTAACATCAAGATATCACGGTTCTTTCTTACGGCAGTTTTATTAATAATAGAAGAGTACCAAACAATGCTATGGGGCACTGGGTACTGTCAAGTCATAATATGAAGTAGAATTAGAAAAAAAATATTTAAGTTTTGTGACTGAATTAGGTATTCTGTATTTTACACAGCTAGGTATTCTTTGTTTGCAAATGAGCTTTGTTTCCACATCACCTGATCATTGACATCTCCGAGTATGAACAAATGGTATAGTGATCGCATGCTAATGCCGTAAGTCATTCTAACTGTTCTAATGACGCAGATCCACCTACTCGCAAGTTGAACAGAACACACGACAGATTTGCGGCTGCGTATCGGATTGGGACAGTGGGCCAATTCCGACTGTATCCCGGAAGTTAGACGGGCCGGGTGTGCTACAACGTCATCAACCGACGGACTCCGAACGGCATACTCGGTAGAAGCCACGAGCGATCGCGCTATTTTTGTCCTCCCACCAGTTGAATAACCTCCAATCAACTATTCGCACTTGCCTAAGAATCCCACTAGTACCTACCTACACAACTATCAATCATCGGAACGCTTCTTTTATAAATACGTCTTCGCATTATGCTCGAGGAAATCGTATTGTTAATTTGGGTCGTCACTAAACTGAGAGGGGTGTAAGTGGGAGCCTAACACTCTTGAGCACGAACGACGGCCCTGCGTAAACAGCGGCGCAAGCGAAAACAAGGCTGAGATGTGACTTTTACAAGCTTGTCCATCATCGGCTGTTCTACTTCTTGCGTCGGCGGGAAAGACACTCATATTAAAATGCACCGCTTAAAAAATAGGGAACACAGAAATGTAAGCAGCATCTATGCTCATGTTCAGTAAGTCATATATTTAGTTATTTCGACATTTAGTGGCCGAGGTGTGGTACCCTAGGTGTAAAATAAAGCTGCTTCCTCTTTGTATGTATATTTAGCTACCCGCCTTGGTTTCGTACAGGTACAGTTACGATGTAATGTATATAAAAAAATCTCTAAATGACAATGAAAACCGTATCGAACTCCGTTGCTTGGATTTAGAAGGAGCAAGCGACCGATGTTATGAGGACAGATAGAGACGTATAGCGACTTTGTTTTATACTATTTAAAGATTAAAGATGTATAATTTCCAGAAACAATATTCAGAATTTTCTAATAATACATTTCAAATTATAAGATTATTCTGTCAAAAGGGCAATGCTCAGTCAAAGTTGGTACAGGAGAGTACGAATTTGTTTGCAGTGTTTATTAAAAAATATATTTTTTAAGGTTTAACTTAGCAAAGACATTGCTGCTAGATAACTAAGCCGTCGGCAGTTAGTCTGTGTAGTCAGCGCGGCTACTATATAAACATCGGAGCGTGATGACGCAGTTCTATGCATATTTTTGACATAAATCTTTATAATTTGGCAAAGAGTCCCGACTTAGAATTTAAGCCGATGAATGTAACAAGAATAGAACATATCTTCCTACTGACTCAACCGCGCTAAATGTCCATAATGTGGGTAATTGCGTTGGAAGCGACGAGAGACAGTTATTTGTTTGCTTAAAAAAGCTTTCTTTCAATGGCTCCAAAGTGACATAAAAAATGTCTATGCTGAAAGTATGTCCTACTTCTTTTTATTTTGAGCAGTTAGGTCATTTAGTTGATTAATTGGATTACATTAGTTTACAGAGCTATTTTCGGCACCAATTCCAAATCCTATATGGATCATTTTCGCAAGAGTACCTAGATATCTACGGTACAATTATTTAAGGGAGGAAAACCAAGTGAAAAGGTTCAATGCCTAAAATAATATCAAAATACTTACATAACATAATGTTGCTACATTATTACTAGATACCTCGTCCTCGTAGGCATTTGTAAGGGCCACGCCAGACAACGGACAGAGTGAACTACCTCGCCTCGACCCGCCGTGCACATTCCGGCGTGTCTGGCCTGGGCTGACTGAAATTTGGTAGCGCTTGCCTATGGTATATTTGTATCCTTTTAAGCATTTAAATAGAAGACCAATTTAATAAATATGCACAGGTAAGAACTGAAACCCAAAATGCAGGTCACTGAAACGCCGATACCACTTTGCAACCATAGAACATACATATGAATAAAAGAAGAATAGTCATTCCAACAACAAACACGACGGCTCACCGCCGTGATTTGTTTTATTATACTAGGTTATGTATGACTTATAAGCAAAATATTAAATGTAAATATAGTATTGTCCAGCTAACACTGACAGCGGCCCTTCGTCGCGTGAGAACTGAATGTTACAATGATAAATTTACATCTTACAAACCCCTGACAGAAAAACCTCAAAAAAATATTAGGCGTTTAAGTTTAATATAAGAAGTAAATTTAAAATAACTAAGCAACTAGGGTTCTATACGATTAGCTGTCCAAAAATCATGAAACGTTTACGGTTCCAGCTAAATCCATTCAACCAAACGGAACTCTTGGCAATACGATAAAGTTGGTAAATGACCCTTCGGACTCGTGATAGGATGCATACCCATAAAATAATGAACGTAAACGCCGCAAATCAATGCAGGTCTGCCTGCACAGTAATATGAACTTGACGCAACGCTTGTGTATATCAGTTTTAAAACACAAATAAGACTTGTTTATCTAATGAAGTCTCTCATTAGATAAGTACTACGTGTCTTTTCTCTCTAGAGGGGAAGGGAAATGCGCAAAAAGAAAAAGGACTAAGCTAGACAAAAAATATTGAAAAAAAAAAACTAGTAATGGTGGCTAATTTTCACTTCCGACGCAACGCAAGGAGGGGTCGTACCGTACTATAAGTTTGAAGCCGTACTATGGCTCCGAATCCAAGGAACCGATTTCAAAGTAGTTTTATTATGTTGTAGCTGTTAAAGCGAGAAAGTTCTTAGATAGTCTGGTGGCAAACGGTTTAGCAGTCACGAGTTGTTTAACTTTTAAAATAAGTTAAAGCGACTTCAAAGTTTTTATTTTGTGTACTAATGCTAGAGCTTATTTAGAGCTTATTGAATACACTAGCGCTCTGTTCGTCCAAATGTATAAGAATTGTAAGGTGTGACGAGCAACGAGTGTTTTCTTATTTTAAAACCTAAGTTAGAATGTATAAGGTACCTTTTGACAATGTTACATGGTGCGATTTCTCGCAAGAGAGTTGCATTCTATAGTGGGTCACCGGTGTATAATGTGATCGGTCAATCGATGGACATTCGCAATCTTATGCTACCCGCATGAGAGAACCTACGCCAAGGCAGGAACGCTCACTTGCGCACAAACACTTTTGCTTGCAATTTACTCTGATAGAAATTGAATGATGTAGATTGGCATATTTAACGTAGTTGAAAAGCAGTACATACCACTATAATCCAAATAGCGCCAAAGTACTGTACGACCCCTAGGTATGTTAATAACAAGATAGAATTGAGAAAGCAGAAAATACTAACAACGTAAAATGTACAAAGAAAGGTATCTACACCACTATACATTTCTTAGGAGTGTTTTGAACAACACGGATTTAAATTTAGAAATAGGTATTTTTTTAGATTTACAAACAGCTTATTGTTATTGAAACGTCTTGGCGCCATTATAATGACATTACTGTGTTTTACGAATATCGACACACACACACACACTTTAAAAGTATGAGGTACTAGCTTTTGCCCGCGACTTTGTCCGCGTAGACTTGTTTAATTGAATCAAGAAAACGTGCACCCAACATGCAATCTGCAATATTTCCTGGGCAAATTAATGAGATTTAGTTGCTTTGCTGCTCACCACGTCACGGCGGCGTATAACTCACTTATCGCTATCCCGTGGGAAATATTCATTTTTACGGGATAAAAAGTTAATCCAGGTTATAAACTATGTGTGTGCCAAATTTCATCCAAATCCATTCAGTAGTTTTTACGTGAAAGAGTGACAAACATCCATCCACACTTACAAACTTTCGCATTTATAATATTAAGTAGGATGTATCCAGCGCTCTCCATACAAACGGCTATAACTTTTTCCACCCTATAGTCTAAAGGTGCGTAATTATTTTTTTCGGGATCTTTCAGCAATAGTGATTCGACCATACAAAGAACCTAAAAACCCAGTTTTTTTCTTTTACAGAAATCTTTTAATTTTTAGAACAAATAAACATTATTACAAATCGGCTTTTAACACCCAGGGTATGATGGTTTTTCACCAGATCTGTAAAAAGAAGCAGAGCCGCGTAAAGGGGAAAAATCATTAACGAGATGGCCAGGCTGAGCAAGGGCAGGGCTGGAAAATGAAAGGATTTGATTGGTCGATTCGAATGGTCCTCGCTTACCGCTCAGCTTCCTTACACAGCTCTGGTGGATGGACCGCCACCGCCCGGTGTAATCAATAAAGAAACACGTGTATAAATAGGCATGTAGGTACCTATTTAATTTTTGTTTTGATGTGAGCTGTCAGGTTAGAGTCAAGACTGTTTGTCAGTGTATTTACACACACGCGCGGCTTGTGTGGCCGCCTTAAAGGAATGATATTCCTTTACGTGAAGCCACAGCACACATGAATAAAGTGTAATGATATTTCGCCGTGATTTTGTCACCAATGCATTATGCACATATGACCAAATGTTCCCATTATCTCGCTAACACTTAAATAAGACGGTTCTAATTCACGTGCGAGCGATATGCATTAGCAACAGCTGTTTAAGTAAAAATTACAACAAATGGCTATACTAACTTAAAACCTTACCCTAAAGACAAGACAAGACAAATACTCTTTATTGAAAACCACACAAAATAATTAACAAACATTCATTATAAAACAATTTACAAAGTTAACAATTGGCGGTCTTATCGCTTAAAAGCGATCTCGTCCAGACGACCATTTGGCATGAGAGACACGAAAAAATACTATTAAACTTTATGATTTATTTTCAGCTTTAGCAAAGTTAGCCTTTAGTTGAGGTCTGTTCTTTCCAAGAGGGTCCTCACAGAGGGGCCTTAAAGAGGGGCCTATGCTACAAAATTTATAAGTGCTAGAATTAAACATATTTGTCACATTTTTGTATTAAAACTTTACAATTATATCAACTTGTAGCACTTATAATTTTTGAGGTATAGGGGGCAGATATTCGACTGGCTTACTAGCCATATTCAGTTACCATATATCTGGCTTTCCTGGCTAATTCAATTTTAAACGAAACTGACCATTGTTTTAAAAATGTGAATAGTTTAATTAAAGAAGGAAAACTTAATAGTTGATTTTATTACATATTTCGAATCAATTGTTTTGATTTATTTGTATTTTTTGACAAATCAAGTTGCAGATTTTTTTGTAGTTAATTAAAATTAAAATTATTTTTTTTTGGATAATTCAATTTTGTTTTATAAAAAATACAACATCAAAGTAAAATCAACTATTTGGTATCCAGTAGATATGCAACACTCAGAATTGTGCAAAGCTTGATTGGTACTCATATTGGTTTAGCTTGCCAAGCTTTGTTGTTAATCTAGATCTAAATTATACCTACTAAGTTTTCAACTACAAGATAATAACTTTAGAAGGCTTAAAAATCATGGGTGGCATGGGTACTAAATCAGTAGCTTATAGGGCACAGTTACTTATTATCGTGTTAAAGTCCCGTCAAACGTAACAAATAAGTGTAGTAAATAGCATAAAGGGCATAAATTAAATTCACTTTTGTTTTTTTTTCTAACCTGTAATAACTGGATATTGACTTGCTATCCAGTATCTGGCTGGTTATTAAAACAAGGCTAAATAAGCCAGATACTGGATAGCTATTAGATATTTGTTTTATCTTTACTTGTTACCCATTGGTGTGCTACAGACTAAAATTGGGTAGGGATATTTTGTAATAGATTCTTTTTCAACATTAACATGATACTATACGATTGTGTGGTAATTTTGACTGAACAACCAATACCTGTTGATTGTCAAGTGAAAATACCTGTAACTGATCGAGAATCTATCTAGGAAGTTTATGCATAACCATTTGATGTAATAAAGACTATAGTTGGAACAAATACCTGGTTACTGTATGGTAACCAGCCTATCCAGCCTGTTTTACAATTTATTTAATTTTTATGTAATTTTGCCCTGAATCCTCAAGCTCAGAATCACCTGTATCAGAGGGAGCCAGTTTCAGTTATATGGATATTAGTTAATGATGGTTAGTAAAAAATATCATTTATTAGGTAAATAGGGGAAATATTTGCAGTCGGGTAATAAATTTGGATTGAGGTAAATTAACATCTTATCATCATTAGATACTGAACTAGTCCCACATATGTTCCCTCATTTGTAATAATTCAAAATGTACAGCAGTTTTCGACATCCTTTTTTCATTACATACAACAAAGTCTCAATCTGGTCCTGTCTGTCCTTATATCTTAGGCCGTTTACACCTTCTAAAACATGCAACGAAATTTGATATGATTTTCACTGACATTAAGGGAATTTTTCAAGGAATGTTTTATGTACTTGTAAAATTGTAATTCTAGTTGTAGGGTTGGTAGTTGATAAATGAAAATCCAAATTTTTAACAAAATTTTACAGATACAGGTGCTATTGCTTTCCTTATAGGAATTTCTTTGCCTGTAAGCCGTACAATGGTGAGTTTTGTATACCGATTAATCAACATGCGCTACAAAACTGGCTCAAATAAGAAAAATAGTTCCATAACAGACTGATAAACTCATTACCAAGATTGAAAACTACTTGCATGCACACACACCACTACATGTTTATTTCTATTTTCAAATTCTAGTAGTGCCAGATAGGGTTAACAAAAAAATTGTTTGAAGTAGTATTATTGCAAATGTTACTGTAGATATTTTTGTTTTGTTTAAATCATAATATTGTTAAATTGTGTTAATACTTAACTGAATACATAAATGTGTACAGAAAGGAAAGATCAATTTGTTTTTTAAATAATTCATTGCATTGGCAGTACATAGCTTAATTAAGGAAGAAGACCAAAAGCGGAAGGAAACAATTAACCCATTAATCATCATAATAAATTTACAAAATATTTTTGTAGCTTATTATATTCATGTTTGAACTCTTCCTTCTATGTAAAAATATTTAATCAAAACTTTTTAATCCAATACACAATATCAAGCCCATCACAATGTACCCAATGTGTCAATATTTACATTTACTATCTAATCTTGTAACAAACAAATCAATTTACCTACACATATCTATGTTATGAAGAACGTAAAGGAGCGTTGTAAGTAAATAAACAAAGATAATTAAGTTTTGATTAATTGAATTTAAAAAAATTATTACCGTTTGATAGTGTAAGAAATAAATGTTGTTCGGTTTTTAGGATAAATACAATAAAATTTTATAAATTGGATTGAATGTAGTACCTATTGGAATCGCAAATGAATCATGCTACTGTTTACAGCAGCATGCCTGCTGATGTCATGCAAGCACCCAATAAATAAGAAACTGAGTAGGCATAAGTCCCAATAAAGACCCGACGCGAGATTTAAGCACGTACAGTACTTCCGAGAACTTCACATTTATTAATAAACATATGCTACCAAAAAGAAGGCCACCTCATGAAAATCACTAGCAAGAAAGTGAATTTGTGCTGGAGTTTTGACATTCTTATGTAATATTCGCTTAATATTCTACTGCTTCTTCAAAACAATGATTTCTAAAGATATATATGGAGAGTTTGTCACATAAATTTCCATAAATATGGTGTAAATACGAAAAATACCTTGATTTTATGTGTAATCCAATATCCAGATGAAAGTCGCAGTCCTGTTTACACACGTTTATCACTGTCATTCATTTAAACAACACACCATCACAATGTAGCACTACACAAATTTTCACTTATAATTATAAAATCTTGTGAAAATATCAGATAATGCGCCATTTTTGCAATATATCCGAAGGACAGCGGTCGGCAATCGCTGCCATCTTTTTTGTCATATGTCTTCTAATTATAGCGCTAAAACGAACTCTGGTGTTATTTTTAGAAACTAGAAACATTTTGCTACAAACTGGTAAGCAGCGACATCTAGCGTCATCAGAGTACATTAGCAAACTGTACTAGATGACGGTACAGGTTTCGCATGTTGCTGCTATTCGCTGCTAGATGTCGCAAAGAAACATGTAGAGTCGTTTTTTGCCGTGTTAATTTTAGGATATTGCTACTATTTGCCGGTAGATGTCGTTATAAACCACAAAGTAGGTAGAGTCGTTCACATCCCTTTCTTAGAATCTTTTTAGCTGTTTTATCTTTATATACCTACTATCTAAAAAATCTACACGATTGTTATAACGCCATTCAAAAAGCGGCAAAAAATAGGGTTTTGTTTAATACCAGTAGGCTATCAAGGCTTTGCGACCAAATAAGGCTCCACAGGCAGGACGGTCGGCAGCTCGCTCATCCATCAGAGTGCTGGAACATTATTATGTAATCGGTAATACAGAGGTATGTCCAAATAGCAATAGATGGAAAAGCCAGGAAACGAACTCCCCGAGTCACTTGATGTAAATGGTCACTGTCGCCCATGTAGAAACTGGCAACCCTAAAAGAGTCGGTAGTCAGTTGCAATTCTTTAGATCCCCTTACCCTGGACCTCATGTCGTTTAACGTATATCAGCATGATACTACTTCGTACTCCTACCAGCAACTGATTAGGTACGATTTACGGTAAATATGGCTCTACCACTATTTAAAAAGGACAAGTAAATGAGCCCAAACTCGGGAGTGTTTTACATTCATGCAACGATAGTGCAGTTATCTGCACTTACAATTCGAGAGAGTAAGACATGAAGTTAAGATTCCATATCAGAAACTCAAGACGGAATAGACAGATCTGAATCTTCCTAAAGGTCACTTCGTTTTTAACAGTGACGGATAAATTGACTGTCTAGAATTAAAGCCTACCTATTGGCGGTATCTTTACTTCCCACACTATGTGCGCTCAACAAGAGCACCAACGTATTGCGTCTCCTTCATCAAAGGCCTGTCCACTCACCGGCTGGAATAAGAACACGTCCGCTTTACATTTTGCTAATACGGTGATTGTAAAACTGTCTTGAATGCGCGACCGAAATCCGGTTGACGTCATTTCTTTGAGATCATATCCTTTTACTTTCTGTTTAGTTAGACACTTATTAGATCGTTTTGTTGGAATGCAAAAACAAATGCATACGCAGTCAGGTAAGTTAGTTTTAGTAAAATAATCTTAAATTAGTATAATATTATATGTCCAAATCTATTGATTTGATTTTTCGTGAAGTGCAAATACGCTGATTACTCTTAATTTCAATGTGAACTGTACTTGGCATTTCGTCAAGAAGAGCAAAACGAACCTACTCAAATTATTTTGTATTATTGTGTGTGATATATGATTGTGCGCGGTTAAAGCGCGGAAGGCACCCAACATCAAAATTAATAGATAGAAGCCGAGCTGACCCCATACCGCGACCGGATAGCTTTGTAGTTCGTGAACCTGACTGCAAAGCTAGGTTCCGGATTCGATTTCCGTGATGGGCAAATTTTCGTATGATGGATATGAATGTTTGTAACTGAGTCACGGATGTCTATATGTATTTAAGTATCTATTTATCTATACATATTAGTATGTTTATCTGTTGTCTAGTACCCAAAGTACAAGCTTTGCTTAGTTTGAGACTTGATCAATCGCCGCGGTGTAACTTATCTAAAGATTTTATACATATATTTCTCATTTATATAATTATTTGCTAAGTATAATGCATTACTAAAATATGGTAATGCTTTTTTTGGTCTTTATCAACAACTTATTCTAGGTGAACCTTCAACCTAGGTACTTTTTGCACGCTTACTCAATGAATTATGACACATTGGGATAGGTAATGAAGAAACTGTCTGCAGGACCTAACTCTCGTCTATTGAGTAACTTAACCTGCTTTGAAGATAAACAACACGGCACCTTCCCATACATACTTACTATATCTATATCAATATGGCTGTCAGTTGGTCAGGTCAGGAACAAACATCCGCGTTCCTCCACTAGGGGCGCCACTGCGTAACAGCTGTCTAGAATCTACTATGTGGTGGCGTTAGTTCCAGTACTGGCCACTGGAACAAATGAGCTTGTGGCATAGGAAAACCACGATAACTAGGCACATATAGTGCTCTTATTGTATTCAAATAAAGTAAGTTGTTCAATGATTCACTGGTTTTGTTTTTGCGGTTTCTGCACCATACGTAACACACGCGTAGTGTTTGCGGGGCTAGTTAGCGCCGCGAGGGACGGTGAAAGTGGTTGCGCAATGATGCAAGCAGTCTGCAAATCGAAACAACGGTATGCGTCGATCTAAATTATTTTATGACCGGATTATTTTGGCACTATATCAGCAAAAGGTAGTACTGCTACGCTCTATTAATTGGGATCGATCCGTTATCAACATCCCCCATGACGAGAACCGTGTGAATGCCGAGAAGGACAAACTCAGCAAGTACCATGACTTGGTTCACCAGATAACCGCCAAGTGGGATATTGACTCCATGATCATTGTCCCGATAGTCGTCTCAGCAAACGAGTCTTATAATAGCGAAGAAACTCGACCTCAAGAGGTGGTTGTCGCTAGACGGTTGGATAAGCAGTCAGGAAGCAGTACTGCTGGACCTGAATAGTCAAGAGGTTCCTCACTCTGCAACCGTAACCAGCGGTGGCTTGAGCTTCGCTGCCTTAGACACCCTAGTTCAGGTTTTATAATGTTAGTCTTCTTAACCAACATCTTAAGAAAATTAGGCTATCCATAGACTTTTTGTGATAAGTACGGCCAAGGAAAAATTAAACCATCCGTTAAGGTTTGTCGTCGCACTTCACTGCACTACCGAGTAAAGAACTTAAAATTCGTAAACCTGTAACAATTACACTATCGAACTAGGAAATCGCTTCCTACCTTACCAAATAACGACTATTCCGACGTATCTGATTCCTATTCGTCTTGTTATCCAATCGGGTTAAACAAATAGCCAAATATACGTAATCAGCATTTAACCGGAACATCTGAACTACCCGAGTTTGCTCTTGGAGTTACGTAGCAGCAACGAGCGGAAAGCGGAAGTGGCGCCATAACTGTGTTTAAAGTAAATCGTCGCGTCGTTAAGTGCAGCAGGAGCCACAATACCAGTGACGAGAGCATTGATGTAACCGGCTGGCTGCGGCTGCAGCTGCTGCGGGGGACGCCACTTTTCTCTAGAGTTTCTCTGCACCGGCGGCGTACGCGCAGTCGAACAAACGACGCGGAAAAACGCGCGCGCGTCCACATTCTACGTCCTACGTTCCGCTGTCTCGTCAACTTTACACTTTTGTAAATGCATCGGAGGATCTCGTTGCTGCATTTACGTGTGAAACGCTTGTTGTTATAAAAAACATTGTGTCTGTGTCGTTAGTAGCTTGGTAGAAAGTTAACGTATTGCCTGGGTGAACATACGTAAACAGTACCGCCGGCATTGGAATAACTGTAAGGTTTATTTTAGTTTGAATTTCTAACAACTTAATCGCATCACACAATTAATAAATTAATCGTGTAATGCGATAATTGCTTAATTTGTTTTGATGATATTATCGATAATTGATTAAACATATGTTTTTGTTTGGCCAAGTTTATAATGGGTGTAACTTGCAATATTTTAGGTAATTATGCTTTTAATTTGCAATTTACAACACAATTGACTTCTTGTTGGAAATCATTTTATTATGCTTTACCTCATTCTATTATTAAGTGCTTTTTATTCATTGTGCCTGACAGGCCTATATGAAGGTACTATGAGTATGCTGAGCTGGATAACTTTTCTTATAAGTCATAAGCACAGAATCAGGTTGTACAACTTACTAAGTATATATTGCGCTTAAAGGAAAATACAAAAGTTATTGACTTCACGATTAAAAATATAATATCAAGTCGTGTGTAGGGCATTGAATTAATTTTTAGTATCCCACCAAGTTCCAAAGTGTCGCTGTATTTAAAGACAATAAAACAATGGTTCAACCTAATTACCACGCCAAAGAAACTTCCAACGTAAAACGGTCTCGAAAATTTCATTAAACACGAAGTTTCTGACTATAGAAACAATGCAGACTCAACAAAAACTTATTGAACATAAATAAGGTGATTACTGCGCGGGTTCATAAATATGTATTCATTATAACCGAACGGCCTCTATTATTTCTTTCGTGTCAAATGAAACAATCGACAATCGACAGGCTCCCACGGCACCACTGTCGCCCTACTTGCCGCATGCCACAGGCTAGCTTTTTAGGGCCATTCCGCATCCCATGGACGTTTCTTAGTTTATCATTCTTTGACTTAGGGTCCCACATTTGAATGCGCAGCGTAGAACAATTGCTAGACCATTCGCCGCGTATGCGAAATGATGAAACCGAGTAAGGATACGTGATATATTTACTAATCAGGTTAAAGTTTTACGAAAGTGCAGTGCGGCCCGGCCGAGGTAACGGTTGACGGATTGTGCCCCTGATTGGAATTGGTACGTATTGAATATAACTATCGTAAAATACTCTTAGTTAACGGTGCGTGACGTACAGGTTTACGTTTGTATATAATTAGGACAAAATGCTCAAACAAATCAATCGGCGACTACTGATGACTAAAATAGTTAACAATTTTAATGAATTAATGTAACCGAAATTTTTCAATTCTTGGATTTTTTAGAAGACATTTCATAGTAAAATATTAAACACATATTATGGTAACCCAAGGCAAGGGACCTTCCGTTTGATGAGTTTTACTAATGCGTTGCGCCAATGTATTTGGTATTAATTATACTTTAATATTGGACAGTAACTTATGTACGTACACAAATATACATAAATTTACTTAACTTCATAGGTAATAGACACAATATAATATTTAATTGGTTTGACGCAAAACAAGGTGTAACTTACATGAATTAAAGAATATATGAGTGTCTGTGTGTGCGTGTGTGTGTGTGTGTGTGTGTGTGTGTGTGTTTGCATAATTCAAAGTGAGTATCGCGAATCTGTTGAGATTAAAGTTTAACGTGAAGTAGAATTACTTAAGAATTTAACATACTTAATAATATTAAATTTGCTTGCACTTTATCGAAACGGTCACTCAAACAAATCAATTTGTTTTAATAAAGCTTGGTCTTCTAAATTTCTTTTGTAAGCGAAATTGTAATTTGTTATGAGAAATAAAATAACCTATAAACCGAATACCTACTGTTATCGTACCTAGTACCTACTTATACTTAAACGCGTCAGTGATCCGGTTCGAAGGACCACTTAATTCAAAGAGGCGTCCAAGGAACCGGTAGTGAGGAAATTGGTAGACGTTTTTTTGCAGTGCGTATTTAGCGTGACCCAAATTGTAAATGTGAAGTATACCGTGTGATAATCGATAAATTAATTTAATTTGTTAGTATTAGCATTACTCTTCCGGGTGTTAATGGTGAACTGGTTAGCGAGCATGGTATAAAATTTAATATCTGTTTAATGAGTCCACGAAATAAATTAAAAGAATCTCGTTTGGGTCGTGTTTGGTGGTTAAACTGAGAATTCAATGAAACAATTGCCTACTTACGAGTCACTTGAGCAGTCATTAGATTTAAACGATTGAAAAAGAGGCTTATTGGGTCAAGACTTGGCGAAACTAATCTTCGAATCTCGTCTTATAGTGGTAGTTAAGTACTTAGAATGTCGTGACGAGTTTCATTTATAGAATGCGATAGAGTATAGGCACCATTGAAATGAGAACACTATAGAACTGTGTACAACGCAGCGACAGAGTAGCCGAGTAGTCTATTTGGTAGACTATGTTGGATAACCTGAAAACTGTCTGTGCCAATTGTCAAGTAAACAGCTCTGTGTTTTGTACGTTTTAAATCGGCGTCATATTTTTAGTTCTGCTATCCGACGCCTGTGTCGCTGCTAGTTAGAAAACTTAGAAGCACTTTCTTCACTTACGATAAGATTCAAAGCTGAACCAATGGCTAGATATTGAAAGCCCCTCTTCACCTGCTTCACCCCGTCGCAAAGTGGTGACGCTAGGCTTGTAACAATTCGAACAAGTAGGCAGATCTATGTTTTCTTATATCGATGATAGGCACTATGCGGTGAGTCTACGTCTGCCAGCCACTTAACTTTCAAACCAAACATTAATAATACTTATTAAAATAACTTTTTAAATTAAAAACTAACTTCATTACAATAATAATACTTCTGGTGTGCCTAGTTTTTGTATATAGGCAGGCAGCGGTAACTGCTTACCATCAGGCTAGCCGCATGCCTGTTTTCGATATCCTGGTATTTAAAAAAACAGTACTTCTTAATAGCACAGGTTGACTTAGTTAATTTGATTAATGGCAGAGCTACAACTCCGTCGCTCTATTAAAATATCACTTTTAACCGGTCGCTTTGTACTGTGGAATGAAATATTTTATTGATAACAGAACCTTACAGGTCAATATTAGTAGGTATATATTTCGTGCAATATAGATTTTCATTAATTAATATTTTCATTTTTTTTCATCACTTTTTTACCCAATTCTATAAACAATAAAGAAACATGAAATCACAAGAGCTTTACTGTCTTAGAGAAACACTGAATTTAAGGAAAACAATATTTATAATAATTGTGATCATTTTAAATATTGTTTTTTTTTACAACAAAATGTACAAGTACAGATGCTTTATTGTTAGACTACAGGTACAGGAATAAGGTGTTATAATTAAAAAATATATAATGAAAAGAAATATAATGAAAATAAATATAATTATCAATTGCAATAAAACTATAAATGCAACAGTAGGTCGACATTTTCTGGATAGTATAGCTATAAAGTTGCAATCGCAGTGCCTCTATCATGACCGGCAAAGCATAATTCAATTCTCCGTGCGTCCTTTTCTAATATGTTATAGTATAGCCGCAGGAAGGGATAAATTAAACTTGGGCTGTCATATTAAGGCCGCAGTATGCCCTTCTGCTATTGTAAACAACGTTCAAACAAGCAAAGAGCCTTTATGAATGAATGAATTCTTTATTTTGATGAGAATGGGTTACAATAAATTCGTAACAACAAATCAAATAGACTACCAGACTCTGCTTACATTAGCATGCAAATATACCTACCTATTCTTCATTTTGTTGATCGCATTATAGATATAAGCGTGTTGTCCATTCTTGTCTGTCTGATTATACGGCAATTCTGATTAGTTTATTCCAAGCTTGTATTTTTAAGTTTCATATCCATATTTGAGCAAAATTGGTTTAACAGTATCCGAGATTTAGTTTTTTTTATGGTATTCAAGGTAGTTTCGCAAAACATTACGTACTCAGAATGCGGCAATAACTCAATCCCTATATAATAATAATGAGTCAGATTCGGATGAAAAGTGGAAAGTGATAAACAAACCGGTAGAACTATTACGCCAGCATCAGCATCGACGTACATTATGTAATAATTACACCGCAAAGAAATAAAGTACCTAGCATACATCACCGATTCCGCTTATAACTTATAAATAAACATGAAAATAGAAAATTGTCTAGATCATGCTACAGTATTTCTGGGTTACGTAGTAAGCCTAGTGAATTTGTTTTTAAGGTGCTATTTAGCGTTTACTAAAGATAACTAGCTATATCGCGTTCGATACATTCATTAAATTCACTATAAAAGTTAATATTATACCATTGGTTAGTATTTGGGACATTGTCATCGTCATTAAATACATTTAAAGAAGTTTCTAGAAGTACAACCCTATGTGCCGCAACAGATATCTAAAATTTGTCATTTTATACATTTATATAACGTAATAACACTAGCGACCCGTCCCGGCTTCTTACGGGTGCAACCGGGATGAAATGCACATAAAAACCTTCCCTATAAAAATATCTAAATGACAGTGAAAACCACATCAAAATCCGTTGCGTGGTTTAAAAGGAGAAGGCGGCCGAGCATACACTATCAACATTTTGGACAGACAGGAAAAAATAGCGGCATTGCTTTGTACAGTTTGTACTATGTAAAGATAATAATAGAATAATACTATATTGTTTTGTACAAGTATTGTTTTAAATTTTTAACAAAAAAAGGAATGTGAAATATTTTTTGTTCCTCTTACTAAGTATATGCAAGTCATACTTTAATATTTGATGGGTACAACCAATACATCGTAGCTCCTAGCGCAGAAATTCTTAAGACTTCATCCTCTAGCAGGAAAAATCGGTGAATTTTAAATAATTGTCACCGCTTTGTTTCACGTTGAAACATATGTTTAACCACATGTCTCTAAAAGTCTACGTCTACTCTTTAAAAGCTTTATTCAAACCCAAATCGCCCACGTTTATATATCGAGCTAACAATCCCAAACAAAAGAATTATGTTTTAACAACAGTAAATACTTTACCCATACTCGGAAACCAAATCGTACAAAATTACCGAGGAAGTTAACATTGTCAAGTACAAAAATACTCGTGGTCTCAACTCAATGACTTTAGACAACAAAGGCAAAGGTGACCACAAATCGAGAGAACCATTAAAATACTATAAGGTCAAAGGCCATTGTATCACGTACGCTTTCACTGCGGTGACGGTGCCGGCGCGCCGTCAGCTGCCCAAACTGAACCGGCGCTCGAGGTCGGATCGAGATGAGTTCGAGTGAAAGTACGAGGTGATACCAACTCCGACAGCCCCATTTTGTTACCTTGAACAAATTATTTCTATAGTGCTCTCCCGCTAAAGAAGGATAACTTCTGACCATATTTTCAGATAAATTTATTCTTTATATCGAAATATGCTCACGCAGCATGAGGATGTATGACTATCCCGGTAAACGTGATGTCACATGTGGTCAATCCGTGCACGGTACTCCTAAGGGCCTAGCATGTTAGCTTTTGTCACGAATATAAAGCATTATGTTTATGTACAACTTTCTGAGCAGGGTGCGTGTGGGAAAAAGATGAATGCTTTATGTTCGCGATAATTGCTAGTGTGCTACCAATGCAGACATCTGTAGGTGCATCTACACTAATATTAGAAAAAGAGAACTACTGCCTAATAAATTGATGATGGATTGATTAACACTCATAGCGCCGAAAGTTTTGTCACGGAGACAACCAAAAGAAGCTTTAAGAAATGTAATACAGATTTCAAAAAAGGGTTCAAATTTTTTTTTGGACATGCCTTATATTTTGAATTTAAAAATTATTAAGGCTGATAATTGAAAAAAAAACAAATATTTCAACAATTTTATAAAATACATAGACTCTCAAGAACGACTCAATATAATGTTGTTAAAAAGCTATGAACTTAAAAAAAAATTTAGGTGTTTTTGTGAAATGTAGGGGGTGTGTATTTTTTCGCGTACCCAGCGTGTGTTATCCTTGTATAATTCTTACAGTCTAAAACAATGTTTCATTGTAATATTGATCAATCATAAGATGATACGGAAATAAAGCCGTTCTCTTTCGAAATGGCTTATTCGATTCTAGCTAGATTAAAACAAATTAGGCATCTAGACAGAGATACTGAATTATGTAACTGCTATGTAACAGATTACTTAGCATCGTATTGTTTTCTCGTTTTTGTCAATAAGTAAACCCAGCTGACCATGAAACGACATCGATTTTCCTGCTAGAATCAGACCGTCTCTGATGCGGCTCCTCACGGTGGCCGAGTAAAGAAAGCTGGCTTACAGCCGTGCTTGATTTACATAATGCATAACAACGAAAGCAGTATTTCACACCCTATTGAACTGCTGAAAACGCATTTGCCTAAAATATTTAGTTGAACATTGAACAAGTTCTCAACATTTTGTAAATAGGTTGTCGATACAGACGTGCTGTCGTCTTCTTAAAAAAACACAGGCGTAATTGTTTGTTTTTAAACCGGTCTTTGAGAGATGGATTCACGCGACTTATGTTTTAAACCACCAAACATAATTTGTTGTTTTAAGTAATCTATACATATAATAACATCGTTAAGACAAAAAAGTCTGTACATTGAAGATTAAAAAAAAAACCACCCAGGGTGACTTAAAATGAGTAACTGAACACGATAAGACCATTTGTTTGTTTGTTTGTTTGTACGTCAATCACGTTAAAACCGCCGAACGGATTTAGATGGAGTTTTCACAGATCTGTTTAAATAAGTCCAGACTAGGTTTAAGGCTATAAAAAAATTGAAAAAAAGGGGAAGAAGGGGGAAAAATGGGGGATTGAAGTTTGTATGGAAAAAAATTTAAAGATTGTTCTAGAATCATGAAACTCAGAATTCATACTTATTATTAAAAATAAAGAAATACCTGTTTCTGCCTTTTGTTCCAAATTGCTTTCAGAAAAGCAAAAAAGTGGAATTAGGGTTTAAAAATACTTAACTTCACACAACTATATTTTAGAAACAAATGAAGCGTGACTTTTGAAACTTGCTACACATAATCAACATCTAATAAAGATGAATACAAATTCTGAGTTTTCCAGAAATATGCTTTAAATGGCGATTTTGAACAAAAGAGTGCAACAGAAAAAAACAGTTATTCTTAGTACATGAACTTGCAGTACTATATCGCGATAATGGTACGGTCTAATCATTCTGGATTAACACAGGATCATTTTTATTCCGTAATTTAACTTTGCTCTAATAATTAAATAATTAATTGTTTAATAGTGTTCATTAATTATTTGACGGATTTGGATGAGAAACGGAGATAGCCTCTACCCTGGATTAATACATAGCATACTTTTTTCCGTAAATATGCATAGTTCTTGCAGGATAACGATTAATGAGTTGTGCGCTGTTCTTCTTCACCTTAAAACGGCTGGGCGGATTTAGACGAAATTTGGAATGGGGATAGCTGAAACTTTGGATCAATATCGGATTTTTCCGCAAAGATGCAAAATTTCTACGGGACAACGCTAAACGACTTCTACGCGTTACGAGCAGCAAATAATCTTGATGTATTTTGGCAAAAAGATAGGTTGTATTTTACTCCTTTAGGCTTCTTGGGATCACTTGAGCAGGAACAAAGATAGGGGGACGCTTGCTAACGTTATATTACTGGTCGCCCTCGGGTCTCGCAAGTTATTCAAGAGTATTTATATCAGCGGGACGCATCATCGCACGCGCTTACATGGAGCCCGCACTTCAGGCCCGCTGGAGGGGGGTATAGGAGTTGTGTGCTAACGTCATACCGCCGCTCGCGATCCGGGCTCGCTAGATGCTCAGGATTATTTGCATCAATAATTTTTTATACCATATAGAAAGGAAAAGAAGCAAGTGGGTCACCTGTTGGTAAGTGATCACCACCGCTTTTAGACATTCGCAACACCAAGGATATTGCAGATGCGTTGCCAACCCAGAGGGCAAAGATGAAATACCTCTTTATATTTATTTCAGGCTAGCGGACGATGGTCATAGTAGCCTATGTCTGTCACGGATAGTGTAGCTTTCTATGTGTGAAACAATTTTTTAAATCGGCTCAGTAGTTCCAGAGATGACCCCCTACATACAAACAAACAAAGTTTACCTCTTTATTACATTAGCGTAGAGTAGATAGTGTACATGTAGATTACTGTAGATTATTAACCCATATTGGATTAGTAACAAAAGGACGCTTCATCAAGGAATGCTACGTGGACGAAGTCGCGGGCAACAGCTAGTTTCCAATAAAACGAGGTATATCTAATAACTTTTTCATAACACACTCAAATTTTAATGATTTTTAATCCTGTTTTCTCTAGAACTATTTTAAGCAGGGCTAGCCCATCGTATTCTTCTGTAAGAACAGTTTAATCTCGTATTAGTAATTTGGTATCACTGTCATAGTTTCTGAGATACTTGGGAGGAGGGGGGGGAGGTTGAGGTTGATAAGGGTTGGTGCGTTTTATTATTTCAAAAAAAAAAATATTTAGGCAGTATTTGTAACAAAGGACGGACAATATATAATAAATGTTGTTTTCATTACTCCACATATATTGAGACTTTAAAAACCGAAATTAGTCTCAACTTATTTGTGATTCAGCCCATGCACACGACACACTTGCTTACAGTAACAATCAGCATCATCACATCTACGTAATTGGCATACATTACGTTATTTTTGGTAACTTTTTAAGTTGACATGTCAAGGTTGTTATGTACCGTACAATGCTATTATACGTTATTTCGAATGTTTAAGAGCAGATTTATCGAAATTCATCATGAGCATGCACGTGCTTTATTAACATTTAACATTGAATCCGAGAATACGGTTGTAACCTATACTTAGCTGAAATTGTTAAGTATCTAAAGCAAACTAAAGTGGTATCGAAGTTAACTAAAAGATTGTGGTTTTTTTTTATACATAATTTACATTCAAGTTCTACCAGTATATTTTGTCGAATCAATCTAACTTTTATCTACTCGTACAACGACTTTTTACCCGCATCTTCGCCCGCGCGCTTTGAGTGGTTTGTCTAAGCCCGCGCGGGACTACTTATGCATTTTACAGGATCTTATAAAAAATATCCTATCCGGTATAAAAAGTATCCTATGTTTTAATCCAAGACATGACCTATCTGTCTGCGAAATTTCATTTCAATCCATCCAGCAGTTAATGCGTGACTGAGGAACAAACATCCATGCATCCAAATATACACTTTGGTTCCTAAAATATCCTAGGTAGTAAAGTATATTATAATTATCATAAATGTGATTGTGATATTGTTTGGAAATTTGTTTAATTAGATGTCTGTATGTTTGTAACTCAATTAAGCATTGGATTGGACGGATTTAGATGAAATTTAGCAGCCAAATATATCACGTCCTTGATGTCCTGGATTAATAAATATAAAAATTTATTTCAGGATTCCTTTTGTGTAATAGAGTTATTATTTATTATTTTATTATTTTTTTGTCTTTGCTTTGCCATCTTTCAGGATAAACAATATCTTAAAAAATATTTACATGAAGTATTTCAAGTATACAAGGATAATTTTTATAGCGCATAGAAAATAATATCGCACGAGCGTATCCGCTGGTAAAAAAAAGCTCGTTTATACGTTCTATTAGTAGAAAGCAGAGTTCTTCCGTAATACCATATAAGTACATATTATGTTCACTTAAATTCTTCCAGACGTGCTTATCTTGTTTTGTCACCAATACCAATCAGGTTAAAATTTAAATTAGATTCGCAATGCTTTCCTGTGGACTCCAAGTAAGTTTTGACCTGTTGAAAGAAAAAAATAATTGTACGTACCCAAGTCGTGATGTTTTGACACCTGACTAATTTTGTTTTAATAACATGTTTGACCCAATTAGTCTATTGCAAACTAAAAACTAAATAAGCTTATAAAAAGATCTTAATTTCCGTGTTGTAATAGTATTTTATGCAACTGCTATATAATGAGAGGCCTTAAAACACGAGTGTGGTTTTGTGAAACGAGCGTCAGCGAGTTTCATAATAGTATCACACGAGTGTTTTAAGGCCTAATTATATACAGTTGCATACATTGCTTTATCTACACACATATCATAACTGCAAAAAACCGTAACAGCAAAAAACCAACAAACAAGTATGGCGGCAATTCGATCTATCCGTCAAGACGAACGTTTTTTTAAATCATAGACAAAAGAATGGAGTCCTTATTGTCATGTCACTCGAGATCAAATGTCGTGCGTTTAAATTAAAAAATCATACTGAGTTGACGTTTCGTATCGATAACTGTTTTAATATCTGTGGATACTAGAATAGAGACCAACTTGAATTTTGACAGCTGTTCCAAATTTAAATTCATAACGTCACGAGATATCGGTAATGTCATCACCAATTAACACAGACTACTAAGAGATACTACCCAATAAAGAACAGATTTACCTACTACCACAGACAAGAAAATTCTTATAATAACATTGGTTGTAATAATGCTGGTCATTTTCTATGGTTTTTGAACGCGTTATTTAACAATTATGATATGTGTGTAGATAAAAGTACTTATTACTCCACGGCAGTGTAGACAAATAATAAGGTATGCATTATAGGAATCTTTTGCTAACTACCTAGTAATCCCAGCATTTGTAAGTTTGTATGAAATTTTAAGCTTTTAGGATTGTGACGACCGCGCGATTTTCCAGTGATTTCTTTTGTTTTAACGATGACGAAGAAGTTCAAATCCCAGTTACATAAGTCTAAGCAAAAAACTTTTCTTCCATTATCCCTCGTTGCCAAGAATTACACAAACTAAAACTAACCTCGTGAACATAGTTGAAGATTAGCTTCATACTTCAATAAATAAAACAGGCCCTTGGTCCTTTGAGCCGGATTCATCAGTCAGTCGCCGATTTTTATTTTTATTGAACAGTAGATACTTATACATGTTGAAAGACAACTTTTGAATCTTGTTGAATGCCGCCGTTAACAAGTTTTACTTAACAAGGTTTTATATAACAAAGTTAAGTTTAAGAGAAGGTTCCAAAAGAATAGCAGTTTAGTAGGTTATGCCATGTTTAATAGATACTTTGCACCGACAGCGGATTTGCTGATAATTAAACTACGAGTAGGTAGTTTCCCGTCTATTGGCGTCATTCTTCCTACACAAGTAAAATTAATAACCGTTTTATTCCATTATGGGGTGTCTTTATTTACGAGCGGGTATACCCCGCAGATTGGTCCCGTTCCGTTAAGTCAAAGTCAATGTTTAATGAAAGACGCCAGGCGATTTTTTTCGCGATTAAAATCTTATATTTGCATGTGATAAATTGACCGCGACCTACGTAGATGTATGGGGACAAATGTTTTCCAATGGCAAAGTTAAGTTTGTCCCTCAATCCAGTTTAACTTTTCGCTATAACATTATTATACGTTCTGCAGTGCTTATGAATTTTGTACGGAACCCTTGGTGCGCGACTCCGACTCGCACTTGGGCGGTTTTAGAGATTAAGAGGCTTGCGGTGTGCTTCGTGGAAATCAATTATTAACTTCTATAAACAAGTTTATTGTAGTGTCACATTAACCGTATCACTCAGGCATTACTCTGTGTATTACTTATACCGCGATGCTGGAAACAAGCATGCGGCCATGGGCGTACCCAGGGGGGCAGGGAGGGACAACTGCCCCCCCCCCCCCCGGAATTATCGCAGAACATGTATGAACTCGCCTAATTACTAATCAAAGTGTAAACGGGGCCTTATGTTCTAACTTTTAAATAAACCGCGCAGTAGACACTGGCAAAATGCACGGTGCAATTGCCAATAAACCGTGCGCAACGATGGCGGACGAAGATTACCGAATCTAGCATCTGACTTGCCCCCCCCCCCCCCTCCCCCAGGTCAGAAGCTGGGTACGCCCATGCATGCGGCTCCTCCGATGATAAACAGTTGCCACCGTCTACTTTCAAATACTTACTAGGCACACCAAAAGCACTAATGTATGAACGCCCATTTTAATTAAAAATGTTGTAGCCCAACTTTCAAATAAAATCTTTTATCGCAATCCGTTCGCTCTGAATAATCGGCGGAACGTGAAATTTAGTCGAGATTGCCGATATACAGTTTCGGGTCAATAACTCTGGTCGACATGTTTTACATCCGAGCTTCCAATAAATGCGAAAGTTACGTGTCTGTTCGCGTGTCAACCAAACACGAAATATATAAGGAGATTATATACCCCATTCCATATAACATTACATACATACAACTCACAAAAGGATTCTACAGAATTCAAGAGTTGGACTTTTCTTGGTCCAATCTGAGTCCAATGCTATGGTATATGGATAGAGTATAAATGTAAGTAGCAGGTATGGTGTAATGTAATAATGCTAGTAATGCTGCGCCAGTATCTTTGGTACCATGCCGAAGGGGCCTCCTTTTTGATTATTTTAATCGATTTCTTTAAAAAAATATTATGTTAGTATAAAAAAATAGTAGTATTCTCTTGTTAGTCGTATCTATATTAAATGAAATGAGGTATAGATGTAGTGCGGGCTAGCCTTGAAGATCCTTAAGAAAAGGAAAAGCTTCGTTCATGAGGGTGGGTATAACGGCATACAAAAACCTAGTTAATTTTTTTACATTACTATTATTGAAAAAGAATAAACAAGTACTTAGCTCTTCGAGCTAAAGCGTGTAGCATGCTCTTCTGTTTTATTTAACTATCATTTATTAACTGACTTATAAAAGGTGGAGGGTCAATTCCACAGTTTTATTTTTAATTTAAAGTTACAATAACAAGTTTGTTTTTTCTTCATGAGACGATAAGTGTTTCGGACCTTTGGGTGGCGTGCGCCTAATTATGTTTATTATTATTATTATTCAAAATAATACTAGCAGCTGCTCGAGCGTGTTGCATCGCTCTTTCTGTTTTTTAACTATCATTTATATAAAACCACAAAAACATCAAATATGTTTCCATATAGGTAGGACAATGTAAGCGTTGAACGTTTAACGATTGAGCCTTTAAATGGTTTTAATATTTTACGACAATACTAATTGCGTAACTGACGCTTAAATTTAAAGCTGCAGAATGTTAAGTAGTCACTATGCGCACACCGTACGATAAACTCAATGATGTGTACCAGTTTTTGATCTGACAAAATGTAAAACCACTTTCCAGATCATTACTACAAAAAGTTACTACAGTACGATTAACAGTGAGACAGATAAAGAACGCCATGCTGGTAATACCGCTCTTTTTACTCACGAATGTTAAAGAACATACGAGAGATAGAGTTCAGTGGTAGAGTGGAAAAATTGGATTAATGAGACATTTTTATGAGCCTTTACAAATGGTACAATACCGTGGGCCGTTGGTGCCCGCTGCGGCCGGCCTCGATCGCGCGATACCGCGCCGCAGCGCGTGCGCACCTTTCGCTAAAATTACATGCTGCCAGCAAATATACCATTATTTGAACTCAATACCAAAATCACTCTTGATTCATAAAACTCGTGTTATGTTAGCCTTTATAACCACAGTGTAAGACTCACTTTAGTTCATTTTAAGCAGTAATAGCCATTTGCAAACGCTTTCCCGGGTTTGCTCATGAGAAGCGACTACGTTATTCGCGATTTAAGTATACGTATTCATAAAAAAATGAAACACTTAAAAATTTGCGCACAATTTGTAGTAAATTGTAACCCAGTGAAATTGTAACTTTCGTCGCAATACGAACCGGTCACTAGTTTCGTTTGAGGATTATTAATATTATGGCACTACATTTTGTAGAATAGTGCAATAGTTAAGAGCAAACTTCTAATCTACAATTATAATTATTTATATTTTTGTAAGGTTACTGGCTATTTATACTTGTATAGGCAGTTCAGCAAACAATGAAATTGAAGTATACAATAACGGAAGTGACGTTCTGGGCACTTATAGCGTCATTTGCGTTTTTGACAATACCAACGTGCTCAGGAACAAAAGCAGGTCGCGTATTGTACCGACATAAAATCAAATTACTTCGCAACACACCCCTCAGCCGCGAAATCACGACACTGAATTTAGTTTAATAAGTAGAATTGATTAGGTTAGTTTATTATTGTTATTATAGTTAAGGCGCTATTAACCTCTAATACCCTAATGATAGTTGCTGTATGAAAAAAAAATATTTTTAAAATACCCCAGTTTCCCTAACATATTAATCTAACACAACCTAAGTATATTAATCTCTCTCTGCGTCCCTTTCTTATGAAACTAGTTAAACAGAGCCGAAGTGAGGGACATATTTTTATCGCTCTCCAATGACATAGTGACTGACAGTGAGAGGATAACTTAAACTTATGCTAGGCATGTTAGAGCCGCAATGTTATAAAATCGGTAGTGCAATTAAAATTTTATATAGATTTTATACCAACCAATAAATCTTGTCTGTACATATATAATCGGTAAACACTCGGAGTTCTACAGCCGTTAGCATTCAACCAACACCTGGCTACGAAACAGAATCCGTGTCGTAACTTATTATTATGCCATGCAACACTTAAAGAGGTGCAGGCCTATACGCAGACGTATTGAGAACCAGGAAATTCATGATTAATGACATAATTATTAGGAAGTTCGACTGGCCTACTCTTATACAATGTGATGTTCCTTACCTAATGAGAATAGCGTTTTAATTATCGCATTCATTGCGCTTACGCGATGTTTAATAATAGATACGAATAATAAACGCATCAACTTTTGATGTTAAAAATGGTTACCTAACCATGTTTGAGGTTCCGCAGTTAAACTATGGTTTCACCATGCCCTCATAGTTCGGCCATTAGTATGTCAGCAATAAAACTTCGAAATCAGTTTATTCACTGGTGGATTTTCATTTGGACTTTTTTAGGTGTCACATGGTCTTAAATCAAAAACCGTTGTACAGAACTTACCTCAATATTTTTTTTTTCAATTTATACACCAAATGCAACGGAGGCATAATATTAAAATTCTCTGGTTAGACACAAAAACTAAAAAAAAGTGTCCTCAAACTCCAAAACACTGCGCGAACGACCGATGTGAGGCATGTCCCACTTGCCGATTCGCTCAAACAATCTCGCATATCTTTACACAAACATAACGTATTCGTAATCAAAATATACCATTTTAAAGAGCATTAACTACCGCATTGCTCTAAATGTCAATAGAAACTAATCCGTCGGTATTTAAAAGCAGGGCAGTCTCTTTGTACTTGTCCCGCGCGCGACCTTTGTTGAAAGCCGCTAATATACCTCCAAATATCTGATTGGTCGAAAGCCCAACCGCCTCGTTCATTATACCTATGAATAATACGTCTATCTAACTTTAGCTGCCGATAGAAGTAGACAAGATACTTGTAACTTTTGGCGATCTAACGAGGTAAATCTTGAACACGTTGTATTTTGTCACGAAAAATTTGTAATTTGTATGGTCGATTATCTCTGTATAAACAAGTAAAATAGATATATCTCTAATGACATTTCCGCTTAAGTCTAAAACAACAGATTTTCAGACATGTGGATTTAAGTAATATGATGTGAACATCAAACAATACTTTTAATCCAATGAGCCCTATATCCTACTAAGGATCGAGAGGAAATGATGAAGAGTGATCATACGGTCATATCTTAATTACGTTTAATGACGCGGTATATTAGCCTTTTTCTTTAAAACTCAGTACGGTAAAGTGTGACCAATGCGTGTGACTGTAAAAAATAGCCTCATTAAAAATCCCCATGAACCTACGGCACTTATAATATACCACAAAAGAACGTTTTAACCCAACATAAATTAGTTAACAGTATTTTGTGAGCATTCGTATTCTTTACGTTCGAAGTATCTTAATAATCATCACGTTACCTTGAGCTAGGTAATTACATTATTTATGCAAATTGTCAAGCATTTAATGACCTTACTGCTGTGAACTTAGTGAATAAGTAGGTATTCGTAGAATTAGGTTTGAAGTTTCCTCAGGTACAATTTATGGTTGCAGGCAAACAACTTGAGCATAAATCGAGTGGAGAAACGGATACTGCGCAGTCAAGATCAATGCTCAAGTTGTTTGCTGGTAACTGTACAGTCAAGTTACAGTCTTTTCTTTTTAACTGCCAAAAAGAAAGGAAACAAAACAAAATAAAATAAGCGGAGCTACAAGTGGTCGTGAGGGAGAGGGGAACTGGTTGTGATGACCCCATTTTTAATCAGATGTCTACCCTGTCAGCCTTCTGCAATATTGTTCTTGTAGTTGACATCGTACAAGCGATACAGAAATGAAGCACCTACTATACTTTTTACTTAATTATCATTCTCAATGCTAAGAAATGGTTAAATGGCTTACTTGTTAATTAATTTTGAGTGCATCATTAACATTTCCTAGACATTCTCCAACCTTAAAGTGAAGACGGAATCTATTTCTCAAATTATAGGTTTGACCACATACCTGCTGCAGGTGAAGCTAGGTGGCTCTATTTGATGGATTGATGAGTCTCTAGGTTCTTTAGGTTTGTTTCCGTTCACCTTCTGCTTAATAATACCTAATAAGATCTCATGTAGTGTACGAGTATAACCAAGGTGTTATTGGTAAACAAGGCAATCGTGTTTTGCAGGTCGTGAATGCCGGGCCGTATGGATGGCGGCACAAGCCTGGCGGACGCTCGCCTTACTCATAGCCGCTGCGTCGCTTGTTATAGCTAAATGTAAGTTTCAGGTTATGGATGGTGTTTTGATTACAGATTTACACTACACGAAAGTATATTTAATTATACAGCACTTTTTATTTGCCTTAGACTTTGTAGAGTAAATAACCCATTTGGTGGCACCCAAAGTACCAGAGAACCTAGCTATGCGGTAATTGTCATATCACCTATCATCTATTCTATAGTGCGGATATATAAATCTTTGGCGATGAAAAGGTTAGAACAACGCAACTGACCTGCAGGATGAGAAAGCGATTGTGGTCCAAATCGATGCCGTGGGAGTTGCGCATCTTGCCGACTTCCTTGAACTGAACTTTCCTGCCGTCCAGCGTGTAGTACGAGGAGTTGTTTGAGAACGCTGTGCGGGACACGAGGTACTCGCTATTGCCTTGAAATAAGATCAAACGAAGAGATGCCGTCCATTGGATTGCTAAAACTACAGCAGAATCATAATTAACCTGCCTTTCCTCATTTGTCTTTCAGTGTTTTTCTCTCCTAGTAGACTGACCGGCTAGCCAACTCTCATGGCAAGTCTATATACCTAATACGGCAATAGGTTTTTCTTCCTTTGTCACATAAGTACAATAAACCAATCTTAATCAGGCGGGGCACACTTAAACTTCATAAAATTTGACAGTTAGCAGCGTCCCCTTGCGGCTGGAAAGTGAGTGCAAAATTAAAAAAAAAACTATCTGTCACTGCTAGTCACTCGTGTCGGAGGCGGCCATTGTCAACTCTGGCTTTGGTCTGCTTGGACGTTGATGCGCTCTTGGTTATCTCTTTTTGTTTACTCATCAAGGTTTTGTTCTAGCAAATTTTATGAAAACTTATATAAGTAAGAGCTTATATAAGTTTTCATAAAATTTGCTGGAACAAAACTTTGATTGAGTACATTTGGTTCTAAAAATAACACTCACACACGCGCAAGTGCGCATATACACGTATATGTATATATGCCTATTTCAGTTCACTTGCCTGACACTAACAGCAGCACTTTCCATACATGCAAGTTAAAACGCAGAGTTGCCACTCTTCTCATTCTATATTACAATACTCTTTGATCTTAATTCTGGACCACCCTAGAAACTTTTCTTTCCCAATACATGTTATAACGATTTTTCATAGTAGATGTCCTCTGATTGCTTTTTTTCGAAATTTGAGCAGAGCGTTAGAGTCGGTACTCTACCGAATTAAATGGTAAATGTGAGGTTCATAAACGAGGCAACTTAAGCATAGGCCCTCTTGATATGAAGACAGACAGAGACTTCTAACGTCTTTGTGTGGTATCGGGGATTTTAAAAAATGCACAACACACGCGACAAAGTGATTTGATGTCACTTTTGATTACTTAATTGTCACGCCGGTTTGTTTTAGTAAATAAAGAAAACATTAACAAAAAATTGTGTCATCTACTATCATTATGCTGTCACGTTTACAAACGTATTACTATAATTACATTATTTGGTTTACAATATCACAAATAAACGTAAATTGGATTTTGAGTTTATCAGTAATTTGGTCTTTTGAAATCCCCTTAAACTTTTTACCACCCACAGAGTTGGTCAATATTAATAACTAACGCCGACTTGCCTTGATATTTATTTCATTAAGTACCTTTATGAGTTCATCATTGGAAGGTTGGAACCTTGCTCTAATTAAGTCTAGACTTAGACATCCTTATAGTATAGGAGAGTTTACACGAAACAAACGATATGAATCATTGTGCTCTTTTAAACAAACTAGGAAATGATTACGTACATAATTAGTTAGGTACTACTTGTGGGTTTTGCTTCCTTCCGCCTGAATTAATAATAAATCGGATATTACTTATTTTATGCAGGACTTATCTTCTCTTATTCTATTGACTTTTTCGCCTTCGCTTCGGTTAGATTTTATAGGTTTTTCGCGTAGGTTTTTCGAACTATTGCTATTAATCGACTCCAATAAAATATGAGGTTTTCAAATCGATTGTTTTTTTTTTCGTGTGTATATATGTTACGCGATATCTCCTCTAATTCTGAGATCAGAAGCTCTCCAGTTGGCTTTTAATTTATTATAATATTCTAAGCATATGTTTACACATATCATGTATTTTAACGCTAGGTTAAGTGTGCTCTGTGGCAGCAATATCACCAATTAGCGTACGTAATTGCGTTCGCATATTTGGTGGGAAATGTAAAGGCTACCTGCTTGAAAAGTCGCGGAAGCGTAACTGCCGCTGCTAAAGTAGTGACACGTACGTGTGTTCAATCTTTATGTTTAAATTACTTTGGGTAGTTTAAAATTTACCATGGGCTTGAAAAACATCGTGACGACGCGAGCGCGGTGCATTTGCAAAACGATTTAACAATGTTCACATTATGCATTGGGCTTACGTAGAGACTAAATCTATACGCTTTTATCTACTGAGTTGCTTCTGGCAACTACGCTTGCCACTCCATAAAGAAAAAAAAAGCATAGGCGTAATTATTGTAAGAACGTGCTACGTATATCTTACTATAGTCTAGATAAATATATATATGATCGATCAAGTATTTCAGGATCAGTACGGATCAGTATGCAGGTAGAGCATTTTCATTTATTTGACTATTGTATCCGCTGAAACGTGGCTAATGCGGCTTGCATGTACTGTTTTCTATCCATGGAATGCTAGTCCACTTTGCTGACGCAATTGTTAGCTCTTTAACTCACAAAATCTTTAGAGATGAAACGCCTTTCCGTTCAACAATGGATGTCATCACTCAGCAGTTACACAACACATCTGTTGAAGAGGTTTAATTCCACAACAATGCGTTTCTTTTGAGCTAGGGCTCCGTATCCAACACGGAATAGTTAGTCACGGTGTGTCGCAATAGAAAATTTGGTGCGGGTCTTGTTTAGGTTACAGGCAGTATCAGACAATATATCTAAAAACATACGTAATAATTTCTAACACGTCTCTATTTGAAAGGAAAAACTACATTATCTGCTTACCTCAAATTGTTATTGAAGTCACTGCAAATTGTCGACTGATCAAGGGTTTCGTAGAATACAACAATTCTTGGAGCCAGTAAGATGCGTTTATAATCCATTGAACCATGAAGTATCTCTCCAAGTTTCCCACCATTCTCGTCGTCTGGGAGCGGCCTGCTTTCGTCCACAGTAGGCCAGTATGTGAGCCACATACGGCCCTTTAATGTTGACAGATCAAGGCCACTTTAGGAAGCAAAAAGTGCAGCACCCGTTGACTGCCGCCGGCAATCAGGTTACCTACTATCGTGGGTTGATATTTCTCGGAGACGGAGAACGACCGTTTTAGACTTGCCATCCACTTATGACAGTTTCTGAAAAGCCTATTGTAACAAAGACTATAACGTTTCTAGCCATCAGTAAAGTTACAAGGGAGCAGAACATTTGTGTATATGAAATGCGTGATTTGTAAATGATTACCACTCCAACAAGCTTTTAACTGATACATAAATATTAACACGGTTTATAGAAGAGTTTAATTATTTGAAATTATGAAAGTAGTTATGTGGCTCGGCTAATAGAAAATGCATCTGACGTTTTTTCGGCAATAAGTTGAGTTTTTTTTTATTTTTAGGTATCGTTCGACCAGCAACCTACCTAACATGACTGCCCCAGTTTAGTTTAGTCCTCCGTGCGGCTCTATCTAACTAACGCATGTGACATAAATTAAGATTGGAGTTCAACCACACCCGTCGATACAAAGTAGGTATTAGTAAAACTTTAGGTCTCCTGGCAATCACAGCATCTTCTTTGTTAGTTCCTTAACGTAATCAGAGGCCAGTACTTCGCGTGCAAGTTGGCTGCAAAGTTTTAACACGCGAACTTTACCTATTACAAGTACGTATCGACAAGAGTTGTTTTATACGCTTCTATGTTTCAGAGTATTATTGCTATTAAAGTCATTAACGGGTTTTGACCTTACCCATTCATTGTGTTATTCTGCAAATAAAAATCGTAAAAATGTCTTTAATTCGCAGTAAAATGTGGTACGTTATATGTTTACATTTTAATTTCACTAAAAACTGAACATCAAAACCATTACAAAACCAACATAAACATAATCCACATCATCTACAAGCTTTGCTGAAATAAACACGGCGCCAGATACGACCCAGAACGGGGACCACACCCCCGGTTCCTATTTCCACAACAAATTGCCGTGCTTCGGTACACCAAGCCCCCCCCCCCCGTCTCTACCGCCACCAGAATAAAATCGTACGCTAACCTAACTCTAAGGCAGCATATTTCACGTGCTGTGAACAGATGTGATCGTGAAATGATGGCCGCTCCCGAGTGACCGGTTGGAAGCGGCATGCAACCAGCGCCTTCCTGCCACCAGTATGAGGTCATCAGACCATCTTGTGGCTGGTCGATCATCAATCGATTAAAAGAAAAAATGAAATCGTCAATTTGACATGGCCATGAATAGAATCTGTGTTCGTTTCGGAAACTGGTTGTTCCAGAAAAACTTAGTGACCGAGCCACGCCGGATGAGTATGAAGCACTGCGAAGCTAGCTGGAACCGTATAGCATACGCAACGTGCACGCAACCGGTGTAGCCCGATCTTAAATCGGCTCATCTTCTCTTGTATTAAAACCAAACAACATGCTAACTAATTCATTTATTTAAAAATACGCCCACAATAAATTCTCTTCATACTAAATGTATAGTTTAGCTGAGAGCAAGATTTTAGTCAGAATCGCTCGTATTGGTTTAGGCTCGGTTTTTAAAAGTCAGTAAAACTAAAAGACAGACCAAATTTCAATAATTATAGGACAATTTTCGACTTTACTAACCGAAATATTTTATGATCTAGAGGATGCGGACCTACAAAACTCAGCCTTGTAGTGCCCATAACCTGTAACGTATAAATTGTTAAGTATATTTCTGCGGAAAATGTGGTATTATATATTTTTTTAATAATAAGGAAATTTGAATTAAAAGCCTATTTTAAAACACGACTGCGGCATTTTTGTTCTGTTACTTTTATTTCTTCATTAAAACCTAAAAGTCAAGTCATTTTGATACCACACTAAAAGATAATAGTGGATAGCATATTTTTGGTTTTCAATTTGAATTTTCTGTTTAAAATTTCATTTGGAACGTTTATAGGACAGTGTTGGAAACTATTCATCATCGTCATATATTTAGGATCGCTGGCGTTACTAAGAATAATCGAACCGTCCATGTAGAGCAAAACTCGTCAATAAAGACGCGAGTGGTCTGGTTATTCCAATACTAGCGAGCGACCCGGGCAGACTTTGCACGGGTACAAAGGTCACATAAAAACCTTCCGTAAAAAATCTCTAAATGACGGTGAAAACGTAAAAACCGTATCTATAGAAATCCGTTGCGTGGTTCAAAAGGAGTAAGCGGCCGAAGATGTGACGACAGACAGGAACGGATAGCGACTTTGTTTTATACTATGTAAAGAGTTAAGTATTTTTCGAATAAACATTAATTCTCGTTTAATTTCCAGATGCAGAGGACCAGTCATGGCGCGGCGCCGGGCGGCTGGCGACGCCGGCGCAGGAGGCCGAGGACGAGCGGCACGACGCAGAGATGCTCGCCGCCGTGAGGGAATCCATGAAGCACTGGGAGCAGAAGAGAGCTCGCACTAGGTGTGTATTGTATTTTAGCTTTAGCCGCTTTCCTGCTCAGCTTTCGGTTACGAGAAGCTTAATGGTGACCGACGAAAAATCGACTAATGACAACATTTCATTCTTTTGTTGTCTTACAGCCCGGCGACATCATCCTTTAGAACTTCCTTTCGACATTGGTTGCGTATCCACCTATTAAATATATTTTTATACACTAAAAAATCTAATCCCAAACTAAACTAAGTGCCTATCCACGCTTGACATATTACAATAAACAGTAAATTTTAGAATAGACAAACGGATATAAATATTTACTTATATGTAGATAAATAAATATGTACACGTAAATATAATATTAACGACTCGTGTACAAATATTCATCATACAAATGAACCTTTAAGTCTTCTTAGGGTTCCGTACCTTTAAAAGAAAAACGGAACCCTTATAGGATTACTGTGTTGTCCAGCCGTCTGCCTGTTTGTCTGTCAAGACTCTTTTTCTCAGGAACGCGTAGAGATATCAAGTTGAAATTAATATCAAATAAACTTCTAAGTCAACGCTATCAAAAGCTACGGCCGTTTATGCCGCATATGTTATACATTAGCATGGCACTCAAAAATCTATGAGGTATTTCCCGTTGACCTAGAACTATGAAATTTGGCAAGAAGCAACAGTCTCACAGCACAAATAAAGGAAAAAATCCGAAAACCGTAAATTTGTAGTTACCACCACAAAAAAATATTTTTTGTTGTCACGTAGACGACATTCGCGCCTTAGCCTTAGCATTCAAAATTTCGCACGCCGGGACCAGAACCAATTTGGCTTAGTGGCTTGAACACCGGTAAATTGAGCCGAACGAGCGGGGTTCGCTTCCCATACCGTTTATAATGCAAAAACGGTTTTTGTTTGTTTGTGAGGGTTTTTCCTATATTTTCTGGTAAGTATATGTATCTACGGAACCCTCGGTGCGCGAGTCCGAGTCCCACTTTGCCGGTTTTTTTTAAACAAAGTGTCTTTTAGTGGAGAAAAAAATCTTTTATCAGAAGTTGTTATCATTAAGCACCTACTTATTATTTTCGGCCTTGCTAAATTTACGGGCCCTGTTCCTGGGCCCTTCACTTTGCTCGACTATGCTAAATGCTTTTCCTATATATAAGCTACTCCTATATGCATATGTATTAAATTGCAGAGTACAATCTCTCATTTATATGTATATGTAGTGTTAATTTGGACCTTGATTGTTTCTTGTTGTATGCTATTTTTATATACAATCGGAGACTTATGAAGTACATACATATAAGTATTAATAGGAATGCAACTATTTGCATTCCGACACGAATAGTAATTTTTTGTGATTACGATTGCGATTATAGATTTAAAAAAAAATGTATATTAAGTGGCACACAGTACTAACTAGAACTTAGTCACTGCATTGGTTGCATTGTATAGATCCCAAAATCGTAGAAACCTTCTAGAAACTATACATAGTGGAATTTTGAGACTCAATCTCGAAACTAGGACTTCGTCGTGAATGGGTGCGTACACTAATTTCGCAAGTTTTTACGTTGGGTGAGAGCTAGTTGAGCTTTGGTTTATTTTCACCGTTGCCACGTTGTAATACGCGATGTATTGAAGTAGCTTTAACTGGTGTGGTCCATTGACTTTGAAAGGAAAACATCACAATTCTTCTTTATTTTTCGCGAATGGTATCGTTAATAGGTAGGTTAGTTAACTAGTTACCTTACGCTGTGGCACTAAAATGAACGCCCAAGTTTAATTTATCCCTCCCTACGGGTCTGTCCAACTATATAGTGTCAGAAGAAACGAACACACTATTATAGAAATAAATTATCCTTGGACGGCAATGTTCCTTATTGGCAGTGCCAGCAGCGCGCACCGTATCCCACAGGAACTCACCGCTCCTCCGAGCTCTGGCGCTGCTGAATGCGCTTCTGGTGTCAGCACCGCAGTGCGTCCTGCTAGCGGGGCGATGGGCGGCTGTGTGTTATGAATGCCTGATGTTTTGTGAGATGATGGATAACAGAGAGTCTAGTGTTCCTATTTCATGTTTTTTTGTTTAATTTTACTCATTTAGTTTCGCAGTGTATTAGTTTACTGACTGTAATGCTGTGTAAATAAACTTCTGTTAAAATGTTTAGGACCACCGACGGTTGCAACTGTTGAAAGCGTATGCCGAGCTTGAAAGTGATTTCCCATTGGCACAATCTCTATTGAAGTCAATTCAAGGGATGATTCAATTCTATTTCAAAGTCGCTGTAAACATAATTAAAAGCGTATTACTTTCACTGCTCGCACTCAGTCGGAACTTTCTATTGCGCAAATTCATTAATTTCGCAAGAACGCGATATGCACTTACGATTGCGGTTGACAATTCTCACGTCGCGGAAATCGTTTTGCTTCGCGTTCACATGAGTCGTGTTATCTTTGCTTGACAGTACAATACAAGGCTTATTATAGAGAATCCAGGCGTGGGTACAGGATTTCACTGTGAAGGGGATAATTATTGTGCGATCTTATCGTCTTCTCGTGATCATGTTACTTTTCCTTTGAACAATAGTTACATTGCTTTGTGCTTTGTTACAAACAACCTTTGAAACGATCAATGCTCTTCAAAAATAGCATGACGAAATTGAACATATGTACATGGCTAATTAGCATTTCAAATAGGTAAGATATTGAATGACGTTAGCAAAAAATCCAGGTTCAGGTCAAGTGTGGTTGGAAACAAAACACCACCTTTGTTTACATGGTCTTGATATTACTACGGTTTGGTTTAACTTGATTCTATGTGATGTTACCGTAAATAGGTACACGGTATACCTACATAGTGAAAAATGTGCGTCATATCGCTGTTTCTACATTTTTAAGGTACCGTACCGCGAAAATAAGAAATCAGTCGAACCTCCGCGCGATACCTTTCCACGATACGTTTACGATAGGTACCTTTCTTTATCAGACCCCTAGCGCGCTAGCTTTGGTCGCAGACAAGCATGTATCCCCTCTTACATACCTACAAGTTTCGTCTATACATATAGACATGATATAGACTGTTATAAATTCTCATTCTGAGACAGGCGATGGTATATAGGATTATATACTTACTAAGTAACATTTAGCAGGACAACAGTAATTGTGATTTTTGGCCTTGCTAAAATAAACAGGCTCTGATGGACCCTTCACTTTGTGGTTTTACACCTTACCTTTCACACCTTAGTGGTTTCTTTATGATTGCTAAGAAGGCACAGAATATAGAACATGATGGTATATAGGTATAGTTTTTTAAAGATAGAAACTTAAAAATTGCAATCATAATGTAAAAGATGAAGTGTTCAGCATAGAAGATATATATAGGAAATACGTATTTGAACAAACTGAAACAAATTACCTTGCTACTCCGCGAAACCAGTGCCGTGAAACAGTTGCACGAGCACGGCACTGGTTTCGCGGAGTAGCAAGGTAATTTGTTTCAGTTTGTTGAAATGGACCTCCGTAAAGTAAAGCTGAAACTATTAATTATTTAAAACGTATTTGGTCATGTGCAGATCCCAAATAATGGGTAACGGTTTTTTCGATCGTAGGTACTTATGTATAGTCGACCAAGTAATTGCTTGACCACTTTTGTACTCTATCCCTACGTGATACGGTCGAAAAGTGGTCAAGCAATTTCTTTGTCGACTATACTATCAAGCTAACCTTTACGCTTATTCCCATTTGATCGTGGAATGATAACGGCGATATACGGTACGTCCAGGTCAACATGTTTATTTTTCACCAACTTCTTAAAATATAGGTACTTTGGCTTGGCTAAATCGATAATAATATGTTCTCATAAACATGAGTTTATGTATACAAGTAAAATATCCCAAAAAACGTAAAATAATCTTTTTGCCATAGGGTTATTTTTTGCGGTTTAAAGGTTAATTTTTTTGCATAAATTAACGATTTTAAGTAGAAAATCTACTAGATACCTAACGCGTTAACATAACCTTTTGTAGAAAGGCTTCGGTTTTCCTTAACTGCGAAAGATAAATAATTAAGTGTGGTACATTGACTAAATTCTTTTGCAATTATTATGTTGTAATTTTCTTGTCTTTAGATAAAAGGTTGGAAACACACTGCAAAAGAAATATATAAAATGGACAGATTTTATAAGGTCCTGTCTTGACAGCTGGTATACTCACTAATAAATGAGCTGCAAATTAGTGACCCTGTACATTACCGGTGTTATTTAAAAATTGAGACAATGCGCACTCTTTCTACCTTAATTTAAAAACAAAATTATTATTTGGCAGGAGCAAAAGGTCGCAAGGCAGCGTGTGTTACGGCGACTTTGGCTGTTTCGAGGATGCAGGCCCGTTCGCGTACCTCGAGACGCTACCGAGTCCTCCTCAAGAAGTCGGCACTCAATTCTTGCTGTATTCTACTGTTAGCAGGTAAATGAGTATATATGCACGTATCGAAAATCTCCTTTATAAGCAGGGCAAAAGTCGCTAGCTCTTCTGTTGAAAAGGTATCGTGTTGGTGTAAAAAAATTAAAGTTGCAATTTACCTCGCGGGGTTCGTCGTACACAAACAAAACATGTACATTTTAGACAATGAAAACATTGTTTTACTGGAAGTTTCCACATGTTTTGTTGAATTTTTTTACGGTGTAACACGCGCTGCGAACTCGGCGTAATGAACAGTTAAAATTTAATTTAGGAAACAACTCAAACAACACACCGATTTGAAATACAGTTTTGCAAATGTATTGTTATGGGCTCCTTTTTCCGCACTTAGGCCGTGAATGTCGGGCCATTGTGCGCTTTGCAAATGTAAAAGCAGTAAACTTTGAATATTAGATATGCCTAGGTACATACTCTCGTGGATGTGTATTTTTTTCTTCCAAAAATTTAAATTATTCGTTAATAGAAGAACAGTCATGCTTGTAGTCTTTTTATAATAGGTACCTACGTTTACTATTTATTTCTTCACTTCACAAGTGGAAAAATGCACAATAATTATTTTGTCTTGTGCTCCTGTGGCCCTAACATGGCTGGCCAAGTTTAGTTTATCTCTATCTGCGTCCCTTTCTTATGACACTAGTTAGACAGAGACACAGGGAGGGGTTAAACTAAACCTGGGCTGTCATGTTAGGGCCGCTGTAGTGGTAGCAACGTAAGGAGTAGTAATAGCAGATTCGGTCGCAAAGGGCAGAACAATTGATCCAGTTTATGTTTTCAATAAATAGAGCAATATACATTCGGTGCTTATAATTTTTTACGCAATCCTTGGGGGACGAGTCTAACTCACACTCTGCCGTTTTTTTAGTTTTCGAGGTGTATAAAAATACCAAATGCTTAGTTTGCAGGCCACCAATTACAATGTTTAAAAAAATCTAGACTTTTGTGTTAACTCCTCTAATCGTATATTTCACGGCTATAGGGGCCCTATGTTCTCTAGCTATTATGTAACATTTGTAACACTCATAGAGGCGACCAGCCGCTGCTGGCGGTGTCGGCCAGCAACATGTCGGCGGCGTGGGGCTGGGCGGCGCGCGCGTTCGACGCGGCGCGTCCCACGCGCGTCATCGTGCACGGCTTCGGCTCCAACTGCGACAACGTCTGGGTCTACGAGATGCGCTCGGCTTTGATGGCTGTTGTAAGTTTACAACAACAACAACAAATACTCTTTGTTATTCACACAAGTAAATAAAATAAAAGATGCACAACACACACACACACAGGGAAATTTTACATGACAGTAAGCAAGAGTTTATTCTAAGGCTTGGGACGCACATTGCCTAGTTATGCTAATAATAACAAAACATCTATTATCAAGCTGCACAAAACACTTAAAGGCTATCCTACTATTTCTACTAAAATAATATAATTGAAGAATACTTTACGTAATACGACTCTATTATATCTTGTTATATTTCCGCGTTGAAATTGTTTTGCGATGCCCGTTCCGAGCTCTGTTAATTACTCACTTCAACTGAACCCTATGCAATTAACTGTTAATTAAAAGTAGGTAAAGTCTTATTATAAATGGTGTCATATTTTTATAGCTACACAATTATCATGCGTGAGAGCCATATAAGCACATTGACACTTCTGTCCACGGCGCCGTCTCACCTAAATAAAGTCACAATTAAGGTTTTTTTTTTCAAGACATTCGTGTCATTCATCTTTTCACGCTGTTGAATGACAGTCGGTTACTTCGAATCAATTTTTTTGACTCTGCCGGATAATAAATACATAATTATAATATAATTGAACTCTACGATTGGCATTTTGTTTGTTTGACAGGAGGAATGCAACGTGGTGTGCGTGGACTGGGAGGGAGGGGCCACAATGCCCAATTACTTGCGAGCTGCTGCGAACACGCGACTCGTTGGCAAACAGCTGGCTATGCTGCTGCAAGGTACGACGGTATCAAGTTATGAAAACAAACAAAAAACAACAACCATGCTTAAACTAGCAACTGTAGTAGTGAGGCTTATCAACCGACTGTTATAAATTTAATTAAAAATATCGTTTAGCCATACAAAAGTCTATAAGTGTTAGTAGTTAGTTAGAAATGATAAAATAAATAATGTAGGTTATTAGTTATATGTTTAATTTCGTATGTGTTACAACAAAAATATACTTAAAAGCTAGTTTTCAAAATGTATGTACTTCAAACTAAGACTAAACGAAAATTCATAGAAAACATTCTCAACACAATATGTTATGAAAAATAATTAAATCTCAAGAGCAGGTTTCAATAAACTATAACATGACATTACTTACTGTAGTCAGGGTTTTCAAAATTTACTTTTAGTTAGTTCACTTGTTTACTAACACTTATCGTTTACTGTCGAACCATTCTGCGTCAGGTGTTTTCATGCTAGGTTTTATTGATCTCTTATCTCACCAAACTTAAAGCATTTTATTCAGCAGCTACTACAACTATATGTAATACATAGCTGCAGCGGCCCTAAAATGACCGACCTTTACTTAAGTTGCCCGTTTCGCTCAGCGACTTCTTTTTTCTCTTTAAACTGATGAATGATAACTTTCCTTGAGTAAGTAATCTTAAGTTCGGTTATGGTGTAGCTCAAGCAAATTTTACATAAATTCGTTGTTTGGTTCAACATAAAATTATAAAAATAGCGAATCTTTGTCGTCACCCTCTTAATAAGACTTACTTTATGAGTACCTATAACTTGTTTGCAGGTTTCGCAAAGCACATAGACCTGCGATACGAAGATGTCCACTTAATCGGCTTCAGCTTGGGGGCCCACGTGGCTGGGTTCGCGGGGTCTGAGCTGCACAATATCAGTCGAATTACAGGTAAAAGGGGCTACACGCACAGACTTTTGAAAAAAAATCTTTTTTATGCTAGTTAGTTTTTGAAATATAACGAGTAGAAAACCAAACATTTGGTAAGCCTCGCGAAAAGGGCACGAACTTGACGTAATAATCCTAATTGATGCTTGTCAATACATTAGGTTCTAAAACAAAGATCGCTTTTAAATTATTACTCACTTATTAAAAGTACCTATCGGATTTTTTTATCTCTTGTGATATATATACATTTTTTATATTATTTTTATACCAAACCATTGAAAGAATATCAACATTGAGTAGGTACCAAATAAGAAGTTTGTAACAAAAAACATTTTACAATTTCAGGTCTGGACCCAGCAGGCCCGCTGTTCGAGTTCCAAGACCCGCGCGCGCGGCTGGACCGCGGCGACGCCAAGTTCGTGGATGTGATCCACTCCAACGGCGAGACCCTGATCCTGGGCGGGCTTGGCGCCGCGCAGCCGCTCGGCCACGTCGACTTCTACCCGAACGGCGGCCGCGTGCAGCATGGCTGCTCCAACTTGTAAGACCACTGTCCAACATCACTGTATTCAATCTCCTTTTTAAACATATCGCCTTCATCGAGATTAGTCTTTGAGTTATAATAAAAAATAAGTATTGCTTTCAAAAGAATTTAACAGTGCTTTATGACATATCTCGACGCGAGAACTACACTTCCAGTCTTGATGTGCCTTAAGCGCAACTAACGGATGGCTCAAAAAATGCGTGCTCAGATTACAAGGAGATTTGAAGGTGATGCGCGCATTCAGTTCAGATTGCTCTTTTAAAATGCCACTCTAAGGCTTTGCATAGTCACTCCAGGTACACTTAAGCCTCGAAAAGAGAGAAAAGAAAACCCCCCCAAAAGTTTTTGACTGTGTATCTTGACCGCCTGACCATTGACCAATGGTAACGACCATATGAGTACCTGCAGGAGGACTCGATGTCCTGTAATTGCAATGAATATGGCGACGTGGGCTATGGCAGCAGTGGAATAATAATGATGACAATAAATATAGGTGGAAACAAAAAAAAATTAAACGACCCTCTTATTACTTAGGTTCGTAGGGGCGGTGTCGGACCTGGTGCTGCCGTGGGCGGCGGCGTCAGTGGAAGGGCGCTCGCTGTGCAACCACCGGCGCGCCTACAAGTTCTTCACGGACTCCGTCTCACCCAAGTGCCACTTCCCCGCCTTCCCGTGTGCCGACTATGACAGTTTCCTTGAGGTACCATACTGAAAACGATAGTTCCATTGACGGGATGCACGCGGGGAAAATAGTGGGTGCGAGCGGGCATTACCATACATTAGCGACATCTCCTTGCCGCGCGAACTCATGTCATACTATAAGTGCTCAACCTGGATAAACTTAGGTCACGCCGCCCCGTGCTGTGCGCGTGTTCCGTCAAATAAGTACCTACTAGTCGCTCCATAATATGAGAGTTAGCAGTTCCTTTGCATTTGATCAGAATAGTTCAAACTATTCGTTGCATTGAACTGAAAATGATAGGTTAGAGACCATGACTGCAATTGACAAGTCTGCATGTACCTATTTTACAAATACTAGACCTGCGCAGAAATTGAAGTACAGGAAGTAAAAGACTGCAGACAGCAAAGTGTAATAAAATATACCTGATGTCATTATTGAGCAATCACAGATTGCTGCAAATAGCTGGCAGCAAAGTTACCAGCAAAGATTGTCACAAGATTTAAAGTGTTCCAGCAACCGGGCTTATTCGTGCCGGTGCCGGCTCTCGCATGCATGTCTTGTGGAGCGCGGACTCTCCTTCATATCACACACTCTCGTTGCTCCATGGAATGACTTCCGCCTACCTTATATCTTGATGATTATTATTGTGTTGGTACTGTTTCCGATCACGGGCCCATGGGGACCCGGTCATTTGAAAGGCGTTCATGGGGCCGAAGCCAACATGAAGAGGCCTTATTATTAGTGCAGGATTTATTAATAGTTCGATTATGCCAATCATTTAGTTTTCGCTTACCTACTACTCACGGAAATAATTAAATGCAAATCGCTATCTAAAATCTAACATGTGATGCTGAACAGAGAAGATAATTTTTACACATTATTTTTAATGCATATTTGTTAGGTAAAACAACCTCACCGGTCGTCAGCAGAAAAACAATAAAACAAACGAAACTGCGTTTACTCATTGGTTTACTCTGTAGCGACACTAGCGACATCTTGTATCGAGTAGGAGACAATCAATCAACAAATATCGCTCAGCCGGATACATACAAGATTTACTTTTTAAGTTGCAGAGAACGTGCATTTTATTGAAGCTAAGCAAATTTTTCTACTGACCTCTGATCTCGAATTATAAACACCACCTTAATTCTCTATATTGGGTTTTTTTGTTTAAAATATATCCGCCATAGTTGCCAACGATTATTTCTTGTGCAGGGTCGTTGTTTCCCGTGCGGCGGCGAGCAGCGCTGCGGCAATATGGGGTACTACGCCGACCGGTCGCTTGGGCGAGGCCAGCTGTATCTACTCACCAGGGAAGAGGAACCCTTCTGTGGTAAGATTCGATATGAAACAGTTTTGAACATAATTATAAGCATGTACCTACCGTGTTGCACAAAACCTTTTCAAGCCAGTACCATATGTACCATAGATAGAGAAAACTCTAGTGTTTATGGGTGTGGCCGGCCCTGTTTGCACAAGTGATATAATTTTTAATTTTCCATATATATAACGGTTTCCAGCGGACATTTCCATCGTGTTCTGGTGGCTAGGGATGCGGCCGATCACATCACATTCGCCTTTAGCGTAAAGTTAACACATCCATTACCTAAGTCCTTGTTACTAATTGATTGCTTAATATCAGCTCACCAGTACCACGTGTCAGTGTGGGGCGAGAGCGAGGCGGGCGCCAAGAACTACGGGCGTGTAACGCTAACGCTGCACGGCGACTCCGGGCTCAACGAGTCATTCCCCATGACCAAGTAAGTGACTCACCAATTCTCTGTAGGTAGTGTCTTTGACACTACTTGTCTCGAACCTATTGAAAGCTCGGTATTTAATGGTGCTTTAACTTCCTAAAGCCGTATTTAACGCGAGTATTTCATTTTCATAACATTTGTGCTAGAGTTATTTGAAGTACGCGCTTTTGAAACGCTTGACTGAGCCTTTAGTTACATTACGCGCGATGGACGCTCGCGAAAAAACAAATGGCATTCAATGCTGGTTCAATGTAATTTTAATTGAGTTTCTATGATGGTTCTTAGCCAAATTGGTTTTGTCGTTTTAGAGATATTTTAATCTACGAGTAAATACACGTACCAGAGAGGTGAGACATCATTTTCGACTTGCAGAATATTTACACATAAAACATTTTCGCCAAGGTGCTTAGAACTGGCGATTAGTGCCAAGAGCAGCTTTTTATACAAATTTTTGTCTCGAGGAATAAAGTGTTTCCGCCAACAGCCAACTTTATCTATCGGTGTTTTGTCAGACGCGAAGTATCGTCGGCGTCGGCGGCGCGCTTCACGCACATGATCGTGCCGCACCCGGCGCTGGGCGTCCCGCTGCGCGCCACCGTGCACTACGCCGCCTACTCGGGCTGGCTCAGCGCGGGCGCAAAGGCCGTGCGGCTCGACAAGCTGCTCATCGCTGACAGCTTCGGCAAGACGTCAGTACCAACACTTCTATTGTACAACCAGAGGCGCTAGTTGGCTTTTAGGGCCGACATAAAGCATACATCCCTTTCTAAACTGGCGTGTGCGTGAGAGACGGATGCTTAATATCCGTGATAAACGCTCGTGTGCTACTATAGCAATTCCATATTGTCCTACATGAGTTGTACAGCAATTACAAACACGACCAATTTTACTAGTGACCCGCCCTGACTTCGACGGGTGCAATTAGCATGTAATATACATAAAAAACTTCGTTAAAAATTATCTAAATGACAGTGTAAACCGTATCAAAATACGTTGAGTTGTTTCAAAGGGAAAACGGCCGGAGATATGAGGACGGACAGGAACAGATAGCGATTATACTATGTATGTACTTTTAAGTAGCGATGTACCTACTCTTCCGGGTATGCAATAAACCTTAAACCAAATTTAATCAAAACCCGTGGCCTCAAAAGGTAATGTGCCTGTATATGGCGCAGTCTCCTCTATGATTAACAAACCTCGTTGTTGTTTCCCTTTTAACCCGACTGCCGCCAGAAGGAAAGATTATTCATTTTCGTCTTAGTTAATAAAAACGGTACCTACTGTATCCCTGTTCCTAATAATATATAACAATCGTATGAATGCTTTCTTACAGGTCATCTTTCTGCAAGAAAGGGCTGCAGTTACTGTCAGATGAGGCAGTCGAACTGCCGCTTTACCCTGGAGACTGTCAAGTGCAAGAGGTAATTAATCATTTTATCTTTCATTATGCAATCATGTTTAAGCCAATGCATACATAACATTTTATTTGTTTCTTAGATTGATGCGAATTCGAGCTCAACAAAAGAAGAATTAATAAAGAGAGAGGCGTCAACCAAAGCAGCTCCCATCGACCTGCATGATAACGAGCTGAGCGACGATACTCCACAGCGGCCGTTCCAGCTCGTTGACAACTCCGAGTGGACCGGCGCCGACTCCGGCCGCGCCTTCGGCGTGACCAACACCAAGACCGCTCCTAGCGGCGCAATCGAGATCGCCGAGCCCGTGCTCCGGCCGCGGCAGCACAAGACCTCGCGGCAGAGAGCCGACGCCGACCATCCGCCGGAGATATCCGAGCCGCTCCTGCGAGCGACGCAGCCGCCGCGCTCCACCACCCCGCCGCCGGCGCGCAAAGCCAAAAACTACGACATCTCCACCACGCCCACCTACGAAGACGCCCAAGCCGACCGGCCAGAGAAGGAAGAGACCAGTTTCGCCGTGCAGTTCCTTCCGTCGCGACTGGCGTCTTTCATTTCGCGAGCGGAACGGTACGCGAGAGACACCCTCCTGCCGCTGGTATCCGCGTACGCGCCGCGGCTGCCCATATTCGGATCGCGGGAGCTCCCGAAACCGACGGCGAGGTACATACCCATGGATCCGACGAACATCACCAGCTCGGTACCGATTCCGACGCCCACTTTGGAGATGAAGATCGAGACGTTGAAAGGTATGGGGCCGCCGGGTGAGAAACGAGAGATAGAATCGCCGGAGGATCCCGAGGTTCCGCTCGCGTCATCGACGACGGCCACTCCATCGACGACGACGACGACGACAACCACGACGACGGAAAAGTTGCGGGCGGCGCCTTCGGAGATGCTGCAGGTTGTCTCCGGTCCTTCGGTGTCGACAAGCACGGCGCTGCCGCCCGTGGCTCTGCGCAGCGACGGGGAGAAGATCCTGATAGTGTATCCGAGCAACGCGCGCGACGAGCGAAAGATCCGCTCGCACTCGTACCCGGAAGAGCTCCAGTTCGAGGCGCTGTACCGGCACACGGCGGCGCCGGCGCTGCGCGTGGAGCTGCCCACGTTCGCGCCGCCCGCCGCGCCCCAGTCCGACCCGCGGTACATTCCAGTACTATTTCCCAAGTCGTCTCAGGACAAAGCTTTAAACGACGCGACGTGAGAATTTAGTCATGATTTAAGTATTAGTGTAAAAATCAAGATTCGAGAGTACGTGATCCCTACATTCCATGGTATTTGTGGCGTGGCTCCGGTAAGAATTGCCTTTGTAGTATAATAAATAGGAGTAGACTTTCTTGCTGCGTGCAAATACATATTTACATCAATTATTAGAAAGTCGATACAGCACGCACGTAGGGTTGCACTATATTGATTATTTTTCTAACTTATTCATTTGATTAACTGATACATATTATTATTAGGATCTCTAATTAGGTCACACCGCTTCGATGAGCGCAGCTGATCCGAGCATTATGATCGTGTGCCTATGACTAGTAAAGTATTAAAAATTGCCTTTTGAAAGAACTGTTGTGTACATACATTTAGGATATAATGTGTAGAATAAGAAACAAATTATTTACTTAATATAAAATCTTATTTATTATACTTCGTTTCATTTCCATGGATCATTCATCATTAAAGTAGCCCCTAACAATAGAAATCAATCGTAAAGAAAACTGAAAGCACTACATCATAATTAACTAAATCACTGTCGCCGCTTATAAAGGAAAAACATATTTCATTTTACGTGAAATAAGATATCACAATAACCGTCGCAAAATTAATACTAGATAATATGGAGGTGCACGCTACTTCCACATAATATTTACAGACGTGTCTCAAACACAAAACGCGTGTAATCTAAACCTATGAACATCAGTAGAATCAGAAGATCACTACACATCATGTCTAGGCGGCATGTCATACCAACATGTACGATACGAATACAAATGTTTACTATCAACAAAAAAAAAAATCGCAGACCCATGATAAGTTATGAATGTTTCCAAATAAGAACTAAGAAAACCTTATAAAACAAAATAAATCATCTGCAGGAGGAGCATAACTTGTCTCGTCTTTCCGTGGCGTGTAGGCTGAATATTAAGGTGCAATTCCGAGCGGCCTGCCGCGACGGTCGGAATGGCACCTTTATTGAAATGATAGCTATAACTGGGTCCATAGCAGCGCTGCCAGGTTAAACTATTTTTATCTCTTTAGACAACTCGTTGTCCACTTTTAATTGACTTCATAGTCAAAAATGTACGATCGAACGACACAACAAAAATTAGGCGATTTGAATTCAAACGCTCCTAACAACACTGGACCACAGCGACCATGTTTACCAAAGAAAAAAGGGTACAGATCGAACATTTCTTGAACAATAATAAGCTGCTTTATCACTGATAACATCGTTTGAGAAATTGGCGCTGTGGCGTCGTAGACGTACCACGCAGACGCGTCAAGCTGTGCTCCTCGCGCTTCGAGCGTCTCCTGCGACCGACCGTGCAGTGCCTCGCTCTACTTCATGTATTTGTCGGAGTGCTGCGTGAGGATCTTCGCGGAGGACTTGGCGTCGAGGAACAGCGCGTGCACGGCCGTGACGTGGCCGGGCGTGATGCGCGCCGAGCCGTCCGCGCGCGCCGTCAGCGCCGCCGGCGTCAGCAGCTGCGCCGCGTACCTGGACGACGAACCGGTTGACAATAACTAACTGGGCCAGTCTACTTTTTCACCCACACTTATTTGTCCACTCCATTAAAAAAGTTTATTTATTTATGGTGTACGATTATCCACGCTATTCTACATGCATAAGTGAAACCTATTATATAGTAAAATATCTTTTTGTAAACACGATTTTGCAGTAACGCATTACGGGTAAAATAGTTTATTGGTTCAATTATGCAATCATCCTTTTACCATTATCTTAGTCTAAAAGTTAAATTTTTTGCAAAGCAAAATTTTTAATGTAATTATGAAATGACATTACGGAATGTAACATAGACAAGGGTCACTATGGGGGTCTAAAGTCGGCATGTTTCCTTAGAACATATTTTTCCTCATATAATTTCCGAAGCCCCTACACTGATTCTTATTCCATGTTACACCTGACAAACTATGGATGAATAGAACTGCATCCAAGATAAATGGCAAAAAAGTGCATTTAGAGTTTTGCTTAACAAGCTAATACCCATTCAAACAGCTTTGGAAAATTAACTGGAGCGGCATGTGCCATGCTAGCATAATCAATCTTAAATTATGGCAATCTTTATTTTTTCAAATAATCTCTTATTTTTATTACCTCAAGGTGCTGTTGGCTCCTACTTCGGAGAGAGCAGAGAGCGCGTCCTCGTCGATAGCGATACCTTCAGTGGTCGCGCGCAACTTCAAAATCTGAAACCGAAACAAATATACACTTAGCCATCAGGATCAATTTGAGTTCAAACTGGTGGTACGGTGTATGAACTCTAATGCGCATTGTTAGCACAGCATAGCCGTGCTTACCTTATTCTGTTTTCTATGGCCAAAATTAAATGTAGTAGAGGTAAAAACTTACGCCAAGTGTATTACTTAAAAAAAGCTTCAGTTTACTTAGTTAGAGACTATTGTCAACCGTATGTATGTAGTGGTAGTTTCTTCGTATAGGAGTAACACGCACATGGTAGTTCATTTTCGTAGACTCTTACAGTTATATCCGAACAAATTACGCATATTAATTTTAAAGTTTTTGTTTTATAGTGCAACCCATAAACAAAAATATGTCAACAAGTACACAATAACGCCCATAACACTTAGCGATGGACGAAAGAAAAAAACAACAGAAACATTTTATCATTATTAATAATACAAGTATTAGAGCTTTACCTGCAATAGTTCAGCCTTGTTGTATGGTAGTGTGCGGATGATCAATAGCCTATCCAAGAGATCCAAAGGTATCCCGTGCGGCGATACTATGTCTTCGGTTCCTCTGAAAACATAGCATATAAAAGCATGAGAGGTAGGCAATGACCTATAAATAATTAACTTCTAGTCAGCGTTAAAAAATGGCCGCATCAAAATAAAGTACAATAAATCGACAATCACCCGCGCTGTCAGTCTGTCGGACCAACGGCGCAGCTGTCAATTTTCAATACTATTATTTCGTAAAAAAAACTTATTTGCAACGAAACCTAATAAATTATTATTTTATGTAGTTAGACCTAAAATTGTAAATCCAATGACTATAAATGGTAAACTAATAATTTGCATTTGTAACATTGGCGTCAACCTGTATTCTCATGTTGGGCCGTTTTTCTGCTGTCATTTAGTATGACACTGAACATCCATGCATTATAATATCATTGGAGATAGGTAATGGACACATGGATTTGAGGGTAGTGTACATTTTCACAGTTACCTTATCAGACAACGCCCTCTGTTGGTTGCAAAAATTACAATAGGCGCAATCGCAGACTCCAGCGCACGGTGAAGGTAAGTAAATGTTTCAATATCTAACATGTGAACCTAAAACAAAAAAATGCAAATTGTTTGAAACAGAATATTATAAATAACTAAACAACAGAAAATGGTAAGAAATTCCAATTTCAATTCTCAATGCCTATCAGAACTTACTAATAATATTAGTAAGTTATTGTGTTTTGGTGGAACACAGTGATCTCGCCAATGCACAGTTTGTAACTATGCAGATGTTGAGAAATAAATTCTGAAAATTAGCATACTAACCTCATCAATAAAAAGAACTCCAGGCACCAATTCAGCGATACCTTGATCAATATATTTGTTGACTACTTTGTTAATCTCTTTTCTCAGTTTATCTGTAAGTAAAACAATTAAGTAAATTATTTCAGGAAATTCAGAAAATAACATCAATCCTACTAACTAATATTATAAATATGACAGTGAAAATGAAAATGATAAATTTATTTTGCAAGTAGGTCATATAGGCTCATTACATGTACACAGTATGTCTGGATATTTCATATCCAACAACGCGTAAATGGCTGGACAGAATTAGATGAAATTTTTAGAATTACACACAGTCGCATGCACAGCTTAGTTCTCATTAAAAGAATGATAAAAGAATGATTGAAATATTAGGCTTTAAATATTTATTTAGCCTTTTGGACCTTAATGGATTAGATTTTATTTTAATTGCAATCTTGATTTGATGTTATGGTTTTTAGACTCTAGTGGACTAAAAAACTTTAAAATATCTACAGATTCCGAGAACTTTAACAAGCATGTTTCATTTGTTCCATACAACTGACAAATCAAAGAATAGAATAGAATTGGTAGAACCCTGTTTATTGCTGAGCTTACCAGTGATTTCAGTCTTCTTTGGCTTCATTAGCTGTCCCATCATGGACATGATGTCATGGCCGCCCTGTGGCCTGGCGTTGGCACAGTCCAAGTCATGCAGAGTCACATCTTGCACAACCTCTTTCTTTTTGTGAACATCTCCTTTTGGTAGTGGAACATATTCTTCTGCCTGTAGATTTGAATCATCACAATTATTATGATATAGTAGATAAGTAAATCATGCAGTTTAGATTTGGAAGTAACCACCTCTCTCTGTTATTTAAAACTCAAATTAAAACTATACAACATACCTCTAAATCAAACTCAGTGGCAAAAGTATCACTCCTTCCCTGTCGCTTCACAGCTCCCGAGTTGGCTTCAATATAGATAACATCTCCTACTTCAACTTTCTCTTTCTGAAGGGCCTCATAGATGGTGGGATCTAGCTTCAACTGTTTTGTTCCCTTAGCTGTCTTCAGTCCAATGATAACATGAGACACCGTTTTGCCATATCCTGCAGATTAGTTATTTATGCAGATCATTGTACACAATCCTAAATCATATAATTTTTATGACTTTTTTCTTTCTATTTTCAGAAAAGTGACTGCAGTAAACAGATTTCACCACATTTTATACTTTAATATAATTCTAAGAAGGTATGGCATTGGCATGTTATTAAGAGAGAAACACTGATAAAATAAGCCACTAGTGGACATCCACAACGTCCGAGCGCGGCTTTGCGAGTTTTCTGTTAGTGAAAGAATTTTTGGAATTGGTTCAGTAGTTCCAGAGATTCCCCTACATGAAAACAAACAAAAAACAAAAGTGCACCTCTTTATTATAGTAAGTAATGTAGATTAGTGTAGAAGTGTAGATTAGTGTAGATAAGATAAAATAACTATTCTTACCACCAGCAGGATTTTCTGTCTCAACCGGTGTGAACTCAGTGACTTCACCTTCGTACACCTCCTTTGTCTCGCGAATGCGCAAGCCGATGGCACGGCGGAAATTTTCCATTAGAACCTCAGTTTTCTTGATTTCTGTGCTGTACACTTCACTTCCCACCATTGGACAAAATGGCACCTGAAATATTGTTTCTTATTTATTTAGACTTAATTTCACTAAATGAAAATAAATTTACTAAAGCCTAATGCTTTAAGAATTAAATATATAATATTCTCTATGAGTGGTAGGAAATGCTCTTTAAGTTTTATTAAATTGTATAATTCAGTTAAAAGAGCTTGATTAAAAACATTCTAAAGAGACAATAAAAGTGAAATAGTAGCATTAGCCCAGAGTCCCTTTACCTGTGTGTGTGTTTATGCTATCCTAGGAGAGTTACAAGGTGTAATGCTGCTAGAGACACATAAGAGTATCTTTTTTTAGAAGGGGCTCGCTTTTTTCTTAAAGGTACTCTTTTACTGCATTGACACACCTTGCAAGATTTCACCTGAGTGTACAAATAAATTACAAACAAAACATAATTACTCACTTTGTTACCGAGTTCCTGTGCTATGGCCAAAGCAATACCAGTTTTCCCAGTTCCTGGTGGACCAGCTAAGAGTAATGCTCGGCCAGCCATTTTCTTACTTCTGATCATGTCCACCACCACTCCTGCTGCCTAAAGATTAACGGAAATGAGTAACAAAAATCTCATGGAAACCCTATGAATACTTGAATCCATGAGGAATTAACAATTGCAGCAGGTGTAATTTATAGTAAGAGGATATTTTATCTTGAACTCAGTCTAAACCGAATCTAACAAAAACATCATTTACAGAGCTCCATGGTAACCAAAAAACTAACCTCAAATATCAAGTTTGATCAATACTGTTCACATGTCATGGCCTAAAAAGTAAATTTAAACTGTACTTGCACAATGACAAAATCTGTACCTAAATCAGAGCGCATTTAACTAAATTACCTCTCTTGCATTTTCTTGCCCCACGAGACCGGCTGCCATTTGAATCGGTACACCATTCTCGTCTAATCCTAAGCCTTTAATGTGGGTGTGGGCTGATATTCTTTGAGTTTTAGCGGTGCTTTTCACTTCCTCGATCTTCATTTTAAATCTTTATTTGTAACAACAGTAAAATTGCTACAAAATAAAACCAAATCAACCAAGACGCGCTCAACGCAGTGATTT